>OZ018319.1:33268032-34598032 GCA_963969495.1 Ceratothoa steindachneri
TGAAGAAGACATAGTAGAGGGACACGAAGTCAAGGACCGCAAGACGAAGGTAGGTGATACTTGGAAGAACTGAAAAATTGTTTGCAGTTATAAATTTTATGTAAATTTATATAATCCTTTAACATTATCTTTTAGCGATTCAGGGTAGGTCTCTTATTATCGCACCAAATAATCAAATGGGCCTTAATATTTTAAAATATCGTCTTAATATTTTGGCCATTGCGCAAAATTAATTGCTATCAACAGAAGGGAGAAAACTATTAGTGTACAGCCACGGCTAAAGGTTTTTAAGAACCTGGAATTTTTCCTTGGGTATGTCTATGAATATGTTGGTGTAGGTTGGATGCATGGGTCCAAAACATATGGAAAGCAAAATAAAAATACAAGCTCTCTTATAACATTTTTTGCCATATATAAAATGACAATGCTCTTAAAATATATGAAATCCTGCTATCAGTATGCGGTATGTTTGTTACAAAGTGTATCCATAAAACATCCTATTTGTTGCTTTATATGACATTCTATGTTGACAAGATCTGCTAATGATATAATGGTGAAAACACGAAACTATAACCTGGAGGAAAGAAGTTTGATACACATGGTGACCGAGGTGATCCTTAGCTGTCGACAAATCGCTCGGACGGTCGGCAGATCACATTTTGGGGGTTGCAGAAGTGTTGAAGAGGATTCAATAAATTGTTCTGGAAGACCAAGAGTCAGTAGGCGACGTGAAGACAGGTCTCTGTGGCTCATGAGCTTTTGGGGTCGTAAGAAAAACGCGGTTCAGCGGCCAGGTTAATGTATCCGTCAAAATAATCTATTGAAGACTTGTTACACAAACCTTAATTCATGTAAAGCCCGCCAAAAGCCGCAGGTTGAACTGCACCAGAAGCGACGTCGACTGGCTTGGACACGTGCTCACTGCATGTGTCCATGCCAGTGACTATGTGTCTTATGGTCAGATGAGTCCACTTTCCAGTTGTTCTTAACAGAAGGCAAAGTTAGAGTCCGCAATAACAGTGTTGTCAACTAGCATATCTCTCGTTAGGTTAATGTTATGTGCACTCTCCATATAACTTTTAGGCCCTCCGCTTTGCAGATGCATGGTTAAACGTCTCGAAAGTGTAGTAGTTGTCATGACAATATATTTTGAGTTGTTATACTTATGATAGTTGACTTGAGATTCGAGGCGTTTAGGCAGCTGTTGTTTTCCATCAGGAGATTGCTGGCTTTTGTTGTTTTATAATGTATGATGAGTTGAATTTTATCTATTTGATTTTTAACCTTGATGTTACGGCTAATAATCTCCTTGATGTTTTCTTTTCATTTATTTAATAGGCCGTGAACATCTGATTTCTGTAATACACTTTGATGTTGTTGACTTCTCCCTGATTATTTTTAGTTTTATCCGTATCTTTGCAATGATTATTTAAAAATGATTGGAGTTGTTTGTCAATCATTTTATTTAAGAAACCGTTGTTCATGAGTGTTTGTTTTACTCGTGCAATCTCTTAGTGGAAAAGTTCCCACGTAGAGCTGCATTTATGTGTTCAGTGGATGTATGAGCCGATTACGCTTATTTTATACCTTTCTGGGCATTCACTCTCTGCATTGAGGTATCTTCTCATGTCGTTACTTTTTCTATGTACTTTAGTGATGTAGCTACCATTGATGGTTTGAACCTCAACTTCCAGGAAAGGAAGTTTATTTCCCGTGCTCAATTGATAAGTGAGTTTTAACACAGAGTTCTCCTCAAATTGCTGCTTGATGTTTATCAGATGTTCTTCGTTTTGAACGATGATGTAGATGTCGTCTACGTATCGGCAATATATGTGTGGCTTATTTTCCATGATGTCCAATAATCTCTCTTCAACTTGACCCATATAATAGTTGGTGAACGTCGGACCTAAGGGTGACCCCATAGCCACTCCATCCATCGTAACATCAAGGTTAAAAATCAAATGGATAAAATTCAACTCATTATATATTATAAAACAACAAAAGCCAGCAATCTCCAGAGGAAAAGCAACAGCTGCCTAAACTCCTCGAATCTCAAGTCAACCAACATAGTTTACGAGTTCATCTGCCCCGATAAAGACTGTAAGCTTCATAACAACTCAAAACATATTGGTATGACAACTACTACACTTTCAAACGTTTAACAATGTATCTGCAAAGCTGAGGGCCTATAATACATATGGAGAGTGCACATAACATTAACCTAACGAGAGATATGCGAGTTGACAACACCGTTATTAAAAGAAAAGAGGTTAATAAAGCTATGCTGAACAGCTTAGAAGCCATATTAATAAACGAAGATAAACCGGCCATCAACAGTCTAGGGAAAATCTGGAATCAAACATTAAAATATATTGGCATGGCAACTAATACACTTTCGAGACGTTTAACCATGCATCTGCAAAGCTGAGCGCTTAAAAATCATATGGAGAGTGCACATAACATTAACCTAACGGGAGATATTCTAGTTGACAACACCGTTATTAAAAGAAAATAGGTTAATAAAGCTAGGCTGAACATCTTAGAAGCCATATTAATAAACGAAGATAAGCCGGCTATCAATAGTCAAGCGACAAGCTGGAATCGAACATTAAAATTATTTTAAAATTCCACTCAACGGAATGGCCCGTTTCCTCTAACGTTACGCTCAACCTAGGCGGAATAAATACTCCTTAAAAATCGTTTTCTTTCATTCTGTCAGATCCTCATTCCACTCATTACATCGGTAAAAGAAGCAAGAACATATCAAAACACTCCGAAGATGACCAAATAAGATCGAAAGCTTAGCAATTTACTTTGGTTTTTACCAAACACATTCATTTAAAAGAGAGAGGAATACAGGACAAGTGATCTACCATCTACAAGATGGAATAAAAAAGAGAGTTAGAAGAAGAGAAAAATGCCAAAGGAAATTAATTAAGGCAAAATACACAATGGGCTTCAAAAAAATTTGCATTCAAGAAAGATTGCTACCCACTACACTAATATATATATATATATATATATATATATATATATATATATATATATATATATATATATATATATATATATATATATATATATATATATATATAGAGAGAGAGAGAGAGAGAGAGAGAGAGAGAGAGAGAGAGGTTGGACAAAATAATTGGAACACGTGTTAAATTCAATGAATATTTATTTAATAAGGGTTGGTCCTCCTTTTGCTTTCTGGACAGCGTCGATGCGTCGTAGGATTGATTCATCCAGCTTTCTGACTTCATTGAGAGGAATCTTGAGCAATTCTTCCTGCAATAACTGCTCCAGCTGTTTCATGCACGACGGTGGAGAGGAACGACTTCTAATTTGTCGCTCCAAGACGCACCTAAATGTTCAATAATATTAAGATCTGGAGATTGTGGGGGCCACTCCATGTGTTGTAGCTCACTCCTATGCTCTTCATACCAACTCTTAACCACACGAGCGGTGCGTATTGAGGCATTGTCATCTTGGAATAAGCACTCGCCCTCAGGAAATAATGTCTGGACCATGGGATGGAATTGATCTTACAAAATCTTTAGATATTCGTTGCTGTTTATCCTACCATGCAGGGCAACGATTGTATAAAGAAAATTCCAAGATATGGCTGCCAAAAACTATCACTGTCCCTCCTCCGTGCTTCACTGTAGGAAGAAGGCAGTCGGGATTAAAAGCTTCCCCAGGCTGCCTCCACACATAAACTCGCCTTGCAGTGGGGAAAAGAGAAAAACGACTCGTGCTTCCATTGGTCTGTCGACCAGCTTTTGTGATCTCTAATCAGTTCAACCTTTACTGAATGTTTTGATGAGAAAGCAGCGGTTTCTTGATGGCGGCTCTTCCATGATATCCGGCTTTATTGAGCTCACAGCGAACAGTTTTATTTTAAACTGGGCTAGTGAGATGTTGATTCAACTCTGCAGTCACTTTAGGGGCAGTTGTCCAGGAATTTTTCATGACAATGCGTTTCAACACTCGTCGGTCTCTTTCAGCGAGTTTCGAAGTCCTGCAGGAAGTACTCCTTGTGCTGGAGGTTTTGCCCTGCTTCTTAAATTCTGTCATGGTCCTTGATATTTGAATCAAGATTTTAGTTATAACTATCGGAGTAGTTTCGGCAAGATGCCATTTTCAACTAATAATGAAGAAACTAGGAAAGGAGCGCAGTTGATATAAGATAAGACACATATCTACTGTGCTCCTTGCCTAGTTTCTTCATTATTAGTTGAAAATGGCATCTTGCCGAAACTAGTCCGATAGTTATAACTAAAATCTTGATTCAAATATTGTGGTTTACCATTATCTTTCACTGATATACATCACGTTAATGTGATATATTCCACTATATATATATATATATATATATATATATATATATATATATATATATATATATATATATATATATATATATATATGGTTAATGTAGTGGCATTATTAGACAACTGCTCTAATTTAGGTCCAGCGGGAGATCCTTTCCTCCTCGAACTGGAAGACTACATTTATAGGATAGCTAATCCACCAGTCCAAAAAAACTGGTTTCAAAGTTACCCCTTTATGCAAGCCTCTTTCCCGTCACAGAAAACCGTTATTATTAATATAAAACAGCGTTAACTTAGATAAAACACGCCCTCATTCATTAATTCCTCGCCTAATTTTAATATATCCCCTGGTCTTTTTAAACTAGACCCTGTTATTAAAAGACTTATTTATAACGAACTTGTCCATTTAAAATCTTAGCCCTTTGATTTATAAATTTAGTTATGTTTCTCTCGTTTATTTTTATGTATTCACAATCGGTTATGTATGTACTTAGTTTAGTCACATAAATGTCTACATTATTTCCACACAGGTTGGAATTTTCCGGAAGTAGACCTTATCTATTTGGTTTTATACTTCACATCCGTCTCTGATATTATTTTTCTATTTTGGGTCCTTTCGTTGTACATGGGCGGGAAATTGCTCTTCCCTTTCACACATATATATATTACCTTTGTAAAAAATTTTCGTTATTCCTTTATAATGAACTGAACAAGTTCGAAAGTACTTGGAATCCGCCTTTCATTTTTATGTGTTTTTTTTTTGCATATATATATATATATATATATATATATATATATATATATATATATATATATATATTTGTCATTGCCAGGATAAAATACGCGTTTGTAAATAAACTAAAACGGATTTTATCTTTTTGTTTTTTTATTCTTCACAAACAATATTCTCATTCTAGGAACTAAATTTAATCTTGTTCAGCAACACTACAGGAATTCTTATTTTTTCTATTCTTAATTTTTCCTTGTGGAATATATAGAAACAGATTACTTTTGCTTCTGAATCTAGAGCAATCAATATAGAGTTGACCACAAGAAAGACAGGGCTCTTCTAATTGTAACTATCCCACTAATAGAGTCTCAGCCTAAATATTTTTTTATTTACACTTCAAAACTTACCTGGATTGGATAATGTAGTGTTCTGAATTTAAATGGCAATTCTGACCCTGATGGATATAATGATATTCTCTGAATGAAGACATCCTCTCCTTTACCACTTCCAGTAAGAATGGTTGCCTCTATGACAAGGGGCATCAAATTATTTACCACCAGACGAGTGAAATTAGAGAGTTTTGTTGGATCGAAATTGCGCCATAAGATTACTTAGGTTTACTACCATCAGTTCCAGTTGGTGAGGATGTGTGTCAGGAGGTTCTAGATAGTTTAGGAGCCCTGTGGAATAATTGACTATTTGAGTATGATCCAAAATTGTATCAACTGACTTGTAAATTTGTGGACTTCGTGAGAAGGAAAGCAGTAGATGTTTATTGATTCTGCAGACAGTGTTTGACTCCCAAGCCAATTGTAGTTTTGCTGAAGATGGGTAATACCTTTTCCTTGAGGTTATCAATAGTATTAATAACTATACAGATAGGAGATATTTCTATTCCACCATCACCGTCAAGAGGTGGTACTTTGCCATTTCCTCGTGTCAGAATGTTTTTGCCAAATTGTGGTGACAGATGATGATAATCAAAGAGCTCTGCTCTCATATTTGTGTTGAGAGACTGTTCGAATATTTCTACACAAAGAAGATGATTTTAGGCAAGCCCGGACCTTATCTGTCCTGGTTAATTTATGGATCACTGGTAGTGTCTGCTAGAAATCAGCTTACTTCAAAAGAGTGACACCTCCCATAGGAGCCTCACAATCCCTGATGTCTCGCATTGTCCTGACCCGTGCTTCTAAGGTTTACTTATGAACCACTGAATGAGGTACCCTGCGTTGTCTGGGCCCCCCTCAAAATCAAGCAAGATATAAGTTAAAATTCTTATATTTATTAACAAAAATTCTTTAACCAGTGTTACATCTTAAGACTTCTTGTTAGATGATATTCTTCGTCTTTCCTCGTGGTGCATTGGACAAACGGGTTCCTTTGGCTTCCCACATGCGAATTCTGATATAGGGTAAAATTAACTTGTCTCGTGAGGGCCTAAACAAAGTTAACGTTCCCTCGGTCTAACAGACGGGGGGCAAGTTTATAAAAGGGCCCGTAGCTCCATTAAGGGGAGGGCTTAAAGACTTGGGACCACTTCTATTAGCTTTCTATAAAAAATTGACATAAGAATATACTTTTAGTTTTCATGTATATTGTTTAACTTTTCTTCCTATAGATGGACAGACAGACATACAGACTTTCTTTTGCGGAAATCCTTGGCTTTAATCTTAAATGATTTTTCTGTATTTAAATTTGCTAAATGTACATCTACTCTCCGCATTAAATAAGCTGCGTATTAAATACAACCACCCAAATTTAAATAATGACGCGTCATCCTTTCCGTTATTTATAACTTAACAACCAACCAAACTGTATTCAATCTTAAATTTCCTGCCCGTTTTCACTTTGCATTGTTATTCGACCATGTAAGTTAATGTTCTGTTTCTTTATTTTGTTTTACTATATTGTATATTCTTTTCAATTCTTACCCCCTCCCCCCATTTTATTTTCAAGTTCTATACCGTTACGTTTATTTTGTTTGCATTTGATTAATACAATTTTGTTTCAAATATTTTCCACTGTTGATACCTCACTAGTTTTTTGTTCGTTTGGTTTTCGTTAACATAATGCTCATTTTAGTTTTTTTACCGCCGTTTGCGTCAATTTTTAATTATATTGTACTTTTGCCGTAATATAGATTTAACTTTAGATTTTAAATTTGTTTCATAGCTCCTGAATTTGGGTTTAGAAATAACCCCAAACGAAGAGAATAAAGATGGGACCCGCCTTCTTCGTTTTGGCTTTCTTACTTAATATTAAACTCAAGCTTTGTCGAAGAACTCATGTTGGAGACTACTATATTTTTTCCTATAAGAAGATGACTAGAACTAATCAGACGCATTTTGTTTTAGTATCTATCATAAATTGAATGTGAAATATAAAAAAAGGAACTTAAGCCCTTTTATTAATAAATACAGTCAATTGATGTGCGCTCCACTTCGTTTTGGCATGATGGAGACCAAATTTGTAATAATATTTTGACGGATATTGCTCCATTTTTTGTTCAATAAACACCTGCAACTGCTCACAATTGGATGTTTGAATTGCTTAGTATTTTACTAAATGGTATTTTTATTAATGAAATTAAAGAACTCATGAAATTAACGAACTCATAGAAGCACAGGGAGCACAAATCCAACTTCTCCTTAGCCAAGGCTTATCAAAAGTTGTAATTGCTAAAAAGATTTCCAAGACTTGACAAGCTCAGTTCTACAGGCATGCTTTCAGCCGTGCATCCAACAATGCATGCTAAATAAACTGCATCGCTGGCATCCTCGCCAGATCTAAACTCATCCCGGTTGCCTGGGCAGCCAGTGAAGTACTCTATCCAATATTATATCCACACAAAACCCCTCCCCTGTCTACGCACACCCGCACCGCTCGCTCCCAGCCAAACTCAGAGTAACGAAGGAGGAATTCTCTAGAAGAGAAGGAAGGTATAATTCGAAAATCGATATAACCATGGACAGCCCCATTACATCTAGATTCACAGACGGATGTGTCATATAGGCCAGTGTGTCACTTCCGCGTTTTAAACCGAGACAGTAAGGCTGATACTTATCGAATTACGTTCGTCTCTGACTTTACAGATCAAATTGCAGGTGCACACTTTTTTTCCAAACCAGATCTGCTAAAGCCTTTCATAAAATTCAGGTGGAAGACTCAAATGTGGAAAACACGTGTGTAACTTCGTCGTATGATGTGTATGTTTTTTTGTACATGCTATTTGGTTTGTGTTCGTCTTCATAAACGTTTGTGAGTTTTCTTAAAGAAGCCCTGGGAGATCTTCCATTCATTTTCGCTTTTATAGACGATATACTACCCAGACCACGAAGTACACTTTGTACACATATATTAAACACCCTACTGGGCGATGGTTTAAAGTTGGCACTACACAAATACCAATTAGGAGTAGACCGGCTCGAATTTCTAGAATGCCTCTAAACCAGCAATGGCATCTTACCTCTGCCTGATAGAGTGCATTTACACCCAATTTCTCTGAACCCACCACATATACATCTCTGAGGGAATTCATAAGTGTCTATTTTTTAACAAGAATCATGTAAAAAAATGCAGCTTCTATTTTAACGCGCTAAATGATCCCCTGAAACGCACTAAATATCCATTGAATGGGCCCAAAGTGCTGTTAATGCCTTTCAGGAGGCTAAACTTGCTATTTCCTCAGTCAGTGAATTAAGGCATCCATTGCAGGACGCCAAATTTCGTATTTTGTCTTATACAGGGGCGACGGGTGTGATGGGTATCTTAGAACAGCATGAGAAGAGAACGTGGAGCCCCTTTAGCTTTTTTTTCAACAGTTTTCCCCAGCTCAGACACAAATACCCACGTTCTTTTTCTATAGTACCATACAGGGTATATGTAACCTTTTTCAGCAACCATAAGACTGTCGCTTTGGCATTCCTGTCTCCAAAATCTTTTCATTCTCCTCTGATGACTCGACAGCTGGATTTCATTCATTACGTATTTTGTGGATGACCTCCAGTGGTCAGAAGCAAAGCATCTCTCCCTCCCGCTCTGTCCAAGAATATACCAACCACATACCGATATCATTGATTTGCTCACTCTGGTCTTAAAGGCGCACATCCTCTACTTTGCAAGCACTTTGTGTAGCCTCAAATGTGCAAAAATATTAAAAAATCTTGTTCGTATTTACCTTTCCTGTCAGCAAATGCACACGAATATTTTAACCAAACCTCGCATCAGGCTCTTTCGGTTGCCAGACTCGAGACTGAGCGTAATGCACGCAGACATCAAAGAACCCTACGATCAAACACATGAGTTTACTAACTATTATCTATTGTGGATAGATATACCAAATGGTTCGAGGTTCTGCTGTTGCGCGATTTATCTGCTAATGAATCCACTCAAGTGATTGTGCAAGGATGGGTTGCGCAGTAAAGAGTGCCCAAAATGCTTATATCCGACAATGGGACTAATTTTCGTTCTTATCTTTCATCTGACTTCAATTGGACTGTCGTTGTTGGCAATCTAAAGGCCGACAATGCTTCCACCGGGCCCTCAAAAGACAAAAGAAATCCATTCTGAGACTAATATATATTTTATTAATTCATTTGTTTGTTTGTTTTTATTTACGTAATAGGAATAATTATTTTAATTTTTATATTATTGAATATTTATCAAAAGGTCATCAGCATTTGAAAAAATAATAAGAAAGAACCTGCATTCCTTCTCTGAATTTAAAATCGCGCTCTGTCCCTTTTTCATGAAGATTTGCTATTTTTTGACAAATATTGGTTGAATAAAGGATGTGCAATTATAATCGTAATATTTATTTGTGAAAATAAGATTTTTAATCTTTTTAAATTCCAAAAAGGGTTCTTTCAAAAGAAAAGCGTGCAACCATTGTTACTCTGCACAAAAACGCCTCGAAATGCATGGAGGTAGTTGCAAACGGTATTGCATTGAGGAACACCACCTCTAGGATCATTAATGGCTATGAAAATACGGATTACACTCCTGTGCAGAAGTCTTCCGGACGCCCAAGTGCTTCCAATGAACGCCAAGACCGCCTCCTGGTAAGGTCCCAACTCAAGGATCGGGTTTGCTCCAGTGCAAAGCTTGCTCAGGATTGGAAAGAGACAGTAATCAACGCTTCAGCGCCAACAGTGAATCGGAGACTTTTCGAAAAAGCCTCAAGTCGAGAAGAGCTGCGAAAAAGTCTCATCTCACCACAAAGAACCTTTTCGATAGGTTTTACTTTTGGAGGAAATATGAAAAATGGATTGTTGAAAACTGTGGCAAAGCTTCCTTCTGCTTGTTTGGAGTTTCTGAAAAATCCCTCATTAGGAGGAGAAATTATACTTATTATAATAAGAATGATCATGATAATAATAATGATAAAGGTAATAATAATCATACTAACGATGATAATAGTATAATAAATGTATACCTAATGGTTTTACTCGGATAATCAATCCACTTACGTGACTCTCGCAGGTGACACTTCCGCGTGAACAGGTGACACTTCTTAGGGTAAAATTCTCATTTCGAGGGAAGGATATAATTAAAATCTCGATTAAATAGATTGGTTATGATTGAAAGAAAATTTCATATATTACATAAGTATAAATCTTTAGTTGGAAAAATAGGAACCAATGGGGCAATTTCTGAGAGAACGTATTCGATAAGTGGCTTAGAAAATAGTAAAGTTAGGGGTAGTAAAAATCTACAAAAGGTAGCGCGTCCGATTAGCCGTAAGAGGAGACTACTGAAAGCCAGGATATCTGAATGTCGCGCAGCTCTCTCATATAGAAATATGATGCCCCTGAAAGAAATATTCAGGATCCGAGTCATTGATGGCTGATTAAAATTACAAACATATGGTAATTCTATTTTACCCTTTCAACTACTATAGCTATTTCCCCACTGAGTGAGGTTGACGTACATCAACAACACTAAATATGCCCATCGCCTTCCAGCCCTTTATCCACTATCAAGCCCCCCCCCCCTCCCACTTCATTCCCATCTGTGCTCTTATGTTCGAACGATATTAACCTACACATTGGGGAATCTTAGGTTTACATAGCAACGTCTCTTGCAGTTATGCAAAAAGCACAATCCAACATATATGGAGTTTTCGTAGTTACAGTTAGCCACCTTCACGGCGTATGTGTGGTTACCATAGCTACGAATAGCCACCTTCACGGCGTATGTGTGGTTACCATAGCTACGAATAGCCACCTTCACATTACATCTAGTACTGCGTATATGTGGTTGCCATAGCTACTGGTAGCTATCTTCATATTAAACCTGACAAGGCGTATATGTAGTTGCTATAGCTACGGGTAGCCATCTTCATTATTAATGATCAAATTGAGTGCCACAAGATAGCATAACCTTGGAAGCTGGCAGTGTGCCAATGATAGCCCTTTTCCAGGCTCAACTTAGGTATTGTAGTTATTAATACACTTGGAAATGACACTTGTTGGTCGCTCATTCATTCAAGAGGTTTGGCACGATGCTAAGGTGAGAGTGAGAGTGAAACAGAAGTGGTAAATACACAATCAGCGTTGCCTTAATTAAATATGTATATAGAGAGGGAGAATAGGAGAAACCACAAGTGGACCAAGGTTCTTTATTACCGACGTTTCTCTCCTCTGTAGCTTCAAAGGAGCGAAACGTCTGTAATGAAGAACCTTGGTCTACTTGTGGTTTATACTATTCTCGCTCTCCTTTCCTTTCCTTCTCAAAGACACCCATCAGTATATGTATTTTATGTTTTAATTTTAGGATCAAAAGCGATTGCAATAATCGTAGTTCGTTGGGATGTAGGAATTATTTTATCATTTTCTAAAGTAATTTCAGATTTCCATATTTTTATGTGGTCTCGTAAAGGTGATATTCATTCGAGGCTTTCCGTCGAGGCGCGATGATAGTGGCGGAGGACATAAAATAAAATGGAATAGATACCTGTGTGTATGTTTGTGGTTCTAGATCTAGGTATGAGTTATTAGACTATACCGTTTCTTTTACTTACTAATCCTCGCCCAAACATATATACATACTTCCGTGCACATAAATGCACACAGTTCACCCTTAAATTCTTTCATTCCCTCCTTGTGTACAGAATATTGAACGCTGCGACGCCGTTGGGTCAGTTTTGAGAGGAAGATCAAAGGTTGTAGATGTATCTCCCACATATATTTACACTCATCCTTTTCCTTAAAGATTATTCCTTAAAAGTTTTTGTGGAAGTTGCCCTCATTGGCCCTATAGGCGTGGGGCGAGGAAGGGGGACCTTGTGTAGAAGAATAAACTTAGTAACTGGATGAGTAGCGCGTCCTCCTGGCCATTGTGTAAATGGGAAAGACCCTGTTCACAAGGCTGAGTTGTTGAATTATTTGACGGGGACTGGGGACGTTGGTGCGTTCCCCCTTTCCCCTTAGGGCCTCTACCTTTTCGAATATGAGCAACTATGCCCTCGCTGGCAGTCGTCAACCCTCTCAACCCGAAACCCAAAACATCTATCTAGAATTAAGGACCCGTAGTGAGTGCTGTCTAATTCGCTACACATGGTACTTGGGGGAGATTGCACCTCTCTCCCTCATAACCCAGTGCTAGGCTATGAGGGGGAGATTGCACCTCTCTCCCTCATAACCCAGTGCTGGGCTATGATAATAATAGGTGAGCACCCACTTTACTCCATTTTATCGGCTTTTAACTTTTGCCTTTACTACGCAGAGGTTCTGGCGGTTCTGCGCACTTTCGTCCTCTTATCATAACCTTACCCATTGGCAGGTTATACAGTGAGGTCCGTACCTGTTGTGAGGGCCGAAAGCCCTCCAGCTGGGAGAGGTATTAGGTACTGGGTGTGCTTGGTCATCGACTCTGTGCACCGCTTCCAGTGTACATTTATGGCCGCTATTAGCTCTTATTAGCTCGAGTCTTCCAACAGAGTTTGGGTAATTGATCAAATTCTAGAATTTTATGATCCAAAAAGAACTCTTCCATTAATCTCTCCAGGCATTGATAAGTCATAGGTAGAATATACTTTCCCTACATTTTGTTTTCCCTTTTGATTATAATCATGATCACAATGAGATGGAAGTCAGTAGTGCAATCGAAGAGAGAGGAGAGCCGCCCCTAAGCACGGCCTCGTCCACCTAAATGCAGGGAAGGACTGGATTCTCAAGGCACCTATTCAGTCGGTGGAGCGGTTCCCCTCCGGCCAGAGCTTCCCTCCGATAACTCGACTTCTCAAATGAATACGCCCCTGATTCTTTTCAGGACTGCTCCAAGACTATAGCTGAGAGGGGGCTTCACTCTCTCTTGTATCTACGAGTGAAGGGGTTTCTCCCTCACTCCCTTCTTCAGAGTCGTCCTGGAGCAACTCTATTTCTTTATAGACAGCGGACCGCCTTTTCTTTTTACGGGTAATCCAAGACCTAAAAAGGTTCGAGACGAAAACGCTGCCTGAGGTCGCCATTACGATGGATGCAATTGAATAGGCCATACGAGGTTAGAGTGGCTAGGTGGGGGCGGGGGGAAGCAGGTGGACTAGTGACCAACAATTTATCAATTGGCTCAATATTCCATGTAAAGGAAACACTCCCTTCGAACTAGTCTAGTTGCCTAGTATATCATTTCATTTGTCCTCACTGTGATTGAGGCACGGGTATAGGCAGCACCGTTCGTTCTCTGGAAACAAGGGTGTGTTCTCACTTCGGCATCAGTAATGGGACCAGCAAACTTTGAATCACAAAGAACTATCAGCTATAAACACTTACATGGTGAAACCTTTGAACCACAAGGAACCATCAGCCATAAACACTTGCATTGTGAAGCCTCTGAACCACAAGGAAACCCCAGCCATAAGCACTTACATCGTGAAACCTTTGAACAAACATAGAACCATCAGCCATAAGCACTTACATCGTAAAAACTTTGAACCACAAGGAACCACCAGCCATAAGCACTTACATCGTGAAGCCTTTGAACCACAAAGAACCATCATCCATAAGCACTTACATCATGGAATGCAAAACCGATATCGTTCCTGAAAACTTTAAAATCGTTCAACAATGAACAACGAAACATCCCTTCGTATTTTAGAGTCCAATGTATATTAAAACATTTGAACCTTTCCTTAATAAAACACAACTGCTGCCTTATTCCTCATAGTATAATGACCCATCCTCCCACCATATTTTCTTCCTTCCTCCCCTTCTTAACTTTTCACCTGTTTTTCTCTTGCAGTTCAACCCGGTAAGTTACTATGCCACTTTTCTCCCCAAGTTCCCTCCCATATTTAAATAATGATCAGTTTCTTATTTGATTTTATTTTATGTTATTACGAAATTGTTATATTGAGATTTTTATTGATAATCCTCTCACTTTGCTTTGTCAGACCTGAAGATAGACATGGAACCTGAAACGATGAAACGTCGTTAATAAAGAATCAGTATCATGAATACTACTTTCTTTTGGCCCTTACTTATAGATCCTTCGCCAGAAGAAACTAATTCCAATTTAAATACACACACACACATATACACACACACACACACACACATATATATATATATATATATACACACATATATATATATACACACATATATATATATATATATACATACACACATATATACACGCACATATATACACATATATACATATATATATATATATTTGCCGGACGTTTTGGACCTTCACTAGAACCATCTTTAGCGACTGTATCGACTTTATCGTAGGAGTTGTGAAATCAACTAACTAAAGATATTAAAACTACTAACGAAATTTGGTCGGTTGGTCGGTTGGCTAGTTAATCTATTGAAGTGTTGGTTGGTTATATAGTGAATAGTTTAATTAAGGAGGAGTAATTATTTAGGTTTGGATTTATTTTATTGATGTACAGTGCCTCTAATATTTTCAAATCGAGAGAAGTTAAGGCTAAAGATAAGATGGTAAATGAATCAGAATTAAAAGGATAATAGTGATACGCAGAGTGTTGCCTGATGGAAGAGGCTTCAGGTTTAGAAATGGGAATACCAGTCCTATGAGACAAACCTAAGTGCTTTGCGATCCTGCATTTGAGTTGTAAGCCAGTTTGGTCTACATAACGACTGTGGCAGATCGTACATGTATAATTGTAAATTACACATGATGGCAAGCCCAAAGGGATTGGCTCCTTATGGGAAAAAAAGGAATTCAACGATAGAGGGTTGGAATTTATACAAATGAATTGGCATTGAGAGGAAATGATTGTTGAGGGTAGAGAGAAGGAGTTTGTTAAACTCGGATGTCAAATGCTCGAGATAGGGTAGTCTAATGAAAACTTTCTGCTTAGAAACAGTAGTAAAAAAGGGTCAAGGATAATATATTTTGGAGAGAAATTTGGATACTAACTGGTCGAAGATGAAATCGGGGTAATAATTAAATTTGAAGAAATCCCTTAAATAAGTCAGTTCTTCATAAAACGATATCCAGTTAGAGCATATATGGTAGGCTCTAAGAATTCGGCTTTTAATACTGTATAATTTAAAGTGACTGGGAGAGCTACTAAAAAATGTGTACCCAATCTAGTGGTGGTAAGTTTTCTGCAAATGGATGTATTATAAGACGAACCTGTTCGGACAACGTTGACATCCAAGAACGAGATTTTGTTGTCCTTTTCTGGTGCCATAGAAAACCTTATGTTAGGATGTTGTTGGTTAATATAATTTAGAAATAGGGGTGCATGATCACTGTGCTTAACAATTAGAAAACAGTCATCTATAAATCTTTTGAAGAAAATAGGCCTGAATTCTAGAGAACAATTGTCCAGCCACCGAGTTTCGTGGTGACACAAAGAAATATTGGCAAAGAAGGGACTCAGTGGGGAACCCATAGCCATGCCCTCGTGTTGTAAATAGAGCTCGTTGTTAAAAAGAAAAATGGTAGCACCCATTTAAATTATCCTGTATTAAAAGCCTTATTTTTAGACCCTACCATATACTCGTACCATATAATCTTCAGCCTTAACTTCTCTCGATTTGAAAATCTTAGTCATTGTACATCAATAAAATAAATCCAAACCTAAATAATTACTCCTCCTTAATTAAACTATTCACTATATAACCAACCAACACTTCAATAGATTAACTAGCCAACCGACCAATTGACCAAATTTCGTTAGTAGTTTTAATATCTTTAGTTAGTTGATTTCACAACTCCTACGATAAAGTCGATACAGTCGCTGAAGATAGTCCTAGTGAAGGTCCGAAACGTCCGGCCAATAAATGATTAGTGTAATCACCTGGGTCTTCATATTCCTACAACACATTAGATTCCAAAGGAACAAATCAATTACAAGTGTATATATATATATATATATATATATATATATATATATATATATATATATATATATATATATATATATATATATATATATATATATATATATATAGTTAACAAACGAGGGAGTCTTCGCCACAAGTTGGTGTTGAGACGATCTCAAAGTGATGAAGTTAAGGGAACTGAAAATGTATGAAAGTTCGAGGTCCCGATTAGTCTAAAGAAGAGACTACTCGGCGCTCGAAGCAACTTCGAAGTGCAAGTCGTAACTCTCCGGAACTTGCCAAACTTCATTGCTGATATATTTTCTGGAATAGGGCCTGGTGTGGTCACGCAATCTTTAAGATGTTAGCTGCAACACTGTTATCCATCAGCCTTTATCCCGAAAGCTTGGCATATTACAGAGAGTTGCGCACCCACCCAGTACCGGGTGCCACGAATAGGTTCCTTTTTAGGTATCTTATACGCATTTTACCGTCCCTAACCTTACCACTCGACATATCATCCTCACACACTCATGTCATCGTTGGTTTTCGCTTCTTAGTTTGGAAATAATAGAACTGCAACTTACTAGAGCGTCATTTTGACCTCTCCTAACTTCACCATTTGGCACATGCTAAGCCTCTCCGAACTAATTTATGCCTCGTTAGTTGTTGCTGCTTAGAAAATAATGAAATTGGGCCTCGTTAAGTGGTGCAGAACAAACTGCTACTAAACATTGATTGGTAAAAATAGCTTAAATATTAGAATAACACCGCCTTCTTTTTACATCGTTGTCATAAAGGAGATTAAATTTATTTTTTAGGAAAAGGTGTTAAATGAGGGGATGGTGCCAACTGTGCATCTTCATGAACGAACTCAATGAAGTTCCTTTCTTGAACGGAAAAAATGGTTCTTTCTATATTAATTCCTCCCACGTCGAAGACAGATGCGTCTTTATCAATAGCCGAAGGATGCAATAAGTTAAGTGTCTAAAAATCAATGTTGACCTAATTAGGTCTTCAATTAATAGCCTGGCATCGCCATTAATATGTTTCCCTCCGCGAAATAGGTAATAAGAGGAAAATAATGGGCTTCTGTGTGGATTAAGAGGGTTCGTAGACATTATTAGCGATTGGAAGATTAAAGGGGAACGCAATAGAATGAAAGGGGTTCATATAAACCCTCAAAGACCCTGCATTCCATTCGAGAAGATTTCGGTGTTATCATGTATAGATGGGAAAAGTTTGGATTAAATCTCTTAAAATGACAGCAACTCCTAAACTTTTTCTGCAACAGACTTATACAGACCATTCTTTAACAAATGAATGTTACAAAAATACGTTCATATGCTAAAAAAAGAGCAAAGAAAAATTGAATATACAAAGGTAGGTTGCGAGATCATCGTCTGAGAAGGATTTGATCAAATAAAGGAGAAGTTGTAATCTGTGCTACTTTAAAATAATTCAAAGGATAATAAAAAAAGGAAAGAACTAAATCATTCAATTTACATATAAATAATATAATATATGCGCAAATTGACATTGTAATATGTAATTTGGTACAATAAGTGATGGCCCCTAGTCCTATTAATACCTTCCACTTTACAGAATTTTCTAAAATCCAACTTACCAACCCAGAAATCTTTCTAAAAAGCCCAATCATATCCTCTCTCACACACCTCTTTTCAAATGAGAACATATTTAGCACCCTCAATCTATCTACATATTCAAGGTGCTACAGGGAAGGGACCACCTTTGTTGCCCTCGTATGTACTGATTAGAGCAGGTTGATACCATATCTAAATTATGGTGACTGTCACAAACTAGGGTCAGGTGACATGCTCAGATTCTTTAACCCCAAAAGTTTATAGCCAAGGATAGAAGATGCATCGACTTAAAACGAAAAAACTTTATTTACAAATGTTTGATAAATGAATCTACTTGAAAATGCCGATATATTCGAAGACTAAATTATCAGAGAAAGAACCTAAAAAATAATCACAACTTTGATAGGTCGAGCTAAGGAATGGCCCTTTGAATATGTAGAAATATTTAGAGTATGGAAGACACAAGAACAAATATGCACACAAAAATAACGCACGTATGATATTCCTATCTATGAGACCACGGAGAAAGAAGGTTGAGCCACAGAGGGAAGCACTCACCGGTAACGTAACTACGCGTACAAAAATAAAGGGGCACTCACGACCACCAATATCAGGCCTAGTATGGGCCACACAAAAACAAGGACACCCCCCACGGTTGTCCTACCAAAGATACACGAGAGGCACAACACTCGTGGTAAACCAGCACTAAAATGCAAAAGGGGTACAACTCTGCCGGTTGTCTTACACTAAGTCAATCAATCACCATAAACTTGCTCAGAGTAACCTTAACTCAGAGTAACCTTAACTCAGAGTAACCTCAACTCAGAGTAACCTCAACTCAGAGTAACCTCAACTCAGAGTAACCTCAACTCAGAGTAACCTCAACTTAGAGTAACCTCAACTCAGAGTAACCTCAACTCAGAGTAACCTCAACTCAGAGTAACCTCAACTCAGAGTAACCTCAACTCAGAGTAACCTCAACTCAGAGTAACCTCAACTCACGGTAACCTCAACTCACGGTAACCTCAACTCACGGTAACCTCAACTCACGGTAACCTCAACTCACGGTAACCTCAACTCACGGTAACCTCAACTCACGGTAACCTCAACTCACGGTAACCCTAACTCACGGTAACCTTAACTCACGATAGCCTTAAATCAGGATGGCCTTAAATTACAATGGCCTTAAATTACACTGGCCTTAAATTACAATAGCCTTAAATTACAATAGCCTTCCGAGACGCACGAAACCGGAAAATAAGTACACGAAATCCACTCTGCTTCCGAACACAACTTTCTTCTCCAAGCACAAAAAAATGGTCTGTCTTCAGTGAAGAATTTAGGCCCCGACATTGAATTCCACGGAACACTAACAAATATGGATCGTTCAAAATCTCAATGCTACATCAACATACAATGAAAGTTCTAAACACTAAATATAAAATAACTTTCTTTCATGACAAAACCGCAATAATCTTAATCCAATTTAATATTCAATAAAATAATTAGGAGGGAAACTGGCCGATCAAAGCGAACGAAAATTCTAGAATTCCTTTGAGATGACGTGTCAGCCTCAATTAAGCGAACGTAGGTCCCACGATATCCCGTCACAGCCCTAGTCAGAAAGTAAAGGCAAATTATCAGATATTACGTGTGTGACAGTGACCATGCTTGGTTACAGTACTTTAAATGTGTCCTGACATGAGTTCTATAGTTTAAGGATAACCTCTTTACTTTTATAACTAGCATTCCTCTTAATGAAGCCCAGCTCGCTTTTTAGTCTATTCTTTTGCCTCAATACACTGCTTAGAAAACCTCAGTGAACCTATCTAACACCACTCCTAAGTCCTTCTCATCCTTTACTCCATTCTGCCAATGCCCATCTATTTCATATCTAACTTCTATATTATTTATTCCCATGTTGAAGCTTAAATTTCATTTACTACAGTTACCAATTCTTGTCATCTGCGAAAATTGATAATTTGCTATTTTCACAAACTGACCCCTGAGGTACGCGTATAATAACGTCCCTCCACTGTGACCTCACCCCATTCAGTATCACCTTTTGTTTCTTATCCTTCAGCTATTCAGTTATTCAATTCAAAAGTTTCCTGCATATTCCATGTAGTTTTAATTTGTGCCCTAATCTCTTATGTGGAACTCTGTCAAAAGCTTTGCTAAAATCTAAGTAAATTACACCAACATTGTTTCCCATATCTAATTGCTTAGTTACATTATCCATAAATTCCATTAAGCTTGTTAGACACGATTTACCACTTCTATACCCATGCTGAGCATCATTTACTAAACTACCTCTTTCTAGATGGTCAGAAATACTCTTCTTACTACTTTCTCAAGAACTTTACAAACTAGAGATGTTAAAGTTTACTGGTGTAAAGTTATTTTGGTCATCCTTTACTTACATTTTAAAAATTGGCACTATATTTGCAATTTTCCAATCATTAGGTATCTCTCAAAACTCCACCTATCTAGTTTATATCTTCTCAAGAGCTACTTCAATACTATCTACACCTTCTTTGAGTAACCTAGAATGAATGTTGCCTGGGCCAGATGACTTACTAGTAGTTAACTCCAATATAAGCCCTTTAATTATTTCCCTGTTCAGATTAATGGTATTCAACACTATTTCCCTTGACCTAGAATTATCATCAATTAATCTATCTCCATTCTCTTCTGTAAATATTGAAGAAAAATGATCATTAAGATTCTTTCCAAACCCCTTCATATCTAGTAGGCCCTATTTTATCACTGTTAGATTTGTTATTGATTCTACAATAGCTGAGGATTTTATTGAATCTTTATTATTATTTTGAGCTAAATTATTTTTTGCTGCCCCTTTGTTTTTCCCAATTATTTTATTTACATAATTCATTCCCAGTGACCCAATAGTGATTCAAATTTTCAGGAGTAATTTCCCCAAGTAATCTTTTGTTTACTCTTTTTTTTCTCAGAAATTTTCCAAGCTGTCTCGTGATTTCACCATAATGGCTTCCTAAATTTCTTTCTAATAGGTTTCGTTGGGATGCACTGTTCTTGGACTACGTATAAAAAGCCTTAGAACATGTATTAAAAGCCTTAAAACACATTGCCGAGGTGATGTAATTTTTTTATCTCATGGCTTTACTCGGGGTCATCTCCTGTAATGTCTCCTCCCTTCTGCGTAAATTTTCACACATTACCCGGAGCAGGCAGCTTACGTGAGCCTTGGTCATTTTGAGAAACATCTTTCCTATTAATTAGGACTGTCCCATGGTGCGAAAGAATGGGATCAAGAAACGACGGAAGAAGGAAATTAGGAATAAAGAAGCAGAAAATGAGGACAGTGGAAGAGCAATGGTACAAAGAGTTGCTACAGGAAACTTGTTTAAAACGCTGGATCCTGAATGAAAGAGAGTGCACGCGAAACCTACCGGAACATTCATTTTTTGTTTTCCTTCGTGAAAGGAATTGAGTTCAACAGAGGTGGCGATTCCCTCAATGAAGAAAGCTATATTGATAAAGCAGACATAAATAAAGTAAACGAAAAAGAATAATTCCAAATTTTAAGAATTATGAAAACAATTGTTGTGGTCAGTAGTTGCTTTAGCTTTGATTCACTTCCGAAACCAACGAAGGCATGGCTGCTCGGAGTAAATTTGGAGGAAATTGAATGGATACTCTTTTCCCAGAAGGTTGCAAAGGAGAGATGGGTAGTAAGGTAACCAAAACCTTCTGTATCTCTGGCAGGACCTGCTGTAAAAATAGGCCCCGGAGCAATATATTGTGAATAGAATTTAAATCTACGAATCATTTGTCAAGTGTAGTGAACACGTTTTGGATTGTAGTGAATATTTCGTGAGTCAAAATGCTGAGTATGCAGTGCATTAAATAATGCGACCTTTCATGGAATTCTGAGTGTATAATCCGCTAAGAGTTCCTCGAAATTCCAGAGTCGCTGATCTTGATCATTTGATTTCTCTTACAGAATTAAAAATGTCAGTTGCCGAGAGGTTAAAAGCCTTCTGCTTCAAGTGAAAGTCGGTAAAGTGGTATAGTTACTTTTCAAAAAGATGCTATCGGAGTAGAACAGCATTGTTTGTTTGTTTATTCTGTAAACTCGCTGAACAACACGATAAAAAAAAAGTTGTGAACATAATTGCTAACATAAAAAACAGAATTAACGCTTTAGAACTAAAAGAATGTAATTGTAAAATCAACGAGAACTGAGTATAATATATATTGAAAGCAAGATAGTTATATTAGAATAGTCTGTTGCATTATTAGAAAATAAAGTGGCTCAGAAAGACAAAAAAATGGCAACAATTTTTTTACTTGTCAGAAATAAACAACCATCTAGACGCATAATAGTTTTTTAGCTTTCTCCGAGACTCGATAATAAGATATCAAATTTATAAATTTGGTGCGAAGAATATTAGAAAGCGGAAATTCAGACGTTACCCCGGTGCAGAAATAAAAAAAAGAAGTAACTGAAGAGATGGCAATTTAAACTTGAAGAATAACAAATCTCCTGTAATTGCTCGTGTTGGAACAAATGATGTTTTGTGTGGGAAAAACTTTTCTGGGATAGAAAAATACATACATTACATTATCGAAATGGTTGCGAAAATGAAAAAAAAAAAACGGAGCATGGACTAATTTTTGCCATATTACCAAGACTAAAATGAAAATAAAATGAAACCATGAATAGTACAATTGGAATAAACGAAAGCCTTCGAAGGATATGTGAACAGGAGAAAGTTAACAAGGAATATTTCGTTCAAGACAGAACCCATCTTAGCACGAGGTGTAATAAAATAAAATAAAATATGGAGTTCTGATCAACTTGAGTTTATACAATACTCTCCAAATGAAGCGCTACGATAATACATCAAGAGGGACCTCATGTAACGATTCAACTCCAGAAGCACAAGTAAATAAGTAAATCATTTAAAATCTGTTTGGTTTAATGTCAGGTCTATTAGGAATATACTGGTAGAGCTTTAAGCGTTGGTAGCACTACAAACATACGATATAATTGGCATTACAGAGAGCTGGATTCATTGGCACTCAAGAGATTTCAGTAGTGAATTTCAGTTGAAAGGGTAGAAAGTATTCCATAAAGACAGAGTAGAAACCGAGGGTGGAGGCGTGATTTTATATGTACGAGATCATTTCTAATGTTTGTTCCGACTTAGAACTTAGAAGAGTCAGGCTAAATCTTGAAAATGTCTGTATGTATATTTAACTTAAAGAAGCCCCCATCAAACAATAGGCTTATATCAAAGATTCTACGACTGTTTAACAAATGAGGTAAAAAATAAACTATCTTTAATTGTTGGCGATTTCAAGTAAGGACGAGTAAACTGGTCTACGAAAGCTTCTGCCGGGGAAACGATATAGATTTATTAATTTTATTGACGACTAGCAAAGATACTCGGCGTTTCCTGGCCCAAAAACTATCTTGAACAAATTAAATTCTCTACTTGAGTTAAATTTCGCAATTAAAAGTTGGTAAGTATAAAATATAAGGTTTATTTTAATTTTGAGTAATTGAGTAGTGTATGATGAAATACAACAGAGAACGATTTTCACATTACAGTAATGCGGCAGGGCGAGTAAACGGGTGGGCGGGCGGGCGAGCAGACAAACATGAGTACGCGGGGGGCAGCCACAGACTTTAAAAAGTGCCTCAAGCGAATGGACGCGAGTTTTAACAAAATATCTAAATTATTCGAGTCTCGTGCATGCTGATAATAGGTATTATCGCGTTTTTTAAACATTGCAGTCACATAATTGGTCTGGTAAACGTTAATTTTTCTACGGGCAATGTCAATGTTTTGATTTCAACTCATAGCCGCTATTACTTGCCCCTTCCCCTCCCACAAACTAGAAAGGGTAAAAGTTCGAACCTAACCTAACCTAACAACCAGGTGTCGCCACTTTTTTCCAAATCTGAGTAGCCTATGTTACTCCTTTGGTCAAGTTACTCCAATGGTGACCTTTGTTGGCCTTCTATAGTGGTCATATATAGGGAGTTTCCGCGTGAAATTTTAGCTATATTTAGATCATTCTGGCGCTTTTCTACATACTCAACGGTCACTCACTGCTCTTATCCTAACATGAATTAACTAATTAGGTATTTTGGTTAAATCTCAGAAAATGTCCGCCCTCGATTTTTATGGGCGCTTTGTTATAAATATCTCTATTTAAAAAAAACCCCGCAAATGCTATATAGTACTTTCACTAATTAAGGCGGGCAAATTTCTAATCATGATGTTATGGCGAAAAATAGATGGGCAACCATCTTAGAAGCCACATTGTTAATTGGAATCGCGTCATATTGTATTATATATCATTTAGAAGTAAAAAAGGTGAGCCCGCTTTCTTGAAAATTACCTAACTTACTAACTCAGTGCCACAGAGTTCATAATATCCTAATAGTGTTTTAACTATTGACGATGATTTGATTGCAAATCTGAGTGTAGGAGATAAGTTTGGTAATAGTGACCACAATGTTATCTATTTCATCATTAATGTACCCTGGTGCGAAACAAAATTAAGCATTACTAAGTTAGATTTCAAAAGAGCTAATCTAGAGTAGTTAAAGAGAACTTGTATAATTACATATATAATGTTTTGGCAAATTCAATGAAATTTTAATTAATTTTAAAGAAAATCTGATGAACAACAATCGCAATTCATTCCACCAAAATCAGGGAAAATTGGTAGTGTCAAACTATCAAAATGACTAAAACAAAAGTAAAAGAGAAAAGTATTAGAGACAGAGCTTATATATAAGCTACTCAAATATATAAATTATAAATAGCATAAAAGACAAATATATCCAACTGAAAAGAAAAGTTAAAATGGAAATTAAAAGAGCCAAGAGAAATTATGAGACTAGACTGTTTTTAGACTGTAAGTTAAAGCCAAAAGAGTTTTGGCACTAGTAGGAAACAATCAACAAGGTCTACTGACCAAAGTCGCGTGCTCTCACTTATTCTGATTTATGACCTTAAGACCTTCAAAACTTTCAATAATTCCCGGACTAACCTTGGAGATTATAAAACAACATTAGGGTTTCAAATTTCGTTAGAATCGGCCGAATAGTTATGATGTTATTGCCAAAACAAAATAATTCCAGGGCTAACCCTGGGAGGACCTTGAAAATTATATCATTCGAAAGAGAATGTAAAACAACATAAGGGTTTCAAATTTCGTTAGAATCAGAAGAATAGTTAGAATGTTATTACCCACCAGAAAACGCAATAATCCTCTAGAATATATCTAGTGTTCAGTTAATGATGTTGAGAATCATCGATAAATTGAAAGATTTAAAGCACCTTGACAGGACACGATCTTCCTAATACTCATAAGATTTCATAACCGAACATATAAGCCAAATTTTTAATATTTCCCTCGAAAGAGTTCCAGAAGTTTGGAAATTGGCTAATGTAACGCCAATATTTAAAAATGATGAAAATAGTCAGTCAGCAATTACCAGTAAGCTTAACACCGATAGTATGAAAAATGCGCGAGCGCTTTATCGCCGAAAAAATAGTTCAGCATATTAAAGTTAATGTATTATTACGTGACTCTTAACACGACTTCAGAAAACAAAGATCGTGTCTAACTAATCTCTTGGATTTTTTTTTTTTTACCACATTAACTCAATTTACGACCTAGAGAAGCCAGTCGACCTTTTTTATTTAGATTTTCAGAAGGCATTTGATAAAGTACCACACGCAAAGTTAATGAAGAAAATCAGAAGATTAGGAATTATCGGAGACGTTGCAAATTGGATCGAAAACTGGATCACAAATCTTAAGCAGAGAAAGTGTTAATCAATGGTTAAGCATTCGATTAGATATTGTTAGTAGTGGAGTTCCATAGGAATCAGTATTGGAATCATTGATTTTCATTATATATGTAAACGATATTGCCGTTGGATTGGTATCAAAGATATTAAAATTTGCTGATGATTTTAAGTTGAGTAAAGGTATAATTAGTGAAGATGACATCAAATGCTTTCAGTAAGATATTGGTCAAGTTTCCCGTTGATCTGTTAAGTGAGATTTGCCATTAAACCTTGAAATATGTAAAGTACCGCACATAAGCAACAAAAATCCCAAAGCCGAATACAAGATATTTGGCAAGCACAGAGAAAGAAAGAAAAATCATAGGTATTTACGTGACCAGTGATCTTAAATTTTCTCAGCAATTGTAGAGGTAGAAAAGAAAGCCTTAAAGATAATAAGTTATATTCAAAAAGAGATTAGCGACAAAAATGACACGATAATCTTTAATGCGTTAAATGCTTTGAGGAGACCCGATCTGGAGTACTCTGCACAGGTTTGGTCGCCATATTAAAAAAAAAGAAGATAGATTAGAAAGGGTTTGAGCTATAGCGACAAAATTAGTCCAAATTTAAAAAAAAAATACAATTACAAAACGCGACTAGAAAAGTTAAACCTATTTAGCCTAGAAACCAGACGTATTAAGGATCAACAATCGCAAAATACAAGATTTTTAGAAAATGTCGACCACACTATCTGGTTCGAACTAAATCGAAATTTTACACTAAGAATAGCATGAAGCTCGCTTCCAAACACTTTAGAAGAACTCTATGAGGTAAACTTCTTTTCATATAAAATAGTTAAAGTGTGGAATCAGCTGACGGAAGAAATAGTATTAAGCAAAAATGTAGAAACTTTTAAAATGATTAGATAAAGTTATCATAAAAATAGAGCATTGGAATGCAAGATCACGACTGTTAATTAATATTATCATCAAAAAGTTCGCGTAGACACGAGGTCGCTCAAAATAGAACCACAAAGTGCAAATAAATTCATTAAATAGATAAGTTTCAGTTTTACTATAAAGATTTCATGGTTTTTTCATAGCACAATCAAGTTTCTTCTCTTATATACTTTATATTAAAGTTGTATTTTGGGGATTTTCTAAAATGAGTCCTTGGTATGGGCCGAAATGTCTTTTGAGGTACCCCTATTCCTTGTAACATAAACACAAACACTCTCTCTCTCTCTCTCTCTCTCTCTCTCTCTCTCTCTCTCTACCTATCTCTCTCCCTCTTCTTTTCGCTCCCCTTTCCCTTCCCATCCCTATACATACAGTATATAACTGAATCACGAAAATATGGAACGCGATGAATATATGAATATATAAAGTTGTGGCTATTTACTTTATATATATATATATATATATATATATATATATATATATATATATATATATATATATATATATATATGTATATATATATATATATATATATATATATATATATATATATATATATATATATATATATTATATATATATATATATATATATATATATATATATATATATATATATATATATATATATATATATATATATATATATATATTAGAAATTTGACGTGAATGAGCAGAGGGCGGCACAATGAAGGCAGGACACGAACCCGGCTCTGCTGATTGCCGGTCAGATGTTCTACCATTAAGCTACCAGGTACAGTGACTTTATCTCACCCAAAGCGGTACCCTATCAAACCCAGTATCTTCCCTAAGCTAGGAACCTCCAAGGGATTTTTATACCATATATTTTAACCCGCTCACAATTTAACCCTTTGGTCTCTCTCAGAAACAGCGGTTGACTGCTCCCGATCCAAATATGGTTTGTGCCTTCTCTCTTTCTCTCTACTAAGTCAATGTGCGTAATATTCGGTCAGCTCCTCTCCAAGAAACTAGCTATATGTTGCCATGTATTTAATAGTACTATTTTAGTCTTGTTCAGTTAGTTACCACCAAAATGTCGAAGTGTGGGGAAAGACAATTTTGCGAGTCAGATTTAAATGCCGAACGTACCATGTTGGCGAGTCAATTTCTTGAGAATGTACAGTCTGACGATCTAAGTAGCCTATCAAGTGACGATGGATGACCTTTGAGTTTATCATTAGAAAGTTCTGACATCGATTTTAATAATTTAGAATAAGAGAATAGGTCAAATTCGAGTGAGACAGAAAAGTCAGAAGAACGGCCACAGAAACGAACACGTCAAGAGCCTGGCAACAATTCACACATGTTGGCGTGGGAATGGATTTCAAGGCCAAAATTTCTCCTTCCCTGCCAGCGTTCGATTCCAGGCATTCAGGTTTGACAGTGGCATTCTCCATTGGACAAAATGCAAAAGAAATTGATTATTTCGAACAATATATTGATCAATCTTTAATATATCTCATTGTCAAAGAAAGTAATAGGTACTATAAATATATTAAAGAAAATTTTACTTTCAAACCAAATAGTCACCTATCCAATTTCAAGGAAATGAGCGCAGATAAAATCTGTGTATTTCTTGGTATAATTATTTTGATGGGACATAATAAGAAAAACAAAATAAATGATTATTGGTCAAAGGATGACATCTATGAACAAAAGATTTTCGGAAGATTGATGGGGAGTGATCGCTTCCTTCAGATATTAAGATTGCTGCATTTTAGTGATAACACTTTAGAAAAAAACAACAAAATTAAAAAGATTAAACCAGCACTTGATCCCATGAAAAATAATTTCAAGAAAAATTTCATCCAATTTTAAAACATATGCATAGATGAAAGTCTTCTTCTATGGCGAGGAAGACTGCACTTTCACCTATACATCCCATATAAAAGACTTTAATTTGGAATAAAAGTATTTGTGTTGTGTGATTGCAAAACAGGTTGTGTACGAGAATAATTATTTATACCGGAAAGGGGACTGAAATTGTTATTGAGCCCCATTTAGGCATTGGTAGATCAGTAGTAATGACACTTCTTCAAAGTTATTTAAATAAGGGACATATTCTTTATACTGACAACTGGTACACTAGCCCTGCTCGTGTTGATAGCTGATTCAAGAAAGAGACAGGCGCTTGTGGAACAGTTGGCTAAAATAGAAATTATATACCCAAATTTAAAAAAAACTGATGAAAGCTGAATTGTTACTTGCACAGTGCAATAAGATTTTCTGTATAAAATGGTGTGACAAACGGAGTGTACACGTTTTCACAATCGTACATGGTTCAGGTTGTTGATCCACCTTTTGTATTTGTATCGGGATATGGCATTTATTTTCTGTGGAGAGGAGAAATCATTTATTAGCCTTGTTCATTTCTCTTCTTCCACACACACTGCAAATATTTATTTGTTGCTCTTACTATTCTTATTCTCTTATCATCTATATGTTTTGTCCACACTCAAATCCTAGCACCAGACTCAGTCCATAATCCTCCCTTCTCTCCACCTCCTCTCATATTTCTCTTCCCAACTCTATCACCAATTCTTCTTTCAATTTCTGCCTCTCAAGACTGTGGCCCACACAATCCACAATCAAATGTTCTATAGATTCTCTCTGCCCTAATAGTCACCCTTCGCATATGTTCTCTGCTCCATTCCATCTATAGTTTCGCCCCTTCACCTCCAAGGATCCACTCCGTGCCTTAAATAGTAGCTGGCTTGCAAAACTCCCATCATACATAGCCTGAATGCAGGGTTCCGTTTTGTCTCTGTATTTGTTCAGACTTCTCTTTCCATTTATTCCTTTTCTCCAGAACCTTTCTCCTTCATCTAATATTTTTTGCTTCAGCTTTCCTTTTTGCTCTGTCCTCTATACAGATTGCTTCTAATTCATATTTCGTATCTACTCTCATTACCTCTTTGCGCCACTCAGTCTTATCATAGGCAGCATACACATAGACTGCCCAAATCTCTATTCCCATCCTTTGCAGTCTCAACTTACAGTTTTCTTTCATCCTTGCCACCCTTTCTTCATTCCTACTCCAGCCCATTTCTCCTCTCAGTGTCTCTACCGCTACATAGGGATTGGCTCCTAGTGCTATTCTTGCCACTTTTATTTGGATCTTTTTCATTCTCTCCAATTCTGCCTTTGTCACTTTATATACTTCATACCCATACAGGCCTCTTGTGACTGCTATCTCTTTCCACAGTTCTCTTATCATTTTATACTTATTTGCTTGCTTATTCGCCATGTTCCTCAGAATGCCAGTCATTTTTAGCATATTTACCTCATTTTGTCTCTTATGCTTCTCAAATATATCCTTCTGATTATAGACTGTCATACCCAAATGTGTGATAGTGGTAAAAAAGATAGAGATGGAAATGTTGTATGGAAACCTAAAGCTGTAATAGAGTATAATAAGAAGATGCGTCTTGTAGATAAGAGTGATATGCTATTGAGTGGAAAAAAAAATTCTTTCACATGTTAGACTTATCGATGCTCAATGCCTATTTTATGTATAAGTATAGGGAAAGTGTCAATGGGTCACTTCATGACTTTTCAAAAACTGCTCTAACAGAGATGATTGAAATATATCATAAATATAATCGGGGACCAAATGGGCAAATAGGCAATAAACCACTGCGTCTCATTAAGAGGCATTTTATGAAGCCTATAACATCAAGGAGGAGATGTCGCGTTTGTGTTCACACGAAAAAGGGGGAAAAGAAAACTCAGTGAACAAATTTTATTTGTGGAAAATGCGATTTTCATCTGTGTTTATCCCTGTTTTAAAAAAATATCACTGTGAGAAAGATTTTCAAAATATTAAATTCAATAAAATATGTCCATAATATAATTATATTTTTATAATTTTTCTATTTTCCTGGAATAACGAGTAATTTACTTTTTTTAATAGTCACCGTTCAAAAGGCCAGAGAAAATGGTTTAAAACCAGGCCTAGGATTATAATGAGATTTCTAGGTTTGCGCATTCGATTGGTGTTCGAATAAGAGGGAAGTGAATAAATGGGATACAGAAGAGTGGAGAAGAGCACTGCAAAGGAAAAACAGTGTAAGGATATATCGTATGAATAAGAAGGATATTGAGGAAGAGAGATGGTATGATAATACATACGGGGCAATTCTTATGTATAAGGCAAGGACGAACACATTGAAATTAAATGATAGAAGAAGATTTAGTGGTGGGGAAGTAGGGTGTGAAGTGTGTGGATGGGATATGGAAAATCTGCAGCACTTCATTGTGAATTGTGAAGGTTATGAACTGGAGAGGCAGGGGGTAAGAGTATTGCAGAGACCACATGAGGAGGATGAAGAGCAAATGTTGGGGAAATTTTTATTTGAAAGAGATGAAGTGAAAATGGAGAGAAACAAGGAAATTTTGGAAAAAATGATAATGAAAAGGAAAATACTTACAGCTAGAAGATAAGAAACGCCAAAAGGGGAGCTGTTACAAAAGCAATCCCCGAACAGCATTCAAGTCAAGTCAAGTCATGTATCTGAATTTTTTTTTGCGTTTTTCTAATGAATAAAAGTTTGAACCAGTCGCAATTCTTGGCAGAAGTACCTCGGTAAAACACATCTCACTACCTGGAGAAGGATGCAACGGTTGAGGGAATCTTTTGCCTACGCCTCTGAAAATCTGGTTTCTAATTTTAGAACCAGATATTAAGAAAGAGATTACTATACTGGTGTGGTACTCATCATCATCATCATCATTCACTAATCATCATCTTTCCTTTTTCAGTGGCCCCACTTAGGCAGATGACTGCTTAAGTCCACGGCCCATCTCCCTACGTAAACTGCCGTCAGATGTGAAAGGGCATTGCCATTCATGTTTCGTCCCAACTATGCCAGGCAGTTGCATGGCCATAATTGGGGGAATTGGAGGAAGCTGGTTGAGGAATAGCCCACAGCTGATAACAATGTCAGAAACTCTTCCGGATAAGGGACGGACTGCTACCTCCGCTGCTCATCCCAAAGGGAGCCCCTTCCAGGACCATAGAGGGACATACAACCGTCTCTATGGTTTGTTGGGATGCGGTTGCGATTAAAAAGCCCTCGGGAGGGCGGCGTTGTCAATAAGTCCGCCATACAATCACACCCACGAGAGGATCCCACCCGGATTCCTCTCATCCATCGTTATCATTCATCTAAAAGACAATTCCCATTTCCATCCAGGCGGCTGGTGAGCGCGGGGGGGATGGGCTGTCTCTCTTCATCCTCAAGGAAAATAAAATTATAAAAACGGAAAACATACACGCATACATAAATAATCGAGCCCGTGTAACCAACTAAGGAATAAAAAATCTTGGAAAGGAAGATTTGCACCCCCGCCAGCAGGGCTGCAAACCAAAAATGGCGTCCCACCCCGCCACAAGGTGGATAACCAAAGCCAGATCGAGGCAAAATATTCGAAACGGTCTTCGAATAGCTAAGCGTGGATATCCCCAGACTAATAGACACCCCAGCCGGTTACGTCGCAATTTGCGAGAAAGAGGCAGATGTTGAAACGCTGACGAAAGAGACAGGACAACGGGTGCTAAAGAAGATAAACCTCCAGTCCAGCACTCCCCCTCAGATCCAGGTACATCGGAGTGTGATATGCAGGCAGCTCGACCCCTAGATCAGGCAACATAACAAGGAGGAAATAAAGGAAGAGATAATAAGAAACCAGTCGTGTGCTAAAGTCGTGCAGGTAGTGAAGTTTTATAACAAACGGGACAACACAGAATACCAACACGTATTTAAAGTTATCTTCATTGAAACTCAAATGGCCCAAAAGGCCAAAGAAAGAGGGCTGTTACTCTTTAATGCCAAGATCAGCGGAGAACAAATAGATAGGGGGGAGTTCACCCCCATCCAGGTATGCTTCCGGTGTTTCAAAATGGAGCACCACCCCACAACGGATTGCAAAGAGCAAAGCATAACTTGTTCTAGGTGCATCGGAAAAGGCCACGGATGGCGAGAATGGTCGGCACAAACAGGGAGGTACCCAAACTGCGGGCTGAACCACAGGGCAATGGCCATGTCCTATCCACCCCCCCCCCCCAAGGAGATAATCAGAAGAAAGAAAGCTGAGGAAACGAGGAGGGCTAATACTTCCTACGCCCAAGTGACGAGAACGGCTCCAACCAGAACTACCGATTAGCAACAGCCGAAGACCTATCTAAACCTGGAAAACGAAAACTCAACAAAGATTCTTAAGTGGATCCTATTTGCGCACGTAAACAATCTTAAGATTGTCAGAGATGTGGTTCCCGGATGACCCACCATCGGGAGACGTACTGCAGCTGCAATTCATGCCAAAGGGTGCACCAGAGACTCCATTTCCTCCAGAGGAAAAATCCACACGATCTGAAAGAGCAGCGGAGGCCACGACTGGGAACAATAAATCAACCAGGAAAGATCCCAGATTGGAGGCACAAAGACGCCGTGAGAAGGAGGAGAATAAAGCGGCTAGAAGAATTAAGCAAGCAGAGGGCAACCTTACGAGCTCATCGTCCTCGGAATCTGATGCTGAGGAGGTCGAAAACAGGGCAACTAAGATTCCCGTAAGCTCAAGAACTAGGCCGAAGACCTCGAAATGTACTTACAAGTACGATGGAGAGGAGATTGACCTCAAGATAATCACAAATGAGCAGATCCCATACCCCGAGAAGCTCTCACCTAAGCAGATATATCAGGGAATCCGGGACAAAAGAATCAAATGGACTTACTCAGCACCAGAATTAGAATCAGACATTGAACAGGCTATTCACGAAGGAAATGTGAAACTACACAAAGATCCCTGCATCACCCTAAGTGATGCAGAATACAAAAGGATCAGAAACGGAAAAATCCACAACACTTAAGACTTACCAAAAAGAACAAAAACACTCAAGAACAAGAAAACATGGAAAACATCAACAACACTTTAAAGATACCCACACTGAATGTGAATGGATGGAAAAGAAAGTCCATTCTTTACGGCAACATATTCCGTAAAGTGGACCCGGACATCATTCTCATGTCAGAACATGGCGTCAACACAAACACGGACACTATAAAAATACATAATTACACTGTAATTCAGAAGATCCCCCCCACACAAGAAAGATTTGATGGCTCAGCCATCGCGATCAGGAAAAACATAAAGTTCAAAACGCTACCGGACTTAGACGAATCATTCGTGGCTGTCGAGATCCCGACCTTGGTTGGAGGCCTAAATGTGGCGGCAGCCTATTAGCCACCCAGGCGACAATACCTACCGATCAACAACTTCTTCACCCCTTTCGGGCACAGAAGGCTAGCGTTGCTAGGCGGAGACCTGAGCGCCAGATGACGTGCATCTGGCTACGAGCGCGTCGACCAAAGGGGAAGAAACCTGGAGCTACTATTTGAAATAAATAAGCTCCGGAGAGTTGGATCAGACATTCCAACCTATCTAACACACTGTTCGGCGACAAAACCGGACATTGTGTTAGCAAGTCCAGAATTCCCCTTCAACATCGTCAACGCACCAGGCCCAGTGGTCCCGAGCGATCAAATCCTAATCATCACAATCATTTCGCTTGCGCCAATGCTCAAGCCCGTCACACTTAGAAAAAGCTACGCACAAGCTAACTGGGAGCAGTACAGAGAAATGCGCAGCAAATATCAGCCAGTTGACCTTGGTTCCGCAAATCTCGAAGAAATTGATAAGGAGATTGATAAGATCACTAATCTCTTCATTCAAGCTGATGAAGGATGCGTCCCCACAATCTCATACAAAATGCTCCCACAACCTAGGGGTGGACGGACACAATGAGGGAAATCGCCAAGGAACACAGGGAGATCTACGAAGAAGTCGGTAGGACAGGCCCAAACCGGAAAAGGGCCCCATGAATGAGACAGCTAAGCGAGGAGCTAAAAAACATAATCTTCGCGAAGCAAAAATAAATCTGGGACGATATCATAGGCAGACCAGACAGGGAGAGAAATCCTGTAAATTTTTGGAATAACATCCGAAAACCTAGGGGATTGCCTTCCAGGCCTAGGACAAAAATAAAAGAAGGCGATCACATTATATAAGATCCGGAATCTCTCAAAAGGAGAGTCAGAAGACATTGGAAAGAGATCTTTGTAATATCACATGAGGAGAACGATGATTTTGACTAGGACTTCGAAGACCAGCTGCTCGAAGACCTCGGAGCGATGATACATAGGACCCACTCACACCCGCATGTATATAGAGGAAGAGAGATAATTGACCACAGGTGCCCCCTCATGATTGAAGAGACCATGAACACCATAAGGTCCTTCAAACAAAGAGCACCCAGTTGGTTTGGGCTTACAAAGAACAACCTAGTGAATGTCCCACGGCAAATTATTCAGGGCATGGTGAACACCATGAACGCATCCCTGAATACAGGTTACTTCCCAGACGGGTATACGATGGCCAAAATCATCTTTATTCCGAAAGGGAATAAGCCCCTAGACCAAGTGGCTAATTATCGCCAATCTCTCTCCTCGAAATACCCGGCAAGATCTTTGAGAAGATTATAGCCGACAGGCTACAATCTCAACTCGACGAGTTAGGAGCGCATAACCCGCAACAACGTGGATTCCGACCAAAAAGGGGCACATACACGGCCCTGACGCTCCTAACGAAAAAGATCGCACATTGCCCAGCTAAGGGTCACTATGTAGACATCGTGATGAGATACGTGCATAAGGCCTTTGGCAAAGTTTGGCTGAGACGACTCTAATACAAGATCCTAGGCGTCCAGCTAGATTCAGTCCTGGAAAGGATCCTTTGTGACTTCGTCATGGACAGAAGGGCGCGTATCATGATCGAAGAACACAAAGGACCAGAATTCGAACTCAAAGCGGGCGTTTCCCAGGGGAGCTGCCTGAGCCCTCTGTTTTACCCCGTCTTCACCATCGACCTCCCCACTCGAATACACAGGGACACGATCTATCTGCAGTACGCAGATAACGTCACGCAGATTGTCCCCAGTAGGGCGAGGAAAGCAAGGGATCAGGCGATACTATAGCAGAGATCTCTAACATCAACTAATACGAGAGAAAATGGAAAATCCGGGTAAATAGGGACAAATTTAAGATCCTCCCGCTGTGCCGCAAGTAGACGTCGCCCATTGTAATAGATGGGAGGAAATATGACTACTCCGCCGAAGGCACCATCCTAGGCCTAAAAATCTCCGACCACGGATACTCGAGTCACTACAAGGAGAGGCAGAATATGGCGAATAGAGAAATCTCTAAGCTATATAGGTTTAGAAATCTTAGCTCGGTAATATTAGGAAAATATACCTGATGTTTATCCGGGCTAAGCTCATCTACCCTGCAGTAGTGACTCAAGCAACCAGTAAGACCGCTATGAGGAGGCTCCAGCCAGTACAGAATTCTGCATCCTTATCCATAAACAAAACCAGACGAAGAGAGTATCTTCGGCAAAGGGACCTGCACCGCAGACAACGTTTGGAACCCATCAATATCACAACGCAGAAACTGGCCAAAAAGGTCTGGTCAACAATGGCCAATGATATCATCCCAGAGCTAAGAAGAGATAGCAACATAAACATCCTTGCCAGATTACGTGGGAGAGTCGCCCGAAATCGACTTTTCCCAAGCACTAGACTCTGCACTGAGAAAAACACTACACCACTTTACGCATAAACAAGATAAAGTATGACACAACAAATATAAGACAGAAATTAAAATCACAACTAATGAAAAACAAACGAATAAAACCAGAACAAAACACGAGGTAATACACTAAATTAGATCACTAATAAAGGTTCGAAAGCTAAAAAATTCGCGAAGACTAAATAAACTAAACAAGGAGACAAATACACAGAAGAATATAAAGAAGAACACGCACAAAAACAAACATACAAGTGAACAATAATAAAACAAAACGAACAAAAAAGGAAAAATCAGTAGTTAAAGTAAACAAATTCCCGCGATGCCCCTCAAACTAGGGCAAACCCTACCATTTTTTTATCATCTATCTTCTACTACTATCCATATCTTCTACCAATGAATACATCAGATTTTTATCAGTAGATCATGTAATTACGATATTTAATTATTTTAATAAAGCTTAATTCATATTATGATAGAAAGAAGAGGGTAGAGAATGCCCTTTTAGGCCTTGCAAGGAGGACGAAGAAATATTCTGAAAAAATATTTGAGTGCTCTTATTCAAACGGCTTGGTGTAGAAATTGGGAAAAAGCATGACTGTAATCAGAAAGCCAAAACGAATGGTATCAATAAAATTTGCAGTAGAATATAATTGAATTATTTAAAAAAAAAAACCTAGCACTGAGAATAATGACTTGAATTACAACCGACGCAGTCAGTGTTAAAGGCTCATTATCCATGTCACATACAAAGAAGGAGCAAATACAAGTCCTGCGAGTGGTAACAACTAGCTCAGAAACCTTGGATTGCAGACTATATAACAATATAGTAGAAGAGAAAGAGAAATTTGACGCGAATGAGCAATGAGACAAGAAACAGGAGTTTTATAAAGGTAAGAAAGAGAAAGGGGTATTGGAAGAACATTACTGAGAATACAGAAATAACGCCAGAGGAAAAAGGTTGAAATTCCTGGCGGGGAAAAGCTGGGGCTGACGTACACAACAGGACGTCAATGAGTGCGATAGCACATCTTGCAATCCTTAGTACTCCGACGATACATATTACAGCACTCCAAAAACAAGCTGAAATGAAGAAAAAAGCGCACTAACTCATGATGGTTCAAAGAGAGAATTAGGATATTGAAATTGAAGGTCCAGTATCAATTTTTAAAAAGCGGAAAACCAACGAGGACACCTGGTTTACCAGATATATACAGGCTGAGTAAAGAGTCGTTAGAGAGACATTAAAAATGAATAACTCACGTTAAGAGTTAGCGCTCAATAAAATAATAATATTCGTATGGAAACATATGCTGCTTCGTTGTATTTGAAAAAAATAATGACAACAGTGAAGTGTAATTGAGTTAAAGTGTTTAAGTGAGTGAAACGGAGTTGTTACCAAAAACAAACAAGTAAAATAGGATTTATCTTATTTTTGATAAATCTGTGAACTAATGGGTTCCACCACATGGCTATATTAAAAATATTGACAGAAAAAAGGATCTATTTTATTTGTGCTAAGTCTGTAAAGTAAAAAAAATCGCTATTCGGTTCCATGTCTTTCTTTTAAGTAGAAAAGATTCACTCGTAAGCTCCGAACAGAGATTCTACAAACAGTACCTCATAAAACAGGACTCATCTTATGAAACAGAAAATTTCTTATGGCGTCGACATCAAGATATTAAAAAGAGTGACTCATCAAACAGGCTTTACTAACTTTGTGAAGGGAGAAAATTTACTTATAGTCTCCATATTACAAACAGTGACTCATAAAAGAGGACTTATCTTGTTTTTGCTTTGTGAAGTGAAGAAACCGATCTCATGGGCTCCATCTATATTCATGATAGGTATAATAATTTTATAGAGTGTTGCATTATTATTCTTTTATCTGAGCTTGATTATCGCTATTATTATTTTATTCAATCGCAATTAGCACATTTATTTTTATCATTAGTTATTATATTTCAGATTATCAGCAGCGTGTTTTACCCTCTGGTTGCTATCGTTCTTATCTCGTGGGTGCTCGGAGCCGTGGGAGCTTCGTGGGCATGGATTCTGCTCGCCATCGGATGTTCGTGGGTGTGTGTCAAAGGCGCCATTGACAGAGTCACCGAGGATTTTATCAGGTAAATAAAACATAATCAATGCGTTCACATCCGGTAAGATTTTGTCGGCCTTGACGGATTTTATCCAGTAATGGCAACGTTCTCATCTTTGCGGCCACGTTCATCAGGAATTTAATCTGTATCGGAGGATTTTATCAGGTTAATATAATGTTATTATAAATTCCTCCACCATAGGAAAGATTTCAGGTAAAGGCAAGGTTCGAATCCCTGCGTTCCCTTTCACGAACGACTTTGTCAAATTTGGAGGAGTTTATCAGGTAAAGACATTATGGCATTCACATCAAGGATTATTTTATTTGTACCGGATAAATTTATTAGGTCAAGGCAAAGTTCTCATCAAGGCAGTCACATAACAAAATATTTAAGATAAAGGCAACGTTCTTATTTATTCATTCAAAAGATGAAATTTTTTGTCAGTCTTAGAGTTCTCTATGCGTTCAAATTCAATACAAATCATTTTATCGGATAATTCTATCAGGCTAAGACAAAGTTCTCATCAATACATTTACATCACGGAAAATTTCCATTAAAGAAAACGTTCTAATGTAATCCTCCACGTCACAAAATATTTTATCTGTCTCAAAGATTTTATACGTGCTCATATCCCGAAAAAAAGCTTTTTACTTTAGGGGGATTTTATCAGATAAAGGCAATGTAGTCATCTAGGCGTTCATATTACGGAATAGTTTCTTAGTTCAAAGGGATTTTATAAAGTTAAGACAAAGTACATTCATATATCGAAAGAGTTTATCAGTATCGAAGGATTTTATGAAGAAAGCCAAAGTTTTTGTCTTTGCCTTCATATCATTCATTATATATATTAGGTCTTGGAGGAATTTATGAGATAAAGACAAGATTGACATTTCTGCGTTCGTATCAAAAAAAGTTTTATGAGTCTAGGACAATTTTACCGAGTAAAGTTTTTTTCTAATCTGGGCGTTTCTATCACGGAAGATTTTGTGAGTATGGGGGATTTTTCCAAGTAAATGCAAGTAAATGCATTAAAATTACGGAATATTTGATGATTCTAGAAGGATATTATCAGGTAAAGGCAAAGTTCGAAACTATGCATTTACATAATCTAAACCTATCTAACACGAAATATTTTTGGTCTGTTCCAAAGGGTTTTTATTAAGTATAAACAAAATTTTATTTTATGCATTCAATATAGAGGAATTTTTTTATATCGGGTTAAGCCAAACTTTTATCCTGTGTACTATTATAAGGAAAGATTTAATGTGTTTTGTAGGATTTTTAACTTCTTATCTATTCCTCTACATTAAGGCAGTTTTTAACACCATCATATGATTTTATCTGGTTAATCCAAAGTTTTAATCAATGCATTTATATAACGGAATGTTTTTTAGGTTAAGGCAAATTTGTAATTTGTGTGTTTATATCATGGAAGATTTTATAAGTATGGGGGGGATTTTATCAGGTAAATGCAACGTTCTAATCTATGTATTTACATTACGAAAGATGTTATCAGCATGGGAGGATTTTAGTAGACAAAGGAAACGTTGTAATGTATACCTTAATATCACGGATGATTTTATCTGAAGAGGCAAAGTTTTAATCTGCATGCTCCCATTTCGGAAGATCTATACATAACATGAGGATTTTATCAAGTAAAGGCAGCATAGAATCTATATATTCTATCACGAAAGATTTTATCAGTCTGAGGCGATTTTATCAGGTAAAGGCAAAGTTGTTATATATATTTTTTATATTGCGGACGATGTTATAAGGTAAAGGCAAGGTTTTAATTTGTATCTTTATATCCCAGACGATTTTTCTTTACTATCGGGAGTATTTTATAAGGTAGCTAATTTTATTAGGTAAATTTTTTTTTATTAATTAAAGAAAATTTTATTAGGTGAATAAAATATTATTTAAAGACAACTTTATTTGCTAAAGAAAATTTATTAGGTAAAGTAAATTTTGTTAGGTAAAAAAAGTTTATTTGGTAAAGAAAATTTCCTTAGGTAAAGAAAATTTTATTAGGTAAAGAAAATTTATGAGGTAAAAACAATTTTCTTAGGTAAAGAAAATTTGATTAGGTAAATAGATTTTTAGGCAAAGAATACATTATTAGGTAAAGACAAATTTATTAGTTAAAGACAATTTTATTAGGCAAAGACAATTTATTAGTTAGAGACATTTTCTTAGTTAAAGACAATTTTATTAGCTAAAATTTTTTTATTGTAAATTACAATATAATTTTGTAGTTAAAGAAAATTTTATTAGGTAAAGACAATTTTTTTAAGTGGATAAAATGTTATTAAGTAAAGACAAATTTATTAGGTACAGACAATTTAATTAGTTAAAGAAAATTTTCTTAGGAAAAGACAATTTTATTAGGTAAATAAAATTTTAAGGCTAGAAAAATAGTTGTCAAAGAATCTTACCCTATTTAACAGCGCCTTAAAAAAAAACTGCGCCATTAAAATAGACTTGAAACGAAGAGATGGAATCTAGAAACCACTTGTGCTTCCTCAGGCGGTCAGTACAAACAGTAGGCCATCACTAGTACTGCGACTTGAATGGTTTATTGTTATCAAATGCAGAAGGTCGGTACTCTTGCGATGGGAGGAAGATAAAGGGAGAGATAACGGAGAAGAACGTAGTTTTGCTTGTGTGTGGCTGAAGCACCACCATGGCAGCCTCAAAAGGCTATTTAGTCATTTCGATTAGTAACTCTGTTGCAAAGTTGTGCCTGGTTGAATATTCAATACAACTGAGTTTATTATGGCACTTTCTATTTTTATACTGGTCACGATAACTCAGGGATCGTTGTGTCAGTTGTGTAGTCTCATAGCTGTAGACAACCAATAGCTAAAACCTTAATTGCTACAATATTTCCTTCGGATTTCTAAATAAAGTTGCTACAACTGAAATATGCGTGCTCTGCTCTCCTCCTGAGTCCATATAAAAGACAGACCCTCTTCGGTGTAGTTTCTAAGATATACGAAAAAAAAGGCTATTAACCTCGTTCGATAATTTTTTAAAGTTAATTACTATTTTTTGTATCCTTTATTTTAAGTTTTCCTCGCTTTATTTATTTGTTTGGTTAGTTCCACTCCGCCTTAATTAATTTAGTAAGTAATAAACTTCGGGCTAATATTTATGTATATCGTATAAGAAAATAAAGCGAGTTTTATGTGTATTTAGGCTTAGTATGTATGAATATGAGCTTAATAGCTTGCTGTGTGATAGAAGGATTGGAAGAGAGCTATCTTAATTAGAGGTTGCAGTAATCTTATATGTACTGATGGTTACAATGTACGGCTTGTCATCGTCTTAATTGTGCTTATTACTTTGACTCTTTATTTTCTTTTACAATCTTTCTTCCTCTTATCCCTTTATTCTTTCTTCCGTTGGCTGATAAAATTGTTGTTCACATTTGGTGTCTTAGGAATTTGCCACGTTACTCCCTTGGTAACTTAAACAAGTCAATGGCTTTAATTCTCTTTATTGATGACGCCGTTCTAAGTGTTTCGCACTCACTATCTTCAGAAAAATGCATTTGCTACTCACAATCCTAGATTCATGCGATTGCTACTTACAATCCTAGATACATGCGTGTGCTACTCACAATCCTAGATTCATGCGATTGCTACTTACAATCCTAGATACATGCGTTTGCTACTCACAATCTTAGATACATGTGTGTCCTATTCACAATCCTAGACACATGCGTTTGCTACTCACAATCCTAGACGCATGCGTTGCTATTCACAATCCTAGATACATGCCTTTGCTACTCACAATCCTAGAGGGAGATACTAAGTGTTTGCCGCACACTACCACCATGAGGCTTTCTCGCTTAGTGATTTCTACTCACAAGTTCCTCTTAAGATTTTGACTCACCATTTATAAGGGGTTGTAATCAAACTGTTTGCTACTCATCATCTTCAGTGTTACGTATCTGGTTGCATATATATATATATATATATATATATATATATATATATATATATATATATATATATATATATATATATATATATTATTTCTTGATTCTGTATTTAAGCACTGTTTTATTAATTTACCTCTCTCCCTCGTTCTCCATGCCCCTCTATTTAGCTGCTTCTCGTGTCTCCCCTGATCTTCCTCTTTAAGCTATCTCTTTTTTCGTTAATCTTTTTATTGCTTTTGGCTTTTGGGCTCTCCATTAGGTCCCAGCTTTGCAAACGCTTTTCTTTCTTACCATGAAAAAAACTGGTTAACGAACTGTCCCGCTGAATTTAAACCAATTGTGTTTAAGAGATATGTTGACGACTGCTTCTTCATTTTTAAACACAAAGACCATGCTCCTTTACTTTTAAATTACTTAAATCATCAACACCCTAATATTAAATTTTCAATGGAAACAGAAACAAACAATAAAATCCCTTTTCTTGACATCATAGTTGTCGTAGAATGACTCCCGACGATATACCATATATCACTATTCGTTGAGGGAACTTCCTTAATTATCTTTAGAGTGCGTTAATGTCTGGCGGCCGATATTATGTATCTTCGATATGCTTAAGAAGTGGAACAGAGCTCAAGGATAATAATATTGCTATCATTAATAGAATAGAGTTTTATTAATAATAACTATCAACCTACACAAAAACGGAAAATATTGACATAAACAGAGAATGGAAAGGGTCGTGGGGGCTCGGGCTAATCCGAAGATTTAAAGGATTTAAAAAGGTAAAACAAATATAGAGTTAAAGAGATGGGATGGTTCGATAAACCATTTAAAGCACAGGATAGAATTGACAAAAGGGTTAAGTACTCAAAGGTGACGTTTGGCTTACGTAACTTTATGCTAGTGGTGCAGCGAAGGAATTTTCGGTTCGCTGGCGAGTTCCAGCCGAAGGGGGGGAATAAAAGGATCCTGACGTGGCGTCTTGGGAATGAGAACCGTTTCTCGACGAACGGCTTGAAGAACAATGGCTGTTCTACGTTGTTCTCTTCTGAACAAAGGGGGGGTGAGAACCGTCTCTTGTCTACGGGCTCAAGAACAATGGCTGTTCTAATGTTGTTCTCCTCTGAACAACAGGGGGGGGGGGTGAGAACCGTCTCTTGCCTACGGGCTCAAGAACAATGGTTGTTCTAATGTTGTTCTCCTCAGAACAACAGGGGGGGTGAGAACCGTCTCTCGTCTACGGGCTCAAGAACAATGGATGTTCTAATGCTGTTCTCCTCTGAACAACAAGGGGGAAGGGTGAGAACCGTTTCTTGGCGAAGGGCTCAAAAGAACAATGGCTGTTCTACGTTGTTCTCTTCTGAACACGAGGGGGAAGCCTTGGGGACTTGGCGTCACGAAAGGCTCGAACCTTTGGCACTCAAGGAATATTGTCCTCCTTCTGGACAAGTGATGGTGAATCTCGAGGTCGAGGTCCCTTGGCGCACAAAGGGAGAGAGGGTCGTGGTGATGTTTCGCGACGAAAATCTGGATCTCCAATCTGATCTTAGTGGTAAAGTTTCCATATAAATAGCCAGGACATCTCCTTGGCGTGGGGGACAATGGAGTGGGAGCTTCGAGGGAACGCACAGCCGAGCCGGAGAACAATGCCTTATCTGCTCATAAGCCTAACTCAATCTGGCGAGGTCGGCGTATGGGGGCGAATGGGGGGACGATAACCTCCTTGTTTAAACATTGACATCCGGTGGCTGCGATAAGGCGCCAAGCTTCGAATCGAAGCTGCACGTGGGCAACATCGTGGTTTTAAATAATATGTGATAGAAGTTGAAATTAACGCAGCTTCAACTCGTTCTATCACAATAGTTACAAAAATTGGCTCTAAATTCAGTACATCAGTCTACAGAAAACCCACTACCACCAAACTTGGCACCCATTCCTTCAGTTACACTCCTACATATCTTAAATTTGCCAGCATCAAAAGCCGTATACAAAGAGCGTAAAAAATCTCTTCAAGTTTTTTTTTTCTTTAATTCTGAAATAGAATACTTTAGGAACTTTTTCCCCTTCGATTTTTTCCCAGAACAGCAAAAAAGTTTTCTTACCAAACCCAACCAACTACAGTCCCTAAACAAAAAATATTCCTGAAACTACCATATCTTCAACATTTTTCCACTAAATTGAATAAAATTTTACTCTCGATTCTTAATAAGTACTTTCCTCAATGCCAGTTCTTTCCTATTAATTCTAATCCTCTTTCTATCTATTCTTCCTTTCGACACAAAGAATCACTCCCATTATGCTTGCGATCCTCCATTATTTATAAATCTACCTGTGCGACCTGCCAAAGTCGCTATGTAGGCCAAATTAGCCTACAATTAATATGTAGGATTGCTAAGCATATGGGAGTGTCATATAGAACTAATATTCCTATCTCTAAACCTAAACACTCTTCTATAAGACCACACTCTCCAAAACTTAACCACCCGTTTGACCCTGACTCTTGCTGTTTATTATCTTCCTCTTCCTCTTCTCTGGAATTAAAAATTCTGGAATCTCTTTTCCTAAAACAAATGAACCCAGAACTTAATGATTATTCATCCCCCCTCAAATTGTTCACTATATGTATAGGTAAATAAAGAAACATACAACCAACGAGTCCCCATACATAATTTTACTCCTGTCTAGTCCCGACCATAGTAATCAGTTAATAGATATTATCAGCTCCAACAAAATAAGGTTAGTTTTTGTCTAAAAGTTTTCAGTTTCATTTTTATTCTTCGTGTTTATTTAAAAAAAAAAAATGTCCCATTTGTATCCAAATTATTTTATATATAATTTTTTTTCTCTTAGTTTCATGTTTATCATTCTTATTAGCTGTTTCACTATTGCTTAATTAAGTTTTAAACTTTCGTTTTTTAGTTTACTCGTATTTACTGATTATTTGAATCACCTTCACCCCATGTATTCAACTGTTTTTTGACCTATATTTTTTTTCACTATGATATATTTGTATTTTTAACTTATATTCAACTGTTTGCTTGGCTTCTTGTTTTCCTTTCTGATTCCTGGCTTTTTAATTTTACTTAATTCATGTTTATTATCATATTTGTTATTCCCGGGAAGATTATTTAATTAAGTTTTGAATTTTCCTTTCTTGGTCAAATTCGTATTTATCGATAGCTTTACCCCTTCTATTCAACTGTTTTTGGACTTATATTTTTTCAATATCATATATCCGTAAATTAACTTACATTTAAGTACTTGCTTTCTGGTTTCGTTTCTGATTCCTGTCTTGTTGATTTTGACTTATTTTTCATATTGTAACTGATATTGAATTGTTTGCCCTATTTTTCCAATTCTGTCATGTAATTCTTAACAATTTCTTGTATTCGTATTAAAGTTCAATTCGCTGAAGATGGTCATTGTCAATGACCAAAACGTCCGTAAATTAAATGTTTGGAACTGTCAGGTGGGTCTTCATATACCTCATATATATATATATATATATATATATATATATATATATATATATATATATATATATATGAATTAGATGGATCCCGAAATCAATACACATCGTATAAGTTCAGGGTGAATGATCCACATCTTTTATTAGAAAATCTGAACAATCCCGAAAAGATGCTCGAAGAAGTCACCCAGAAATTAACAAAACTAACCAAAATGTAACAACCGATAAATGGGAACAGTGAGAAGTAGAATGATACCCAAACTAAAGTACCAAACGACTCAAAGTGAAGTGAAAAGTGAAAAACAAACAAAGCAGAAGTGAAGTGATATAAGCAAAGTTTATTTAAAATTAAATACCAGTGAATAACAAGTTAATTACTAAACTTAAAGACGAAATAACTTAAGTGAAAAGTGTAAAATTTAATTCTAAATCAATATTAACAATAAAACAATGAAAAAATATAGAACATAGCAAAATACATAAGTATATACAACTTAAATTAATGAATGCCACAATTAACGAATGAATGAAAGAGAAACTGCAAAAGTCAACTTAGATTGAGCAGTTCTTCCACTATTATTATCAACTTGAAAGCGTGAAAGTGTAATAAAAAAGTTACAATTGATTGAAAGAACTAAGTTATACTTATTTAAGAATCCACCATAAAATCAGAGGTCCACAAATTAGAGTTGTTTCATTTTATCCAATATAAGAAGAAGGTCAAAATAGATCAAATTCGCTTCTCTTACTCTTTCCTCTCACTTCAACTCTTTTACTCTTCTTTACATTCATCGGATTCCGCCAACCCTTCCCCATCTGTTTGGAGTTGGACCTTTTGAAGGAGGAGAAGGAGTTAGATGGAGGGTCGACCTGGGACTCCTTTTCCCCCTTCTCCCAATAAGAAGATGGGGGGGGGGCGGTGGAACGGTGCCCTATGCCGCTTATGAATTTTGACCTCAATAGAGGATAAGGTCAACAGACTTAAGTCGCATGCTTTCAATTATTCTGACTTATGGCCTTATGACCAAACGACCTTCAAAACCTTTAATAATTCTCGGAATAACCGTGGTTGGATTTCGGCAATTATATCGCTAAAGTTGAATGTAAAACAACATAAATGTTTCAAATTTCGTTAGAATCGGCCGAATAGTTACGATATTATTGCAAAAGAAACTCAATCAGAAGTAAAACGGTTACCATCCAACCGATTGACCTACGGATCGACATAGTAACTTATAGAATAGTGTGCACGTGGCTAAAAAAGAGAGGTAATTGAAAGAATCAGTCAGTGAGGTGGATATGTACTATGTACGAGGAGTTTAGAAACTGGTAAAGAAGGTTAAATCAGCAAACGAGAAAAGCAGAAATTTCTCTGAAGAAAGAAAAGATAAATGCGTCCACTGGAGCGATTGGAGATATCTCCTGTTTCAAGTGGATGGGGTAAATACCATAAAGCGGAACTTTTCTTGATTTTTCACTCTCTTTTCCACTTAAGCTTCCACTTTTTTTTAAACTTAAAGCAATATAAGAGGACTACCACAGCGTTTAGACTCACTCAAAATTGTGTATAGTGATTCCCTGAAGGAAGTCCCGTCGGAAGCGCTAAGAAGAGGGTTACTTCAAACCACGAGCCCTAAATTTGTGGAAACGACTAGTAGTATAGTTCCCTATAGATTGGGTGGTTGTGAAGTGTCCTAGTAATCAATAACTATGGACTTTTGTGCCGCTAATGATTAGGGAACGTTCTTATTAAATTTCTGTACAGAATATTAAGAGAATCACGAACAAAAATAGCCCCTATAGAAGAAGAGCACAAAGTAAGAGGGCCTAGACGCTAGCAAACAGGATAACAAGGGAGCAGCCTCCACTAGTGAAATGACGCACCACGAGTGCCTACGAGTTCCACTAAGAACCATTCATTACGAAAATAAGCCGGACAAATGGAAACCCTGTAAAAAGTTATACAAACATTTAAAGAAGCTCTCGTTAAGATCATAGACATGTGAAGTGGGTACATTGTAATGTGCGACGCAGAGAGGGTTGTTGAAAAGCTTTGTAGTTTCAAACGAAGGCATCAGAGCACTAAAGAACATTGGATTGGTGCCCCAAATCCCTCACCAGAAAACAACAAACAGAAGTGTAATAAGCCGAAACTGGATATATGGGTGGGATTACACGACAAGGAAGAAATAAAGATGGAAATAGAAAACGACGGAATAAAAATCAAATGAAATAAAAAATTGGGACAATACACACAGGTGTTCACAATTCTGTGTGAAAGGACAGAAATGGCTAAAAAAATAACTATCGAGTGCTACTTATGTTTAACATGAGGACCCCTCCGGAACACATGGAGTGCGAGAAGCATATAAACATTGAACATGAGGACCACCTTACAAGACTACACATACAGTAAAGTAAACATGATCTTCGGAATGCGGACAAAAGATCACGAATGAAGAGAGTGCAAGGAGACAATCAAACAATACATATACCGCAATGAGTCACACAGAACCATGGCACTCGCATGCCCCCAATGGGAAATAATGAAAAGGAAAAAAAAACGAATGAAAAGATGATGAGGAAAAAAGAAACGCAAAATATGCGGAAGTGACAAAAAAAACAAAAAAACACCGCAAAACCGATTAACGAAGCCAAGACACACGCTACAATACCATAGGGAACATCAACGAAGCTTCTTGCGTGAGTCCTATATTCACACGTCATGAATGTAGAGAAACCTGTAACCTTCACAATGACTTGAGAACAACGGAAGGAAGAAAATGTGGTTCACAGAGAATCCCCCTTCATCCAAAATTTTGAAAATAATCGTCGCAAAAACAAAAAAATACTCATGAGAGCAGAAAGAAGGAAGAAACAAAAAGCAACGAAACAACCAGCAAAAAACAGATGAACAAAGAAAGGAAAAAGACTCATCAGATATCAATCTAAAAGTAGATGTCAACGAGACATACCCTTACTCAAGGGGAGAAAAGCAAGAGGACGTAATAAAGGCACTAAAAGAAAATAGATGCAAATAGCATTTTTTAAAGGAAGACAGGAGAAGAAGACGAAAGAGAGATAATAAAATGAGATGTGGTAAGTTCAGTAATGTATCACAAGCCAGCAAGAGATCCACCCAACAGAACGCTAAGGAAACATAAGAACTTCGACCTAAATAAACATTGGGAAGCTGAAATTAGGAGAAAGTTCAGCTTACTGAAAATAAACACACAAGTCTGAATGGGGAAAACTACAAAACTAGGAAATATATTCAAATAATCTATCTAGACATAATACTAATATGAGAACACGGGGTGAATCCAGAACCAAAGCATATAAAACTATTTAATTACACATCATTAATGCTAACCTACCAGAAGAGGCATAAAATACACCAAAATTTACAACATATGTAGATGAGAAATTCTTGGTCGTAAAAATTGAAATAAAAATGATGCCAATAAAAATTGAAAAATTACCACAGGCTACTAAAACGCCTAAAAAACTACCTACTCTTGCGCGATCTAATGACAATCTTTGGCACTGATCTCCCTACAATATTTATGGGAGAACTAAACGCCAGATGTAGAGCAAACTGCTACCACACAGTAACAACAAAGAAGATGTAGAAATGTTGATAGTAAAGAATATTTTCAAGAGAGTTGGACCAAACTTTATGAGATAGGTCACATACAATGCCTCAACGCAGACATACATATTTATCATAATATGCAATTTAACACATATAAAAGCAGAACCATCGCATGTAGTGATTATGTTGGAACTCTAATGGGAGAACTACATAAAAATCAACAAGGAGGAATACAAAGAAGAAATCAAAATTTTTACAAAGGATCTTTCTGATACACCCTGGAAAAAATAGACGAAGAAAAGTTCGATTAATAAGAGCAATAACTAGGAAGGGCAAGAGAATATTCCGAGAACAAGAGTCCGTTCTTTTCCCTACACTCACTGGACAGAAGAGGAAAAAATAAACAACTTAGCTGAATATACGACCAAATAAAATTTCTTGGACCCAAAAGAGAGAAATTTGCCACTCTCAGGAGTAGGAACGAAGAACTATGGTATCTCATAGAAGAAGAGTAATAGCTTAAATGGGCTAGCCTTATATAGAAAAAAATGTCGAGGAGAAAAACCCCGTAGACTGATAAATATAATCAAAGGCGGACCTTCCAAAAAGAAAATAATAACCAACGGACAGAGGGAAGAAATTCAGGAACATATGACCAGAAATTCACTATTTCGCGCTCACTGCAAGTCAGTGTTCTCTATAACACCAGAAGAGAACGAAGAATTCAATTTTGATATAAAAGAAATGGTCCACACTTACTTAAGAAATAAAATCGGAAAATTATCAGGACTATAATCAGTAATGCGAGAAAGGGAAGAAATTCAGGCTCCAGGGGCCATAACAACAGAAGAAGAAATAAAAGGTGCAATCAATTTCTTCGAGGAAAAAGCGCCAAGCCTCAAAGGAATTACTAGAATTAACCTAAACAAGTCACCAGACAACATCTTAGGAAGATAGGAGAATATCCCAACGCGTGTCTAAACACCAACTACTCGTACTTCCCAGATGAAAACAAGTTAGCAAAGATGATCTACATTCCAAATCCAGGAAAACCATCAAGTTACCTCATCAGTTATAGGCCTATATTGTTACTCGATTTCATGGGCAAAGTTTCAGAAAAGATTCTCAATCTAAACTTAAAGAATACCTCGAATAAAATAACCTTTATAATGAATACCAGTGCGAATTTAGAAAATGAAGAAATATCACGAAGACAATTAAAATTATAAAAGAAAATGGCCAAAACACAAGCAAAAACTATTTACATCGTCTGCCCCAATGAGATGTAGAGAAAGCCTTTGACAAATTCTCGATCAAGTGCATGAAATGCAAGATTTTAAATCCCCAGATGAACAACAATCTAGAGTGAATTAATTCTCTTCGATTAAATCACAAATAGAAAGGGATACGCGCTGATAAACGATCATAAAGGAACCGAATTCTAACTGGAGGCTGGACTTCCACAGGGGGGGGCTGCCTAAGCCCCATTCTGTATTCAATATATAGTGTACGGACTAGCACCAATAATGCCTGAATGCTTAAATATACAATTCTTGGGTAAAATAGGCCGATCATCGTCACCGGATACAGAAAACGAGCATTTTTAGACTAGAACTACAGCCATAGAAACTAACAACATAAAAACTACGAAAAGGACTGGAAAATAAGAACCACCAGAAAAAAATTACGATAGTACCAATCTCGAGGAACAAGTTAACAGATATAGAAGTAGAAGATCAAAACTACAGGTACTATTTAGAAAGTAAAGTGCTGGGATTAAAAATAAGATTGAGATGCTGTAAAAAAATTACATATTAGAAAGGATAAACAAGGTACCCCCTTGGGTAAACCTACTATACAAACTAAGGGGATTAACCATGAAAAATAAAAATAAAAGTTCCATTGCACAGGAAAGGGAAATATTATCGTACACATTTATTTCATTCAACAGCGAAACGAAGACTAAAAAACTAGAACTCCAATGTATAAAAAATAAAGGTCTCTATATCTTAACTAACACAGAGAGATAAAAGCAAAAAAGCAAGAAAACTTTTCACCGAGAAGCTAGAATGAAACCGCTCAATATTAACACCAAAAAGGAGCAGATCAAAATTTGGGAGAAAATAAATTCACTTCCTCCTGCATTTGCAGAGCAAACTACTATCAGAGAAGAAACCCCTTACAACACTCGATTCCAAAGTGGTAGACAACAACTGTGAGTTGGGGAGGAATGTTTGTTTACTTAAAAATATAAATGAATACCAGTACAAACCCGCCCAACTAAGTCAGCTCCAAACGGAGCAATTATTCAACTTAAGAAACAAAAACCAAAAGAGAGATCGAGAACCTAACTAACATCAAATAACCTGACTTGACAACCAATCCAGACAACTGATAAGACAATACAAAAAGTCACCCTTAAGTGACCTAAACAATCTAAAAATGAATTAATCCAAAAGTGATATAAGTAACTAGTACAAAATCTTAACTCAAAACTCAAAAAAAGTCTAAAAGTTAAAAAACAATAGTGAAATAATAAAACCAAAGTTAAGTGAAGTTAAATGAAAAGTGTAGAATCAAAGTTAAAAAAAAAATCAGGTTAAAATGAACTAAAGTAGAAAGAGTAAAATTAAAGTACAATCTGATAAATACAAATAAACAATACAACATAAACAACACAACGTAAACAAAAACAACCAACATAGCTAAAAAATCAAATACATATAACGGCATGAATGCATCAATAAGCACATGAATGAATGAGGAAATAACAAAACAAACATAGATTAGGCAGATCTTCCGTTATCTGTGTGAAATTGAGCGTGTGTGGAAGAAGAATAAAAGAGCGAAAAACGATGCAAGGAACAGAAATTGCGGGATGCGTACTTCGAAATCCATAATAAAATCTGTAGGTTCACAAAATTGAGTTTTTCCATTTTATCCATCTATCCATTATAAGAAAAAGGTCACCATAAATCAATTTCTATTCACTTACTATTTTCTCTCATTTCAAATCCTTTTATCCTCCTCTTACTTTTCCTAATCTTTATCGTCTGCCACCGACATTACTCTACTGGATCTTTTGGGGAGGAGAAGGAGTAAGATGAATTGTCGACCGGGGGCGCGTCCCTATCCCCCTAGCCACATTGGAAGAAGGGGGGAGGTTGCATATATGTCAGCTATGAATCTTTTCATCCTACTCTCCCCCAAAAGGAGATCATTGGGGCACGGACTGAATCTGACGCACTTACCGCCCCCAGCGTAAATTGGGTAAAACATTTGCCGAACGCTACAAAAGAGATTCTTTATTCGAAGAGAACACAATGAATTTTTTTTACGGAAGAAAGAAGAGATTTATCCGCGCACCTAGATTGATTGGGGAGATTTCCTGGAACTGGTATATTGAGTAATTGCCCGAAGAGGAAAAAACTTTAAATAAATAAACTATACCCCCTCTCACTTCCTTCCTTTCACACAATATAAGGTAACTTTTAAAACACCCAGAAGTTCTTGATACTAAAGTATAATAAACTTGGGAAGATAGTCTCATGGTAGGGGGGTGAGGGTCAAGAAGGACTCCCCGTAGGCGAGGTGCTTTACAAGGCAAGTTGATTGTTGGTGGGAAAGCTACGGAGTGCGTACACTAAAGAGGTAGACAGGGACTGATAAGTATAACAGAGATAGGTAATAGATATCTAGTTTAAGGTAAAGAAGGGCCGGCTCGCCCCTCCCCCCCTCGGACTATGAACACAGGGAGTGGTATAAAGAGGCTGCCCCTTTGGGTACTAGGCAACCGTGATCCGCTACAAAAACAGGAGCGCTGTGAGGTTAGGTTTGCTAAATTGAGAGTGGCTCTGATCAAAATTATACCGACCACGAATGTCTAAATCGTTCTTTGTGGCGAGCTACAAAATGCAGACAAGATCCTCTCGGCAGAAGAAGCAAACGTTCTAAACAAAATAGGACTTAAGCAAAAATTACGCCCTAAACCGCAGTTTAATCTTCAGAGTGGAAGCATGGACAGGGGAACACTCAACTGACGAACTGAAAAAGGAAAACAAAGCTAGGCAAACCTGCCCCAAAGTCAAAGAAATAATCAAATTTAACCAGCTACTCGTGTTTTCATGATTGTATTCGAAACCACCAAAAGGGTAAACAAAGCGACTACTGACGGGCTTCTTTTTATTGTATGATAACCTTAGGAAGTAGCATCAAGAAGGAAAAAATAATTAATCTATAAGTATGTTTCAAATGTTATGAAATGAAAAACCATATCACCCAAACATGCCCGAAAGGAGAATAGAAGATCTGTTCAGAATTTTCTGAGGAAGACAATCTTTGGAGAGATCGCACTTCAACCAATCGAGAACTGCTTTAAATGCAAAAGACCTCACAACACAATGACCCTGATATGATCAAAAAAAAAATAAATGACCAAAAAAGAAAAAAAAGAGATAAAAATATCCGAAGTAAGACCAAAAATATCATATGCTAATGCAAGGAAACAAAACGGATGAAGCACAGAGCAATATAACACAAACCCAGAAGTTCACATGAAGATAATGACATGCATCATGCATACATACATACAAAATATTGCACAGCCAGGCAGCTACGCTTCTGAACTCAATTCACTGCGAAAAAACAATGGACTGCCTATAATGAAATTCCCGAAGAACTCTGAACTATGAAAGATGCAAGTGGGTAGGGGATAGAGAAAGGGTGTGGGGACAGATAGCTGAAAATAGACAGGTGGTGAAAAGAGAAAGAAGTGTGGTAGGGTGCAAAGAGATGCTAAGAGCCTGGTGATCAGACCTATCGCTTTTAAATATTATCTTGTATTGTGGTTCCTTTGTTGTCTTTGGGATAGTTTATATTATTATGGCGTTCAAGCCATTTGTCTTAAACAAAAATAATGTTCTTGGATATGTTATGCGCATCTGCTGTTGTAGTAATAAATTACGTTAATTACTTGAGTATTCTGCTCAGTGGCTTTGTTTTTTGGTATATCTTGTAGTGAGTGTAAATCGTGTCTTTTGCTTTTTTTTATGTCTTCTTCGTTATAGTTGGGTCTTGATCGGTGAATTCTTGTAGAAATTGGTGAGGTTTCGTAGTTAAGTATTTCTTATGGAATCTATCAAAAGACGACATCCTTGACAGTACGTGTGCGTCTAGCAGCGCGAACGTACACGGAACACACGACACAGACTATGCGGCTCTCAGGGAAGTTTAAAAAAAAAATCAACTAAAATTTATCCCCCCAAAAAGAAATGCACACCAAAAAAAGAAGTATATAAAACACAATTGACAACGTAAAAATTTAATCCCTATCGGACCTAAATTTTCCGTCCTCTTAATCCAGCTCGGGATTTAGTAGAGGGCTACCACCAAGGCAAAGGAAGAGTTATGTTCTCGCAGGCACATAATTAAATAGTTAAAAAAAATAAGTGATAATTAGTTCCACAATATTTGGATAACTTTGAGCGAACTTAGGCAAACTCTAGCAGAATAATTAAACGGGGGGAATTGAAATTTAATGGGTTTTTAAGTAAAAAAAAACAACAACTATACCTGACACCAGTTTTTAATATAAAGATATATAATAGATATACATATATGTATGTCGAGGGACGAAGGTGTGTGGCCCAAAAGTCTCAAAAAGGTACACACGTCTGTAAGCCAGGCCGCCACTGTCGGCGCTGGCTTGGGTACAATTGAATTGGGGTATGGTAAATACCTTCCAACTAGAATGCAATATTATTAAGGTTGGCTTTTTAAATGGGAATACGTTGGCCGGGTTCGTCTCAAGGGTTATCGAAAGATAAACACCTCTACAAAAATAAACTTTAATACAAAGAATGATAAGAACAAGGGCACAGATAAATATGGAAATCTAAATAATAATTAGTACGACTCAAAAGTATTATGACGGGCAAAGATTAAGGAAACTAGGTCCGGGAAAAATATAGAAGTGATCCAATAAGTTGGATTGAAGGAAAGACTTAGCAAGTCTATTGGCGTTACACAAAATAGGGGAATTCTTCTTAGGACTGGGAACGGAGAGGTGGGACTTACGAGGAAGGGACTCCTGGTTACCTCTGGTGGATGAACTGGTGAGGTGGAAGAGCAATGGTCAGGTCTTCGTCGATAGGGTCCCAATGCGACGGCGTCCAGAGAGACTCCGAAGGGGGTTGAGATTACTTCGGCTCCAGTGAGAAGTAATCACAAATAGAGATTCGCCTGCGGGATGGCAGGAAGTCTCAACCAATGTAATGAGACGAGAGAAATCCAAAACAATCTTCTGGGCGTAAACGAGGTTTCTGTAATCTTCCTCTGATCAGGGCGGATTATGTGAAGACGATCTGCTGACGACATCACAAGGGCGAGGGGACCACTTCACGGGGGACAGATACTCGGATCTAGACGGCAAGAAGCTCGAGCTCTCTATATCTGCTGAGGCTTTGCAGACATCACCTTAAATAGGAGCCACAGCCATGGTCGTCAGAAGGCTGTGCGCAGCAAGGCGTCCCAAGGGATATCGGACGCGGCTTAAGCAAACATGGACTCTAATAATATCAGAGCATCGACGACGCGAAAGGAAAATAAGCGAAATTCCCTTCTACCCCCAAAAGGGGGGAAAATGAGCATGGCTGCTGAGCCTCAGAGCGGGACGGCGTTATCAAACTGGGCGAAGACGGTAATAAAGCACCCCACATTAAATACAGCCACGCTGACCCGTCTCAACCATGGAAATTCTGTGTGGTAACAGCGTATTGAGTTTCATGCCTCCACAAGTGGTATCGTCGGATACAGGAGTACTGATCGGCATAGTGAATTGTATAGTTTGGCTTTATTACTCCTGTTAACAAGCATGATTATTTTATGTTGTTCCTGTATTCGTTAAATTCCCGTTTTTTTTTATTGTGTTGTTCGTGTAGCTAATGTTAAAGGTATACATTATTCCTAGTTACACGTCAGAATAATGTCTTCCAAAACGGGTATGGATGTAGAAGTCTAAATTCCTCCATGCATTAGTACATACATAAATACACCGCCACAGCTGCGTGTCCGCCCCACCCCCGCCTTATTCCAAATTTGCATTTTTCGCATCGAATTCCCTTCGCCCCTTTTCGCGCCTTAGAGATAACCAAATTCGCGGCCGGCTACACGGGAAAATGTCTGCCTCCAAAGACACCTGCCAACCGACGAAGGCCCGAGTTTTTTCCCGCCGCTATAAACCTGCAAGTTGAGACGAGAAAAGCTCGGATAACGCCGAGGTGTGAATGTTTGGCATGTCCTAGCAGCAGACGAAAGGTCTTTCCGCCCGACGATAAGAATTTTATGAGAATCCGGTGCTCTCTCTCGATTTTAGCTCTTGAGGGAAATAAAAGAGGAAATTCTCCCTGGAGTCGGGCAGAAGATCTTGGACCTACGTTGTGTGTGGAGCTAGTCCCACAAAGGCAACAGTTCGCCCGCTGCAAGGAAGAAACTTCGGGGAATTTGTTGTTTTCGTCACGGTACTTGTAGATGCTGAACTTCTCGCAGACCCCCCCCCCCCTTCAGAGTCAGAGGTTACACAGGACCTCCCTCTGCGGATTACCATAGACGCAGCTAGGTAATCATTTTGGCTACCCACTCCAGGTGCCAATAATCGGAACGGAGACTTTAAGGAGAAGAATTCCAATTTGAGTCACAGTTTGACGCGCCTTCGCGATCCGGACACCGATCAAGGATTACCCCCTACATTCGGTAACCTCGGACAACCGGGCTAAGTCCGAACATCATCATCGGAAAAAGACATTCACCGTCATTCTCCAAATACTTACGAACGCAAAAGTATCGTTAAAGTGAAATATCCCCTCCCCTAACTTCACCGGTTTAATAGTTAACTAGAATTTACATCCCGAGCTCATAACCTCAAGTATTACAAGTGATTAATGCAGTGCTTAATTCCGTGATATTATTCAATTCATTCTGTCGGGTGAAACTTAGACACAAGCATCCTAGTAAGTAGATTTCAAGTGTAATCTCCACGACATTATATAGACTTACCAATTCAGTGCGAAGATTAATCCTATTTATAAATATATATGCTATTTAATATTTCCAATTTATGTATATTAAAGTTCATTTTTGTATCTGTGTGTTTTAACTATTTTAGGCAATCCTTTGGCAATTGATAAGCAATCCACTCGGCTCAATTCTCGATATTACATAAGTCCACCCATGACTGACTTTTACTGAGTGAAGACACACTCAGGGGATCACTATCTTAATTTTTATCAAAAGGGAAGCACCGTGGTTATTCTTATTCACCGGAACTGGCCACGGTAGGTGTATTGGTTACACTTGACCCACACTTTTTCTTGGTACGGAATTAAAATAGATGCCAAGGAAGTGGGAATGGGATTACCCACTCACTAACCCTCGACATCTATAAGTGGTGTCAGGTGTTAGGTTATCACTATAAACAACATCTATAAAGTTGTGTGCATCTCAAAACTTTAATAAAACAATTGCCAACGTCCAAATTAGTCCAAATACTCAAACATTAACAGCAATTCTTTTTTGTGCTCCAAAAATTAGTTAGGTTGGGGTGATTATCTAATCTTGTTTTTTTTATTAATTGTTTTCTCGTGTCTACCACGATTTGGTAGGGAACTATAATAACCCCTTTATTTAAACACGTTACGCTATAGCAACTCTCCCAGTGCATACTCTTATCTTTGGATCGATAAAATGGCTTCCACATCGTTTGATATATTCCACAAGCAAGGACACACACTCGGACTGGAAGGTCTGGAACTCATAGAGTATGTTCAAAATGAACAAAATAATGAAAGAGAAGAAAAGACAGACGAGCACAGAGAGAAGCAGAAGCAAGAAGAGCAAAAACGGAAGGAAGATTTGGAAAAGGAAAAACTACAACTCGATGAAGGGGAAAAAAATTCGGCAACACGAACGCGAATTAAGCAGAGACCAAGTGGAAGTAAGTTCAATTGGTTCCCAGGGTTAACAACCTTTCAAGCCCCTGTTCTCAAACTACACCCCCATCGTGAAAATGAGGACTTCATTACGTACCTAACGCATTTCGAAAAAATATTCGAAGTAAACGGATGGGATATTATAGCCGATGGAGTAAGTCGCTTTCTCCCCTTGCTCTCCCCTCGCCTGAGAGAGATTTTTATCGCATTGCCACATGAAGCGATAATTTATTATTCCATCTTAAAAACATAACTTCTTTCTGCTATTAACATTAACCCACAGTTTTATAGAATGAAGTTCAAGTCAGCTAAACTCCAAACAGGACAGACATACAGACAATTAGGATTCATCATGAGGAGGAATCTGCAATTCTGGCTGGACTCAGCTAAAGTCGAAAGAGACTATGAGGCATTGATCGACTTTATTTTAAAGGATCAATCACTAAGTACACTCCCTCAAGAGATTAGAGCCTTTGTTCAAGACCGGAGGGCCTCCACATTTTAAGATTGCCTCGATGGACCTGACCTTCACGCTTCAAATCATCATTTATACCCGAAGGAAAGCAGAAAAGGTAACCCCCCTTCCCCCAAGAACAAGTTTGGGTAAGGAAGACACCCACATGGGAAACCCTCTCAGTTTGTAAAAGTTGCTCCCCCTTTTAAGCCCAGGAACAAATCCCAGAAGACCCCAGAAGACCGAAAACTCCCTGTTTTTAACACCCACTCAAACAACACCTTCAGGACTAGTTCGATCACGTGTTACTCTTGCAGAGTCCCGAGGCACATAAAATACCAGTGTCCGTAAAATTCAAGGCTCTATCCCTCATCAAGTCAGCAGATTCATCAAGTGACTGGATGCCCTCCCCCTGAGATGGACATGATCCCTGAATTGACCCAACCCTAGAAGGTGGATCTTTCATGTGGTTGAACATGGGCTCATTGACAAGCACAGAACCCGCGTCCGCCTCTGTGAAAGCTTCTCCTCAGAAGGTGCGGGTGCCCAAAGGTTTCCAAGGAGAAGAGGTACCTTCTCTTCCGGCTGGTGCTCCTGTGACAGCCATGAACTTCTTCATTACGGAGAAGGATCCTGCTGAGACCCGCCCATCTGGCCTAAGGGCTCCTGCCGGCGGAGGGGAGAAGCGGGTTCATTCCTCGCCCTCCTCTCTTAAAAATAAAAAAAATAGAAAAAAGACTAAAGAGACTCGGGGATCCTCTCTCTCTGGTGGACGGGGGGGGGGAGCCACGGAGACGGACGGGGCCGCTGCCATTTTGGTATTCGACCAAGCCAAGATCAGCACGCTCAGCCTCGGTGCTCTCCCAGGTGGGGATGCCCAGACTAAGACCAAAAGTGCGCAAAATGGAGCCTCAATTACGTCGGAGCTCCTCATTCAGAGGTCCCCTCGTGTTTTCGAGGTGCTTGCTTTGAACAATTCCTTGATATTCGCTCCATTGATGGCAGTTGGCTGAGGGCAATATGATCCATCAGAGGAGAGCTTTAGCTAACGTGATTGGAAGAGAGCCGAAGGTGACCCGTTTCTCGGACGGTAGCCTTCTTGCGAATGCATCGAATCCCTCCGAAGTGGACATGTTTAGTGCCCTTAGAGTTCTTGATGGCACGACAGTGCGTGTGAGGCCACATTCTACCATGAACTTTGTGAAAGGAGTAGTTTATGCTAGGGAAGGCATGTACTACTCCATAGATTACATCACCTTAGAGCTACCCGACCATGGGGCGGTCAAGATCAAGTGTGTGATGAGAAAACAGGGAGAGGCCTCAAGACCCACCTCTACACTCTTCGTCACGTTCAACTGTGAATAGCTCTCTGAGTCGGTGCGTGCTGGTGGGTACCACTACCACGTGAAGGCATTCGTGCCGATGCCGCGGAGGTGCTACTACTGTCACCGCTTCGGCTATACTAATCGCTCCTGTAGACGTGCAAAATCAGGGTTATCCGAAATTTGTGTAAGTTGCTCCAAGGCCGCATACAGTAAGTCCAAATCGTGTGCGGCCAAATGTGTCAAATGCGGAGTCAATAAGTGCGTATCTCGTTGGGAAGGAAATCATGATCATTCAGGCCCTGGATTGTCTCTCAGTTCACGAGGCTAAGGACTTGCTCCTGGAGCGCCTGCCGCTGCCTGGGACGTCCTATGCCTCAATGTTAAGAAAGACACCCTCTGTTTATGTCCCCTCCAGGCCTACGAACACGGTCGTTTCCGCACCCATTTGGAACCCTTCTGCTGGTTCTACCCACCTAGGGCGGTCTCTTGGTAGAGCTGGTGGCATAAAGGGGTTCACACCCAGCCTCGGCTAAAAACAGCCCCCCCTTCTTCACCTAGCGTGACCGTTTCCCGTAGGTAAATATGCCGCGCACCTCCACCCAGTCGTTAGACTGACATAAGGCAACATGTCAGTCTACCTCCGGGAAGCGCATGGCCATTCCGTAAGGGTCTTCTCTTCGAAGAGGACCCCGCATCTCCTCCGAGTTAGGCTCGGAGGGCAGATTCCCTCAATGGAATTTGGAATTGCCGTAGGCTTTGGACCAGCAGGGGGGAGCTGCGGAGGCTCATCTCCTCCCGTTTCCCGTTAGCTATCTTTTTTTCAAGAGACCATGCTGGGCGTGTGCCCCCTGCCCACCCTCCCGGGTTATAAGGGTTTTGTGACCCCAGCACCACGGGATGGGGGCCGGGCAGGAAGATGCGCGATTTACACCCGGCATGATGTCTCCGTTCTTCTCTTTGATTTAGATACCTCATTTCAGGCAGTAGCTGTACAGCAGCACCTGGGTAGCAGGTATACTGTTATTTCCATATATATTCCACCGTCAGCCGACTTCGACGCGGGGGATTTCGGCCGCTTGGTGGAACGGTTGTCGAGGCCCTTTCTCTTGCTCGGAGATCTAAACCGAATACCCCCCTTCTGGGGAAACTACTCGATTAATTACAGGGGTCAAGTCCTTGTCGACCTTGTCAAGCTGGAGATAGGTGTGCTAAATGTGGATGAGTTTACGCATCACTGCACGAGAACCACTTCATTTTCCTGCCTCGAACTATCTTTGTGCTCTCCGGATGCACAGCCCGATTTAGATAGGGTGGTGATCGTTGACCTCCATGATATTGATCACTTTCCCATTCAAATATCATTTTTTGGGTAGCTGCCGCCCGAGACGCCGCCCCGGTGGTACTTGGCATGGGCGCGGTGGCCCGCATTTCAGGAAATAACTGATTTATCTGTCTCAGTCGAGGAGTTTAGGTCGGTAGATGAAGCCGTTGAATTCTTCTCAGTTAACCTCATCGCCGTTGGTCTAACTACTATTCCTAGAAGGTTTGACTGTTTAGCACGCCGACCGCTCCCGTGGTGGTGTGTCTAGTGTAAGGCGGCACTCAAACAGAAGCGTTATGCCTATATGCGCTATAAGCGCCGCCCGAACGACTTCACTGTCGCTGAATTTCGTCGACCTTGGGCTAGGTTCGGGTATATTTAGAATCACGCGCGCCACTCTTCTTGGCGGGAATACGTGTCTTGACTTAAAGGGAAGACCCCTTATAGCAGAGGTGTGGAAGCGAGTCAAAAATATTCGTTGCAAGTTATCGCAGGACCCCTCTCCCGTTATCCAGGAGAATAGGGCCGCAATCTCAGGCCCCGTGTCCGTGGTGGAATCCTTCGAAAACACTTCATCTGCATTATCGAACCAGTATGCTGCTCTAACAGCATTCACTGGTATCGTGATTTTGCCAAAGGCCGGACTTGACTTTACCTCCAGAGGAGGAGAACCGTTCAACGACAGGTTTACTCTGAGTGAGTTGCGTTCCGCTCTTCGTGCGCGGACACAGCCCCTGTTCTAGACGATAGCCCTTACGCCATGCTTCGACACCAGGGTGAGTGAGGCAGAGCCTTTCTGTTAGATTTTTTTCAACATGATCTGGGTAGATAGTATCCTCTCAGATTACTAATAAATCAATACTGTGCTCGCCTTTTTCAAACCGGGGAGAGATCACTCTTCCCTGGTCGGTTTTCCACCCAATCTCTCTAACTTCCTGCATGTGCAAGTTGATGGAGAAATTGGTAAATGCTAGCTTAGCTTTTTTTCTGGACAGCGAAGGCCATCTGTCTTCTGCATAATGCGACTTCCGCAAGTTCCACTACATGTCAGATGCTCTGCTCCGACTGGAAAATGCCGTCTGTGAGGCCTTCCTTCGTAGACAGCACTACGCGACGGTGTTTTTTGATCTGGAGAAGGCCTATGATACCAAATGGCGATAGGGTATCATGGAGAGTTTCCACACGATGGGGGCGAGGGGACGCCTTCTAATATTTATATCTGAATTTTGGAGAGCTCGTCGATTCCACGCACGGGTGGTCCCCGGCACAATGGAGCAGGAAGAGGGTGTCACGCACGGAAGTGTCGTTAGTGTAACACTCTTTGCCTTGAGCATCAACAGCATCACCTTGGTGCTCCCGGAAGACGTTCTCTCTACGCTCTACGTAGACGACCTTTCGATCTCTTTTGGCGCGGCCAAGATGCCCCCTCTAGAGCGTCGACTCCAACATGCATTAAACCGCGTCTCTCGCTATGCAGAAGCACAAAGGCTTCGGTTTTCCTTGACTAAGACTAAGGTGATGCACTTCTGCCACCATCCACGGCTCCACCCTGACCCAGACTTGTTTCTCAATGGTGTGCACCTGGAAGAGGTGGACCATCACCGTTTCCTTGGTCTTGTATTTGACCAAAACCTCACCAGGGAGGCTTATATTCGCAGCCTTAGGGACTCTTGTACCCGTGCCATAGATATTCTTCGTTCCATGACATCAGCGCTTGGGTCGCTTCTAGGGCTACTGCCTGACTTTTTTTATCGATTATTTTTTTGTTCGAAGCTTGACTACGGATGCAAGTTTTATGCATCCGCAGCCGACCATGTATTCCAGAAGGTAGACTCGAGAAACCACACCGACCTTCGCCTGGTGGCCGGTGCCTTCCGCACATCCCCCATTGAGAGTTTACTTGTCGATGCTTGGGAGATGCAATTCGCTTTGCACCATGCACAATGCATTATTTGCCTTTACGCGCAAGCCTGGCGCCTCCCTCAGCTGCCAACAGCAATCACTGTATCCGGGGTTGATCTCGACGGTGGCTATGTCATCGAGAGACACCAGTCATACCCTAAGCCCTTTGGGTTTAAGGCCAGGAAACTCCTTCGAAAATTCGGTATTGCTCTCCGGCCGGTGGCGCCCATTGTTCTGCCCAGGATGCCACCCTATAGGATACCACCTTTAACTATTTGTCGCCACGCCTCTGCTCCCAAAGCTTTTACAGCGCCGGGAGTATTGAGTTTGGCCTTTTCAGAGCACACTTCGTGTCACGTTGAAACTGTGTCGTGCATACGGATGGCTCCAAGTTCCAAGAGAGGGGCAGTTTTTACGCCGCGTTCCCTCTGTTTGAAGTCAGCGGGACTCTACCAGGCGCTGCGCCTGTCTTTACGGCTGAGCTGGTTGCAATACAGCGCTCGGTTCGGGAGATAACGCGACGTGCCCGGTTCGGAGATCGGATTGTGATTTATAGCGCCTCACAAAGCACCCTGAGTGCTCTCGGAGCATTGTAATCTACACATCTTCATGTTTGCGATATCCAGACGCCACGGTTTTGCCGAGCCGACGGATGTTGAGATTATTCTCTGCTGGGTTCTTGGATATTTAGGAATTGCAGGGAATTTCCACCGCGATGAGGGTGCTAAAGAGTCTGCGATGACTAAAAGCCCAGACCATCATTTCACTCTTCCTCACACCGATTACATGGCGGGAATACAGACTGCCATCCGGGTTGCATGGCAAAGAAGATGTGAATCGGTCTAGGGGAACTTAAATTTACGTGCCATAGCACCGTGATTGTTCCCATCTACCTACCCCACAATGCCACAACGGCTTCAGGTTGCTTTCTGTCGTCCCCGAATTTGACACACTCGAGGGACGCACCGCAACTTTGATATAGCGCTAGCCTGCGCATTATTGCGACCACTGCGTTGTACTCAAGACTATTAGGCACATTCCTGTTGAATGTCTCAGTCTGGGTGATCTTCGCGCACGTTACCTGTCTCGGTACCGTGACGAGCGGGGTCGCTAGCGCTTGTGCTTTGTATTCAAACGGTTTTGTGCTCAGAGACTTTCGGACTATACGACTTTTTGGAGGATGCTGGCCTCCTCCGCTTTATTTAACTTTTTTTTGTAGGTCGCATATTCTTGCGCCGGTGGGAGGTGGGTCTTTCCACTCCGGAGCACGCTTCCTTCTTGCCTTTTTGCTTTGTTTTTTTCTTGTTATTTTTTTTAGCCCTTGTCCTTTTTGATCGTTGTTGTTTGTTATTTACATATTTTTATTTGTTTTTTGTTATAGCTGTGTTGTGTATGGCGACTTATGCCCAAGTAGGCAGTCGCCAGATGGGCTCCCAAAATGAAAAAGAAAAATTGAAATGTTTTGAGGCTCTTTCATTTCTTCTGTTAATAGGGAGCTTTTGTTCTTCGTGCATTGTTTAGTTCCTCCTATGATGAGTTGGTATATAATTTGATGCTTCATTTTCAGAACTTTCTGTTTCTTAAGTTTTTGTAGATCTTGTTAGAGCAGTTATAATTCTACTTTTTTGTTTATTTTGTCGTATTTTGGTTGAAGGTGGCAGTTTAGGCCGAGGTTTCAGGACTTTTTTCAGTCTTTCGTCAGGTATAGGTTAGACAAGTTTAAGAATCCTTTGTTTCCAGATTTCGGGGGAAAATTTGCTCTCTATAAAGTTTGTTAAATTTTTTGCTTCTTAAATTTTGTTCGATTGATTCGGTGGTTTTTACCTTGTGTGAAAGTGCTTGGAGAATTTGCTGGGTTTTTTTCATCTTCTATATTGTGTGCTAAGAATTCTTCTTCGAGTCTTTTGATATCATTCTCCAATTCGGGTATTCTCTTACGAATTAGTAGAATTTGCTGTTTCACAAGTCCCTTGCGGTACGTGTGTGTAACGTCTTCATGTCGAACTGCTGGGGTATGAGTTTTGATGTTGGTGCATGATGGGAGTAGCTTCTCTTCTATACATGTTTTGTTAAAGACCAGGTTGTAATTTGACTTTACCAATTTTATTTTAGCACTTTTTAACTGTTGGATGCATTTTATTTATATGAGGCTGAAGATTGAATATCAACTGAGGAAGATACAAATGGATCTTCCTTAGTTACCACGCGAGGGGATTCAACTTCAAAATCTTTTCTCCCGAGTCAACTCCTTTTCCAGGGGAGCTGGATTTCCGCCAATTAGCTAAAGGTCTTAGGACCGAAAAGTACAACTGGGAATGCTCGCACGAGGTTCCCGAGTGGCAGTTTGAAGAGGATCTTGCACATAACATGGTCAAATTGCCCCCTGATTTCTTCCTCACTATCACCGACACTGAATACAGGAAAAAAGAAACGGCAGGGAGCGCACCCCGCCCATACACCACACGGGGCTAAAGTAGAATGCGAATAGGCGTTTAATCACACATACTAAAGAACTAACACTACACAAAATGGCAGACAGACTTACGATAGTCCAGAAGCCGGACTGACCCCACAAAAGCACTTAAAATTTTTTCAATACGAGGTAATTAGCAAAATCCACGGTCAGGAACGGTATGGTGGATGTGCAATAGCCGTCAAAAAGGATTAAAATACAAACCCTTAACACGTTCGCGGCCCATGAGGGATATATCCGTCATTCGGTAGTTTACAACCAGGCCTAATGCTCTATTTTTTAAATAGCTGGATCCTATTGAAATTTTTATATGTCAGTTTGTAATATATCGTAAGCGATGCTGATTTAAGTAATAAAATATGCATGCGGAAATATACGTCATGGTCCTATGGATATACTCAGTTTATTTGCTGGTCCAATGACGGAAATATCCGTCGATCAATTTATAATGGTTATACTGAAAAAAAAAAGACATTTCAGAAAGAATTTTTATTTTATAAAGAGGTGATGAAAAAGAAACTAAATAATTTAATTTTATGAACTTTTCTTTTTTCATTATTTTAAAATCAGGCTTGAATCATTCTAATTATTCAGGTAATTCATCATATCGATCTTATGCGTTAGGAGTGGAGTAAATGTGGGTTCTTCAGCTAAAAGCCTTGCGCTGCAACCACCTTCTGCCCACCTAATTTATGTCAACTAAGAGATGCCGCCTTTGTAAGCACTGTCACACCCTCTATGGAGTGTATATATATATAAGGTACTTATTGTCCTATTTACCTACCTTCATTACTAGAATAATCGGAGGAAGTTTCAGAAATGTGACTCCTGCCACGACTCCCACATACGTATGAAGATCCATCATAATCAATGAAACTGCTCAAATCATCATCTAAAAGATTTTCTACTTCTTCATTAAACCTACATTTTTTAACCGAGAGGCACTCATTTTGTGCGATGTAACACTAGCCCTTGGTGTCAGCCTACTATCAGATGCCCCAAGCAAATTTGGTACTCTTAAAACTGGCAACAGAGCCAGACCTACGATAATGTCTGTAAGTCTACTCACAGGCCCAAGCTTCGAATTTATCAATAAAACAAATGAAAAAAATGACGGTGATTTTAGTCATGGGCCACAAATTGCCGTGCTATAAATGGCGGAAAATTCCGTCATGACCCTACAGATAGAGAAGGCCGTTGACGATTGGACCGATAACGTGTTTTAAGAAACTTAGATAAATCTTACGTCGCCATTGAAGTAGGTACTGCTCACGGGGTGACTGATCGTTGCTATGGGGTACCAACCCCGAAGACGCGGCTATGTGCACATGCAAAATATTTTGCAGATGTTTGGCCACCGGAGAAACGTTCACTTCGCCAGGGATCTAAATGCAAGATGTGCAGCGGCAAGTTATACCATACCTCCTACAACATTGCAGGTAGAAACATCGAAACACTTCTCGACCGACAATATATGAAAAGAATCGGACTGGATTTCCCGACATACCTAACTGCGACCACAGCCACAAAACCTGACATGTTTTTTTTCTAGTATCATGTTCCCCTATAACTACTACATTAGACCGGGCCCCATTATTCCGAGCGACCACCAGGCTATTAAAATTACGGTAACATTAAACTCCATTCAAATTTCAATCCCAGGACGCAAAAGCTACAAGAAAGCGAACTGGGAAAATTACAGAAACTACCTCTCAAATTACATCGCCGACCCGTTGTATGATGCAAACGTAGAATAACTAGAAGAGGAGCTGGTAAACTTACCAATAACGTAATTGAAGCCGATTTAAATAGAATTCCCCGTATTAAATATAAAACTGTCCCAGCTCCTCCTGGACCCCTCCCATGAGAGCCCTGGCCCAAGAATATAGGGACTTGTTTTCAATGTAGTATCGTTGATAGGCCCTAACCACAGAAGACTAAAAGAAATAAGAGACGAACTACAGACGCTAATCACGGACCAACAGACACTACTAAGCGACAGACTAATAGACAGGCTTGACATAGAAAAAGACTCTCACCCTTTCTGCCAGAGGGTAAAACGTCTAAAAGGTAAACCTTCACGCACAAAATTCATTGTCAAACACAACACAACAACTACGGAGACGTACGAGATCGAAGAAGACTTAAATCTCTCAAACAAACTCAAGATATTCAATGCGTGCATTCGCTCGAGGCTCTTGTACCCCCCCCCCCCTCCCCCCCACTCCCTCGTGCCACTGAACTTGAATGCTGAGACCCACATTGCCAAACTACAGAGAATCTAGAACAAAGCGATGCTTACTCTCACAACACCTGAAGAAGTTAACACACTTAGACATTGAGGTCGCTCGACAAATATGACTATTTAAAAGCAGAAATGCACTGACAGACGGCGAGGTGACACCAAAGTACACATATAAAGCCGCCCCCAAATAGAGGCTTGAATGCCTCCAAATCTAACTTAATTAAATTAACAAGTTTAATTTAATTATTATAAACTATAAATTTTATAGTTTATAAAACAAAACAAACATAAAAATACAAATACAATCAAAAACTTCCAAAAACAGAGCTACTCTTTCACCAGGGACCTATTCATTCTGTCTCCCAAACTACTTCTCTTCTTTAACTTCATCCAATTTCACCACTTTACTCTCTCATATATTACTCTCTCTATCTCTTTCTCTCATTTGTGAACATCTTCCTAAGTCCATGTCTACGAAATTCATTCTTTACTGCTCACTAAACAATCTCATCGCCGCTAAAGGAGGCAACGAGAATGGAAACTTTCTATCAATGTCGCCTCAAAAATAACCAAGACTTCCGCCTAAAGATGCCTGAAGAAAGGCAAAAGCTCACAGCCAAAATTTGTAAGAAAATCCGAATATTTTAAATAAGCCAAAATAAAATGGATATTCCTCAGTTAATTTTCAATCTTCAGCCTTATGTAAAAAATTGAATCCTACAGTTAGAACATGCTTAAATAAAATTGGTAAAGTCGAATACAACCTGATCTTTAACAAAACACACACACACACACAGATATATATATATATATATATATATATATATATATATATATATATATATATATATATATATATATATATATATATATATATATATGAAAATTAACCCACGGGAAAATGAAAAGATAAATCCAAGCACTTTCGAACTATATTTGCAAGTTCATTTCCAAGGAATAGCATGGAAATGGAGAATACAACCTTATATGGGGTACAAAGTTACGAAGGGAACGCCCATCACATAGTACAAACTAATGGAAAAAACACAAATACAAAAATTGTCTTATCTTGCCATACTTTGAACCATTTTTTTGTCACACCTATATTTTCAAGCAACTGTAAATTTTATATATGAATTCACTTTATATAAAATGTTAGTTCACAATGATAGAAGGAAAAAAAGTGTAGTATATTCTATAGAATGTTCTATTTGTAATTTACCTTACTTCGGGCAAACTGGTAAATCTTTATCTACTAGAATTTACCAACATAATTATAATATTAGAAGAGGTGAAATAAACAGCGCTTTATTTTTACATTTATCTGACAAAATAACCACCCCATTGACTGGAATTCTGAAAAATTCCTTTATCATTCCGCTGATTTCACAAAAGGAAATATTGTCGAGTGTTCCTTAATTGGCATCTTACCCAATATAAGCATTTCCCCAGAATTATTTAAACTCGACCCTATTTTTTAAAAAAACTTGTACTAAATGAAATAATTTCATAATCCAGCCTGTTGTCACTCTTTACTAGTGTAATATCATTCGCGTTGCACCCCCGTCCCCTACCACGTGTCTCTGTTGTGACTGTGGATTAACTCTTATCCCTAAATGTTTTCGCTCTAATGATAATCCATTGAAATGTTGTTGTTTTTTTCACTCACGACATTCCATTCGTATGCATGGCGTTGTTGTTTGTATATCGTTGTCGTAGAATGACTCCCGACGATACCATATATTACACTATTCGTTGAGGGAACTTCCTTAATTATCTTTAGAGTGCGTTTACTGTCTGGCGGCCGATATTATGTATCTTCGATATGCTTAAGAAGTGGAACTGAGCTCAAGGATAATAATATTGCTATCATTAATAAAATAGAGTTTTATTAATAATAACTATAAACAATACACAGAAACGGAAAATATTGACATAAACAGAATGGAAAGGGTCGTGGAGACTCGGGCTAATCCAAGGATTTAAGGGATTAAAAAAAGGTAAAACAAATATAGAGTTAAAGAGATGGGATGGTTCGATAAACAATTTAAAGCACAGGATAGAATTGACAAAAGGGATCAATACTCAAGGGTGAAGTTTGGCTTACGTAACTTTTGGCACTAGTGGTGCAGTGGAAGGTGGCGCAAAGGAGTTTCGGTCCGCTGGCGAGCTCCAGCCGAAGGGGGGGGGGATAAAAGGATCCTGACGAGGCGTCTTGGGAAGGAGAACCGTTTCTCGACGAACGGCTTGAAGAACAATGGCTGTTCTAGGTTGTTCTCTTCTGAACAAAGGGGGGGATGAGAACCGTCTCTTGTCTACGGGCTCAAGAACAATGGCTGTTCTAATGTTGTTCTCCTTTGAACAACAGGGGGGGTGAGAACCGTTTCTTGGCGAAGGGCTCAAAACGAACAATGGCTGTTCTAATGCTGTTCTCCTTGAACAACAGGGGGGGATGAGAACCGTTTCTTGGCGAAGGGCTCAAAACGAACAATGGCTGTTCTAATGCTGTTCTCCTTGAACAACAGGGGGGGGGGATGAGAACCGTTTCTTGGCGAAGGGCTCAAAACGAACAATGGCTGTTCTAATGCTGTTCTCCTTGAACAACAGGGGGGGGGGCCTTGGGGACTTGGCGTCGGAAAGGCTCGAACCTTTGGCACTCAAGGAATATTGTCCTCCTTCTGGACAAGTGATGGTGAATCTCGAGGTCGAGGTCCCTTGGCGCACAAAGGGAGAGAGGGTCGTGGTGATGTTTCGCGACGAAAATCTGGATCTCCAATCTGATCTTAGTGGTAAAGTTTCCATATAAATAGCCAGGACATCTCCATGGCGTGGGGGAAAATGGAGTGAAAGCTTGGAGGGAACGCACAGCCGGGCCGGGGAACAATGCCTTATCTGTTCATAAGCCTAACTCGATCTGGCGAGGTCGGCGTATGGGGGCGAACGGGGGGACGATAACCTCCTTGTTTAAACATTGGCATCCGGTAGCTGAGATAAGACTCCAAGCCTCGAATCGAAGATGCAAGTGGGCAGCATCGTGGTTTTAAATAATACGGGGTAGGAGTTGAAATTAAACGCAGCTTCAACACGTTCTATCACACCCCTCCATTCCAGGGGAAGTTGTTACTTCGAAAAAAAAGAGAGAAGGGACAACGATAGAGCTCCGTTGTGGGGAACTCGTTTTCTTGTACCAACCGTACCTTCCTGCACCTAACTAGTATTACCTCAATACATATGATTATTTTGATCTTTAGATTACAGGGGAAAATAACCTTTAATACAACTTAATCTAAGAAAAAAAAAGGGCATGGAACAATGAAATAATATAAACTTAGTACATACGGGACAAAATAATTTATACGTAAATTAATAAGAACAAATATATAGACATACAAAAAATTAGACATTGAGCGTTACAAAATTCAGACATATACATTAATTAATTATATTACAAAAGAATCTTAAATTAAGTCGTACAAGACGATATATACCTACAAGGAGATACTAATCCTATGAATACAATTATTCTACGCTATTCGGTAACGCATTTCTACTGAGGGCGTCAGCGACCTGGTTTTCGGAACCTTTTATCTAATTTATTTTAAACTGATACTCTTGCAAGAGTAAACTCCAGCGCATGATGCGGCCGTTTGAGTGTCTCAAATTCCTAATATAGGCTAACGGACGGTGGTCGGTTCCTATTTGAAATTCTTTACATATCAAGTACAGCTTGAATTTGTCTATGACCCAGATAATTGATAGAGCTATCTTTTCTCTAGTGGCATATCTCTTTCCGCGTGGTAATAATTGACGACTAGCATATGCAACTGGATGACTCGTTCTGTCATCCACGTATTGAAGGAGTACACCTCCAATGCCCTCGTTGATCACGTCGGTCTTAACCCCAAAGGATTTTTCCGGGTTGGACAACTTAAAAATGGGGGCAGAAATGAACTTACTTTTGAGCTGATTAAAATGGGAAACAGCGACATCATTCCAACGTAAACGATCGGAGAAATTCTTTTCCTGAAGGGGGCATAGGGGGGCCGAAATTGCACCGAAATTCGGAACAAATCGCTGATAGGGAGAAGCTGATCCTAGGATCGATCTTAATGGCTTCTTTGTAATCGGGAGGGGCATGTGGGCGATTGCCTTAATCTTGTTCTCGTGGGGACCTAACTTGCTTTGTCCTATTTTGAAACCCAAATATTTGGTGGTTTCGTGAGCAAAATGGCATTTGCTGGGGCCAATGCTGAGGCCATTTTTACGCAGTAGCTCAAAAAGAGCTAATAGGGCGGGTAAATGGTGATTCCATTTAATTAGTTCTTGTAGCTGACTCTTCGGACGTGGTGTCAGCTGCGCGTCACTATCCAGGTCAGAGGGTTCTAAAGACTCGCCTGGTAGGGAAGGAGGAGGGTAATCGGCATCAGGTTGGATGCACACTGTCTGGATTACATTAAGGGACTCCGCGGGGCAATCCTCTTCAAGCGCCGATGCTTCGTCCAGTTCTACGAAGGTATCTCCATGGGCGCGTTGGGGGTTCTTTTTTTCTTGGGGTCCAGGGACAGTCTCCGTGTCCTTGTCTGGGGCCTTATCACCTAAGGGTGTTAGTGATTCACATTCCTCTTTCGCCGTCCTAAAGTCCTGGTTAGGGGTCTCCGAGAAATCGGACGGTATCGGGGTTCTGATGGGGACGGGCTCCTGGGCTTCTTTCTTATCTCGGCCTTGAGGAAGGGCGGCCTGAAACACAGGGTCGAAACTTACTTGGGGGCTCTGTCCTATAAGTACGGAACAGAATTGTATGGGTGCTACAATGACTTCAGCCCAGCCATTATAATATTGACACTGCAGGTAACATCTAGCGACGGGGAATCGGTTCGCCCGCCCAAGTTGGTCATGTACCACCGCAAATTTTTGGTGGTTAGAGGCCACTGGGAGGAGTTCGTCGGACACGATGAAACACGTACATCCTGTGTCCCTGACGAGAGTCAATACTCGGCAGCTGTCCACGCTGCCCTCCTCATATTTCAAAGTTCCCGATGAACTTTTACCAAAAACAAAATTTACCTGGTGGCCTGACGGAGGGGGAGAAGTTTCTGCTTGGGTCTGCACCACCGGGGGAGCCGGGGTTGCATTAATCTGGTGAACTTGGTGGGCTGGTCCGCTTTTAAGCCTAGAATTTTGGGGACAATTCCAGCTCATGTGGTTTTCTACACCACAGGTGAAGCATATGGTTGGTCGCTTCGGGAAGAGAGATATAGAGGAGAAGTCTTAACGGGAGGTTTGGAGTCCCGTTGTTGGTTTTGGGGAAAGAAGTTTGGGGGTTTTACGGGGCTCGGAAACTTTGTCAGCTTTCCTGGGAAGGGGCGCGAATCCTTCCTTCTTTCTTCTCGTTGGATTTTTCTTTCTCGTTCTTCTCGTTGTATTTTTCTTTCTCGTTCCTCTCGTCGGATTACTCTTTCCCTTTCTCTTTCTTCTCTTTTTCTTTGAAATTTTTCTTCAATCCGAGCTAATTCAATCTGATGGTGAAGCTCAGTTTGTCTTAACCATGCCTCTCTTTCTCTTTCTTTCCTTTGCTCCTCTTGAATGTACTCAGTTAGTTCTTTTCCGGAAAGTCCACAGGACTCTCCTTGCGCTTTAAAGATTTCAAACTGAGTCATCTTTGCACTTGGGGGCGCACTAGTCAACCAACTAAAATTCCTTGCAACAAGAATTATGCCTCTATAGAATTAGCCTACCTAAATATGGGCACTGACCTATTCGTACTTGGTTTCTCAATCTAAATAACCACTGACTAAAATCACAAAAAAAACACAAACAAATTATTATAACAGTTCCTTGAGCTACTCCAGCTTCTTAAGTTTAAAAAAAAGGGGGATAGCAATCGTTAAAACAAAAGGGAACTACTATATTCTATTATTATAACGAATAACACTATGCTTTACTCGACTGAGACCAGTGTTTGCAAAGATATAGCGTTAAACCTTACACACCTGATACCAAATTAAAATAGTATATATATATATATATATATGTCGTAGAATGACTCCCGACGATACCATATATTACACTATTCGTTGAGGGAACTTCCTTAATTATCTTTAGAGTACGTTTACTGTCTGGCGGCCAATATTATGTATCTTCGATATGCTTAAGAAGTGGAACTGAGCTCAAGGATAATAATATTGCTATCATTAATAAAATAGAGTTTTATTAATAATAACTATAAACAATACACAGAAACGGAAAATATTGACATAAACAGAATGGAAAGGGTCGTGGAGACTCGGGCTAATCCAAGGATTTAAGGGATTAAAAAAAGGTAAAACAAATATAGAGTTAAAGAGATGGGATGGTTCGATAAACAATTTAAAGCACAGGATAGAATTGACAAAAGGGATCAATACTCAAGGGTGAAGTTTGGCTTACGTAACTTTTGGCACTAGTGGTGCAGTGGAAGGTGGCGCAAAGGAGTTTCGGTCCGCTGGCGAGCTCCAGCCGAAGCGGGGGGGGATAAAAGGATCCTGACGAGGCGTCTTGGGAAGGAGAACCGTTTCTCGACGAACGGCTTGAAGAACAATGGCTGTTCTAGGTTGTTCTCTTCTGAACAAAGGGGGGGATGAGAACCGTCTCTTGTCTACGGGCTCAAGAACAATGGCTGTTCTAATGTTGTTCTCCTTTGAACAACAGGGGGGGTGAGAACCGTTTCTTGGCGAAGGGCTCAAAACGAACAATGGCTGTTCTAATGCTGTTCTCCTTGAACAACAGGGGGGGGGATGAGAACCGTTTCTTGGCGAAGGGCTCAAAACGAACAATGGCTGTTCTAATGCTGTTCTCCTTGAACAACAGGGGGGGGGGATGAGAACCGTTTCTTGGCGAAGGGCTCAAAACAAACAATGGCTGTTCTAATGCTGTTCTCCTTGAACAACAGGGGAGGGGCCTTGGGGACTTGGCGTCGGAAAGGCTCGAACCTTTGGCACTCAAGGAATATTGTCCTCCTTCTGGACAAGTGATGGTGAATCTCGAGGTCGAGGTCCCTTGGCGCACAAAGGGAGAGAGGGTCGTGGTGATGTTTCGCGACGAAAATCTGGATCTCCAATCTGATCTTAGTGGTAAAGTTTCCTTATAAATAGCCAGGACATCTCCATGGCGTGCGGGAAAATGGAGTGAAAGCTTGGAGGGAACGCACAGCCGGGCTGGGGAACAATGCCTTATCTGTTCATAAGCCTAACTCGATCTGGCGAGGTCGGCGTATGGGGGCGAACGGGGGGACGATAACCTCCTTGTTTAAACATTGGCATCCGGTAGCTGAGATAAGACTCCAAGCCTCGAATCGAAGATGCAAGTGGGCAGCATCGTGGTTTTAAATAATACGGGGTAGGAGTTGAAATTAAACGCAGCTTCAACACGTTCTATCACAATCGTATTAGGGATGTATATGTCTGTTATTAGTTGGCTATTGTTCTTTTTCCTGGTATTTTTCTGCTTTATTTTTGTGGTTTTTTTTCCATTGGTTTGTACTATGTCATGGGCGTTACCTTCGTATCTTTGTACCTTATATGAAGGTTGACTTCTTCATTTTCATGCTATTCCTTGCAAATATAGTTCGATAAAGTGCTTGGATTCATCTTTTCCTTTTCCTGTGGGTTAATTTTCATATTATTGCTTTCCCCACGTGCCACTTTGTGAGTTTTTTCATTATATATATATATATATATATATATATATATATATATATATATATATATATATATATATATATATATATATATATATGGGAAATATCACGAAAGTTAGCGCGTGATAACTATAAATATGAATATGTTCCACGGAAGGAAACTGAATAAAAGACGGATTGAAGTTAGTACTTTCGTCTATTCGACATTTTCAAACTCACAATTGTAAGAAAAATAAGACACACAGTATTTATACTAAGCACGTTTTCAAATGAGGTCAACTTTTTAATGCTATCAGATAAATCAGATTTTAGAAGAAGTGATAAAATTGGATCTAGCGAAAACAGCCATGGGCTAATATTGAGATTACTCTCCTTTGTTTGGGAGATTAAAAGTGATTCCAGGATATTTATCTTTATAAAATCATTACTATGGATTATTGTATCAGTTTTTGACCAGTTAATTTCGTGTCCCATCTTATATATATATATATATATATATATATATATATATATATATATATATATATATATATATATATATATATATAAGCCGCTGTTCTCTTTCTTAACAGGAAGAGCTTGGTTACACAGGGACCCCTGCTGAGGTGTGGCCTAATGGCATTATTTGCTAATCTTAACCACTTTTTTTAATCCCCTTTATAGACTCTTTATTTTAACACCCTGAACACCCATTTCTTCTTCTTCTTCTTCTTCTTCTTCTTCTTGATCCTTTTAATTATTTCAATCCTTTCAATTTCCAAAAACCCCGAAGTCATTTGTCAACTAAGCAAAAAAAAACATTTATAAATTTTCATAAATTTTTTTAAAATAATCAAAAAAGATTCTCTGAATAGAATAGCTTTTAAGGAAAACTTTCGCCAGCTCGAACGGAGACTATGAAAGAAATAGAAAATTAATTGGGAATTCAAAGAATAAATGAGGAATAGGTAAACGCGTGGCAGATATACAAATGTATATATCTCTTAAAGTAGCCCGAGAGAATGATGAAAATTAATCCATTAAACCACATTGAAAGAGAAAACGGAATAATTTTTCCTTGCAGTAATATTTTGATTACCTTTTATCGAAAAAAAGGTAATAAAATGTAATAAAAATATTACTGCCAGGAAAAATTATTCCGTTTTCTCTTTCAATGTGGTTTAATGGATTCATTTTCATCATTCTCTCGTGCTACTTTAAGATATATATATATATATATATATATATATATATATATATATATATATATATATATATATATATATATATATATATATATATGTATATAATTTTGAATAAGAAACATATGGCGAGGAGCAGACCTCAATCCAACATCAAAAAATCTTTATTAAGATTGAATAGGTCAACGTTTCGAACTTACGGTCAGCTTCTGGCTTTAGAAAGCAGATTGAGATATACAAAATAGGTTTAAGTGTTCAACACGAATTATAATTATAAATACAGGGAAGTAAAATACAACGATTTAAGGAAAGACGTAAAGTAAAATTGTACAGAAAAAAAACTAAAAAACTGGCTAGCAAAAGCTAAAAAAAAACCAAATCAATACAAAACTAAACGGATCAAGTGAGAAACCTACCTTGAATCTTTGATATCCAGTGGAAATATGGTGTGGTAGAGAGGTGACGGGAAATATAGGTTTCGCTAGTAGTGGTCGTTTAAAGGGTGTTTATTGTAATACAAGACTAATCAGAATTGAGTGAGGGAGATAGTGTTTTGATATAAATAGATTCAGAGATGCGTAGAGACAGGGGGTTTTAGTTGGATTCCAAAATCTGGAAGTCATTCAGGGATGGAATTGTGTGCATTTAATCGAGTGCTCTCTTATAGAAGAATGTTCTTTTTTATTAAGAAGTTTCCCTCTTCTAAGGCTGATGCCCATGTGAGAGAAAAAAACGGGCCTGAAGGGCACGTAGGGTGCTTCCAAAATATTTTCCAAAGGTACACTCTGGACAAGAGTAAAAATAAACTACACCACTACGTAACTCCTTAGGAGTTTGATCTCTTATTTAAAATAAAATCCCAATTGTGTTGTTGCTAGAAAAAAACAACTTTAAATTTAGTTTGCCTAAAATAATTTTTAATAGTTCAGAGATATCTTTTCTGAAAGTTTGATTCAAATACCCATCTCAGAAACAACAAGAAATCTAACTTCTTTAGGTGCAGTGATTTCAGGAAAGGGACGTTAATATATGTTATTTAAAAATTGTTTTATTGTCCTTTCAATTAAGAGTGGCGGTAAGCTGTTTTTTTATCAAGAGTGACTTCAAGTTCTGGAACTCATGGCGGATTTGGAGAAAGGATGAGCACAAGTGAAAGCCCCTGTGTACAAAAGTCTTAATGGTAGAAATTTTATACTTAAAATCACAGAAACTATAAAAGTTAATCCCTAAACCGGTAGAAATCGGTTTTCTATAGATTGATGTCAAGATATTACCGTTTTCTTTGGAAATTAAAATGTCTAAAAAGGGGATACTGTTATTATTTTCTGTTTAAATAGTAAAAGAAATATTTGGGTGTAAAGAATTAATAAAATCAAGAAACATTTGAGCTTGTAACAGTTCATTAAAAACTGCGAAGCAGTCATCGAAAAAACGACGATAAAAAAGGGCTTTATAATCGTTGGCACACTGATGGAAAATTAAGTCTTCTAAAAAAATCATGAAAATTTCAGCAGCCATTGGGCCAATAGGAGACCCCATTGCTACCCCATCTGTCTATTGATAGATATTATTATCGAATATGAAATATAAGTTCCAAAAGTTGTTTGAAAAGAAATCTAGAAAAACCTTGAAAAGTTTGTTGGTGATTGAAATTTTTTTTAAGAATTATTTCAAAGGTTTGATTGAGAGGTACATTTGTGAAAAGTGATTTGACATCAAAACTTACCAAATACTGATTATGTGTGAATTTCTGTCTTAGGATATCCTTTTGAAATTCATAAGAGTTAATTAAAGTAAATTTATTACCTTTAATGGGAGACAACAGTTCGATAATAAGCTTCGCTAATTTATAAGTCGCTAGAGGGGATGAAGCTATAATAGGGCGTAATGGAATATGAGTCTTATGGATCTTCCCCTCATCGCTATTATGACCACGACGCTCATCGACTGAGCCTCCATCCGATGACGATGAGCGTCGTGATCATAATAGCGATGAGCGCTTGAGGACACAGGTTCGAATCGAACTCCTTTATTCATTTTTCATATAACGGTTAAAAATAGTTTTCACTATTTTTCTCCGTCTCTATTTCTCACATTTTTCTTTCTTAAGCTTTCAATTGTTACCTTCCGTAGTGTTGTGATACCAATTTTCATTTCTTTGGGACTATAAATACATCTATTATATCACGTGTCATGTGATTTCAGTTTTATATATATAATTATATATATATATATATATATATATATATATATATATATATATATATATATGTGTGTGTGTGTGTGTGTTTAAAATGTAATATTAATTAATGTGGCTACCCTCGGCGGCGAACACGAGCTCCAGGCTAGACCTGAAGGCCGCACTCACGTTGAGAAGAGGAAGTTCTTCCTCATGCTAGCCCACATACGGCTTAGGGAGGACTTCAGTTCGTCGACGTTGTGTGGCGAACCTTGCAGGCCATGCTCTCTACATGCGTCCACACGCGGTAATCGAGGGGATTGTGGTCGGGCGGCTGCGGCGGCCAAAAGTCCTTCGATCAGACGTTTATATTCGACACCAACCACTCTTGCACGGTCTTGGCCGTGTGGGCCAGGGCACCGTCCTGCTGAAGGACATACTTTGCCTTCTTCGTGATCTTTCTCACAAAGGGCAGGACTTTCGTAACCAAAATGTCCTTGTAATCAGCCGCAGTGAGCCTGTAGCAGACCGTGAACCACACCAACGACATCCTCTCGCCATTCGAAGCCACGACGCCGAGCATCATCACGAAGGCCGGGTGCTTGGTCGAGGATACGTAGCGGATCTTGGAGACGTCCAAGCCGAAGCTTAGCACGGGTTTGTTCTGCTTGTTGATGACAGGATCGATTGTGAAGTTTTTCAGAAAAAAAGACAATTCGATTAAAAAGACTCTTCAAGTCGTTTAGAAGGTGATGGCAGCGCTCACGACCTTGTTATTGCATACAGTCAGTAAGCAGAGGTCTTTCCATTCGCCAGTAAAGGTCTCCTAGAATTAAATACCACCCTTCGTACAACTGAAGATACTACAACAAAACAGACCTAGCTTCCAGGAGAATTGAGGGGCTTGATCTTTGTGTGTTTTTTTTAATGAAATAATATAATTTCAAACAAAATAACTTGAGATTTTAAGGGGGTTTCTGCACTTTTTATACTTTTGTCTCTTTTAAAGTAACTTTTTTCTTCCCTAACTAGTTTACTTTATTCACTTCCCGCACACTTCCACGCACTAAATTAAAAAATTAGTATTTTCTTTTTAATTTCGGTGGGTAAATAGCCTTGTCAGTGATTTATTTAATTAAATAAATGATTATTGCATTTAGAAATATATAGATAATTGTGTGGAAAGCGTCCTTGAGGAATTCTTTTAAGTCCGGCGTTCTTCAAGGCTTGGAGTTGTCTCCCTGACCGATTCTCCATCAAACTCCATTATTACCGCCTTTCCTGCGAAGGCGGCATTTTTATGTACTATTTTGTACATGACAACTTTAAGAACTTGTTTTTATTTGTTCACAGAAAAGTAGTATGAGTTCATATATTTAGTACCTGCGTTATTTTAAGAACTAGAGTTTTCTAATAACCACACTGCATTTTTAGGGTTCTTGAGGTTGGTTATTGCAGTCTAATTACCCCTTACCCTCTCTCTTGGGGCGGTGGTTCGAGGATTAGTTCGTATTTTTAAGTGCCTGGAGTCTTTTTACGAACTTGTTTCGAGGAACTCTAATTTTAAGGGTTAACGAGCAGTAGTACCTCTCTTCCTACATTCCCGCCTCCGACGAGTACTGGTTCCTGATAGCTACAGGCGTGACAGTGATAGCCATACTGATTTTTGTGTAAATTTTATTATCCGGTCGAAGGACCTAGCCAACGATTCTAAAAAGATGGGCGGTTTAATTAAATGACTAACTAGCGAAATATTTAGTGTTTGGTCCTATTAACCTTTCAACGATGTCTCCCTCTTCCACTCATTTCTAAATGGGCTAAAAATTCCCTCGTTAGTTACATCAGGATTTTTTAGGTTCAAAAAAGTATAGTTTTGCTGTGCTCTTTCCAAGAGTGGAGGAGTTGTAAGTACTTGTACTCTTTATTCGAAGAGGTTTCTACTTGCAAGTGTGCCCTATCAGCCCTAGTGCAGGGAGTTTGACTAGATATGATATTATGTATTTATTATCCTCGATTTACTTTCTTCTCTCCTTTTATTTAGTTATTTAATTTTTCCATGTAATCCTCATTGTTTATCTCTGAGTCACTATTCCCTCATTGGATTACCTCAGTTTCATACAACAATATTTCCACTTCATTCACTCGTCCATGGATCTTAATTTATTGTGCTACAAAATAAAAGACCTTTTTTTATTAGTAGCAACCATTTTCCCTATTTTTCTATCAACCCTGCTCTAATAGGGCTTTACTGGCCGCAGGTTCGAATCCCAGCGGTTGCACCGTCGTCGAGCTTTGCAGTCGGACGAGACTTGTGAGTGGTTGAATCTTCTACTCAACCGATGGTGGGTGTTCTCCTCCACGTCCATCTTCAGCAACCTCAAAACCATCTTGGATCCGCGGCTTCAGGAAGCCAAACCAGCGTTAGTCGGTCAGTTCGTAAAATCTCTTGAATAAATGTCAATAAATGGCTAAAAGGCACAAAAGCGTCATCCTAGTCACAAAAATGTCGTAAAGATCACGAAAGTGCCAAGGTCACAAAAAATTCCTGAAGGTCATGAAGAGGTCATGACATTGACAACAATTTAATCAAGGTTACAAAAATGTTATCAAAGATATGAAAGTGCCATTGAAATAACAAAAAAATATCATCAAATTTTTAAAGTATAATCAAGGTCACAAAAATGTCATTGAGTACACGAGAGTCAACAAAGTCAAGAAAACGTCATCTCAGTCCAGATATTGGCATCGAACGAGCCATGACTGCTTTGCCAGGTTCAAATAAGTACCGGCAAGGTCAATATTGTGTTTTCGAGGTCAGCAAAGTGTTCCAAAGTCATTAATTGGTTTTCAAGTTCAAGAAAGTGTCATCAGATAACAGTAAAGGATCCCCATCTTTTTTTTATTTATGTTTAAATGTGTCAGTTTCAGCTTCAATCCTGTGATACAAATTTGGTGACACGCTTTGTCAACATCGTGGAATATTACATTTACTTTGGTGGCTCTTGCAATCTCAATGGAAGTTGATAGGACGGTAACTTTCTATCTTTTCTTTCGGGTTGAAAGGCTTCTGAAGAAAAATCATTTTAGCCTTATAAATTCTGAGGGGAAAAATCCATTGTTGAGACAGAAGCTGTATATTTTTAAGATTGCGTCATGTATGTTGTTAAGTACGTTCGTTATATGTAGTTTGGTTATTCCGCTTGATCTCGTCGCTTTTGGGTTGAAAATTTTCAGGGACTCGATGAATTCTTCCTTTATGAGTTGTCCTGCTTTTCTCAGGCTCCCTTTGTCCTCCTTCATCTACTCATACGTATGATGTAAGCTTGGTTTCTCGTGCGTAGCTTTCGTTGGATTTAGGCCTCATATTCCTGGTCGAATGCTTGATTTTTCTCGAGATATGGACAATATTTTCCTGCATTGTCTCGCGAATTGCAATTCGATTTCCTCATCTTGTCCTAGTTCTTGTTCTCAGATTTTAATATTTATCTTTTCTTTAGGTAGACATCTTTTAAGATTTCTTTAACCGGTTACAGAATATATTGAGCTCTCTCATTGTCAAGGGTTGAAATCAATTTGTCTCAGACCAGATATGCTTTGTTTCTAATTCTTTCCCCTATTTGTTTTCTTAATTTTCTTATCTTCACGTATCTATCTCTCAATCACTTTTATAGCTTTCTTTCTCTATCTCTATTTCTCTATCTACCTTTCTCTCTCTGTGTATTTCACTGTCTCTCTCTATCTTTTTCTTTCTGTCTCTCACTCTTTCTCCGTCTCTCAGTCTCTCCCTTGTTCTCTGTTTATCTCCCTCATCTCTCTCTTTCTCTCTCTCTCTCTCTTTCCCTCTGAATTTCTCTCTCTCTCTCTCTCTCTCTCTCTCTCTCTCTCTCTCTCTCTCTCTCTCTCTCTCTCTCTCTGAATTTTTTTCTCTCTCTCTCTCTCTCTCTCTCTCTCTCTCTCTCTCTCTCTCCGCCAAGCCCTTCTCCTGCTAAGACGTGTTATCACTGTGCTCCTAAATTTTTTTTTTTTTTAAATTACTTTGTCTGTGCCCAAACTTCGTGTCGTAAAATTAAAGAGATAGAAACTACATTTCGTGTCGGTTATATTCGTGTTATAATTTCTGGAATGATTTTCAGGACAGACCGTCACTTTTTTTTAATGATGGTATACATTTTAATTCTCTGGGTAATTCGAAGCTGGGCAGGATTGTAAATGAGAGCCACCGCAACCTCTATAGTACGGAAGTTATTTGCCCCCAAGCCATAAATGCGCCGAACGAGATTTCACGCTGCGAGCAGGGAAACGGTTCAGTCATACGAGAGAGGGACGTCGTTATTTAAAAGGAAAATTGAAATGTATTTACGCCAATGTTCGGAGTTTGAGAAACAAACTGCCCGAATTTAAAGCCGTGATTCAGGAGGGCGATTACGATATCATATGTATTAGCGAGACGTGGTTAGATACAGCTTCTAGAGACTTTATTGCGGAATTTAATATAGAAGGGTACAAAATCCATCATAAGGACCGACTAAATGGAAGAGGCGGTGGAGTTTTAGCTTACGTAAAAGAGGGTATAAATGCGATAGCGATGGCCACCACGACCGTAAATATGAAGAGCTAGGTTCTGTTAATTAAGCTTGAGTGTGCTAAAAATAATAAAATTAACTTAGCCGTAAACTATCGCCCCCATCTCTAATAGAATCAGAGAACGTACTACTCTTTGAGTGCCTTTTATCCATAGTGAAAAAAGGAAAAACAATAATTTGCGGAGATTTTAATTACCCTAACGTTAACTTTACAAACTATACTTCGGATAAAGTTGGGGAGAGATTAGTAGATTTCATCCAGGATAATTTTCTTGCGCAAAAAGATGAATAAGAAAAAGAAGAACAAGAAAAATAAGATGGAGAAGAAAGAGGGAACCGAGAGTTCGCTTCCGCAAGGAAAGCCTCAAACCTCTGCACGGAAATGTCCGAGGGTTACCCTTGTGGGCGATTCCCAAGCACAAGGTTTGCAGCCCCTGCTAGCGGCCCGCCTTTGCACTAGTGTGGAGGTATGCTGCCAGCCAGGACGGGAAAACCACCACATCAGTGTAGAGGCTGAGAAATCTCAGATCTCCGAGAATTCAGTCGTTGCCCTGATGGTGAGTGGGAATGACCTCTACCTCCAAGGAGGCAAAGAAGGCCCCAGCGAGAAAATTCTCGACACGGTCATGGGAGCCGTGGACGACTGCGGATTAAAAACTCGCAAACGGGTCGTTGTAGGGATGCTCCCAAGAAGAGGTCCTAGCCGGAGAGCTCACTCAAGGAACGTGACCCTGAACCAGTGCCTGTCCGACCTCTGTACGGCGGAAGGGGTCTTCTTTCTGGACCCTTACCGCACCTTTTACGGTCGAAACGACCTTTACCAAAGGGACGGAGTGCACCTTTCATTCAAGGGAAAAGCTGTACTCTGTAACTTAATCCAGGATTTCGTAGAGCAGACGCAGAGGAGCGTCCGACCCAGAGTGAAGGCGGACATAAGACAGTATGCCCGTGTCACTGCTGGAACGATGTTCTTAGATGTGTCAAAGAGGGGTTCTGCCACACAAAAGAAGCCGGGAAACGGAAGAGCGTAGGGAGTCCTACACTGGGGGACTCCCTCAAAGTTCTTCTGTTCAACGCGAGGTCAATCAGGAATAAGTTTCTTGAGCTCCATGGCCTCGTAGCAACAGAGAAACCTGAGATGGTGGCCATAACGGAGACGTGTATTAAAATCTCAAGCCGAGATTTTGAAGGTGAATTCACGATTCCCGGTTACCAGCTCTTCCAAAAAGATAAGCCAGACAGAGAGGGTGGCGGTGTGATGTTGTATGTCAAGGATACTCTCAACTCGACGAATTGCAACATCGTATCCGACCATGAACTACTAGGTGTTGACCTAGAGATAGGTCCTGCCAAATACAGGACCCTGGTGCTTTATAGACCTCCTGCCTAACTCGTTGAAAAGGACAGAGATCTGTACTAGCTACTAGGAGAACTTGTCGAAGACAGAGTGTGTATCGTCATGGGAGATTTCAACACACAAGTTGACTGGGAAACCAGAGAACCCTGTGGCGAGAACGCACTACTCCTGGAGTTCACGAACAACGAGTTCCTCACTCAATGGGTGATAGAGCCAACGAGAGGAGACAATATCCTCGACTTGGTTTTCACCTCTGAGGATGACATCGTTGAGGACCTCTCTGTTGCCGAAGAGCTCGGTGGCAGTGACCACCGACTAATTAGATTTGTAGTCAAAGTCCCGAAGGCAGAGCCTGCAACTAGGTAAATCGAGGAAACTCGATTTAAGAAGAGCAGACTTTGCAGGTCTACGCGCGAGACTGACTGACGCGAGGCTAGAAGAGTGCAAGGCTGTTGAAGACTCTTGGAACAGTTTCAAAACCACATTCATGAGTCTTCAATCGCGTTTCATCCCTCTGAAATGCCCCCGTCGGTCCTCTGTTCAACCAAAGTGGTTTAATCGAGAAATCGGCCAACTGCTTAGGGAGATGAGAAATGTGTACCGGCAATCGAAGATCTCGGGTGACTTTGATGAATACCGGAGGCTAGCCAGGAGAGTGAAGTCCAGCATAAGGGCGGCTAAGCGGTCTGAGGAACTCCGAGTGGCGAGACTCTGTAAAGAGAATCCCAAGGAGTTCTTTGGATATGTAAACAGCCGTAAACCAATCCGTCGAACGATTGGCCCTTAGAGAAATGAGGAGGGGACATTAAAGCATTCAGATGCAGAAAATGCTAACCTCCTCAACGACTACTTCTCTTCAGTGTTTACTAAAGAGTGTGGTCCCATTCCCCAGCCGACGGATTCCTACTCGGGGGGAAAAGCTGGAAGATATGGACTTTACCGAAGGAGAAATACAGAAAAAGATCGCTGATCTAAAGACGAATAAGTCCCCTGGACCGGAGGGGTTTCTATCCAAGGTGTTGAAGGAAGTGTGCGATGAAGTATCACGACATTTGTGCGCTATCTTTAACATGTCAATCCGGATCGGATGTGTTCCTAGAGACTGGCGTGAGGCGGAGGTGACTCCGATCTTCAAGCAAGGAGACCCCAGCCATCCGTCAAACTACCGACCTATCAGTCTGACTTTGATAGTCGGTAAACTCATGGAAAGCATCATGGTGGACAAAATAACGTCCTATTTAGAGTCAAACCTGCTACTAAGGAGTTCGCAGCACGGCTTCCGAAGGCAACGGCCATGCCTGACGAACCTTGTGGAATTCTTCCACTTCGTGTTCAGTGAACATGATCGGGACAAGGTGGTGGATGTGGTCTACTTAGACTTTCAGAAAGCCTTTGATAAGGTACCACACTGCCGCCTTCTCCGGAAAGTGCGAGCGCTGGGCATAGACGGAAAAGTAGCCGGCTGGATCGAGAACTGGCTAAGTGGCAGACGGCAACGGGTGGTGGTGAATGGACAGGTTTCTGAGTACGTGCCCGTTACTAGCGGGGTGCCTCAAGGTTCTGTCCTGGGACCACTACTATTCATCATCTACGTCAACGACATGGACGGTGACATGGTTGCCAAGATTTCCAAATTTGCCGACGATGCCAAGCTTGGTATCACGTTGCAAAGGATGGAAATACTGCCCACCCTCAGGAAGATCTTGGGAAGATTTGGGAGTGGTCGGACACGTGGTAAATGCCTCTTAACGTGGGGGAAATGCAAAGTAATGCATATCGGCCACATAAACCCCCAATCTCAGTATATCCTTAAGGGCACTGCTCTTGAATCGAGTGACACTGAGAAGGCCTTGGGTGTAACTATCACTAGCGACCTCAAGTTCTCGAAACAGTGCATCGAGGCAGAGAAGAAAGTGCAAATGATGTTAGGCTACATAAAGCGCCAGTTTGGATACCGTAACAAGGAGATAGTACTTTGTCTGTACAACTCCTTCGTTTGGCCACACCTGGAGTATGCCGTACAATTTTGGAGTCCTTCGTTTTGAAAGGACATCGCAAGGTTGGAACGTATACAAGCTAGGGCAACCAAACTGATTCCCTCTATCCGACATAAAAGTTATGAGGATAGACTAAGGGAATTAAATCTGTTCTCGCTGGAAACCCGTAGACTGCGTGGTCAGCTCATCGAAGTTTTCAAAATACTTCGAGGGTCCGACAATGTTGACTACCGGGATATTTTCACACAAAGTGAGAACAGAACGCGCAATCACGGCTTCAAACTTCAACTGAAGCGTTACAACCGCAATCTGTGTGGAAACTTTTTCACCTACAGTATCTGCGGTAAGTGGAACGCACTTCCAGTGGAAGTTTTTAACAGTGAATCTGTTGACCAGTTCAAGTCAAGACTAGACAAAGTCTTGAAAAGTGGCCGTTTAGGGACGCATAACAATTGAGCAGCCATGTGCCTGCTCGATTGCTAGTCCAAAGGTACCCTCTTTGAATGGACCGTAAGGTCTCCTAGGGTACTCTCTTTCCTTGTAACTCCTTATAATTTGATTATTTCAACAAAGGAAACTTTGGTAGAAAACGTTTGCGGGGGTGAGCATTTGGCGACGAGTGACCATAATGTAATTAGGTTTGAAATTAATACGAGCGTTGAGGTAAAAGAGAGTTCACAACTAATCCCACGATTTGGGAGTTGTAATTTTGAAACCTTCCGTAACCGGATTAAAAGGATAGACTGGGGGAGATGTTTTGATAATAAGACAGTACAAGGAATGTACTCGGAGCTACAGCAAAATGCGCTCACGGTGGATTCCGAGTTAGTTAAGTACGTTCGTCGAAATAATGGAAAGTCAAAGAGAGCACCGCGGGTTATCCCTTTAATAATTAACTTAATTCGGGAGCGTAATAAAGACTATCAAAGTTTGAAAAAAAACGAAACGACAACAAATCGGGAAAAATACGTAGACGCTCGAAGGCTGGTAAAGCGGGCCATTAGAGAATCTAAGTTGAAATATGAAAAAGACCTTACTATAAATTCAAAACACGAACCGAAACGGTTTTACAGTTACGTTAATAGTAGAAAACCCATAAAGGGTTCAATAGGGCCGATCAGAGGTAAAGATGGTGTTATGACGGACGTCCCAGAACAATTTGCTAAAATATTAAATGAGCACTTCTCGAGCGTTTTTACTATTGAAGACGTGACGCAATTAGAAACACTAGGCGAGGACATAAATTTTAAAAGAATAAATACCCTATCCAATATAAATATAAATGAAGGGGAGATTCTCTCGTATATTAATAAAATGAAAAAGTCGAAGTCACCCGGGCCCGATGGGGTGTACCCAACACATCCTAAAGAACTAAAAAATGAATTAGCAAGACCGCTCTGCACGATTTTCAATCGATCAATAGAGGAAGGCCTAGTTCCATTAGAGTTCAAGCGTGCTAATGTTACGCCGATATTCAAAAAAGGGGATAAAACTGAGCCTACTAATTTCCGTCCCATCAGTCTAACTTCTGTAATTAGAAAACTCTTAGAATCGTTAATTAGAGATAGGTTGGTGAGCCATTGTGAAACAAATAATTTAATTGCAGACTCCCAGCATGGATTTAGACGGGGGCGCTCGTGCCTAACCAATTTACTAGAATTCTTTCATAACATGATTTGCATCTATGAGGAAACTAAAGCGGCGGATATAATTTACCTTGACTTTAAAAAGGCCTTTGATACAGTCCCGCACGAAAGGCTATTAATGAAAATTAGAGCAATTGTGGTGAGCGGCAACATACTTAAGTGGATTAGAAACTGGCTATCAAATCGTTCAAATCGTTCACAGCGTGTTCAGACTGGGCCCCAGTCACCAGCGGGGTACCACAGGGGTCAGTCCTGGGCCCATTATTATTTATTGTTTACATTAATGACTTGGACAATGGAGTGTTTAGTAGGATCTCTAAATTTGCAGATGACACAAAGCTGGGAAGCCGAGCCCTTTCGAGACCTGATTTAAAGCAAATGCAAAGGGACCTTAATAAAATTGTGGAATGGGCGGATAAATGGCAAATGGGCTTCTACATAGGTAAATGCAAGGTCATGCATTTAGGATGTCAGAACTTAAAAGTAGAATACCATATGAAAGACCAAATTCTCGAATCCGTTAACTTAGAAAAAGACCTAGGGATTTTAATCTCGGAGGACCTTAAAGTATCAAAGCAATGCGCAGAAGCTTGCAAAAAAGCAAACCGAATGCTAGGATATATTGCTCGGAATTTTACTTTCAAATCGAAAGATATAATCATGCCACTATACAAATCGCTCGTGCGCCCACACCTCGAATACGCGGTCCAATTTTGGTGTCTCCTCCCTAAATAAGGATATAGCGCGGTTAGAAAGAGTGCAACGTCGGGCTACGAAACTAATTCCTGAAATCCGAAACAAACCGTACGAAGATAGACTACGCTTATTAAACCTACTATCACTTGAAAGTAGACGATTACGTGGACAATTGATAGAATTATTCAAAATCTTAAAAGGATTTACTAATATTGATTACAGACTATTGTTCGAGCTGGACGAAAGGGACAACACACGCCAAAATGGTTTAAAATTAGTGAACAAGCGTTTTAACTCTACTATAGCCCCAAATTACTTCACGTTTAAAATCACGCAAACGTGGAATGGCCTTCCCAACCGTATAGTTGAAAGCACGTCAGTTAATATGTTCAAAAACCGACTTGATGAGTACTTCAATAGCGTAAATATAACGTAGTAGAAGCACAGATTAAAACGTCATATATTATAAGGAGTTGAGGATTAAAATAAAATGATGAATAGAAAGATGCCAGCGACGCCTCCATGCATGGAGTGAATGTGAATTCCCCTTTTTTTTTCTGTCTGTCCTATAAGTACATAATTTTCATCACTAGCAGGTGACGCCTGCTGGACAAGAGAGTACTGTCGAATCACCCTCCCCTCCTGATTCGAAAAAGCGTGTTATGTTAGTGTATTTGAGGGATAGCTAAACCTGCATGTTAAGGGTACACATGTAGATAAGTGTGTACCGTAGAGTTGAAATAGTTAAAAAATATATATATATATATATATATATATATATATATATATATATATATATATAGGATATATATGTATATATAACAAAAAAAACAGCATGAGAAAAAAAAGCATGATACACTAACGTTAGAATGTGTAAGCGGACTGGCCTTGAGCGGACCTTAGGGTCTTTGCTGGTTCCTATTTCTGTAGTTCTATGTCGTCAGAAGATAGAGCAATTCGATGAATAGGTTTAGTATGATAGAGCAATTTGATTAATAGTTTTCCCTAAGATAATAGTTTAACAGAAGATAGAGAAATCTGATTAATAGTTGTGCAGAATCAGGAGCTATTATATTGATGTATTTCAACAGATATAGGAATTCGATCAATAGTTTTTCAGATAATAGAGCACTTTGATCAATAGTTTTTCAGAAGATAGAGCAATTCGATCAATATTTTTACACAGTTTTAAGAAGATATAGCAATTTAATCAATATTTTTAGGAAGATAGAAATATTATTACAATATGTACCTTTGTCAGAAGATAGAGCAATACTATCAATAAATAGTTTTCAGAAGATAGGCAATTGGATAAATATTTTTCAGAAGATAGAGCAATGGATCAATAGTTTTTCATAAGATAGAGCGATTCGATCATTTTTTTTCAGAAAATAAAGCATTTTCATCTATATTCTTCAGAAGATAGAGTAATTGGATGAATAGTTTAGCAGAAAATAGGTCAATTTATTCAATATGTTAACTGTAGATAAAGCAATTTGATCAATATGTTTTTTTTTAAAAAGATAAAGCAGTTCGATCAATAATTTTGAAGAAGATAGAGTAACTCGATCAATACTTTCTTAGAAGATAGAGCAACTCGATCAATAGTTTTTCAGAAGATAGAGCAATTCGATCGCTAGTTTTTCAGAAGATAGAGCAATTCAATCAATATTTTTTGAAGAATATAGTTCAATTCGTTCAATAGTTTTACAGAAGATAGAGCAATTCGATCAATAGTTTTTTAAAATATAGATCAATTCGACCAATTGTTTTTCAGAAGCTAGAGCAATTCGATTAATATTTTTTTAGAATATAGTTCAATTCGATCTAAGTTTTTCAGAAGATAGAGCAAGTCGATCAATATTTTTTTCAGAATATAGTTCAATTCGATCAAATAATGTTTTTCAGAAGATAGAGCAATTCGATCAGTAATTTTGCTAAAAATAGAATAATCCTAATTTGGCCATCAAATTCTAGATCACGTACAATAATACCCATATTTAGAGAAATCTCTTGACAGCTGCTCGGAAAATGAAATCAATAGCATAGTAAAACAAGGCTGAGGAGTGGTTGGAAAGCTCTGCTATTCTTCAGAAGCCTCCTCCTCTATGTCCCAAATTCGCCTTACCAGTTTAAACTATTGGAAGTTAAATTTGGCTACTGAACACAAAGACACAGGCATAAACTGAAAACAATTCAGTGGAACATCGAACGAGACACGTTTAAAAGAAGCCCAATGGACCATATCCGAAACGCATGGATGACACAAACAATCCTGAGAGAGAAAAGAAAACTAAATTTTGTAGTGGAACTAAGGGTTGAGCGCAGTGCATAGAAGAAAAGAAGGAAAATAGAAGGAAAGAAACTTAATCTGTGCACCTTTTTACATAAAGCGGTCTGGAAGAGGACGATATCACAAATGGTGAGAGATGAAAATCGCTTAATGGAAGGAGGAACGTGGCAAACGCAAAGAAGGAGAGAGCAATAAACACAAATACGTCCTACATTAAAGATGAAAAGCGAATTTCAAGTACTTTTAAACTTCATTCAGTTCATTTTTAAGTAACCAAAGGTCTTCCTTGCGAATTAAGTGAATAAATTTCGAAAATACTTCTAATTCCCTTTTGATTAACGTCATCAATTCAAATCATAGTGGGAATTTGTCGCTACCAAAATTGTACCAGAAATAGCTCTATAAATTCCTCAGGCACTAGAACCTTTCGGCTACCATTCATACTACCCTGTCTTCCCAAAAGACAGGTTTATGCAATTTTTCGGCTAGCCTACAATACGTGGCTTATAAGAATACTTGAAACATTCATTTTGGGGAAATTCGGGTGGCAGCCAAGTGGCTCGAAGAATAGCGAGCGTTTGACAGCATAGGTTCGAATTCTCATCATTTACAATGAGCATAATTTTTACGATTATTTTTACGATAATTGGTACGATTATTTTCCTAACTGATCGTTATATCATAGAGAGCGACCTTATAAGTCAGTGTTTGGACCTAACCTGCCATATCGTGTCCTTTGACGGCAGGAGTGAATGTTAAAATACACAAATGAAACTTATTTTTAGGTTAGGTTGAGTAAAGACACTTGCTTGTCGTAGATGAAGAGAGTCCCCCAGTCTGCCCCATGCAATGTCAAGCAAACTAACAATTGCTATCCTAACCAACTAAAAAAAATGAAGTGAAAAGATTCATATATACATATTAATTAATTTAATTATAAAACAACGTTAAATAATGTGCACTGATTAGGATAGAGGAAAAGGAGAATTATCTGGTACAACCTTGTCGTGGTATGACATTATATTACATCAATACCATATTATATCTATGTGGGAGGGACCGATAACTTACAGGTGAACCGACGAAGGGACGGAACACCGTTAGTTTAGACGGGCTGAAATGCGAGATGAGAGTGCAACGAGGTCAGGTAACAAATGTGCAATGGCAAAGCTCAAGGTTATTTAAAGAGGTATGTACAAAAATATAATTTTATTTACAAAAAAATAATGAGAGAATTGATGGGTAAAATTACCTCAGAGAATTAACGGACAAAATCACATCAGTAAACGAAGGGGGGAATTGTAGTTATAAATCAGACTATGAAGTTAGAACTTAAGGTATTACAGGAGGAGACTATTCAAATGGGGGGGGGGGGGGAAATTAACTCAATTGGGTTACGGAAGGGGGAGAGGGGTTGGCTTACGGATGTCTTCTGCACGTGAGGTGAGGCCGCTCGGAACTTCTGAGTGGGAACTTGAAGTGATGACGGTTTTCCACAAAAAAAGGATGGGGGGGGGGGTAACTTTCGGTCCAGGGGAGAGTATTTTGGCCACCTGAAATAAGGGGCAAACGAAGAAGGGCTTCGACAGGAGTTAATGAGAGACGTCCGGAAAATCACTCGGTGGCGATCGTTAAGTGGAATTACCTCACTGGCTGGGGCTAATTCCAAATACACAAAATAGTTCAGCTGTCACTTTGCTTTGTTGTTAGCATCTGACTTGGAACTATGGGGAATCTTCTGGGGTCCGGGCGAGATTTCTCAACTCTGTGTCTCTTCATGTGAGTCGAGCGCTATTTATGTCCCAGGCTCTCCCCGGGGTTGGGGGGGAGGGCGGTAACCCGGAAACAACTCTACTCTCGAATGGCCTCGAATCTTCTTGCAGATTCTATTCTGCCCGTGTAAAAGTGAATCGTGGTGGACATGGTTCGAGGCTACCACTTGTGGAGGGGGGGAGGGGGTAAGCTTGCCAATTTAGGCCTAACCGGGCCTTCTGCAACGCATGGAAGTTCCGTCTGCTCAAGAGATTCCACGTGGGGTTCCCTCACAAACCTATTTATCAGATCTGCTTGGCTTAACGACTTCGGGCTGAATCTGAGCTTGAGATACGGTCGCCGCTGTCAAATCATAGTAGCTTTTGTTATTAGTTTTCCTTAGTAGTTATCATGGAAAGGAAATTTAGTTTTGGTTAGACATTTCCTAAAGTTGGGCTGCCAGGCGTAGCGAGTCGACTCTTTGTAGAAAATCCCCCACGCCAAGATGCCTACATGCTCTACTGATCACTTGACTGCAACTCAACTTTGTAGCTAAAGTCTCGCTCAAGTATCTATCCCATAATGGTTGGTGTAAAGGACCTGCAAATAGCTCCACAAGAAAATGGCACCTCGGTCGCTTGAAATGACCAGTTCACCCAACATAACCAACAATGGTTCGATATGGAAAAACTCACTCAGCACCTGGATTTACCCTCTCGTTTCGCTACTCCCTACCATGGAACCCCTTGTCTGTCCCTTTGGGCCTGCGTTATTTAAGTTCAAGTGCTCTGCAGAGGATTTGTCGGTTCTTGCGTATCTGCTATAGAATATGTCGAGAAAAATGTATGGTATTAATTATGAATTTAGCCTTTTAAAGTATTAATATATATTGTAAGTTTAAATTTATTAAGATAGCTGAGCTCATTTTTAAGAGACCCTCAATCTGTTCTTTTGTAGTTCTTTTCTTGCACGTAGTTCTGTAGCGTTACATGAACTTGAAAATCTTCTTTAGTATTTAGTTCTATAGATCTATAGCTCTTTCCCTATTGAATTCGTACATTTCAGAGGCCATCAGTTTGAAGCAATTGTCACTGGGAGATCGAACCCCTTTACTACGGAACGTACGAGCGTGGGATGCCACTATGCCACTTCGCCCATCCTGTTCGTTTCACACTCCCACAGGACTCTCCGTTGCGCCCACCCACACCTTGGCTCTCCTCTGCGATCTTTCTCTCGACTCTGACTCCTTTTCTGCCATTCTGGCCGCCAGGGTCGGCCATCGAGGGTAAGTGTCCCGTCATACACCTCAAGCATTCACGCTGAAGGCAGTCCATTGTTTTGAATTCTATTCTTTAACGCATTTCTTTTCTCTTAAAGTTATTATTTTACCTCTGCCCTCTTGCCGACTGAACGTGTATAAGTGCTATAATGGCATGATAACACAAAACACTTGTCCTAAACTAAGTATGTAATAACACAGAGACGTAAGTTTAAGTATGTAATGACAGGCGTCTCTTCACCTTAGTATATAGTGCCATGAAGACACAGGAATCTAGATTTGACGAATGAGCATATCAATCAAAGGGATGAGAACAGAATAACGAACAACTAAAGAAAAAATTATCTGAAAGTAATATTGAAAATAAAAACGAAGGTATCTAGGACAGGTAAAGTAGGTCAGTGATTATTGCTAAAACAAGTGACACCATTTCAAATACCAGTTGTTAGATATTACCGCGAAATCAAATGAATTATAAAAGTATATGTTAGAAATATGTTTTTATTCAAAGACCTGTTCAAAATATGCAATAAATCTACCACAAACCTATGGAGCCGTCAAAAAATTGTCAGAGCCATATTCAAAACCTAGTTAAAACTTAGTAAAACTTAGCACAAACTTGTCAAAAGCGTAGTGAAAATTGACCAATGACGTGTCAAAAACTTATCAGAAGCCAATCGTAAATTCATCAGAGCCGTTCTACATTGTCACTATCCTATCTTCTACAGAATGGGCGTTGATCTTGATGTAGCAGTTGAGCATCTGATCTTGGAAGGGCGAGTACTGGTTACCTTGTTCCTGGATACAGGAACACCATTTCCCCATGTATCTAGGCTGACATTTTCCTTCACCGATCGACCCAAGTTGTCCTTCAGGGTGAAAATATTAAAGGTCAGTTTGTAAGAAACAAAAATTCTTGGACTTCAAATTTACCTCCAAGCAGTCTTAGGTAAAGAACGATAAGGAAATCCGATAGAATAATAAAATTATTCAATAAATGAGAATATAGCTAAAAATGGATCGATATTTTTTTAAAAAAACTGTTAAGGTGAACTTTCTAGACTTAATCTTCATAGATTCAGGTTATTTACCCTGCACATGAATACTCAAGTGTTTTTCACTGGAAGGATTTCACATGAAAATCAAGCTTGGGGAGACCTTCTAATACATTGTATTCAGTAAGGAAAATCAAGGAGAAAATAAAGATAATATTCCGTAGGGATGATAGAAAGAATGAAAACGGATTTAGAATAATATAATTTGCAGTTGCATCTTGTTAAGGCACCAGGGTTCCACGATAATAATAATGGGTTACGAGCTATACACGAAGCCAGAATAATAAGAGCATGTAAGATATACAAATAGGCTTATATTAAAGTTTAAAGAGGTTTTATTTATTGCTTGAAATATGGGGGCCTTATTCTATTTAGTAGCGCATCCTTTAGATGTTTCATTTATTGCTGGAAATATAGGGGCCTTAGTCTATTTAGTAGCACATCTATTACATGTTTTATTTATTGCTTGAAATATGGGGGCGTTAGTCTATTTAGTAGCACATCCTTTATAGGTTTTATTTATTGCTTGAAATATGGGGTCCTTAGTCTATTTGGTAGCGCATCCTTTAGAGGTTTTATTTATTGCTTGAAATATTGTGGCCTTAGTCTATTTAGTAGCACATCCATTAGAGAAGTTTTATTTATTGCTTAAAATAAGGGGTCCTTAGTCTATTTGGTAGCACATCCTGTAGATGTTTTATTTATTGCTTGAAATATGGGGGCCTTAGTCTATTTGGTAGCACATCCTTTAGAGAAGTTTTATTTATTGCTTAAAATATTTTGGGCTCAGTCTATTTGGTAGCACATCAATATCGTGTAGGTTCGCATGGAACCGAGGCATACTTCACTTTTCTAAATGTAATTTTATTCTCTCGGTCCCATTGTCTCTGCCATTGGTAGTGGGTACGTATCTGAAAGATTGGATGGTTCAATAGTCTACTAAATGGACTAGTTTACGATCTAGAAGATTAAGTATTGTTACTGATCAAAGAATATGGAAATTAAGCCTTGTTAACATCTCTGAATTTTACAGTCGGTTCAGATGACTGAAGTTCCTTTGCTGAAGACATGGCTTCACACCCTGGTGACGGATGCCTTGGCGACAGCGTGGGTTGACCCTGGTCAGCTCGAGGTCAATATTCACTCGGGAGAGGAACCGTTTGTGCCCGAGCAGAGGCCTGGTGATGTCCTCGCACAAGGGGTGCTGACGGTCATGTTGAGACTTCACAAGGGCATGTCAGGGTCTGGTAAGGGTCAATGTTTATTAATAAGTAATAACTAAACCGACGAGGGCATGGGGCTAGAAAGGTTTCAATAAGAGGTACGTTATGCTTGAACCTAGGGTAAGTGAAGATGTGTGGCAGATACTAAACCTGAGTACCAGAAAGAGGAGAAAACTAGGATGACAATGAAACGAGAGGGTTCGTAACTCCCCTAAATCTACTTAGGAATGGGGCACAACAGGGGCAGGCCACATCCTCCTAAAGGGTTGTAATTGTTGAAGTGAAAGTAAATGCATTGGTGTCTAAACATGTGAAAGTGGATATGAATTTCACAGATATGTAGATGCTCTTGAGAGCGTGTTTCTCCCCTTAGAGAAACGTTTAGCATTTCAAGGGAATAATTTTGATCCTTTCTTTTTCCTGCGGGTTGATCAAATACCTGAAATTGCCTTTTACTTATATTAGGTCTAAGCACCGACGAAGACAAGTGGGTGGTGGTGGGAGTTGGAGGCAAGACCCACGTGTCACCCCCGTTCCGTTCACACTCATGGCAATACACGTGCAGCTTCCTCCTCCTCACTCCACTCCCTTCCACCGCACTCACCCTGAAAGTGAAGACGAAACGGCTTATTACCACCACACTCACCCAATTCGATCTCGCTCTCCACCAGTACGGACTCGATGCCTGTCGAGTGTAAGTGAGAATAATGAGAGTTTCTTTCTTGCACCAGACTTAGACTTACATCCATACAACCACAAGTGAACTTGATTTACATTGGGTCCGGTTAGTAGCCGGATGGGAGCCAAGAGTCAGTTTTTGCGGTGACTATGCCATTACTTACTGAGCTCTCGCGTGATTTCCCCTCGCCCCCTGGAAGAGACAAAGAAAAATATAAATAAATAGAAAGAAACCAAATAATATAGAGAAATGTAGGTGGATTTGTCACCATTGTAATAATTAACAAAGGGAAATACAACTTGTTTCCTTATCAGGCAGTTTTTGTTCATGTAGGTGTGCTGAGTTATTTAAATTGAGTGTGACCTGATGAATTTCGGTCTCAGTTGTGGATGATAAAGACTGGCTGCAATAGCATTCCCAATATTCCTAATTAGCCCCCACTGTTGGGAGTGGATAATAAATACACCTCAATTTGGGAGATATTTGTAAAGCAAATAGCATGTTTACAAAATATGCCTCTATGTTTCTTTTGCAGAACTGAGACAATTGTTCAAAAGAAGGGTGCTAAGGTGATGGGAGGCAACGTACCTCCTCTCCACGTAAGGCTCGAGTACACCCCACTACCCCCTGTTAATTTAGAGTCCCCTTTCTCACACCCTATTGACACCACTGGAAATGGTAAGTAGTGCGCTCTTAGTAGTGTTAACTAGAAACTAAAGTAGTAATAGGCGCGGAAAAGCTTACTGCCATAAGTCTGATTGGAGAATGAAGGCAAAATGGAAAGAGGTTAGAATGGAAGGAGGAACGGAGATAGGATAGTAAAGAGGAAATAGGAATTCAAATTAAATAGAGTGAAGAATGGTAAATAAAAAGGTATTGGTCACTGGTGAGGAGGATGACTGCGTAAAACTCCTGGCAACTATCTTCGAGTTCGATAAAGGAGGAAAAATATTTTCAAAAGACTCCTCCGAGAATTTGAGGTGCTCGGACGCACGGATATTGAGCACTCGCACTCGAAAGACAGCTTACGCTACTTTCGCTTTCCAACGCCTCATCTTTTGGAGAAGAAAGATCAGAGAAATACAAGAGCATTTCCCACATCGATATTTACAGAAGAAAGCTTCCTCTCCAACGCCACTTTTTCCCTTACAGGGGACTTAAAAAAGAGATTTACTAATCTCGCCTTCTAAGGCATAGCCGTGTGTACTGCCATTCATAAACTAGGTCGAACTATGCCCATCGTGAGACAAGGCATAATTCGAGGCGGTTGGGAAACAGGTGGCTAGCTGTGGCACTCCGGATAAGAGGCGATGCTGCAACCGTTTGGGAAGAGTCCTCTCTATGTCTGATGGACCAGCAGTGATCATAGAGGGACATAAAACCGTCTCTATGTGAACTAGAAGCAGCCTCGATACAAGAAACCCAAGAAGAGGCGACATCCAGGGTGGTGGTAGTTGATTCAATCACCACCCATCATCAAGTCCACCATGAGTCATCCTTCTGGAGGTTTAAACTGTGGAAATGCACACAGAATACTGGCTATGTCTTGCCCAATAAAGAAGCAGCTCATACGAAAAAACTGGAAATAAACGCAGAAAAAGAAAGAAGGAAAACTACCTCATACGCTGCAGCAACTGCAAGTGGAAAACCTGCGACACAACCAACACAGACCACAACGATGAATATTGAGGGAAACATGAGGCCAGATTTAATTCTCTGCATAATGCACGCCCACTTCGTAAACATGGCGAAGCCAGGCTGATACGCAAACGAATTGAACAACATGTTGGTAAAGGTAAAGGACTTGGAAAAATGTTATCTGGCTATAAAAAGAAAAATTACCACAGGATATCTGGTAATACCTGGGGCATATCACCACCCAAGAGGCTCGTATTTGCCAACTCCAAATTTCCTCAAACTCTTTCGTCGACAGGCCTCAACCATATTAACAGGAGACCTCAATGCAAGATGCAGAGAGGCAGACTACACAAGTCAACCAAACGGAGCAGGAAAAACCCTTCAATTATTGATACAAAGGAACCTGTTAAGCAGAGAAGAGCCAGACTTCCCAACTTACTTAACAGCCCAAGCCTTGACAACTCCTGACATCGTACTTATGAACCTGAACTTCAATCTAAATCACCACATAGAACCAGGCCCCGCAACCCCATCCAACCATCTCAGAATAATAACGACCATTTCAACTTCACCTATCCAAATTAAAATTACACAAAGAAGAGCAATCAGCAGAACAAACTGGAATGGTTACAAAGAACACTTAAGTACACTAGAAACTAGATCCCTAAACAACCAAGGAACAGAAGAAATAGAAAACCAATTAAAACTAATCACCGAAAATATCATTGAAGCAGACAGAATTCATACCCCAATAATAGAATACAGAACCCTACCTGCTCCCAGATGGAACAACGAAATAAAGGAAATAATGGAAGAATTTCAAAACTTAATTAAAGAAATCACAGAAACGGGCACTAATATAGAGATATACAGAAGGCTAATAGCTATCAGAAGGCAGATAGATACTTTTATTAAAGAAAAATCAAACCAAGTTTGGAATAACATAATAAGTAAAATGGATTTCGAAGCAGATCCGAGAAAATTTTGGAGAGACTACAGAAAATTACGAGGATCTTAACCAAAAGAAAATATAAAACTAAAAATACAGGACAGGGAAGTGCAAAATAACGAAGAACTCCAAGAGCACTTCCAAAATCTCTGGAAAAAATATTCTCGCTAACACATGAGGAGAATCAAGAATACGATATGGGGAACGAAGAAGAAGTCCTACAAACCCTAGAGGCGCAACAAGAGCGCACTGAACCATAGAGATACGTCGACGAAGAAAGAAACCACCCCTTGAGGGAGGGAAGGCCTTTCTCAATGGCTGAATGCAAAATAATCATAAAATCTTTCAAACAAAAAGCACCGGGTCAAAGCGGAATAACAAAGGCACACCTAATAAATGCTCCAGAAACTGTGCATGAATAGATAGTGAAGATTTTCAATGCCTGCCTTAATATTGGGTACTTTCCCCAAACCTTTAAGCAGGCAAATATGATCTTCCTATCGAAGCCGGGCAAACCAAAACACCAAGTCAGAAGCTACCGGCAGATCTCACTCTTGGAATTTCTGGGTAAAGTCGCAGAAAAACTCCGAAACGACAGGTTTATTAAACTCCTTACGGAAAATAATCTGTACAACCCACAACAACACGGGTTCAGGAGCAAGCGAAGAACGGATACCGCGCTGGCGATTATAACCGAAAAAATTGCCACAGAAACAACGCGAGGCAACAGAGTAGACACAGTACTCCGTGACGTTACTAAAGCCTTCAACAAGGTGTGGTTGCCCGGCCTAAAAGCCAAGATGTGCAGCCTTAACCTGCAAATAAATGTTTGCAAAACATTATGCAACTACCTGGATGAAAGAAAAGCCGTACTTAAAATAAACGGCCAAACAGGTAACCATATCGACCTGCAAACGGGAATCCCCCAAGGAGGATGCCTCTCTCTGACGCTGTATACTGTTTACACCAGAAATCTTCCACAACCAACCCACGAATGTGCGATGTACATCCAACTAGCGGATGACATCACACAAATAATTACCAGCGACAGGAAGAACCCCGAGACGTAACTCAAAGAACAGCAAGGGAAATAAAAAACTTCAATGACCACGAAAGAAGAAACAAAATAAAAACAAACAAAGATAAATTCAAAGTAATACCCGTAAACAGATGGAAAACAGCTGCAGTAAGAGTCGATGGAGAAGCATACCCATACTCCATGGAAGGACGCGCCCTCGGTCTAAAATTAACAACAACAGGGTACAACGGCCACATAACACATAAAATTAACGAAACGAAAATTACCATGTCGGTGCTGTACAGATTCTAAAACCTAAGCAATAAAAACAAAAGAAAATTATACATGGCCCTAGTTCGTCCCAAGCTCCTTTACCCCAAAGTATGGATGAATACATTAAAAAACCTATAATTAAAAAATGTCCAACGTATTTAAAACCAAGCCACAAGGTTCATCACAAACTCAAAAAGACAGGATCGCATACCACCTGAGGAACTCCATCGAAGATCTGCATTAGAACCCTTAAATATAACCCTACAAAATCGAACAACGAAACTGTGGGAAAATATAAAAAACATAATTTCCCAAAATGAAATTAACTGAATAGTAGTACCGGAAAACGAAATCCGGCAAATACACTACAAACATCGTTTTAACGGCAGCCTGAAGAAAACCTTAAACAACGTTAACCCGATCTATAGGTAAAATACAAGATTACCGAAGAAGACTACCGACCATTCAATCAATATGAGAAACCGAATAAGACTACCGACTATGCAAACAAAATGAGAAACCCGATGAGTCAAAGAATTACCGATATTAACAAAGAAGATTACCCCCCGAATTAATAAACAAATATATATATATATATATATATATATATATATATATATATATATATATATATATATATATATATATATATATATATATATATTAATAATGATAATAATGATGAAAAAAAGATGGAAAGAAGCACAAAATACAACAAAAGACTAATAAATACAAAAAATAAAGATGCTCGATTGAGCAAAAAGAAAACAAAGGCTCGAATGCTAAATTTTTATACTAAAATCACATCAAAAAAAGCAAAAAACAAAACAAAAAGGAAAGCGTTAGCCAGGCAACCTGGTACAGATCATTATCATCCTCACCGCATCACCCTCATCGTTCATCCTACACTCATTATCATCCCATCAACACATACTCTTTAAACAATATCTTCTATCTATCCTATCATTCTCTCCACATTCTAACTTTATACTATCGTAAGTCATAAATCGAGGAGGATAAAGATCAATATGCTATTTACGTTAGACCCTCATACAGGCGGCAAGTGAAAAGGAAATCAAGTAGAAGATCCAGTGAGAGGAGAGGGGATCGGTATCTAACTTGGCATAGCTGACCATGAGGGTCTCGCTGGCTGTCCTTTCGTGTGAAGTGTAGAGTTAGTTAAAGCATTGTGGGCGGGATTTAAGCTGTTGGCCAGTCTAAATGCAGTCATATTCAAGGTTGCTACAAAAATAAGCACCTAATATTATCGATTCTACATAAATCTTAAGATATCAAAGGGTGAATGAACAGCTAACGAGCACTACTTGGCATAGTTGAGGAGCGTCTCCATGCGTGCTAAATGCAGTGTTTAGGATGCTTAGGATAGATACGGTAACTACATTCCAAAACTACAGTTTATTTATTTGAAAGCGAAGGGAGACATCAAAAGCGATGCATTTTAATGATTTTAGGTGTTCGCAGTTTTGTAGTGTCCAGCAAAGAGGTTGAGAACAGGGCATCAGTGTACGCTCCGTCTCTCTCTCTCTCTCTTTCTTATTTTGTCTCAACTTTATAATGTGTCTCTATAATCTTTCTAAATCTCTATTTAATCTCTCTCTTTCAATTAGTAAGATATTATTATTATATTTATGGTGATAAAAAAGGAAGAAAAAAGGCTTCCTCTAAGTTTAGGTTAGTAAAATATGTTAGTATTTTTTTAATGTGTATATATTAATGTGTTCCTGCTTTCGTGTTAAAATTTCCTAGACGTGTCTATTTTTCACCATTACCTTTTATTTACTTCACTTTTCCAAGCCCTGAAATGGGCGGGGCAGGTGGGTGGAGAGGGACTTCATCTTTACTATCCTATGCCTTATACGTTGTATTGTATAAATTTATAATCAAAACATAAGTACTTCCTTTGTAATCGACCGAATTGTCTCTTGAGTTACTTACTTTCCTTGTAACTCCTTGTAACCAATCTCTCTCTGATATCTCTCTAATTACTTCTCTAAGCTCTATTTAATCCCATTGCAATCCTTCTATAATCTATAAAATATCACTCTTTAACCCAACTCTAATCTCTCCCTGATTTCTCAATATTTCCTTTCTAACCTTTGTCTAACTTCTTTCTAAACTTTTCCTAATCTCTCTAATATCTCTCTAAACTCTTTATCTCTCTCTAATTTCTCTCGATTCTCTATAGTCTCTTAAAACTATAACTCATCTCTAATCTCTCTCGAAATCCCATTTTCTCTTTCGCTCTCTCTCAATAATCTCTTTTTCTAATCAGTTTATATCTCAGTAATCTCTCTCTAACCCCTCTCTAACCTCACTCTAATCTCTCTCTAAACTCTCAAACATCCCTCTAATATCTATATATATCTCGCAACAACCACTTTCTCTGTCTAGTCTCTCTAATAGATCTCTAATAACCTCTCTAAGCCATTTCAAGCCCACTCTACTCCCTATAATCACCATCTAATCCCTATCTAATCTTTCTCTAATCTATATCTAACTTCTCTCTTACTTTTCTCGAATATCTCTCTAATCTCTCTCTCTCTCTAATATTTATATTCTCTCTCCAAACTCTAACATATCTCTGATCCAGAGGTTTCAGAAATCGATACAAATTGTACACATGAAAAGAAAACAAGTTGTGTACAAACTAAGTTTACATTATATCCCCATCAGATCTTACACATAAATAGAACGATATATAATGAGTTTAGTCACGTATTTGCACACCTAAATTTTCAATATTTAAGGATATTTCGTGCTTTCGTTTGGCTTTAAAACTACCAGGAAACTCGTTAAACATATATTTACCAGATAAAATACACATAAGAAAGATTAATTTTGTATATAAAAATAATTGCTTACAAACAAAATTTTAGGAGGCGGCGACAAAGATATTCAACCAATAATACTTTCATTTATTTAATATTTCGTCGTATAACTTTGGTTTGCAAAAACAGCACAAAGATCATTAGGAGAACTTAATATTAGATTTTCGCAATCATTTCTTGATATTTTGTTCATCTCTTTTATGCAAATCTCCTTCAAAGACGCGAAGTTGTGTGGTTTTCTCTCTCGGATTGAAGCTTTCAGTATTCGGTACAAATTTAGCCGTGTGCTTAGGATCATTGAACTGCTGAAATATTCAATGGCGTCGGCCGCAGAATTATTTCGCACTTGGGAACAGCTTTTCTTCCAGTAGCTCACGATAGGTGGCACCATCCATTTTCCAAATAATGATGTGGGTGCTAAGGTGCTATGTACAGTAAAGTATCTCTAAACCATGAGACTACCTTCTCCCAATAGTTCTATTTTAATTTCATCTGACTATATAACATTGTTCCAAAATTCACTTCCCATTTTGAGATGTAGATAATTACGATAGAACTTTCTACTATTAGTTTTAATACTCATTTTTGCCCCTGATAATTCATTATCGTTTTTTAGATCTTTTATAGTAATCATTGGATTATTCTTTAGCTTTCGAAGCATGTAACGTCGAGACTGATCGTTAATCCTGCGAGAAACTTCGGTTCTTGGCAAATTGGATGTGCTTCTATACTCGTGATGCTTTCGAATAATAGAACCTACTGTTGCATAAGCCACTTCAACACACTCATAGTGAAAGAAGTTTGATTATTTGCTATCGAATTGCTCGAGGAAGTTTTTTGAACTTCGACATTGTTGAAAGCGATCGCCCTTCTTCTGTGGTTTCTTATCAATTATAATTGATGAGCTGATATTCTTCAGTTAACAGCAGTTTCGTTTTTAGAAATTTTTTGAATCTTCAAAACTACCATTTTATAAATTTTTTTAGATTTATTTTTTGAATAACGATATTTTTGCATCTTATTAGAGTGGTTGAATACTTTTGTCCCTGGCTAAATTTTATTTAGCAGCAATGGTTGTTCAATACAAAGAAAATCTATCTTATGTGTATTTCTTGTGTTAAATGTATTTTTTTACTGTTTTCTGTTAGTTTTATAACCAGACGAAAGCACGAAATATTTCACAAATATTGAAATGTGCAAATACTTGCGTTACTTCACTTTATGTACCATTGCAGAATTCAATCCCCCCCAAAAATTGTAAAAGACAAGTTGTGGTGCCCCGGATTCAAGCCGTAACCTCCAATGCGAAGATCTCCGAATGCTTCAATCTGAGGACGGGACAAAGGACCAGGAAAGAATTGAATGAGTCAGGTTGTGATTAAGAGGGTATGGAGGTTCTGAAACTTCATTAAATCCTCGTTTATCTTCTCGGAGGACCTCAGACTCAACACGAAGGGCTACATCAGGTGCCTGAAAGAGTTGGTTTTGCCCTGGTTCCAGGAGGTGGCCACTGGAAGATCGTACGTGTGACAGCAGAACTATGCACCATGTCACAAAAACAGGAAGACCCTCTTTCTTGGCAGTCACACAACTTCTTTGAGCACATCACTCCGAACATCTGGATTTCAAACGCCGCTGACATCACCCCCTGACTATTTTGTGTGGGGCATGGTTGAAAAAAACACCAAAGAGTCCTTGTGCACTACCTAGGTGTAGCTTAGGTCCAGGATCACCACAGCTTTTACCTAGTTAAACAAAAGGACCGTCAAGAACTCCTGCAGTAAGTTCTAAAGCCGCATGGATAAAGTGGTTGAAGCCAACGTTGACTTGCCCGGATAAAATGAATAGTCCAATCCTTAAAGTCTTTATTTAACAGGTAATTTTGGTAAATATGTATATCTGTATACATGAAATTCTTTTAGTTTATGTTGAAGTTAGGCGACAAATTACCTATTGGGGAGTGGTTGGACACGTGGCAAATGCCTTTCAACGTGATGAAATGCAAAGTAATGCATATCGGCCACCAAAACCCCAAATCTCAGTACATCCTTAAGGGCACTGCTCTTGAATCGAGTGACACTGAGAAGGACTTGGGTGTTACTATCACTAGCGACCTCAAGTTCTCGAAACAGTGCATCGAGGCAGAGAAGAAAGTGCAAAGGATGTTAGGCTACATAAAGCGCCAGTTTGGATACCGTAACAAGGAGATAGTACTTTGTCTGTACAACTCTCTCGTTCGGCCGCACCTGGAGTATGCCGTACAATTTTGGAGTCCTTCGTTTCGAAAGGACATCGCAAGGTTGGAACGCGTACAAGCTAGGGCAACCAAACTGATTCCCTTTATCTGACCTAAAAGTTATGAGGATAGACTTAGGGAATTAGATCTGTTCTCGCTGGAAACCCGTAGACTGCGTGGTCAGCTCATCGAAGTTTTCAAAATACTTCGAGGATTCGACAATGTTGACTACCAGGATATTTTCACACTGAGTGAGAAAAGAACGCGCAATCACGGCTTCAAACTTCAACTGAAGCGTTACAACCGCAATCTGTGTGGAAATTTTTTCACCTACAGTATCTGCGGTAAGTGAAACGCACTTCCAGTGGAAGTTGTCAACAGTGAATCTGTTGACCAGTTCAAGTCAAGACTAGACAAAGTCTTGAAAAGTGGCCGTTTAGGGACGCAAAACAATTGAGCAGTCCAAAGGTATTCTCTTTGAATGGACCGTAAGGTCTCCTAGGGTACTTTCTTTCCTTGTAACTCTCTCTCTCTCTTTCTCACTGACTGTCTGTCCCTCTCTCTCTATCTCTCTCTCTCTCTCTCTCTCTCTCTCTCTTTCTCTCTCTCTCCCTATTTATAAAGGGTCTTTCAATAAGGTCACATCGATTTTTAAATGTCAATAAAATAAGTTGTGTGTGATATTTGCACTCAATTTATTTTATGGCATTAAGTGTGGAATATGACGTCTTTCAAATGTCCGCCACGGCTTCGCTTGGTGGAACGTATTCGGGAGGCCCAATTTGCGAGGACTTTGTCGCATAAGTCTGGCTGAATTTGCTGGATGGTGTTCGTTATGTTGACTTTGTGGACATCAACTGTTTGCGGATTATTCGCATAGACTGCGATTTAAGGTAGCTCCAAAGAAAGTAGTCTAATGGCGTTAAGTCGCATGATATCGGTCGCCATTTGACCTCGCCGCCGCGCGAGATGACCCTGCCCTGAAATCGCTGGTGCAAAATGTCTATCGTGGCGTGCGTAGTGTGGAACGTAGCGCCGTCCTGTTGAAACCACATGTCGTCATTATCTATATCAGGCATAAAATCCAGTTGAGGCCACAAGAAGTTGCTTATCCTTGATCTGTAGGTCTCGCCGTTGACGGTTATGGCAATCCCATCTTCGTTCTCAAAAAACTACGCACCGATGATTCCGTTAGACGAAAATCCGCACCAAACAGTGACTTTGTTGGTAAGCAATTGGCGCTGGTGTATCTCATGTGGATTGTTTTCGTCCCAAATCCGACAATTTTGCTTGTTCACAAATCCATTCATCCAACAATGGGCCTCATCGCTGAAGATGATTTTTTGAGGGGTATTTGGGGCAACTTCTAACTGCTCTAGAGGCCAATCAGCGAACACACGGCATTATCTATGGTCGTTTACCTGAGGTTCTTGGGTAAGTTGGATTTTGTACGGGTGCAGACTCATAATTAGCCAAACTGAAGTCGCGGAAAGACCAAGTTCTTATGAACGACGAGAAATTGACTGCCTCGGATTTTCCATTACACTCTCATTTACGGCAGCCATGTTTTCAGCAGACCTTGCGTTTTGGTGACATACAGGTGTTTGCTGATTGTTGATCGACCCTTTTGCCTCGAATTTGGCCACCAAGTGTCGAACAATAGACTCGGCAGGACGATTGTGGCGAGGATAGAAATCACGTAATGGGCGGAACGTTTGTTGAACGGAACACTGATTTTGATAATAACATTTAAAGATTTGCACACGCTGTTCAACACTATAACCTTCCATCGTGACTTGCCAAGTACTACTAAATAATTCACAGTGAGGTTGCTAGATGTCGCTTTAACAACATAGCCACTATCGCCTGACAAAGCTCGAGCGTCCTTGTTGAAAAACCCTTATATATATATATATATATATATATATATATATATATATATATATATATATATATATATATATATATATATATATATATATATATTAGTATAAATGGGTAGCAGACCTTCTTGTATGAAGATTTTATTAAATATCATAGTATATTTCACCTCTATTAATTTTCTTTGGAAACTTTCCATTTTTCTTATTATCTTTTTTAAGTTCATCTTGTAGATGGTAAACAACTTCTCCTATGTAGAAACTTATGGTAAAATAGATTGGGTGGATAGGTGGATATAGGGCAGTCCTTCAGGCCCTATGGGGCCATTAAAATGCGTAGATTTCCCAAGATTCCTTAAATGCTCCAATTGAAATAGGAAATCCTGATTTCTCCACCGGTACAAAAATCGGTAAAAGAAAAGTAAGCATCTTTCTGCCGATTTTTCCCATTAGAGGGGTTAAATTTTGTTTCATAGCTATTGCTGTTTATATACAGAGAAAATATTTCTATATTTATTATGTGCATTTCTGTGTTATATATGAGTTTACTAAGTTTCCTGTTGGATTTATAACCAGACGAAAACACGATATATTTCAGGAATATTGAAAATTTAAGTGTGCTTATGATGGTTTTTCCTCAAAATATATATATATATATATATATATATATATATATATATATATATATATATATATATATATATATATATATATATATATAAGGACTGACCAAAGAAAAGGAATTGTTAATGATTTTCACTCGTGGACTTGTTGATTTTTCAGGTGCTGGGGTCTTGTATATCGTGGTTCACGGAGCTGACAACCTTGTATCAGCTGATGCTTCTCCCAGTCCGTATTGCTTGGTATTTAACAGTCGACGGAAGGTAAATACCAATACTAATCATCCTAATTCTGAAAGACTCTATTATTTCTTATTATCATGCACAGTATTTATTGCAGAGGCCGTTACTAAAATAAAGAGGAGGGAGTTTTAAGTTAGAAATTAATCGTAAATAAGAGAAAGCAAAAGAAGAGAGGAATGTTTTGTGGTAATATAACATGTTTGTTTCTGTTGCCAGTCTTGTTTGGCAAAGGGGCGGGGGGGAGGGGGTAGATGACAAGACCTGTGTTAAAAAAGGTTTATTGATCGTTTTGCCGTGTTTTGGTGCTTACTATATTTGCCATCTTTGTTTGGAAACTTTTTTTTAATACTTTTCTCTAATTCTCGCAGGTGAAGACGACTCACTATGTGTCTGGATCCACTTCACCTCGGTGGGAATGCGGAGTGCAGGTGCTGGTGTCGGAAATCACGGCCGTATGCATTACTTTCGTCGTTTGCTCCCTGCCTCGAAGCCCCAAGCTACAGGATGGGGAGCTCCTGGGCATAAATACCCTCAATTTATCAACAGTAAGTGAATTTGTCGGACTCAGACAGAGGAGTCCAGGGTCCTTAGCGTACTCTTTCGAGGTCTTCCCAGTCATTCGGTGTAAAGGTAATCCGGTGTCAACGTCATTCGGTGTCAAGGTAATCCGGTGTCAACGTCATTCGGTGTCAAGGTCTCCTGGAGTCTGCTTATCAGTCGTGGTTTGCCAGGATCTATTGTTGTTTGGCAGACTCTGTCGGGGTCTGCCAGTTTCTATACTTGTCCGCTTTAGTTCAGGGTTTGCTGGGGTTCATTGATATCGGTCTGTTTTTACCTGCTTCTCTCGGGCTCTAGGTATCATGCCAGGTGTGCCTGGATCGTTTAAGCCTTCTGATCTATAATGAGGCCTATCAAGTTTATTACTGTTTGCCGAGGTCTACCGATGTCAACCGGAGTCGCCAGGGTCTATCTATAAATACCTGACTGTTTTTGGGGGGGATTTGATGTGGTCTATCAGTGTCAGTAGTTGTTCGTCTGCGTCTATCTGGGTCTGCCTTTGTTCCGGGTTTCATCAATGTCTGGCGTACTCTTTGATGGTGTGTCGGACTCTGCTTTCAACTTCACTTCTCTATATTCCATTTCATTCCACTACACTTCTCATTCCTTATTATTCCAATCCTTTCCACTTCATTTCAGTCCATCTGATTCCATTCCATTTTACTCCATTCGACATCATTTTACTTCAATTCATAACACTCCACCTCACTTTTATTGGTCTATTTTAAAACTCTTCAAACTTTCGTCCTTTCCATCATACTAAAGCTGCGTTTCTCAACTTTTTTAACTTTGCGATGCTCTTGAAATCATTTTAAGGGTTCAGTCGTAAAAACACTTCATATTACATCTAAATTGAGCCACATCGGGTCTGGTTAGTCGACGGATAGAGTAACGATTCGGGTCACCTTTACGGCGCCTCCTGAAGCGCCTCCTGAACGACTTCGCTGTCGCTGAATTTCGTCGAGCTAGGGCTATGTTACGGTATATTTCGAAGCACGCCCGCCGCTCTTCCTGGCAGACATACGTGTCTTTACTTCAACGGGAAGACCCCTTTAGCAGAGGTGTGAAAGCGAGTCAAAAGGATTCGGTTCAAATTCTCGCAGGACCTCCCTCCCGTTCTCCAGGAGAATGGGACCGCAATCTCGGACCCCACGTCCGTGACGGAATCCTTCGCGACCACTTTCTCCGCATTCTCTGGTCGGGATGATGCTCCGCCAGCATTCAATGAGCGTTGTGATGACGATGGAAGGCAGACGACTGCACTTTACCTCCTAGAGGTGGAGAACCCTTCAACAACAGGTATAATCTAAGCGATTTGCGTTCCGCTCTCGCCTTGTGCGCGGACACCGCCCCTGGTCCAGACGATTTCCCGTACGCTATGCTTCGACACCTGGGTGAACGAGGCATGACCTTTCTGTAAGATTTGTTCAAGAGTATATTGGTAGAGGGTATCCTCCCAGATTCCTGGCGAATGGCTACTGTACTCGCCTTTCGCAAACCGGATAGATATCACTCTACTATGGCCGGCTTCCACCCAATATCTCTAACTTCCTGTGTTTGCAAGTTGATGTAGAATTTAGTAAATGTTAGATTATATTTTTTTCTGGACAGCGGAGGCCATCTGTCTTCCGCACAGTACGGCTTCCGTGAGTTCCACTCCACGTCGGATGCGCTGCTCCTACTGGAAAATGCCGTCTGCGAGGCCTTCCTTCGTAGACAGCACTACGCCACAGTGTTTTTCGATCTGGAGAAGGCCTATGATACCACATGGCGATACGGTATCATGGAGACTATCCTCACGATTGGGGCACGAGACGCCTCCCATTCTTTATTTTTAAAGTTTTGTAAGATAATCGATTCCGCGTACGGGTGGAGGTAGCCCTCCAGGCCCAATGAAGCAGGAAGAGAGTGTCCCTCAGGGAAATGTCCTAAGTGTCACACTCTTTGCCCTGAGCATCAACGGCATTACTTCGGTGCTGGCGGCAAGATGTTCTCGCCATGTCCTCGTGAACGACCTTTCGATCTCTTTTGGCGCCGCTCAAATGCCAACTCTGGAGCATCGGCTCTAACAGGAATTGAACCGCGTCTCTCGTATGCCGAAGCGCGCAGACTTAGGTTTTCCTTAGCCCAGATTGAGATGGTGCACTTCTGCCGCTTTTTACGGCTCCACCCTGAGCCAGAGATGTTTCTAAATGGGGTGCGCCTGGAAGTGGTGGACTCGCACCATTTCCTTGGTCTTGTATTTGGCCGACGCCTCACCTTAGAGGCTCATATTTGCAGCCTTAGTGTCTTTTGTACCCTCGCCATGGATATTCTTCATTCCGTGACGTTCAGCGCCTGGGGCACTGATAGGGATACTGCCATACTTTATTATCGATCCTTTGTTCGTTCGAAGCTCGATTACGCATGCGAGTTTTATGCATCCGCAGCCGACCGTGTATTGCGGAAGGTAAGATTGATCCACCACACCGGCCTTCGCCTGGCGATCGGTGCCTTCCGTTTTCCTCTTATTGAGAGCCTACTTGTCGATCCTGGGGGGATGCCCCTTGTTCTGCGCCGTGCACAGTGCATTATTCGCCTGTATCCACGGGATAGGTGTTTCCCTCATTCGCTAACAGCTCTTACTGCATCCGCAGCTGATCTCGACGGTGCCTATGCCACCGAGAGAAGCCAGTCCTACCCTGAGCCCTTTGGGTTTAGGGCTAGGAAACTCCTTCGAGAGCTAGATTTAGCTCTCGGGCAGGTGGCGCTCCTGGTTCTGCCCAGTACGCCACCATGGAGGGTACCAGCACGCTTCTGCTCCCAAAACTTGTACAGCGCCGGGAGTATTGCGTTCGACCTTTTTGGATCAAACCTCGTGTATACGGATGGCTCCAAGTCCCAAGAGGGGGTCGGCTTCCACGTCGTATCCCGTTTGTTTGAAGTCAGCGGGGCTCTGCCAGGCGCTGCGTCTGTCTTCACAGCCGAGCTGGTGGCAATACATCACTCGGTACGGGAGATTACGCGACGTGCCCGGTTTGGTGACCGGATTGTGATCTATAGCGACTCACAAAGCTCCCTGAGTGCTCTCGGGGCATTGGAATCTCCGCATCCCCTGGTTCGCGATATCCGTGAGGCCACAGTTTTGGCGAGCAAGGCGGATGGCGAGATTATTTTCTGCTTGGTTTCTGGACATGTAGGAATTACGGGTAATAAACGCGCCCATGAGGGTGACAAATAGTTCGCGAGGACTGGGCCACCAGACTAGCATTTTGCTCTTCCTCACACTAATTACATGGCAGGAATATGGGCAGCTCTCCGGATTGTTTGGAAAAGAAGATTGTAGACGGTTGAGGGAGATTTAAAGTTGCGTGCCATTGCGCCGCAACAGTTCCCATGGTCCTACCCCTTACCGCCGCGACGGCTTCAAGTTGATTTCTGTCATCTCCGAATTGGACACACTAGCGGGACGTACCGCTATTTGATGGAGCGCTCGTTTGCGCCTTACTATGAAGACTGCGTTGTCCCCCAGAACTTTCAACACATTTTTGTTGAATGTCCCAGTCTGAACGATATTCGCGAACACTACCTGTCCCGGTACCGGACGAGCAGGCTCGCTACCGCTTGTCGTTTGTACTCAGGACGGATTCGTGCACACTGACTTGTTGACTTTACGAATCTTTGGTGGAGGCTGGCTTCCTCCCCTTTATTTGACCTTTTTTATTTTTTATTATTTTTTTGTAGGTCACCAGCGCGCGCTTCCTTTTTGCTTTGTTTTGTTATTTTTTTAGCCTTTGTCCTTTTTTATCGTTGTTATTTACATATTGTTATTTGTTTTTTAATATAGCCTAGTAGTAGGCTGTTTTGTGTCCGGCGACTTTGCCCCCCAACTCAACTCTGCACGAAAAAAAACCCCATAAATATAAATTATCTCAATTTAAATTTTTTAAATTATATAACGAGTTAAATAGATTATCTTGCTCCAAAAATATTTCAAGAACATTCCTTAAGCGTATACTTTTATTTTGAATAATAGTTTAAATCAAAAAACTAAAATAATGCTTTTCTCATGTGATTTGCTCAATTATTTCTCTCTTTCTCTCTTTCTCTCTCTCTCTCTCTCTCCCACAGGGTGGTAACCTGTTTAGTTTGTTACACTTTTTACCTAGAGAGGCTACATGCCCTCGATCCCTATCAGCTCTACATTTTTTTTTACTCTACGACGATCCCCTCAACATTTGGTCTGCCTGTACTTGGTACCAGGAAGAGCTGTTCTCACCTGGACAGAGTAAAAATTAGGGACGCTCCGCCACTGGGTTCAATTGAACTCTTTGAAGAACATTGAGTAATTTGTTGGTGCGCTTCCTCCTTGCTCCATCTCTACGACTATCCCCTTAACCTGGGATGGTGCGCGGTCCGTCGGGGTGCCGTGTTCGGTTCGTTAAACATGATGCCTGGGTGAATTACACGCCATTAGAGGAAAAATTCAGGCAGGAGGTCCCAAACCTTGCGCGGCTCGATAGGGCAAGCCCCCTTAAAGGGGCAAGGGATGACGGGTTCTTCTGGGGCCGTGCCCGCCTCACCACTGCCTCCAGTCATACATATCAAGCTTGCATGGGGCTGGCGTGCCTGCCCCCCTTCCCCTCTCCTCCTCGATAGAGGTCGATTGGCCGGCCCAAGTGACTACAGAAAATAGGACTGAAAAGTCCTTGATTAGGGTTCGTGAGACTTTTAGAGTTGATGACCACGTAAAGGCCCTCCTTGAGCTAGACATGGTCCCGGAGGTGATTCCGATCGATATATTCTGTCTCTTTGTTCTCTGGGTGCACAGTCTAAGTTCGGGTAGGTAGTCAATGACCTTCGTGATAATGATCACTTCCCATTCAATTATCATTATCTGGGCCGCTCCTGCCTAAAATAACACCGGACGATGCTTTGCATGGGTGGGGTGATGAGCATTTCAGAAAATGACTGATTTTTACTGTCCCAGTTGATGTGTTTAGGTCAGTGATGAGGCCATTGAATTCTTCTCCGGCAACCAATTTGTGGTGGACCTAACTAGTACTTTTAGAACGTCTTGTATATTTGCACGCCAACCGCTTCTTTGGTGGTCAGCCGAGTTTCAAAAGCCCCTCAGAGAGAAGCGTTATGCCAACATTCGCTAAAAGCACCGTCCGAATGATTTAACTGTCGATGAATTTCGTACAGCTAGGTGCTAGGTTCCGGTATGTTTCGAAACATGCCGGCTGCTTTTCCTGGCTTGAATATGCACCCTAACCTAACGGGAAGACCACTCTTGAAAATGTCTAGAAGCGACTCAGAAAGTTTGGGGCAAGTTCTTGCAGGACACTCCTCGCGTTTTCCAGGAGAACGGTACCACAATCTTGGAACTTGCAACCATGGTGGAGCCTTTCGTGACCGCTTTATCCGCATTTTCTAGTCGGGATGCTGCTCCGCCAGCATTCAATGCATGTCATGATGTCGCTGAAGACCGCAGATCAGACTTTAACTTAGGATGTGTAGAAAACTTCAATGATCAGTTTGCTTTGAGTTCGTTCTGCTATAGCTTCATGCGTGGACACCGCTCCTGGTTCAGACGATGTCCCGTGTGGCATGCGTTGACACCTATGTGAATGAGCCATTGCATTTCTGCTAGATTTTATTGAGAAGATCCAGACAGCGAGTGCCCAATCCGAATTCCTTCGAGTGGCTACTGTGCCCGCTATTCGTAAACCGGGGGTGAGTCACTTAACCCTAACCAGAAGAGGCCACTTGTCTACTCAGACTGGAAAATGCTGTCTGCGAGGCCTTCCGTCGTAGACAGCAATAGGCCCGGTTTTCATCGATCTGGAGAAAGTCTATAATACCCCACGGCGATACGGTATCACACAGAGTCTCCAACCAATGGTGGCGAGGGGACACCTCCCGAACTCTATTTCTGAATTTCTGCAAGATCAACGATTTCGTGTACGGGTAGTGGAGGAACTCTCTCCGGCCCAATTGAAAAGAAAAAAGGTATCTTTCAGAGGTGTCCTCAGTGTCATTATTTCCAATGATCTTCAACAGTATCACCTTGGTGTTACCGGAAGAAATTCTTACTCTCTTTTGGTGCGGCCCTAATGCCAACTCTGGATCGTGGACCCCAACAGTATTTAAGCCGTATCTCTCTCTATATCGAATCGTACAGGTTTCGTGTTTCCATGGCCAAGACTACAGTGGTGCACCTCTGCCGCTATCCACGCTCCACCAAAACTGCATGGTGTATTCACACCGTTTCGGTGGTCTAGATCCGACAACGTATCACCTGGAAAGCTCATATTCGCAGGCTTAGCGGCTCTTGTACCCGCGTCATGGACATTCTTCGTTCTTGGTGTTAATCACTTTGAGTGCTGTTAGGGCTACTGATTTACTCTTCTACGGATCATTATTCGTTCGAAGCTTGACTACGGATTCGAGTTTGACAAATCCGCATTAGAGCATTTATTGAGGAATGTGAACTCGATCTACCACACCGGTATTCTCCTGGCAACCGATGACTTCCACACGTCCACCATTGAGAGCCTGTTTGTATATGCGGGGGAAATGCCACTCGCTTTGTGCTGTACACAGTGCATTAGGCGTCTGTACTGGCAAGCCGAGTGCCTTCTTCAGTCAACAACGGCTATCAATACATCCGTGGATGATCTCGGCCATGCTTATGCCATCGAGAGACTCCAGTCTTACTCTAGGTATTTCGGGTTTAGGGCTATTGAACTCTTTTGAGAGCCTGTTTTAGCTCTCTGAGTGGTGGTGCATATGGGTCTGCTCAGGACGCCATCCTCGTACCACTGTTTGACTATTTGTCGCAACACCTCTACTTCCAAAGCTTTCGGAGCACCGGGAGTATTACCTTATGGCTTTTTGGAACACACTTGTTGTCACACTAGATCGGTGGCATTATACACAGATGGCTAAAAGTCCCAGGGGGTGATCGGTTTCCAGGCCTTATCTCATCTTTCAAAATCAGCGGGGCTCTACAAGGCGCTGCGGCTGTCTTTTCGGCTGAGTGCTTGCAACACTCGGCTTTTTAAAGGCAGATAACCCATCGTGCTCGGTTCGAAGACCAGATTTTAATCTTTAGCGACTCATAAAGCACCCCGAGTACTCTCAAGGTTCACGGTATCCATAACGTCACGGTTGCTGCGAGCCCATTGGATGTCTAGACTATCTTCTGCTAGGTTCCTGGACATGTTGGAATTGTGAAGAATGAGTGTGCGAAGAGTGCATCATTGAAACCTCGAGGAGTGGGTGACCAGGCTGCGTTTTGCTCTTCCTCAAGATCAACCTCCGAGCAGCATGGAAAAGAAGATGGGAGACGTTCAAGGGGAACTTAAAGTTCCGTGCCATTGCGCAGCGACTGTTACCATGAATGTATCTCTCAATGCCGTCACGGCTTCAAGTCACTTTCCTTCGTCTTCGAATTGGGCACACTCGTGGGACGCACCGCCATTTTATGGAGCGCTCACTTGCACCTTACTGCGAGGATTCTTTATCCCCCAGACGGCTCAGCACATTATCGATGATTGTCCTACTCTGGGTGATCTTAGCGTACGTTACCAGTCCCGGTACTGGGACGAGCGGGGACGCTACCGCCTATTCTTCGTACTCGGGAGTGGTTTGGCCACCAAGACTTGTGGACTATCTCACTTCTGGCGGAGTGTTGCCTCTTCCATTTTATTTGACTCTCTTTGGTGTTTAGTCGTATGATCCTACGCCGGGGAGATGGCCCACCTCCATCCGACGTCGCAGTGTGCTGCCTTCTTCTTCTTGCTTATTTTATTTTTTTTCTTTGTTTTTTTTTGTGTGTGTCTTTAGAACGTTTAATATATCCTAAGATTAGGTAATGAGATGATTATCATGACTAATGCCGTAGTAGGCAGTCGCCAGACGGGAGTTGAAAAAAAGTCCATAAGTCACAAATTCTTAACTCCATTTTGAACTTATTTTCAAAATTTAACTTTCCAAGGGAAAATATAACTTGTTGACCAGCTCAAACCTCCGCATTGCAGGTTCAGCTTCCATTGATACACAAACCACTTCTCCTGACCCGAAATCTCTCCACACCGACCCCTGAAGATGCTTCCTCTTCTGACAGGTACTGAAACTCACTGTTTATTACCTCTAAAATTAACGTTTGGGCAGATCCTATTATCTCGTGTATTCTATGTTTATATTAATTTTTTTTATCCTTTTATCCTTGAATAAAAAGAAATTATTTTATCCTTGAATAAAAAAAAGGAAGAAATAGATTGGTATCAGTTATCGGAATGGCACATGAATTAGAGCGCCTTGAGGTAGTTAGGGGAGATGTCTTCTTGTTATGTTCATTGGATTATTATAGAGCTCGTTTTCAAACCATAGGCACCACCTTTAAGACGCGCCGTTAAAACTACGGTGATTGGATTTTTAATCTGCTCCTCACAGGGAGTTGTAAATTTAGTCAATCTCGATAAATTTATAATTTTAATCAGTTGTTAATGAGCAAATTTGAAGCAATCTAGCATTAAAATGGTTCTAAAGTTGTAATGATATACCACAACGATGAATTGATTACAGATATTCTAAATTGTTACCTATTTGTTAAATTAGTTACCAGTTGATTAAATTGTCTCTCGGTTTACTAAATTGTTGTTTATTTGTTAAAATGATTGCCCATTTATTGAATTAGGTACAGATTAAGTTGGTTAATGAATTTCTTAAGTTGATTGCCGATTTATTTCATTGGTTACATATTTGGGTAATTTTTGTATTTTTTTAATAAGACGGCCGCACGCGTTTTAAGCTACTAAATCATGTATTACTGCTTCGTATCGTTGTAAAAGTGTCCTTGATGTAATATTTTGATGGCGGAGAACGTGCAGCATCCTATCAAGTCGAGAAAAATGAATATTTCATAGCGATTCTGCAAAGTAAAGAATTCGTCTACGTCGCCATCTTTAAATGCTATGAGACGGTCTCAGTTACGCTCGCGAGTTTGTTTTTAATGTTAATATTAGTTACTTTTTATTTTCCAAGCCACGATGTAGAAGGTTATTTAAACCTCTTTTTGTTGCTAATTTTACAAATTAACACCCAAAATATCGCTAATGGTTGGAAAGTGTTTTCAATACTTTTTTTCAGCCCAAAAGTCCTGTTATTTTAAATTTGCGTTATTATGCTAAACCAGTTAAGGGTCCATCTATGATTTATTGAGTGATGATTGAAAAAAAACTTCTTCAAATTATATCTTATTTTAGGATGGTATTTATGTTACTAAATTACGCAGGAGAACGCCCCCTAAAGTACGGGTTTTTTACCTACCGAATAGAATCTTCTGGGGGGTTTTTGTATACAAGTAGTCGAATTTCATTCTAATTATCTAATACAGAAATTTGAAAGAAGTATTTTTTTTAGAATTAGTTACAAAATTTGGAATTTTTGGAAGACATCTAACCATAACATTAAATACTGACCTGTTTAAAAAAAAAACCTATACCGCTATTCTTCAATTAATTTCATGCAGGTCAGTTTTATATTGTTTAAATTAGCCAATAAATAGCAAAGATATTCTTATTTGAAGAACAAAAACATGTTATGGAGAACAAGGCCAAAAAACCCCGAAAAGTACAACATAAGTTTTTTTTTCCCAATCATTTGAATTCAAATTATAATAAAAGTATTAACATTTTCTCCTGTTTTATATTCATATATATTTTTTTATAGTTTAGCATCCTGGTAACCCCTAATTACCTGCCAAAGCATGGTATTATCTCACGTAGTAAGGGTTATCAGAGTTATCTAAACACGAAATTGTAGCCAGGATTATAACCGTCGGTAAACACGCGACTATAATCGTTTCATCTAAACAATTTTACCTCTACATTTGGAGTAAGACTTCGGCTCTTGCTTTTTCTCTTTATCTTGATAATTAAATGCTGAATATAATTGTGAATATAGATTCAATTTGTGGACGAAACTTCTTAATAGCCCAAATTCTGATCTAGGGTGGAATGTTGGGCTACGAAGCGGATCTTTTCTTACCGGCAAATTTTGTTATATTGGAACTGGCCAATATTTTTGAATGAAAGGTTTCATTAGCATATATAATTTAAACTTTACTTAATTTCATAAGGTAATAGCAATAATTACAAAGGAAATTGACGTAGCTGTATTGCTCATGGGTTGTATAGGATTTTAGGCGGCACGACCAGGAGTAGCTAATGGGGTCGTAATTTTGTAAATACTGAAGATATTGATATGCTACTTTGAATGATGTTTAATGAAGCAAAAACCTAAATTTAAAACTAAAACATCAGCAAAATAAATCTTTTTATTTGCATAAAAAACACACGGTCTCCTTATTAAAGGGAATACTACATTGTTTGGCGTTAATCTGTAGAATTATCAAAAGTAAACATGATTAAATTAACTACTACCCCTCGACTTCTATGTACCTCGCGGTTCACAATAATTAGAAACAGAAACTTCGCTATTTTAATTGTCGTTTTATTCAATGAATTACCGATTTAATTACCTGAGGTGAATCTCAGATTGATTATCTTTCAAAGTCCTCCTTAGATAGATTCGTACTTGTGAACCTTATTCATATTTATTTATAATTATTCATATATTCCCGTTTCTCTACGATTTATCTCATTCATCCTTCCCATTATGTCGTGATCCATGACTCCCTAGGAGGGAATTAAAGGTTAAGGATCCGATTGGAGGATTTGAAGCCTTGAAAATCTCACGATCCAAAGATCGGAAGTTTTTGAGGTTTCAAAAATGTGAAAATCTAAAGAGTCGAAAATACAAAGAGCTGAACATTTGAAGAGCCGAATTTCTCTGCATTCTAAAAAAACAAACGAACAGAATATCTCAAGTTCCTAAAATCCACGAAGATCCGAAAATCTGAAAATCCGACAATCTGAAGATATAGAGTAGCGGCCATAATGATTCGGACACTTAGGTTTCCATTACAAAACTTACTCCAACTTCAAACCAAATAATGGTAAGTAGTGCATGATAAATACAGATGAAACTGTAAGTTTTGTGATGGAAACCCAAGTCTCCGATTCATTAAGCCTCTACTGTATATCAGGTTTGGATGAAAGTATTATCAGATTTTCTAGAATAAAGCTTTAGATAGTATATATTATCGTGTAGGATAATATATACTATCTAAAGCTTGTTATCGTTTAGAAAGGTTAGAATTAATCATTTATACCTTTTTCTTTGAGCTGATAAAAATATTTTCATCATAATCATCTTCGGTAATCACCCCAATGTCCTCCCATCTAAAGATTACATTAGATCACATGTTTTACTTCGTGAGTTTATAAAGGTATCAATGCAACTAGAGCTGGAAAATCCATTCAGAGAACTTATGGGGATGATGAATTAAATGAAAGAAGTAGTTGCAGGAGGTGGTTTTTTCGTTTCCGAAGTGGAGATTTCAGTCTTAAAGAAGAACAAAAAAGTGGTCCAAAAGAACTTGCTTTCGAAGAGTTGGAAGCTGGTGTCACAGCAAATCCTGCTACCAATTCTAGGGAACTCGCAATGCGATTTAACGTAACCCATACAACTGTCCTACACTTACTGAAAAGGATTAGAAAGTTTCGTGTTTGAAAAATAGTGCCCGTACAAACTGTCCATGGCGAATCTGCAATAACGTTGCTTGCTGTCAATCAGTGCTTTCACGTCATCTTCAAGCACCATTTTTGGAGAGGCTTGTTATTGGTGATAAGAAGCGGATCCTTTATTATAACGTTAAACGCTACCATTCGTGGATGAGTCAAGTAAGCAGAATTTTTTAAAAACCTGAGGATGACTTCATAAAAAAAGATCCTGTTGAGTGTATGGTTGTATATTGAAATAATTGCCCATTGCAAACTGTTAGACAACAATCAAACAAATATTGCTTATCTCTATTGCAATCAACATTTTTTAATATATATCTTGACATTACTTTCGTTCAAACCTGATAGATCCGAAATTCCGAAGACCCGAAACAACCAAATTTGCAGTATCCTAACATCAGTAAAATAAAAACCACTGTTTTGGAGCATAAAGTTTATTAAACCGGGACTAGTTTCGATATGTAGTTTCCCATATCACTTCAGCCGTTAACTAGGAGAAACCGACAAAGAAAACTGAAATACTGGAATATATAATAACAGGCAACTAAGATTAATCTGGAGGCGTTAGCTTTAGGCTATTTAAAATGAGATTCGATACATAGGGACTACATTTATGCTGCCCTTCTGACAGTTGAAAATTGGAATTTCTTTAATTAACGTGGATTCAATAATTTTTCTTTAATTAAAGTCTTTACAATGGTCAATTATTTGGGCACTATGGAAATGTATTGTATGATTGGCGTTTTTCACATGGTTAAAAACACTAGAAGCATTTCTTGCTCTACGAATATCTCCCCTTTGTTCATATATACGTTTATTTAATGACCTTTTGGCATCTCTCACATAAAAAGAGGGGTAATTTGGGGCTTTACACGAGATTAAATAGACGCCTGCATCCTCAAGGGATGATAGTTAAAGGATATTTTAGAAATTGCCCCTTCGAGCAAGGGGGAATATGGTAGAGATAAGCAATTCTTTTTACATATAAGATTTTTTGGTTGAGGACGGTAGAATATTGCCCTAGCTTTATGTATTCAATAGAGTGGATAATTTTACTCATTGAACATGCATGTTATGAAGGTGATCTCATCTTGTAAAAAACATGGGTCATAAATTCGAAAGGCTCTTAAATACATAGATATTACGATTGCTTTTTTTATTTGACGAAAATAATCAAAAATAAAGAAAAATATGTGTTATTAATTGATTGGAGTAAAACAACTGAGTTGTTATTAGAATGAAATAAAACATGTTTTTTATTGGGATATAAGAGAAACATCTTATGTATATTTCTTATGAACTGGAATAAAACATATACTTTTTCACTGAGCCACATAAACATTTTATATTTTTAATAAACCGGAATAAAACATTGAATGTTTTTAATATAAAATATTTATTTTTTAAATGAGTGTACTACAATATCCGATGTTTCATGTATTAATAAAACGTTTGGTGTTTATAATGGAGCGTAATAAAACATCTGATGTTTTAGTGAACCGTAATAAAACATTTAATCTTTTTAGTGGACTGCAATAAATCCTTGAGTGTTTAAGATACTATAATAAAGCATCGAATTTTTTAATTGTCTGCAATAAAACACGATGTTTTTAAGCTGGCTGGAATAAAAAATAACGCTCTATAATTTTTTTAATGATGTATAATAAAATATATGATGCTTTTTATTTGTTTTGTAATAAAATATCTGTTTTTAATGTAGTTTAGATGAAAATTTGAGGGTTTTAACGACTGGAATACAACATCTGATGTTTTTCTGTTTTCTAATCCTTTTCAGCTATCAGGAAGTCAAGAGGTTTGTTTTTTTAAGATTGTTGTTTACAATGTTGTGGGCAAATGCCTTGAAATGGCCAAATTTGTTTACATTGCTAAATGCCAACATTGCTGCTGTGACCTTTAGTTAGATGCACATTGATGTTTTAATTTCACATAGCCTAATAAATCACGTTGTAAGTAGCAATTAAGAATGCAATCTTAATTTAGTTGTGCCTTATTATGTATGCTCACGATAACACTATCGCTTTTATTGAATAATATTGAGTTTATTGAATTAAATTTCAGTTTCTCTGATGTGCTCATCAATAGTCTTGTGTTCATTGGTATATATTCGTTGATGTGAGACTAGAGATTGTTATCTTCATGCTCCATTGTGGAGCTCCCGTGTCTGAGTCATTAGGTTTTGCTTTTGTTGAATCTACCAAATAAAAGGGGCGCTTTGATGTCATAAAATTGCAGCAAACATGTTTAGTTTTCGCTTTTTTATTTCGAAGCCAAATACGCCAAGTCGAAATAACCGAAAACTGCTTTTGTGTCCCATATATTCTGTGTTTTGGCGCATTTAATGAATGTATAGTGAGTTTAATTAACTACTGGACGAATAGAAAAAAATACAAACAAGTTTTGATGAAATGAAGATTTGGTACTTTCCTGTTATTTACGCCATCTTATTTTCATGTTATCGTGGTTAGATTAGGTAAGGTTAGTAAGGGAACATGATAACTTAATCTAACAACGATGACAGGGAAGTAATATAGCCTCTGATGACAAGAAAGTATCGTATACCCTCTTTCTCGCCGCGACATTGGACATTTAAAGTGGGTACCTAAGACCCAAAGAGGAAGGGTTGTTCCTTCGATATTGGCCTCTTGTGGCGATGATGGTACGCGTTTACAACTCCACCCTTGCGTGGGGTTCCCCTTCCCAGCATCGTTTATGTGTGTGGAGCCCCATTTTAGGCATTATACATTTTCAAAATCAGACAACTAAGAGATTTCATACAGTCAACACTCCCGCTCTCACTTTAGAGGCGCCCCTAAAGCCCCCTACGAGAGTTACGAAATTTCTAATCTCGCTTGTCAAAAAACCCAAGCTTTCATCTACCCATTTAGCTTTCTCGTTTACCATTCAAATTTTCTTTTAAATCTATTAAGTATTTTTAATATTGTGTGTGTGAGTGTGTTAACGCTAACTCAATTTAAGCTCCTGTTGAGCGGGTGAAAGTGTTTACTTTTATTCTTTTTCTGTTGTGTTTCCAATATCGTTAAATATTTGAAACACTCTAATCTTATTATCAAACTCCTTATCTTACCCTATTTTAAAGCTTTTAAACGTGAGACTTTGTAACCTGAAGCAAACTTCTCTTTCAAACGTGTTAACTTGCAGTCTGATGCAAGTTACATCTATTAAAGTCTTAAACACCCTTATTTTCAACAATTTAAATTGTTTAAACCTCTCCTTAAGTTTAGTTTCCTATAATTCACACCTTCCAAGAATCTAAACCGTTCCTCTTCTACTATTATCTACTAACTAACGAGACAATTCGGAACTCAACTCGTCTATTTCCTAGTTTAAAGTCCTTTCTAAACCAGTGCGACTAAAATTTCCCATTGGATGCAATCCATGCCCACATTTGATTGACAAGCGCTTAATGAAGTCCCATTGTTTTAGAAGAGCCCCATAGAGAAAAATCCCTTACTATTCTTCTTCTTGTTATTACTATTATTATTATATATAGGTTTGGTTGTGTAGATCAATTAATTTTAGTTTTATTAATTAGTTGACTAAAATTACTTACTAGAAAAGTCTTAGAATGCCATCTCTGATGATTAATACTCAAGATTGTTATCTCACAACTCAATAAGAATAAATTATTTGGAAGAATTATTCTAACATATGTAATCCAATTCATATAGGAAAGTGTTAGATTGAGATTAGGTTAGGTTAGGTCATATAAGAAAAAGAAGCACGTCTGACTATTCAGTAAAAAAAAAGAGGTAATATTAGGTTGTATAAATTAGTATATATTTGTTTATAGGAAATTAAAATAATATTTAATATGTACACATAAAATATTTATAAAGCAAAGTAGTATCCATAATTTTTTACAATGCTCCCGTATCGTTTAACTTTCCTATATTTTCGGTAATTAGTAGATACATTTATTTAAGAATTGACTCAGTATTGATGTTTTTTATTCAGATTTCTTTGTCAAACTTATTACTAGATTTGTTTCCACCTTTTCAGAGTTTATTATTACAATTAATAAACATGCTAAGAAAGAAAAATTCCTAAGAAATTTCAAATTTTCAAAGAGAAGGGATTGTTGCTCCTTCGGCCGGTGGTGTTTCCCTAAGATAAATTGCTAGGATTTTTGGAATATTCCTTTTTTCCATTGATAGACTTACAGTTAAATTTCAAGAAAAAGAAGTAAAACATCAGTGTCACGACCTGGTACTCCTGGGGCTTCTGAAAGATGTCCTCGTACTGTTTGAAGATCCATTCAGAACAACTCTTGGTTAAAATCCTGTGAATTAGCGGAAAAATTACAAATCAGTCCAAGAACAGCAGTAAATTACCTTTATTCTCTTGGATATTATAAATTTATGTGCAGGAAGAAGCTTCTTCTAACTATGGTCAAAACTAGGATGAAGAATGTTTCGGCTGAAGAAATCTGCGACAAGCATTGGGAATTTGAATATAGCTGAATTTTATTTTCGGACGAATCAAGGTTTGCTCAATTTTCGAACATTGGAGGGGAATGGGTTTTAAGATTGTTTCTTCCGAAGTTAGACAGAAGCAAGTTTCTATGAAAAATGAAACATGATGACTTTTCTCTTAATGGTGTTTGGAGCGATTTGGAATGATAGAAGGTTAGGTTTGGTTGTGTATGTTAGCAATATCAATTCTGAAAAAATACACTTCCATTCTTAAAGAGAGATTTCTACTAGTGTATTGAAAGATTCAGCTTGGAAAAAAGTTGCCTAATCATGGAAGATGGGAGTTCATGTCATGCTGCAAAACGGACCAAAGAATGGGAGGACCAAAGCAGCGTCAAACGACTTTCTTGGCCGACGTTTTCCTGACATAAACCCAATATAACTTGTGTTGGGAGTATCAGACAAGACTTTACCGAAAATTTACAAAAAAAACAACAAAAAACTGGAACATTTTCAGAATGGCTGAATGTCATACGCTAAACATGATAGGAAATACCACAAGCTGTAATCGCAAACAGAATTTCTTAAACATATGCCTAAGTAAGTTGCTCCTCTAAAATCACTATAGGAAGTAGTCCCAAAGTTTTAATAATGTACTTCCCTCATTCAAAATATATTTCATTCTGTAAATTTGCAAATAAATGTATTTAAGTAATTAAATGTTTGTCTATTTATATCTTGCATATAGTGCATCTACTTTGATCTAGGCAGGGGAGGGCATATTCCTTCAATGGAATTGCCATGAACTAGGAACCAACTGGGAGGAGCTGCGAAGGATTGTCTCTTCTCCTTCTCCGTTAGCAATTTTTTGGCAGGAGACCATGTTGGGCGCGTGCTTCCTGCTTACCCTCCCGAGGTATAAGGGCTTTGCGACCAAAGGAGATATGGGCAGGGCAGGAAGATACGAGATTTACATCCAGCATGATAACACCATTCTTATGTTTGCTTTAAATACTTCCTTTCAAGCACTGGTAGTAGAGAAACACCTGGATAGTGGGTAAACTGTTATTCTGCATACATTCCAATGCAGAACGACTAACGCGATACTTCATTTCTCCTGCACGAGGATTTTAACGGTACACATCCCCTCTCGGGAGACTACTCGATCAATCCCATCGATCAGGTCTTTGCTGACCTGATTGACGAGTTGGAGATAGGTCTCCTAAATGTTAATGAGTTTACGCATCCCTGCCCGATAACCGCTTCATTTCCCTGTCTTGATCTAGACCTGTGCTCTTCCGGTGCACAGCCTGATTTGGGGTCGGAGGTGGTCAATGACTTGAGAGTAATGACCATTTTCCCATTCAACCGTTTTTTCTGGGCCTCTGCCAAATAAAAATTCCGCCCAAGTGGTGCTTGCATCAGGCGTGTTGATTCGCATTTCATTAAATGACTGATTTCTCTTTCCCAGTTGAGAAGTTTAGGTCGGTAGATGAGGCCGTTGAGTTCTTCTCCGGCAATATCATCGTCATGGACCTACCTAATATTCCTAGAACGTCTGGTCGTTTTGCATGCAGTTGCTTCCTTGTTGATCATTGAGTATAAAATGGCCCCCAGACAAAAGCGTTATGTATACATGCTCTATAAACGCCTCCTGTTCGATTTCACGGTCGGTGAATTTCGTCTCGCTAGAGATGCGTTCCAGAATGTTTCGAAGCACTCCCGCCGCTCTTCCTGACAGGCATGCGTGTCTTCATTTAATGGGAATACCACTCTTGCATAGGTGTGGAACCGAGTCAAAAGGATTCGGGGCAACTTTTCGCAGGACCCCCTCCCGTTTTCCAGAACAACGGGAGCGCAATCTCGGACCCCGCCTTCGTGGCGGAGTCTTTTGTGACCACTTTCTTCGTATTCTCTAACCGAGATTCTGCCGGTTTCCGCAAAATTTCTCTAAAATACTGCCTGTGCAAGTTGATGGAGCAATTGGTAAATGTTAGGTTAGCCAAGCTCCAAGTCTCAGGAATGGGTCGGCCTTCACGCCCTATCCCCTCTTTTGAACTTAGTGGGCCTCGACCACCCGTTCTGTGTCTTCTTGGCGATCTGGTTGAATACACCGCTCGGTACGGGAGATAACGCGTTGTTCCCAGTTTAGAGATGAGATTGTGATCTTTAGCAACTCACAACGCTCCCAGAGTTCCCTCGAGGCATTGGAATCTCCGCAGCCCCTGGTTCGTGTTCTCCGTGACCCAACGCTTGTCACAAGCAGAAGCAGGACGGATGTCGATATTATCTTCTTTTAGGTTCCTGGATACCTGCAGATTGCAGTAAATGCTCGTACGGTGAAGGCGCTAGAGGATCTGCGAGGAGTGGGGAACAGGGTCACTTTTTCGTTCTTTCTCACACTGACTACATGGCAGGACTCATACCAGCCATCTTAGGCTGCCTGGCAAAGATATTGCGAGACGCTCGAGGGTAACTTAAATTTGACTGCCATTGCGCCACGACTGTTCTCATGAATCTACCTTTCAATGCCGGGACAGTTTTAGATTGTCTCTTCGTCTTCGAATTAGGCACACTCGATTGATGCATGGCCATTTGATGGAGTGCTCCACTGATCCTTACTGCGACAAATACGCTGTATCCCAGACTGTTTGGCTCATTCTAGTTGAATGTCCCAATCTGAGTAATCTTCGTGCATATTACCCCTCTTGGTAGAGGGAGGCAATTGGTCTTACTAGAGGATGGGGACGGTATTCGCTCGCATGATGCCTGTCTCAGGAAAAAATAGGTCTTTTTCTTATTTGAGATATATTTTTCAAATTTGGGTCATTTTGTCTTCATGACAGGTTCTGTGGGTCTCACTCGATAAACACTTGTAATTTTAATGACAGCCTCCAGGCAACTTCGGAACCGGACACAGGCCTTCGTCACTATCTCCCGTTTAGGCTCCAGAAGGCCCTGATAATCTTGACCCTCAGCTCGTCCTTCCTTTTGCAGCTGGATTTGTTGGTCTCTCATCTCACCGCGCCCGACACAAAAAGGTTGGGGAAGTTGCAGTCATTCAAGTTTAGAGGGTAAATGTCTGGTGCTGTGTGATCGAAGAAAATATCTGACAGTTAGGCCTTGGTCTTCAGGTTGGTCTGGCAGGGCGCAAAGTCTTGGTGCAACCCGTAAGGGCTCTTTGCAGCTATGCAGTCGATCTAGGATTTCATCACCTCACTCAGAACACCGATGTGCCCGTCGGTATTCAGCCTGAGTCTGAACACCAACGACACCTCTTTTGCCTTGTACTCCCGACGACTTCATACGCACAGATATTTGGACTATTAGACTTCTTGGAGTCCACCGGCCTCCTAGATTTGATTTTACTCCATCGTTGGTGTTTGGGGCTATCTTTGCGCCGCGGAGAGGCACGCCTTTCCCCGATCCCGGAGCGTGGTTCCTTCTTATTATTTTTGTTTATTTGTTTCCTTTGGTTTACCTTTGTTTGTCTTGGTTTCTTTTTTTGGTTTGGTGTTTTTGACTTATTTTGATTTTAATATAGCCTAGTAATAGGCTTGGAATGAAGTACTATGAAAGATACTTTGGGCGGCAGTTTTCAGATCGGCACTATTAAAAAACAACAACAAAACATCGGTTAATCTTTTATACTTAAAAGCAATTTAATATTAATTAGATTATTTCTCCATTATTTACTTATTTTATTGATATATAAAACGCAATTAGTACAAGTTTGTTCATATGGGGCACATATAAGGAATTTCAACCCAGTGTAAGGACCGAAGACAGCTGGGCAATGTTAAGCTGTGGTGGATTTGGTTAGTCACAGGATGGTGCCCCAGTGAGGTCATATAGTGACCCACTAAACTCTAGGTCCTGTTGGGACCAATCGGTGGTGAAATATGTAGCACAGATGAAGACAAGAGAAATCCTTCAGGTTTCTAGGGACACCCCACAGGATAGAATTACCCCTACCCTGATAAATTGATCTCGGAATGAGCCTAATAATTTTCCGTTTCCTTTACGAAGCTCGCTGACTGCCTCCATCGTCTTCCGATGTGTGCCTTCGGTCGCTGGTTCTAGTGGCTTTTCGCAGGAGAACCCTAACTTTAAGGGGATACCCCTACCACTCCCTGTGGGGGCGGGATCTCCATCAGGATCACCATGCCTCATTACCAGCTCCTCCCCCAACATCTCCATCTCTCCCTCCTCCGCCAAATCCTTCCTCAACCCTCCCCTTCGGAGGAGTTCAACCGGTGTGGTGGAAAATGGGGAGCAGGCGCTGAAGAAGAAGGGCAATTCTCACTGGTTTCACCAAGCGGTAAGTCACTACTAGTTTCACCAGGCGGTAACTCACCACGGAAATCTATCATTGGAACAGTGAAGTTTACCAACGAGGGCATGGAGATCTCTAAATTAGAGGTAAAATACAGATAAAAGAAGATCAATATAAGGTTGTGAGAGAGGAACCAGGAATAGGTCTGTTAGAGCGGGTTTCCTCAATTTCTTACCCCTGGGGCCTTTTCGAAACCCTGGGACCTTTGCGACATATTTTAAAATCTAAGGGAAGAGATTCCCTCGGATGTCCCTCTCAATAACAGGGTAAATTAGCATCCAATCACGTCAAATACCTTACCCCTGGGTGCTCTAATAAATCTTCTTCCTGGATGGTACTCAACCAGGACTATACAAACTTAAGAATACTACTAATGTTTTATGGTACTATTACTAGTAGAATAAATTACCTGCATGCGGTGTATACATTAAATGTAACAGTGGTTCTCCTTTAAAAATGCATCATCTAGAATATAGAAGATGAATTTCAAGCACATCTTTGATTGACTCGAAAATGTCTTTAGTTAAAACGACGAAAAGAATATTTTAACCGAGTCAAGTTTTATTTTAGTTTTACTTCAATATGACACTATTATAATTTCAATATGATATTAATAATATTATTAGCAATACTAACGATAATAATACTCATAAAAATAATCATTTATTAAGCTTGAAGCATTTAAAAAATCTTCTAAAGCCACAATTCTGCCCCAAAAGAACCCTGTTACAGGGTTCTATTCTGTGGCTGTCTAAAAAATTTTATAAATTTGTTCTAGGGGTTCTGTACGTAGCTTTAAGGCCCGAGTTTTTACGGTTGAAATTTGTTCTTTTAGTTCTTGTTAGACATAATCCTTTTCCCTATTATGTTTTTTTTGCTGGATCTTTTTCCGTCTTGTTTTCCCGCCACCTCGTCATTATTTTGGGGGGTGAACGTGGTCACCATTGGATTATAGCAGTGTTCTTTTCATCTTGGGTCCCCAGAAAAACTTCCTGGGTTCTGGACACGAGAACGACGGGGTTCGTCAACAGGATCTGGGAGACATACTTGCATCCGGTCTCGGGCTCATTGAAATTACCATTATCAGGTAATTATTAAAAAAAACAACAACGAAGAACCCCCCTTAGAACTATTTTGAGGAAATTTTATGAAAAAAGGTAAGTGACATGGATCTAAAAAAGTGGGAACGACTAGAAATGCTTAGGACTCAGACAGGGTGGAACTCTTCACGACGAAGGTAGGAATATTTTGAGGGTTATCCTTGAGTCATAAAATATTATTAACTCACTCTAGTGACTAATGTATTTGCGCCCATTAGCTAGAACATAAGCTCTAAGGAGAGAGAAAAAGAATAGATAGAATAAACATTGGATAAATAGATAAATAATTGAAGTCATTATTAACTTTCACCTTACATCAGGGGAGAGATGAAATTGTTTTCAACTATTCTTTTTCTAAGCTAGAACCCATGTGGAATGAAAGAGGTAATTGTTTTTGTTAGAACCTACACGGGGGAAAAGAGAGCCTGGTTTGCAACGGTTCTTTTTGTTGATTAGAAACGTCTTAAAAGAAAAGAGCTTTTTTTTTTAGAAACTGTTCTTTCGGTTGGTTTTGAGGGAAAAAATATCCGTTTGCAACCCCATCGCAAACAAGAATTGTTCCTTCAAGACGTTTAAAATAACAAAAAGAACGGTTGTAAAAAAGCTTAATGGAAAATAGTTTTTTTTTACAACTGTTCTTTTTGTTGGTTAGAAATGTCTTAAAAAAAAAGAAAAGCTTTATTCACAACCGTTTTTTTTGTTGGTTAAAACCGTCTTGAGAGGGAAAAGGTCCTTGTTTACAAAGGTTCTTTTTGTTGATTAGAACCTTAATGAGAGAAAAGAGATTCTTGTTAGGTGTTTTTTTTTGTTGATTAGAAACGTCTTAAGGAAAAGAGATTTCTTACAACTGTTCTTATTTTGAGTGGAAACGTCTTAAAGGAAATGACAAGTTTTTTACAACTTTTCTTTGTGTTGGTTATAAAGTCATGAGGGAAAAGATAGCCTTGTTTACGAGGGTTATCTTTTGTTGATTATAACTTTCATGAGAGAAAGGAGATCCTTGTTAGATGGGTTCTTTTTGTTGGTTAGAAACATTTTAATGGAAAAGCAAACCTTTACAACTGCTCCTCTGTTAATTAGAACCGTCGTGAGGGAAATGAGATCCATGTTTACAATGGTTCTTTAGCATTGATTAGGGCCTTCGTGAGGGAAAATAGATCCTTGCTATAAATACTTTTTGTTGGCTAGAAACGCCTTAACGTAAAAGAGAAAGGTTTTTAACAACTACCATCTTGAGGCTAGCAAGATCATTGTTTACAATGGTTCTTTTTTTATTATAACCTTCTAAGGAAGAAAGAGATCATTGTTAAATGTGTTTTTATGTTAGTTAGTAACATCTTAAAGGAAAGGAGAAATTTTTTCATAACCGTTCTTTCGGTTGGTTAGAACCGTCTTTAGAGAAAAGAGATCCTTGTTTACACCGGTTATTTATTGCTGATTAGAAGCTTCATGAAGGAAAAAGATCAGTGTTATGCTTTTTTGTTATTTAGAACCGTCTTAGGGGAAAAGCGATCGTTTTTAAAACAGATCTTTTTGTGGTTAGATCAGGCTTGAGGGGAAATATATCATTGTATTCAATGGTTCATTTTGTAGATTAGAACCCTCTTGAGGTAGAGATGTTATTTTTTCACAGGTTCTTTTTCTTGTTTATAGCCCACTTGAGGAAAGTAATTCATTTTTATTAATCCTTTTTTAGCAGAATTTTTTGTTTACAACCTCTTTAAAGCGAAGAGGTCCTTGCTTTCAACTGTTCCTTTGCCCGTTCGAGATCACTTGAGAGTAAAAAAGTTCATGTTTCTAATGTTGTTTTTTGTATAATAGAACCCATTTAGGGTTCTTTTGGCTAATATGATCCTTCTAAGGGACTTCCATGTTAGAACTTTTTTTTCTGTTTAGAATCTTTAGGGATTTTCTTGTTTCTTTTCAGCAATTGCAATTTAGTACGATTCTGAGAAGAAGGATGTCCTTAATTTAAACGGTTCCTATGTAAACTTAGAACTCCTTCTTTGAGGGGAAGGATGTTCTTGTTCCTCAGCGTTCTTAGGTCTGCTTTAAACTTTCCTTAAATAATTCCTCCTTCACCTGTTCTTGCTACATTTTAAAGCTATTTTAAATGAAAAAATGCCATGATTTTTTTTCTTGAGAGTTTTCCATTTTGTTTTCAGCGGTTGTTTTTTTTTTACAAATTAGGACCCCTTCAAAGCGAAATATAACCTTGCTTAGCGGTTCATTCAGCCTTGCGAAAAAGTCTTAAAAGCTGAATGAACCGGTAAACAAGGTTAAAAAAAAAGAACTATCAAGAAAATTATGGCTGCATCAATAATTAATGGTGCAGCCTTAATTTGTTTGATAGTTTTTCTCGTCTCCTTTCTACGGTGATTTCTGTAGCTTTCAATGTTTCTTTCTGCAACTTAGAAACCTTTTGAAGCAATTACTTGTTTTTAATGCCTATTTCTGGAGGAGAGAACTCCTATAAATGGCAATATGTCCTTGATCGGATGTGAGTTGCAAAGTAGAACCTTCTTGAGGTCTTTTGGGTTTGTTTTAATGGTTCTTTTTTCACGATTGTACTTAAAGGAGAAATTTCCTTGTTTTGCAATGATTCCTTCTTTCATTTAGAACCTCTTCTGAACGGAAAAATATCCCCGTGAGTGACATATCGCGACAATAAGGACTACCTTTATGATTTTTTCTTGATTATTTTAATGGATTGTTTTTTTCAGAGCTCGAGATCTGGTAGCGAGGGATCTGAATGGGTACAGTGACCCTTACTGCGTGGTCAAGGTCAATGGCGAGGTCAAATACCGAACGAGAGTGAAGAAAAAGACACTAGATCCATTATGGGACGAGGTTCTGATGACTCATCTGCCCAAGAAAAATCAGCACCTCCTTATTGTAAGTACTATGAATAAGAACCCATAGGGGCTGCTAGAGTTGAATCCTTGCAGAACAATTAAAGAACCCTTTGAGAAATCTATAACACCCGAAATAACTCGTGCATGCAAAGTTCTACGAACAGACACGAACACTTGAACACACGAATATTCCTCGTTGTATTAGGCTTTCACCCCGTTTATGATATTTTAACGTCCCCTTTTAACCTTAATAATTTTATTATTAAGAATTAGAATTTAGATTTATATATCCAGCAAACCGCAAGAAACAGAAAAACAGGATAATTTTTCTTCGGAAATGTTATTTCCTAATTCGCAAAAATTCCGTACAGGGGTGGGATTCGAACCGTGCGCCACACTAAGGCAGCGAGTAACCGCTTTGATCTCAATTAAACCGTTCCTTAGACAACTTGGCTACGCGGAAGACAAAAATCTTCCAAATAAACAAGCTTTTTAAGGCACGCTTCGCAAGGTCGATCGGGACTATGAAAGAGAGAGAAATTAATAGGGAATTCAAAGAAAGATTTATACATTTTATATTCGCCGCGTGTTTACCTCAACTATTTTATGACAGAATTGCATTCATCACTTCGGTGACAGTGGTGATTTTAGATGGGTTTGAAGCATCGTGTGGTGTACTTTGTTTTGCTTGAACTGTTTAAGACCTACTTTTATGAGTTTCTTCACATTTTCGGGGGACGCTGACTTTACCTCTATCCCTGATAAACTGACAACTGAACAATTTTGTTTTGTATCTAGGGTCCAAAAACAGCTATGACATACAAGTCTTTGTTCTCTGCGAAATCAAACCTTTTGGTAATTTCTGTCAATATGGTCTCTCTCGTTATTTTAATTCCTTGATTTTCTTTGGCTGAGGATGCTAATACTCTCTTCAGAGTGATATCAAGAGGAATGACGTCTGCTATTGATAACGAGTTCTTGCTGATTTTCTTGGTGATATATTCAAAGGGTTGGAGTACAGTAATATAGTTGATTAAAATTGTATTGTCTTGGAGTGCTAAGGACTTGATTTTAGCATTAGAGCTGCCGTACAAGCAGAAAGATTCACTAAGATCTTTCATCCTTATCGTCATTTACAGAATGCTGTCCAGCGAGTGGGAACATCATGTATTCAGAAAGCTGTGGGGCATTTATTCTAGCCTGTATTTTCTTGAGTTCTTCTTGAGCTACGTTTGAATGATTAAAATGTGTTGAAATTGACCTACATTTAGAGATAAGTTCACTTACTGATTTTTGAGATGTCAAGCCCTGTTTAATGGTAAGGTGCAGTTGATGACTGGTACAGTTTGTGTTATTCACGCCAGAAGGAAACATCTTTCTTGATATTGGCACCAGCATCTCTCATAACATAGTGAACATCATCTAGAGACAGGTTCCATTTCTCCAACAGTCCATTAAATACTTAACTGAGATATCTACCTGTGTGACATTTGGTGAGTGGTTCAGCGCACAACACGAAATTTCGGCGTTTGAAGTCCTTGTCTACGGCATGACTAGTCAGAGATAACAAAGAAACTCCCGATTCAGTATCAGACCATTTGCCGGTGGTGAATGCTAGTTTGGTTGATTGTTTGATAGAGCTAATTGAATCCGAAACTTTAGTTTTCACGCAGCCATACATTTTCTCACAAATGATATATCTGTAATATTTCCTTTGACGTAGTGGATATAATGGGACCGCTTCTTCCATTAGTCGTACATAACCAAGATCTTCCACGTGAGAAAGGGGAAGATCGTCCATTACTAGCATTTCTGCAATTTTACTATACATGTTTTGTGTTTTTGCATTGTTAGCGTCTGATAACTTTTTCTTTTCTATGGACATTTCCAGAGTACGCTGCTTCATTCTTAAAGCTGGTGTTGGAGATCCTTTCCTCTTTTTTGCTTCTCTTGCTTGCTCATAGCCTTATATTCTTCTGGATGCTTGATGCTAAGATGGTTTCTCAACCCAGATGTCGTTTTCTTTTTCGAGAATAATTAGAATTGCAAAGTTTATACTTTGCAATACCACTAGAGATAATCTCGAAGTAATCCCAAACCACATTGGACGTGGACGCAATTATGCAACAGCTGCAACACAGTTCTCTTTCAAGGAAAGTTGATTTCGAATGTAGGTGACAAAGAAGGGCACGTATATTCTTACTCGGCTAAGGCTTACGATACACTGAGGCTACTGAGCAGGGTTGTCAGATTAAAATGACGAAATAATGCCAAATCATGGAAAGAAAAAGCCAAAAAAACTGCCAAGAAAAATTGATAAAGCCAAATAAAAAAGCCAGTTAAACTTCTTATACTTACATTACATAAAAACCGCTTCAGCAAATAAATTTTCTTCTTCATTGTTAAGGGAAGGAGTAGAATCTGCAGCATATACATTTTTAACCTTAAAATCCTCAAGCATTTTTGATGATGGTATAAAATCCTTACAACGCTTGTTAGAGAACAAGAGTTCTGCTCTTATTCTGATAAGTGCTTCCAGGAAGCTGCAGTCTATTCCGTGCTTTGGTCTTAATGCAAGTTAGAAGAGAGAATACCCTCTCCACCACAGCATTACTAATAGGTGTTATTAGGCAAGTGAGGGCAAAGGAGGCAAGCTCTTTAAATTGAGGATGCTGCAGAACACCTTTCCAGAATTGCTCACTGTCTTTAGGTAGTCCGTTTTCCTTAAATTGTTCTTCTTCCTTCCAATCTATGAAAGGCAATTTTTACTATCGCTCCTGAATATTGGTAAGATTTTCTTCAGCCAAGTTCAAAAAAGGTAATTCAGAAAATAATGGCCTAGAAATTTGACTTAAAATTATTCCTGGCCTAAATTTGGTCAGATCTTGAAATATATTTCTTGCTGAGGGAAGTCTCTTTTCAGTTTGAACGAGTGCCTCTTCTAACACCGACAAACATCTTTCCTTAACACTTAAAACTTCTTGCAGACTGTTTATATTATTATTATTTTTTTGCATGAAATTAGTGCATTCTGACAAGAACTTGATACCAAAATCAACTTGAGTAATACTTTTTTCTGATTATTGGCATCATAAAGCCTGCTTTTCTTTTTCAAATGGAAGGGGTGCAGTACGAGCTTGCTGAAATTCTGTGGAAGAATTCATAACTTGAAACAAATATTTGTATTCTTCTCGTCTTAGATTGCTATGACGAAACAAATTGGGTACCTCAATCAGCAAAAATCCAATATTTGATGGCAGCTTTGACATTGCATATTGAAAACATAATGCTAATGAATGGCAAATTCACTTCAATTGTACACAGAAAGGAGACACTTCTTTGAGTCTGGACCAAACTGAATTATTTCATCCCACCATGTTGGACGCACCATCTGATGCAAAACAAATGCAATTTTGTAGACTTTGACCACATTTTGTTATTTCACTGTCAATGAAATTAAAGATATTCTCTCCTGTAGTCTGTTGAACAGGAATTAAGCCTAGAAATCCCGTAATAATTTCATTTGTCCTACCACTCAGCAATCTAACCAAAATACACAAATATTTTTGAGTAGAGACATCGGTGGACTCATCAATAATGATTGCATAATGATTGCATAATGATTGCATATTGCATCGGTAATAATTTACAATATGGTGATTGAGATCCATCAGTTGCTTTTTTAACCCACACTTATTATTATATTTTCCCACTTATTATTATATTTTTGATTAGAGTCATAGAAAGATTCGACTTGGGCATAATTAACGGTTTAACCGAGAAAAGATTATCGACATAAAATAAGATACAAAGCGGTAAGTTCGAGCACTTGTAAACATGAAACAGAATTACAGGAAGGGTTGCCACAAGCAAATTTTAAAAAGAACCGAAATTTGGAGTTAAAAGGTATCAGAAAGAACCAGATGTAAATTTTGCGTGAGATACTACAATCTAAATAATGTTAAAAATACTTTATAATACCAGCAGACAAAAAAAACAAGAGCCAAACGAGTTTTCCTGACGCCAATTAGCCTTAGAAAAAGACAAATTTAAGGGATTTGGCGTGAAAAAAGCCAATGTGGCAACACTGCTACTGAGTCTGCCAGTGAGCCACTGTAGTCTGTTAGTAACCGTTGTAGGGTGGGGGAGGAAATGACCAAGTCTTCCCAACTTATGCGTTTGTTTTTGTAATATTTGTTCATTGTTTATAATTTAGCTTATATTTGTTCATTTATTGATTTTGACAAAATATTCGCATATCTGAGTGTGAATGTGAATGCTAATGCGAATACTGAAAAACATAGCGTGAATATTATATATATATATATATATATATATATATATATATATATATATATATATATATATATATATATATATACATACATATAATAATAATTGAAAATCACATGACACGTAATATATAATAGATGTATTTTAAAAGCCCAAAGAAATGAAAACTGTTAACACAACCTGGAAAAACGCTAAGGAAATTATTATTAAGTATACAATTAAAGCTTAAGAAGGAAAATGGGAGATATAGTAACATACAAATAGGGGCAAACTCTTTTACCCTTATCAGATGAGTAAAGAAGTTGGATTCGAACATGTGTCATTAAGCGTTCTGGGGTTGAGGATGGTAGCTCTGGCGATAAACGTAGTGGTCATTTTAGCGAAGAGCACTTAATGACACAGGTTCGAATCCAACTCCTTTATTCATTTTTTTATAACGGTTAAAATAGTTTGCCTTTATTTTACTGTTACAAATCTCCCATTTTCCTTCTTAAGCTTTAGTGGTACACTTAATAATAATTTCCTTAGCGTTTTACGGGTTGTGTTACTAGTTTTCATTTCTTTGGGACTTTAATATATATATATATATATATATATATATATATATATATATATATATATATATATATATATATATATATATATAGTACAAGAAAGAGAAATTGGACGCGAATGAGCAATGAGACAAGAAACAGGAGTTTTTTAGAGGTAAGAGAAAGGGACATTAGAAGAAGACTAGAATCAAAGAGAGCAAAGGGCGGCCCATTGAAGGCAATCCTTTACCGAGGATTGCCTCGATGTATGTGACTTGGGGATGAGCCTTTAAATTGTGAGCGGGTAAAAAGATGTGGTATAAAAATTCCTTGGAGGTTCCTAGCTTAGAGAGATACTGGGTTTGACGAGTTAACGCTTTGGGCAAATTAAAGTCACTGTGCCTGGTAGCTCAGCGGTAGAGCATCTGACCGGCAATCAGTAGACCTGGGTTCGAATCCCGGCCAGGAATTTTAAACTTTTTGCCCCTGGCGTTATCTCTGTCTCCTCGGTAAAGGATTGCCTTCATTGTGCCGCCCTCTGCTCTCTTTGATTCTAGTCTTCTTCTAATGTCCCTTTCTCTTACCTCTAAAAAACTCCTGTTTCTTGTCTCATTGCTCATTCGCGTCCAATTTCTCTTCGTGTACTGTATTGTTATATAGTCTGCAATGCAAAGTTTCTGCACCTTTATTTCTGTCTTCAAAATTGTTTTGAAAGGCAGAAAATAAATATGGCGAAAGCCCTGTGGTGGTTGTTATCACTCGCAGAACCGCAGAACTTGCATTTGCTCCTTCTTCATATATATATATATATATATATATGCGTGGCCAAGTTTTAGAGGTAGCAGAAAATGAAGGGGAAAGCATTAATTAACTCATAGTGAAATACAATGGTAGTTTCAGTTTGGATGAAAAGTTTTTTGTCTCTAAAAGAATTATTTTAACCGATTAAGACCAAAGTCTTCCTTGTTAGTAGGGCAGTAAAATAGGGAGAATGTGAAGAGTTAGGATAAATTAAAAGTGGCATATTTTCGTATCTTGACATTTAAAGTCTGTTTGTTTGTTAGTTAAGTTCTCCTAACATTGTTTGAAGTTTGTTTGATAGTTAAGTTCTCTTATTATTGTTTAAGTTTGTTTGTGAATCTGTTTGTTTAGATCTTCGTCGTGGAACACTTATTAACGCATAGGTAGAGAATCAGATTAGCAGATAAAATGAGATAGATAACACCTAACTTATGAGAGGCTTTCACCTGCTCGCTGCTGTCTCTTACGTCTGAAGAAGAACACATTTACTAACTGGTCTTGTAGAAGTCATTTAGGTATAGCTAGCGCGGAGGGAGATGTTACTTAAGGTGAGGTCGGGTTCTATCTGCCTGCTCGTTAAACTTATAGCTAGTCTTCCCCTTTTCATTATTTACTAAACTAATTCTCCCTATAGAGACGGGGAGGGAAATGACTCAATTTTATTTCCTATGTCCCCTGTCCTCAAGCGTTGGGTCTTTCCCGGAAGCCCACTAGCAAAGTCAGAAGCCATAATCCGAAGTCACATGGGAATGTTTAAGGGAGATAAACCGTGTCTTCCATGACCGTTCGTTTGCCTGGACAATCAAAGTTTTCGTGCTAAATCAAAAAGACCAGGTCGCAACAAAGAAGATTTTGTATAGTGGCTGGGTAGATGTTTGCTTGTGTTTGAGGGCGGCGAGGTCTATCCTAATTTTAAAAACACTCCATGCATTTGAAAGTTAAAAATTGTTAAGGTTGTGAAGTTTAAAAATAGCAAACTAAATCTAACCCTAGGTCTTCTTGTGTTTCATTTTATTGTTTTTTTTTGCTACAATTTCGCTTAAATTAATCACCCAATTACCTAATAGGAGCTTTACCTTCAAGTGCTACTGTTCTTTGTTGTTGTTTTGAGGAAGAAGCCTTAAACGGCGTAGGAGGCACGACTTTTGGCTCGACCCTTGGTTACCTCCGAAATTTCTTGGTTTGTGTTCGAATTCGCCCCCCCTCCCCTCCAATGAGTTATAGAGTGCTCATTGGGATACAGAATTTTAATGTGATATTGAAGTATTTGGCCATCTCCTCTCTTCAGCCTGAATATCCGAACTCGCTTATCATCTCCATGGATCAGTTTTAAGGGATTTTGTATTAGAACTACATCTCCCACTTTGACTCGATTGGTCCAAGGAATCTGATATAGGTCTCGAATATGTTCTCTTAATCTAGGAGATAGGTATTGCACCAGAGTTCTCAGAAGTTTACGAACTTATTTGCGTGGAGTCTAAGGGATTCTTTAAGTTCTTCATAACATCAGTTCTAGGTATCCACAAATGATAGACCTTTTCTGATAATGTTGAAGGAAATATTAGCGTTTGCATTCAGATGAGAAAAGAATAGGAGTAAGGGGACTAAATACTTTTTCGATGATCAGTAAGTCAGAGGACGAGAGTTGATAGCGTTTTTCATAGACGATATCAGTGTAATCAAATTGAAGTTATCGAGATTACCCTGATTAATCTCTCCTAGCTTAATCAAATTCAAGGACTAAATACAGCAGCATGAGGTATTTTATACTGTTTATTTCAAGTGATTTTGGAATTCGTCAGATTGTATGGCTTTGGATAACTCTTTGAATCCGGAATTTATTGTTTTTTTCATTATCAGAGTAGACGTGCTTGGCACGCTAATGAGCTTTTTGAACCTTTGAAATGTTTTCACGAATTGCAACGTTGACATGTCTGGTACTAATTTTAGACAAGTTAAAATTAAGAGATTTTACATAAAAGTGAGCAGTGAAATCTATCCCCGAAAGCTGTAAAGGTTCCACAAAATTCATCTGATCCTTCGTGAAGCTTTTCATCTTGCGATAAGAAAAAGCAAAGGAATTAAATATTTATGCAATTGCTTGATATTTCTTTGATTGTCTGTTGAAGTGAACTAACCCTGAAACGAGAGCTCAAAAGCATCGTCAGGGTTGCCTCAATTCCCAAATGCTTACATTTTAAATGGCAATTTCGCATCATTATGCATTGTGATGAAAAATCTCCGGACCACTGCCCCTAAAGTGACTGCCAAGATGAACCAATATCTCACTAGCCAGGAGATTTCGACCAAAACTGTTCACCGTGAGCTCAATAAAGTGGGATGTCATGGAAGAGCCGATATCAAGAAACCTCTGCTTTCTCATCAAAACATTCAGAAAAGGCTGAACTGGTGTAGAGATCGCAAGGGCTGGTCGACAGACCAATGGAAGCAAGTAATATCCTCCGACGAGTCCAGTTTTTCTCTTTTTCCCACTGCAGGGCGAGTTTATGTGTAGAGGCATCGATGGGAAGATTTTAATCCTGACTGCCTTCTTCCTACATTGAAGCACGGAGGAGGGTCAGTGATGGTTTGAGCAGATATATCTTGAAATTCTCTTGGCCCAATCGTCGCCCTGCATGGCAGGATCAACAGCAATGAATATCTTAATATTTTCGATGATCAAGTCCATCCTATGGTCCAGACATTATTCCCTGATGATTAGTGCTTTTTTCAAGATCACAATGCCCCAATATACACCGATCGTGTGATTAAAAAGTGGTATGAAGAACATAGGAGTGAGCTACAATACATGGAGCCCACCCCTCTCAATCTAGAGATCTTAATATTATTGAGCATTTGTGGTGCGTCTTGGAGCGAAAAGCTAGAAGTCGTTACCCTCCACCGTCGTGTCTGAAACAGCTGGAGCAGGTATTGCAAGAAGAATGGCTTTAGATTCCTCTCAGTGAAGTTAGGAACCTGTATGAATCAATTTCAAGACACAAGAAAAAGGAAGACCAACTCCATATTAAATAAATATTCATTGGATTTAAAACGGTGTCCAATTATATATATATATATATATATATATATATATATATATATACTAGTTGGCTAAAAAAATGGATTGTTTTTGAGAAGCAATAACCATTGCAGCTAGGGCCTGAAATAAAAAACAAATGAAAGATGAATTCTGTTAAGGGACCAAAATGTCTCTAAAGGTACACACTACTGTACGCAAGACAGCCACTATCGGAGCTGCGCTCGGGTACAATTGAATTAAAAAAAAACAAGGTAAGGACCTTCTACTTAGAGTGCGATATTATAGGTTGGCTCTTTAAAAGGGAATACGTTTGCCGGTTTCGTCTCAAGGGTTATTCGAAAGATAAACACCTCTACAAAAAATAAACGTAAATACAATTAATAAGAACAAGGGCACAGATTAATATGGAAATTTAAATGATAATCAGTACGACAAAAGCATATTATGACGGGCAAAAATTAACTAAAACAAGTCCGGGAAAATATATAAGTGATCTAATAAGTTGGATTGAACAAAAGATTTAGCAAGTCTATTGGCGTTCCCCCAAATGGGAAATTCTTCTTAGGATTGGGAACGAAGAGGTGGGAATTACAAGGAAAGGATTCCTGGTTACTTCTGGAAGATGAACTGAGGATGTGGAAGTCCAATGGCCAGGTCTTCGTCGATGGAGTCTCGATGCGAAGGCATCCAGAGAGACTCCGAAGTGGGTTGAGATTACCTCGGCTCCAGGGAGAATTTATCACGAAATCGAGATTCGTCTGCGGACGGCACAAAGTCTTAATCAATGTAGTGAGACGAGAGAAACTCAGGACAACTTTTGGGTATAAACCGGTTTCGGTAATCTTCCTCTGATCAGGGTGAATTACACGAAGATGATCTGCTGACGAGATAACAATGGCGAGGGGGTCACTTCACTGAAGACAGATACTAAGGTCTGGACGGCAAGAAGCTCGGGTTCTCTCTATCTGCTGAGGATTTGCAGACATCACCTTAAATAGGAGCCGCAGTCATGGGCGAGAGAGGGCTTCGCGCGCGCTGGCCTCCCAAGGGGATACCGGATGTGGTTTGAACAAACATGAACCCTGATAATTTCGGGTATCGACGAGACGAAGGGAATTAAGCAAGATTCCCAAGGGATATCGGGCGCGACTTAAGCAAACATGAACCTTGATAATCTTGGGCATCGACGAGGCAAACGGGAAATAAGAGGGATTCCCTTGTACCCCAAGAGGGAGAAGATGAACACGGCTGCCACCTGTATAATTTCGGGTGATAAAGCACCCGAAATTAAACACAGCTGCGTTGATTTGTCTTGACCAGAGAAGTTATGTGTGAAAATAGGGTTTCGAGTTTCCTGCTTCCACAAATCCTTTATCTATAAACACTTATTACTTGTAAAAATCGTCTCAGAGTCATTTAATAAGTTAATTAGCCTTTAGCAAATAATGTCAAAAACATGTGTATTTTATTTTCTAAATCAATCTTTAAAAAAGTTCAAAATTTTAAATTAAATTTAAATTTTAATGACTGGTTCAATATTCCCTCCTTTATGGTCAACCACAAGATATATAGGCTAACCTAATGTTCCCGTTGCTTCCCAAATTTTGTTCAATTATTATCATTATTATTATTATTTTTATTATTATTTATTATTATTATTTTTATTATTATTACACTCTAGAATAATGAAAGAAAACCCGGAAATGAGAATAAACTTTTCTAGAGGTATTTTTGCGTAAATCACGATTATAACATCCATCTCTTTCTTCGAGCCACAGTTTCTCGGAAATTACCATCTTACTTACGTTAAATTCATTGACGGTTTCTTAGAGATTGAATACAAACAGGATTGGACCGAAACGGACAACTCTAAAAGTTATCAACGGATCTTGATATAATTTTAATGAGATGTTCCTAAAGTACTTGTCAATCTAATCTTTGAAACTTACGAAAGTATTTCTAATATATTTTCAATTAGATGGGTCAAAATCCGTGGTAACTCTTACGTAACGCTTAATAATACTTTTTTATTTAATATTTGTTGTTGATATTATTTATATTATTTTTCACATACTATAGTGTTTTTATTTACAAAAGACAGAGCTAAAATGCCTAGAGAATGCAAAAATTCCCTGTCAGTTTCTGTTATATACGTGGATCAGTCGCATTAAGAGAATACAAGAGACAGTTGGCTAAACATATGAAGAAACCTTATGAGATGTACTTTGGATGTAAAGTGGGTGACCAGGACAAACGGTGGGCACCTCATATATGTTGTGTCAGGTGCACAATTTCCCTTTCTGCCTGGGTGAAAAGCAAAAGGCCTGGCCTCATGTTTGGCATCCCAATGTTCTGGGAGGAGCCAAAGGACCATTCAACGAATTGCTACTTCTGCTTATATTAAAGGTGGGTATTCAATGTGTTTTCTTACCTGGTCTTTAATTTATTTTAAAGAGATGTATCAATTAAAAATATCAAAATACATACTATGTTGTACTTCCACTATTTGTGCAAAGTGATCACAGACAGTAATATCCATTTTAAGTCTGATTTTAATTTATTTCACTGCAGGTCTCAACAGAAAAGGCAAGAAATCTATCATGTATCCAGATCTTCAGTCTGCTATTCGCCCAGTTTGACATTCAAGTACTATTCCTGTACCACAGCCGCCCTCTGAACTACCAAGCGATGACACGAGCAAGTCAGACGATTCAGGATCTCAAGATACACCATATGTGGCACAACTTGAATCTGACAAGAAACCACACCTCATCACCCAACCGGAACTCCATGATCTAACTCGTGATCTAACACGTGCTAAGCAACACCGTGAACTCCTGGCCTCACGTCTGCAACAATGGAATCTGTTGGATGAACATGCTCGAATTACAGTATTTAGGAAGCGTTCTGCAGATCTACAGCAATTCTTCACTTTTGAAAACAACTTGACTTATTGCAATGATATCAGAGGCCTATTCAATGCCCTTGAGTTGACCTATGAACCAAATGAGTGGAGGTTATTTATAGGTGCATCTCTTTACAGCATTAAAACGGTTTTGTTGCACATTGGGAACACCATGCCTTCAGTTCTAGTTGCTTACTCAGTCATTTTAAGAAAGACATATGATAACCTTGCTTTTATTCTAGACCGCATAAGTTACAAGGAGCATAAGTGGATAATTTGTGCAGACTTTAAAGTAGTAACCCTACTTAGTGGGCTAAAAACTGGATACACCAAGTTTATGTGCTTCCTTCGCAAATGAGACAGTAGGGGCAGATCAAAGCATTATGTACGCTCAGAATGGTCACCTCGGGAAACTATGACGCCTGGATTCCATAATGTAATTCATGAGCCACTATTTACAAGGAATAAAATTATTTTGCCACCACTGCATATAAAACTAGGCCTAATGAAGTAATTTACCAAAACACTGCAACATAACAAGCCATGTTTCCAGTACCTCAAAGCGATCTTCCCTAAAATAAGTGATGCCAAGATTAAAGAAGGCATATTCGTTGGTCCTCAAACTCGTCAACTTATAGCTGATGAGGACTTCGAGGCGACAATGGATGAAACTGAAGTAGCGGCCTGGCATGAATTCAAAGATGTATGCAAAGGACTTCTGGGAAAGCACCAAAGGGCTCAGCGAGAGCGTATAGTGGAGAGCCTAATCAAGTGCTACCAAGATCTCGGATGCAATATGTCATTGAAGATACACTTTCTTCATTCTCATCTGTCCTTCTTTCCAGAGAATGTAGAGGGTGTGACTGATGAACATGGAGAAAGGTCCCATCAAAATATAGCGTCAAAGGAAAACAGGTATAAGGAAAAATGGAGCCCTGCTATGCTGGCTGACTTCTGCTGGAATCTGAAGTGTGACACACCTGAGACGTCTTACAAACGAAGAAGTAAATACTAAATGTAGGTTAATAGATTATATAACGCTAACAAACATGTTGATTCATTATATATTCATGAATTAATTACAATGGACACATTTAATCTGACTTTGGAAGCGAAATACATTTATGGTATCGTGGAAATCGGTATCAATTGCATAATTATTAAATTGGCAATTTACAAGAAAATGTTACGTGATGGCAAATTTTTGTTAGCAAATTCAAATTCAACACACTCGACTTCATAATAAAATGCACACGAAATCTATGTTTTTTTCTTGAAACTGAAATTTGTTGTACAATGCTATTAATCATAATTATTCCCCTTTATTCTTTTTCCATTTTGCCATTATCGTCATTCATACAAAGTGGTATCTGTTCACATCACGCCCTAAAGCCCTGTTTTATATACCCCCTCATTTCCTCTCTGCCTAGACTTTGTGGGACCACGACGCCTTCGGGATGAAGGACTTCCTGGGATCGGTGACCTTAAATGAGGGAGATGTGCGCTCCTTCTCTGCCCCAGGAGTCCCCATGTGGTGCAAGCTGGACGGCGTCAAGACGGGAAGTCTGGAACTCAAGATTAAACTTATCTCCGAAGATTTTGAGGTGAACAAATGAGTCCAGCTCGGAATTTGGTTGGGGGGTTCTGCGTCAACTACAAAGTAGGTCTCACGGAACTACTTTTAAGACGGAGGGAATCGTTTGTAAACTCCCCAATACCAACTCGTGTTAAATAATAATAAAATTCTCTCGTTTTCATTTTTCACTCTCTTCTTTCTCTTTTATTTTCTCACTTTCTCTTTATTTTTACCTATAATTTTCTTTTTACTATTTATTCTTTTGTATTAAGAAAAATTGAATATATTAACAGAATAATAAGAGAACATTGCCAACGATCGAAGAGCGCATTTAGAAGAAGAGGATGGCAGAGGATGATTGGGCCAATAGGCGATAAGCCTGATTGATCGCAATGCGCCTTGCCTCCCTTTGCGAATCTCATACATTACCTTCTCTTTTCATCACATTTATTTCGGTCTCTCTATCCACACATGCTTTGTCCCCTACATACACACACACACACACACATATATATATATATATATATATATATATATATATATATATATATATATATATATATATATGGCGGGACACAGGGAAAACAAAGGTGCGTCGGTAGATCGGCGGCTATATTCAAACGAATGTCCGTTCGTACGAGTGTGTGTAGATACGAAGGTTCAAGAGAGTAATCCGACGGATAACTTACTGGTTCGATGCCTGAGAGCTAGGTTTACTCGAACATGTATGTAGATTAATAAAAAGAACAATATTGAAGAAGAAAAGGAGTTTCAAGCAGGTACAGAGAGCTGAAAAAAGATAGATAGATAGATAGATCGACAGACATATTTATATTTCATTTAAATGAATTACATAGTATTGAAAATTGATTATACAATTTTAGATTTACACAAAACAACTGCTATACATTAAGTCATTTTACAGATTTCAGAGTTTAGAAACAAATTTATCATCACCATAGTCGAAAAGGTTTTCCTTTGCTTAAAGTGTTTAAACATATATACAAACAAACACTCTCACACACACACACACATATATACAGTATATATATATATATATATATATATATATATATATATATATATATATATATATATATATATATATATATATTATATATATATATATATATATATTTATATATATATATATATATATATATATATATATATATATATATATATATATATATATATATATATATATATATATATATATGTCGTAGAATGACCCTAGGTTTTGATCCCTTTACTCTTTGACACCCTTTTAGTAGCGGTATGCTTTAAGGGGCGTGAGTTACTTCTATGATGAAGTAGGCTTTGTTCTAAGAGTGCTATTTTAGTGGTTTAGTTCTTAAGGAAGAGCTATTTTTAAACACATAAGGATAAGAGGAAACACCAGAATCTACCAAAATAAACATGTATTTTAAATTAAATATTACAAACCAACAGTAAACACATTTCTATCTTTGGCCTCAAAGATCTTTCAATGACAAAACATAAACAAGTAGGCTTCCAGTAAACATACCAATTGCCAATTAGTATTTTTATCACGACCCTATTTGATTAGCATAAAACATTAAATTAACGTACTCTCATCTACAAACACATATGACCTAGGTTCAAGAATAATGGTTTCTACTCTCCTCTAAAACGTGGGACGTACTAAACTTCTACTATCGCAATAGAGATATAAATGTTATTGTTAACTTACAGGTAGGTATTAGGGATTGCCGGATGTCGCTGGAGGACTTATCTCTCGCTTTGAAGTGGTGTGGCCGCTGGTTGAAATTTCGTCCGGAAGAGAATGCTTGTCGCCTGTGACGGGGGCTGCTTCTTCAACGTAATTAAAGAACGGGAGCTTGTTGGGGCTGGGTTCTTCTCCCCTCACTCTTACGGTGCTTGAGATGTGAGAATCACTCGAGAGTGAGCGGCTTTGCTATTCTTCAGTCGGACTTCTTTGCAGACTGCAAAGGCTTCTTCGGTATGGCACCGATATAAAACTTGACTATTTAGGTTAATACGGCCCTGAAAGGGAGGATCGATTTTCTCAATCTGATCCTCTCGTTTCTCACTGAAATAGTCTTGTATGGCTGAAGGATCGATCTTCACGAACTACCCTTCTTCTGGCGTATCGACTTCTAATCTTCTTGTCTGGCTGAAAGATCGATCTTTACGAACTAATCTTTCTTCTGGCGAATCGACTACTAATAATCTTCTTGTCTGGCCGACGGATCGATCTTCACGAACTAATCCACCTCTGGCGTATCGACTTATGATAATCCTCTTCTCTTTCTTTGCGGGGCTTATTTATAGGTGGATTGCCGCCCCATCTAAAGGGGGGAAGTGACCAGGCCACAGAGGCAAAAGGGGGGGGGGGGAGCGAATGGTGAGTTAGCATCTGGGGAGAGCGAGAATTCCTGAGGTGGCACTGGGGTGCCCAAGTCAGCTCGCAAATTATAGGCTCGCAACCGCACCGCTACTTGGCGTGCCTTCTGACTCGCACCGCTTTTTTTTCCATAACCACGGGTTTATAGGTCTCGTAGGTAATTCGATCGTTAGAGCGTCGTTTAAGGACCTTAGGTGGTCGCCTTCAAACAGATGTTAGCTCCAACTGCCCACAGCGGCGGGGAGATCACACATGGTAAGCATTTTCGCCGGCTACCTTTCCCACGCTTCTCCTCATGAGGGGGGGGGGGCTTGAATGTACCTATACTCCTCCAGGATGCTTAATGTAGCCATTTCTCCACATTTACCTCCATCCTTAAGAAAATAACGGGAGGAAGGGGAGTCCAATCCGACGCTTACAATAATATACATGTGTAACTTACGGAACATTATATTATTCAATAAATTCTAGTTCACTCGGGAATGCCTCGATAACATTTCACCTGACCTTACATTAATTCCTATATTACTGTGCCAACTTAGAATTTTCTTACCTACCACTAGGGGGTTACTCGCCCCTACTTACTTACAATTCTACTGATTTACACTTAACTTTGCTATAATACAATAGTTAGGCTGCTCCTTAATCGTCGACAGGGTTCCGACTTAACGAGTCGGCCATACAATTGTTTGACCCTTTTATTTAGTGAATGGAGTACTGGTACTCCATTAAGAGTAAACTCCATCTCAGGAGTCTTCCATTCTTACACTTATTTTTACCTAAGTATGACAACGGTTTATGGTCGCATTCCAACTTAAACTCGCGCCCTCTTAGATAATATTTGAATTTACCTATGGACCATATTATGGCCAAAGCTTCGATTTCGATAGTAGCGTAGGCTTTTTCTCTACTCAATAGTTTCCTACTGACATAAGCTATGGGATAGGCTGTTTCGTCATCTTCGTATTGAAGCAATACTCCGCCTAACCCGTCCCGACTAGCGTCCGTGCGAAGGCCGAAGATCTTGTTGGGATTTGGTAAGCGAAGAATGGGCGCAGTTACAAGTTTTCCTTTTAGAACCTCCAACTGAGTTATTGCATGGGGGTTCCACGTGACAGGGTCTGACGCTCTCTTTTTTAACAAATCATTAAGTGGGGCCGCAATGGAAGCGAAGTGTGGTACAAAACGCCTATAGAACGAGGCCGCTCCCATAAACGATCGGAGTTGTTTCTTTGTTTTCGGCCGGGGCATCTTGACTATGGCGTCCACTTTTTCTTGCTGGGTAGTCAAGTGTTTTTGTCCTATTTTGAATCCCAGGTAGTCAATGGATTCGTAGGCAAAATAACACTTGGTCGGTCCGGCGGTTAGACCTTGCTCCTTCAATTTCTCCAGCAATGAGCGTAAGGCGTGTAAGTGTGACTCCCATGTACGGGTAGCTACGTACACGTTGTCGAAGTAAAACGACACGTCAATTAGTCCAGCGATAATTCGCCTCATCATCCTATTATAATTGCTACCGGCTGTAAGTAGTCCGAAGGGTAGCCTGGTAAACTGTAACAGACCTCTCTCGGTCGCAAACGCCGTCAGTTTTTTGGACTCCTTAGCGAGAGGTATTTGATAGTACGCTTTACACAAATCCAATTCGGTGATGAATTTAGCGTCTTCAAATAAATGGAGATTTTGATCTATAAGTGGGGTGGGCTCGGCGTCGAAAACGGTGACTGAATTCAATTTTCGGAAGTCCACGCACATCCGAAATGATTGATCCGGTTTCTTAACCATTACTATGGGGGAGCAATAATCGGACTCCGATGGCTCTAAAATTCCCAATTTTAGTAAATTCCGGACTTCCTTATTGAAGGCTTCTCGTAGGTGGATCGGTAAAGGATATGGTTTGCCCTGAACCACTGAATTAGTTTTTAGTTTTATTTCATGGATAAAATCCTTGGCACATCCGGGGTTTTCAGAAATGACTTCTGGGAATTCCATGAGCAAGTTCAACATTTCCGCTTTTTGTTGAATTTTTAAGTGGGGATTTATCTTTAAATCCACCCGAGGGTCTTCCGGGGTAGGTGAGAGCGAGGGAAGTTCGTATTCCTCGTCTTGTTCCACACACACGGTGTGTATGACTTGCAGGGGCGTACCCGGGTAAACGGCATTCATCGGTTCTTCTTCGTCTAGAAGGGTAATATTCTTTATGTACGTGCGGCGGTGATATTTTTTTAGCATGTTTATGTGATAGGTTCTTCGCCCTGTTGGGGTATCTATCAAGTAATCGACTGGACCCCGTGCCTCGATTACTTCAAACGGTCCCTTCCACTGGGCCCATAACTTATTATTTTCGGTCGGGAGTAATAATAAGTCTTCATCTCCTGCCTTTAATTTTCGAGCCTTTGCTTTCATATCGAAGTAGTCCCGATATTTGGCTAAATTTTTCTCGGCGTTCTCTCGAGCTAAGCCAGAGCAGTATTCTAGGCGCTCGCGCATATCCATCACGTAGGCGTAAGACGATTTGATTTCTTGCTCGAGCTTCGCGTTGGAAAATAATTCCTTAAGAATACTCATAGGACCTCGCACATTTCTCCCGTATAATAGCTCAAAGGGCGAGAATCCCAACGTCCGATGAGGTATTTCTCGGCAGGCGAAAAGGGCTGCAGGCAGGTATCTGTGCCACTGTGTAGGGTTGTTTTGACACAACTTCTTCAATATATTTTTGAGAGTCCCGTTTAATTTCTCGCAGATTCCGTTAGCGGAGGGATGAAATGGACTCGTAAAAATTGGCTTGACTAACAGTAGTTTGTTAAAATACTCCATCAATTCTGAGGTGAATTGGCGCCCTCTATCAGATAGAATTTCTTTAGGCAGGCCTACTCGTGCAAAAATTGAAATTAATGCTTCCGCGCAGGAAATAGTGTCAATCTTCCGTAGGGCCACGGCATCTGGGAACCGGGTGGCACAATCCACTAGGGTGAGGATGTAGGAGTGTCCTCCACTTGAAGGGGGGTGAATTGGTCCCACCAAATCAATTGCCACTCGAAAGAATGGTTCGGTTATAACGGGCACCTTTTGTAAGGGAGCGGGAGGTACCCGTCCTCTGGAGGGATCCTTCTGACACACGTCACATGATCGGCAATAGGCCACAATTTCCTTGGCGGCCTGGGGCCAATAAAAGTGTCGGAATATCTGCTGCGCCGTTTTGTTGTGCCCAAAGTGTCCGGCTAATATTCCATCATGCGCGGTATTCAAAATTCTTTGCGTGTATTCTTGAGGTACACACAGTGCTTTCTTGTTCTCCTTATCCTCCTCGCTGATAGTACGGTAGAGAAGTGAGTCTTCTACGATATACTGGATAGGCTTCTTTCCTTTCACTTGGAGAATTTCACCTTTAATAGCTTTCTCCAATAGAGGTTTAAGAGTGGGGCATTCCTTCTGAGCACTGGCGAAGGAAGTCAATTTGAACCCATTGTCTTCGAGGGTAATCCTCGGGGTCAACTTAGCAGGTTGCTCTTTCCTCTGGGCTTCTTGTGCCCGGGTGACTACTTGTTGAGCCACTTCCTGCTGGGGAATTAGGGGGTTTTGTCCGATTAGTACTGCGCAGAACTTAATCGGGGCTACTACCACGTCCGTCCAACCGGTGAAATATCTGCATTGTATATGACATCTCACGACGGGGAATCGATTGTCGCGTCCTAAAAAGTCGTGGACGATTGCGAATTTCTTATGGTTAGGGTTTACTGGGGGCAGCAACTTGTCGGATACCACTATGCACGTACATCCGGTGTCTCTGACTAAAGTGGATACTCGGCACCCATTAACAGTGCCCTCTTCAAATTGTAGGCCGCCTGGCGAACTTTTGTTGAATAGAAAGTTTACCTGTTGCTGGGGCCCTTCGGATGTTGGCGCGGGGAGGTAGGACGAATCAGCTTGTCCTGCTGGGATCGCGGCAGTCAGGTTTTGCACCTGTTGTCTGGAGGTCTCCCTCAGTCGGGAGTTCTGTGGGCACTGGAAACTCAGGTGACCTATTATCCCGCAGGTATAACAAGTGACGGGCTTCCTGGGATACGTGCCGGTATTAGGGTATGATCCTTGTGGAATCCTACCTTCTTTTTGATTTTTTTTTCCTCCAAAATTTGGTTTATAAGTTCCTTTTGCTGCTGAGAACTTAAAAGGCTTCTTCTGTAAATGCCTGGGTGGCGGCCCATTTTTCTTTGGGGAGAGAGCCTTCTCTTTCTTGTACTCTCTAGGATATAACCGATGATTTACCGCGTGGAGGTCAGCCTCGTCCAGACACTCGTTGAAGGTAGAAGCTTTTCGGTCCTTAACGAATGCACGGATTTCCTGGGGTAGTGTACTTAGTAACTGATCTCTAAGCATGAGGTCGACGACCGCAGCGACTTCGTTCTCTACCCCTTCTGACTCCATCCAAAACTGTGGGCTTCGACGAAGCTCAAAGCCAAAATGTTTGTATGTTTGTCCAGGTCTTATACGAGACTGCCTGAACTTCATCCTATATTCTTCCGGGTTAAGGTTTGTTGCTGAGAGAAGTTCCGCTTTGAGAGTGGAATATCCACAGTCGCTTCTGAGGGTAAAGATACGAATATCTCTCTCATCCTACGATTGAGTAGCAGGAACAGTCTGGCGACCCCATCTTCTTCTAGGTCCCAATTATTGCCTTCAAATATTTTCTCAAAATGGGAGAGATATGAGCATAAATCTTCATCGTCCCTGTACTCCGGGAGTTTCATGCTGGCCGCTGGTGACACTCCTGTTCTGGATGACACTGACTGCACCTCTAACTCGTCTTTGCTAAGAGCTCTTTCGTGGGCCCTTATCTTCTCTCTTTCCTCAGCTTCCATTTTCGTCTTTTCTCTTCTTTCATCAGCTTCCATTTTCGCCTTTTCTCTTTTTTCATCAGCTTCCATTTTCGCCTTTTCTTTTCTTTCATCAGCTTCCATTTTCATTTTACGTTCCTCTCTTCTTTCTTCTCTTTCATTTCTCTCTTTCTCCTGAATAAACGAGTTCAGCTTGGTTCCTTCCAGTCCGAGGCTTTGACCTTGCTTCCGATAAAGGTCAAACAATGCCATCGCGCTTATGTCAGTCATCTACCTTGTTTTTAATCAAGCCTGACCTACTCCACCACCGAAACTTACCACTTGGCCTAACAATTACCTTTAGATGGTATCCACCTCTAACTTTACCAATTTTCCACTCGTCAAATATTCTATTATTCCTGGTGTTCCTTTTATGTGTTAGCTCTTCCTTAAATAGACACTGCTGGAAACTTTCTAATATAAAACCTCTAGACCTGACACCACTTTTATTATATGTCGTAGAATGACCCTAGGTTTTGATCCCTCTACTCTTTGACACCCTTTTAGTAGCGGTATGCTTTAAGGGGCGTGAGTTACTTCTATGATGAAGTAGGCTTTGTTCTAAGAGTGCTATTTTAGTGGTTTAGTTCTTAAGGAAGAGCTATTTTTAAACACATAAGGATAAGAGGAAACACCAGAATCTACCAAAATAAACATGTATTTTAAATTAAATATTACAAACCAACAGTAAACACATTTCTATCTTTGGCCTCAAAGATCTTTCAATGACAAAACATAAACAAGTAGGCTTCCAGTAAACATACCAATTGCCAATTAGTATTTTTATCACGACCCTATTTGATTAGCATAAAACATTAAATTAACGTACTCTCATCTACAAACACATATGACCTAGGTTCAAGAATAATGGTTTCTACTCTCCTCTAAAACGTGGGACGTACTAAACTTCTACTATCGCAATAGAGATATAAATGTTATTGTTAACTTACAGGTAGGTATTAGGGATTGCCGGATGTCGCTGGAGGACTTATCTCTCGCTTTGAAGTGGTGTGGCCGCTGGTTGAAATTTCGTCCGGAAGAGAATGCTTGTCGCCTGTGACGGGGGCTGCTTCTTCAACGTAATTAAAGAACGGGAGCTCGTTGGGGCTGGGTTCTTCTCCCCTCACTCTTACGGTGCTTGAGATGTGAGAATCACTCGAGAGTGAGCGGCTTTGCTATTCTTCAGTCGGACTTCTTTGCAGACTGCAAAGGCTTCTTCGGTATGGCACCGATATAAAACTTGACTATTTAGGTTAATACGGCCCTGAAAGGGAGGATCGATTTTCTCAATCTGATCCTCTCGTTTCTCACTGAAATAGTCTTGTATGGCTAAAGGATCGATCTTCACGAACTACCCTTCTTCTGGCGTATCGACTTCTAATCTTCTTGTCTGGCTGAAAGATCGATCTTTACGAACTAATCTTTCTTCTGGCGAATCGACTACTAATAATCTTCTTGTCTGGCCGACGGATCGATCTTCACGAACTAATCCACCTCTGGCGTATCGACTTCTGATAATCCTCTTCTCTTTCTTTGCGGGGCTTATTTATAGGCGGATTGCCGCCCCATCTAAAGGGGGGAAGTGACCAGGCCACAGAGGCAAAAGGGGGGGGGGGGAGCGAATGGTGAGTTAGCATCTGGGGAGAGCGAGAATTCCTGAGGTGGCACTGGGGTGCCCAAGTCAGCTCGCAAATTATAGGCTCGCAACCGCACCGCTACTTGGCGTGCCTTCTGACTCGCACCGCTTTTTTTTCCATAACCACGGGTTTATGGGTTTCGTAGGTAATTCGATCGTTAGAGCGTCGTTTAAGGACCTTAGGTGGTCGCCTTCAAACAGATGTTAGCTCCAACTGCCCACAGCGGCGGGGATATCACACATGGTAAGCATTTTCGCTGGCTACCTTTCCCACGCTTCTCCTCATGAGGGGGGGGGGGGCTTGAATGTACCTATACTCCTCCACGATGCTTAATGTAGCCATTTCTCCACAATATATATGAAATGAAAAACTCACAAAGTATCCTTGATAAGGAACTTAATAAAGTTCGAAAGTACTTGGAAACACCTTTTCATTTTTTTCCTGCGGCACATTGCATTCATATATATATATATATATATATATATATATATATATATATATATATATATATATATATACATATACCCACTTATGCACATATACATACATAATTACATAAGGTTTTTACATACCATTATGATAACATTGCAAAAATACAAATACATTGTCACCCAACTCGAATCGACATAAATTTAATTCAATTTACATTACATTGTTTTGGGATTAGGGAAATCACAGGAATACAGCTAAACAAAAAAAAAAATTATTAATAATTTCTTGAAAATTCCTATTTATCGAAGGGTATCTATCTTCCCTCGCCTGAACCAAATGGATTCTGGCATAGATTGACTCCTTATCCCTTTCAAATAGGTCTTCGATGTTATTGTATTTCTCAGCGATTATTGTCGCGTCCTCCAGTGTCCTGGAGTGATCTCGTAGGTAACTTTTGATGGGAATTATCCAAGGCTCAGGGAATTAGGAATTTTCAATGCAAAGTTTAATACGATTTTATTTATGAAATGGTGAAATGTTAGGAAGTTTCCCTGAGAGCATACGTAATGGGTACTTTCGCTTGTCGAATAATTGAGAATACGTTTCAGAACATTATAAAAGAGAGTAGACAAGGTTCTGAAAGTCCCAGAGCAACCTTTAAGATCAGTCCACAAACAGGACTCATAGATCGAGAAACAGGAGGTTCTAAAAAGGTGAATCAATATGTTTTGATTTACTTTCTTTAATTGGCGCACAAAGCAGTGAAATTGAGAGAGGAAGACCTTCTCATTCCTCAGCACATCAGCATTGTTTCCGAGGTCGAACGAGAGATTTACTCTAAGATACTTAACTTGGTCTAATCTTTATCCTAGAGTTATTAATAGCAAGATTAACGTTGTTTATGAAATTTTTTAAGATTATACAAGAACACCATGAATGAGGACTTATCTTCATTAATGTTCATGCCCTTCTCCTCCAGCGAGAGCACAGCTATATTTATTAGAGCTTGAAGAGCCTGATAAGAAGGGGAAAGCAGGACAATATCAAATGTTGTAATGGTAGACCCCCATTCGACAGCCAAGACGCGAGGATCTGACTGTTTCTAGCGCACTATTGATGTACAGATTGAATAGGAGAGGGGAGATTACCCCCCCCCCCCCTGCCTCACTCCATTTCCAGGGTGACGATTTGCTTTTGCCAAAGGAAACGCAAACTGACTGATTCATCAGCATATTCTTAATGACATCGTTTAGGTACGGAGGAACTTTGCCTTTTACTAATTTCTCAATCAACACCCAATAATTTACGCGGTAAAAAGCTTGACTTAGATCTAAAAAAGAGGGGTATAATTTGGAACCATTCGAGTTATAGCGATATATAACCTCTTTCAACACCATAATAGCTGTGGAAGTAGAGGTATCTTTTCTAAAGCTAAGCTGGTTGCTATCGATATTAATGCGGTTACTTAATTCGGGTCAAATAAAATATTCCAATATTTTAAGCAAATTTGAGGAAATCATTATTGGGCGAAAATTGGAAAAGCAATTTCAGGTTACCTAATTTGTTCTTCACAACGGGCCTAATTTCTCCTTTCGTCATTCCACCAGGGAGATGGGAATGGAGTAGCGTACACGAAAATATTTTGCTAACGAAACAATATAAGATATCAGAGCCCCATTTCAAATGATAAGAATGGACATTGTCATTACCCAATCCTAGTTTGAGAGAGTGAACGTCATTTGAGACCTCTACCTCATTTATTTTTATAATGTTCCTAGATTTGTCAGTGTTCTCTGATGTTTGAATCAAAAGAACCAGGTTTGTTCTAGGCAGTTGCCGTTGTCGAATACTAATTTGAAACTTATTGCTGAAATTTTTGGCAATACGATCATGACTGTCTTCACCGTCAATTATAGCGATGGAGAAGAATTTTTATTATACCCTTGTTGACGTATTAAGTTCTTTGTATCTTTGCTCGCAAATTCCTGTCCAAGTTTACTGTTCAGAATTTCTCCTCAGTTGCTCTACGTAAATCAAGTTTGGCTTTTAATTTAGCTCTACTCTCTTTTATATCTTCATATAAACCACCTCTCTTCGGTTTGCCAGCCTCTCTCCAACGTAGGAAACATACTCTGGCTTTAGAGTGAAGATCTCTGCAGATATCATTCCATCGATGAGCGATCTTTGGCGAGCTCTTCCTACTGACCTTAAATTCCTCAGAGGATTTAAGCAAGGCTGTAATTAAGAAATTATAAGCATTATAAACTAACAGTAATCTGTGATTTTCGGAGTTACAGTATCGTTATCTACAGTCAAGTACTTCGTTTTCATACTTCGGCAAAATTGAGTTAAGTTTATCTGAGTAGCCTCGCTTATCATCCTCAGAGAAGTTAGGTCAGTTCACAAACTGATTCGGGTCAATGATGTTTCTAATATTATTACAAACATGAGTTGTTGGATATTTTATAGGCATGGCAAATAATACAGGAAAGGGGTCACACACTGAGTGTCCATAACCTACAGAGAGGGCATCAATCAAATTGGGCCGCGACACGATAACGTGATCCAGCCAGCCGGTAGAGTTGTGGGCCGGACTCAGATAAGTGAATGAATCCAATGGCAAGATGGCATCGTCCAGCTGAAGTTGGAAGTCATTCCCAATTCTTGGAGTTCCCTCCAAAATCTCCCTTTGCTGGGATCAGCATTAAAATCACCGCCCAATATTAAGTTATTGAATCAAATTGGGCCGCGACACGATAACGTGATCCAGCCAGCCGGTAGAGTTGTGGGCCGGACTCAGATAAGTGAATGAATCCAATGGCAAGATGGCATCGTCCAGCTGAAGTTGGAAGTCATTCCCAATTCTTGGAGTTCCCTCCAAAATCTCCCTTTGCTGGGATCAGCATTAAAATCACCGCCCAATATTAAGTTATTGAATCAAATTGGGCCGCGACACGATAACGTGATCCAGCCAGCCGGTAGAGTTGTGGGCCAGACTCAGATAAGTGAATGAATCCAATGGCAAGATGGCATCGTCCAGCTGAAGTTGGAAGTCATTCCCAATTCTTGGAGTTCCCTCCAAAATCTCCCTTTGCTGGGATCAGCATTAAAATCACCGCCCAATATTAAGTTATTGACTCCTTCATTCATGATTATTTCCCTCGGGGTGTCCAGGGAATCCCTATAAGACGACCCGCCTTCATGAGGGAAATAAACATTAAATAAAAAAAGTAATGGAAACTCCATCGTTAACTCTTATACCTAGAACATTTTCATTTACATAAAGGAGTTTAATTATCTTTCCCAAATTTTTTTAAAAAGAATAGCCAGTCCTCCTTTGGGCGACCCCCGTGTGTGGTTGATATATCACATGTATTTTTGGTTACAGCAAAGCCAAAATCCGCGTTTATTTGACCCAGAATGTAGGAGTCTTCTTGTGGTAATAATAATTCCTGCAGCAGAACTTTATCACAACTTGATAATAAATCTCTGACTACGTCAATGTACTTCTGTATCGAGTTGCAGTCGAAAGTAGCTAACCTAAGATGCTCCATTTATATTTAGTTTAAATAAAAAGGTCCCTCTTACCTTTATAAGCTCCTCACCTTTTTAGGTGTTTAGGTTTTCAGGAACAGCAGGATGTGAGAAAAAATTCCTAATAAAAATATTTTCAGGCCAAAGTTCTTCGTGTAATACCTTATGCCTATCAGCCTTTGGTAGGGTGAGTTTGAATGATTTCTTATAATTAAGTTTTGATTTTAATTCCGTACACTCTATCGCCATGACTTTGATAACGTTCGTACAGTATTCTTTTATAGTATCAGCAGATACATCAATCTCACAATTACCTATATACACATCATAATTTCTACTTGTACCTTTAAAACCAAGTTCCTCGAATTTTCTGGTTCCAATCTTACCACTATTTTTAGTCTTATTCTTTGACCTAACTAGTTACCATTCACTTTTTAGCAGATCACCAAGTTCTCGGTTTGGGGAAGGTAGATAATAGATAGATAAAGATAGAGAAAAATAGAGAGAGAGACAGAGAGAGGGAGAGAGGGAGAGAGAGAGAGAGAGAGGGAGAGAGTAAGAGAGGGAGATGGAGAGAGGGCGAGAGAGAGAGAGAGAGAGCTCGTCGGATGGAACTTCAGTTGAGGTCAACTTACCTGCGACTGCCCACTGCGATGGAGTGAACCGTGGTTCGGATCCCGCATTCTTCCCCACTAAGATCAGACGGTGGAAATGGATGGTAAAACCTTTACCACAAACAAACACCTTTTTTACTTCCCATAACTTCACCGCTTTCACTACAAACTTTTTACCAACCCCTTCCTAAAGTTGATTCTCTCGATCTTTTTCGCTTTTTTAATGCAATCAAATCGCGATTATCTTCATTACAATGGATTATTTGGGAGAGTTGCGAGTCTTCAGTGGCTACTCGGGTTACGTTTCTCTAACTATTTTCGTTTCGTCCATTTTCTTTATGAACCTTCTCCTCTGACCGTTGCTCTCTGATTCTTATTTTTTTCTTCCATTTCTTCCGTTACTTCTTTTTCTTTTGTATTATTTATTTTATTTTAGTTTTCTTATTTTTCTCTCTTCTTTTGTATATTTTATACTTACTTTTGCCTTTTCTTTTATTTTGAATTTTTCTTCTTTCCCTTTGCTTGCCTTTCCTTTTCATCTTTCCTTTTAAACTAAAATAAGATCAACAGACTTAAGTCGCGTGCCCTCAATTATTCTGATTTATGACCCTATGACCTTACGACCTTCAAAACTTTCAATAATTCCCGGACTAACTTCGGAAGACTTTGACAATAATACCATTCAAACGAAGATGTAAAACCACAAAAGGGTTTCAAATTTCGTTAGAATCGGCCGAATAGTTACGATGTTATTGGCAAAGAAATCATTGAAAAGTAAAATGGTTCCCATCCAGCCGACCCAAGGACGTACGGACCGATATGACAACTTATAGAATCGCGTGCACACAACTAAAAAAAATCTCCCTTTTCCACGCAAGTTCGAGAGCGGCAGCAGATATCCATCGTCCGTCTCCCGCTTCGAGCTCGACGAGAAATTATTTCCGGAGAACTTAGACCCAAGTCCATCCAGGGCGTCTTCTATGGACTCCGACAATGGACGAAATACAACCGAAAAACCGGTATCAGACCGGGATTTAGTTAGGAAAAAACCCGATTTTAAATTAGTAAGTTTTTGCCGTTTTTAATCACAAGCTTCTAGTTGCTTGTCATCTGCTTCAATTTAGGATGTTTCTGATTACTAAGGCATAAGTCTGACTATGTACAGTAGTACTTCATCGCTCAAAGAATGGTAGGATATTATTGGCGGTCTTCCAGATTGTTTCCGTTAAAGGTAATTTATTCTTTTCTACGTTAATTATTTATTCTCAAGCAATTCCAAATTGTGTTGAAACGATTTATTTTCTCCGACGCTAATTATTCTTTTCAGTTAATCCTATCCTTAGAGTGAAAGGTAATTTATTTCCTTCTATGGCAACTATTACTATTCTTTTGTATTATTCCTTATCCTGAGAGGTAATTATTCCTTTCTACGCCAATTATTCTTTTCAGTCAATCCCTAAACGAAGTCATTCCAGACTTATAGTGAACGGGATAACGAATGGAGTACATAATAACGCCATTGTGAAAGCTTCTTCTAACCCTTCGTTAAACCACAGCTCTCACAAGTCCAAAAGAGAGCAAGATGAGCGTAGGTTCACTCACGCGAGGATCGATCCTTTCTGCACTCCTGTACGAACCCGGAAATCCGGGGCTGAGATTCTCGCCAGTGCTTTGGCCTTAGCTAAAGCCGAATCCAAAGACTCATTGTCGTCTCGAGGCGACAGAAAGGAAAGTCAAATCTCGAATTACTCAAAAACGGGAGGGAATTTAATACCCCATCCGACTCAGTGCCAGATCAAAAGTGGCACGGAGTGCCAACTGGGAAAGGCATACGAGTTAGAGTCAATACAATTGATAGAGGACCTAAAACGACCCCAAGAAGAACCCATTTTGACGAAGAGAACGGAGAGACGGAAAGATCTTCCCAAGATCAGCCTGAATGATCGGAGCGAGGATGAATACGGCTTGAGTGATGGCAGTAGTGAAGACTGTGTAGACGAAGAGAAGCGTGTCCCACTGAAGAAAAAAGAGAAGAAAAACACTGAAGGAAAGAGACTGAAATCTGTAAAAGATAAGGTAATTTTAGATCTTTTTATTAAAGTTGTCACCTGTTCATTCGCTAAACTCATAAGCATTGACATTAAATACTAAGCCGACATTTTTTGAAGACAAGTAGAAATTTCGTTCACCTTACATCATAACGGCCATATTTTTTTTTTAAATCCTTTTTATAAATTATAACATATCTTAAAGTTAAAATAGCATTAAAAATTGAATACGAAAGTTTTCGAAAATTTATGAATAATATAAACATAAACTTTGACTCATGCCGTATATATGAGCCTGCTCGTAGAGATTTAAGTGTTTATTTTCTTAATGCTAGGAACGGCGTTTAAAAACAACGTTCTATACCATTTTTAATCTTTTATGATATCAATTCTTCTTCTTCTTCTGTTATTCCTTTTTATTTTAGTATTTTTCTTTTTGTCCAACATTTATTTTTTTTCAGCGATTTTTTAAATTTCTTTCCTCTTGATCGCATAAGTTGCCAATTTTTGCTTTAAAAATGTCGGCGTGGTACCTTTTTGAATTAAATTAGTTTAGTTTTTTAAAAAATTATTTTTTTTTTTTAGTCTCATTGCAAAAGCCATTGGAATGATTAAATCTTATGGATCTCATATTTAATTTAAAATTAATTAGTTACTGGATTATTAATTTCTTTGTGCCATTTAGATAATTTTAGCCGATTTCCATGCGCCATGTAGATACTATGTGCAATTTGTATGTTGCGTTGGTTTCTGGTGTTTCAAGTTTTGTTGCTCAGAAAGATGCAATTCAATAAATTTGCCGTCAATATAAAATTGAACGCATGGCTTGACTTAAGCTTAATAATATTTTAATCGAGTATTTAATTGCATCGTTTATTCAGCTTGAATAATTAAGGTAATATGTCAGTCCACCTGCAGCTACTTCCTCGCTTACTCTTTTAATAATTCGTACATGACAAGTTTTGCCGTTCTCATCTTCTAAGGCTTGCATCTCGTTAATGCCGACTATAAATTTGGAAACGTTCACGTATCGACTTGAAAACAAAATATGGCAAACTTCTTGTCGCTTTCGAGTAGACGTCATTTTCTTGGGTTATAATAATGCCTTCATCTCTTCTCATATGACGAAGACACCGCTACTTCATTAGGAAATTCTTAGCTGATTAAGGAAGTAGTCCTATGTAATTGAAACTTATAATAGCAATGTCTCTCAATGCGAGCTATGGCTATGCAACTGCAATATGGTACCATAACCCATCAATCGGATGTCTCATTATGACAGAACTCTCAAGGTAACAGCGCACATTAACTAACCCCTTGGCTCTGGTAGATACATATAGGCCTCGTTCGAAATTGACGTTAACTTCTTTCGGTACATATGTATATTGCTTTAATGACATTTCATGACATTTCTCTCATTCTATGGAGCCACTGCTAGAAATATTAATCCATGCCTTCACTTTCACACTATTGTTCCAGTTGGAACTTTTAAAATTTACTTAATATTCCTTTGGAATATTTCCCTCGCAATTTGAAAGAGAAAAAATTACTATAATTTCTTAGAACATCAAATAGCTTCAATTTACATTATATCTAAATGTTTATTTAGATAAATTTTAATAATTTCATATTAACCTTCATTAAACATATTTCATATATCAGTAAAGCAATAATATTAACAAATAATATAACATATCAATAGCATCTTCGCACGTCTGGCGCACTTTTGAAATCTATAAAAATATTATAGAAATCAGTACATGGAGATTTTTTTAATAAAATTATTACAAGTAAATACTTATTTCAATTTCTATAGCCAAAGGGTTAATGGAAACTTTCATTAGAAACGTTGTGTAACATAATAACAGAACAAAACACCCTTTCGAGCTCTCATTAGGATAAAACTGTTACATATTGACAAAACATATCGATCGGAATTGTTGTTAAGGAAAAACCGCGATATATTAACAGAACCTAACCATTTGAACTCATGATATTAACAGAACTGTCACATAGTAAATGAACACACCGATCGAAACACTCGTATTGAAACCTACACATGGTAACTGAACTCATCAATGGAAACTCTATGTGAGAACTCTTACATAATAAGTGAACCCTATAGTCATAATGGAACTTTAATCGTTCTCCAAAGGTCTGGCGTGGGTTTTCTCACCATCTGCGACGATTTCGTTCGGAGGCCAACATACACCCCAAAGAAGCCCTTCCTCTCACCCCAGTTAATATTTCTCTCGGCGACCTAACAGACCGAGACGCTGCAAGCCAATCAGGCATTTATAATGGTGCAAATTTAGGTTTTGGAGGCGGAGAGTCGGATGCCTCAGAACTTTTGAAACCTGGTAAACGGAAAGGGATAGGAAGTACTTTGCACAACGCTAGGTCACATCCTAACCTTTCCTTCAAACATTTGCGCACGTGGCGTTCGAAAGGTAAGCGAGCGCAAAATGTTTTCAGTAACTAGGTTCTTGCTTTTATCATTAGACCTTTCCTTTGTCTTGTTACATTATTTCTTTTGGATGAAATCTCTTTAGTGCTATGGTAGGCACTCTAATTTTGTCCATCTTAATGAAGTAATGCTTGATAACAATGTATATAAGTTTATTCATCGATTCAGGAAGGATTCTACGAAATTTATTATTGTCTCTCCTCTCTGGTTTAGCTTTCGGTAGGCTTTCATTTAACTTTTTTTTTTCTAGGTATTGATTTTGGGTGGATTGCGGATTAACTCGTTTTCATTTGTTTCATTTGGGCTGAAAGTTGTTTTTATTGGCTCCTACCATAATATAACAAGAGTTATTTTCCCATAACTACATTTACAGCAAATTCTCATGATTGAGGCTGGGCGAATTTTTCGTACGCTGTAGCACTGCCTTACTACCTTCTGAAGAGCGTTGTATATTCACGCGTGCTTAAAGAAAGAGAGACTTTTGAGCCTTCGCCATCTAAGAACGCGACTGTCCTGGGTGTCTTTAGGAGCCCAGTCGATCTGCAAAGATTTAATATATCTTTTCGCTGCGAAGTAGAAGAAAAATGATGGGCTAAAAACCCTCATTGCTCCCGTCCATCGACCTGCGTGGGAACCTGCTCGGATGACTGCCCTTCATTAATTTCGTCTTAACTATGTCGGCCACTTGGACTGGCATAATTAAGGGCTTGCGTGGAAACTGGTTTGAGGCCTATCCCACAGCAGAAGCACAAGTCAGAAATTCTCTCGAATTTGGGGCAAAACTGCGAGTCCCGGATGGAGGAGAAATCCTCATCGCCCGGGGGACCCGGCCAGAATCATAGAGGGAGTTACACCCGTCTCTATGTAGTTGGATGCAGTTTTGGCGTACGTACCCGTGAGGGGGTGGCACAAACTTAGCGGTCGTTGATTCGGCCGCTATGCATTAAGTCCACCAAGCTCAACCCTCTGAGGTCCCCACTCGAGAACCATCCCCCATCCATCATCCCCCTTCATCCCGGCACCATCCGAGCGGGGAAACAACAGGAAACTGGACGGGAGCACTCTTCTCACGTCAGAGTCAAAACTAACCCTTGACTGTACCTCCTTTACCACTTATCACTTTTTTTTTCACATACAAAATTTAACATATATTTTCACACATAAAAAAATTCAAGAAAGAAGAGAGAAGACGTCGGCGACGATGGAGGCCCTCCCTAAGAGGGTCCCCCTACGGACCTTACCCGGTAAAAAGACCCCAGAAAAGAAGACCGTTTGCGAATCCTTATTCGCAAATTTAAGGATCGCTCTCATCAAATTGATAGACATACCAAATGGTTTCATCGCCATGTGCGGTGAAACCAAGGACATCGACCGGCTCCTTTCTGACGAAGGGGCCGAAGTTCTCAAACAAATGGACTTGGAAGCCAAAACCCCACCAGCAATCTCTGCAAATAGGAGCATTATTTGCCGTAAAGTAGAGAGCTGGGTTGGCGAAAACTCCCCCGCAGAAATTAAAACTGAAATTGAGAAAAACCACAATTGGGCGAAAATAAGGGAGGTGATCAAGTTTAGAGATCACACCCATGTTTTCAAGGTGACTTTCAATACGACCGAAATGGCCCACAAGGCGGCAACCGAGGGACTCCTCATTTTCAATATGAGGATCCCAGGAGCAAATATAGAGCACGAGAAGTATCTTAACATTCAAATGTGCTTCGTGTGCTACTCTTTGGAGCAGCACACCACTGCCAACTGCCCCCAAAAAGGACAAATCTGGTGCAGCGAATGTGCCACACAGGGTCATAGATATGACTCCTGTAAGAGCGATTCAAAATTATGCATGAATTGCAAGGGGCCCCATCGAACGATGGCCTTGAACTGCCCCAAGAGGAAAGAAATAATAAAGAAGATGGAAGAAAATGAAAAAAAGAAAAAAACTGCCACATACGCGAGCACTTTAAAGAAAAGTGAAGGGATGGCCTCAACAATGGCAACTCCCTCACCTATGGTCTTTACAAACGACCTCAGTGCGAAAATAGTAATTTGCATTACTCATGCAAACGTGGCAAACGCGGTCAAACCCGGATGTTACAACCGGGTATTGAACGCGCTGCTAAAGGCCAACAGCCTTCCTTCTATCATCGTTCCTGATGATCCAGAATGCTCTAAGGCATTCAAGGATAGTGTCATCAAGAATAATAGCACCGAGGCAAAAGCCACAGGACTAAAAGAAGTCATAGAATCTCCCCCATCGGAAGATTCTGAAGAAGAAGACGAAGCAAATGAAGACGATGAAACCACTTCTTCGGATAGTGACGAGGGCCCATGCACTCGCACTAGAGCGACGAAGAGTCGATCAAAGACTCCCAGTCCTCCCCCGAAGAAGAAAAAGCCTGGGCACCCCAGACCCGCCCCACAGGCCCCCAAGAGTAAGAAGATAAAGAAGAAACATAGGTAACTCATCTTACCATGGAGCGGACCTCACTAAGAATCATGGAAATAAACACCAATGGCTGGACAACCAAAAGAACTCTCTACGGAAATGTGTTCAGGGAAATAGATGCAGATGTCATCTTGATTTCTGAACACAGGATTGACACTCGTAGTTCTGAAATCAAGATCTGGAACTACGACGTGTTAATCACGAATTACTCTCAAGAGCGGTACGACGGTGCCGCCATCGCCATCAAAAGAGGGATCAAGTATAAACCCATAAGAAACTTGGAAGAATCCTATCTTGCAATAGAGGTCGAACTCGATATAGGAAAGCTGGTCATCGCCACCGGGTACCAGCCGCCGAGACGAGAATATTTACCTATTCATTCTCTCTCTGGCCTATTTGGCAGAAGGACCCCCACCATATTAATGGGGGACCTTAATGCCAGATGTCGGGATTCTGGGTACAGGACCTTCAATGGAATTGGAAGGTGCCTGGAAACTATGATGGACCGAAACATGGTCCATAGAATAGGCCCGGACTTCCCAACCTATACTCGAGGAAGAAGTATCACAAAACCAGACATTTGTCTTGTTAATCGTCAGCTGCCGTTCAATTACTACATGGAACCAGTCCAGGTACCATGTAGTGATCATATAGGAATCCTACTCACCATCAATAGGAACCCTATACAAGTCCCAGCTCCAGTCAGAAAAGACTACAGGAGAGCCGACTGGGCACGGTACGCTGGTCTCCTCGAGGCCTATCGCCCACCAGATCTGGACGAGGCAATTCTCGAGTAGATAGACGAGGCACTCGACGACCTCAACGAACATCTAATTATTGCAGATAGGGCTTGCATCCCCAAAACCCAGTATAAAACCATCTCCTCATACAGGTGGACTGGGTATATGAAAGATCTTTATAGAGAATTGAGAGTTATGTACGAGTTAAATATAACAAATGCAACATTTGACTCGCTACAACGAAGTAGAGAGATCAAGGAAGAGCTCAACCAGTTGATCCTCGAACAACAACAGAGACAATGGGACGATGCGATCGAGAGCCTCGATCAAGATGCATCCCACAAGGACTTTTGGAAGAAAGTCAAAAGTCTCAGAGGATCATCTGGAAAAAAGAAGAAAATGGAAATCCAAAAAGAAGATGGATCCATTGAAACTGCAGAAAATATCATCGAAGTGATATTCCGGCGTTATTGGGGAAAAATCTTCAGCATATCGGAAGATGAAAACGAAGATTTTGATATAGAGTTCGAAAATAACATCGTAGACGAGCTTAACACGGAAATACATCGAACGCATCCTCATCACCAGGTGGATAGACTGCGTGACGGAGACGCCGAGATCACAGAAGAAGAGATCCTTGGCGCACTCCGCTCATTCCGACAGAAAGCCCCAGGCCAATCGGGGCTTACGAAGCTTAACTTCGAAAAGGCACCAGCCAACATCATCGAAGGAATGAGACGAATTTTCAACGCATGTCTGAATACAGGGTACTTTCCAGATGCTTACAAAACGGCAAAGATGATCTTTTTGCCCAAGCATGGAAAGGACCCTACGTTGAGAGAGAGCTACCGCCCAATTTCACTCCTGGAATTTGGCGGGAAACTCTTTGAGAAGATCCTCAACGGAAGACTGGTGTCTCACCTGGAAGAAAACTCCCTCTACAACCCTTGCCAATTCGAGTTTAGAAAGAAGCGAAGTACGGAAATGGCAATTAATGTCATAACGGAAAAGCTTTCCCAAGCCAAACGGGACAGGAGTTATGTGGATATCGTTTGTCGGGATGTGTCAAAGGCGTTTGATAAGGTGTGGCAGCGGGGCATGCAGTATAAGATCTTAAGGCTGGGTCTAAGTGAAAACTTAGAAAGAACTCTCTGTGACTATGTCATGGAGAAAGCGGCGTATGTCAGTCTAGGGTGCACGGACGGACCAAAGTTTCCGCTCACTGCGGGCCTCCCGCAGGGGGGGTGTCTGTCCCCCACCCTTTACTCGATATACACCGCGGACGTCCCAGACCCTATGTACCCCAATTCCCTCAATATTCAATACGCCGATGATTTCAGCCAGATAATCGTATCTCCATGGAGGCATGCGCCGTGGCAAGCTCGCATGACAGCGATGGAAATCGCGAACCTTAATAACTACGAGGCTCAGTGGAAAATAAGAACAAACCAAGAGAAATTCAAGGTGGTCCTCATCGGACGCACCTCAAGGGCAGACGTGCGTGTGGGGGATACGCGATACCCCTACACCAACGAATGCAATGTACTCGGTATGAAAATCACCTCTACCGGGTACAAAAAGCACGTCGAAGAACGAATTTCTCGAGCCTCGTCCGCTGTCAGAACTCTATACAGCTTCAGAAATCTACGTGAAAGCAACAAGAAGAAGATCTACAATGCCCTTGTAAGATCTACGTTGCTTTACCCCGCCTCCACCCTCTCATGTGTCTCAAAAACACAAAAGAGGCGTCTTCAAGTAGTGCAAAATAAATGCATGTACCTAATAACGGGTACACGCAGGCATGAAAGAAGACGGCAAGAAGACCTGCACAGAGAGACGGGGATAATTCCCATTAACAAAGTCATAGAAGAACGGACCCGGAAAATGCAGGATCTAGTTAATCGTGAACTGAGTGATGAAATCACCCAGATGATTAACCAGAACAGAAGAGCTGAATGTCGCACCAGATTCCCCAGCTCCGCCAACCGAGTGGCTGGCGGAGACGAAGTGCCGTTCTATGCGTAAAATGAGAATAAAGAAACCTGTGAAAATAAGATCAATCACAAGAACAATGAAAAAAACTCGAAAACTTACTACGACAAGTTACCGATATAGACAACCCTACCAAGAAATGAAAAACTCACCGATTACGACGAGAACTTCGAAAGAAGTAATCTACAAAAGAAGAAAGAAGAAAGAAGAAACAATAATACTACTAAAATACACACACAATAAAACAATACAACAAGCACGCACTTAAATATATTTAAAAACATATACAAAACAGGCAATGCACAACATAAACCATAAAAAACTAAAGTTGCTAAGACAAATGGCTTGAACGCCATAATAATTATAATTTTATAATTTTATAACTTTATAATTGTTACCAAAACCAAAAACAACAAAAATGAATTCACACAACCATGAAAATAAATTAAAGTGATAAGTCTGATCACCAGACCCTAGGCATCTCTTTGCACCTCTACCACACTTCTTTCTCTCTTCTCCACTTGTCTATTTTCTCTGTTCCCCACACACCCTATCGTCTTCCCTCACATGCACCACCACTTAAACACAGTCAAAGTCAACTCATGATTGAGGAGCTTGCTCGGAAATCTTGAATTATTCACTGGCAGTATATCTTAGAAACGGCAAAGGAGGAAAGGTTTTGGGGAAATTTTCCTCAACCCCTCCGAAATTTGCCTTTGTCACAAAAGAGACGTATTAACCATCATTCACTCATCATTAACCTCATCATTTTCTTTTCTATAGGGCCCCCTTAGGCAGATGACTGCCTAAGCCCCCAGCCCTGCCCCCCCAAGTGACCTGCTGCCAGATGTGAGGAGGATTTGCCATTCATTTTTCGTCCCAACTATGCCGAGCAGTTGCATTGACATAATTGGGGGCATTGGAGGAAGCTGGTTTGAGGATTAGCCCACAGTAGAGAACAATGTCAGAAACATTCCGGACAAGGGGCGGACTGCAACCTTCGGTGCTAATTACGGCGAAGGCCCCTTCCAGGACCATAGAGGGTGAAAACCGTCTCTATGTTATGTTGGGGAGCGGTCGCGATTCAAAACCCTCGGGGGAGCGGCGTTGTCAATAAGTCCGCCATACAATCACACCCCTGAGAGGATCCCACCCGGACTCATCTTATCCATCTTATCATCCATCCTAAAGGCAAATTCTATTCCATCTAGGTGGTGGGGTAACGAGGGGGGGTGCTCTTCTCCCCAAGGCAAATAACTCCAAAAGCATAAAATTACAAATATAAATTTCACTGAAAAACACATATAGGAGCCTTATCCTTAAGAACATATAAAGGACACCGAGAAGAAAAGTGCACCCCCTCTTCAAAGGGCGGCACCTCAGATATGGCGGACTCGAACGCCCCAAGAGTACCGCTAAGGACGCTGGCGGGCAAAGAAAACCCGGATAAGGGAATGGTTTACCAAACCTTATTCGGGGATTTAAATGTCGCCGTGCTCCGCCTGCTGGACGGACCGTCAGGCTATGTCGCAATCTGTGAAAAAGAGCGGGACATAGAAATACTGACAAAAGAAGAATCAGTCGAAATATTGAAAAGAATAAACCTCCAGCCTATTAGCCCTTCCCAGATACAGGCACACAGAAGTGTGGTCTGTAAAAAGTTGGACCCATGGATAGGCCAACATTCTAAGGAAGAGATAAAGGAGGAAATTGAAAAGCACAAACCATGGCAAGAATCGCTGAAGTGGTCAAGTTTAAGAACAGGAGGGATAACACGGAATACAGCCATGTTTTTAAGGTTGTATTCAGCGACACCTCCGTGGCAGCCAAGGCAAAAGAGAAAGGCATTCTGCTATTCAATGCCAAAATAAGCAGGATGCAGATCGAAAGGGAAGAATTCACCCCTATCCAAATCTGCTTCAGGTGCTTTAAACTTGAAGCACACGCGACGAAGGACTGCAAGGAGCAGGAGATCACCTGCTCCAAATGCAGTGTCAAAGGCCACGGCTTGCGAGAATGCCAGGCGAAGGAAGAACGGTGCCCAAATTGTGGATTGATACACGGAGCTATGGCTATGTCATGCTCCAAAAAGAAAGAATTAGTTAGAAAGAAGGAGGAAAACAGAAAGGCGGAGTGCGTAAGGAGAGCTAACACCTCCTACGCACAAGCAGCCAGATCCCCCCCTGCTAGAACAAACGAAAGTGCCCCAGCCCCAAGGACTTACTTGAAGGTCGGGAGCCAAATTTCGACTAAGATCCTCACGTGCATAATATATGCTCACGTGAGGAACTTAACAAATCCGGGTTGCTTCTCGACTGAGCTTAATACCATGCTCAAGAGGAACGGTCTAGAGAAACTCTGGTTCCCAGACAACCCTCCATCGGGGGATGTGCTGCAACTGCAGTATGAGCCCGAAGGAGAAGCCCTAGCAACCCCAAACCTTCACCAGTAACAAAAGAAACAACTAGTGAAGAAAGGAAATCCCAGGCACCCCAAATAAAAACTAGCAGCAGAGACCCAAGGATTGAAGCTCAGAAGAAAAGAGAGCAAAAGGCGAAAAAAGTTGCGAGGAAGATAAAGGAGGCAGAGGGAAACCTCACAAGCTCCGCGTCGTCCTCAGAAGACGAAGAAACAGTAAAGCCCCAGCCTCCCAAAGAAAGAGCAAGAAGCTCAAGCAGGGGTAAGGCTCCCCAATTGCCCAAAACCCTAGATGGAGAAGAGCTTAACATGCTCTTCTTCAAAACGGAGCACACCCCTTTCCCAGAAGACCCCACCATAAGGGAGATAGTCGAAGGGGTAAAAACTGGGCAGCTGAAATGGAGTTTCGACGCTCCAATACAAGAGGCTATAGTCGACGAGGCGCTCATGACCTCGAAGATAAGATTGTACACGGATTCCTGCCTCACAATTAGTGAAGCAGAATTCGCAAGAATAAGAAACAGAAAAAAGAGAGAAAGTGAAAAAGGAAGATACACACACACATATAAACACACTTAGAGTACAAAAACACTAATTTAACAACATGGAAAACACCAGCAACAAATTAAAGATACTCACACTTAACACGAACGGTTGGGTTGGAAAATCCATCCTATACGGAAACATCTTCCGAATGGTGGATCCCGACCTGATACTCATATCTGAGCATGGTGTAAACACTGACACACACACAATAAAAATACCGAACTACACTGTAATCACGAAGAACCACACACAAGAGAGATACGATGGCGCTGCTATCGCTATTCGTAAGAACATAAAATTCAAAACACTTCCAGACTTAGAGGAGTCCTTTGTGGCTGTGGAAATCCCAACCCTAGTTGGAGCCTTAACAGTGGCAGCGGCTTACCAACCCCCCCGCCGTAAATATATGCCCGTTCCTAACCTATACAACATCTTTGGACGAGGAAAAATGGCATTGCTGGGTGGTGACCTAAACGCCTGTTGCACAGCATCAGGCTACAGTCACACCAACCAGAGGGGAAGGAACTTGGAATTACTCATCGAGAGAGATAGACTCCAGAGAGTAGTACCAGACTTTTCGACTTACCTAACGCAACATACGGCAACAAAACCGGATGTTGTATTGACAAGCCGTAACTTCTCCTTCAACATCAGCAGCGTGCCCAGTCCTGTGGTACCGAGCGACCATGTCCCCATTCTAACAACCATCTCGCTGGCACCGATTCTCATGCCAGTGCCACTTAGGAAGAGTTACGCGAAAGCTAACTGGGAGTTATATAGAGAGATGCTCGGCGAATACCAACCTGCTGACCTGGGAGACGCCAATCTTGAAGAGGTGGACGAGGAGATAAACACCATCACCAATCTCCTCGTACAAGCCGACGAGAGATGCGTCCCCAGGATCTCCTATAAAATGCTCCCACAACCTAGGTGGACAGACAAGATGAGGGACAACGCTCGGGAACACAGGGACATCCTCGAGGAAATAGGGAGGACAGGCCCAAATAGGAAAAGGACAGCCAGAATAAGACAACTAAGCGAGGAACTTAAACTCATTATGACAAAAAAACAACAGGAAATCTGGAATGACATCATTGGTAGACTGGATAGGGAGGTCAGTTCACAAAGTTTTTGGAATACAGTCCGAAGACTAAGGGGACTGCCCACCAAAGCCAGGATAAAACTAAAAGATGGAGAAGATCTCATTGAGGATCCAGAGTCTCTCGAAAAAAGATTCAGGACTCACTGGAAAAAGATTTTCGCTATTTCCCCTGAGGAGAACGACGACTTCGACCTGGACTTCGAAGACCAACTACTAGACGAACTCGGCACAATGATACATAGAACTCACCCACACCCGCAGGTTTCTCAAGATAGAGAGATGGTTGGCCACGGTTGCCCGATAACCTTTGAAGAGACCATGAACACCATAAGGTCCTTCAAACAAAGGGCACCAGGCTGGTCCGGGATCACGAAATGCAATCTCGTGAATGCCCCGAGGCAAATCATTCAGGGACTGGTAAACACCATGAATGCCTCCCTGAATGTAGGCTACTTTCCGGACGGGTATAAGATGGCTAAAATCATCTTCATCCCGAAAGGAGGTAAGCCCCCGGACCAGGTGGCGAACTTTCGCCCAATCTCTCTTTTGGAGATGCTAGGCAAGATCTTTGAAGAGATCATAGCGAACAGGCTAAAAGCTCAGTTCAGCGAGTTAGGAGCGCACAACCCACAACAGCATGGGGTTCGCCAAAAGAGGGGCACCAAGACGGCCCTAGCACTCCTAACGGAAAAAATAGCCTATTGCCGTGCGAATAAGTTCTATGTAGACATTGTGTTAAGGGATGTACAGAAGGCCTTCGACAAGGTCTGGCTGGAGGGATTGCAATACAAAATCCTCAAACTCCAGCTAGATCCGGTCCTGGAAAGGATCCTTTGTGACTTCGTCGTGGACAGGAGGGCATGTCTCATGATAGAAGGACACAGAGGACCCGAGTTCGAACTAAAGTCAGGTGTTCCTCAAGGAAGTTGCCTGAGCCCTCTGCTTTACTTGGTCTTTACCATCGACCTCCCAAACCCGGTGCATAGGGACACGATGTATCTGCAGTTTGCAGATGACATCACCCAGATCGTCCCGTGCCCGGTGAGGAAAGCAAGGGAACAGGCAACGCGAACAATAGCGGAAATTAATAACATCAACCAGTACGAGAGACGCTGGAAGATAAGAACAAACAGGGACAAATTCAAGATCGTCCCAATATGCCGCACGTTGACGGACCCCTTAATAATTGAGGGGAGGAGATACGGCTACTCCGCCGAAGGCACCGTCCTGGGCCTAAAATTCTCCGATCACGGATACGCGAGTCACTACACGGAGAGGCGGAACCTGGCAAAGAGAGAAATCTCCAAGCTATACAGGTTTAGAGATCTTAGCTCGGCCAACATCAGGAAGATATACCTGATGCATGTCCGGGCTAAGGTCATCTATCCCGCAGTTGTGACTCAAGCGGCAAACAATTCCTCAATGAGAAAATTGCAGAGAGTGCAAAATACAGCATCCCTACTGATAAATAAGGTCAGAAGGCGAGAACACCGCCGTCAGAGGGATCTCCATATTAGTAAGAAACTGGACCCTATCAACATCTTCACCAAGAAACTGGGAAGAAGGATCTGGTTAACACTTACTAATGATGTCATACCAGAATTAGGGGAAATAGGAGGCAGAATGAACATCCCTGCACAACTCCGTGGGAAAGTTACAAGAAGCACCCGATTCCCAAGCACCAAACACTGTACACAAGAAAACATAACAGAGCTATACACCTAACAGACACCGAAGATACAACACAATGGTAAAGTAAAAAACAAAAAATACATAAAAACAAACCCTAAAACACAGGTAAATTGCCGAGCCGAAAGCTTATAAAGGCTTGAATGCTCAACAATTTTCAACAAAAATAAGTAAAAACAACATTTGAAACACGAACAATAAGAACAACACGCCTGCTACACGTAAAAAAATAACAATACATGAAAGAAAACACATAACAAAATAAGTAAAATACGACAACAAAAAGGAAAAAGACTGCGATGCCCTCCTACTAGGCCCCCCCCCCCTATCTTAAAATCTTTTATATATTCACCTACTTTATCTACTACTATCCAAAATCCTTCAAAGAGTGCAATGATTGAGGAGGTATTCATAGGTACTTTGCACTCATGTTTTTGTCTTTTTCTAGGGTACTGTCTATGTCACGGAATATGTGTTTATTCAGGAGAGTTGCATGCCCTAAGGCGGTTTACATAAAAAGTGCGAATTAGCTGTTAACATTCTTTTGTTTTTTCAATTATTTTATTTTCTTTTTTGTTTGGAGACTCATTTTATCCTGTTGATTAAGAGGTTCCTTAAACAACTTTAACATGCCTGATACTGTCATCTGTTTTGCAATTATTCAATCCTGAATCGATTTAGTGAATTAGAATGAGGTAGCCGTCACTACGAGTCCTTTATTGAGTACAATATATGGTACAATGTTCAGTATAATGTATTGTACTCTATACAAAAGTATTATTTGTACATGTAGACCTTTTGCTTGTATAGACTTGCGAATAAGGGATCTAAGTTCGCACGTTGGAGTCATTTTGTTCATATACACATACATACGTACTTGGTCATTGGGGATAAAAAATACGAATATTAAGTCTCGTTGCTCCTTATCATCTCAACTATTATTCACTCTTGTACTCAATAAGAGGTGCACCAATTACTCAAAGCGATCTTCTTCTCTGTGAACGGGTACATGATAAAGTGAGTTTCGTACCTTCCGGGTCCCTAGTAAAAATCGTACCAAAACAAGTCGCCACGTCATAAAGTATTGTAGTGTGCCAATTGGGTTCGTCATGAAATATTAGGTTGTGTCCCCTACAGTTTTATCTTTCCTAACTTTCCCGAGTCCCTTACGAACTACAATTGTTTCTATTATTACTGCTCCTACTAGTACTATTTTTTTGGGGGGGGGGTCTTTGGTGGTCTTAATTCTGCAGTTCTCTTTCTTTGTACATTGATTCCTTCCCCAAAGCGTACCCTGTCTTCCTTGGCCTTTTGTTTTAACCATGTCCAAGAGTACTCAGTTCTTAACCAAAAATTATATTATTAAACCCTTCAATATAATTAAAGGAGGGCAACAATCAACTAAAATTGTGTACTTAAAGGAAATGAGTGGTATTTTTCAAAACACAACTAGAAAAATTCAATAATATGAGTTTTAGATCCCATCGGGTAGTTCTTCTAGACAGGTTTAGATCCTTTTACCGATACTTCAGTGACCAGTCATGTTTACACTTCCACAGTAAGTTTGAACTAAAAGTTCTACTCGTTTCTTTTATATGGTAGCTTGTGCCACTCTATGTGTACTGTTCTCTGTATAGTTGCTAAATGTATTGTTGGTACTATATGTTTTTAAAGGTATAACCTAATCTAAGTGAGGATATTTCATACGGAGACACAAAAAGTAGATTTTAAATTTATGTTCCGATAACTTTATTAGTAAATTTAAAGTAAAATATCAAGTATTAATACTTTCACTTACCTTGCGATGCTTTATGGCATCAACTCCCCTATGCAGAGAGTTGATGAATTTTGTGGATATTGCTTGAGGGATTTTTAGCAATTGTGCGAAATATATAACATTCCTGCTCTAGTTAATGGCATTATAGACGTTCCTAGTTATAAATATCTTAGTTTCGAATAAAATCATCCCCTCAATTTTTTGCTTTGTTTGTAGTGCAACATAAAGTTCATGTTTCATCAACATGCTGGTGTCTTTTTCAATTTGCTAGCTTGTGAACATCTTCAATATGTTTTTTGTTACAAAATAATATCACTAATCTAACTAATTTAATATATTCGAGTTAATTGGGTTTTACTAAGTTTTTTTTTCAATTTGCTTTATATTGGCCTTTAATTAGCAATCCTATTGATAAATTAAGTATTTTTAGAGTCGTTAGATCAACTGTAGTACCCCCTCACCTAACAATCCCATCAAAGAAAACGAGATATTCTAGGGGACACTTTTATTTAAACACTTTTGATGAGAAGGGGTTGTCAACATTTTCTAATCTACCTAAAATATTCTGATAAATATTATCTAACACTCCCGTGAACCATTCGTAATATTGAAAAAATATTTATTTTTGAATTCTTAATTGAGAAAGGCATGGTTTAAAATAACAAAATCAATTGTATTGATGGTAAGTACCTTAGTAGTTTTGATTAGCTGGCATCATGCTTTTTTTAAAACCACATTTTTTATTAAATTAGCTCGCCAAAATAAAAATGTATTGCATTATGGAAAATTCCTAACCCTTAGGATGAATTTTTGAGTCTAAATCCTTAAAGTTGTCAACAGTCTCGCGTGCTATAAAACTACAGTCTTGCCATTTTGGGTATAGATCTGCCACCTTTATTCTAGTGAATGTATATTAAGACACTACTAGTATATATGTTTTTACTTCTTGCATGTTTCCGTTAATCAGTAGATTAACCACTAGTTATATCGAAAATATTACGAAATTGAGGATTTTTTAAATTCATAAAGAACGAAACTTCTCTAAAATAATATTTTATTAATATATATATTAAAAATACAATAATAAAAACTTTAATTTTCATAATAAATCTTAATCAACCTAATCAATTTTATAAACATTTTTAAATTGGCTTGGCTGTAATTGTCTCTTGATGTACCCCAGACGGCAGAGAGGAAATTTAAGTACCTGAAATTACTCCAATTTCCTTCGCAGCTTCGTCTCTTTCGACGCAAATAGATTCCATCGCGATGGCAGCGGATGTCAGCCACTCCAGCGAGGATGTCTCCGTCAACACCTCGATTGAGGATGTCTGCGCCAGTCTCAAGACCGAAAAGAGTTCTTTGAACGTTCAGAAGCAGCGAGCCTCCAAAGGATCCTTTTCGAATGTCAGGGGCGTTCTCAGGAAAATTCAGGGCCTTCATGTAGTAAAACCAGGATATCAGCTCTTCGTCAGGATAAGAATTAGGTAGGAATCAAACAAAAAAATGGATTGGTATCATTATTTTGTTTTTATTACACTGGATTAAAAGAAAATCTTTGTACGTTGTCTAAATCTTTTTTCACTGATTTAGCACAATTAGGGACTGCTAAATCAGAAAATGACATCCGTTTCCTCCGATCAGGTCAAGGTTTTGTGCTAAGTCGATTAAAAAAAAATCCGATCTTATAACTAAATCTATTTTGGGGGGGACATTTTCGGTTGATTTTTATTTAATATTTCTCATCCGAAATAGGGTTTCAAGATAGAAAACATCGTTTTTAACACAATTTATTAATTAAATGTTACACAAATTGATTAGTATAAATTGAATAGTAGACATTGATAAAGGTAAGTACATGTAACTTGGATATTAGGGCATCATGGTTCGAAATGCAGGGCATGATGAGCTTCCGTTTTCCTGAACTCCTAGAGTGCTCAGCGTTAGGAGTGTCTCTCTTCAGAGTCCATCAGTATCTCTTTCATACCTGATGGAATATATCTCCCCCTGCTCGTCGCTCATCGATTCCAGATTCTCAGGAAGCCGAACCATATGTGAGGATAAGTAATGCATTTTGAAGTTTATGTTGCACCCGAGGTTTCTGAGGGTAGCCGTTATATTGGTGACAGGTTCTCTGGAGTTCCTGGCCTTCTTGTTGCCAAGAGAGTTCTTCGCGACCAGAACAAAAGCCTTCCACAATTCCAGTTCCACTTCGTTTTATTGAGTTTTCAAACTCTGGATCTCTGGTGAGTTGACGGAGTTGTAGAGTGTGAAAGATACCAACTTTCAATTTACCCATGGTCAATCCTGGAAAAGCACAGCATAAGTAAGTGAAGCAGCCACCATCTTTGTCTAGGGCTTTGGTGAACTGTTTGATCAAGCCGAGCTTAATGTGCAGCGGTGGGAAGAGTATCCTGTCTCTGTCCACCAGGGGGTTGTTTATGAAGTTTCTTGCTCTGCAGGGCACCAATTTATTCCATACAGGCCAGTCCTTCTTCTTATAATGCTTAGCTCGGTCCCTACTACAGCACATGCACAGAAAGCACGGGTATTGGTGAACCCGGACTGTTGTCCCAACAAAAAGTTCACCATCTTCAGGTCAACAGAATTCTTCAAACACTCATGCTGATCATGACGAATTTTCTACAACTCCTATTTCATCGCTTCATACTTCTCCTTCAGTTTATTCGAGTGATCAAGGGGTACAAAAACTGTTTGCCGTTGCACAGTAGAACACATTTCAAAGATCGCTTGCTGGTGTCAATGAACAGTCTCCAATCTTCCGGGTCAGTACTGTGGCACTCAAAGCTTGTACAGAAACTGCGCAATATATTTACAGTACATCAAGTTCTTCTCTTGAGAGAAAAAATATAGGTACTCTTGATGTGTGTTGTGGTAGAAGGTGATGCGATCACTCTAAGGGAATTAAATCTGTTCTCACTGGAAACCCGTAGACTGCGTGGTCAGCTCATCGAAGTTTTCAAAATACTTCGAGGGTTCGACAATGTTGACTACCGGGATATTTTCACACTGAGTGAGAACAGAACGCGCAATCACGGCTTCAAACTTGAACTGAAGCGTTACAACCGCAATCTGTGTGGAAATTTTTTCACCTACAGTATCTGCGGTAAGTGTAACGCACTTCCAGTGGAAGTTGTCAACAGTGAATCTGTTGACCAGTTCAAGTCAAGACTAGACAAAATCTTGAAAAGTGGCCGTTTAGGGACGCAAAACAATTGAGCAGCCATGTGCCCGCTCGATTGCTAGTCCAAAGGTACCCTCTTTGAATGGACCGTAAGGTCTCCTAGGGTACTTACTTTCCTTGTTACTTGTTACTCTTAGAGAGGAGTTTTTTCCAGGATGCCAACAGTTCGGCAGAGGACATTAATAAGGTGAGATCGCGAACTCGATCATTTAGCTAGTTTTGGGAAGAAGGATATGCAGCATCAGCATCAAAAATGACTTCTTATTCTTAATTTTTCTTCAATACTGAAGGAATTTTCGTCACTAAATTCAGGAAGTTCTCCAAAGACAGGTACTTGAATTTCATCACAATTAGCTATAGGACGAGGTGCTGATTGAAGATCAGGATACTTGAAGTTGATCCGGTTATTTCTGTTGATCCCAGTCAAATCAATAGCGTAAAAGTAGCAGTCAGAGCCATGGTTTGTCGGTTTCCTCCTAACCATGGGAATTCCAGACCCTACACAACTCTTCTTGCCTTTGGTCCAACAACGCAAATACTCGGTACATGTTTTGTATACCATGTATAGCGCACAAGCTTTATCTTGGTCACCATGTTTCATACCAAAATAAGCATGGTAAGCTTGCTTTATGTAACTTGTGACTGGATTCCTGTTAGGAACAACGGTGTACATATTCGCTGCAGATGTAGCAGAATACATCGGGCTCATTTTTGGAAGATCTTCTGGCCGAATCCATTTCACTCACTCGCAAAAGAAAAATACCAGTTAGTAAAAATATTGCAGAGTGTAAACTCTTCAGAATTAATTTATTTAAGGAAAGAAGAAAGGTTTTTTTTTCATCATATAAATAGTAAATAATCTTAAGAGTAAAATAAAACGTAAAAAAACATGTGGCGATAAATAAAACAATGTTGACCTGATTGAGCAAAGCTAATGTGATTTTTGAATTCAACATATCAAAATTGTCCTAAATCTGCGAAAAAAAAACTTAGACACTAAAGTTGGTGTTGACCAGTGTAATTATTTACGAAATAATTTTGTTATTTTGCTAAGTTGAAGTTTATTTCATTCTAAATATGACTAAAAAATAATTAAGATGTTACAATTATTTTACATTTATTCAAATAACATCTTCAGTGACCATTGATACAGATTTTCCAAGTGTCATCTGGAAGAAACTAAACTTAGGGGCAAGAAAGTTAACTCACAAATATAAGAAATAGGTATTATTATTGAGAAAGAATGGGGTAGGAAATTAATGAATGGGGAAAAAGAAAGGAACCATCACTTATGTGCGTGTGTGTGTCGAGTGTTACATAATTTAGTGACCGATGTCCATGTGCGTCCATTACTCTAAACTTAGCCTAATAAAGGGCGCGAGGCAAGGGACTCGAGTCCTACTTGTGGCTTTGAGGAGTCACGCAATCATTGAAAGGTTCTTGGTTTCAGCGAGGAGAGAAGCGGGGGCAGAAGGACGACCATGAAGACAGTGGGTCGGAGTCGGTTGGTGCCGTCGTCCTCAAGTCCGGTGTTCGAGTGCGAGTGGGGCACCGAGCACGACGTGTCGGCCGAAGCTCGCATCATCCTTGAAGTGAGGACGGGCTCTCGAGACCTCATTTCGTCAGTGGATCTACCGGTCGCCCTCGTCTTCGCAGGTAGATCGAGGAGGACTCGGGGTTCATAGTCACGGCTATTCCTGCATCCATACGATAGTTATCAGACGATACCCTAGTTGGTTAATAGCAAGACAAGCATTTTGTTCCAGTCTATGCCTCTCTCCCCCATCCCCTCTCTCTCTCTCTCTCTCAATTTCTCGATTCTCAGCAAAACACCTTTCACAAATTTCTAAATACCCTCCATACCAAGTTTCATTATTCCTTTTTCTTATTTTTTTCCTAAATATCAGTTTTTCTCTTCTTTTCTTTTATGAATAAAAATCCTCACATTAGGCTCACCTTTGCCTATTTTGTTCAAGCAGAACACATACCCAGTATTCATATTCCATGGAATTAGAGAAGTTTCATTTCGAGAAGGATCAAGTAAAGATAGGCCATCCTCATATATATATATATATATATATATATATATATATATATATATATATATATATATATATATATATATATATATATATTTATATATATATATATATATATATATATATATATATATATATATATATAATATATATATATATAATATATTATCGTCCACCGGGCGACAGTAATTTGGTATAAGTCGCCGTATTTCTTTCAAAGGTCAACTCTCCTTTATGGCTGCGAGTCGTGGACACTCACGGCCGAGGCCCGACATAACATCTAGACAGCAAAGTTTTTGTTCTACCGAAGGATGCTGCGGATCTCATATGTAGACAGTCAAAACTAATTCCTTTAACACTCAATCAGAAAGATGGCACTCGAAGACCTTTGCCCCAGTTGGAAAATCCCTGGGAAGCGGACCAGAGGTCAGCAGGAAACCTTCCTCGATAATTTTGACATCGCCATGAACACGCTTTGGAAACAAGCCAGGGACAGAGAAGCATGGATGGAAGTGCAGCATAGTTCGTCAATCGCCGCATCGGCAAAGGCAATTAAAGAGAGAGCTGACGAGATTAAAAACAAAAAGGCGTTCAAAAGTCACCTAGAAGCAAAGAAAAAAACAAAACCAGGATAACTTAAGAAAACAAAACCACTTAACCAAAAAGGAGCAAAAGACGTAAGAAGAAGAGGGAAGCACGCTGAGGCGTTGAGGGAGAATTGCCCACCCCCCCGGCACACGAACATGCGACCAAAACTCAATAAAGTTAGATAAAATGGAGAAGGCCAGCCTCCTCCAAAATTCAGATAGTCCACATGCACGAACTCGTCTCAAATACAACCAAAAAGTGGTAGCGAGCCCTCTCGTTCAATTATCGGGGCAGATAATGTGCGCGAAGATCGCACAGACTAAGACATGGAACAAGAATATTTCGAACAGTCCGGGGAACAATGCAGTTGTCGCAATTAGGTGCGAGCGATCGCTTCATCAAATGTCGATTCGTGCCGCCGCGAGTGTGCCCAATTCTAAGAAGACAACAGAAAGTAACCTGTAGCCGTCGCAGCATTGGAGAATAGATCTATGAGAACAGTCGCGGCGCAATGACACCTAACTTTAAGTTTCCCTCGGCCTTCTTCCACATTATTTGCCAAGCAGCCCGGAGGGATGATCTGATATCTGCCATGTAGTCGGTGTGGAGAAGAGCAAAACGCTGGTCTGGTCGCCCAGTCCCTGTGGACTCTTTGTCGCCCTTATCCTCATGCTCGTGCTCATTCTCCTCGATTCCCACATATCCAGTAGCCCAACAGAAGATAATTTCGACATCCAGCCGGCTCGCGGCAACCGTGGAGTCACGATACTGTAAACGATTCCAATGCCCCGACATCACTCAGTGCACTTTGAGTCTCTAAAAATCACAATCCTTTCTCCGAACCGGGCTTGACGCGTTATCTGACGGACCGAACGTTGTCTTATAACTAGTTCGGCAATGAAAACAGATGTAATCCTGGTAGAGATCTGATGGCTCCAAACAGAAGGGATTGAGCGAGGAAAAGACCCGATCCTAGAACTTGTAAAAATCTGTGTACACTGGCACGGATCCAGTGTACAATACTCCAGGCGCTGTGAAAGCTTTGGGACCAGAGGCATACGGTACCCTTCAAGGTAGTGTTTTTTGTAGAACCAGAGGCGCTACGTGTTGAGAGCTACATTGAGCTCTAGAAGGAGGTTCCTAGCCTTAAACCCAAAGGGTTTAGGGTATTACTGGCGTCTCTCGGTGCCATAGGCACCGTCGAGAGCAGCTGTTGATACAGTGAGAGTCGTTGGTGACTGAAGGAGTTGCTGGGCTCGCGTGTACAAACACATAATGCACTGTGTACCGCACAGAACGAATCGCATCTTTCTGGCATCCACATATAGGCTGTCAATTAGGGACGCGCGGAAGGCACCGGTCGTCAAGCGGAGATCAGTGTAATGGATTGAGTCCACCTTCTACAATACATGTTTAGCCGTGGATGAGTAAAACTCGTATGTGTCGTGAATCTTCGAATGGACAAAGGATCTGAACGAAGACTATCCATGTCGCCGGTACATGGATAGGTGCGAATATACAATTTTTAGGCGAATCCCTCTTAGAGGCAAGTGAGAGTTGGGGTAGAGCCATAGATGATGGAAGAAGTGCACCACCCTAGTTTTAGCTAAGGAAAACAGAGAAAAGCTGATTGTTTGAGTGGACGCTCTAGAGTTGACATTATGGTCTCACCAAAAGAGATTGAAAGTTCGTTCACGTAGAGAGTAGCGAAAACGTTTTTTGGGGGGAAGGGACACTAAGGTGATACCCTTGATGCTTAGGGCAAAGAGTGTGACGCTGAAGACACTTTCCTGCAGGCCGCCCTCTTCCTGCTCCATTGTGACGAAGAGGGCTCCTCTCCCTCGTACGCGAAATCGAAAATCTTGCAGAAATGAAGATTCGGAGGCATCCCCTCGCTTCCATTATGTAGAATGTCCTCATGGCAACGCATCGCCATTCGGTAGCATAGGCATTTTTCAGATCTAAAAACTCCGTTGCGTAGTGCTCTCTAAGAAAGAAGGCATTGTAGACGCCATTCTTTAGGCGAAGCAGAGCATCATACATGGAGTGAAGCTTACGAAGGCAGCACAGTGCAGAAGACAGTTCACCTCCGCTCTCCAGGAAAAAGGCTAATCTAACATTTACCATTTTCTCCATCAACTTGCACACGCAGGAGGTTAGAGAGATTAGACAGAAAGCCTGGTTTGCAAAAATCAAGCACAGTAGCCATTTGCCAGGAGTCTGCGAAGCTCTCCTCTGCCCAGACCCTTTTGAACAAATCTAGCAGAAATGCCATAAAGCGCTCACCTAGTTGTACAAGCATGGCGTACAGGACATAGTCGGTACCAAGCGAGAGCAGAACGCAAATCATTTAATATAACCCTGCCGTAGAAGGGTTCTCCACCACTGGAGGTAAAGTCCAGTCGGCGGCCTTTAGCGACATCACGACGTGCATCGAATGCTAGGCGAGCAGCATCCCAACTAGAGAATGCGGAGAAAGCGATCGTGAAGTACTCCGTCACTGACGTGGAATCCAAGATCGCGGTCCCATTTTCATGTAGCACGTAAGGGAGGCCTTGTGAGAACTCGCCCCGAATAATTTTGACTCGCTTTCACATCTCTACAAGAGGGGTTTTCCCTTTAAATAAAGCCAGGAAGAGCGGCTGGCGTGATTGAAAATATACCGGAACATAACCATAGACCAAAGAAATTCAGCGGAGTGATATCGTTTGGGCGGCGAAGTTATTGAGAATGCAAGAAATTATGAAATGAGTCTCAGCAATTTAATGCCCACATTAAGATTACGTCATCAACATATTCCATTCGATCTGTCAACACGATAATAAATGCCACGCTTGTAAAATATTTTGTTTTGATGAAAATTATGAATCCAAGTCGTTTTTAACTTCTTCTCTTGAGTCAATCTAAGACTATCCAAATGGTTCTGCAATCTTCTAAACAAGTGATAATTACACTGGTCTGCGTCAAAAATATACCTCAGGTTTTCTATAGTGTTTCTTAATAAAATTGACCTCCTAAATCCGAATCTGTCATCCGTTTTTCTCTATCACCTCCAGTTTTTGCGATACAGGGGGTGATAATAATTTTATAGTTTATACATCTCCTATATTACATCAAATTTCAATAGTTTTTGCACTGCTCTATTCGCAGTAAATTTTGTGTACATTTTAAGTAATTATGCAAATAGGTTTTATTTTGCAGGTTAAAAATTGCTTAGCATTATAATAATAAGAATAATAATAATAGTGGTTGAGTTAAAAATTAACAGAAAATGTAAGAATAGCTCCGACAGATTTTGCTATGTTTGTGGCAAAGTGACTTTTTCCGAGCAGCAAAGTACAATCCCTCCTGTAATTAAATCTTTGTATCATGCATATTTTGGAGTAAGGCTAAGAGATCAAGATAAAAGTTTTGCACCACATATCTGCTGCAAGGGATGCTACATAAGTTTAAGACGCTGGAGTCAGGGCGAACAGAAGTCCCTCTCTTTTGGTGTTTCCATGGCGTGGAGAGATGGCAAGGACCACACTACGGACTGCTATTTTTGCATGACAAATCTTAAAGGTGAGCATTGTATCAAGTATTTAAGCGTTCTGTATTATACTGGCTCCTGAAAATGTCATTATTATGCAAAGACTTAGCATGAAATTAAAAACTAACATAGTTCACTTCAGCATAAACATATCCTTTACTAAACATTTATGTACTATCTGCAACTCCAAATCAATTCCTTTATGTAATATGCAATTATATTTTCCACAGGTATAAATAAGAAGAATAAACATAGTGTTGCATATCCGGATGTTCCTTCTGCCATCAAACCCCTGCCCCATGGCCCAGGAATTCCTATACCTTCTCCCCCTGAACATATAGAGGTAAATGAAGAGATTAATATGGAAGTTGACCAAGATTATGACACATCTGAGTCTTATCAGGTTTCCACACATGATATGGTCGCAAGACCATTCAATCAAGTTCAGTTAAATGACCTGACCAGGGATCTGGGGGTTTCAAAGGTTAATACACAACTTCTTGGCTCTCGACTTCGTGAAAGTAATCTTCTCGCTTAAGAAACAACATTTAGGGGGGTACAGAAATAGAGAACAAGAGTTTCGAAGCTATTTTTTACAGCATTCTTCCAGCTCTTTAGTATACTGCGCCAATATTAAAGGACTTGTTGAGGCCCTTGGAATTCCCTACAAGCCATTAGAATGGAGACTGTTCATAGATTCCTCCAGTAGAAGTTTAAAAGCTGTGTTACTGAATATTGGTAACAAGATAGCTTCCGTTCCTATAGGCCATTCAATCCAACTTACTGAAAGTTATGAAAATATGAAAAAAATGCTGGATGCAATAAATTACTCTAGCTATAAGTGGAGGATATGTGGTGACTTAAAGGTATGATCATTTTACACTTGGCATTTCTAAGCTTTTTGATATTGACATTTTCATTTTTAACTGTTAATACTTGTATACACCTTTTGGTCAACTTACATTTTACAAGAATGCAAATCTGGAAATCATGAGTCATTTTTTAGTTATATTTTTTGTTGAAGTGTGTCCCTATAGGTTAATGCATCCTATTGGGTTAATGGGGAACTTATCCTAATTGAGAAGGTATACAACACAACTCAATAAACTCAAAATAAGATGTACATATATCCAATTAGTTCCAATACGATGATTTAATGCATTGGCATACAGGATTTTTCAGTACATATTCATATTCTTATTGTTTTAAGAAATATTACTTTGAATTTGTTTTTAGAAATATTACACTGAATTTACATATTGTGCTAAATTTTATTCAGGTAGTGTCTCTTACGCTTGGGACGCAAACAGGCTACACTAAGCATCCCTGTTTCCTATGTTTATGGGACAGTCGTGCAGATAGTATGCACTATGAGAAGAAGGTTTGGCCTCCACGAGAAGCATTTAGAATTAGATCAAACAATGTGATAGCTGAACCTTTAGTGCCTCCTCAAAAAATACTCCTCCCTCCACTGCATATAAAGCTTGGCATAATGAAAAATTATGTCAAAACCCTTAATAAAGTAAGCCAAGCTTTTAAATTTCTTCTTCAAAAATTTCCACAAATCAGTGACGCTAAGCTCCATGGGGGAATTTTTGATGGACTTCAAATCAGGAACTTGATCAGCAATTTGATGCATCAATGAAGGACATAGAAAAAGATGCCTGGAAAGCTTTCAAAGCTCTAGTTAACAATTTTCTAGGCAATAAAAGAAGCCTAGAAGAATATGTTGCCCTGGTCAATCAGCTCTTAACAAGTCTCAAACATTTGGGAGCTCGAATGTCTATAAAGATACACTTTTTACAGTCCCATCTGGATTATTTTCCCGACAACTGTGGGGATTACAGTAAAGAACAGGGGCAAAGATTCCCCCAGGACATAAAAACAATGGAATCCAGGTACCAGTGTAAATGGAACGGAAACATGCTTGCTGACTTCTGTTGGTGTTTGAAGCGTGATGCACCAGATGACAGGCACAAACGAAAATCGTCAAGGGCGTCTGTTCTTCGAAATTATAATTATTTTCTTTATTATGTTGCATTCTTTTATTTTTTGTTTATTAAAAGAATTATAGTTTACATACGTGTATTCCTGTTTATATGATATAACAGTAATAATGCATTATTAGATAGAGAAAGTTTTTTTTTTTAAATTCAGAAAAAATGAGGTAATCTCAATGAAAATGGTGTATGCTGTACTGAGAAAATCTGACCTGATTGAACAAAATATACATTCATTTTTGAGCTCAGGAGGTTGGATTCATTAAGAAACCACAAAGAAATCCTGGGGAACCTAAAAAAAACTTTCAAACGCAGGCCTGTGTAATCCAAGGAAGCATGATAGGAGAATATGGAGGATAAAGTAATATTTCACAACCACCAAGAGATCTTTGGTTATTGAAGCTGTGTGAGGACGTGCATTATCGTGATAAAGGATGACACCACTTCTCTTGACTTAAGAGGGTCTCCTTTGGCCAAAAGCTGTCTGCAAACGACTAAGTTGATTGTAGTAGAGATTAGCACTATTTGTTTGATTGTTTTCTAACAGTTTGTAATGGACAATCCCTTTAATATCTCATCATACAGTCAACAGGATCTTTTTTGGATGAATTTCTATTCGCTGGTGTTGAGGAATTCTGCGTTCTCGACTGATCCACGAACGGCGGCGTTCAACCTTATGATAAAGGGTTCACTTCTCGTCACCAGGAAGAAGCCTGCCCGAAAATGGTGACTGAAGGTGTCGTGAAAGCAATGACTCACAACGAGCAACGCACTGCTGGAGATTCGCCGTGGATAGTTCGTGCGGGATCCAACTTCCAATCACTGGAACCTTTCAATCCTATTTAGTTGGCTTAGGACAGGCGACAGGGGTGCCTTAAATTATCCTGCGAGTTCCCAACAAGTTGTAGCAAGATTTGCTACAAGTTCTTTTGGACGACCTTTCTCTCGTCTGCCTTTTAGACTGACATACCTACTTCGGAAAAATGAAAACCACCTCCTGCAACTTCTTACATTTACTCCCTCGTCACCATAAGGGCTCTGAAAGGGTTTTGCGGCTGTACTTGAATTGAGACATTTATGAAACTCATAGAGTAAAACATGTCTAATGGGATCTTTAGATAGGAGGACATGGGAATGAATGCAGAAGAAGATTAGGAACAATATTTTAGATATGAGGACATAGGAATGAATGCAGAAGAAGATTATGAACAATATTTTAGATAGGAGGACATGGGAATGAATGCAGAAGAAGATTAGGAACAATATTTTAGATAGGAGGACATAGGAATGAATGCAGAAGAAGATTATGAACAATATTTTAGATAGGAGGACATAGGAATGAATGCAGAAGAAGATTATGAACAATATTTTAGATAGGAGGACATGGGAATGAATGCAGAAGAAGATTAGGAACAATATTTTAGATAGGAGGACATAGGAATGAATGCAGAAGAAGATTATGAACAATATTTTAGATAGGAGGACATAGGAATGAATGCAGAAGATTATGAACAATATTTTAGATAGGAGGACATGGAAATGAATGCAGAAGAAGATTATGAACAATATTTTAGATAGGAGGACATGGAAATGAATGCAGAAGAAGATTATGAACAATATTTTAGATAGGAGGACATAGGAATGAATGCAGAAGAAGATTAGGAACAATATTTTAGATATGAGGACATAGGAATGAATGCAGAAGAAGATTATGAACAATATTTTAGATAGAAGGACATGGAAATGAATGCAGAAGAAGATTATGAACAATATTTTAGATAGGAGGACATAGGAATGAATGCAGAAGAAGATTATGAACAATATTTTAGATATGAGGACATAGGAATGAATGCAGAAGAAGATTAGGAACAATATTTTAGATATGAGGACATAGGAATGAATGCAGAAGAAGATTATGAACAATATTTTAGATAGGAGGACATAGGAATGAATGCAGAAGAAGATTATGAACAATATTTTAGATAGGAGGACATAGGAATGAATGCAGAAGAAGATTATGAACAATATTTTAGATAGGAGGACATGGAAATGAATGCAGAAGAAGATTATGAACAATATTTTAGATAGGAGGACATAGGAATGAATGCAGAAGAAGATTAGGAACAATATTTTAGATAGGAAGACATGGGAATGAATGCAGAAGAAGATTAGGAACAATATTTTAGATAGGAGGACATAGGAATGAATGCAGAAGAAGATTATGAACAATATTTTAGATAGGAGGGCATAGGAATGAATGCAGAAGAAGATTATGAACAATATTTTAGATAGGAGGACATGGGAATGAATGCAGAAGAAGATTAGGAACAATATTTTAGATAGGAGGACATAGGAATGAATGCAGAAGAAGATTAGGAACAATATTTTAGATATGAGGACATAGGAATGAATGCAGAAGAAGATTATGAACAATATTTTAGATAGGAGGACATGGGAATGAATGCAGAAGAAGATTAGGAACAATATTTTAGATAGGAGGACATAGGAATGAATGCAGAAGAAGATTATGAACAATATTTTAGATAGGAGGACATAGGAATGAATGCAGAAGAAGATTATGAACAATATTTTAGATAGGAGGACATGGGAATGAATGCAGAAGAAGATTAGGAACAATATTTTAGATAGGAGGACATAGGAATGAATGCAGAAGAAGATTATGAACAATATTTTAGATAGGAGGACATGGAAATGAATGCAGAAGAAGATTATGAACAATATTTTAGATAGGAGGACATAGGAATGAATGCAGAAGAAGATTAGGAACAATATTTTAGATAGGAGGACATGGGAATGAATGCAGAAGAAGATTAGGAACAATATTTTAGATAGGAGGACATAGGAATGAATGCAGAAGAAGATTATGAACAATATTTTAGATAGGAGGACATAGGAATGAATGCAGAAGAAGATTATGAACAATATTTTAGATAGGAGGACATAGGAATGAATGCAGAAGAAGATTAGGAACAATATTTTAGATATGAGGACATAGGAATGAATGCAGAAGAAGATTATGAACAATATTTTAGATAGGAGGACATGGAAATGAATGCAGAAGAAGATTATGAACAATATTTTAGATAGGAGGACATGGAAATGAATGCAGAAGAAGATTATGAACAATATTTTAGATAGGAGGACATAGGAATGAATGCAGAAGAAGATTATGAACAATATTTTAGATATGAGGACATAGGAATGAATGCAGAAGAAGATTATGAACAATATTTTAGATAGGAGGACATGGAAATCAATGCAGAAGAAGATTATGAACAATATTTTAGATAGGAGGACATAGGAATGAATGCAGAAGAAGATTATGAACAATATTTTAGATAGGAGGACATGAAAATGAATGCAGAAGAAGATTATGAACAATGTTTTAGATAGGAGGACATGGAAATGAATGCAGAAGAAGATTATGAACAATATTTCTATAATCTGAAAAATATATATATATAGGTTACTCATCGTAGCATTCTTAAACGATAACAAGAATCACTACTTTAATAAATAGTATATAAAATTTTATTCTATAAAATCAGACAGTTCGTTCCAACATGCATTGGGAAAGAAGTTTATTCAGAAAGTGGTAGAGTTAGGGCAGGTGAAAATTACCACACGTAAGTAAAGTAGAAAAGTAATCCGGCTGGTAGAATCTGCGAGGATGCTTATCTTCTCCGGGGTTCGATTAGTCCAAGGGGACCATTTCGGTGCGTCTATCGGTTAGATTTAGAGACAGTGGGGCGGCAGTTCGATCCCCACGAGCGTAGACACTAACTTTCAGCGGTGTGATTAACTGGCCGCTCATCGGGCGGATACGCTGATACTCAACCCCCGCGGTTGTTTTGTAGCTTCACGCGCATGCTCTTGCACACGGCTGTTCACACAACCAGTAGCATTCCCTTCCTGTTTTCACAGCATAAAATAACCACTGGACCCTTTTCCTGAACCCCCCCAGCAGACCCCCCCTTCGACATTCCTGACACCTCGCAACGAGGATTGGCCTCCGATGTCGTCGCGCTCAATCATGACTGTGTTTCTGATCTTTATTTGCATTTCGTAATCCGGTCGTGAGAGCTCGTCGAAGATACCAGGGACGGAAGGCGTTATACTTACTGGTCATTATTTTAGAATTCTCGTTCAAGCAGGTGGCCAACAGTTCATAAAATTGTAAATGTAAAGCAGATATTTTGGTAAACGATTTATTGAAGGAAAGAAAATTTATTCCGTTTTCTCTTTCAATGTGGTTTAATAGATTCATAAATATATATATATATATATATATATATATATATATATATATATATATATATATATATATATGATGAAAATTAATGCAATATCGCAAGAAAAGATGAGGAATTAAACCACATTCTCCGAAGACAATTTAATTCAGAACAGTTTCGGTGTATCTCACACCCTTTTTCAACTGACACTGGGTAGAAAATATAAGAGAAATGCATATAAGCATAACACAAGATCCCCTCTTTTTTCTCCCAATCCCCTACTTGTGGCTAATCTGGGGGGGTGGGGTTAGGCCTAAATATATTGAAGGGCTGACATTTAACTATTTTGTTTATATGCTTTCTTATTACAGGATTAAAAGAAAATTGACCCTCAGATAGATTTAAATTAGGAACTGACGATATCAAGCTCGATTCTACGATTCTTCTCTTAACATAGTTAGCCGATTTAAATACCATTTTACTTCCATTCAAATCGATCGTATGATTCAAGTCTCTAACATGGCAAAATATTCCACTGCTTTCGCTGCCCACTCTAATATCTCTCTTGTGTTCGTACAATCTCTTGTCTAGATTTCTTCCCGTTTCCCCTATATAAACTTTGTGGCAATCGTTCTGAATTAAATTGTCTTCGGAGAATGTGGTTCAATTCCTCATATATATATATATATATATATATATATATATATATATATATATATATATATATATATATATATATATATATATATATATCTCAAAGTAGTGCGAGAGAATAATGAAAATTAATCCATTAAACCACATTGAAAGAGAAAACGGACTAATTTCTCCTTGCAGTAATATTGTTATTACCTTTTTTCGAAGAAATCCGTGCAGGGAAGCGATTCAAACCAGGCATACTTTTAACTGTGATCAAATTGGTGCTCGCTGCCTCAGTGTGCCTGGTTCGAATCGCTTCCCTGCACGGATTTCTTCGAAAAAAGGTAATAACAATATTACTGCAAGGAAAAATTATTCCCTTTTCTCTTTCCATGTGGTGTAATGGATTCATATATATATAAATATATATATATATATATATATATATATATATATATATATATATATATATATATATATATATATATATATATATCACAACAAAAAAGTGGCGAAATGGAGATCCCAACAATCAACTACCTGATACATAACAAGGTTTAAAAAGAGTTGTCTTCCGAATACTTGAGAATTTGATGTTTGAAATGAATCATCTAAATAATTTGACTTTGAAAATGCTGTGGACGTATTTCAAAACACTTTAATTTCTCCAAAAATTATAATTTCCTCCTGCGATTATCTTATTTTCTTTGTCCCTTTTAATGATTAAGAGCATAATTTATCGATGGTTTGCGCTATCTTCTTTAATTTGGATGACGATTGTACTAATGTGAGTGAGAGAGTTGGGTGGAGACAGGCTTCATTCGCACTCTGTTTTTCCTCAAGTTGTATGTTTGGGCTTTTTCTCAATCGTCCCTGAGGTACGCCGGCTCCTTATGACTCGGCCTTGTAACATTTTGCGTCCTCCACACTGCTTACCTTTGCCTTTTGCAGGTTATACGACGGAAGCGGACATCGAACGATGGGTTGATTTGGAAGGAGGGGCCAAAATTCTTTTGAGAGCGCAGTTTGGAGGTGACGTTCTGCCTACCACCCGAAGAAAGTCTCTTTTTCGGTCCTGGTCGCTTCATAGAATTGGAAAATCAATTTAATTTTTAGCAAAACTGCGCTAACCAGCTAATGGCGGTCAAAATTCTCAAGAATGTTGTTTTACTCTGTATTGTCTCAAAAATCAGGGCTACTCTAAAAATTTGACTTTTTGATGTATCCACGACTTTTCAGCAAACATTTGTTTTTTGATTCTCAGCATGAAAACTGAAAATATTCCACAGCTATTCTTTTTTACTTTGGAAGAAAATAATTCCATATTATATTTAACTATTAGCCCTAGTGTAAACTGATATAAAAAAGTTTGTGATTTATTATTAAGATATACAATATTTATACGTTTCAGGAAAGATTTTTCAAATCACAAATTATAAATACCTCATTACATTTTCTGATAGGTTGTATGTATACAGTATATTGCCATTTGTGTACGTATGTGTGAATGATGCATTACGAGACTCTTAATTTGTGACTGTATCACACCCAAGCGTGTGAATTAATAATTAATAATGATATTACGTGATACATTAGTTTCAAGCTATCTCCAATACTTAATTTTAAGATTTTTAAAGATTTTTAAAAGGGGGCGGGGTTCTTTGAACTAATTTTTAATCTTTTCTTACTTTATTTTGGAAATAATAAACACCCTTTAATTGAAATAATCTCTAAATACTGTAATCAAACTGATTTTAGCGAACTGTGTTCAACTTTGACGTAACTTTAGTGTTCAAAACAGCCCCCAAAACGTTAAAGATTAATAATTAGGAGTTGGCAATGACAGCTCTAAGACGTTTAATAACGTCTGTTAAAAATGGAATGTGGAATTTATAACACTAGTCTTAATCTGTCTGTAATGGCTGTTTCTATGAATGTCATCTCTTTATGCCTCTTTAGAAGTATCTATTTAACTATTTCTTTAGAATTTTCCCCAAAATATTGATATTTTAAGTACCTTAAGACAAATATTAGAACGGTGGGGAAAAGAGACGCTCCATCACCCCAAAAATGAAAAAAAACCCAGAAAGAACAGAATGGATGCTGTCGTTGAAATGGGCTGGCAATGACTCTTATAGGAATGTAATCCCGAATCTGGGACGGATGTACATTTCTTGAGATTTGTGCGCGCAGAAACGAACGCACAATCTCGCAAATGGTTCAAATTTACGAACTACAACTTATATGGTCAGTTCTTATGATTCTATTGTAATCTACTGTCCAGATGTAAAGTAGTTCATTCCTTCTGCCTTCACATCTACTCTTCCATGTATGAAATTGTAAGGATAGCCACAATTACGTGATAATAAAAATTATTTAGGTATATTTTAAAAATTTTAATGATACGATTTAACCTGTATTTATCAAAGGTTTAATCTCTTGATATATTCAAAAATAATTATAGAGCTTTACTCTTATGATTATTTTTATATCAGTAATTTCATTTATTTGCACGTCTGTAAATTACTAATGATAAATGCATCTATCAAAATAATATTAATACTTATTACAAATTAGCTGAGTCGAGCATTTGAAACCAACCACTTATCATTCATCTTATCTAAATCAATGTATAATTCTTGTATCTATTCGTCTGTATATTGATCATCTAGTTAGGCATCAATATTTTCCGCTTGATAAAGTCATAAATTGTAATCTATATTTAAAGTTAGATATTTTATCTTCCTCGATACGATTTAAGGTGAAAGACCAAAAAGAAAAGAGAAAAGTTCTATAAAATAGGAATTTGGTCTTTGCCTATTTTTTCTTACAAAAATTTAAGATATTAAACCATTGAAATGTAGAATTTTAACACACTTTATTATATTATATATACAAATTAATTATTTGCGTTGTATACAAGTAAAAATTGAGTTTTAAATCATACATTCCGAAGTTTTATCGAAATTAAACCTATTTATTGTATAAATGTATAGTTAACTAATGTTATAAACCTAATACTTTACTATCTTGATGATATACCCGTATAGCTGGAGAGTTTTCCAGAATCTAGTCATCAACCAGCTTTTGCCTTCTTGGAGGTGGTGGGGACGGCGAAGACCTTACTATATTAGTCGAGGTCGGTTGCTGACTAGACTTTTATCCTGCCTGCTGTTAAATTCCTCTACCATCACCGCTCGCCTTTCCCTTATTCCAGTGACAGTACCATTGCTTATGACCTCCTAAAAGACTCATTAGATAACACAATTCCATTATTTTTTAACCTAGATTCCAAATCCAAATTGGGGGTTGCCAGGCCGATGGACGCGTTGGTCACTGGATTCAAGAGGTAGTCACAAGTGGCGCTTCGACGCTCTTGCGGTCACACAATGCAACTTACCTCGATCAGGCTCATTGGAAAAGAGGCTTATGTGTAATCCACGTTTAGCATTACGTGTCTCCAACCACGACAACGAAAATTTAGAAAATAAAATTGGTTCTACAGTGGTTTTCCACCTGGTTTCTTCGAGGACTCTGAAATTGTCACGCTCAACTCACCGGTTCGCAGTCCCAGAACTCTCCATTTCTTTAATTCGAGCAAGCAATGGTAAACCTCTCCGAGTCCTTCCCATTTCCTTCTTTCTTTATTTCTTCCCAGAACCCTTCCTTACAGGTCGTTACTCAAACTCTTAGACCCCAAACCATCCCAAATTTATACACTGATTGAATTTTCGATTATCTTGCTCTCCTTTCGTCTCTTTTTCAGCAATCCATTGGAATAATTTATTATCTGACAGAAAGAGCATTACATCTATTCTAACTTCATATTAAACTGGTTGTTTCTGGTTTCAGGATTTGATCTCGGTGACCTTCATATCGCTAGGATGCAGATTATCCTTCTTTCTTTTTCATCCCTGAGGAGAGATCTGGTTGTGGCCGAGAAGCCATCTTTTTATAGTTACCAGTCCTATGTCTCCCTCTCTCTCTCTCTCTCAACACTGACCCTCATGCGGGGCTGTCCGCCTTTAAGGGAAAGAGAGTAGACTTATTTTCGGTCTACATTCCTCATCACGACCGTCCTTTTTCTGATATCATATTCTTAACTTGATCTTGCGCGGTATACAACTCCATATCCTCTTTGATCATCCTTCGTCTAAACCGTGGCCGGACTTTTGACTGACGGACAATTGTTTGACGGACATTTGAAGAAGGGATAAATAGGATAAAAAGATAACATAATTTATTGAAGGATAGGCAATTGGACTGATTGCCATTCTATGATTAAACACTCTGTGATATCCTTCTAGAGAGTTTTTTGTCCGTGGAAGGCATAGTGCGCTTCTCTCTAACGTGTTCAACATGTTGCGTGAAAACGCTGGTCTTCGTCGCCTCCCACACTGCAAAATACCAGTCCACGTCACTTCAAAGTAGCTAAGAAACTCAGATAAGATTTCATCAGTTTCTTCATCTAGTGTTGCGACAAATTCGGTGAAGGTTTCAGGAACATCACTGATAGGCACAAATGCTAAAGATTGAATAGACTTGACAATGAGTGCATTGCTTGGATTATTATACCAAGTCTGTATTCCTAAGCCCTGTAATTTTCTCCAAAGCACTGGCCGAAATGGAAAAAGCATCTATACATGTTTGCGTTTGGGAAACAGGCTGTAATGCTATTAATAGTCACCCTTTCATAGTCAATGGTGATTGAAACTGGACTAAGATCTGGTCTCACTTGCTTGAGGGTGTTAAAGATTAAGTCATAAGTTGCTTAGTTTTTGTTCCTTGCAATGCAGTATATGGGTCTCATCCAACATAACATGCATTGTATATAACTGAAAGCCTACTGGCGCAGAAAGAAGCTGTAAGTTCCAAGGCGTTGATAGAATTAGCAGGTTGTCACTTTCAAGAATGACAAATGGCGCATTATAAATACCTATTATTATTATATTATGTGCAGTGCGTTGTCTGCGCACCAGTCTTGCCAGAGTTTCTTTCTTGGGAAGAGTACCTGCAGCATCGAGTGGGTATTCACTGGTGCAGTTTTGTATAATTTGTCGATGTCACTTCCTCTGACTGTCAGGATCTTTCTTTAGTTTTCTCTACTGTTTTCAAGGCCAGGTTGCGGCCGGCATCAGGCGGATGTGAATGATTATTTGCCTCTCCTAGAATAACGTCGTATTCTGTTTTTATACGCCCCCTCCCCCCGCGCCCACAACTTCCTTTGCGCTCGCATCGCCAATATGTTACAATGTCTTTTCGTTTGTCAACGATGTATGTGTAGCTGTAAAGCAAAAGTTTTCTTCCTCCTCTCGTCGTGAGTATTATTTCCATGATCTTTAAAGAAATAAATATTCATCTTAAAACCATAAAAGAGCTAACTTAGTTAATTACACACACATCACAAAATAAAATGAAATATAAACTATAACTAAAATAATGTAAATGAATGTAAAACACACTCACTTCACAACGCTTAACAACTTCTGAATAGCGACTGAATGTCTACGCAACCTAGTTGACGTTGGTTTGGTTTGGGCGTGGCTAAATAGTTCAAATAAGCAACTAACCAACCACTAATTTATGTTACAATAGGGAAATAACTTCTTTCAGCCTTATGTTCATTCGGTTCATTCGCATACTTAACACGCATATACAAGCACCCTTTAACAAATTAGAGAAAAAAATAAACAATTCAAAATGTCCGCTCGTTCAAATGACCGTCAGTCATATGTCCGCTCAGCCAAATGTCCTTCGGTCAAATGTACGTCGGCCAAATGTCCAGGTACCATCTTAACCCGATTCTGAACGAGGGTTTCTGTTTGTAGTCACGGTCTTTTCATTGTTCTGCTCTGACCTACATTAGCGCAAAGTGTACCATTCCTTCTCTATCAAACAGAAGTGCTTTTGTGTCCAATAAAACATTCCTTCGATTTCACTGAATGTCCACATATTTAGTGTACACTCTGGTGTCCATTGCCTCCATTGAAAGCCATCAGTACCGTCCAAGGAAGGTTGCTAGTGTCTAGCTTCCGCTCCAACACACTCACTTCAATTGACGGTCTCCTTTTACATGTAAAAAATATCATTAATGCACAAGGGCTTGTCACCTGGTAAACTCAGCCTATTACAAACTTTCCTTTATTAAACCACTTATCGGATATTGAGGCGTATCTTTTCACCAGGCCTGCTTCCTCCTAATACACACTAATCCACGGACACTTCATGTCCGGCGATCTCCCTCCAACCTGTAATACTTTCAGTACGCTCACCAAATCCACCGACTCATTGACAGCCTCATATATTCCATCACCATCGCCAATTCTTTCCTTTATTCCTACTCTCACTTAGAGCACTTGTGTCTAATCACGACCGAAAGCTCCTCTTTCTCTATAAGCTGGCATTTTCTTCCTACCTGACACTCACCTTCTCCTTGTGATAGAGTTGCACTTTTCCACCTACCAGTCTCTCTACCCTTTTCCAACATTTTGGTTGGAAAAGTCGCATTAACCCTCGTCTACCATTTGAAAAATATTATAAATATGGGATGTTTCTTAATTCTACCTAAGTAACAAACTATAGTGGTAAATTCACAGACTAATTCTAGCTACGAGCTTCAACTGTTTTCCTACTTAGGGACAACAGGTATTAACTACAGCCTATCTAATTTAACCTTCCTACAGGTTGTTGTAAAAATATATGTAAAAGAGATAGGAAGTAATGGGCCTAACATGCTGAAATCTGGCAAAGAATCAAAATGAAATTAATTCATTAAAGTGTAGTAACTTTTTTCCCTCCCTTGCAATGGAAGATTCTTGAGCGCGTGAAGGTGGAATGCATGAAGGCTATATTTAATGCCATGAATTAAGTGAAATGCGTAATTGCACGAAAGTAGAATTTTTCTACACATCTTGGATTTGATCCAGATAAAGAAGACGATTAAAAGTGCGAAAAGTAATGAAAGGACATAATTCAAATACCTGAGAGCATAAGAAGCATAATCTTTCTTAAAACGTTACACCTGATACAGATGATGGTGTTAAAAGTGTTAAAAGTGTGAAAACAATGAGAGGAGTTAAGTGAAGCTCTTGAAAGAAGAATATTCCTTCATACATTGGACTTAATATGGATGATGATGTATAAAGTGTGAAAAACAATAAAAATACTTAATTGAAATACATGTCTGCATGGAACAATAATCTTCCTTGACACCTTAGACCTGATGCAGATGATAAAGATGAGAAAAAGTGTGAAAAGCAATGAGTTTTTTTCTATACAGCGACTACAGCCAAGGGCACAAGTCAGCGAAATTAAAATTTCATCCTAGTACTGGGCTTCTTTAAAATTCAAACAAAACCAACAAGGCAAAAACAATAAACAAACAAAATAAAAAACAAACACATAATAACTCTCAAAATAAGAAACAAAAAAGCAAGAAGACGAAGGAAGCACCTTCAGTGTCGGGGGGAGGCCCACCTCCCTCAGGCACAGGATCACGCGACTAACACTAAAGAGTTTCACAAAAAATGAAATAGGCCAGTCTCCTCTAAAAAGTCAAATAGTCAAAATTCTATGTTCCCGAAGCCGTCAGGAGTACAAGGGACACGCCGTAGCGAACCTGCGCGTTCCGGTACCGGGACAGGTAACGTGCGCGAATATCACCCAGACTGGAACATTCAACAAGAATGTGACGAACCGTCAGGGGAAGAAGGCAGAAAGGCAGTAAGGTGCAATGGAGTGAGCCATCAACGGCAGTCTATCCCGCGATTGTCGCAAATTCGAAGACGACAGAAAACGATCCGAAGCCGTCGCGACATTGGAGATTAGGTCCACGCAACTTTAATTCCCCTCAGGCGTCACCCATCTTGTTTATCAGGCTGCTTGCTCTTGGGTGTACCCTGATTCCCCCCATGTGGTTGATGTGAGGAAGAACGAAACGCTAATCTGATATCCCACTCCAGGCGGTCATTTTTGCTCTGACTCTCCACAATTTATACATGTGTAGGAACCCAGCAGAAGATAATCTCGACATCCGCCCAGATTGCGGCCCCATGGCGTCACGAATACCACGACCGTGAGTTGTGATGATTCCAATTAACCGATAGCATGCAGTACACTTTGTTGGTCGCAAAATATCACAATCCGATTCTCAGAACTGGGCACGACGCCTTATATCCCGTGCCAAACAATGTATTGCAACCAGCTTGGCTGGGAAGACAGATGTAGAGCCCTAGAGAGCCTCGCTAACTTCACATAAATTGGATACGACATGAAAGCCGACTACCCACTTGGGACTTGCAGACATCTGTGTGCACTGGCACGGATCCAGCGTCACACGAAGTGTCATACAAAAAGGTTAAACGGAATATACCTGACGCTTTTGAAACTTTGGTAGTAGAGGCGCGGCGACAAATAGTCCTAAGGTGGCATCCTTAGAAGAACTAGAGACGCTGCTTCCCCGACAGCTAAACAGAGGTCTCGAAGAAGTTTCCTACCTCTAAACCCCCCAAAGTAAGTTTAGATTATGACAGGCGTTTCTCGATGACATAGGAACTGTCAATGTCGGCCGAGGATGCAGTGAGAGACGTTGGCGACTCAGTGAGACGTCGGGCCTACGCCTACTAGCATATAATGCATTGTGCACAGCGCAAAGCTTTTGACATTTGCCCAGTATCGACAAATAAGCTTTCAATGGATGACATGCGCAATGCACTGGTCGGCCAACGGAACCTGGTGTGGTAGATCGAGTCCACCTTCGGGAATAGACGCTCGGCTTCAAGTGGGCCAAATTGCAGCCATAGTCTTTGCCAAAATAGAGAAAGGATCAGTAGAAAAGTAAGCTAATATTCCTATCACAACCTCAAGTGCTCAACGTCACAAAACGATTTATGCCTATGGCTCGGTTAAAAGAGACGCTAAGGTTGTGAATAGAAGCCTCCCAGGTGATGCACCACTTTAGTCTTGATCAATGAAAATTGAAACCTGTGCGCTTCGCTATAGCAAGAGATGCAGTTCAATGCCTGTTGAATTTAACACTCTATAGTTTGCATCTAGGCCGCATAAAAGAGATCAAAAGGTCGTCCACGTAGAGCACAGCAAAATCTTCTTGTTGCAGTAAAGTGATACCGTTGATGCTCAGGGCAAAGAGTGTGAGAGTGAGGACACCGTGCGGGACCCGCTCTTCCTGCTTTTAGGGTGGAATCGACGGAATCGACGATCTCGCAGAAATTCAGAGATAAATGAAAAGTAATGAGATGACTTAATTAAAATTCCTGTCTACATCAAAGCAGGATCTTCCTTCAAACTTTAAATCTGATACAGATTATTATGTTAAAATTGAAAATGCAATGAGAGAACTTAAGTGAATTGCCTGTCTGCATGAAAGAAGAAGAAATTTCCTTCACATTTTGGACCTGATACGAATCATGAAGGCGATTAAAATTCTGAGAACGAATGAAAGGATTTAATCAAAATGCCTGTCCGGATAAAATAAGAATGATTAAAAGTGTCAAATAATAAAAGAAAATCACTTGACCCTCTATTAGTTGAGCAGTAAATTAATTATATTCTACTATGTGGCCATTCAATTATTTATCTTTTACATCCATAAAGTTCATTAATTAACTTCGACTATATTGTCAGTCAAATAATAATCTATTATTTGAACAGTCAATTCATTGAGTCTAGGGGGTTTTGGTCTAGCTTAGTTGTATCTTTGTATTCTGTGCATGTAGTGATCGCATGCACTGTAGTTTCATTTGTGTCTTCCAAAGATTCGTAGCTATGAGCCACTTATCCTCATAAACTGTCTTCTCATTCATAATTATTTATTTGGGCGTGGTGTCGTGCGATTCTGTTTGGGCTCTCGACTCATAAGAGATTGGTCTCGTCGTCGACATATTACAGTGTGTATGTATGCCGGCAGTTTTTGGCTAGGCGTATAGTATCGTTAGTGTACATAATGTAGGGTGTAGGTGTCGGTAAACTATCCTGGTGTACGCCCCCACGTGTTGTGAATGAGCATAGCGTTGTTGGCTAGTTTCTAACAAAGTTCCTCCTGCAATACTTTATTAAAGGCCTTTTCCAAATCCTTGTATTGGAGATTTTTGTCGTGACTGTTGTGCTTTTTGTGCGATGTCATGGACGATGGTCAAAACTGCTTGAATGGAACAACTACTCCTGAAGCCATACAGAGAAATAGTCCTGTAGTTCTTTGGGTGTTTGTTTGTTTTTAGGTAGCAATATGTTGTGTTATATTTTAAAGGGTCGTGGGTGGCCATAGGCGAGTCACGCGTTAAATTATTGTGTAAGTGTAGGGAAGATGTTTTCTTGGAGGTGATGTATTATTGTAGTTGGAGGGCCGGGAGAACCGGACCTCGTCTTGGTGTTGATTTAATGTAATGTTTTGTTTCTTCGATGGTGATAGGAATGATTATTTTAGAAGTGTTGTTAAGAATCTCCATTTTTATTAGGAGAGAGAGCTCAAGCTCACCAGCGTGTAAGTGCTATTTTGAATGTGTTTTGGGTGTGTTGTGTGTGTGGACGGTGTCTCATTTATACCTAAATGCGTCGAAGATGCCGTTAGTGTGGCAAGCATGCGGTTGTTGTATTAGAGGGTGATTAGCTTTGGTTGGTCCGTTCCTAAAATCTTCTCCACATGGCGTCAGAAGAAGGAAAGGTCAGTACAGTATGCGTCATCCCGTTCACCGCGTACCACTGTCGGTTCCGATCTAGCTGCACGCATTGTATATTGCTTTTTCGTGGGCCTCTGTTGTAGTGGGTGTTGTATACTGAAATGATTCTTTGTGTGTGTATATATAATAGAAAGTGTTCAATGCATGTATGTGTCTTGCGTGGTGTCCATCAGTGTACTCCAGCAGTTGTATATATGTGTAAGGTTAGTGTTCTGGAAGTTGAGGTTGTATGTGTGTTCATGTTTATGTCTCTCTTGAACTCCTCCGAGTTTGTGTTAGTGTAATTGTATAGAAGAGGGGGACACTATGTGAAGGGGATAGTATAAGGCATATAGGGATGTCGTTGGATAGTACGAGTAGTTGGGAACCTGGGGCTATGTGGGGGTGGAAGTTTGTGGCGTGGTCATTGGAAAAGCGTCCGGGGACGTAGTCCTTCCGCGATTGCCAGAGAATGTAGGGAAGGCCGGGTCGATGTGCACGCAGCGGAATCGCTGCAAGACACCGGTCAGATCCCTACCGGCATCAGTAGTGGTGTTCGAAAGTAGTTTAGAATGGCGTTTATTTAAGGTCTCCCTCAAAGAAAATTGAAAAAAGACATACCATTGCTTGGTATGTCTAAAGTACAGGTCTTGGATGACCTCCTCGTCGAACTCATGCCTGTGGTGAATGAGGTCTTTAGGTCTTTGGTAGTGAATGCCAACCATAAGGGGTTGCTTCTACGTACGCGAATCTGATGTTTGGTAGTGATACTTCTAACTGTTTGGTGTGTTATTACTCAAAGTATTTTGAGTGCATCTTGTGTGGACCTAAAATTGAGTGTTCGGGCTACGTGGCCTTTTAGGATGTTTGTAATGGGTATATTAAATGTATTGTGGTGTTAATGTTCATGTCTTTTGTCTCTATGCAGTAAAGGTTGGGTAGTTTTCTTTCACCATAGCTTTTTCCGTATGGGTATTCTGGTGATATAAGCTTTAAATAACTATACGGAAACGCCCTTCACCCCGTCTTTGACCACCCTATAAACGAAAGTCCTGATGTGCATGGACCTAGATGGGCTTCTCAGAAGATGTAAAAATATCGTGGAGAGTATGATGAATGAAGGCCGAATCAACGACCTTCAACTGGGGGTTTTCCGCCCCCTCACCGGATTAGGGTTCTTCAGAATTTCTTCCTGCATCCACAAAAACGGTTTTTAGTCCCCACTATGGTCCTGGCCAGACCATACCCTCCCCACTGGTAGAAATTCCGTCCCACTCTAGGATGCCTCTTGACTTCGGGTTCTACAGTGGGCTAGACCTCAAACATTTTATCTCGGAAGCCTCCAATTATGCCATTTCATTCAAAAGAGTAACGAGGTTATGTGTAGAGTGCATGTTCACGGATCAGATCACTAAGGGGAAAAGAGATGGTGGGTGGGGCAAAGCAGTTATTTTAAATGTAGGGCCTGGGGAAAAATCTCGTTCAAAAATACCTTCCCCAATGGGAAGGATTTTGTGAAGGTGGTGTGGACTGGAGAGGCTGGTGGGCCTTCCTTGGGGTGCTTGAGGTAACTTTATCCCTTTAAAACGTGTTCCTGATGAGTTATGATTTCACGAATGCAGTTGGATGATTATTTTATTTTAAATTTCGCGGACCACTTCCTCCTTTACCGTGCGGTGAGCAGGAAGGATGTGCACGATTCACATTTCTTCGGAGTGATTTAAAAAAAGAATGAAATGTTTTGGAACGTGAACAGAAATTTTTGAAAACAAGACGAACTATTTTGAAAAATGACACAAATATGTAGTAATATGACATCCTCTTACCAGCAAGACGAGATCATCAAGTTTGAACATTGAACATGAGAAATTCCTCCCATTCTCCATCCTCAATAATTTAGATCAAATTACCTCTCATCCTGCTCACAACCCTGAGCGCTATGCCAATTCCACGCACCTCGAGCTCTTGCTCTTGTTTCCCTCCTCCTTGACTGCTCTGTCCACCCTCGTTACTGAGATGTTCTTCTTCTTCGCAAGCGCAGTCATTTTGAGCTTCGGAGCGCTTTCGAAAGCTTTTCCCACAGCCAAACGGCTGACAACTTGATGCCTGCCAGAATGAGGTCTATCTTTGAGGTCTTCCCCGTTCTTGAGCCTCTCCGCGACTCTGTGGACGGTCATCCGTCTGACGTCGAGCCGCTTGGCGATGGCGGACTTGTTGTGGCTCGCTCTCAGGAGAGCAGAAAACTCGATTCTTTTGCCTTCCATCTCGAAACATAATGGAAAAGACGTTTTAATGGCACGTGCAATAGAAAAATAGAACTCTAAGTTTGTTTGACGGAACCTCTTCTATCACACATGTAAACCTCTCGAAAGATTAAAAAAACGAGTGTAACAGAACTGTTGTAAAACACACTACACTACATATAATGAATAAACTGGGCGTTTAATAGTAAATATGCCCCAATGTATTCTAAGAGCCCCATAGTTTTTATCATCATTGATCGCTTCTTCACGACTCTAGTTTCACTCAGAACACTCATTCCCTAACTCATTCATACCATTCTTGCCAGCATAAAAATCTCTTACCCAGCGTTCATCTATCCATCTCTTTCACAGCATCCTTCGGTTTCCCATGTGACCAAAGAACCTTAGATATATACTCTCCTTTGGCCTCAGCTTTGCATACTGCACTCATGTTGGTGTGAAGGTGAATATTATGCCTTCTCACTTCCTCACTTCTTTCGCCCTTTTATTTCAAATTAGTTGAATGACAAAGTTAAAGACAGGTACGTTTAAAGTCTTGTAACTTATCAGACAGCCTTAACTTAATCTGAACCCTGACGTTAAACCGTATGATAATATAATTAACGACACCAAATAATAAAATCGAGATAGATTGGAGGGGGATGAAGAGGATTAAATAATATATATTATCGATAATTCGATTAATGCTAAGGCTTAAGAAGCTTTGAGTTCAAAGAAGAGAATTAAATATATTAAGTAAAATAAAACGTAAATTATAGGCGTGAAAAAGACGAAATTAATTTACTTTGATTGTTAGTGACGGGAAGGTAAGTGGTACTCGTATATCCAATTAAATAATTTCACTCACTATGAACAGAATGAGGGAGGGGTAGGGGTGGAAATAACAGTAATAGTTAAGGATGACATAGATAAATAGTTAAGATTATCTCTCAGTATAGAGACATAAAATGGTAATTTTCAAGGAGAGCGGCGCACGATATTTTAGCCATTTTGGGGGCTAAATTTAGCCGTTTTTAACCTTTTGACAGTTTATTTTCTAGGCTAAGTTAATTAATGTAAGTGTAATATAATTATTAAGTTTAATTTTTTTTTTTAAATCTAAAAAAGGGCTAAAATCTAGATAAAAAAAAAACCAGCTAAAATATCGTGCGGCGCTCTCCTTGAAAATTACTGATAAAATAACATAAGGTTCCAGGAAAAATTCTTACAAAAAGAAAAATATCAGAATGCTCCTAGACTCCATATATGAGGTTAATAGGTTTGTACTCCAGAGAGAATACCCAACCTGCTCGCCAAACCTTTTTTTTGTGTGTGCGTGGAAGATGAATAATATCGTCCGATGGTTAGCTTACCTCCACCCTCAGGGCGGAAAGTGAGGGAAAAGAACTTCCAAGGTGACCCTTCTTGGCCCACAACGCCCTTCCCATCCTTAGCTCCCACCGTGTTTGGTGTATCGGTTGGTAGGCTGTGTAAGTTCTTTGGGAGTGGCATGATTACCAAGTGTGATTTGTCCCCGAGTTTTAGTACCACTATTGGGGTAGCCAAATGGATTTCTTGATTCGACTTGGCAGCTGCGGGCTTGCTTCTGCTGGGAGTGCCTGGTATTCACGAGGCACGGACTCCAAAAAGGTAAAAAGCTCTCTTCCTGCTTGATTGCAGAATGGGTAAAGATGATCAGATATCAAGTATTCATCCTTAAGCGCCTTCCAGCTCACATTTTACATAAACGGCCCGCATAAATGGGGTATTTTGACATTTCACAATTCGAATACATTTGTATTCATTTAATTAGTTCCCATAATATTACATTTATTCACTCTACTTACATCAATTTATTTTACAAATTCTTACATTATTATGAAGTTTTACAATTGCTATTTAATAGTATACAAGGAATTAATAACAATGAACAAACTGAGTTCATATATTTAATATGAATTAAACATAATAATATATTTCCTCACTTTACTTAATTTAATTCATTTGCAATGTTTGACATATTTATCGAATCTTAAAATTGTTTAATTATTAAACATACGCAATTTAATAAGATTCTGTAAATTCCTTTGACATATTTCTTCGATAGAGAGAGGCTAAATATAGAGCGTTTTAAAATATTAAAATAAAAGTACGAGGGGCGGTCAATAAGTTTTGCGAATCGGTAGGGCAAAACAGAGGAAGGGGGATGGCTGTTTGTGGGGGTGTTAGGACAAGTTATGACAAGTCAGGACCTGCAGCCCGAAGCTCCTGCCTCGTCTATTTAAGAATCAGTAGCTGATCGCAGATCGTCAGTCACAAAGTTTTCAACAATGGAGAAGGTTGAGCACCGCGCAGTGATCAAATTTTTGACCAAGGAAGGCAAGAATGCAAAAGAGATCCATGAACGTATGGTTGCAGTGTAAACCGATACCGCCCCTTCCTATGCAACCATTGCTCGCTGGAATAGGGAGTTCCGCCATGGTCGTGAGTCCCTTGAAGATGACCCCCGTCCAGGACGCCCGTCAGACGTGACCAACGAGGAACAATGGGGCCCGTGTGGAGAGGATGATCTTCGAAAATCGACGGGTGAAGGTCGAATAAATCGAGCGAGAACATGGAATATCACATGGAAGTGTTATCAACATCATCGACGACAATTTGGCCATGACCAAGGTCTCTGCCCGTTGGGTCACTAGAAACATCTCGCCCCATGATTGACTTCAACGTCGTTAAAGTCTACAAGGCTAGAGTTGCACAAGGTGCCCTGCGCGAGTGCCGATTCGAGGAGCTCAACCATCCCCCCTACAGTCCAGATCTGGCCCCTAGCGACTACTTTTTATTCCGCCAGCTCAAGGCTGCACTGCGTGGATGCCGGTTTGGGGACGATGAAGATGTCCAGCTCGCCGTCCAGGAGTGGATTAAACAGCAGTCGGGGGATTTCTGGTTATCGGGAATTCGAAGCCTCAGGGACAAGTGGCGCAAGTGCATTGAAGTCGAGGGTAGTTATATTGAAAAATAATAAAACACTTCTCCTCATATCTCGTTTCCTTATATCCGAATTGCAAAACTTATTGACCGCCCCTCCTATAAGATATTAAGTTAGAGTAATTTTTTTTTATTTTAATCACATATATCTTAATCTTACAGCGCTCTAAACGAAGTACCCCTTTTATATCGTAAATTAAACACGATTTATATTAAATAAATAGAAAAAATAAGATTGTAAATATTGTCTATATAATTTTACATCAATTTTCTATTTACTAAACTAAAATTATTATATTTTAGTCTTTCGTTTGCTTTTAAGATGATTTAAAAGTTTTTTCAAATAACGGTAAGAAAAATAATATTCAGTTACTGGTAAAAATAAGGAAGTGATTGAGAGAATGACAATAATTGGGAGAAATATGACAAAGCTGTATAATATTTTACGTTATATATATTGCAAAAGAGAGGCATTTACGATTGTGGAGCAGTGCTCTTTTAGAGCACTAATTATCATTCGAATTCCACTTCATTGAATGTATTTTTTGGTTGACCATGAACCCATTATAAGATTTCATAAAGTGCTCCTTTTGAAGTCTCTTTAGGTGTCTCATTCAATTTTGTATTGTGATCGCTATAGGTGGTCCCAAGGGAGAAGGTACGGCGGGGTGCCGTAGAGGGATAGGAGAAGAAGAAACATGGGTTACAAAAGAAATGATTAGGAAAGAAGTAGATCTGCATTGACCTTCTTCCTGCAAGCAGGGGGATAGAAGGCAAAGAATGGTACATACCTTTATTATGGCCTACTGATTAACTTGTAATCCGAATCTCGGTCTCTAATTTTTTCTATCTGCCATTCGATCTATCCAGTCATGGGAGAGCCGCCAATCTCTTTTACTCTCTCTGCTATTCGTATTCCTTTTTCATTCTTCCTATATAACTTCACAGGTGGTTCGCCTAATCTCTGTTTTGTTTTCATTTATTCACTTTCACATTCATGTGTAATTTGTAACATTCATTCCATTATGTTTCTGCGCTTGAGTTTTAGCCTGTTACTTTTGTTTGTTTCGCGTTTATTTACTAGTAATGTTTATTTGTTTTAGGGTATTCCTCATGTTATCACTTAGGGTTTCTCTTTTGCGAAATTTTACTTTAAGTTGTCTCTTTGTTTAGTGTAGTTGTTCTTTGTTTAATTGACACTGTTTGGAGTCTTCATCGGTTTTCTGTTTAGTCGTTCTTGTCCGGGATTCTTGTACAGTGAGATTCTCATAATTGGATTAGTTATAATAGCTGTGAATTATTGTGGTGATCGGGTTGATTTATTCCTTTTCTGGTTGTATTAGCTCCATGGAAGCTAGATCTAGTTTTGGACTCTGTTACGTCTCCTGTTAATGAATGGTACATCAATCCTCCTATGTTTGATAATTTGTAGGGCAAATGATGAGCCATTAGTCATTTTGGAGCGTTTCAGTTGTCCTTCATTGTTTGTCTGGTGTGTCTCTTGGTTGGTTCGACCATACTAGCCTTATCCTTTCCACTTACAAAATCTTTAAATTGTTCCGGTGTAAGGTGACGCAGTCGCCAAAGAAAATTATGATTCTCTCATTGCGTGTGTCGTAGATTGACCGTTGGTATATATATATATATATATATATATATATATATATATATATATATATATATATATATATATATATATATATATATATATATATGTATATATATATATATATATATATATATATATATATATATATATATATATATATATATATATATATATATATATATATATATATATATAAACTATATCTATCCGGGGGTGGAAGGTCAAGATCAGAGGCATGACATTCACTCGTCTCTGGTCGAGCCAGACGTGGGGAAGCTAAGTAGTGGGGAAATGGAGATCCGGACGTGTACGTGGAATTAAACAACTACAGGAGCGAGTGCGGTTGAACGTTAGGATAATGATGAATGCTTAGCGGTTCTGGAAATAGAAATTGCAGTACAAAAATAGACTTTACTAATTACAAAAACACAATATACAAATATAATGAGATTGGATACGCAATGAAAATGGATACTCGTTATTTACAGTTCTCAGACTAATGGTTTCGGAGGAGTGAATAGACTCAATTGGGAGTCAGCAAGCGGCTGCTGATGAGCCAATGTACGAACAAACAATGCATGGGATGAATGGATACACATTCACGATTTACATCGTTGCGAGCCTAGCTTTGGGGTTTGAGGCCTTTGGAAGACGACAGAGGGAGGGGGTGATTGCACGAGTTGGTCGCAATCGATGCCTTTAACCTCGAGAATTGAGATTCGTTGGAGTACTGCGCCAGGCGAGAACGGAGCCGATTCCAGGAATAGCCAATTGACCTGGCCTGTCTTCCTTCCGAGTGAATTCTTGCTTTCACGCTCGATTGGTGGGGAAGGGGGAAGGGGGGGGGGGAACCAAATTGAGAAATAGTCGTGTCTCGTTCTAAAAGGTGGGCTTATACTGAATTTGCACGGCCCGTGACTGATGTAAAATATGGCCCAACCGGAAGCGATTTGCCTCACGCCCCGGAAGGGCTTCTTCTTAATCAGTCACAACGCCGGGGAGGGTGAATCATCGCGAGTTTTTCGATATTGCGAGGCGGGCGGCGTCTTCTCCGCGCTCTCGACGGTCCATGCTTCTGTTTTATCACCGGAAGTAGCTCGATTCTCTCGCGGTCTGGCTTGGCGTTCCTCGTGACGGTTTTACTCTCACTCTCTCTCTCTGTCTGTCTGTCTGACAACGAGTAACTCCTCAATAAGATCTTCATCATCTTCTGTCTTCCCTTTGTAAGCTCATTTGCATATGTATTCACGTAGGGCTTTGACTACGTTTAGTTGCCCTCACCCCCTCGGTAAAGGTATTCTTCACAAGGAAAAAGAGATGGATTCTTACCCATAGGCTTGACATAAATGCTATATCGGCCTAAACCACCCACTTCAATTGCGAGCAAAAATAATTATGGACTCCTGGTTTTGATTCCACGTTAATCAGTAGGTCCAAAGAATGCAAGTCTTTTGCTCTACTCTTATATCCTCCCCTTACTCAGTAACTATACGATACTTATTTTGTACCCATCCACTCGCCACCTGTAAAGTTATCCGAATCATAATCTTAAACTACCAAAACTAATCTGCTACACGTTCGGTGCTTAAACACTACCTAGTCAGTAACCCGTCATATCACTTGTACTCAATTGGTACACATTTGATACCTGCCGGATAGCCGATTTGTACAAAAATATACCCCATCTTTCGTCTATCCATTCTATGTTCTCCAAGTTCCCCATTTTTAAATCGATGTGCTTAAAACCACTCGCCCATTTGTGGGTAATAACTACTCTTATAATAGGGCTGTGCCCTTGGCACTTCTGAAGTAGTTTCAAGGTATTTCATCAAAAACTAGTTATTAATTTCAGGGATTAGATGAGGTTTGGAGGGTATTATTAGTTTGATCTTTTGTTATCACAGTCTCATTGATCATTAAATGTCGAGATTTCTTTTCCAATTTTCAAACGATCAATTAATATTTTACCTCTGGCATGAACGAAATCATAAATTGTGCCTTTTGGCATCAAAATAAGTGAGTGTTTTATCTGGACTTAGTTCACTCCACGAACGTTTTTGTTACATGAGGGTATAGCCACCGAAAATTCAAAAATAGGACTTTCGTATATCTAATTTAAAAAGATAGAAACAAATAAAGAACAAGGATAACAATAGCAACTCTAGCAATAATAAAAACAACCAAGACAATACAGAGATCAACAGAAAAGATAGGTACGCTGAGGTTCCCGAGGGGAGTTTTCTCTCTTAGGGACCCCATGGGTGCAACCAATAATTTAATCAAGTAATCCGAACAATTTTATTATGGCGGAGGCCGATTCCTCACCCAAATTTTACCCCACCACCTTCTGATCATGAACGGTGAAGTAAAGAGGGACTCTCTGAAACACGTTCTAGGTAAACACGAGACTGGAAGAGATGGATGGAAAGCTCTCGTTTGTGTACGTGTGTGCACACGTGTGCGTGTCAACTCTTGAATTATGTTTGTTTAGATATTTCATAGGTGAGAGGGTTTCTGTAAATATTTCGCATATCGTAAGAAAAAACATTTGAATTCTTCTTCTTATTCTTCTTCTTCTTCTTCTTCTTCTTCTGAGAAACAGGTCGTACGAGGAAAGATTCAGGGCATTAGATTTGCCATCTCTCGAAGGCAGAAGATTACGTGGTCAGCTAATAGAAGTATTTAAAATATTGAAAGGATTTTCAAACGTTGATTATAGGAATTTGTTCGAGTTGGATCATAGGGGAAACACTCACCAACACGGATTAAAATTAGTGAACAAGCGATTTAACACTAGTATAGCCCAAAACTATTTTACGTTTAAAATTACTCAAATTTGGAATAGGCTACCCACCCACGTAGTGGATAGTAGGTCGGTTTATATGTTTAAAAACCGTCTCGACGCGTACTTAAATAGTATAAATATAACGTAGTCTGAGCACAGTAAATAAAAACGTCTTGCAAAAGGAGTTTGGAGCGGAGGAACAACGAGAGTAAAAATGATGCCAGCGTTTTCTCTTGCATGTGTAGTTTAGATATCCATTTTCTTTTCCGCCTATCCTATAAATAGTCTTACTATCCTAAAATTAGATTTTCACCACTAGCAGTCGAGGGCCGCGGAAGTTGAGAAGAAAAACTTTCTATCCCCCCCCCACCCCTAGGTTGAAGTAGTTAATATGCATGACAATGTACACATGTAGATAAGTGTGTACAGTAGATTATATAAAAAAAATAAATAAATAAAGATATAGCATGTTAGAGATACACTCGTAGATAAGTGTGTATCGTAGTTATGGATGTAGTGTAGCGGACTAGCCTCGAGCGGGCCTTAGGATCTTTGCTGGTCCTATATTCTGTAGTTCTTATTATTATTATTATTATTATTATTATTATTATTAAAAACAGTGAGAACTAACCAGTTTTTTCCACCAGAAAGTCAAGGAAAAGTGGATAAGTTAGAGAAAAAAATTCAAGTACAAATTTTAATTTCCTATTTATTTTTTTTATTTTCTTATTTGCGTTGTTGCTGTGTACGTGTGAGTGTGAGTGCTTGTGTATGTGTGTGTGCACGGTTGGAGAGGAATTGCAAAAGGTTTGGCCCTTTTAATATGTTGCTTAGGTGTCGTCAGCCATGTATTTCTCTTCCCTTCCATTGGAGAAGGAATCTTTGGGCCTAACTCACCCTTGATGCTCTCGCTGCAAGGGGCTCGCACCGGGACACTATTACACCTTGGCGGAGCGGCACGACCCCTGGTCGGGCCCAGGATTCTCCGCTGATCTTTACTAGATCGATACTACCAGGGTTCCTTCTACGCATTCCTAATTTACCCTTTTTCCATGCTCCTTTCTTCACAGCCTTTTTTCATCTATTTTCTTGACCCAGGGATAATATCGTAGGCTAGTCGCGACCATATTTCGTATAATAATCCCTAATCAGGGCTTCATATATCCCCCTGCGCAGCAGCAGTGGGAAGTTAGGCTTTATCTGAAGATTTGCGTACCCTCTTGACCCTAATGCATTCAGAAAGATCTGCGGGTATATATCTTCTACACATTTTCACATCCTCTAACTTCAGCACTTCTTTAAAGGTCTCACCTTATTTAATTTCTGTTTAGATGCGTACTCGTTGCTATTGCGCTTTAAATTCAAGAGGGGAAAAGCTGTACCTTTACCTCAATTAGACATTGTTATGGGAAGGAAGACCAAATTTGAACGGAGGAGAGAAATTAATCAAGACCTTAATGGTTTTAGCGTCGTCCCAAATTACTCCTGAGGCTGTTTGGACGCCTCTTACCAGTCCTCTCCGACCCGGGTCTTAATGAGGTCAGAAATTCATTTCCTGGTAAAAATGTCGACAAAATTGGAAACTTTAACCTTTTAAGAGTCTTTGGTGCCTTGTGGAACCACATAATTTCAAGCAACTTCGACTCTAAATATATATTTTGATTTAAGATATAATATATATATATATATATATATATATATATATATATATATATATATAAATATATATAATCCAATTGAGCCATCAAAGAGTTAAACTTCCGCCTTGTGTAATATCCTTAGCCATGGCTTGGAATGAGCCTCAGAGAAAGCCACAACTTGCTGCTGTTGTAGATCCCTGCCCAAAGAACTAAGCCACTTTGACTCTTAATATATATTGATTTAAGGGTTATTATATTATATATATATATATATATATATATATATATATATATATATATATATATATATATATATATATATATATATATAATCAATTTGGGGGTCAAATAGTTAAAGTGCCGCCTTGTTCAATATCTTCCGGCGTGGCTTGGAGTGAGCCTTCAGTGAAAGCAGAGATTTGATGCTGCTGTCGTAGATCCAGGCCCAAAGAACTAAGCGGATTGTGGAATTGTGGTCGATGATAAAGGTCAAGGCAGAAACGTTTTCCTCTGCTTCTTTGACATCGGAGCTAACGTTTCGTTTCTTTCCCGTTATCAGATCGAGTCATCAAATACTTTCCTCCGTTTTTGAGAGCGTCATGAGAATATAATGAACAAGGCGGCACTTTAACTCTTTGACCCCAAAATTCGATTATATATATAAAATATAATAAAGAAATCGAGGATATATTCGTATGTAATGTCTGTGATTTGGGACTGTAAAGGCGGAACGCTGTTCTCCACCAGATGTGGCGAGAACAATCACGGGGTAAATATTTATGAAATTCATCTTTTACTAACCACTTCTTTTTGTGTACAGACAAAGTGATTAGGGACTGTTCAAGCGTTTTCCTACTTTACCAGCTCTGTTATGTTTAAGTGTGAGGATTTTGTTCTGACTAGTTCCTTTTTTCCCCTTGTGTGTATTTGTGCGTAGGTGTGGCGGCCCCTTTTATCTAAGTGTATGGCAAGTGCGGAGTTGCTGCTAAAATCAACATTTGGCCACCATATTTTAATCGGTCTTGGAGGTGGCTTCGATGAACTTTGCCTTAAATAAATAATTGATTAATAAACTTCATCAATCAAACTTTGTCTTCTTTTTTATTATCATAAGGTATAAAAAAAATCATAGATAAAAAAAAGTCTCCCCTGAGTCAGGGTGGGTCTATTGAGTTCCCGAGCCAATATAGTGTTAACTAAAACACGCATGGGATTATTATTTCAGTAGCAGGTTGCCAAATTAACGGATACATCCATTTCAGAGGGAATTTCAGTCATAATAAATTATAATCTTTCATTTTTAATTCAACTTTCTTTCATCCATTCATTACTTCTCCTTTGTTCATTCATCATTTATTTCTATTCGTCTTTCATTATCTCATTTACATGCATATATATATATATATATATATATATATATATATATATATATATATATATATATTATATATATATAGTGTTCGGGTTAGGTGAACAGGTCCACGTATTGGTAAACAGTTAACAGCGTTGGAGAGCATACAGCGTAAAGTTTTAAGTGAGAAAAAAGTTAGCTGACATAGTTCATGGAAGTCATCTGAATATTGGGAAAAAATTACCTCCATTGTGATGATTCGCGCCAGGTATCAAAATGTTGATTTTACGACTGCTGCTCAATTCTCTGTGAACACTTTAAAGGGTGTAAGACGTGACATGGATAGCTGCAACGGAGAATACGAAGCCGTGGACAGCAGAAGGTGATAGAACAGACGTTCTGAATGCGTCTGCATGAGGTTGACGGAAGACTTTATTACGCCAACGTTGCTGTAGCGGCCCTTGCAGGCCTTGCTTACGACATGCGCACACACAGGGTAGTCGAGAGGATTGAGGTCTGGTGACTGCGGCGGCCAAAAGTCATTTGGCCAGAAGTTCATGTTCGACCCAAACCACTCTTGCACGATCTTGGCCGTGTGTGCCGGGACACCGTACTACTGAAAGACGTAATTGACATCTTCGTGATCTTTCACACCCATGGCAGGACTATCATGACAACGATGTCCTTGCATTTGGCAGCGGTGAGCCTGTAACTGACCGCGAACCACCCCGGGGCCATCTTATTGCCATTTGAAACAAATGGTGCTGAGCATTCACGGAGGCCGGATATTTGGTTATGGACACGTAGCGGACCTCGGAGATGTACCTGGCCAAAGCTTACAACGCGGTCGTTCTGTTTTTTGATGACCAGATTGACTGTGAAGTTTTTTTCCTCAGAAAAAAAGAGGATTCGATTGTCATGACTCTTTAAGTCGTTGAAAAGGCGACGACTGGGCTCCCAACGTTGTTCTCGCATACCTTCGGTGAGCCGAGGCTTTTCCACGCACCTCAAGTTCTTGTCGCCCTCCTCCTTGACTACCCTGAACGCCTTGGCCACCGGGATGTTCCTCTTCTTCGTGAGCGCTGTCTTTTTGAGCTTTGGACCACTTTCAAAGGCCAATCTCACAGCAAAATAATTCAAAACTTGAAGTTTGCCTAAACGAGGTTGATCTTTGAGGTCTTCCCCGTTCTTCAACCTCTTTGCCTCTCTGTGGACGGTTATCCGGTTGACGTTGAGCCACTTGGCTATGTTGGACTTGTTATGGCCCGCGCGCGGGAGAGCAAAGATATCGATTCTCTTAAGTTCCATCTCTCCTCACTTGAACACAATGGAAAAGACGTTTTAATGACACGTGTTGGAAAGACCGCCCTAAAATGGATGAAGAGGAACCTTCTTTTTCTCTCGTGGGTGGTGAGAGCAAAGCCCCCCCCCCACAAAGATTGAGGGCGAAATTGAAGGGTAAATTATAGTTCATGGCCGCTAAGTAGTAGATTCAGTGCCCCTTCCCGCGATAACCCTATTTTGACCCCTGAGAGGGTTTCAGCCGAGTAGAGACCTCTTGCTTGCCTCGAACAATGTCGTTGGGACGGACAGTTTATGTCATCCTTACCAATCCTTGGGAACTCGAGACCAAAAGCTACCAAAGGCGTGATAGGTAGATCGAAGCGGTGGATCCGGCTTAGTGACAGACCTCAACGAAGTCGCGGTCGCCACCCCAAAAATCTTTTTCTTTTTCCGGAGATATCCTTAGGCAGTATGGGGGCAATGAAAGGGTAGAAACAGGGACAGTCGTACTGGATAGGGTGCATAATGTGGCTGTTGGAATGCGCAGGCTTCTCCAGGCCTGAGACAAGAGTGGACGTGCCCTCACGCCCCAGACTTTTGTTACGGGAACTGTAGCCAGAAGGACGTGCAGAACTTCGCGGTAGAATGCGTAGCGAACTACACAGGGTACCCTTCTGCGGTGAAGGAGGTGAAGAGAGTTGGCATAGAAAGAGCGAAAGTAGATGTGAGGGGAAGGAGGAGGAGAGGCAAAGCTGGGTCCAGATGGGGCGGCGAGTATAACACATCGTCGTGCCTCTTACAGGTGAGTTTCCACCAAAGAGCTGCGACCATACCTCGAAGGGATTTTTATTTGTGGATCCACCTGAGAGCCAAAATTGACGAGGTTCAAAGTCAGAACATTTTCCATTTAAAGCTCCAATGCGGAGGCGAGTCAAGAAATCTCTGCCACACTTTGAACAGATTACACAAGGTAACTAATCTTAGCTCTTTTTTGTTGCTGATACGTAAACTACTGATTGCTACTAAAGCACTGGGGTTAAAATCAGATCTGATATCCAACTTTACCTATCGCGGCTAGATTTTGTGTAACCGAAAAACCCTTACTCTATTTTTTCGTTTTCTTACTCACTTCTGTTACGAAATCCGTCTAATCTACTTCTTCGTGCCACGTTTCATGTTAAGCATACATAAGTAATTAGTGAACATCGATGTCTTTCCTTCGTTAAGACAGATGGCAAAATTCCGCTGGCAAAGTTACCACCCCTGCGCCCAACCATACACCCAAAGCGCATTAGTATTTTGTTGTTACTACTGAAAGGCAAATTCCCGCTCTTAAGGGAAACCTTTGTTTGTACTCTTCCTTTGTCGCTTGAAGGATGACAAGTTCTCCTTTCTGTAGGAATAAATAATAATCTTCCGTAATATTTGGGTCAAAATTAACTTGATATCTGTTACCATAACTGAAATCTGTTGATGCAAATGCTCACCATGCACATCGCTTACAGCCCAAGGTTGGCCGGGAAGAAATCGAGATCAAGATGTAAAAAATGAATTTTCAAAGGCATAATTCATCCCATTATTTCATAAGATTTAACGATGTTTTTTTACGAGTTTATTGTGGGTTTCAACTTTCTGGTTCCAAGAAATATTTTGACAACTTCAACGAAAGATATCGATGCTCTTAATTCCTTTTCATTTACCTTAGATGGCAACGATGAGTCGTGGATGCCACTGAGGATCTGTGGTCCAGTAAAAACTCCAGTTTATAGCTTAGTATCTATCATTTAAATATTGAAAGCCCCTACCTTGATGATCCATACTTAACGAAACCTTTCATAGTGCCAAGTTTAATGCGATGTGGTTGTTGATGCACTTCCTGAGGGTGAATAAGTGCTGGGTGTTTCACATTGTGTTTGCCACAATACGTTCACTTCTATATGGCCAATCATGTTTTTTTAGGGGTTATTTTTATCTCTGCTGTTTCAAAGACACACATAGCACATATGCTTTGTGTAGCTCAACTGTAACACAAAAGGAAATGATAAAACTTTAAGGAAGCAACAAATATTCCATCTGCGGTCCTTATATTTGATGAGTTTTATTAAGGTCAGTGGCAGGTTATATTCGTATTAAAGATTTTTCATTGCTGTTGTGCAATAATACAGCTTTAAGGCTAGCTTTACTAGAGTCAATGAACGGTATCCATTCTTTTTGATCATAGCGACAGCCAATTTCTTGTATCAGTCCACTGATATCTTGGCAGAAACAAACGTTTTCTTCCTTAAGTAAAATGATGAAAACTGCAAATGGGGATGGCGAAAAAGGGAAACTTTGGTGTTTGTTTGGAGAAGATTCCATTCTTGAAGTCTGGAATCAAATAACTCTGCCTTTTGGCGGGTAATTCCAAATCGTGCACGAAATCATTTAACTCCGCTTTACTTAAAAAAAAATGTGGGGAAATAGTTGCATCTGGAACGTATTTGCCATCTTTCCCTGTTTCTATATCTCTAGCAGAATCTTGAGATAAAATGCTTTCTGTTATTGTTGCTGATGGAGCTGGTGGTAGATTTTTTTCATCATCTGGTACTGGTTTCAAAGCTTATTCGGAGTTTAGGTACGTGATCTTTGATTTGCTTTTCTTTGTGAAACCAACAATCTTTGTCAATCAAAAATAACAATCATTGAAGTGATTTTTCGCGTTCACGTCAAACCATGGGGAATGAAAACGGCAGTGCTTTAATTTTACTACTCATCCAAGCTATTAATATTGCATATAACTCTGCACATTAAATATTTGGTGCCTAGTCCCCCTGTTGGTTCCCTAACTTACAGTCAAAGTAACACCTGTAGGCAAGTTTAATCTTTGTTGGGGGGGGGGGGTACGTGATCTTTGATTTGCTTTTCTTTGTGAAACCAACAATCTTTGTCAAACAAAAATAACAATCATTGAAGTGATTTTTCGCGTTCACGGCCAACCATGAGGAATGAAAACGGCAGTGCTTTAATTTTACTACTCATCATGCAATCAGGCAAATTAATTATTACTGTGTGCAAAATACAAAGAAATACACACCCTATTATAAAAACAATGCTATAAAAACACACAAGTCAACACAACCTCCCACTTGCTCATCAGCAGAGAGCTTCAGCAACCATTCTACTTGACTGTCACTTAAGGACTGGCCGTTGTGGCGTTGTCCATTGATTCATTTTTGCTAACTCGGGCTAAATTTTCTTAATCAGAATTGCTCGACTTTGTATATAATTGGCCAAAAAAATTGCTCTAACCTTGAAGAGCAAGGTGAATTCGGTAGAAAACAGAAAATTTTACTTAAAGTGATTTGCATTTTATACAAAATCTAGACATGATGCAAATATTCTAATTATAGATTTGAAATCACCATACCGAAATTAGCTTTGCGCTTATTTGGTTTTCTGGAACAAAATCTTTGTTGCCTAGTCTTATCTAATACATTTTGGGACTATTTGGTAAATTATTTTACCCCTATGGATTCTGAATTACTGGGACACCTTGCAGTTTATATTATATTAATTTAAACTATGTTCTATTCATCAGCTCTTCCCCTAAACTTAATTTTTTTAAGTTTTCTCAGAATATGTGACTGAAGTTTCTTGTATTATAGAGAAGTTGCACAGTTACTAGGGGTTCTGGTGAAATTTTAAAGGTACAACTTCTTTTCGGAATGGAGGTACTAGAAACGTATCTCATGGTTAGTAATAATGCTTTTCTGTGCCTTTTGCAGGGTGTTGTATTAAGTGAATGCGCCAGCAGATGCCCAGTACATACTGGCATAGGTGACGGTGTGGCAGATATGGTGCTTGTTGGTGTGGTTAAGAGATTTTTTGGATTAGTCGGAAATTTGGTCTTATATCTTTGACTTGAGCACAACTGGTGCTCTATTTAAGGACTTTGAGGTTTGTAACGGCTTCTTAAAGCAAATGAAATGGGGTTGACCGGTTTATTCCGACAATCTTTATCCTAAATTTCACTATTTTATCCATCGGTTACTCCTTCCTCTCCTACTTACTCCACTTACAAATGCTCTTGTTCTTCTATGTTTTTCCCTCCTCTCTAGGTGACCCTTTGACCTCGAAGTGAATTTACCTTAAAATAAAACCAACGCTGGAAACTCTGCTTCAAATTCTTTGAAAAAAGATTAGCAAAGTAAGTGTTGAAGTTAGGAAGAGTGAAAATATGTAAAAGGTAAATAGCCTGATAGCCAAAAGTGCTTTAGTAAGCACTTTTCCTGCGGTCAGAGTACAAAGTACGAATATATCAACCCTGCGAATATTTAGACAAACACATCTGTCTCGTGTTTGTGCTTGTCTATTCGTCCGTCTATTTGTGTGCTGCTCGGGAAATGAGCACGTGATTTACTCCTGTTTCACCTCGCCAATTGAGGAGTGCCAATAAAGGGGCCAAGGTGCGCTTTCGTGACGTCACTGTGGGCACGGCAAGGTCGCCGAAGCTCGAGTTTTCGCGACTGGAATGCTGCTCTGGGCTGCTGACCAGAGCCGCTGTTCTTTGCGTAGCCGGAGGCCGGTGGGCACTTGGGGGGGGGGGGAGCCCCGACCTCTGTGTAGGGTTTCCATTTCTCTGCGTGGGTGGAAGGTTGCAGGTGGGAGGTATCCGGAGAGGTAAACAGGTCCTTAGATTGCTCTTCTGCCTAACTGGGTCATTACCTATTTGTTTGTTGGTCTCACTTTTCTTACTTTGTTTTTAGTTTCGATCAAACTGGCTTACTTGGCCTCTTCATTTGTCTGTCTATTTTTGTCAGTGTGTATTAGTTGTCTACCCTATTTGGTTTTGTCTGTTTCTTTTATTATTATTTTCTAAATTGTCTATTTGTTTCTGTTTGTTTGCCATTTCCCAGTTTTTTACTCTAGTTATTATTTTTCCTGAGACGAAAGTTCTTTTCTTCAATTTATTGGAGAAAATCAAATTAATCGCTTTTAGGTCAGAAATAAGGCGCAGAACTATGTAAGGATATATGGAAAATGGATAAACAGACATATAAAAATAGGCAAGTTCCTATATTACGGTTAGGGGGCGGCGACATTAGGCCTAGTAACACGATTACTCAAGTTACACGACTAATTTGCAATCGTTTGGAGCTCACTTATTCGTGAAGTTAATGTCGGGTAAGAATGATAGACAAATTATTAATTAAGTAAATTTGACAGACAGGTTAGTATTATTCAAGTTTCATAGACAAGTTATTCGTTGGAAAGTTTTATAGACAAGTTTTTGATACAAAGTTATTAATGAAAAAGTTATTGATAGACAAGTGGTTAAAGTTTCATAGACATGTAATTGATGACGTATATTTTCCTATTGGTTGAATGCTTTGTACTTGTTCCACTTTAAGTTAAGCTAGGCATGGTAAGGACCCGTTACTTAGTGGTAACGCCCGCGGTTTTATACGAGAGGTCGCTAGCTCGATTCCCGGTAAAGGGCTGATGACTTTTCGTTACTGGTTGGTCTCGGATTTTGGACATTAGTTGAAATAAGTCCCTTTTTAAGAAGGAGCGAATTTTCACTTACCTTTGTGGGTTTTAGCCGAATTTGTTCTTAGTAGGTTTATTTGCAGTCGTGTGACGTCAATAATCGGAAGTAATTATGTTTGCTGAAGCAATTGGATTCTTCCATTATTCCTTTGTTTTTGGTTTATACACTTTTTGTCACCCCTCACACTATTCTTGCCATATTATGGCTAGGTGCCATAAGGCTAATTTGCCATATTATTATGCAGTTTGATTGATGAATGATACATTTAAGTCTGCCCATGAAACTCCTTTGGTGGTATGTTTGATTATGTTAATTTATTCTTTGTGCTCCTACTGATGAAGTACTACCCAGTCACGATGTTACTTTATATTCGTTTTGCTGCTTATAATAATACACAATCCAACCACTGCATTAATTTATTCTTTTTGCTGCTTATTATGATGCACTATCCAGCCAACTACATCAGCATAATTTTCCATGGAAATTTTAAGATTACAATGACGTACAAGCATTTGGCTTCTCGTGATTCGCAGTCGTCTGCCGTGAAGTGGGAAGCTTATCAGGTAGGTAATACCAAGAACACTAAAAATACAGCAGACAAACTACAGCCCTTTAAAATCTTTGCTATACATCTTTGTAACCATTGTGAAGCCATAACAAGTATTTCTATTGTCTAGAAGTAGTGAAAGAACAGGTACGGTTCAAGCAAAGGTATTTCGACTCAGCCATTTGTTGTTCGAGACGAAGTTGCGTTTCACTTGACGTACTCAGTTCAGAAATGAATTAATTTTTCCTTTGTTTCGAATTGGAAATTTATGATTTTGCGAGTCGCTTGTTTATTCGAGTTGATTTTATGGCTCTTTGCGAACGCTGAAAATTATCAGCATTTTAGAGCAATATTTATTAAACTTATGTTAAAATGAATGAGAATTTGAAACCTACTCTCGAAGTGGGAGTTAAGACTAAAATGTTGTTTAGGAACGTTAAGAAGATGAAAGTGGCCCCTGATTTGCAAAAAAAAATGTATCACCCGCTGAAGGATTTACTCAGCTGACTAAAAAATAACTGGATTTTTTATTTGAAAGCCAGAGCTATGTAAAGTTGTAAGAAAAAGCTGTTAAAAAAGCCAAATTGGAAAAAAATACAATTAAAAGTCCCTAATTGGAAGAAAATACAATTAAAAATGTCAATGTCCAATTAAAAGATCCAATTAAAAACTGCCAAATTAGAAGAAAATACATTTAAAATTTTAAATTTGGAAGGAATTGCAGTTAGAAAAAGCTAATTTGCAACGAACTAGAATTCACAACAAACGCAAATTGAAAGAAACTACAATTAAAAATAGCAAAATGGGACAAATTACAATTGGAAGAAACTGTAATTAACCCCATAAAATGGGAAGGAAATAAAGTTTAGAAAAGCCTAATTGAAAGAAAACGCAGCTAAATAATGTAAATTGGGATGAAAATGCAGTAAAAAATGATAAATTTGGAGAAATGGTAATAGGAGTTATTTCATTGGTCCGAAAATCCGGCCAGTCACTATTTGGCACTCAAATGAAAGGGCCAAATTTCGTCATTATTTTAATAATATACAAAACAAATCGCATGAATATTTTTTTAAATAGTCTTTTCTAATATTGTAGGCTTTCTTTACCACATCCATGGAGTGCCGGATCATGACCACTTTGTGGGCACTGTCGAGGACAGTGGAAGCATGGTAGTGAGGCATATGGTTCGAACTAACGGCGCCTGGCGACTGGGATGCAACGCTGAGCAAGATATGTTCTCGTCTGTCCCAGTATTGTACCCTAGGACCCGCCTTGCGTGCTCTAACCACAGATATTCTTCCTCAGACTGCTCCTTGAAGCCGTCTCTGGTCAAGGACACCACTTCACTAGCCGAAACAGACAGGTTCTTTATGGTTGTAATGACTGGGGCACATGAGTATAAAATAACTCTATTTTTCCCTCATTCTACAGTCAGTTTATTTATGACGGCTGTTTTATATACTTTTATGTAGGTGAATAATCTATAATAATAATACCCGTCGTGTATTTGTATTATATAAAAAAACAGGCAAAACAGATATGATAAAGGCACTGAAATAGATATACTAGTGGGGCGAGTTAGCATGGCAATTGTGTATTTTGTGAGGAAAGCTCCAAATTTGGTACAATAGTAGACTATCATATTATGAACAAATTTGGATATTGGGCAATCTCAAATTCACTCTCTGATGGCTGTGGCAGCCATTTTTCAAAATGGCCGCTAGTGGTTACTATAATTTTACAATCTCCCTTTTTTAAAGTCGTTAATAGGATAATATAGCACGAACATTGGTCTGAACATTTATTATAAGATGAATTTACCAAAACATAATCAAAATGGCCGCAACTCATTATCAAAATGACCGCGACTTAATCAAAATGGCGGCCCATCAATTTTGAGAACACTCTCCCTCATACTCACACAAAGCTGTGCATTCAAGTAAGGCCTTTTTGCACTTGCAACGCTTCAGACACCTTTTCTTGTACTTGCACGCTACTAGCTCATTGCAAGCGTGGGCTGCATCCAGCCCCAGCTGGATGGAGGAGGCAGGAGCTCTGCGTTGGCAACAGTGTTTGACTTCACACATGACCTCCTTGGTAGGCCATCCTCTTTACATGCTCCTGCAGAGCTGCCTTGGTTGGCGGAATTAGCTGCACGTTGTTCCTTTTCACGAAGAGTTTCATCCAGGCCTTGTCAATGTCTTTGCAAGTGCTGGTTCTGTCATAGAGAAATATGCCGAACTATCGTCTATTAGGGTAGCACTTGGTACAGAGGATAGCTTCAGCAGTGCATCTGTAAGTTCTGGTAGAACAGTCCAGATTGTCCAGGAGGTCTTCCTACCATGTTCAGCAAAGCGCGATACAGTGTCACACCCAGTCAGAGCGTGAAACATAGGGAGAGCCTGTGCCTTCCCTGGTCCTAGTACAGCTGCTATTTCGTAGGCTGCCAGGTACCTTAAACTGTTTCCAGTGCCAAATGCTAACCACAGTTCATCTTCTGGTTGCAGTCACTGCGCCACTTATACAGCCAACACAACTACATCGGTGTCAACTGTTTTAAGCAGCATCTTGTGTTAACCATGGTTGGCTGCATGGGGTGTATGCAACAACTTTTAGTGGCAGCTTCTTCGTGTTTGCATGGCGCCAGCAAGGCCAGGTCTTTTAGCAGGGGCTTACTCAGGACTGCATCTCCACCAGTGATAACTTGAACAGCTCGGTCTTCTTGGTGTCCACTCGGAGGAAGTTATGCCAGTTTTCAGGCATAACTGCTGCTCTGACGACGCGTCTACGAGCTCCTTTTCTACGCTTTGATCCTGCACTGCCTTTCGGCGAATCCCCAATGTATCGGTTCCAGGCCAAGTCAAGGCATGACACAGTCTAAAGCTTTCTTGACAAATACGGTATGAAGACATTCTGGGCATAGTCATTAAAATTCTTGGCTACCGCAGGCTTCAACATCTGGAAAATGACTGCCCCACCAAAAACTAGGCATATTGCATCAGGAGCCTCTGATTGGGCATTGGAGAACTCTTCAAAGCATTTCAGGAGATCCCTTTTCGTACTTAGACGGAGACTTTCTCCATTGGAGAGGACGGATAGTCAGACTTGATTCTCATGACAAAGGAATTCTTCGAGGTTTCCACTCCTCGTCTGGAAACTAATGTAGAGCATGGGAGAAAAGTGCCATGTCGTTCGTAAGAGAGATCAACTGCTCTTTCCCTTTGCTCACACTTTTTGGAGTGGAAGTGCTGAACACCTTCAGCTTGTTCCGACTATTTGAATCATCAATTGGCTTCGTCCTTTCTACTAGGCAGTCTAGGGTGAAAGCTTTGAACTGCTCTTGGCCAATCTTCTTCACATTCCTGACAGTCTCAACTGCAGCAGGATCTGCAATTTCCTTTGTGTCAAGGATAATCAAATCCATGCTCTCTTCCTCAAAGAGGTTGCCAAGCTCTTCCATGACGCTGACAAGGGTGCGGAAATCCTTGGCGAAAGAGGTCTGTACACTTGGTGGCTAGTCATGATGACGAGTATCCTATCTCCTCCCCCAGTATTGATGGCCATCTTCGAACTCTTCTATGGCTCTGGCAACTTCTGGTCCGGCAATCATCGAACGCCGCGGGGCACTTGGGGTGTCAGTAAGGCCGACTGCTCCACCATCTTCTTTGATGCATGCGTTATTTTGTTTATGCGCCTGGTCGATTGGGATCGCAGAGTGCACGTTCTTCGTATTTCCTACAGTGAATTTGCCAGCCATAAATTCCCTGGCTACATTTGAGTGCCTCATTAGAAGCGCAACCATGTCCCTCAGGTGAACAGTGATACACCTGGTATAGTATTTGTGGTCTAAGGCATGGAACCATGGGGCCAGTTTCGTCACGGCATCAAGATACATCCTGAATGAAGCCTGCCTCAGAGAACGCACGTAGACCAGTAGCAACATCTCTAGTTCTAGCACAACTGCCCAGTACTGAAAGTTGGGAATGTTTTCTCTCTCTCTGGTGACTCCAGTCTTCGAACTCAGGCAGATCTTCTTTATTATCAAAATATGTCACACAGTGGCATACGCATTGTGTTGCAAGATGTGCAGTGCCGCTGCTCTTCTTGTGCGGGTGACGTGGGCAGCTCAGAGGTAGGAGTCGGCTGTCCCTAGCTTTTTAATCTCAGTTTGTCCCAGGGCTTGTACACGCTCACTTTCTCGCAGCCAGTCGCCCAGCATCTTTAAGGCGGTCAACTCGATGTGGAGCCCGCCGAAAATCACTACCATCCTATCTTCACCATACTTTTCTGGCCACTTCGACTGAATCTGCTTTGCTAATGCAAACAGTGGCTGGTCCAAGGTGATGACAGGTGTCTGGCTAGGATTCACATGTTTTACAGCTTTTTTTACCACATTCATGGAGTGCCGGATCATGACCACTGTGTGGGCACTGTTGAGGAACAGTGGAAGCAGGGTAGTGAGGCATATGTTTCGAACTAACGGCGGCTGGCGACTGGAATGAAACGCTGAGCAAGTCATGTTCTCGTCTGTCCCAGTATTGTACCCTAGGACCCGCCTTGCGTGCTCTAACCACAGATATTCTTCCTCAGACTGCTCCTTGAAGCCGTATCTGGTCAAGGACACCACTTTACTAGCAGAAAGAGACAAGTTCTTTATGGTTGTAATGTCTGGAGCACATGAGTATAGTAGTGTGGCAAGTCGCCAACCATCTTTGAGCAATCATTTTGTAATTCACCACCGATTACAATGCTTCAGTCCATTCCTTCACCGGTGTAAGAGGGGTGCTAGATGAAAGATATGGCTGTACCATGGAAGGAATTTTTCGCTATCATTGAACTAGGATTGTGGTCGATATTTTTTTACCGCTGACGTTGTAAAGACATTGCTGCGCATCTTTGAGTGACACACCACTTTTTCTCTGTGAAACTGTTGACAAGCACTGTTCCCCATCTGAGCTAAGAGTTGGAGCACACGGTCATAGGGGATGCTCATGCTCAGATGTGAAAACCTGTCTATTAATTCCTTCTTTCGTGTGTGAGCGTGCAACATCATCCCCAAGTATGTAAGGAATGGTTTATCTGTTACAGCACTATGCCTGGCAGTTACAGTTGCTGTGGTGCGATTTGCACAGGTATGCTTGATGCAGTTAAACTTCAGCATCTGAACAATGACAAGTGATGCAGGGGTTGTGTCTGCCACCTGTTTCTTAATGTTGGGACTCTCTAGGACCATGCTCACCAGGGAAAGCAGCAGTGATGGTACTAATTCTTTCTGACATCCTTCAGGAAATCCGTTGAAGTGTTTAACTTTTTCAAACATACGCTGGCGCACGGTCTGTGCAGCACGTGTAAGATGGACCACATCATTATCACTGTCCAGGTCACAGGCTTTCATGAGAGTAGCACCAACGTTTTCTTCAAATACCAGCAGGACGCTTCTCCCCTTTGTGTGTGCGCGTATGTTAGTGAACTGTGAAAGGACTCTCTGCCTCAATCGTGTGGAGTGGACCCTCGTGTCGAGCTTAACCTCTAGGTGTTCCATTCTGGCCTGAGAGAGATGTACAAGATCGTTAACTTGAACACCGGTGCTGCCTCCTCTTCTAGCCTAGCTTCTTCTATGTAGAGGGCCAGTTCGGCGAAGACGATACCAGAAAATTCCTGCTCTTTGTCTTTGTGCTTGGACCCCTCAGACTGGGCCTTTCCAACACGGTTGTTCAGAACTAGGAAGCACTTCTTATGGTACTTGGCATCCTGGGCGATCATGTCTCCGGCACTGAGCGGCCGAGAAATTCTGTGTTTTTAAGAATGGCTGCCCAGGATCTAACTTAGCTGTCCATTTGAAATGTTGTAACTTGGTGAAAAACATCGGTTCCTGCAGGGTTTCTGCAGAAAATCATTGAGCTTGTTCGGCCTTCTATGTACTGGATAATCTTGGATGAAATCTGGGACGTTTGCACGCATCAAGTACGTCATGGATCTCTCCTGCTGTCATGAGTGTTCGCTTCTCTGCTCTTTGCAGTTTTGTATTATTATATTTCAGTTTGCATGATTGATGGTACAAAGCATTGTTTGCAACCATGGCCACTTCAATGCCATAACCTTCACTGAGTCTTTCCAACTGAATGTTTTCTGGTAGTTTTCCAAGCTCAAGAATCTCATTAAATTAGTTGCGAGTAAACTGTACCCACTCCCAGATACTTTTCACTTGGACAGCGAAGGACATGGCAGTGACTCTGTTTTGTCCTATTGGCAAATACAGCACAGCTGACAGTTAACCTTACTTGGGTGCGTTGATGTTGATTGGAGAGGCAAGTCAATGCCAGTGAATTGGAATTTCTTAGACATAGTGAAGTTGTTCAATATCTTCTGTTCACTAGCAACTGTTTGTTCACCAGCAACTATATCTTGCATTCACCAGCAACCACCACCATCAGCCCTGCAAAAAAATGGTCCATAATTAGCAAAATATGAATAAAAAAATATAAACTAATGGGTTTAATGGGAATTTTTTACAATCTTTTAGAGGGAAACACGCGATAACACGAAAGTTCTGAAAACATAACATGTGTCTTAACCCCCGCATAGTGCATATTTAGATGGATTTTCGGTGATCACTCTAAGGGTTTGTAAAATTATAGTGGCCGCTAGCGGCCATTTCGAAAAATATCTGCTACAGTCATTAGGAGCTAAATTTAACATAGCCCAATATCCAAATTTGTTGATAATATGATAGTCTACTAATGTGCCAAGTTTGGGGCTTTCCTTAAAGAATGCACATTTCTCACGATTTATGTTGCTAACTTACCCCACTATACATATATATATATATATATATATATATATATATATATATATATATAGATAGAAAGCGGCGGGTTTTATTTTCATTTAAAAACAGTTTTCACGAAGGAAATATAGTTCTAACTCAAACATAATGCCGTCATTTTTGACGTCACGGAAACACTAGTATTTAAATAAAGCTTAAACCCGCTGAAAATAGCTTATAATAGCCAAACATTCAACCTTTTTCCTGGAAGGATGAAGGGAAAGGGTTCACAAAATGATTAACGCCTTATCGGCAAAGAGGTCTATCTCACTTTTAACCTTTTGATCACGAGGTAAAAAAAATTAAAAAGCGTCGATGCGGTTTATTTTGGGCTGGTATTTTTTAAAAATTTTGACTCTTGTTTATTCGGGAGTGTGAAATTCCAGAGAGATAAGAGTATGATGATCATGAGCAAAAAAAATGTCTTACAAGTGGTATTCGTACATATATATATATACTCGTTTAACCATGCACAGATACATACATACTCGTATCATTAGCATCGTCCGCACCTCGCTGGGCAAAGATCTCTCAAAGGCGTTTCCACTGGTCAATCCATCGCTCGAGTTTGCTACCTTATGACGAGCGAATTTCTTTTCCTCCATTTTTGCGGTCGACTTTTGGGTATCTTTATGTATAAGGGCACACATTATAGGATTGGTTTTTCTACCTTTATTCCCTTGTTCTATCATTAAATTCGGCCTATTTCCACTTGAGAACTCTTGTTCTTGTTGCTCTATCTGTCACTGGTGTTTGTAGTCTTATCCATATATTTTTTATGGTAGTGTGCGAGTTATTTGTAAAATTTATTTGTTATACGGTATATGTGGGTATTCCTCGTTAATGTAGGGGGTTGAGGATATATCCATATATATTTCTAGAGGTACCACAAAAATATAGGAAAGTTGTGGGGGGAGGGGAAAGCCATTTCTTCAGAATGTAATCAATTTTTCGCAATTAAGATTACCTATACTACCTATGTGATTGGTTAATATTTTATATATCCACTACAACGCTACCATGGTCATCTCTTGGTTACAGCTGGTTTAAACAATATAAATTGGTAAGGTCATCTCAGACCCACAACTGTGGACTGACCAACTTTTGGCTCGTCCAAAAATCTTGTGTCCCGCCAAGAATCCGTTCCTTCCCTCGTTTTTCCACTCACTCTCCCTAATATTAGGGGTTGATGATCCCCCCGTCCTATATCGATGACGATGATATCATTTTGATGAGGGAGAGGGGGTTCTATAGGGCATGAGGGCATTTTTGATCATTTAAATCAAGATTGTCCATTGATGGTTCCTACTGCACTCAATCGTTACCTACTGATTAAAGTGGTTCAAAACTACTGAAATGGTCATCAAAGGAGGTTAGTCGGTGGTAAAAGTACCAGCATTACCACATTACCTATTATTGTGAATTGCAAGAGGAATTTGGCACGAGTGAAATAATTGGAATTTAGTTGAGGCAAATTTCGCATGAAAAAAATAATAAAAAAAATAAATATTTGTGTGTCGCTATTCAAAGGCCTTCCAAAAGCACTCATTAACTAAGGAAAAGCTTGAATGAAGAGGCTGGGCTTCATGGTAGGCTTGAAGGTAACAAAGGGGCGGGAGTGAGAGTATCGCAACAGGCAGATCATTTCACAGCTTAGGAGCAAATAGAGCACGATTACCCATACAACACAGACAACGACGAGGAACGATTATTAGGGGGAAGGGGAAGGCAGAGGTAGAGTTCTCAGAAGCCTGGATAGAGTAAATGAGGAGGACAGGTTAGGTGGAGGTGCTGTGTATAAGTGTTTATATGTAAGGAGAGGGACTTTGTAAGTGATTCTTCATCGAATGTTCAGACAGTGTAATGGGCGAAGACGTGGACTTGCGCGAAAGAAAAGTCCCCGGTGGAGAAGACCCCCCCCCCCTCCCTGAATACAAAGTTTTTACCCATTTTGGAGAGATTGAGGCAATGAAAACCAGAGAAAAGTGAGGTGTAGTAGTCAAAGTGCGAGGGAGCGAAGACATGAGAGGCAATCTCACAGCTGTTGGGGTCAAAAAGATTACGGCGATAGCCTAAAGAGAATTTGATAAATAGCTTAATAGATAATTCCTAGTATGAAGATTTAAGGATCACCTTGTATAATTATTCCTTCCTTGGATCTCTGTTATGAGGAGGAGGTCAACTTTACGCTAGTCAGAATCCTTCATTTTAATTTACAGTTTTTAATTAATTGATTAAATCCAAGTTATCTTTAATAGGATATTGAATTGGTCTGAAAATAATGGGTGATTTCAAGTGCCATCATTTTGTCGTGTAACAAAGTAAAACTAATGTTCATTGCATTAATATAAATAACTCTTTTTTTTCTTTTTTCTTTTTTAGTTCTGTTGCCTTCAGCATTAACTGGTATTGGAAATGAAGAGACCACTCTACCTTACAGTGTAGCGTTTGAGCGGTTAAAAAGATTTGTGAGTTGGGATAAGAGCCTTGAAATCAAGAAGTTGGGGGATATTCCCCAGCAATTGAACACAACCAAATGAAGATGTTACGAAAAGAAAACCGAAGCCAAACTCTTCGTGAAACGCTATTGATACTAAAGGGTGGAATTGCCATATCGAACTACCTGGGGGAAATTCATAGTGTAATTAACTGTTTTGTAGCGTGTTGGTGTGGAACAAATTTATCGAGCATTGTCATTTTACCAGTTTGCTTGTAATAAACTACCTGATATTGACGCAATGTTAACAAGTTATATTTGTAACTGTCAATAAAGACAGCATAAACTCCTCCCTTTACTGTTTAATTACTCCCCACCGGGTCAAACTAACCGGCTCTTCTCGAGGCTGAGTTCGCTGTTCCACAGAGTAGCAACTCTCAGTGTCGATTCAACGTCACCTTGTTCCTGGGGAGTCTTTTTTCCTTCCCTCTTTCCCTGGTTACTTCGTATCTTTTGTGAAATATCATGAAGCCATTTAGCTTGCCCCTAGAAAGCCGTAATATTAAAGTCTTCCTTTGTCCTGCCCTTTTAGGCCAGAATTAGATCCCCGGAATTCTCCTACCCTGCGATTATATTTACCCCTTTTCTAATTAAGTGCTAATTAGTTCCCGAATCCTACTTCGTACACCAAGAAACGTACTCACCCGGTGGCCTCCTGAAGTGGCCAGACATTGGGGATGGTATTTCAAGTTCCAGAAACATCTCTAATACAACTACATCAGAAGATCGCAATTCTCCCACTTTTTCTTGCCCTATCTTATCTTTCAGCTACTTTTTTTGCCTTCCCCAGCTTACAGAAATTAAGTAAAGAGTTTTTATACGATGTCTTTTCTTATATCCTCGATCTCCATCAAGGAAATAACGAAATGGTCCTACCACAAATCGAATACTTGACGATAAACATTTTGCACCGAAACCTTGGCGTAAGTTTTGGTCTCCAAACATGTCTAATTTTTCATCTTCAAGAGCGAATGAATTTTGTATACCATCTTGATTTCGAGACTCATATTGCCACTACGAAACTAGTAAATTAAACGCCACACTGTACGATCGCAAAATGGTCCCTTCACCATGTACCGGTTGATGCTGGAACCAGTTCGAGTTGAATGCAATCAAATTTACACCAATTTAAGGCAATTGTAACGTTTTCAATTATCAGGCTTAAGCAATGATTAAAGATGGTCCTTATAACAAAACGAAGGATATAAATAAACCCAAATTTTAGTCATTAAGTACAATGGACTGTATTTCTTTTATAGAACTCTAATAAACGTTCTAATTTTGAATCGGTCATGATTTATGAAACGTTCTAATATTTAACTACTGTTCAAATAGTCTCTATACTAAACGCAAGCAAAGAGGGGATGCTTAGTTGCTAAAGAGGAGCAGTTACCTGAATGTTGTGTTGTCTCCCATCTCCCACAACGCCAAATAGTCTCCTATTTGGTTTACACGGGCTATGTGCGTGACTTCTACATATTTTCACTTTCTCTAAATTGACCATGTTCTTTTCAAAAAACTTTCAGCCTAAATAATTATTTTTTGTTTGGCTGTTGTTTTCTGGGTATGCAAAAATCAATAAATCAAGCAGAGAGAACGTTATATATTAATCCTGAATTCATTAAATGCAAAGTCATTCCTTTAACTATTGGCAAGAGGTGTCCGATTTGTAGTAAGACCACTTCTTATTACCTTACTCGCGATCGGGGATTTAAGAAAAGGACATAGTATAAAAAATTCTTTACTTGATTTATGTAGGGGAGTTTTGGGAAAGGAAAATAGTTTCCGAAAGATAAGATAGGGAGATAAAGGGGGAGGGGTTGCGACAAGAAAAGCGGGTGAGTTGCAGTCTTGTGAAGTAGTAGTATTAGGGAGGATTTGGAAACTTCAAACACTATCCCCACTGTCTGGACACTTCAGGAAGCTACCGGGTGAGTACGTTCTTGGTGACCGAAGTAGGATTCGGTAACTAATTAGCTCATAATTAGGGAATGGGTGAATGTAGTAGCCGGATGGGAGAATTCCGGCGATCTAATTCTGACCTAAAGGGGAGGACCAAAGAAAGCTGTTTTATATTACGGCTTCCCAGGGGGCGGTTAAATGGCTTCATGATATTTAACAAGAGATACGAAATAACACAGGGAAGGGGGAGGGAAAAAATGAGACTCCCCAAGAACAAGGCGACGTTGAATCGAGATTGAGATTCGCTACTCTGTGCGACAACGAGCCGGTTGGTTGGACCTGGCGAGGTGTAATTAAAAAAGCAAACGAGTTTATGGCTTTTTTTATTGACAACTATATTATTTAGAACCATTAGATTTAAAGGTATTTTAATTATGTTATTAATATATAACATGAAATTAAAATATATTTCTTATTTTAATTTCCACGGATTGTCGGGTCAAGGGATCTCATCTTAATAAAAAAAGAACCTTTTTTTCGGTCATCTTAAAGAAAAAAAACATCAACGAGCAACAAAACAAAGAACTACCAAACGTGGGTTGAGTTCTTGACAGATTAAGAGCATTAATGAAATGTGGATAAGTGATTAAAAATAAAATCAACGAATAATAATTTCTGCCATAAAAAGGAGCAGTTTCCTTTCATTTATTTACCAGCTAGCCTTCACTCCATTGCGTCTCGGTTCGTACTTTCCCTCGTTCTTTGTGAACTCTTATCGATTCGTTAATGGTGGTCATTTATTTTGGTTAAATTGAGGCCATTTAAATAAACTAGATAGGTAGAATGCGCATGGGAATTCGCGATAATGAGTTTCCTTAAACATATGTTGTTTATTCTCTATCTCTCGACAGCGGATTTCGGACTTTAGCGTGATTAATTAAATCAACTTCTAATCACGAAACCGAACTTAGATCCAACGCGATCAAGCATATCTGCGATGTGGTTCGAAAGAAGATACTCCATTTTAAAGATTTACTCATGGAGGCACCGTTTTCAACCTTTTAACTGGCGTTCCATGACTTAAGCTCCGCCGAGGAGTAATTAATTAAGCAATTTTTAAACTCATTATTTATTTATCTCTCAAGATGAAGCAAGATGAGTGGATACTTGGTCCAATGATGTGAAGAGATTTGCAGCCTCACAGACACACTCGCACATGGATCACGTTCGATCATTCTATAACTTCTGGGCCAACCATAATTTCCCGAATCTGTTGTTTTTTAGTTAGTTCGAATACTAAAATTTATAGTGACGATTTGAAGGATAACTAAAAATTAGATTGTCAAGAAATTAATGTCGTTTTGAATATAAAAGGGATATTTCTAGAATAGAATAAACCGCTCCAATATAAACTGCTTTAAAGACCCTTTGGAACTGACTATTTAGAGAAGATTTAAGTTTTAAATTTATAAAACCTTCCATTGGAGATGGGAAGAAGCAAGATTACATAGTCCTTCTCCATGACGATACACGGGTTGCCTTAGAAACGAGAATCATCGCTCTCAGGGAGGAAGGTCTCCTTCATCCTTCCTTGCACCATCTGATTATCACCTGTGTCGATCGCGGCATCATCATCATCATCACTTAGATAGAAGAAGATGAGGTGGCTGGTGAGAGCAATGCTGTCCAAACCAGCTGATTTTACAAGTGTGACATCCACTGCCTAGTTGAACGTTGGGAAAACGTCGTTAATAATAATATTGAAAATAATAAAAATCAAATAAATAAAAAATAAAGTAAATATGCTAAAAATAAAAAAGATAAAATAAAAAATACAAATACTAATACTACCAGTACAACTAATAATAATAATGAGAAGAAGAAGAAGAACAACAACAACAACAATATGGGGATTACTTTGTAAATTAAATTTATAATATTTTCTTATTTAGAAAAATTAGACAATTTCTTTACAACTCATTTTATTCATATCGAAGGATAATTTAATGAGGATTTTATCCATGAGCCGCGAACTTTGAAATCCATGACGAATGTCAGTGTGATTATGACCGAAAAAGACCATGAATGCAACTGTATGGGTTGGTTCAAAACTACAGGATTGTAGGATTGTACAGTTTTAGGATTGTCTCTTGTAGTCGAGATAAAAAATGTAGCCGAAATTACAGATTTTAAATGCCCTCCCCCCCGGATCTATTGTGAAAACATGCTACGGATAATATCCTGATGACCGCATGACCTCCTGACTCCAGTCTCAGCATGGATATCTGCCTTAATTGTAGAGATTATACAAGCTCCGGAGAGGTGCGTGCCCTCCCTTTCCTGAGTGCCCTAAGTAGTCTCCTCCCTGCACTGCTCAAGATGATTACTTCGATAATCTCTCGCTTTATTTAACTTTAACACATTTTATAATATATATATATATACATATATATATATATATATATATATATATATATATATATATATATATATATATATGTGTGTGTGCTTGTGTGTGTGTATTGAAAGTATGTGCGCTTAGGTGTGTACTGATGTTCGTATGGATGTGACTGGTGAAAGAGATCCAAGCATGGAGAACGATTAAATCCCCGATTGAGTGAAAGACTTTTCAATTGCCTTGAAATTATTCGGGGAACAATTAATATTTGCTTCCCATTCAAACGTGATGCTTTAATTGATGTTTGCCCGAATCGATCGAGAAAAAACGTGAGTCGAACCCCCTTGCTGAGCCCCCAAAGCCATTTTTCTTCTTTTTTTTTTTACATTTCGACATCTCCCGACCCCGTTTCACTCCCCCCCCCCTTCCTTTGCCCCGTTTAAATCCAACGAACAAATAGACACGATGATGTGGCCATACGTACACATAATGCTTCGTGCCCATATCGTTTGTTTTGCACAAAGGAGAAATTGGACACCCAATTTTACAGTCAATTTCGCCTTCTCGAAAATTGGTAACAGTTATATGCGAAAGATAAGAGTTTGTCAATTTCATGCATTGCAAAATAGGTTAACTAATTTCAATGAAGTAACGGAAGAAATATTTATTTGGAAATAACTATAAGCAATTTCAAACATGATTTTTTTTTCAATCAGTAAACAGCACTTCAGATCTACAACAGCAAGTAAACTTCTTTACAGGAAAACAACTACAAATAAACAGCTCTAGATCTTTTCAGCAAGTAAAAAACACTGCAGGTTTACAGTTGTAAGTCAAGAGAACTATAGGTATACACAAACAACTATACGCAACTCCGGATCTACAATAGCAAATAAACACCAGGCCAGATCAATAGCAGAAAGTAAACAGAACTCCAGAAATAGATCAGAAAGTAAACGTGATTCCACAAGAGGAGCAAATAAACACCAATTCAGATATATATCAGCAAGTAAACAGCACTCCAGAGCTACATCAGGAAGTAGATAGTACTACAAAATTAAAACAGTGAGTAAATACCACTTCAGATCGACATAAAATATTAAACCTCATTTTAGATATACAGCAGGAAGTAAAGAGTAATCCAGATTAAATAGGAATGTAAAGAGCACTCCAGATTAAGTAGAAATGTAAAGAGCACTCCAGATATAATGCAGCATGAAAAAAATCCATGTAGATATACAGTAGGTAGTAAACAAAACTCTAGTAAAATAGGAGCAAGTAAAGAGCACACCAGATCTACAGCAACAGGTAAGGAGCACTACCGATCTACATAAGCAAGTAAACATCAATTAAGATCAACAACAGCAATCAAATAGCACAAGAGTGTTACAGCGGCAAGTATCAGCACTCGAGATCTAGAGAGGGAAGGAAATATAACTCCAGATTTATAGTAGCAAGTAAAAAGCACTCTAGATCTACAGCAGCAAGTAATGATCAAATCAGATCTACAGCAGCAAGTAAAAGGCACTCCTTATCTAGACCCGCAAATACCACCACTCCAGAGGAAACAGTACTGAAGACCTAAAAGAAAACATGCAAACAGGATATACAGGAACGTATTACCAGCACTCCAAATATATTCAAGTAAGCTAGCCACACTACAGAACTATAACAGAAAGTAAGCTGCACTCCATATCTAGAACAGCAAGTAAAACTACCTTTTTATCTTGAACATCAAGTAACAACACTCAAGATCTAGGGTAGCAAGTAAACATCAATCTAGATCTATAGTAGCAAGTAAACATCACTCCAGATATATAGCATCAACTAAACATCATTCCGCATCTACATACTCGTAAGAAACTAAATAAAACTCCATAATTACATTAGTGAGTAAATACGACTCCAGATCTATATCAGAAAGTAGCCAGCATTCTAGATCTATAGCTGCAATTAAAACTTCGGCAGATCTACATCAACAAGTAAACTTTCAAGAGCAGAAAGTAAACAACTAGAGCAACAAGTAAAGAGCTTCCAGATCTAAGGTAACAAGTGAACAACAATGTAGATTTAAGGTAGTAAGTGAACAACACTCTAGAACAACAACAGCAAATATCAGCACTCGAGATCTAGAGCAGTAAGGAAATAGTACTCATGATTTACAGCAGCAAGTGGAGAGCACATCAGATATGCAGCAGCAACACCAGCACCTTAGATGTAGAGCAGTAAGTACCGGCACCCCGAATCTACACCAGAAAGATAACAACACTTTAGACATACTAAAACATGTAAACAGCACTAAACTGAAGAGCGATAAACTGTTAGTAAACATCAATCCAGAACTACAGTAGCAATCAAAAGCACCCTAGAGCTACCGTAACAAATAAACGAAATTCATGATCTACAGCAGCAATCAGACAGCAATCTAGATCAAGATGAGAAAATAATCAGTACAATAGATCTACAGCTGCAAGTATCAGCACTCGAGATCTAGAGCGGAACGGACACACTACCCCAGATTTACAGCAGTAAATAAACAACACTCCAAGAATACAGCTGCAAATAAACACCACACAAGCTTTACAACAGTATGTAACATTACTTTACATATACAACAGCAAATAAAGACTATTTCTGATCTACAATAGCAAAGAAACAGCCTTTAGGATCTAACACCAGCAAGTAAACATGAATTAAGAAGTCCACAAGTGAGTAAACATCATTCTAGATTTACAACAACGAATAAACAGGATTCTAGATCTAGTGCAGTAAGTAAACATCACTTCATATATACAGCAGCGATAAAATAGCACAAAAGATCTACAACAGTAAAGATAAAACACTCCAATTCTACAGCACTCCAGAGCTACAGATATAATGCAGCATGAAAAACAACCATGTAGATATACAGTAGGTGGTAAACAAAACTCTAGTAAAATAAGAGCACACTATAGAGATATATAGATAGAGATGGAGAGATATAGAGATAAATAGAGAGAGATGGGCAGATATAGAAATAGAGAAAGAGATGGAAAGATATAGAGATAGATAGAGAGAGATGGAGAGAGATAGAGAGATATGAAGATAGATAGATAGAGATGGGGAGATATAGAGATAGATGGAGAGATATAGAGATAGACAGAGAGATGGAGAGATATAGAGATAGATAGAGAGAGATGGAGAGATATAGAGATAGATAGAGAGAGATATAGAGATAGATAGAGAAAGATGGAGAGATATAAAGATAGATAAAGAGATGGGGAGATATAGAGATAAATAGAGAGAGATGGAGAGATATAGAGATAGATAGAGAGAGATGGAGAGAGATATAGATAGATAGAGAGATGGAGAGATATAGAGATAGATAGAGATAGATGGAGAGATATAGAGATAAATAGATAGATGGAGAGATATAGAGATAGATCGAAAGAGATGGGGAGATATAGAGATAGATAGAGAAATAAAGAGATATAAAGATAGATAGAGAGAGATGGAGTGAGATTTAGAAATATAGAGATAGATCGAGAGATGGAGTGAGATATAGAGATAGATAGAGAGATGGAGAGAGATGGAGAGATATAGAGATAGATAGAGAGAGATGGAGAGATATAGAGATAGATTGAGAGAGATAGGGAGAGATGGAGAGATATAGAGATAGATAGAGAGAGATGGAGAGATATAGAAGTGAAGATGAGCAAGTTAACATCACTCCAGAGCTATAACAAAAGATAATCAACATTCCAGATACACAACCGCCGGAAAACCGCATTCCAGATCTACACCAGCAAGAAACATCTCTCTAACTCTATAGCAGCAAGTAAACACATCGTTCCAGAACCATAACAGCAAGTAAACAGCATTTCATCTCTAAAGCAAGTGTCATAACTCCATATAAGCATAAGGAGATAAATACATTCTAAATCTACAGCAGAATGTAAATAGAACCAGCTTTACACCAACTAGTACCCCTCCCCCCCCCACCGATCACTGTATTTTAAGTGACTTGTGTATGAAAATGACTTCGTTGTTTAAATAAGTTATTTATGGATTTATTTGAATATTGTTCTATGTTTAATCCCTCTGCCTATAAATTTCCTCCACCATTATTTTGGGCTTAGTTCTCTTAGGTCAGATTTCGTTATCCTATTCCTTATTCATCTATTTTGAATGACTATTCTATTCATTTCTTTATTACTCTTCTATTTTTTTATAATAGTGCAGTAAGTGCCGTGCCCATCAACAATAGCCTCAGGTTATCTCAATAAGTCATGTTGAAAACACTAAACAAATCTCAATCGCGCAATTTACAGGGCGTTGTTAAAGGGTTAGGCCGGTTGCCATGGAAACCGTGTTCATATATTGGGAAATGCTGTGACATAACTCGCATGATTTCTCGAACTTAAAAGATGATTACGTTTAATTTAGGTAACAACCCTACATCGCATTTATCCGTAATGAAGAATACATAATTATTTGTACTTGAAATTGCATAATCCTATATTGATGATAAATTAAAGTTTTATTTACAGAAAACAATGATAACTTTCGTCTCTAAAAATATATAATTCAAATTATTACAAAATGTTGTGCAAGAGATGTAAATCCCATGTCTTGGCATAACATACACCCTCGTCCCACGAGAGGAAAAAAATAGCAATGGGATTTTTTTATTTTTAAGTGATTCGCTGTAAAACCGAACATGGGATTTAAAGTAAAACCGTGATTATTAAATAGCTTTAAATATTTAATAACAGAATAAGAAAATAAACAATACTCGATAGAAAAAAGTCATTAGCTATATTTAGTTATATTTTTTCGTAAGATAGAGGTTTATGAAGTGGTTAACTGCATTCCATTTAAATGAATTTTATTCCTAATGTTCAAAAAACTTTATACTGCAGCAATCCTGACTGAACTATATGTTCAGATTAATAACGGCTAGATGCTGCAGTCCTTGTGATTTGATTTTATTTTAATGATTTAAAAATACTCTTGACTGCAGTCCTTGGGATTGTATTTTATTTTAATGGTTTAAAAACACTCTTGACTGCAGTCCTTGTAATTGTATTTTATTTTAATGATTTAAAAATACTGTTGACTGCAGTCCTTGTGATCGTATTTTATTTTAATGGTTTAAAAATGCTCTTGACTGCAGTCCTTGTGATTGTATTTTATTTTAATGATTTAAAAAAAGAATGCTCTTGACTTCAGTCCTTGTGATTGTATTTTATTTTAATTGTTTAAAAATACTCTTGACTGCAGTCCTTGTGATTGTATTTTATTTGAAAGATTTAAAAATGCTCTTGACTGCAGTCCTTGTGATTGTATTTTATTTTAATGTTTTAAAAATGCTCTTGACTGCAGTCCTTGTGATTGTATTTTATTTTAATGATTTAAAAATACTCTTGACTACAGTCCTTGTGATTGTATTTTATTTTAATGATTTAAAAATGCTCTTGACAGCAGCCCTTGTGATTGTATTTTATTTTAATGATTTAAAAATACTCTTGACTGCAGTCCTTGTGATTGTATTTTATTTTAATGATTTAAAAATGCTCTTGACTGCAGTCCTTGTGATTGTATTTTATTTTAATGGTTTAAAATGCTCTTGACTGCAGTCCTTGTGATTGTATTTAATTTTAATGATTTTAAAAAATGCTCTTGACTGCAGTCCTTGTGATTGTATTTTATTTTAATGATTTAAAAATACTCTTGACAACAGTCGTTGTGATTGTATTTTATTTAAATGGTTTAAAAATAATCTTGACTGCATTCCTTGTGATTGTATTTTATTTTAATGGTTTAAAAATACTCTTGACTGCAGTCCTTGTGATTGTATTTTATTTTAATGGTTTAAAAATACTCTTGACTGCAGTCCTTGTGATTGTATTTTATTTTAATGGTTTAAAAATACTTTTGACTGCAGTCCTTGTGATTGTATTTTATTTTAATGGTTTAAAAATACTCTTGACTGCAGTCCTTGGGATTGTATTTTATTTTAATGATTTAAAAATACTCTTAACTGCAGTGCTTGTGATTTTATTTTATTTTAATGGTTTAAAAATACTCTTGACTGCAGTCCTTGTGATTGTATTTTATTTTAATGATTTAAAAATACTCCTGACTGCAGTCCTTGTGATTGTATTTTATTTTAATGATTTAAAAATGCTCTTGACAGCAGCCCTTGTGATTGTATTTTATTTTAATGGTTTAAAAACACTCTTGACTGCAGTCCTTGTAATTGTATTTTATTTTATTGATTTAAAAATACTCTTGACTGCAGTCCTTGTGATTGTATTTTATTTTAATGATTTAAAAATGCTCTTGACTGCAGTCCTTGTGATTGTATTTTATTTTAATGGTTTAAAAATACTCTTGACTGCAGTCCTTGTGATTGTATTTTATTTTAATGATTTAAAAATACTCTTAACTGCAGTCCTTGTGATTGTATTTTATTTTAATGGTTTAAAAATACTCTTGAATGCAGTCCTTGTGATTGTATTTTATTTTAATGATTTAAAAATACTCCTGACTGCAGTCCTTGTGATTGTATTTTATTTTAATGATTTAAAAATGCTCTTGACAGCAGCGCTTGTGATTGTATTTTATTTTAATAGTTTAAAAACACTCTTGACTGAAGTCCTTGTAATTGTATTTTATTGATTTAAAAATACTCTTGACTGCAGTCCTTGTGATTGTATTTTATTTTAATGATTTAAAAATGCTCTTGACTGCAGTCCTTGTGATTGTATTTTATTTTAATGGTTTAAAATGCTCTAGACTGCAGTCCTTGTGATTGTATTTAATTTTAATGATTTTAAAAAATGCTCTTGACTGCAGTCCTTGTGATTGTATTTTATTTTAATGATTTAAAAATACTCTTGACAACAGTCGTTGTGATTGTATTTTATTTAAATGGTTTAAAAATAATCTTGACTGCATTCCTTGTGATTGTATTTTATTTTAATGGTTTAAAAATACTCTTGACTGCAGTCCTTGTGATTGTATTTTATTTTAATGGTTTAAAAATACTCTTGACTGCACTCCTTGTGATTGTATTTTATTTTAATGGTTTAAAAATACTCTTGACTGCAGTCCTTGTGATTGTATTTTATTTTAATGGTTTAAAAATACTCTTGACTGCAGTCCTTGTGATTGTATTTTATTTTAATGATTTAAAAATACTCTTAACTGCAGTGCTTGTGATTTTATTTTATTTTAATGGTTCAAAAATACTCTTGACTGCAGTCCTTGTGATTGTATTTTATTTTAATGATTTAAAAATACTCCTGACTGCAGTCCTTGTGATTGTATTTTATTTTAATGATTTAAAAATGCTCTTGACAGCAGCCCTTGTGATTGTATTTTATTTTAATGGTTTAAAAACACTCTTGACTGCAGTCCTTGTAATTGTATTTTATTTTAATGGTTTAAAAATACTCTTTAATGCAGTCCTTGTGATTGTATTTTATTTTAATGATTTAAAAATACTCCTGACTGCAGTCCTTGTGATTGTATTTTATTTTAATGATTTAAAAATGCTCTTGACAGCAGCGCTTGTGATTGTATTTTATTTTAATAGTTTAAAAACACTCTTGACTGAAGTCCTTGTAATTTTATTTTATTGATTTAAAAATACTCTTGACTGCAGTCCTTGTGATTGTATTTTATTTTAATGATTTAAAAATGCTCTTGACTGCAGTCCTTGTGATTGTATTTTATTTTAATAATTTAAAATGCTCCCTACTGCAGTCCTTGTGATTGTATTTTATTTTAATGATTTAAAAATACTCTTGACTGCAGTCCTTGTGATTGTATTTTATTTTAATGATTTAAAAATGCTCTTGACTGTAGTCCTTGTGATTTTATTTTATTTTAATGATTTAAAAATGCTCTAGACTGCAGTCCTTGTGATTGTATTTAAATTTAATGATTTAAAAATGCTCTTGACTGCACTCCTTGTGATTGTATTTTATTTTAATGGTTTAAAAATACTCTTGACTGCAGTCCCTGTGATTGTTTTTTAATTTTAATGATTTAAAAATGCTCTTGACTGCAGTCCTTGTGATTGTATTTTATTTTAATGATTTAAAAATGCTCTTGACTGCACTTATTGTGACTGAATTTTATTTAAGGGTTGACAAAGCCCAGTTATTCTCTATAAATAAATTTTATTTTACTGATTTTCAAAGGCTTGTTACTGCACTATTTCTTGCTACATTTCATTTTAGGGTTAACAAAGGATGAAATACTGGAGTCCTTTTAACTTTATTTTTAGTTCAGTTAACTAGGGTTGGTACTGCATTCATTTTGACTCAATTTTATTTTAGTAAGTCACAAAGGCTGGTTACAGTAATCCTTTTGACTGAATTTTATTTTTTTTTAACAAAGACTAGTTAATGCAGTCCTTGTGATTTTTTTATATATTCGCATCATTGTTTTCCCGCTTGTTTTTCTTATTCTTTCTCACCTACAACCACCTTTACTTTTTCTTCGAAAATTCTCTTGTTGGATTAGAATTTATGTCACGGTAAATATATTAAATTGTAAAATATGAAAATTACCTCTAATTATAATTCATAATTACCACCCTGTTTAGTAAGGGTGTTACAATGTAGCCAATTATTCTAATTAACCGTTAAATTTATTGGTTTCACGCTTCATTAGTAAAATCTTAAATTTACCCAGATTTATCAAATTTAGTTAGGTAAGGTTAGAGTGGTTTAGGAAGTGCAGTATCATCTAAAACTACCGGTTAATTTGAATAAAAAACCTTTTATCGCATTTACTCAGCAGCAGATATTTATAGGTATTATTTATAATGTACATTTTATTGCATATATTTAAACATGTTTTATTTCTTCTTTCATAATTATTTCGTCAATCTCAGCTTAGGTCTCTAATCTAAAGCCGTTTAAGACGGAGAGGAGCTTGTGTGTATTCAGGACCCTATTCTATCGTATTTGCGAAGTATTTTGTTCTTACCTATGAAACCACCTGCTTTTTTTTCAAGATCTTTATTTCGAGGTGGCTAAATTGCGTTCGTCTTATTGGTATTAAGAGGTGGAAGAAGTTTGTGAATATGTATCGTCACTACATATTCACTTTTTTTTCTATATTGTGAGCGCAGTTTGGGTCGACACTTTGGAAATAGGAGAATATTTTTTTTTACTAAACATGATAAGTGTGTGCCACTAAATCTAAACCCAAGACTGAATTGTAATAAAGTTCGAGATACTGCATGTAGAGAGCGGGAGAGATAGAGAGAAAGGGACATACATAACTAAGACCAACAAATATCCCAGAGGCCCGTGAAGCCAAGTCCGAGAGCTAATATGATCATATACACACCTATCTAAACATTTTTTACTACCTACCTATACACTGATCTACAAATATACCTTCATATCATACGATTTCTACCTACATACAGACTTATCTACTAGTGTATCTATTACTGTACAATTTCTAATATGCATACTATGTACTTCTCGCACTCAAATAGCTGATAGCAGACAGCGTCTGTTAGTGTTGAGAACAATAAGGACAGGAAAGCCAAAAAGGAATAAGAAAACACATGAACACTAATGCACTACAACTACTAATAGCTGACATCAGTAGAGAGGCGGGGCTAGGCACTTATGTGTAAATACTCAGTCCTATTTTTGTAAAGTGATATTCCTTCATGCTCCTTAGGGTGGTCCAAAAAAACGGGGGTAAAATTTCAAAGCGCACTAATCCTTTCTTCTCGTGTGGGAAATTTCATCACAATGCAAAGATATTTAAAGGTCGCCCAACTTTTAATCTTTTCTTTTTTCTTTTTATTTTCAGCTTATGGCAATCAGTACGCGTTCGAGCCTCGAGTGTTGGTTCGAGCCCCGAGTGTTGGCTTCTCGAGAAGTCTGTTGATTCCCGACGCTGACGAAGGATGAGGATCAGAAGCAATTCATCTTCCGTCTCATTCACGAACACCGAATGGCTATCTCGGTCAGTGGTGGATCCAGAAAAAGCTAATGAGTGGGGGAGGGATGCCAGGATTTTTATGAGTCGAAATTTGTTAAAGCTGCTTATTATGGTACATATTTTTACAAGTAATACACGTATGATCGTAAAAATAATCGGTGCTGAATACATACGAATAAGCTATAAGCATAAATGATGAATATCTACATGTAGCGTAGACTATAATGATATAGGCTACATGCAAGTCATTTCGCCAACCTAAGTAACAAGGCACATAATGGAAAAAATATTTTTATTTTCCAGGAGTAGGCTCTCTCAAAATCGTAGGCCCATGCCCAATGTCCCTCTTCATTTGCCTAAGAAAGTGGAGACGTCGGGTTTTCACCGCAAACTTGTCAATCAAATGATCATTCGAAACTTGAATGTCATCGTGGACGGCGAGTAGTGCGAGGCCGTTGAGACGATGCTGGGCAATGGTGCTCCTCATGTACGTCTTTAGCTGTTTGAAGGCTGAGAATGAGCGTTCAACCTCTGCATTTGCGACTGCTGAGCAGTTCGGTGGCTTTTTGTACCTGCACATCGGCTTTAAAACCAAGGTGCCCAGCCTATGGTCTCCAACTCCGCCCGTATTTTCGTCGAACAGCACCCATGCAATGCAGTATCCTCCCTCGTTCAGCAACGAGTACTTTAACCAGGGGTATGTGATGCACCAGCTTGGTTGGAATCACCTCTTATGACCACCTTCTTCAGACTCTACTTTCTCGGAGTCTGCGGCCGGCTTGTTCCCAGTGAAGTTGTCAACGCCACTGGAGCTGCAGGGAGGGTCAGTGTGCCATGCGAAAAAGAGAAATGAGTTCCTTGTCCTCCTGCTCCTCAAGGTGACTTTCAGCTTCGCTTTTTCTGATCTACAGGCTGTCGATGTCGAAGTGCTTGGCTTGCTCCAGCTCATTGACATCGCGATCGTATTCACCACTCGTCTCTGCCACTTTGGTCTTGAAAAACGAGGTGATCATATCACGGTTCGCTTCATGGTGCACGTCCTGTGATTGAGAGGGAACTAATGCATCGTATGGAAAAGCCCCCAGCTCACATCACTCTACGTCCGTAACAATATATAATACAAAAATCACTTAGTTTGCACTGCTGTGTTTCTGAGAGAGGATGCTGGTGTAGTTGCGAGGAGAGAGAGGATGCTGGTGTAGTTGCAAGGAGAGAGAGGATGCTGGTGTAGTTGCGAGGAGAGAGAGGATGCTGGAATTAGTTCCGAAAGTGAAAGATGCCAGCGAGCACATGCCCAGTTCAGGCCAGCTGACAAAGATCGGGAGCACCAAGCGTGTATCAGGACTTCGTTTTTCCCTCACAATGTGTCATGACAATTTACGGCAGGTGGTTGTTGAGCGTTCTGGAACAATGCGCAACATTTTTAGTAGTATCAGTGTAGAAATTGAATCAGTAGTAATAACAATATAAGTAGTGATTATAGCAGTAGCTAAGCAGTATAAAGGTGCTAGTAGTATCAGTAATTGGTCAAGTGAAAGTAATATCAACCCACCTAACTCTCTGTTTCCTCACTTTGGTTTCCACTATACCCAGCTTTCAAATACCTTTTTTCATCTTCATTGATGAAAAATATACAGAAAAACAGCGCTGTAATAAAAGAGATTCACGGCAAAAAGTGAAACAAATAACCAGAAATTAGGCAATTTGCAGGGAAAATTTCTTCTATAACTAACCTACAATTGAAGTTTTATGGAACCTGGCGGCAAATTGCTTCAAGGTGGTTGGTTATGGTCAATCTTTTGCCAATAGTACAACCTTTATGGAAGTAATGAAATTTCAAATGGCAAGCTTTTTTCTTTCATGTTTTGCTGCAGCTATGTTGTGTTTTTTTTGGGGGGGGGGGGTGGAGGGGGGACGTCCTATATTTCAGTGCATTTGGTGCGAGATTTGCCAAGTCAATTTAGGGCTAATATTGGTGGCTTAAAAAATCCATGTACTTTTGTGGTTTGTTTTAAATCCAGATAGATTATTTTTGGTTGTTTTAAAATACATTTTTATGTTTTTTAAATTCAAATATTTTATTCTACACCTTGCTAAATCTTTGAAAAATGTTTCAAACTTTGTCTTTAAATTCACTTAGAACTTTCTTTAAAATCCAAATGTCTTTCGTCTTAGGACCTTATTTGAAAACTAGGGCTTGTTCTTTCCCATTTTAGGGTTTATTTTAAAATCGAGCTTATTCAGTCAGCCTGTTTAGAATGGCAGATCGGCTGTCGTCTCAGGCTATATTTTTGCGTCCACAACTGTTCTTTTAGGTCTTCTATTAAAATAAGGATTAGTTCTTTTACATCTTGCCTTGTTTTTTTCTAATTGGGTATTTAAAACACTGGTTTGTTTTTTTCAGGATTGGTATTTAGTTTGTTTCCATTCTTGCCACTACGTTTTTACACCCCAGTCGTTCGCTTCACGGTTGGTCAAGAAGCCTGAGACGACACACTGAATCCAAGTCTTATGCGGGCGAGAGCTGACGTAACTATAAGTCCAGGGGTAAAGAAGCATGAATTAAAATTGTTAGAAAGAAGAGAACAAGTGATTATTATTTATTCCGCCACTGGTCCGTCTTTTGGGGGGACCCGTGTTCAAATATACATAAAGATAAGTATGACAATCACTAGCGAGTCTCTCTGTGAGTCCTATGGGTCGGTCATTTAATAATCCCAAACTTCCATACTGATTACCTTGTCCTTTAAATAATAAGATGGGTCTCCATTGAAAAATGCAACCCTCATCTCAATACCCCGCGTAGTGGTACCCCTGTCCCCTCCCCCATGCCTTTAGGAATGCTCCTACTTTTTACCTGCATTCAATGACTCCTACAACTTCCCCCCCTCATGTAGTCTGTAGTGGGGTGAAAGGAATGAGGTTATTAACCGCATAGAGCTGGGTTTTTTTATGTCTGCCAGACGATTGAACTTTAAAAAAAATGCAAATTAGGTCATCTACCCATGTTTCTCCTTTCATACAGCGCCAGACCCCGACATACTTCTCATACCCCATGTGGACTCGAGAAAACATTGATATAGATGAGACACCGGAATAATGCCAAGTTTAAGTATCCCATAAAGGCTCTTCCATTGCCAGCGTTATCGAAGGTTTCTTTTGTAGCACGCGGTCAACGACGGTGAATTGGGGATTCTCGAATGAAATTATGAATGATAATAATAGAATTTGATACACGCACTCCAATGGTCACAAAAATCGGTTATGAAATCGATTGGAAAATATTTAAACCGTTTCTATATTTCCTTGAGCTCCAAAGATGATGGATGAAGTATAATTGGAGGAAGAAGAGACTTTGAGATTGATTCGTATTTTGTCATATACCGAGGAGGTCGTGAGATATTTGTGGTTTAAGTCATTCAGCCTTTTTTTTACGACGCCATGAATTACAGCTTTTGTGTATTATCAAATGTTATCTTACTGGAATCTTGTAATAAAGACGGAAATGTGTGATTTACCCATCATTTTCCCAAGGTATTTCAATGTAAATCTTACGTCATTGGAGCTAATCTTTATGTTTTACGTGAATTCTCCCAAATGGGATACTATGTCAGACCCATTCTATTTTGGCCCCATTCTATCACCGGGATACTTATCTATGTCAATTCTATCTCATTTGGGCCTCATTTTATCGCCTTTCAAGACCTTGGCAATTTTATTACCTTCAAAATATATTTTTGAGTCCGTATGTTCTATTTGCTTTTTTTAACCTATTTAAGATCAATTCTATAGACCTTCTGAAACCAATTAAAAGAGGTTCAAAAGGAAATAGAAATAGGAGCAGTGTAGTAAAAATAGAACAGGGGAAAGGATAAAAAACAAAAAACAAAATAGAGGAATTATATAAAAATAAGAAAAATAACATTGAAAATTTCGAGATCCCAAATTTCGTCAGTCTTAAATTTGGTCGTTTAAGGCTACCCATAATTAGTGCGTACAATTATTTCCACATTCGAAGGACCCTAAGTTCGTATGTCTGGGTTTCTCTGCTCAATTTATTAAAGGGATTGTAGGGAAAATGTTTTCAGAAGTCGGTGAACATTCGCAATTGTGGACTTTGGGTAAAATGGTAGTTTTTCTCAAAAATGCTGTGCTCGAAATCATTATGAACCTTTGCAAGCACTTCACATATTTTACCAATTATTAAGTATTAATCCTTTATCTCATGATTAAAACAAATAATAGAAAAAAATATATGACTTTAAATGATCAATATTTAGTTTGGTATAAAATAGAACAAATCACCCTCGTCGAATGTTTAGGGAAAACTGACGACCCTTGCTGTTAAGGACCCGTTATATACCCGCTCTATTATCAAATGGGTGCGAATTGTATAGGTTTGTTTGAAGTTTAAGCAACGATTGAAAGTGTAAGTATTAATTAAATATTTGAATAATAGAAATAATATTGCAATGCATATTAAATTCTTTTGACGTAGATAAGACTAATTAGATCTGTATTCACATAATATTTTTCCTTATTGGTTGAAACAATTTCTACTGAATTACTTGAGAAACGTTGCGACACATTTTGTGCTGCGTATCATTTTGTAATATTAGTTCATTTAGCTTTTCGTACTCGTGCTTCTGCTGCCTCTCTAATCTCTAGTCCATGCTCACCGTCGTTGACCATTCAGCTGCTCTGCCACATGACTTGCCTCCTTTGTGGCAGAGGAACATGTTTGGGAGAGTTACGCGCTTCTCTGTTGGTAACTATCGAAAGAGGTTTACTCTTTGTTATAATCTTTACGTACATTCTACCCTTTTTCACATTCCCTACTTACACTGCTTTATTTAGAAACAGGATTATTTTTTTTATTTTTCTAGTACAAAAAATCATAGGATTACATTTTCAGTCTCAGTCTAGCCTCATCACACAATGATCAAAAAGTGATAAAAAAAGAAAAAGAATACAAAAGTAATTATTACTAAACACTTAATCTTTTATGTGATTTATGGTCTTTTAATTTCAAATGCTTCAAATTCTATAATTATCCCTTTGAAATAAACACAATAACGCGCATCACGATGACTCAATAGCAAATAATATGACGCCAAACGTCACAGAAGTATTTTACTTAATGTATATATATTCAGACGTTCAGCCACACTGTTAAGAATCCCGTGTGTGCCATTGCCTTATGAGTGTGTACACGAATATACGTTTTTTGGCCTTTATTTATGAGTTATAACGTTGCTTCGTTCTAGTAAAAGAGGGCAATAATAGTGGAATGAATTCGTGAGAAAGGACGACGGCAGAGAAGAGATGGCTTGGAGAATAACCCAATTTGGAGGCATCACATCTGCTCCGCGGAGGCTACGGCGGGGTCACAAGGCTTTGAGGGGGGGGGGAGAACCCTGTAATGAGTGGTTTTATAAAGTTCTCGATAATTTTCCTTTTCTAAGGCATGTTGAGAGTTAATTTATGTATGTAGTTTGTATGTAACTTGTATTCGTTTTGGATGCCTGTACGAGGCAACGTGTTTTCATGCGTGAGAATTTATGTCTGTTTTTGTATGTACATGTATATAGATACAGATTTAAACGTCGCGGTAAATGCTTTGGGAGGAATATGGATGTGCAAGTGTATTTATAATTATTTCACGTTCTCTGTTATTATATTCATAATTATTTTTTGTTTTTTACATGAAAAAATAATGATTTTATTGCATTAATTTACAAATAAATTTCTACTAATGGGAATTATTTGTTTTAACTTGGCGCCAAGACGACAAATATGTATATACTAGCAAAAAGGTCATTTTAGGTAATAAATCATTATATGCACACCCACCCACTCACACACACACATATATATATGTATATATATATATATATATATATATATATATATATATATATATATATATATATATATATATATATATATATATATATATATACAGTTGCGCGCATATCTTTTGGCAACACATCTCAAACTTTTGTAATTTACAAATTTTTATACGTTACTAATTTTAAGTGTACATATTTATATTATAATTTGCCTAAAAGCAATATATTATAATGTATAAATGATAATCAAACTCATTAATATGATTAAACATGGTGTTTATTAGAAAAACACAAGAGGCAAAACTATTGGTAACGTTTACATAATACACTAATAGACTAATCCATCACAGCAGGTTACTTGCACGGCTAACTTTTGTGGGTGTTCATTATGGTATTAGACACGGCTGAAGAATCATATCTACAATAATTTTGAAATAGCAACATGGTGAAGACATCCGAACACTCAGAAGCATATAGGAAGCGTATAATTGAGCTGCACAACCAAGGAAATGGATATAGAAAAAAATCGGCAAGTTTGAATATCCCAATTTCATCTATAAGGAATATTATTGTAAAATTTAGGGCTGATGGGAATACTATTAATCGTATGCAGAAAGGGCGACCAAGAAATTAACTGACAGAGAGGTGCGTTCGTGTGTTCGAATTGTCAACATGAATCCATAAGTCACTTCCAAGGAATTAAAAGCAAATCTGGTTAGCAGTGGAACAATCGTGGACGTGTCAACAGTGCGACGTTACCTGAACCGTGAGGGTCTCCATGGACGTGTACCAAGGAGGAAACCACTGTTGAAGACGGTTCACAAAATGAGAAGTTTAAAGTTTGCTAGAGAACATCTTGATGACACTGAAGCAGGACTTAGTAAAATATTATGGTCAGACGAGACTAAGCTCGAGCTGTTTGGCATAAACGACCACCATTACGTTTGGAGAAAATCTGGAGAAGCTCTGCTGGAAAAGAAACACGGAGGTGGTTCCATCATGTTCTGGGGGTGTTTGGCTGCTGCAAGTACTGGCTCAATTTGTGCGATAGGAAGCATTATGAATTCTAAGGGATATCAGCTAATTTTGGATAAACATGTGAAACAATCGGCGAGGAAGTTTATTCTTGGCAGAGGTTTCGTCTTCCAACAGGATAATGATCCCAAGCACACGAGCAAATCAACGCTTGAAAGTGATGAAGTGGCCTTTTCAAAGTCCAGATTTAAATCCGATTGAAAATTTATGGAAAGATCTGAAGTCACGTGTTCATAAGAGGTCATCAAGCAGCATCGCAGAGTTGAAAGCTTTTGCAGTGGAAGAGTGGAGTAAAATTCCTACTAAAACTTGCTTAACCTTGTTCACACCTACAAGAAACGACTGATTGCTGTGATTGCTGCTAAAGGAGGTTATACCAAGTATTAATTTATAGTTGCCAATAATATATATGTTATATTTATGAATGTTGCCAATACTTTTGCTTCTTGTCTTTTTCTGATAAACACCATGTTCAATGTTAATAATTTGTTTTACTATCATTTACACATTATAATATATTGCTTTTAGGATAATCAAATTAAATATAATATAAATATGTACATTTCGAACTAGTACGTATAAAAATTCGTAAATTACAAAATTTTAGATGTGTTGACAATAGATATGCGCTCAACTGTATATATATATATATATATATATATATATATATATATATATATATATATATATATATATTTATATATATATATATATATATATATATATATATATATATATATATATATATATATATATGTAAAAGAAAGAAGAATTGGACGCGCAGTAGCAAATGAGACAAGAAATGGGAGTTTTTTAAAGGCAAGAGAAAGGGACATTAGAAGAACCCAGACTCAAAGAGAGCAGAGGGCGGCACAGTAAAGGCGATCCTTTACCGAGAAGACAGAAATAACGGCAGGGGAAAAAGGTTTTTGAAAATTCCTGGCCGTGACTCGAACCCGGGTCTGCTGATTGCCGGTCAGATGCTTTAACGCTAAGCTACCAGGCAAAGTAACTATGTTTCGCCCAAAGCGTTACCCCCATCAAACTCAGTATCTCCCTAAGCTAGGAACCTCCAAAGAAAAACATCTGACCGGCAATCAGCAGACCCGGGTTCGAGTCCCGGCCAGGAATTTCAAACTTTTTTCCCTGGCGTTATCTCTGTCTTCTCGGTAAAGGATTGCCTTCATTGTGCCGCCCTCTACTCTCTTTGATTCTAGACTTCTTCTAATGTCCCTTTCTCTTGCCTCTAAAAAACTCCTGGTTCATGTCTCATTGCTCATTCGCGTCCAATTTCTCTTCTTGTACTATATTGTAATATAGTCTGCAATGCAAAGTTTCTGCACCTTTATTTCTGTCTTCAAAATTGTTTTGAAAGGCAGAAAATAAATATGGCGAAAGCACTGTGGTGGTTGTTATCACCCGCAGAACTTGCATTTGCTCCTTCTTCTTTGTATGTGACTTGGGGATGAGCCTTTAAATTGTGAGCGGGTAAGAAGATGTGGTATAAAAATTCCTTGGATGTTCCTAGCTTAGAGAGATACTGAGTTTGATGGGGTAACGCTTTGGGCGAGGTAGAGTCAATGTGCCTGGTAGCTCAGCGGTAGAGCATCTGACCGGCAATCAGCAGACTCGGGTTCGAGTCCCGGCCAGGAATTTAAAACTTTTTTCCCCTGGCGTTATCTCTGTTTTCTCGCTAAAGGATTGCCTTCATTGTGCCGCCCTCTGCTCTCTTTGATTCTGGGTTCTTCTAATGTCCCTCTCTCTTGCCTTTAAAAAAACTCCGGTTTCTTGTCTCATTTGCTCATTCACGTCCAATCCTTCTTTCTCTTGTACTATATATATATATATTTATAGTCAGCTATACAAGGTTTCTGCATCTTTCTTTCTGTCTTCAAATTTATTTTGAAAGGCAGAAAATATAAATGGCGTAGCCCAGTGGTGGTTGTATTATCACCCGCAGAACCTGTATTTGCTCTTTCTTTATATATATATATATATATATATATATATATATATATATATATATTATATGGATATGAGAAACTCATAAAGTAGCGTGTGAGTAGAGCAATAAATGTAAAAAATAACACAGGAAAATGAAAGGCGGATTCCAAGTACTTTCGAACTTGTTCAGTTCATTCTCAAGGAATAACGAAATATTTATACAAAGCAGGTATATACTCGTATATGAGAAACAACAGAGTAATGCCCCGCCCATGTACAACGAAAGGGCACAAAATAGAAGAATATTATCAAAGACGGATATCAAGTATAAAACTAAATAGGAACTTGGAATTACTTCCAGAAATTCCAACCTGTGAGCAAAGAAGGTAGACATTTAGGTCAGTAAACTAAATACATACACACCTAATTGTGAATACATAAAAATAAACCATAGAAACATAACTAAATTAATAAATAAAAGGGCTAAGCTTTAAAATGGACAATTTCGTTCTAAATAAGCCTTTTAATAACAGGGGCCAGTTTAAAGTGACCTGGGGATGTATTAAAATTAGGCGAGGAATTAATTAATGTGCATTCGACAATATTTCTTTGAACAAAGTAATAAGATTTGTAAATCTATTTAGCCGAATTCCAATTGATTGGGTGACTGTTTTCAGCAGTATCTAAAAATGTGGAAGAATGAGAGAGAGAAGTAATCCTCACCCCTGACTTCCCCAGTTCGCCGTTGATCGCTCAAAATTCGTCTGCCCTATATACTGCGAAAATTGGAACAATGGAAAGACCATTAAGTGGGCAATGCGACTTCGCGCTATAGAACCTTATCATGACCCAAGGCAATTAAGGAAGGCTGTTGGCGATGAATCTCTCTCCCCGTCTAGATAATTTCGGGATATATATTTGACAGTTCAGAATTCACAGGCAGATTGTGTCTGAAGCCACTGCTCAGTACGTTAACCTTAACGTCTTCGTTTGTCAAGAGGGAATCGACTACATTCTCGTCCAGAGAAGAATTGAGTGATTGGCGAAGAGCACCCTCCCTTTGCCTCTTAAGTATAAGAGCCCCCCTCCCCCCCGCCAACTTCAGTTTCCCGAAGTTGAATTGAGCGTCTCGTGAGACGCCCACAAGTTCAAGGGTTCAACTTACCTACCTGGTCCTACTCGCCGCACATCAAGTTAAAAGTGATTTAACCCCCGTTTCGTCACGCTCCTCCAACCTCAAGGATCTCATTTGCTCTAGGATCCTCTTTGCTCAAGGATCCCATTTGCTCTAGAACTTGCATAATTGTAAAATCATTACTTAATTAATTATCCCTCGGTTCAAACTTAATTGATAGTGGTGTTAATCATTTTAGGAGTGAACCGTCAATATTTAATTGCATCGCCATTTTACTTGCCTTATATGTATATGTAATCTTTAGTCCTATTAAAGTATAATTTTGTAGCCGTGTTTAAATATTCCTTGGTCTAGCAATTATGTATTTAAAGCACTCTTAGAACCATCTCCAGCTGGAGCCTTAATTTCGGTCGGACAGTAGGCCTGTGCGCGTAGAACGGCTCATAGTTGGAATTTCCGGAAGAAAACCTTATCTATTTAGTTTTATAATTCATATCCATCTTTGATAATATTTTTCTATTTTGTATTCTTTCGTTGTACATGGGCGGGGCATTACTCTGTTGTTTCTCATATATATACTAGCTTTGTAAAATATTTTCGTTATTCCTTGAGAATGAACTGAACAAGTTCGAAAGTGCTTGGAATCCGCCGTTCATTTTCATTTTCCTGTGGAACCTTTTGCATATATATATATATATATATATATATATATATATATATATATATATATATATATATATATATATATATATTGTTGTGTTGGAGGGTTATTGGTTTTGGTGAGTTTGTGCCACCAGAAGAAGGAAGGGTCAGTACAGCGATCATCATCCGCCATTCGGGTCACATCGCGATACTGTTGGTTCCGATCTAGCTGCACGCATTGTAGGATGCGGGCACGTAGAACTGTAATGTTGTGTTGTCGTGAGCATCTGTTGTAGTAGTTGGTGTATAGTGTAATGAGTCTTTGTGTGTGTAGCGAATGTGAGGTGTCTAATGTATGTATGTGTCTTGTGTCGTGGGAATATGTTGCCTGCAGTGTTTATGGCGTACATGAATTTACTCGAGTTGTTTGCTATTTGTGTAGGGTTAGTGCTCTGGAGCATGATGTTGTGTGGTGTGGTCGTGGTTATGTGTCTCTTGAACTCCTCCCAGTTCGTGTTAGTGTATTGGTAGAATTGAGATATGGGTATTACGATGGGTGATGAGGATAGTAGGAGGCATATAGGGGTGTGGTCAGATAGGGATATGTAGGTGTGGAAGCATGTGGCATGGTTATTGCGGAAGACTACTTTCGGAGACCTAGTCGCTCCGCGATGCCCTAAAAATGTAGGGAAGGTTGAGCCGATTTTCTCGCAGCGGAACCGCTGTAACGCACCAGTCAAATACTTACCTGCATCATTAGTGGTGTTTGAAAGTAGTGTAAGGTGATGTGCATTTAGGTGCCGACAAATAGGAGTTTAATGTTGTGGTTGATAGAACCCGGAGTGAGACTTCTCTATGTAGTTTTTTTTTCGTGGATAGCCACTAGAATAGGGCCAGTGTCCTTGTGTTTCTTTCAGACTAGAGAAAAACCGCGTTGCGTGCTTATGAGTGTATTTTATACAGCGCTTAACTAAAATTGCTGATCTTAGTTGCAGCGCATGTCGAGCGAGATAGATGTGGTAGACTGCAATGCGAAGTGTGTTGTTGAGTGGGTGTAGGCTTTGGAAGTTCAAGAGTAAATGCAGGGTCTCTTTGCGTTGAATACCCAGTTTGAGACGGTAGAACGAATACCGTGCCAACTACCTACATTTAGTTGGACCTCATTAAGCCGATTTATAGTCGGGGACGAAGTGTGCATGAGGCTGTGTTTGCGATAGCCATTTTCCTCTCCTTGATCTCTTGGCATTGCGCCAGTATAATGGGGACCTTGCGCGGCTACCTTGACACGTGTATGTGTGGTGAGGATGATTATATAGAGTAGGAGGGTTTGAGTTTTGTCTTTGCTTGGGCGTATATGCTCATATTGAGTTTGGAGGAGGCAACAATAGTAAGAGAGAGGTGGGAACTTTGGAAGGAGGGAAGTGGAACGAAGGAAGGAGGCAAAGGGGGTAGTCATGCTAGACCCGAGGCTGAGGCCAAGGGAAGAAGGAGAGTAGGATAAGAAGTAGGGTGAGTGATGAAAATGGAAGGTCTAGAGAAGAATGAAGTGGGTAGGTGCAGAGGCGTGCACCTTCGTGTGGGGGGACGAGTGCTGATCTTTTGTTTTTATCTTTGTATATAAAGACAAAGATGATTTGCTATAGTCCGTTTGTGGCATATAACACGTGAATTTGGCATTGTTTGATGATGGCTTCTGACTGTTTGGTGTAGTCTTGTTGTCAGTTATTCTTTTGCGAGTAGGTGGAAATTGTGCGACTCTTGGGTGCATCCGAAAATAAATGTATGGCCCACGTATGCGTTTAGTATGTTTGTGATTGGTGCTTCAAATGTTTTTAAGAGTTTCAGGATATCGTGTGGTGTTAATGCGCTTTTCGGATTGTTCATGTGCAGTATTGGTGCCCATAGCGTATTTTTTGCTTGCCTATTTCGGTCGAGTGATCCTTTTAAGTTGTACGTTATAAAACGCCCTTATAAACGAGATTCCGGATGTGATGACTGGATTACCGTGAGTATGTACCTAGATGGGGTCTTAGGAGGGTGTAGAAACATGATGTACTTAATGATGGATGGACGCCGAATCAATGACATTCACCTGGGTGTGCTGCCCCCTCAACGGGTTTTGGTTATTCAGAATAACTTTCAGCATACACAGAGATAGTTGTGTTTTCCTCTGTGATCCTGGTCGAACCCTCAAGGTAGGGTAAAAAATACTCTCTTCACAAGTTGTAATTCCGTTGCATACCTGAATGCATCTTGACTTCGGGTTTCGCAGTGGGCTAGACCTCAAACCTACTTTCTCCGAAACTCCAATTATACCCATTCAAGATCTCTTTTGTAATTACCTTACTCAATGAGGAGGACTTTGTGTAAGTGGAGATAAATGGACGTGTGCTATTTGACACTCTTTGCAGTGCTTGAGATGACCGTATCTATGGAAAACGTCAGTTTGTGATCGTGGGGAGATTTCTTGAATGCCGTTTGATGCCGTTCTCTTCAGACTTTCATAAACCGCTTCCTCCTTTACCTAGGGCAGGTGAGCAGGAAGGATGTGATCACTTCAGAGTTCGTAGAAGTGATGATGTTCTTGTAATGAATAAAGAGGATAGAAAAGAAAATGGATGGATGACTGTGTGAGCTACAGACATCGAATATTTGAGAAGAAAATGAACGGAAAGAGATTAATAGGTGATAGATAAAGTCGAAAGGGGGTGGCTAGACACCGATTTGACATGTTTTAGTGTTTTGTTATACTGGACTTCAGATCTATAGTGTGCAGGCCCACCGATGTGTGTACACGCCCTGGCGCCTACCAGCCACTATACCTCCCCCCCACTGCCTTGTGGGTTCTGCCTTTTTCGGCAAAGGCTAGAGGAAGGATACCTCGATCACAACCCAGGATTGGGAGTGCCTATAGGCGAGCACCAACAGACCGGTGTCTTGGCAGCTCCCTGCAGCCGAGGATGAAGCCTGGTCGTCTCGAGCCTCTCCTGCCACCAGTGTCATTATTTCCTCGGTCAAGATACGAATCCGAAGACTGCACAAATTCCTACCCGTTTAAACGTAGTGCAGGTTTGATGCCATCAATTTGAAGGCATCGGTCATCATTGACCTCGATGGACTACCCAAAGCAAGCAAGAACGTGATACTCATAATAAAGCCAAGTCATTTTTAGATAGGTGTTGGTTGTGAGGGGTATAGGACTGTTGTGTATCTTAGTGCCAGCGCAATGTGTTGTCTGGAATGGATTTAGGTGTATGAAGACTGTCGAGGTGTGACATTATATTATATCAATACCATATTATATCTATGGGGAAGGGACTAATAACTTAAAGGCGAACCGACAAAGGGACGGAACGAGTTTCAACGCGCGGAGCAGCGAGAATAGAGTGAAAAACGAGGTCAGGTAAAATTTTGGCAATGGCACAGCTCAAGGTTATTGAAAGAGGCATGTAGAAAAATATAATTTTATTCACATAAAATAAGAGAATCAATGGGCAAAATTAAATTGGTAAATGAGGGGGGGAATTTCAGAGTTATGCATCAGACTCTGAAGTTATAAATTAATGCGTTACGGAAGGAAACTATTCCAATGGGGAGGATTAACTCAAATGGGTTGCTGAAGTAGGGAAGTGGTTGGCTTACGGAGGATTCCAGGTGAGACGTCAGGGTAAGGTTTCACGGATGTCTTCTGGAGGCAATAAACGTGAGGGCGATGGCACTCGGGGCTTCTGAGCGGGAAGTTGACGTGATGACGGTTCTCCAAGGAGGGGGAGCGGTAACGTCCGGTCCAGGGGAGAGTATTTCGGCCACCCGAAGACAAGGAGGGAACGAGGAAGTCTTCTACATGAGTTGTTGAGTGAAGTCGGAAAAATCGCTCGGTGGTGATCGTTAAATGGAAATACCTCACTGGTTGGGTTAATTCCAACGACACGAAAAGTTCAAGCGTCACTTTGCTTCGTTGTTAAGCACCTGACTTGGAACTAGGGGGAATGCTTCTTGGATCCTGGCGGGACTCCTCAACTCTGTATCTCCCACCTGGAAGACGAGCCCTATATATCCGAGGCTCCCCCCGCAGAGGTGGGGGAAACATGGGGTGTTTGGCCAGCGCTACTCTCGAATGGCCTCGAACCTTTAAGCCCAGGTGATTCTAACCCGTGAAAAGGTGGTCCGGGGTGGACGCGGTTCGAGGCTACTGCTTGTAGATGGGGGGGGGGGGCTTACCAATTCAAGCCTAACCAAATTCTAGAATTTTCTTTAACGCATGGACGTCACTTCCGTGCTGGAAAAGAAATTCCACGTGGAATTCCCCCACATAGACTTTCTCACATCTTTCCCTATCTGTCGTGCTAGACGGGTAGAGTGTATGTGTTGAGTGGTGTGAATTTATTGTTTTCGTGTGGTGTAGAAATGAGTATGTAAGGAGGAGAACGACATGTGCGTTCAGAGCAGAGGTTTTAATGTCTGTGCTATCCTCTTCCATGTGTGACTTGCGGCTATTAGTGTAATTGAAGCGTATGTGAGAAGTGGACGAACTATTGTTTTATATAAGTTTAATTGTAGTTTGCGTCTGGTATTGTATAGCCTGCCTAGCATTTTGATGTTTTTAGCTCATGCTTGTATGATATTCTGGTTTACGTGGAAGCGTTGGTATTTGTCAAATGTAGCCCCGAGTATTTTCGTTTGAAGTTTGCATGTAAGTCTTGTAGAGTATGTAATTCCTGGCTGATGAAGAGCGTTTTCTGTGGTGACTGTTGTGCTGTCTGTATTATGGCGGGAATGATAGTCAAACCGCTAGAATTGAGTGGCCTCTCCTGAAGCCTTATTGACAGTGCGAAATTCAATTATTCTCCTCCAGAAAATTCCAGAAACGGTTGATGACCATATGTTGAGTTGAAGTATTTTACCTAGCTGTTCTGATAGTGCAATATTCTTAGGGTTGTTTGTGATGTGTGTTTTTTATAATGTGCGATGTTTTAAAAAATCGTGGGAAATATCCAGAGGCGAGTGCTGTGTTGAATAAGCGTATAAGTGTATGGAAAATGTTTTCTGGGTATTACTGTGGCATGGAGGCCAGAAGGGCAGAGACGCGTTTTGTTTACTTGTGATGTAGTGTTTTGTTTTCTCGATGGTGATAATGGTGGTTAATGTGGCAGAGTTATCGAGCCTCTCCATTCGTATAAGGGTGGTGACAGGCCCAAGCTCACCAGCATGGAGCCGACACCATTCCCGAACTTCCTGGAAGTGCTCTTGCGAATGTGGTTTGAGTACGTTGTGAGTATGCACCATGTCCAAGTGGTACCTGAATGCATCGAGGATGTTATTATGATCAGTGAATGTTTGGTTATTGCGTAGTAATATGGTAACTGGTTTTGGTGAGTCCGTGCCTAAAATCCTATTTACGCGCCGGCAGAAGAAGGAATGGTCCTTGAAGCGAGCGTCATCTGTGATGAGGGTCACTTCGCGACAATGGTGGGTCCGATCCAGTTGCACACATTGTAGGATGCGGGTATGAGTACGTAGGTGCGTAGAAATGTAATGTTATGTTGTCGAGGCCCTATTTCGTAGTAATTATTTTACAATGTAATAATTCTTTGTGTTTGAATAGGGAATGTGAAGTGTTTAGTGCATCTGTGGCTGGTGTTGTGTGTATATGTTATGTGCGTGGTTTATATTGTTCTTGATTGTGTTCCAGTGACCCTCTAGGTATAAGGGCTTGGTGTCCTGGAGATTGAGGTTTTGTGAAGTGTTAGTGATTATGTCTATGTCTCTTTTGAACTCCTCCCAGTATGTATTAGTGTAATCGTAGAATGGTGGTGTGCGAACTAGGATAGCTGAAGAGGATAGTAGGAGGCATATAGAGATGTGGTCAGAGAGTACATGGGGACCTGGATCTATTTGGGTGTGTTAGCGCGTAGCTTGGTCATGTCGGAAGACTATTTTCAAGAATCTAGTCGCCCTGCGATGGCCGAAAAATTTGGCGGAGGTTGGGCCTATTTGCTCGCAGCGGAATCTCGGCAGGGCATCGGCCAGATACCTTCCCACATCATTTGTATTGTCTGTAAGAAGTGTGAGATTGTGTCCATAACAAAGAGAAATGGAATATTATGATTAGATCGAGCCCCGAATGATAGGTCTGTGTGAAAGTGTTGCTGCTGTGGGCAGTAGCGTGTGTCTACTAGATTTTTGCCGAAGTGGGTGTGTATCTTGTAGGCTAGAAAGTATTCGTCGTGTGTGTTTATGAGAATGTGGTCTATAACTAGGAGCTTTGATCCTCCGTGCATGCCGTGGGGTAAGATAGGAGTGGTAGCCTGCATTGCAAAGTCTGGCGTTAGGAAGGTGTAGATTGGTGGAGTTCAAGAGTATGACACAAAGTCTTTGAGTGTTGATTTCATAGTTAGAAACCGGCGAACACCGTACCAACTGCGTACGATTAATTGCGTCATAATAAGCCGTCCTATGGACGGGAACGGAGTGCGCGTGAGGCGATGTTGAACTGAGCAGATTTGCCCTTCCTAATCTCTTGGCATTTCACCAAGAGAGTAGGAGGCGATAGTGTCCTTCACGCGTGTTAATGGGGAAGGTGTGGGGGAAAACGAGAAAGATGTGAATATAATTTGATTTGTGAGCTTTTGGTAGGGTAGTTTGTGTGTATAGTGAGTTTTCTTGGGATAGCGCTGTCTTATTTAGTCTTTAGGCTAACTCCCAACAGGAATACTCTATGAATTGCGTGTGAATTCACACTATATAAATGCCCGCAAGTCTCCATTGTGTCATTCCGAGAGAGGTATTGATTAAAAAGGAAATGTTTTAGGGAGGCCATTGTAGCTTGCGGGTTTCGCTAAGACTAGCGCTTTCCTAGACCGCATCGGTGAAATATATAAAATAAATATAGAACAAGCCAATTTTATTAATAAATACAGTCAATTGATGCGCACAGTCCATAATTACAGTGATATTCCTTGTTCTTCGGACTGTTTCAATTCGTTTCTGCATGCTGGAGATCAACTGATGGAGGATATCTTGACTCATATTGCTCCATTTTTAATCATTAAGCATCCGCAACTGCTCACAATTAAAGGGATTATCTTTATCAACCGCCAGTTTAAAAATTATCGGACAATACTTTGTAAAAACTACACAAGTGTATAATTGTACACTGTAATGATAAAGAGGCAATAATGACTTACATTCAAAATGGATTTCAATAGAGCTAAGTTTTGATATTTATAATTCATTACCAGGAGGGGGAATTACTCCAAGGAATAGCTGGGCGGGGCTTATTGACGACAGGATATATATATATATATATATATATATATATATATATATATCGTTTCGGGGGAATCGATACAAAGTTGAAAGTGTGCCTACAGATTAATGACCGCAACAATGAGGTTACTTGACAGAGGACACTCAGCGAAAGATGAACTTTCATGCTGGTAACAGCATACGCTGTTTCTTCTGAGCATGCTAGATGAAATCTAAAAACTAGCGACCCTCCTCACCGAGAGAAGCGTTAAGGAGATTGTGAATTTATTTTAACTACCAAAGAAACCTCGTTTTCAAAAGGAAACGGAACTATAACGAGACTGAGAGTGACAGTGTCACAAGCGTTGTTCAGATAACACAAATACCAATATAAATTTGACCCCAGTCTCAGGCAGATCTCTACGGATCCTGGTTAGTCCATGAGCAAACTTGCCAAGAAAATGGGTGTGAGTAAGGCGACCATCCAGAGAGAAGTACACCAGAAACTGTGCTACCACCGTGCGTGCTGAAGATGCAACAGTTTCTCAGGTAGGTTACCAAGAAAAGCTATAGGAATGCGGCGGCTTTCGTTTCTTCCAAGTGAAGAGGAGGAAGAGGTGAACCACAACAAAGATCACTGACTGTGCAAAATACCTACGGCCATGCACAGCCAATTTTCGTCATATTCAATGGTTTTGGACGTGCTCCAAGCCAGGGCCAACTTATACGTCTTCACATCTTCCCCTCCAAGGCCTCAAGGTCAATGAAGACGTTTGTACTGCTCTCAGCCAGGGCCGAGTTATACCTCGTCACATCTCCCCCTTCAAGACCTCAAGGGCAATGGGGACGTTTGTACTGTTGTCTGCCAGGGCTTAGTTATACCTCTTCACATCTTCCCCTAGGAGGCCTCAAGGTCAATGGGGACCTTTTTACTGCTTTCAGCCAGGGCCAAGTTATACCTCTACACATCTCCGCTTTCGAGGACTGAAGGTCAATGGGGACGGTCGTAATACTCTCAACCAGACCAATGATACCTATTGACATCTCCCCATTCGAGGCCTAAAGGTCAATGGGGAAGTTTGTATTACTGTCTGTCAGGTCTAAGTTATACCTCATCACATCTCCTCCTTTAAGGCCTCAAGGTCAATGGAGACGTTTGTACTGCTCTCAGCCAGGAGAGGTTATGCATGTTCAAATCTCTTCCTTCAAGGCCTCAAGGTTAATGGGGACGTTTTTACTGCTCTCGGCCAGGGCCAAGTTATACCTGTTCAAATCTCCCCTTTCGAGGCCTAAAGATCAATGGGAACGTTTGCACTGCTCTCGGTATCCTCTATCTAGGCATCAAGGTCAATGAGGTCGTGTGTACTGCTCTCAGCTAGGGCAAAGGTATACCACTTCAAAACAACCCTTTCGAGGCCTAAAGGTCAATGGGGACGTTTGTACTGCTCTCATCCAGGGGCAAGTTATAACTATTCACTTCCCCCCCCCTCCATGGCTGTGGCTCTCAGCTACGGCCATGTTATGCCTCTTCACATCTCCCCATTCGAGAAATCAAGTTCAATGGTGACGTTTTTACTGCTCTCAGCCAGGGCCAAGTTATACCTCTTCACATCTACCCCTTCGAGGCCTAAAGGTCAATGGGGACGTTTGTATTGCTTTCTGCCAGATCCAAGTTATACCTCTTCAGATCTCCCCCTTCGAGGCCTAAAAGTCAATTGGGACGTTTGTACTACTGTAATCAAGGGCCAAGTTATACCTTTTCACATCTCCCACTTCGATACCTCAGGGTCAATGGGAACGTTTGTATTGCTGTCTGCCAGGGGTAAGTTATACCTTTTCACATCTCCCACTTCGAGATCAGATCGTCAGTGGGGACGTTTGTACTACTCTCAGCAAGGGCCAAGTTATACCTATTCGCATCTCTCCTTTCGAGGGCTCAAGGTCAATGGGGGGGTTTGTACTGCTGTCTGCCAGGGCCAAGTTATACCTCTTCACATCTCCCCTTTCTAGGCCTCAAGGTCAATAAGGACATTTGTACTGCTCTCAGCCAGGGACAATTTATACATTTTCAAATCTCTTCGTTCGAGACCTCAAGGTCAATAGAGACGTTTGTACTGCTCTCAGCTAGGGTCAAGCTTTATATCTTAATATCTCCCCCATCGAGGCCTAGGGGCCAATGGGGAAGTTTTACTGCTCTCAGCCAATGCCAATATATACCTCTTCACATCTCCGCTTTCTATGCCTCAAGGTGAATGGAGACGTTTGTACTGCTCGCAGCTAGGGCTAAGGTATACCTTTTCACATCTCCCCCTCCAAGGCCTTAAGGTCAATGGAGAGGTCATGTAATGCTCTTAGCCAGGGGCAAGTTATACCTCTTTACATCTCCCCCTTCGAGACCTCATTATCAATGGGGACGTTTGTACTGCTGTCAGCCAAGGCCATGTTATAGCTCTTCACATCTTCCCCTTTGTGGCCTCAAGTTCAATGGGGACGCTTTTACTGCTCTCAGCAAGGCCCTATTTATACCTCTTCAAACCTCCCCTTCGAGGCCTAAAGGTCCATGGGGACGTTTGTACTACACTCAGCCAGGGAGAAGTTATACATTTTCACATCTTCCATTTTGAGACCACATCGTCAGTGGAGACGTTTGTATTGCAATTTGCTAGGGCAAAGTTATACCTCTTTATATCTCCCCCATCGAGGCATCAAGGTCAATAGGGAAGTTTTACTGTTCTCAGTTAGGGCCAATATATACCTCTTTACATCTCCCCTTTCTATGTCTAAAGGTCAATGGGGACGTTTGTACTGCTCTCAGCTAGGGCTAAGGTATACCTGTTCACATTTACCCCTTCGAGACCTCAAGGTCAATAGGGACGTTTGTACTGCTGTCACTGAAGGCCAGGTTATACATATTCACATCTCCCCCATCAAGGCCTCAAGGTTAATGGGGACGTTTTTACCTCTCTCAGGCAGAGCTAAGTTATACCTTTTCAGGTCACCCCCTTCGAGGACTAAGGTTAATGTGGACGTTTGTACTGCTCTCAGCCAGGGCTAAGTTATACCTTTTCAAATCTCCCCATTCCAGGCCTCAAGGTCAATGTAGCATTTGTACCGCTGACTGCCATGGCAAGGTGCTACGTCTTCGCATCTTTCCCTTTGAACCCTCAGATCTCCCCCATTTGATGCCTCAATGTCAATGGGGACGTTTGTACTAATGTCAGCTAGGTCCAAGTTATACCTCTTCACATCTCCCCCTTCGAGGCTTCAAGGTTAATTGGTACGTTTGTACTGCTCTCAGCCAGGGCCATGTTATACATTTTCCCATCTCCCGCTTCGATGCCGGAAGGTCAATGGGGACGTTTTTACTGCTATCAGCAAGGACAAGTTATACCTCTTGAAATCACCGCTTTCGAGGCATAAATGTCAATGGGGACGTTTGTACTGCTCTCAGCCAGTGCCAACTAATATATTTTGATAACTCCTGCTTCGAGGGCCTCAAGGTCAATGGAGACGTTTTTACCGCAGTCAGCATTTGCTAGGTCATACCTCTTCACATCTCTCCCTTTGAGACCTCACTTTCAATGGGGACGTTTTTACTGCTGTCAGCCAGGGCCATGTTATAACTCTTTACATCTTCCCTTCGATACCTCAATGTCAATGGGGTCGTTTGTACTGCTCTCAGCCAGTGCCATGTTATGCCTCTTCACATCTCCCCCTTCGAGGCCTGAGCGTCACTAGAAACGTATGTACTGCTCTCATTAAGGGCCAATTTATGCCTGTTCACATCTCTCCCTTTGATACCCCAGGGTCAATGGGGACGTTTGTACTACTCTCAGCCAGGGCCATGTTATACCTTTTCACACCTTCCCCTTCGAGGCCTCAAGATCAAAGGGAACATTTGTACTGCTGTCCCTAAGGGCCAGGTTATACCTCTTCACATCTTCCCCATCAAGGCCTGGAGGTCGATTGTGACGTTTGTACTACTATCAGCTAGGTCCAAGTTATAGTTCTTCACATCTCCCCTTCGATACCTCAATGTCAATGGGGACGTTTGTACTGCTCTCAGCCAGGACCATGTTATGATTCTTCACATCTCCCCCTTCGAGACCTAACCGTCAATGGAGACGTTTGTACTGCTTTCTTTAAGGGCCAAGTTATACCTAATCACATCTCTCCATTCGATACGTCAGGGTCAATGGGGAAGTTTGTACTGCTTCAGCCAGGGATAAGTTATACCTTTTCTCATATCTTATTTCGAGACCAAAAGGTCAGTGGGGACGTTTTTACTGCTCTCAGTCAGGGCCAAGATATACCTATTCACATCTCTGCCTTCGAGGACTCGAGGTCAGTGGTGAGGTTTGTACTGCAATCTGCCAGGACTAAGTTATACATCTTCACATCTCTCCCTTCGAGACCAGAATGACAATAGGGACGTTTGTAATGCTCTCAGCCAGGGCCAAGTTATACCTCTTCACATCTCTCCCTTCGAGGTCTCAAGGTCAACGGGGACGTTTGTACTGCTCTCTTCCAGGGCTAAGTTATACATCTTCACATCTTTCTCTTCGAGGCCTCAAGATCAAAGGAAACGTTTGTACTGCTGTCACCAAGGGCCAGGTTATAGGTCTTCATATCTCCACCATCAATGCCTCAAGGTCAATGGGGAAGTTTTTACTGCTCTCAGCCAGTGCCAAGTTATACCTCTTCAGCTCTCCTCCTTCGAGGCCTACGGTCAATGTTGACGTTTGTACTCCCCTCAGCAAGCGCCAAGTTATACCTCTTTACATCTCCCCATTCGAGGCCTCAAGGTCAATGGGGCATTTTCTACCGCTGACTGCCATGGCAAGGTGCTACGTCTTCGCATCTCCCTCTTCTAACCCTGAGGTGAATGAGGACGTTTGTACTACTGTCAGCACGGCCCAAGTTATACCTCTTCACATCTCCCTCTTCAAGGCTTCAATGTTTATTGGTAGGTCTGTACTGCTATCACCCATGGCCAAGTTATACCTGTTCACATCTCTCCATTCGATGCGTCAGGGTCAATGGGGACGTTTGTACTGCTCTCAGCCAGGGACAAGTTATACCTTTTCTCATCTCCCACTTCGAGACCAGAAGGTCAGTGGGGACATTTGTATTGCTCTCAGTCAGGGCCAAGATATACCTATTCACATCTCTGCCTTCGAGGACTCAAGGGCAATGGGAAGGTTTGTACTGCTATCTGCCAGGGCTAAGTTATACATCTTCACATCTCTCCCTTCAAGACCAGAATGACAATGGGGACGTTTTTACTGCTCTTAGCAAGGGCCAAGTTATACCTCTTCACATCTTCCTATTCAAGGCCTAAAGGTCAATGGGGACGTTTGTACAGCTGGCTGCCATGGCTAAGTCATACCTCTTCGCATCTTCCCCTTCGATCCCGCAAGGTTAATGGGGACGTTTGTACCTCTGTCAGCCAGGTCCAAGTTATATCTCTTCACATCTTCCCCTTCAAGGCTTCAAGGTTAATTGGTACATTTTTACTGCTCTCAGCCAGGGCTCTATTATACCTGTTCAAATCTCCCCTTTCGAGACCTCAAGGTCAATGAGGACGTTTCTATTGCTGTCTGGACGGGCCAAGTTATACCTCTTCACATCTTCAACTTCGAGACTTCAAGGTCAATAAGGACCTTTGTTCTGCTCTTACCCTGGGCCATGTTATACATTTTCAGATTTCCCGATTTTAGGCCGTCAATGGTGACGTTTGTACTGCTCTCAGCCAGGGCTAAGTTATACCTGTTCAAATCTCCCTTTTATGGCCCTAAAGGTCAATGAGGACGTTTGTACTGCTATCAGCCAGTGCCAAGTTATATATTTTTATATCTCCCCTTTCGAAGCCTTAAAGTCAATGGGGAAGTTTGTCTTGCTGTCAGCATATGCCAGGTTATACCTCTTTACATCTCCCAGTTTGAGACCTCAATGTCAATGCGGACGTTTGTACTGCTGTTAGCCAGGGCCTTATAATAACTCTTTACATCACCCCTTCGAGGCCTAAGGTAAATGTGGACGTTTGTACTGCTGTCAGCAAGGGTCAAGTTATACCTCTTCACATCTCCCCAATCGAGGCCTCAAGATCAATGGGGATGTTTGTAGCGCTGGCTGCCATGGCTAAGTCATACCTCTTTGCATCTCCCCCTTTGAGCCCTCACGGTCATTGGTGACTTATGCACTACTGTCAGCCAGGTCCAAGTTATACCTCTTCACATCTCCACCTTTGAGGCTTCAAGGTTAATTGGTACGTTTGTACTGCTCTCAGCCAGGGCCCTGTTATACCTGTTCACCACCTCCCCTTCGAGACCTCAAGGTAAATGGAGACGTTTTTATTGCTGTCTGCAAGGCCCAAGTTATACCTCATCACATCTTCTACTCCGACACCTCAAGGTCAATGGGGAAGTTTGTGCTGCTCTCAGCCAGGGCCATGTTATACATTTTCACCTCTCCCGCTTCGAGGCCGGAAGGTCAATGGGGGCGTTTTTACTGCTCTCAGCCATAACCAACTTATTCCTCTTTAAATCTCCCCTTTCGAAGCCTAAATGTCAATGGAGACGTTTGTACTGCTCTCAGCCAGTTCCAAGTTATATCTTTTCATATCTTCCCCTTTGAGGCCTCAAAGTCAATAGGGTCGTTTCTACCGCTGTCAGCATCTATCAGGTTATACCACTTCACATCTCCCACTTCGAGACCTCAATGTCATCGGGGACGTTTGTACTGCTGTCAGCCAGGGACATGTAATAACTCTTTACATCCCCCCTTCGAGGCCTAAACGTTAATGGGGACTTTTGTACTGCTATCATCAAGTGCCAAGTAATACCTGTTTACATCTCCCTATTCGATACCTCAGAGTCAATGGGGACATTTGTACTGCTCTAAGCCTGGGACAAGTTATACCTTTTCATCTCTCCCACTTTGAGACCAGAATGTCAATGGGGCCGTTTGTACTGGTCTCAGCCAGTGCCAAGTTATACCTATTCACATTTCTATCTTCGAGGACTTGAGGTCAGGTGGGACGTTTGTACTGCTCTCAGAGGGGCATATTTTTATACCTCTTCACATCTTCCACTTTGAGATCTCAAGGTCAATGGAAACGTTTGTATTGCTGTCTGCAAGGGCCAAGTAATACCTCATCACAACTCTTACGTAGAGACCTCAAGGTCAATGGAGACGTTTGTACTGGTCTCAGCAAAGGCCACGTTATACCTTTTCACATCTCATGCTTCGAGGCCAAAATGACAATGGGGAGGTTTTTACCGCTGTCTGCCACGGCAAAGTTATAACTCTTCATATCTCCCCCTTCGAGGGCTCAAGGTCAATGGCGACGTTTGTACTGCTGTCATCCAGGGCCAAGTAAAACCTCTTAACATCCCCCCTTCGATACCTCAATGGCAATGGGAACGTTTGTAATGCTCTCAGCCAGGGCCATGTTATGCCTCTTCACATCTCCTCTTTCGAGGCCTAAACGTCAATGAGGACGTTTGTACTGCTATCCTTAATGGTCAAGTTATACCTGTTCAGATCTTCCCCTCCGATACCTCAGGGTCAATGGGGACGTTTGTAATGCTCTCAGCCAGGCTCAAGTTATACATTTTCATATATCCCACTTCGAGACCAGAAGGTCAATGGGGACGTTTGTGCTGCTCTCAGCCAGGGCCAAGTTATACCTATTCACATCTCTTCCTAAAAGTACTCAAGGTCAATGGGGAGGTTTGTACTGCTCTCTGCCAGGGCTAAGTTATACATCTTCACATCTCCCCTTTCTAGGCCTCAAGATCAAATGGTACGTTTGTACTGCTCTAAGCCAGAGCCAAGTTATACCTCTTCAGCTCTCCCTCTTCGTTACCTCAATGTCAATGGGGAAGTTTGTAATGCTCTCAGAGAGGGCCATGTTATGCCTCTTCACATCTCACCATTCAAGGCCTCAACGTCAATCGAGACGTTTGTACTGCTCTCCTCAATGGCCAAGTTATACCTGTTCAGATCTCACCCTTCGATACCTCAGGGTCAATGGGGACGTTTGTACTGCTCCTAGCCAGGCACAAGTTATACATTTTCACATCTCCCACTTCGAGACCAGAAGGTCAATTGGGACGTTTTTACAGCTGTCCTCTAGGGCTAAGTGATAACTTCTCATATCTCCCGCTTCGATAGTTCAAGGTCAATGGGGACGTTTGTATGCTGTCAGCCAGGGCCAAGTTATACCTCTTAACATCCCCCATTCGATACTTAAATGTCAATGGGGACGTTTGTAATGCTCTCAGCCAGGGCCATGTTATGCCACTTCACATCTCCCCCTTCGAGGCCTTAAGGTCAATGGGGACGTTTGTACTGCTCTCATCAAGTGTGAAGATATACCTGTTCATATCTCCCCCTTCGATACCTCAGGGTCAAAGGGGACGTTTGTACTGCTCTTAGCAAGGGTCAAATTATACCTTTTCACATCTTCCACTTTGAGACCAGAAGGTCAATGGGGCCGTTTGTACTGGTCTCAGCCAGGGCCAAGTTATACCTCTTCACATGTCCCCCTTCGAGGCATAAAGGTCAATGGGGACGTTTGTCCTGCTCTTATCAAGGGCCAAGTTATACTTCTACACATCTTTCCCTTCGAGGCCTCAATGTCACAGGGAACGTTTGTACTGCTCTCAGCCAGGGCCAAGTTATACCTCTTCACATCTTCCCCCTCGAGGCTTCAAGGTCAATGGGGACGTTTGTACTGCTCTCAGCCAGTGCCAAGTTATACCTTTTCAAATCTCCCTTCTTCGAGTCATAAAACTCAATGGGGGCGTTTGTACTGCTCTCATCAAGAGCCAAGTTATACCTCTATACATCCTCCCCTTAGAGGCCTCAATGTCAATGGGGACGTTTGTACTGCTTTCAGCCAGAGTCAAATTATACCTCTTCACATCTTCCGCTTCGAGGACTCAAGGTCAATGGGAACGTTTGTAATGCTCTCAGCCAGGGCCAAGTTATATCTCTTCACATCTTCCCCTTTGAGACTCAACGTCAAAGGGGACGTTTGTACTGCTGTCTGCCTAGGCTAATTAATTCCTCTTCACATCTCAGAATTCGCGACCTCAACGCCAATGGGGACGTGTGCAATACTCTAGGCCAGGGGCATATTATACATCTTCACATCATCCTTTTCAAGGCCTCAATTTCAATGGGGACGTTTGTACTGCTATCATCAAGTGCCAAGATATACCTTTTCACATCTCCCCCTTCAATACCTCAGGGTCAATGGAGACTTTTGTACTGCTTTCAGCCAGGGTAAAGTTATAACTTTTCACATCTTCTACTTTGAGACCAGAAAGTCAATGAGGCCGTTTGTACTGCTCTCAGCCAGGGCCAAGTTATACCTATTCACATCTTTGCCTTTAAGGAATCAAGCTCAATGGGGATGTTTGTATTGCTTTCTGCCAGGGCTAAGTTATACTTCTTCACATCTCCTCTTCGAGGCCTTAAAGTCAAAGGGGACGTTTTACTGCTGTGAACAAGGGCCAGGTTATACCTTTTCACATCTCTCCCATCAAGTCCATTAGGTCATTGGGGAAGTTTTTCCTGCTCTCAGCCAGATCTAAGTTATCGTTCTTCACATCTTGCCCTTCAAGGCCTCAAGGTCAATGGGGACGTTTTTACTGCCCTCAGCCAGGGCCAAATTATACCTCTTTGCATATCCGCCCTCGAGACTTCAAGGTCAATGGGAACGTTTGTACTTCTTTCTGCCTTGTCCATGTTATACCTCTTCACATATCATACTTTGAGACCTCAAGGTCAATTGGGACGTTTGTACTGCTCTCATCCAGGGCAAAGTTATACCTCTCCACATCTCCCCCATCAAGTCCTGAAGGTCAATGGGGACGTTTTTACTTCCCTCAGCCCGGGCCAAGTTATACCTCTTTACATCTCCCCTTTCGAGGCATAAAGGTTAATGGGGACGTTTGTACTGCTTTCATCAAGGGCCAAGTTATACCTCTACACCTCTTCCACTACCTTCTTCAATGTATGTGGGGAAGTTTGTACTGCTCTCAGCCAGGGCTAAGTTATACCTCTTCACATCTCCCCCTTCGAGGCATAAAGGTCAATGGGGACGTTTGTACTGCTCTCATCAAGGGCCAAGTTATACCTCTACACATCTTCCCCTTCGAGGCCTCAATCTCAGTGGGGAAGTTTGTAATGCCTGAGGAGTAACTAGTGTTTAGGCACGCCTTGTCCATGTTCTTGATAGCGTTAATTATATTGACGGGTGCCTTGTTAAGGGTTGTTTTGGTGATACCAGATGAACCTGGTGCTCTCTGTGCCAGGTTGATGGCGCCTATTATATTTTCTGTTGTTATTATGATCCCTTGTCCCATTGCTTCTTTCCTGCGTTGTTCAACAACTAAGTCGTCGATTTCATGGTTAAAGTCCGCGTTCTCATCATGATTGATTGGGAACAAAGATTTTCAGTGGGATCTGAACATTTCTTCTATAATTTTCTTACCTTGATATTTTCCTCTTGCTCATTTTTAAGGAAATTTTGCTCCTTGGATGTTTTCCTTTCATCCTCTTGATTACCCTTAAGATTTCCTTAAGAGTTGCTTCTTCACCTAATTTTGCTACAAGGCTATGTCATGTATTACTTTGTTGGTATTCTATGAGATACCTCAGGTTTTCCTTATTTCTGTTTAGCACCTTGAATCTAATGTGGCTAGGGCCGAGAATAGCTATCTAGTCACATGTATCGCTTATCTGTTTCTTCGTATTTCTTATCTTCTCTTCCTATTGAAGGTGACGGAGTGTTCTGTATCGTGTTCTCCGGATGTTATTGTTTCCTGCCGTGAGGAGAGTTTTTTTTTCATGTGTTCATTCTCTGCGTCGATTTCTCCCAGGTTAGCATCGATTAGATCCTTTAGGACAAAGTTGACGAGTTCTTCCTTGCTTTCGTCTCAGTTTGCTCTGTTGTAATTCTCCCTCTTATACAATGGCAGCTGTATCGTGTTGTGATTGAAAATCAGTATCTTTCTAATATGGTCATTACATGGAAAGTTAAGGGGATGCATGAGGATGTTGTATGGCATATAATGGCTTCTATCGTAAAAGCCCTGCCTGAAAGTTTTTTGTAAAGTTTGGATCTATCCTCTGAAATATATTTCTTTCGATGAGCATTTCAAAGTTATCACTAATTATATTTTGATTTTGATGGTAGCCATTCTTTCGGTACTTGGCATTCAGGTCTATGAATATTTTGGGGAGGCCTGAGATTGTGCATTGAAATTTAATTCAGTCTCGGCAGTTGATAGCCTGTGGCTATTAATTGCAATATAAGGTGTTTCAAATCTTATGACCACGTAGGCTTCGTCGATATTGTTTAGCTCCTTGAAGTTGAAGCCTCTTCTTAGAGCTGCAGCGCTACGTCATTGTGTTCGTCCGTTGGGTTTGCATTTAAGAGGAGTAGTTAAATATCTTCATTTTCCTGCGTTCCGGTTTTACTCTGTGCCCTGATATTAGTATTATGTCTGTATTGTTTTCTTTTAAAATGTTACCCAGAGGAGATGTTTTGTAGGTCTATGCATCAATACTTATTTGCAGAATACTAAACTTTTTATCTTTCCATATTCCGTTGCGTACTATGATAAATCTTTAGATGTCCTGAGCTGTTTGTCTGGTGGAGCGTTTTGGATAAATCAGCACCACTAAACTTTACACATTTCAATTCCTTAAAAGTCGTTTTATTTAGCGTTACACACTAGCAATGGTAAATAATGGTCTTATCCTGGAGATGTAATCTTTCAATCTCTTTGTTCCTCTTTCTCTCCTGTTTTCCAGTTGAGGCCCTATTTGCACGTTCCTTCGCATAGTGCTTCAATTAGGTCCTTTTGTTTATTGTCTCTTGGCATGGCGGTAGTCCTTGTTGATCTACACTCCGAGGCTGAGCTCTGTGGACTCAATCCTCTTTGTGTTACACTCAGTGGTAGTTTTTCCTGCTTCCTTATGGTTGTCTTCGTTGGTTTGTTCCTTTTCTTGTTGGGGAGTGCTGTTCTCGTCGGTTTGTTCCTTTTCTTTTTGGGGAGTGCTGTTCTCGTTGGTTGTTTGCTTTGCTTGAGGGGGTGGTTGCGCAATAGCTTGGCTACGTTTGTGTTGAGCATTTATCAGAATGGCGGATTCTCTGGTAACCGCATCTTTTTCATTCTATTCTTCACAAGGAAGTTCCTTAAGGTTTACCTACAGTCATAGCTAAAAGTTCTGAGACTACTATATTTTTCCTAATAGAACTAATCAAACGGTGCATTTTTTAGTATGTTAAAATAATGACTGAAGGTGAAATACACAAAAAAAATTAGTACAAACCCATTTTATTTATAAATACAATCAATTGATGGACTCAGTCAATATTTAAAAGGATGTCCTATGTTCTTCAGGACCGCTTCAATTCCTTATGATATGCTGGAGACCGAATTTGTGATGATATCTTGATTGATATTGCACAAATTTTGTTCAATAATCACACAAAAGCCATCCAATTTTGAGCCTCCTCAAATCGTCTGACTCTTACCCTTTGGCCTATTTATTCGAAATACAATTTACTTCAAAAAATAGTTTACAGTCATAGAAAAAATTAATTGAGTGAATCTGAACTTAAGGAAAAAATTCTTTTTGCCTCCGATAACATAACGCTATCTGGTAACAGGAAATGTACTTCTTCCTTTAAATCACGATTAGGGGCTGTATGCGATCAAGAAGGTGGACATATTGATAATTTATTTCAATAAAGGTATATTGATATTGATTTTTTTAGACATCATCATTTATTGGGAGCAATCGGAAAGAAAATTTTTGAATGCCTATTTCTATTTTTAATTGTAGCAATATTATTAGTTATATTTTCGTAGATAATAAAAAATACATTTAAGTTGTTGCATACAAATTTTCATTTATATTTAATTATATTTGATTGAGTTATATATATATATATATATATATATATATATATATATATATATATATATATATATAAGGTGTCCTCCAAAATCTACTCACTCTTTGACTGCCCATTACTCATATATTTTTTGTTTTGGTTTCTAGTGCAACTAACTCTAAATAATGGGAGACGTACGACTAACTTTTTAAGAAAGAAATTTGTAATAAAGTGCTACTAGAAGTACGAAAACGTCACGGAAGTGCAGAGAAAATTTAGAACACAATTTCACAGGAATTCACCAACGCGACGCACCACTGCTCGCATCAGAGATTAATTTGAAGCAGCTGGAACTGTTCAGGTCGTCCATAAGCAACGTTCTACAAGACCACGGACATCCACCAGCCCCGCAAGAGAAGAACAATTGGTGGAAAACCTCCTCCAATCCCCAGAGAAATTCATACGAGAATCGGCTCTTGAGATAGGAATCCCAAAATCGAGATGTTGAAGTGAGCCCGTTGGAAAAAAATTACATTCTCTCATTAATCCACGCTTTCCGTGAAGATGATCCAGACTGGAGAGTTGAATTCTGTGAATGATACCTGGACAAAATCGCAGAAGATGCAGCGTTTCCAGAAAAAAAAAATGTATGGAGCGATGAGGCCATCTTTAAGTTAAATGGTTCAATTAATCGACACAATTGCACCTACTGGGCTCTTCAAAATCCGTATGTAACATCGTTTAAACTAACCAGGGCTTACAGTGTGTTATGGCATATCATCATTGGGGGTCGTAGGACTATTCTTTCTTAACCTAATTGTTACTGATGCGGTTTACCTAAACTTACTGCAGGAATCCGTCGGTCCACGCGTTGAAGAGATGTTTGATGACGAAGAGATTTACTTCCAGCAAGCTTGAGTTCCTCCCCGCTACCATCGTGAAGTAAGGGTCTATCCCTATGCAACACATCCGAACACATGGATTGAGGGAAGAGATAGCGTTGAATTCCCTGCACGTTCCCCAGACTTCACGCCCATGGATTTTTTTATGGAGATATCTCAAAGATAAGGCTTACGCCACAAAACCAACGACATTCGATGAGTTGAAAGAAGAAATTAAAAGACAACGTCTCTTAATTCCAAATGAAATGTTTCGCGATGTTGTCGAATCCATTGGTCCACGTTATCAGCTGTGTTTGGAAAAAGGGGGAAACTTGTTTGAACATTTGCGAACATGCAGGAATGAGTGACTAGACTAGAAGGAGAACATTAAAGTTTTCTTTTATGCCATTTGATTTTCTTAAATTTAATGTTATTTTATTTAATTAAACTCATTATACGTGTATCTATATCAAAACAAAAACTAAATAAAAACAAAATATATGAGTAATGGCAGTCAAAGAGTGAGTACATTTTGGGGGAACACCCTGTATATATATAAAGAAAGAGAGGGAGGGAGGGAGAGAAAGAGATAGAGATAAACAACGAGAGAGAGAGAATATTTGGTGGTATTTCTCGTCCTGGGAATTATTTCAAAACTTATATATATATATATATATATATATATATATATATATATATATATATATATATATATATATATATATATATATATATATATATCACATGAGCGCGAAGGAATGATGAAATAAATCCAACTTCACCGCAAGAAAGAGAAAACGGAATAATTTTTTTTCGTCAATAGTTATTTCCTACTTCGAAATCCGAGCTTGGGTGGGATTCGAACCGCGCACCCTGAGGCAGAGAGCAATCGCTTCTTAAAAGACAACAGCATTCTTGCAAGTAGCAAAAAATCTGGAGCAAAATGATGATGAGCAGATCACCATCAATGATCTAGTAGTAGTAGTAGTCGACGGCAATCCTTCCTTGATCCACGAAGATCCCCAACCGAAAAATGAAATCTACATAAAAGTCAGTATGACAATCACTGGGCGGCCCGAAGACACCAGGAGCCGGTCTTCTTTGGGGAGAGGTGCCAGGAAATATTATGTTTTTGACACCAAACAGCGTTCAGGTGGAACCTTCGTCGCCCCGAAGGCGAAGGGGGACCTGTTTCGAGTCGGAGGTATGTGGATATGGATACCCATCGGCAGGATTCATTGAAACAGAGAGTGTTTTGTGCTGTGAAGATGGGAAAGAAAGCATGTTGCAATTGGGTATGTGTGTGGTGAGAAGTCTAAGATTGTAGCAGAATAGGTCAAATGGCGGCCACGTGCCCCCCTGTACCCACGTGGATCCGGAGATCACCGCTTTGAACTGGTGAAAGCATGGGAACCTACGCAAAGAGGCGGCTGACACTGTTATCACTCGCCCCATCTGTATTTGCCAAGGATCAATGTCACCCCCCCCCCCCTTCCCCACTCACGCGGCCACATCTCCGCAAGCATTCGGGCCTTTCTGCTCAAAGATTGGAATCCGTTGGACATCTCAACGAACGTTATCAAGATTTCGATGTCCCTTTCCCCCGAAGGAGTCGCTGACTTTAGCTCAAGATCGCGCCCGCCTACTTTCCAGGTGCCTATATAACGCTTCGACTGAGTTTAGAGAGCAGCACTGTTAGACTTCCACCTACTCCGACGAACGAGCTAAAGGACGCTCTCCCCCTCCCCCCACCAGCGGCGATTTCGATTCAAGTGAAGGCTAAATCGATCCGTGAACTCTGCCTTAGTCAATCGGCAAGCTTCGACATCAGTGAACTCTGTCCTAGTCAATCGGCAAGGACTGACAAAGATTCCAAACTCCGAAGACAACTGTTGCTCCCTCGTATGAAGCCAGGGGTAAGCCAACTTCTTCCGTCGCATTCACCGTACCCCAACTAGCCGCTTTTCGGCAACGAGCACATAAGGTATTCTTAACCGTTGCCACCTGCAGATTGATCTTAAATCTGGCTTATCCAATTGCTCCATTATTCGTGTGAACGCCCCAGTTTAAAATCCCCTTTTACATCACCAGCTGGATCTGACCTCTTTAATCCCTTAATCCCTGAACGCGTGTAGATCTTTAACACCGTCCGGGCGACCATTCCATTTAAACCCAATTTCTATGTAATATATATATATATATATATATATATATATATATATATATATATATATATATATATATATATATATATATATATATATATATATATATATATATCATTTTGTTGTTAGTAAAGTTATATTTTCGTGATTGTCTTTCTTTTGCAACTCCAGCGCGTACCAGCTACCTGTTAATCTTTGGCCAACTTGCACTCTGAAATATTTGTTTAAAAGGACCCCGCAAAGTAATAATAAGCCATCCCCACTGGACTCCTAACAATTTGCCCTTTCACTATCGGTCTTCAACCCACTTTGGGCCAAGCCCCAAAGTACCTACGTATATATAAATATATAGTCTAGCCATTCCATGACAAATATCTACCCACCAGAATACAAGGGTGAGTACAGCGCGTCCACTAGTCGGTAGCCAGATCTTTACGTACGCTGACGTTTGTGTCCGCTTATGCCAGGATTAGGGATCGAACCGGTACCGCGACGTTGGAGACCAACGTCGTATCCACTTGGCTAGCATAATCTATCTCATTAACCTCATGACACAGAAACTTGGAAGCACTAACGACGAAGCATAAAGCTACACCCACATGAAGGCGAAGCTAGGGGAACACTTTGGTGATAGGCTAATCCAAATTGCGATCAAAGGCAAGCTGAACGTGGTCACCTTTAGGACAACAGCCAGGGAAGTGCTTCGGGAATATTACAACGAGCAGCAGCAGGTAAGATACATGATTGAAGAGAAATTCAAACCTGTACAGAACGCTGCCAAACTCATCAAGAAGACATTAAAACCATTGACACACCCAATGAAGTCTACCCATGTGGCCTTGAGCTGTAATCGCAAGAGACTGGCATTAAATACTTACCAGATACTCTGCTAGGACTTAATGAATGATTGTTTGGAGAAAAGAAAAATGGCCTTAAAGTAGATTCATTAGTCCAAGCCATAGTGCAGGCAAAAAGACCCAGAGTCTTACTGGCACCCCTGCAGGTTGGGCTGTGTGGGCAGCTATATCAAGACTTTGCATCACGTTTTCTCATTAACTCCCTTCTTCATCAGGGGCTCTGCTGTTCATATGAAGAGGTGCAGCGGTTTGAAAGAAATGCTGCTCACTCACATGGAACAGACATGACCAACGTGGCAACAGAGTTTGTACAGTACGCAGCTGACAATGTAGATCACAACCTTCACACACTGGATGGCCATGGCACATTCCATGGCATGGGGATGATTGCCACCGTTACCACTGGAACCAGATCAGCCAGGCCAATAGCCAGAGCTAAAATGTCATTTAATGATGTCACAATAGTTGGAAGGGTGCAGATACGGTACCACAAGGATCAAATACACAGATGGCAGCAGTTTGTACCAGAAACTTGTCAACCTAAAAGCTCATAACTGCTCTGAAAATCTTGATATCCTGTGGAAGACATCCATCTTGTTTGGGGCCTCCAGACCTGTATGGTCAGGAGTGATGCAATTCATACACAAGGGTGACCATCCTGGCAAGGCAGCTATCAAGTTTCTACACATGATAGACATCAACTCGAGTGACAGCAATTGCATATACTTGACCCTGATGTTTGTCAGTGAATATGCACGACGCCACAGAGTATCCCCAATAATCACCTTTGATCAGCCCCTCTGGTGGAAGGCCCTGATGATCACCAAATCAGAGCCTATGGGAAGCGATCTGAAAGGGATTGCCATACGCTTGGGCGGTTTCCACACATAAATGAATTTCCTTGGATGTATTGAACGCCTGAAGTCATCCGGGCTTCAATAAATGATGGAGTTGATATATGCAACCAATGCAGTAATTCATATGTTTAGTGGCAAGCAACACCCATACTAATTTTAGCTACGAGCCACCACTGGCGGCAAGGCCATTGCCCGCGCAGTTTGTACACACCTAATAGTTGAAGCAGCCCTAAATGCCTCGCTGTTGAAAAATGTGCTCAATGTGCCTTTACCATGCCTATGTGAGACATCAGACGGCACTGCAAATGCAGATCCGAACTTAGCCGAAGATGCTGCAAGGCTGCTACATGACCAGCTCACAGATCTAAGCAATAATGAGGACTTCAACGAAGCTTCCAACCTCTATGAGAATCTGATGGCCAGGACACTGTCTGTGGAAGAAGCATGCAAGTCTCATATCTTGAAACAAATCAACGACAACCTTCACAAGCATGCCAAGTCTACAAAGATATGTTATAGAAATTTAGCCCTCTGGGTTCAGTATATGGACATGTTATACATTCTACGACAATACATAACGGCAGAGTGCACTGGGAAATGAGCACTACATCTACAGGCTGTCCAGGAAATGCTGCCTTACCTGTCAGCCTCTGGCCACAACCTGTATGTCAAACTGCTAGGTTTTATCTGCAGCAGATGTCAAATTCCAAAACTCAACATCCTAATGTCCACAAACGTTTTGAAGAGGGGTTCCATGTGGTTCGACAAAGTGACCGCCAGTGGGCAGGTCTTTCATCTGATCTGTTCATCAAACAAGTTGTGATGAGAAGTTTGAAGACCAGCAAGGCGCTAACACAAGGCTGAAGAATGACATAACAGCAACGTCTTTTGTGGCTACTATTAATGCCTGCCTGTGCAGAAATAAACCAGTCAATGCAGGAGCTCAAAGGGGGAATTGCAACACTTGAGAGCAGAACAAGGAAATGACCAAAGCAAGACTATCTCGTGACTGGAAAGACACATTATCGGTTATTCAGTATTTACACGAACTGAATCCATTCAGTAGTGATCCAAGTCTAAAGAACATTGCCACTGGAGTTCATGCACACCCCACCGCCAATGTCAAAACAGCGCATGCTGTAGGAGCCAAATTATTGACATCTATGAATGAGAAGGTACTTGCCGCCGAGTACACATTAAAGAGGAAATATCAAGTTTTCACTATCGGCATGAAATTATCTGTCAAGATTGATAGAGCTCAAGTCCAGATAGACTCGCCAGTTCTTTTCAGAGACTAATCGCTGTTGCACAGAAATCAGAAGAATGGAAGTTGTCCTTCAAATATGAACTGTGCAGTTATCCTACAGCCCTTATTGATTCCTCTCTTCAGCTCCAAGAGGCTCACAAGTCAGTCTTTGCTGATGCCATCTGTGGTCTTCTTGAATCCGATGTTCCAGCTGATATCTACAATGATGGGAAACAGTATGTTTTGGATGGCGGGACGCTTCTTCCATCGAATTCCATGGTCTCATGGATATACATACAGATACACTAATTATCTTACAAAGAAGTACGGAGATGCCATAGTGGTGTTTAATGGTTATGAGAGTACCAACACAAATAACATGACACACCAGAGTCGGTCTAAAGAAAATGCTGGCACTACTGTGGCATTTACAGCTGACGCGACTCTGGCAACAAACAGAATAAATAACGATTCATTTTTATGCTCAGTGAAAAGCTTTGAAAGAAGACCTGTGAGACACATCATGCCTCAAGGGATGCTGATCTTCTGATTGTACAGAAGGCCGTGCAGTCTGCTAATGTCACCAACACTGTGTTAGTTAGTAATGACACATACCTCCTCATCCGCCTCTGCTAACATGCAAGCTTAGAATCCCATGACCTGTTCTTTTGTCCAAAGCCAAAGAAGAACACGAATAATCCTAGTATCTGGAACAACAAGGATACAAAGGAAATGTTTGGTACAGACATATACAAGCACATACTGTTTCTTCACGCACCTTTGGGTGTGACACAACATCCCGTCTTCAGGGGATTGGAAAGGGGGCTTCCGTCAAAAAGTTCAAAGCAAATAACATTCCGTGAGCAGACCAAGGTTTTTGATTCATATTCAGCTTCCATATGTGGTGTGGCAGAAGCAGGAGAAAAAGCACTGATAATAATCTAAAACGGAAAGTTAACTTCCACCCTGGACACCTTTCGGTATGAGCGATACTAGGAAATGTAATCTTCGAGTTCCTCTCACGTACAACCACAGATATTACCACCTTCATCAAAAGCAGCAAAGTACCACAGCCTGCGCGTGTATCTTCAAGTCCAGCTTGTGGAAACTGCAGGGGATCTGGCTGCAAAAACACTACATATGACAATAACGAAAATCAGGACGAAATTGCCGAGTTCGAACTTTAATATGCTTTATTTTTCTCAAAATTTTCAGTAAAATACCTTCTTAATTAGAAAATTAATTTCTATATGATTTTTTATTTTAATTTGATAACCTTCATCAAGCAGGTATGATTTCCGAGGGTGAATTGTGAATTTTGGCTTCTTTCAATGAATTACATGATTATTATATTATATAGTCATAAATTTGACTCAATAAAGGTTAAACATAAATGAGGATCGTGTGTTCATTCTTTCACCAGAGGATTGTACTAGTGTCCCTATATAGGGAAATATCAAAGGTGTATCGCTGGAGATACATATGTTCTTATATGAGCAAAGTTTCTCAAATGAAAATATTTTTTCAAGGCAAAATATTGACATTTTTTGACAAAAATGCTATAATTTTGATTTTAGCCTCAATACATTTTACTGTTTCACAAATGATCTTGTTTATACATATAATTACTACAACTAGAAAAAATAGAATGCTTAAAAACATATTCAAAACTTGAAATATCAATATTTACAATATTCGCATTTTCAAGCCGCATGGCGGCTATAATATTTGATTCGTATGATTTTAGGACTTTCCACTTATAGGATTTTTTAGGACCTTTTTTCTGTCATTGAGGACATATCAACGATTCAAAATCTGTTGAGTTTGCTTGTGTTGCAATTTGTGTGAGGTTGACAAAGTATTTCTGCTAAAATGACTGTAATATAAGATTCACAATCGTATTGTCGCGTCGACGTATCTCCGGGTATGGACTGGACTTGTTATTAGGAGTTTAAATCCAGGGCTGAAATCTGGAGAATTGAAATAAGTTTTCTTAAGTTTGTGATTATGTGACGGTGCGTGGTCTTTGTTCCTGTTCTTAATTTTTTCTTTCTCTTTTTACTTTTATTTTCCTTTTGTTTAACACCAAAAAAGGCAGTTTGTAGATATGTGACCTCAAAACTATCACGATTTGGATTCAAATTTCTTCTCTTTTAGTTTTTAGATTAGTTAACCACTCAAGGTTTTATCTAGTATATCAGTATATCCAATAACACCGTAGATTATACAGTAAATTTAAGAGTTTCTACTATAATGTCTTAAGATATGTTTACTAAATTGCAGGTTACAATTTTTAAGACAAAATCATATATACTTCAACTCTTTAATATTGATAATAAAAATATTTGTAAAAAATATGTTCGAAATGTATCCAAAATAATTCTATACATATAATTTGGGTATTTCTCTTTCCTACTATTTTCTTTTTACTTTATGACCTCCACGTAGAAATAGGTCAAATCTAAAAACTCCGTTCTTTGACCAGTAATCTTTTGTGTGCTAATAACACACCTACACCTGTTTTCCACTGAGCATGATGGACGTCTTGTTTCTACGACAAAGTCCAGAAAACTTGGTTTGTTCTCACTTTCCGAACCCAGAACCCCTTACCAGATGTCTCCCTAGTGCCACAGATCGGAAACACCACGAAACGTTACATGTCTCAAACACGTCAAAAAGACACGTAATTTCGTGGGGCATAATTAAGATAAATCGTGAAGAACCGTGATATATTAGTTACCTGGTTCGTATATGGTTATTATGAAAGCTTTATGTGATATTTCAAGTTTCAAAGATTATATATTGGGCGTTGTCATGGATACATTGCTCTCGGGTCTCTCGAACTATTTTAACGTAATTCATACACGTGAGAACATCATGTACGTATATACTTTTGGATTTGTTCGATATAAGAATTTGTTCCATAGGGGCTTTGTGAGATAGAGGGAGATTTCAGCGTTCACTTGTTTGTCCATAATGCTTGTTTTTTTCTCCAATTATAATGTAACCTGTTTTTGTTGTTGTTTTAGTAATGTTTTTTACCACCTAACCATACTGCAGTGTGCATATCTATTGTTTTAGGTGGGATCCCAACCATAGGTCACTAGACGGCATCCACTGCCAAAGTAGACCAGAATCGGAACGCCCATCCCTTGAGTGATCATACTAAATTTGGTTTAACTTCGCTTAGCTGGTAAGAGGAAATCCACTATGTTTTGGCATAGTCCTTTTTCACCCATGCTACTAATATTATTTTTCCAGTGAGCTAGCCTCCGTTGGATTACACTTTACTTTCTTTGACCCAAATGGAGGTTGCAGAACATAAACTTAGGAACAAATCGAAGAGAAAAGAGGACAAAAGGACAGGAAGAGAGGAAGAGAAGAAAATTAGGTAAGAAATACAGGAGGGTATGGCATAAAAGGATATAAAGACAACAGGAAAAGAAGACAAGTGAATAAAACGACGAGAGGAAACATGACTGGAGGATATTAGAATAGGATCACAAGAGGCCAGAACCAAGTGAGGACAAAAGGACAGGAAAGGATTAAGAATCACAATAAAACCACAGGAGGAAAAGAACAAAGGAGAACATTAGGACACGAAAGCATTTTTAATAGTGCATATCTAGCGACTTCGACCAAAGGCATAAGTCGTTGCAATAAAAATATCCATCCTACTACTAGACTACTTGAAAATTCCCACGAGAACTAGGAAAATCAAAAACCAAACAAGCAGAAGCATAACCGAACCAAACAAAGCCCTAAAAAACATGCAGAATATAATCTCAACCTCCCAATAGCTAGTGGCAACCGTGGCGTGAGGGATACCAGGAACAAAGGGAGGGGGCGGGGGCGAAGGTTCCATACCCCGAGAGCACTCATTGCTCTTTGTGAGTCGCTATAGATCGCGATCCGGCCTCCAAAGCTGTGAAAACGCGTTATATCTCGTCCCGAGCGTTGTCTTACAGCCAGCTCAGCCATCAAGATGAACGCAGTGACTGTTAGAGACTCGCTGACTTGAAATTGAATTGATACGGCGTAGAAGCTGACAGCCTCATCGGAATTGGAGCTATCTGTGTACACTGGCACAGATCAGGTGTGGCGTGAGGTGTGCTCCAAAAAAGGCGACCGCAATACTCGAGGCGCTGTACAAGCTTTGGGAGCAGAAGCATAGCAACAAATACTCAAAGGTCTTACCCTCCAGAGTAGAATTCTAGGAAGAACAAACCAGGGGTAACACTGGCCTGAGGCCTACACCGAGGTCTCGAAGTAGTTTCTTAGCCTTCAACCCAAAGGACTTAAGGGTATGACTAGTATACTTTGGTGACATAGGAACTATCGAGATTGCTCACGGATGAAGGACACGTTGGAGACTATGGAAGATGCTAAGGCCATCTGTAAAAGTACATAATGCCCTGTGTATGGCCCAGAACAACAAGTAGTTTCTCCCTAGCGTCACCAAGCAGGGTCTCAATAGGGGGCATTAATAACACTGATCGCCGGATAGAGGCCAATGTGATGGATAGCTTCCACCTTCCACAATTCCCAATCATTTGCAGATGCGTAGAACTCACATCCTATACCATACTTCGAGCGAATAAAGAAATGGCAAAACAACAAAGCGGTAGCCTTATTAGCACCCCGAGTACTGCACATCACATAATGAATGTTCATGGCATGGGTACAAAAGGCCATAAAGCTGCGAATATGGACCTCCCAGGTAAGGCGTCAGTTAAAAACAAGGCCAAGGAAACGGTGCAAATGCACCAATAACTCCGTTTAGAAAAATATCCGTGTTGGTGTGGAGCCGTTGATAGCGACATAAGTACACTACTTTAGTTTTAGCAAAGGAAACCCGAAACCTGTGCACTTCGCCATAGCGAGAGATACGGTCCAATATTTATTGGAATCGACGCTCTAGAGTTGGCATCAGGAGTGCACCAAAGTTTTCGAAAGGTTTACGTAGAGCGTAGCGAGAACATTTTCCGGCAGCAGCAAGTCGATACCGTTGATGCTCAGGGCAAAGAGTGTGATACTGAGGAGACTTCTCTGTGGCACGCACTCTTTCTGTCTTATTGTGCCGGAGAGCGCCCCCTCCACCTGTGAGCGGAATCCACGATCTCTCAGAAATTCATATGTGAAAATTGTGTTGCATCTCCTCGCCTCCATCGTGTGGTGAGTCTCTATGATATCGTATCGCTATGCGGAATCATAGGTTTTCTCCAGATTGAAAGTGTGGTATAATGCTGTCTCGAAGGATGACCTCGCAGATAGAATTTTCCAACCGGAACAGAGCATCCGAGATGGAGTGGAACTTAAGGAAGCCAGACTGTGCAGAAAACAGGTGGCCTCCGCTATACAGGAAGAATACTGCTCTAAGATTTACGAATTTCCGTATCAACTTCCCCACGCAGGATGTTTAGGAAATTAGGCGGAAACTGCCAGGGTTGAGTAATCTCTCTCCGGTTTGCGAAAAACGAGCAAAGTAGCCTTTTGCCATTAGTCTGAGAGGATACCTTGTCTTAAATCATGTTTAATATCTCTAGAAAGAGGTTATGTCTTTCTTATCTAGGTGTCGAAGCATATGGAACGTCGTCAGAACTAAGATATGTGTGCACTCAAAGCGAGAGCGGAACGCAACTCACTCGACGTAAACCTGTTGTTGAAGGGTTTTCACCTCGAGGTAAGTCCAGGAATAAAGTAACAGGAGAAAAAGAAAACGGTTGAACATTAGAAGTTGAAGACAGGTCACTAATAGAACAAAAGGACATGAATAGTGGAAGCAAATAGTATAAACATATAGACAGAAACATAAGAACGAAAAGACCAGGACGAATCTGGGGTTAAAACCTAGCCAGGTTGTAACCTTCTATTAATCTTGGATCTTCCTTTGTTGTATACTATATAAAAAACCTTTACTCCATCTTGATCCAACATAAAAGACCCTTTTGCCTTATTTTCAACTGTCTTAGTCTGAAGTTGCCATAAAGGACTTTTCCCACGGCCTTGTCAGAGCGTTCAAGTCGATCCAGGGACGGGGCTAAACTAATGACTTTTTCTGATCTTACAACTGGGACTAACCAAATCCACTTACTATTATAGCATTGAAAAACCATCAAAGATATCAAACCAACAAAGATAACTAAACCCACTTACTTTTATATAATCGAAAAACCATCAAAGATATCAAACCAACAGGAATATTAATTTCTTTGAATCCCCTTAAAAATCTTTTGGGTCGGTGGGGCTCAAATTGTCAAACAACGGGAAGAATGCCACCCCCCCTCCCTTAAATCGCTCCTTGACTCCCTGAAAGATCGGGAACGAGGGCACAGCAGTAATGGCTCATCGGAGAGGTCACCAAAATGTCCGGATAATGGGTAGGAATTTGTAACCTACTTGATTCGACCTTGTCTTAATTGAAATTGAAATTAATTAGAGAGATGCCGAGATATAAAGAGATAAGAAACATGATACTTGAGAAATATAGGAAGATGTTTATAAAGTATTATATTATGTAGTTATTGTAAGATAAAAAAAACGGAATAGACAGGCCGAAAGGGATGTCATATAAGCAGGAATAAAGGGAGAAAGAGAACAAAAATAATGAGCGGTTAATTTGACATAAAAGTGATAAAAACAGATGGAGGCATAACTGGATAGAGATAAAGAGAGGCATAGACAAATTAAATAAATTAATTGCTAGCAAATAAGATACAGACAAATAACAAAGAAAAATGGATAGAAAAATCAGAGAGAAGGTAAGCGAGAAAAATTTTGAGATATGCGTAGGTATGTATAAAAGAAAAGATTAAGAGAGATGAAGAGAGCAGGAGAAGGAGATAGAAGGAAAAGGAGAACGTCAAATGACACTTCTTTCCATACAGTGGCAAATCGCAGGGGGAAGAGAGAGAGAGAGAGTTACATAGAGTTACATAGAGTTACACAGATCACACGGGCCTTACGGCCCAGACTAAGGTGATCTGGCCTTAAATCTACTGCCACTTACACATAGAATAGTAGAAGTAAAGGATAGAAAAGTTTTAGGCTCTCCCCACCCTCCACTCCCTCCGGCAAAAGCCGTACATGAAATAATTTGGGAAAAGTACCTTGCAGGTGTAAGAAGACAGTACCTGAAGGAAATTTGCATTGAATAGTAATTAAATGAAATGAATATGAAAACCACTTACATAAACCTGAAAGAGTTATATTTTTGTAATATTATTTTATTTTGTAGCTTATGCTAAACAATTCCAATATTTGTTAAGTGTTTGTCTAATCTCATTTTAAATGAATCTATAGTTCTGCTGTCCACTACCTCGTTTGGCAAATTATTCGAATCATTAATAATCGAGTAAGTGAAGAAGTTTTTTATTACATCCATAGTGACTCTTTTACCCTGAAGCTTTGAATCATGTCCAAGGGTGAGACACTCCCCTGTCAGTGTGAACAAGTTATTGGCATTAACGTTATTGAATCCTTTAAGTATTTTAAAGCACTCGATAAGCTGCCCCCTTAGTCTTCGTTTTCTGACGGAAAATAGATTGAGTTTTTTAAGCCTCTCGTGGTAAGGTTTGTTACGTACTGACGGGATAAGTTTTGTCGCTCTGTGTTGTACAGCTTCTAATTTATCAATGTCTTTTATTAAGTAAGGGGCCCAGAACTGTACAGCGTATTCGAGATGGGGCCTGACAATACTTTTATATAGTGGCATAATTATCTCCTCGCTTTTATAAGTAAAGTTTCTTTTTATAAATCCTAGTGCTGTGTTAGCTTTGTTTGCAGCAGCTGCGCATTGGTTTGATGTTTTTAAGTTTTCTGTAATTATTACTCCTAAATCTTTAACCTGCGGGGTTGTGTTTATTAAGCCGCCTTGCATTGTATAGGTGTATTTTTTGTTTTTTGTTCCGCACTGAAGGATTTGGCATTTGTCGATATTAAATGGTATTTGCCATTTCTCAGACCATTCGGTAATTTTATTTATATCAGCCTGCAGGCTAGCCCTGTCATCTTCGCATAGTACTGAGTTACCTATTTTCGTGTCATCTGCAAATTTAGATATGATATTATTTATTCCAACGTCTATGTCATTGATGTATATAGTGGCAAATCGCAGGGGGAAGAGAGAGAGAGAGAAAGAGAGAGAGAGAGAGAGAGAGAGAGAGAGAGAGAGAGAGAAAGAGAGAGCAGGAGAAGGAGATATAAGGAAAAGGAGAACGTCAAACGACACTTCTTCCCATACAGTGGCAAATCGCAGGCGGAAGAGAAAGAGAGAGAGAGAGAGAGAGAGAGAGAGAGAGAGAGAGAGAGAGAAAGAGAAAGAGAGAGCAGGAGAAGGAGATAGAAGGAAAAGGAGAACGTCAAACGACACTTCTTTCCATACAGTGGCAAATCGCAGGGGGAAGAGAGAGAGAGAGAAAGAGAGAGAGAGAGAGAGAGAGAGAAAGAGAGAGCAGGAGAAGGAGATTGAAGGAAAAGGAGAACGTCAAACGACACTTCTTTCTATACAGTGGCAAATCGCAGGGGGAAGAGAGAGAGAGAGAGAGAGAGAGAGAGAGAGAGAGAGAAGCAGGAGAAGGAGATAGAAGGAAAAGGAGAACGTCAAACGACACTTCTTTCCATACAGTGACAAATCGCAGGGGGAAGAGAGAGAGAGAGAGAGAGAGAGAGAGAGAGAGAGAGAGAGAGAGAGAGAGAGAGAGAGAAAGAGAAAGAGAGAGCAGGAGAAGGAGATAGAAGAAAAATGAGAACGTCAAACGACACTTCTTTCCATACAGTGGCAAATCGCAGGGGGAAGAGAGAGAGAGAGAGAGAGAGAGAGAGAGAAAGAGAGAGCAGGAGAAGGAGATATAAGGAAAAGGAGAACGTCAAACGACACTTCTTCCCATACAGTGGCAAATCGCAGGCGGAAGAGAAAGAGAGAGAGAGAGAGAGAGAGCAGGAGAAGGAGATAGAAGGAAAAGGAGAACGTCAAACGACACTGCTTTCCATACAGTGGCAAATCGCAGGGGGAAGAGAGAGAGAGAGAGAGAGAGAGAGAGAGAGAGAGAGAGAGAGAGAGAGAGAGAGAGAGAGAGAGAGAAAGAGAGAGCAGGAGAAGGAGATATAAGGAAAAGGAGAACGTCAAACGACACTTCTTTCCATACAGTGGCAAATCGCAGGGGGGGGGGGGAGAGAGAGAGAGAGAGAGAGAGAGAGAGAGAGAGAGAGAGAGAGAGAGAGAGAGAGAGAAAAAAAAAAGAAAAAGAAAAGAAAAACAGATAGAAAGACAGTGAAACAGAGAGAGACAGACAAACAGTGAAACACGCACACACACACACACACACAGAGTCAGGAGGGTGGGTGGGTGTAGAGAGAATCAAAGCCGTGCATGACGTCAAGCCATCGTAACCGGGTCGGGTGTTACGCATCACCCTGGGAGCGCCGTCACGCTTCGAAATCCACTGCGGTCAAACCATCACCTCTGACCAGGTGATAACTCCTCCAAATTACGACGAGGCCATCAAATTATGGCGTCATCTCCGTCCCTTCCACTGAATCTTAACATGAAGAGAGATTTAACATGGCTTTAAAGCGCGAGAAAACCCGACGATAACGCGATAATAACGCGATCATAACGCGATGATAATTCGGCCTAGAGAGTTTATCGAACCTTCTTCTTACATGTAACGAAATCACGAATTCTGGATATACTACCTTATATTTATTTAATATTTATTATTTTATTTCGTTATATTATTCTGGATGTCATAATAATTTAATTTTATTAATTTAAAATTAATCTATTTATATTATTAACTCAATTCCTAGAAAATAAATAAAAAGTGAAGGGATGGATAAGTGATGGTAATTTTCACCTTCGCAATGGCGTGTCATATGTGTGGAATAGGAGGCAGGTTTAGGGGGTTACGCGCCCTTCTGGATCCTACGCCAGCAATATTTGTTTAATCAATAACTCTCTGCATATTTTATGGTGGTGATAATACAGTTAGTAATAAATAGGTGAAGAAACTAAAAATAAATAAATGTATGTGTCCTCTCGCAACCACAGAGACCATATAGGGGACATCTTTATCCAATTGGGTCTGGACACTACTTCCCTTAAGCTTCCCCTTAGGGTAAGACAGGATCTCGTCAATGTGCGAACTAATGAAGGCATAAAAGTGACCTTAAGAGACAATGATAAACTCTGTCTTGTTTATTTATATCGTCTTTCCATTGTAGTCTTTTTATGGTAGTCGTTGCATGGTGGTCTTCGTCAATGGCTATCATTTTTTCTCGTACTCTTTCTATTATTTGCTATTTTTCATTGTCATTATATCCCCCTCTAATGTGGCTAAAAGTTCGAATATTTTAGTACTTGTGAACCATGTAAAAACTTGTTCCTGAAGTTTTCTAAAAAGCCGAATCACCTTTTTAAGGTTTAGTATCGATATGGTTTGTGAGTTGAGGCGTTATCCCCCCGTAGCCTTTATTACCACTTTTCAATTCTGCTGTTTATATTTGTAAAACTTTTTTATATCTGTTCGTTCTATTTTCTTGACTCAATTAGCGGAGCCAGGATAAAAAAAATGGGGGAGGGTGGTAACCTGATTTCCTTCCTCTGAAGAGTCTGAGAAAATAATAATAATAATAGGTATTTATAATACTAGTCAACAATGGTTTTGCTACTTGGGTATTAGCTTGTGAATTATATGTACTAACTCGAGTATGCTGATTCTGAATCTGTAATCAAAATTGTTCTAGCACGTAGAGTTCCTGAGTTACACACATACTCTTTAGTTACAAATATGGGCACTGTTGCTTCAGCTACCGTAGTGAGAGGATCCTGCGTTACGCTCCTGCTTTATCACGTTGTCAAATTTAGTCATTATAGTAGTGGTGTTGAAACGGTATTTACACACAGTGATTAATTGCATTTTTATTTCAGATATATTTCTCAATTAATTTGTAAATGAAATAAGATTGTACAAAAGTATATAACAGGATATATATAAACTAAGTTGAAAACATAAATCGGCGAGACAACTTTTGTTATATCTATGGAAGATATACTCCAAGCAACCAGCGGAAAAGTTTAGCTAAAAGAGTGAAAACTGCATACAATTATTATTTTGATTGTAAAGTTGGTGACCAAAACAAGCCTTGGGTACCTGACAAATCTTGTATTGTGTGCTATACGGGGCTCACACAATGGTTAAATGGCAAAAGGAAAGGTATACCTTTTGCTGTACCAATGGTGCGGCGTGAGACAACAAATCATGTTTTTGATTGCTACTTTTGTATGATAAATATTGCGGGATTCTCAAATAAGAACAAGTCAAAAATTGTATATCCAGATAGTAAGTCAGCCTTAAAACCAGTCCCCCATAATGTGGAGATGTCAATCTAAGTTCCTCCATCAGCTAGTGCAGTTAAAGAAGATGATTCATCGCCTGAAGAGGAGGATAACAATGGTGATGAAATGTATGAGGATCCAGTTGATCCAGTTGATAAATCAAGAAAGATTGAATGATTTGGTGAGGGATTTGTCATTGTCAAAGGAGAACGCAGAACTGTTGGGCTTTAGACTACAGCAATGGAATCTTCTAGAGGACGGTGCAAAAATATCTACTTTCCGTAAACGCCATTTGGCCTTAGCTGCCTTCTATAAAGAAGAAGATGGTGCTTGTTTCTGTACTGATGTTAATGGCCTCATGAATCAGCTAGGAAACGAGCATTTACCTGATGAATGGAGACTATTCATCGATGCAAGCACTGCTAGCCTCAAAGCTGTATTGCTACACAATGGTAACAAAAAACCTTCAATTCCTGTCGCACGTATTGTTGGGATGATAGAGACATATGACTCAATGAAATTTATTTTGGAAGGTGTTCATTACTCGCATCATAAGTGTAATATCTGTGGTGATCTAAAAGTAATTTCTTTACTTCTTGGACTGCAGCTAGGATATACAAAGGATATGTGCTTCTTATGCCTATGGTGGCCCGAAAGAGAAGAACACATAGTTGGCCGATACAATGTGAAGCACATGCCTTTGGTACATCCACAGAAGATCTACCTTCCACCACTTCATATTAAACTTGACCTTATCACGAATTTTGTTAAAGCAATGACCCATGATTCTGATGGATCCCAGTATCTCAAAGAGAAATTTGGTGCAAAGAAAACCGATGCTAAATTTAAAGCTGGCATTTTTGTAGGGCCAGAGATCAGAGAATTGATACGTGACAGGGTGTTCAGAAATAAATCAACTCAACTTGAGTTGGCAGCATGGGATTCATTTGTCCATGTAGTGCAGAACTCCCTTAGTAATCATAGGGCTGAAAACTATGAAGAACTAGTGGACAACATGCTAAAGACCTATCAACGAATGGGGTGCCGGATGTCTCTTAAGATGCATTTCTTACATTCGCATCTAGATTTCCTTCCATCTAATATGGGTGATATTAGTGACGAACATGGGGAAATGTTCACCCGAGATATCACAATGATGAAAAGCAAGTATCAAGGCCGCTTCAACGAAAACATAATGCTAGGTGAAAACATATAGCTAGGTGAGTACTACCTTTTTTATATGTAATACATATCTTGTCTGGGTCTGAAAAAGGACGTACATAATGCCAAATAGGGTGCCCCGATTCCAAACGTTTGCCCAGAAAAGTCTCATTCTTCTCAAACTCGTAATAATATATCATTAATTGATCCAAAGTGACAAAGTGAGCCATAGAGCCTAGTTGCATACCTCAGGAACCTTACGTGCTAGGACAAATCTGAACACAGATTTTGAATCAGTGCACCAAAATTAGTTAGTTACAACAACATTTACTCAAGTAGCAGATACAAAGTTAAAATCTGTTGGCTAGTGTAATTGCGCTCTTCAGGGCTGTTAGCACTCCCAAAGCGCAGGTTGTGTAGCGAGTGTAGAGAAATTTTACAAGGGAGAGAAGGCAATTCTGAATAGATGAGTATTCAGGAGACGGTTAAAAGTAGCAAAGAGGGAGAGGATCTGACTACGGCAGGAAGAGCATTCTAGAGTCTAGAAGCACAAACTAAGAAAGAACGGTCACCCATCGAGCAGAGGACAGAACGAAGAGTGTTAAGGAGGAGAGCGACGTTAGACCGGAGTGCCCGAGGAGTTTGACGATGGGAGAGGGCAGACGAGAGATAGGGTGGAGCCTCGAGGTTTAGGGCTTTGTAGGTGATGAGAAGAATTTTATAGTGGGTACGGAAGCGAATAGGTAACGAGTGTAGCTCCTGTAACAGAGGCATCGAAGGAGAGAACCGGGGGTGGCGAAGGAGGAGCCGGGCAGCATAGTTTTGAATTAGTTGTAGGGGGCGGAGTGACGAAGAAGGGAGATTCACTAGAAGACAATTGCAGTAGTTTAAGCGCTCAGGCTTTGGTGATCAGAATGAGATCGAACATGTGAGAATTTGCGGAGGAAACCGAGGGATGACTTACAGATAGGATAGATGTGCGATTAAACAATGGTTATCTTACACAACATTGATAATAAATAACAGCATCTCATAAAAGAGTAAGCACTAACTCTATCAAATCCGATTTTTTTTCACATATCAGAAAATTATAAATTGTGGTTTATTGTAGGTTTTGGACGTCAGCTAAGGAATAATACTGAATCTAATTAAAAAAATTAATATTTCCACATATTTTAGACGTGTATCATATAAGATACATTCCATCGCAAAGGTTTAAAAACCTTTTTTATTTATATTCTATATTATTACATAACTCTTTCGCACTGTATTATGCATATCTAGAGTTTTAGTTGGGATCCAAACCAAAGGTCACCAGACGGCAGCCAATGCCAAATATAAACATAAATGGTTCTGAAATATTTGGGGGCTTCAGCTACCTAGCCCCCCCCCCCCTTTGATTCTTTACCTTCATGTCAAGAGCCGAGAATCCCTGATTCTCGTATCTCTTCAAACGGAGCCGATAATCACGGAACCATGAATATTCTATCATACCTCCATGAACAGAACTTAGAATATTATAACCTAGTACCTCCCGAAAGAAACATCTACTATCCCCCCCCCCCCAAAGAACCAATAACCAAAAATGCTAAATCTTCATACGACAACGAAGTAAGCCAATAAATTTTGATCCTCTTACTTTCACGAAAGGAACCAAGAATCTCCGATCCTCTTACATCTAAGAACTGAGCTATAAACCGTTTATCCCCGAACAGAGCTGATTCTTAAAACCTCGTGACTCCTTGAACGTAACTGAGACTCTTCTTTCTCATCGTAACTTCGCTGCTCCTTCTGAGTTACGGATCTGAAGTGAACAAGCAACACCTCGGGCCAATAAATCTGCATTATTGATCGAGAGCAGCCCTTTACTACCAATTTAAAGGGCGCTGAAGTTGTTACTGTATTCGCTTTGAAGCCTTTTTAGTACTGAACGCTGAGTGAATATGATTATGTTAATCACGAATCGGCCTCGATGCTGTTCTCTCGTCTCACTTCGCCAGATTTAGTCATGAACTTACGCATACACGCAAATGCACGTACAACGTGAGCATGAACACACGATGCCTAATCGCCCAAGTATGTACGTATAGATCCTGAGTTAATGGATGAGTTGAGATACGAAAGAATCATTGATGTTGCGTCTCCTTCTCATGGCGCGAACGTTATATGTAGCACTAAACAAGGTAATAACTGCATAAGAGAAAAAAAATTATCGTTTACTTTTAAAGCAATAAATATAGGAGACATCGCGATAAAATAAATCTAGATTTATGAAGGAAGTGGTGAAATTAGGAGAAATTAAAATGTGTGTAAACTCAGTAATAACAAAAAAAACATTTGAGGTGCTAATAAATGAAGGGTTCGCATTCTCCGATCAATTAAGCTGGTTAACAACCAAAAAGTTTCTCATGGTTCTAGATTAAAATAGTCTGATTCTAGGGTAATTGTATGTGCTGAATTTAATAAGGACATTCGTATAGCTGTATCGGGCTCAGTTTTCCAGAACTAGCATATCTATATATTTGGTGCACCCTGTTATTCATACACTAATTTATATGTTCATTGGTTCCACTAATACACTAATATTTTACTAATTTGTGCTTTTTTGTTTGTTTTATATTGCTGGTTCATGATAGTGCATATCTACAACTGACTCATTTCTAATTACTCGGAACTCAACAAAACATGGAACGTGGCGAGTGCGTGAACGATGCTGATCGTTTTTGTTACATATGGGGCGACTTCACTCCTGGTAGCCTCAAGAAACCAATCACAAAAGCTGTTTGACTGAACTAGAAAAGTTACTTCAAATGTCCTTTGGGTGACCAAGACAAGAAATGGGCACCTCATATATGTAGCTTGTAAGTCTTATGTCTACCACCTGAGCGAGTGGATGTGTGGTAAGCTAAGTTCAGGAAGGTCGTTTGCTGTACCAATGATATGGCGTGAACCCAAATACCACAGTAGTTACTGCTACTTATGTCTCACACACATCAAGGGAATAACCACCAAAACCCGAGGCAAGGTGCAGTACCCCAATATTACTTATGCAATCCGACCAGTTCCATACATCCCAAATTCACCGAGTAAACAAGAATTAATGAGTGATTCAGATTCTAATTCTACCTCAACAGATATTTAACCCAAAACAGACCGGCTTGTCTCTTATGTGACTGTGCTTACATGAATAATTTAACATTTTTTAGTAGAAAAAGTAGAACATCTAAATCATACTCAACAATGTGAAATTAGTCATGTAAGAACAGTCACATAGGAGACAAGCTGGTCTCTTGTGGGTTAAATATCTGTTGCACGACACAAGTGATGGAATATTGAATATTTGTACCTATTGATTTTTTTTTTATAAAAACCTCGTCTAATAGAACAAAACAAATATATTCAAAATCAGCAATATGAAATTAGTTGTGTAAGCATAATCTCATATGTGAACCATTTTGGATGTTGACCAGTGTTATGTTTACCTAACAAGAACATATCCCGATATGATCGGAAGAATTAACCTGTTTGTTTGCAAAATTTGATTGTTTGTAACCAGGAAACCCCACCTGCCCTACAACCATGGCTTGGGCATTATAACCTGATGATCACCTGAGATCCTAGTAGCACTAAAGGTAAGTAAGATCCCAGTGCATAGGCAGAGAGAAAGAGGGCCCCCATAGCTTGGACATCATAGCCTGATGAATGGCTGGGATCCTAGTAGTCCCAAAGATAAATAAGATCCTGATTGCATGGGCACAGAAAGAGGGCCCAATTAAGGTGAACGCAAGGTTGAAGGGGCTTTAAGATTATAAATACATATATGATCAAATATAAAGAGTCTCTTTAAAAGATGTCCTGAAGCAATCTTGGATACATAACTCGACGGGGTCGCATTAACTCAGCTCAACACCGCCATTAAGTTTAGCGCTCGCGGGAACAGAACTTTGGGGGGGGGGAGGGCATGGATTCTTCGTTCTTTAAACTCAGCCCTTCGGCACTAGTAATTATTAGTCTCGGAATGATAGTGAAACCTAGACACTTTTAAAACTAGTCCCCAATAAGAATCTGCGTCTCATCTAGTCGTGGCCTCTGTAGACGTTCAGAATGTTTCTTACCACACTGTTTATAGCGCCTTACTTCTCCTCCTCTCAAGCGAAATTAATGCAAAATACGTAAATACATAAATGAATTACGGAAAGAATCGATGGAAGGTAAAAGTGATTTATATCGGTGTAAAAAAAAGGATTAGCTAAATGTCCACGAAACAACTTCAATCAAGGCTTTGTTTCGGAGATTTTTTAATTTTAATTTCTTTCTCAGCGAATTCCTATGCTTTACTGAATTTTCCTTTTAGTTTCGTTCTCAGAGATCTTTTTCCTTTTAGTTTCGTTCTCAGAGATCTTTTTCCTTTTAGTTTCTTTCTCAGTTACTTCCGTATCAAAGATTTTTCCTTTAAAATGACTTTCTTAGTCTCTTTCAATTCAGAGATTTTGACTTTTATTTTTTCTTAGTTTCTTTACTTTTAGTTTCTCTCTCATTTGCTTTAAATCAGAGATTTTTAATGTTAGTATTTTTCTCAGTTACTTCCTTCCATACAGAGATTTTTTTTCTTTTAGTTTCTTTCTCAGTTGCTTTCCTATCAGAAATTTTCCCTCTTAGTTTCTCTCAGTTGCTTTCCTTTTTGAGATTTTTCCTTTTAGTTACTTTCTCAGTTGCTTTTATTTCAGATATATATTTCATTTTATTTTCTTTATCAAACACTTTCGTATCAGACATTTTTACTTTTAATTTCTCCCTCAGTTGCGTTCCTTTCAGAGATTCTTCTTTTTAGTTTCTTTCTCAATTGCCTGAAGAGATTTTTCCTTTTAATTTCTTTCTCATTTGCTTTAAATCGTAGATTTTTAATTTTTGTTTCGCTTTCAGTTGTTTCCCTTTCAGACATTTTTTTACTCTCTAGTATGTTTCTGTTGCTTTCAGACATTTTGGCTTTTTAGTTTTCTACTCAGTTGTTTTCTTATCAGTGATTTTCCTTTTTAGTTTCTTTTCAGTTTCTTTCTTATCAATTTTTCCTGTATTTTATTCACAGATTTCCTTTGATATATGTTCCTTTTAAGTTATTTATCAATTTCTTTCTTATCAAAGATTTTCCTCTTACTTTCTTTCTCAGTTACTTTCCTATCAAATATTATTTTTTACATTATTTCTAAGTTGCGTTCCTGAAAAAGATTTTTACTTTCAGTTTCTCTCTAAGTTGCTTTCATTTCAGAGATTTTTCCTGTAGTTTCTCAGTTGCTTTCATTTCAGTTATTTTTCTTTTAGTTTTTCTCATTTCCTTTCCTTTAGAAATTTTTCGCCCCTCTAGGTATTTTTTCTCCATTGCTTTCCCCTTAGAGATTTTTAATTTTAGTTTTTTTATTTATCTATTGATTTTCTTTCGTTCACTTTTCTCTCTAGTCTGTTTCTCCGTTGCTTTCTTTTATAGATTTTTCCACCTATAATCTTTTTCCTGGGTTGTTTTTCCTTTGAATTTATTTTGTGTCAGTTGTTTTTTTCTATTAATAAACTTCTTCTTTTTAAAGTTTTTTTTGTGATTAGATACTTTTCTATCCTGGTTTTCCTTTTGATTTCTTTCGCTCCATTAGCATATGTATCAGGAATTTATGCTTTGAATTTCTTTTGCACGGGTGTTTATTTATCATTGAATTTTTCCATTATTTTTGTTCCATGTATCTTTTGTATTACGGATTATTTTTTTTACGATGTCTTTCTTCCTTGCGTAAATATAATGATTTCTTTTCCTTTCAAGTTCTTTTTCATCAGTTACAAGGAGGAGCTACAAGGATAAAAAGTACCCTAGAAGACCTTACGATCCATTCAGAAAGGGTACCTATGGACTAGCCATGGAGCTGGCACAGTTCTGCTCAACGGCTTAAGTTCCCAAACGGCCATTTTTCAAGACTTTGTCCAGTCTTGACTTGAACAGATCAACAGAATTGCTGTTGACAACTTGCTTTTGGATTTGTTTTGCTTCAGATTCATTCCAATTAAAGACTTTTTTCCTTCTTTCTCTTCAGTTGCATTTTCTAACGTCTTTCTTTTCAATTTCTCTCGTTTGAAATGTTTATATATTTAGAGTGTTTCCTTCTGATTTCTATCGCTTCCAAACCCTAAATTTCAGAAATTTGTGCTTTCATTTTATTTTTTTCCGAGTAGATTTTGTATTAGGGAGTTATTTATTCATTATTTTATTGCCACACGAAGCCTTTGTATGACCAATTTTGGTTTCAAATTCTTTCCCCTCCCTTTTTATTTGTTTTTTCCCTTTAGATTTCTCCTACCATAACTTCCGTCTAGTACATCCTTTTTTATTTAGAGATCATAAAGATAACAAGTCTGACCAACGGGGTAAATATTGGAAGGTAGAGTGAAAGGAGCAGGGTCATTGAAAGAGAGTAGAGAACCAAAATGTTATGGTGGAAAACATCACACCTCCTCAATTCTAATTGTTTATTATTTGTAATACATTCATACATTCTATCTCTTTGTCATACATTCCAATATTTTGTTAATAACTCTAAACATTACATCTCGATGCCATGTTCTTCCATACATACAAAATCCAGACAAATATTCCGCGTCTAGAAAGTCTAATACATTTTTTTTCTACTACAAACACATCATATCTTGCTGCCACTTACTTTCATACATTTCTACTATACTTAGACATTGTGTATTTTTACTACACACTAATAACATACATTTCAAAAAACACATATTTTATCTAGTTTTAGTTATTCCCATACATTTCTGCGGCATTCAGACATCATGTCTCGCATCCAGGCACTCTCATACATTTCTACTGCATTCAAATATTATAACTGGGTGCCACACATTCAGATTTAACCCCCAGCGGTGACTAATGAAGATGGTTGTCCCGAAGGAGTGGAATAATCTGCCATCACGTACAATGGCTCAAACTCCGATTCCAGGAGCTTCTTTATTCAGAGACTATATTTCAATAAAGACGAAAGTTCTTGGAATTCATTTTACTTTTATCTTGTCAAGAGTTTAAATGAATTTGGATGGATTTGATATAATATGTTTTTAATAGCACTCATAAGCCTGAATCAGGCATTGGTTGTGATTCTTCGTGCTGGTATGGTTTGGCCACAAACTCCCAGCTTCCCCTCTGCCTCCTGATCCCTATCTCAGCCGGGATCTTGACTTTAAAATCAGGATCCCAGCCGCAAGCGAGTGGGGAGGCACCCGGTAAGTATACTCAATCCCGTTACTAACCACAACCAGTGACGCTTAACATCGAACAAGGTGCAACGCCAACCACCTGTCACAGGAAAGTGCACCGAGTCCGAGCTCCATCCGGAGACTAACACTACTAAATGTAGCTTAACATCGGCCAACGTGGCTATCTGGGCCACGCTCGCTACATAGAAGCCGCAGGGAAGTCGAGTTGAGGCTGTACTTCATAAGGTAATTAACAATGCCAAATGGGCATAACAGCGACCGAAATTAAAAAAGCGACATTTTTATTACTTAAAGTGTACTCTCCTCGCGTATGATGTCTGCCATTAATGAATTCCTATTCCAGCCACGAAGGTCACTTTACGAAGGTCTGAAAGGAGTCTAATTACCTGCATAAATTTCTTGAATGATCACGTCTCGGAATTTTTATATATATATATATATATATATATATATATATATATATATATATATATATGCATATAAATCAATAGAAAACCAAACGGATCAAATGAGAAACCTACCCCTTGAATCTTTGATATCCAGTGAGAATATGGTATGGTAGAGAGGTGACGGGAAATATAACAGTTTCGCTAGTAGTTTCTCTACGTAACTGCTAAGGAGTTATGTAGTGTAGTGGTGTAGTTTATTTTTACTCTTGTCCAGAGTGTACCTTTGGAAAATATGTTGGAAGCACCCTACGTGCCCTTCAGGGAAACTTCTTAATAAAAAAGAACATTTTTCTATAAGAGACTCTCAATTAAATGCCAAACAATCCCATCCCTGAATGACTTCCAGATTTTAGGCTCCAACTCTAACCCCCTGTCTCTACGTATCTCTGAATCTATTTATATCAAAACATTATCTCCCTCACTCAATTCTAATTCCTTTTCTTTTACATTAAACACCCTTTAAATGACCATTACTAGCGAAACTGTTGTAATTCTCCTCACCTCTCTACCACACCTTATTCTCATTGGATATCAAAGATTCAAAGTAGGTTTCTCAATTGATCCGTTTGGTTTTGTATTGATTTTTGTTCACATATATATCTATCTATATATATATATATATATATATATATATATATATATATATATATATATATATATATATATATATATATATATATATATATATATATATATATTCTAACCATGGCCACAGGTTTGACACTAACATATTTTTCATAGAAAAAATAAATAGAAGTATTCAAAGATTGCATTTTAATTGATGCGCGCAATCAATATTTACGATGATGTCCTTTGTTCTTCACGACTGCTTCAAATCGTTTTGGCATGATGGAAACCAAATTTGTTATGATTACTTGACTGATAGTGCTCATTTTGGTGCAATAAGCAACCTAACTGATCACAACTGGATGGATTCTGTTTATCAACCGCCAGTTCGATTATCGCCCACAAATTCTCTATTGGTTCCAATCTAGCGAATTCCTGGACCAAGATCCCCAAAGTTCGAAACTATTTTCAGCCAAGAACTTTGATTTTGCTTTTACTTCGTGACAAGGTGCGCCATCGTGCTAAAAAAAAAAAATGCAGTTATCACCCCCAAATTGGTCTTTAAAGGGCGGGAGAAGGTGCTGGTGCAGCACCATTTAGTAGCATTTTGAGTTCATGGCAGTGATCTTGGGCCAAATTGTTAGTACTCTAATTCCCTTAGATGATACATGGAGATTATCCGGATGCTTCACCGTTGGCGCGACTCAAGACTCGTAGGAACGCCCCAGATTGTTCTCCTCCTAACGAGGGAGCTTCCGAAAGCTCCATATAATCGGAAGGGAGCTTCATCAGAGAATATCACTTTGGCTGTCTTCAACATTCCATTCTTTATATTTCTTTCAAAATGTGAAGTCTATCCGTAAGCTTGTTCTAGATGGAATGACGCTTCTTCGCATCCATTCTTGACTCTAAACCTTTGTGGAAAGGTCTCTGCCTCACTTTGCGCACTGAAGCGTTTACACTCGCTTGCTTCTTTCCAATCGTGAGCAAGCTTGGCCCTGGATGCAACCCGATCCTTGAGCTTAGACCTTACCAGGAGGCGATCTTGGCGTTCATTTGAAACTCTTGGGCGTCCAGAAGACTTCTTCGCGAGATTAAAACCAGTCTTTATAGTCATTAATGATCCTAGAGATGTTGCTCCTTGATGTAATACCCTTAGCAACTATCTCCTTACATTTCAGGTCCCTTTGGGTCAGAGCAACAATATTTGCACGCTTTTCTTCGTAAAGAACAATTTCTAGAATTAAGAAAGATTCAAACATTTATTTTTATAAAGAATATTACGAAATCGATTATAATTACAGAGTATCATTCATTTAATCCATATTTGTTATCATTTTACCCTTTGGGATCGAATTGCAAAGCTCCTGAGACTGAAACACACCTCCTACCAGAGGGCGATTTAGGATTCAGCGAAGGAATGCACTGTTTTCTCTTATTATTTTTAAAATGCTGACTTTGAAATAAACCTGGAATAATTTAAATATTAAAATAATTATTCCTATCACGTAAATTTAAAAAAAACGAATGAAAAAAATATATATTAGCGTCAAAATCTTTGGTCATGACTAAATGGAACCCACTTATTGTTAACAACACACGCTCTGACAGCCCTACGCCACCCGCATACGTCTGTATACATAAATAAACAACTACAAGCAAATTAAGGCGAAAGTTCTTAGGTGTGGTTGTTTTAGGTATACCTTGACCCGTGATCATCAGATATGGTAGGTTTTAAAAACTAAGTAAAAGAGCTCATTGTAACTTGAAGGATATTTCCTTGATACGAAAGTTAACCCTCGTTTTTCCATTTTAACGAGGGAGCTACGATTTCGTAGGAGTTCCTTTGATCTTTGGTGGAAACTTTGAGAATTGGGTGATTTTCTTCGATATTCTCTATTTTGAGCATTTTTACTTTAAACATATTGGGGCAATTATTTTCATTCTTAACTTTCACACTTAATCCCATATTTAATTTGAGGAGTTTATCTTCTCTGTTGTGTTGCTATTTTACCCATAGAGAATCGTGACCTAGCTAATGGGGCTTCAGTTACGTCTTCCTTTCCCTAAAAGGGTATTGAGAATGCAATTGACCGCTGATTGATGGTGAAACAAATTACCCACTGAAGATGGGAGATTAGGAGAAGAAAGATGTATGTGAGATTGAGTAGAGATTTTAATTGCAGCTATATTAGAAACATGACGTTTAGATGAGAGGTAGGAGTGCATTGAGAAGTAGGAGCCTTCTGCTAGGCTCAAAGGCAAAGGTTTTGAGATGGAGTTGGAGAGAAAAGCACAAAAGCGTCGCGAAGAGTAGAATACAACAGATAATGCATGATTGAATTGTGGTATCATGGTTCTGATATGGTAGCGGTGCCTAAAGCGTTTATGTGTCAATCGGGAATGAATGAAGGTAGGCTACCGCATTTTGCCTGGAATGAGGATTGCCAACCGCCAAGCCATTGCAAGTTCAAAGTTATCTTCATGTGTGCTAAAGGAGTGGTATACGGGAGAGGCGCTTTGTAAGAGAGGGTAAGGTATGTAGCCAGCTTGGTCAGGTGCTACATTATCAGGCACCCCGGCATGAGAGAGCATTCACCCGAAAGTGCCCTCTTTTCAAGCGTGACCCCGAGGTCATATAAATATAGAAGAATCTCGTTTCAGGGCTTGGGGGTGAATACTGGGACAGTGGGTACATGATGCCCAGAGTATCAATTCGCGAAATTAACAGAGGCGTTGGGGTGGATGAGATGGAGAGACTCTTGACCGGGGTACAGTTCTGCGGCGCATGAAGAACACCAAGGGTGGGGGGGCTGTGTAACTAATAGAAGTAGCTAATGAGGCAGGGAAGGAACACGAAGAAGTCGGGGAAAGAGGTCTCTATCCTGAGATGGCTTCGAAGGACACTAAGCAGACTCGATGAGTTACCAATTGGCAGAAAGTGACCCCAGTCTTCTTTTCGGATCAGGACCTAAGGATGGATTCCTACGAAATAAATTTGCCAATATGAGAGCCACCAAAGGGGAGTACTGTAATAAACAGTGGCACCCTCCTACAGTCGTACCCTTCTACATTGGACACCCCTACAGTGGTACACTTCTACAGTGGCACACTCCTACAGTGGCAGCCTCTTATAAAGTATCAATGGTCATCAGCAGAATGGACAATAGATGGGGGAGGATAATAAGGGAGGGTGGTATTCAGTTTAGGCAAAGAAACGCCTCCTTGAAGAAGCAGGTGCAACAATCCTAAAGGGGTTGGGCGTTGCATTCAACATAAGGGGGGGGGGTGACGTGAGAGAATCTGGAAGCCACGGAGGTCAAAAGAAGGTCACTGCTATTAATAGGCTCAAGGCAGTGTGAGACCTCGGGGGAAGCGGAGGAATGAACCAGAAGTACAATTATGACGGGACTATTTGCAAAAGACCTACGAGATTCTTATATCAATTATGAAGCAGATACTTATTCGGGAGAGCTGCGCGCTCTTCCGTTTCGAGGAACCTAATTAGGTTCCTTTGATTTTAGTTACACACTATCGCCCGGATATATTTACTTCTCCTAATTTCATCACTTTCTTTTAAACACTCTTTGCTTAGAAACCTATGATTTGTCTTCGTTTTATAGCATTAAATAAATAGATAAGTAATACCTAAATAATTTATTTTAAAAAATCTAAAAGAAAATGGAACGTCTTTTTGTAAATGTAACCGAAATAAAATATATATAATGCAACGTGGGAGAGTTCAGGCGAGAATGAACAAAAGAAGAGGGAAAGCAGGAGGGGTAAAAATCAAAGAAGGGAGAAGGAAGAGGTAAGGAAAACCTAGAATTACACTAGAGAACCTTTCGTCCTCCAGCGGCTTGTTTTCATATGACCCCCAGGAACAAACTCACGAGGGCCATTTTACTCCATCCAACAGGGTCAATCTAAATTAGGTCAACCAGCTGATCCATAATAAACCAAACATCGAGTCATTTACAAGCCACCCAGCTGATCCTATCTAAGCCATTTAGCTGAGCTAATCCAATAGAACACAATCATCTGATACTGTCTAAGCCAATCAGATGAGCTGATCTAATAACATCAAATCAGCTGATTCTGTTTAAACTAATCAGGTGAACGGATACAATAGAATCCAAACAGCTAATCCTGTTTAAGCCAATCAGGTGAACTGATCCAATAGAATCCAATCAGCCTGTCCTGTTTAAGCCAATCAGCTGATCCTCTTTAAGCCAATCAGCTGGGTTGACCCAAAAGAAAACAATCAGCTGATCTCATACAAGCCTGTCTTTGAAGCCCTGTTAATGTGGCAGGCTTATTATAGACCAACGAGCATAATCAACTGAAGATCCATTCTACGGCTCCCATAGAGTCCATTTAGAACCATTTACTGGCCCATACACGTTCAACCAGGTATTTCATTCTAGGCCATTTAGTAAGCCCCATCTCGCTGCCCAGGAGACAACCACACTTTTACAAATCTGAATAATGCGGTCTAAAGTTACTATCTGATATGAGGGATGAAACATTGTAGATGGATCTGCATAAATGGCTTGTTTCATTAAAACCAGGGAGAAATTAGCCTTTACTATTATGGGGGAAGTTGCTCGTATATATAAAATTATGTGATTATTAACAAGAGTAAATGAAACTTGTCTTGTTCAATAATTTTGCCATTTACTTAAGAGAGAGAGAGAGAGAGAGAGAGAGAGAGAGAGAGAGAGAGAGAGAGAGAGAGAGAGTAGTGATTGTATAAGTAAAGTGTAGTGATTTTGAGACGGCTATGGCGTATGTAGAAGTAAATAACGAGAGAGGAATATTTTTTTTAGAATCGGGGAAAAAGAAACAGGTAACAAAGAAGTGCATTCACCTTCCAAAGAGAGAAGCAAGAAGACCCTTAGTTTAAAAGCACGCAAGCCTTTGTTCAATAATACACAAGCCATAGTTCAATAACACGCAAGCCTTAGATCAATAACACGCAAGCTTTATATAAAAAAGCAAGCCTTAGCTTAATAACACGCAAGCCTTAGGTCAATAAAATGCAAGCTGTTGCTCACTAACACTCAATTCTTATTTCAATAACAAGCAAGCGTTAGCTCAATAGCAGGTAAACTTTCGCTCAATAACACGCAAAGTTTAGCTAAATAACACGCAGCCCTTAGCTCAATAAATAGACAAGGTTTAGTTCAAAAACACGCAAGCCATAGCTCAATAACACGCAAACCTAAGCTAGATAACAAGCAAGCTTAAGCTTAATAACATGCAAACTGTCGTGGTATGACATTATATTATATCAATACCATATTATATCTATGGGGAAGGGACCGATAACTTACAGGCGAACCGACAAAGGGACGGAACACAACTAGTTTAGACGGGCTGAGCAACTAGAAAGAGAGAAACGAGGTCAGGTAAATTATGGACAATGGCAAAGCTCAAGGTTATTTAAAGAGGTATGTACAAAAATATAATTTTATTTACATAAAAATAATGAGAGAATTGATGGGGGAAATTACCTCAGAGAATTATTGGGCAAAATCACATCAATAAACGAAGGGGGAGGATCGTAGTTATAAATCAGACTATGAAGTTAAAATTAATGTGTTACGGGAGGAGACTATTCAAATGGGGGGAATTAATGCAAATAGGTTACTGAAGGGGGAGAGGGGGATGTGGTAACTTCCAGTCTAGGGGAGAGTATTTCGGCCACCCGAAAACGAGGGGCGAAAGAGGAGGGCTTCGACAGGAGTTGACGAGAGAAGTCGGAAAAATCACTCTGTAGCGATCGTTAAATGGAATTACCTCACTGGCTGGGGCTAAATCCAATACACAAATAGTTCAGCTGTCACATTGCTTTGTTTGTTAGCACCTGACTTGGAACTAGGGGAATTTTCTCGGGGTCCGGGCGAGACTTCTCAACTTTGTGCCTCCTCATGGGAGTCAAGCACTATTTATGTCCGAGGCTCTCCCCGCGAGGGGGTTAGCGGGAAACAGCTCTACTCTCGAATGGCTTCGAATCTTCTTGCAGAGGCTATTCTAGCCCGTGTAAAGGTGAATCGTGGTGGACGCGGTTCGAGGCTACCGCTTGTGTAAGGGAGGGGGCTGGGGTTAGGCTAACCAATTCAAGCCTAAAAGAAGCCTTCTACAGCGCATGGAAGTTCCGTTCTGAACAAGAGATTCCACGTGGAATTCCCTCACACACCTCCCAACCGAAAGATGATGCTTTAAAGAGCAGTTGCGTGGGAAAGGATCATCCCACCCGTCAAACTAGAATTATCAAGGGGTCTAGGGAAATTCTGACCTTCTACGGCAGGTGTATACACAAAAAAAAACCGTAAATCTAAACTCAGTGGGGAATTTACGGCCTTAAGCCTTAAACGGGTCAATTCTAGAGAATTTAACTAGTAGAATTTTGAACACAAAAACATTTCAGTGGAACCAAAAAAAAACAACAATTAAATGGAGGCATAAATATGGGAATAAAGACTAAACAATTTAGTTGACCCCCCAAAAAGTCATAATTAGGAACATTAATGAGATAATATATATACAATTCACGTGGAAAACTTCGCTCCCGCTGGAGTATGGATGAAGTAATCCACGTGTCCTCTAGCCTCGAAGACGGGGTAGGGTCCCTTTCACTGCCTAAGGAGTTGGTTGCTTACCGTGGGAAGTAGCACAAGCACCTCCGCGCTAGGCTTGAATTTTCGGTTTCGTGACTTAAGGTCAAAGTAGGTCAAATACCTCTCAATAAGTCCTTCTTCACGAGATACGACACTCGTTTGTTACCTCGGGTGGACTCACGCTCGAGGGTTTTAGTTTTCTCTCAAACGGGGGAGAGTTGCGCGCTCCTTCTGCGCGCGGGAAAACTTGTCGCTCCGGAGGGCTTGGAACTCCGGGTCGATAGCGATTTCCAGGGGAACAGGTGCACGGAGTTCCAGGGCTGCCTGTGTACGGGTAATCACGGGCTGGGCCACGGGATGGTCGTGGATTACGGGGTTCTGACCGAACAAAACGGAGCAGAACTGGATTGGGGCTGCTACCACTTCGGCCCAACCGGACATATAGTCACACTCGATGTGACAACGAATTACTGGGAAACGACTGGCCCCGCCAAGGTAGTCGTGGACCACCGCAAATTTCTTGTGGTCGGGGCCAACAGGGGGGAGTAGGTCCTCAGATATTATAATACAGGTGCACCCGGTGTCACGGACGAGGGTGGATACTCGGCGACCATTCATAGTTCCGTTCTCGAACTTCAATCCACCAGGGTTGTTCTCATTAAAGAAAAAGTTTACCTGATGGACCGGGTCTTTAGCGGGCGAGGGAGGATTGGGAGTCTCCTGAGGCAACGGAGGAGGATCAGACGCGGCCCAAATTTGGTGCACTTAGTGGGACTGAGAGTTTGCGAATCGGGAGTTTTGAGGACAGTTCGTGCGGTAATGGCCGGGAACTCCGCAGGTGTAGCAGACGATCGGGTTCTTTTGGTACGGCACAACCGGGGGAGAAGAAACTAGGGGCTTAACGTCTCGGTGTTCAGATGGATGGAAGTATCTTGGCTTCGAGGGACTAGGAACTTTGATCAATCTTGGAACCAATTTAGGGGGGTCTTAGGGCCATAACATTTAGTTTTCGGGGCGATTGGGGAGCCTTTTTAACATCCTGAGGGTATAAATTGTGACTACTCGCGTAGACATCGGCCTCTTCAAAGCATTCCTTAAAAGTGGCACAACGTTTATCTTTAATGAAGGCGCGAATTTCGGGAGCCACGGCAACTAAAAGCTGATCCCTAAGGAAGAAGTCCAAAAGGGACTCGTAGACCTGGGAAATCTTGCACGCATCCAGCCAACACTGAAGGTGTCTTTGGAGGATGTACCCGTGTTGTCGAAATGTTTGGCTAGGGCGGATCCTTTCCTGGCGGAATCGGGAGTGGTAGATTTCCCAATTCATATGAACAGCGGCTAGCAATTCGGAATTTAACGTGGAATAGTCCAAAGTTGCTTCCATGGGAAGGGATACGGAGATATTCCTTAACTTAGTATTTAGGAGGGGAATTAAGCGAGCGACGCCATCATTTTCGAGATCCCATCTATTGATCTGAAAGATTCTCTCAAAATGGGCCAAAAATGACATAAAGTCCTCTCCATCATTAAAAGCGCGAAGGTGGACTGAAAGAATTTGGGGAATTTCAACCCGGGAACCGATGGACTGAGAATTCATTCGATTTTTCGGCTCATTTCCAGCTTATGCTGCCTAATTTGTTTCACGTTCTTCCATCTCCATCTTCAATTTGTTCTCCTCCATTTTTCTTAGTTCCTCGTCCCTTCGCTCTGCCCGTTCGTTCCTCTCTTCTTCCTGTACGTAACTTAGCAGGTCTTTGCCCGAAAGACCTAACATTTCACCCTGACTCTTGAATTTTTCAAAGGATGACATTGTTACGCAGTTAACTGAGGGAACACTGACACGCGAACGAGCTAGGACACTACCCACGCGAAACGAATACTTGAATATTCGTGAAGGCCTTGTTCACAAAAAAATAGGATACAGGTACCTACCTCTGCTGTTTCTAAGCGGAGAAAAAAAAATTGAAATGGTCCTACGGGAATTAGGACACCAAAGACCTTAACTCTTTTGAATTAATAACCAGGAGGGTCTCCAAAATACAAACACAATAAAAAATTAATTACCTGGGGTCCAACACAAAATCTAAATAGATTACGTTCCACTGCTTTTCAATTAACTTGAACTTGCCTTCTGCCAGTACAATACAAAAATGAAAATAAAAATGGATTTAATTGAATAACAAGAAAACTTCTAATGTCGAAATTAAAATGACACGAGTTCGTAAAAACCCCAAACACACTTGACACCAAAATTATATAATATGTATATTAATAAATATATATGTCTTGGTATGACATTATATTACATCAATGCCATATTATATATATGGGGAAGGGACCGATAACTTACAGGCGAACCGACGAAGGGACGGAACACAACTAGTTTAGACGGGCTGAGTAACTAGAAAGAGAGAAACGAGGTCAGGTAAATTATGGACAATGGCAAAGCTCAAGGTTATTTAAAGAGGTATGTACAAAAATATAATTTTATTTACATAAAAATAATGAGAGAATTGATGGGGGAAATTACCTCAGAGAATTATTGGGCAAAATCACATCAGTAAACGAAGGGGGAGGATCGTAGTTATAAATCAGACTATGAAGTTAAAATTAATGTGTTACGAGAGTAGACTATTTAAATGGGGGGAATTAACGCAAATGGGTTACTGAAGGGGGAGAGGGGGGTGGTAACGTCCGGTCCAGGGAAGAGTATTTCGGCCACCCGAAAACGAGGGGCGAGAGAAGTCAGAAAAATCACTCGGTAGCGATCGTTAAATGGAATTACCTCACTGGCTTGGGCTAATTCCATTACACAAAAATAGTTCAACTGTCCCTTTGCTTTGTTGTTAGCACCTGACTTGGAAGTAGGGGAATTTTCTTGGGGTCCGGGCGAGACTTCTCAGCTTTGTGTCTCCTCATGGGAGTCGAGCACTATTTATGTCCGAGGTTCTCCCCGCGGGAAGGGGGGGGGGGGTTAGCGGGAAGCAGCTCTACTCTCGAATGGCCTCGATTTTTCTTTCAGAACCTATTCTAGCCCATGTAAAGATGAATCGTGGTGGACGCTGTTCGAGGCTATCGCTTGTGGAAGGGAGGGGGCTGGGGTTAGGCTTACCAATTTAAGCCTAACAGAGCCTTCTACAGCGCATGGAAGTTCCGTTTTGAACAAGAGATTCTACGTAGAATTCCCTCACACAAGCCTTAGCTCAACACATAAACCTTAGCTCAATAACACCCAAGATAACTCAATAGTACTCAAGCTTTAGCTCAATAACGCGCAAGACGTAGCTAAATAACACGCAAACATTAGCTCAATAACACACAAAGCTTAACTCAATAATACACGAGATTTTTCTCCATAGCACGATGCCTTAACACAATTACATACAAACCTTAACTTAATAACATGCAATCGTTAGCTCAATAATACACAAGCCTTAGATCAATATCACTCAAACATTTGTTTAATAACACGCAAGATATCCGTAATCATGTGATTGTAAACTTGTTCGAATTGACAACTACACATATGTCAGTTAATACACCTTTCTTCCACTTTCACTACACATAAACTTCATCTCTTTAGCATGAGGTGAGGCGAGTTAATTTGAAAGGCCAATCAGGGCACATGGGGGAACCTAGATGGTTCACTTTCGCCTTCGCGCACCGATGAGATTGAAATTACACAAAAGCCTGATGATGTCCTGATGAACCTAGTATTTTTAAGCGGGTTACCGCAATATGCATTAAGCCAGATTTGTTAACCCTTTTATATATGTTGTCCAGGACAGGAGCATGAATGAAACCCAGCCGCTACTCTGGAGCTTGGTCAGAGTAACAAGAAAGTAAGACAATTTTTTTTTTTTAATTTAGAAAGATGGTGAAAATGGGAGGGACCACCTCCTTGTGTCCGTGGACAGGGGATAGAGGCAGGGGGGAAGAGTGTGGCAACTTAAATACCGGAGGAGATAGAAAGTGTGCTATGTCAGTATTTATATATTTTAGAAATATATATATATATATAGTTTACAGAAATCCAATTGGAGTTCCTAATCAAGGGGTGTGAATTTAAGTTCATTAAGGATATCTTTTAAGATTAAATCTTTGATGTAGGGGCTGCATTTGAATTGCCCATCCGAAAGGTTAAAGTTGTGGATTTTATCTATAAGGGTGGATTTAATGACCCTTTTTTTGCAGAAGTCCTTACACGGGTAGATTAGTTTGGCCTGTGGAAAATCTATCGGGTATTTACAGTTATTAGTGTTTGTGAAAAGACTAGAGGCTGTATTACCCATCCAATGTCTCCTCTGTGTTCGTACATTATCTTAACCAGATTTCTTCCTGTTTCGCCAATGTAAAATAAAGGGCAGTTAATTTCTTTACAGGGGATTAAATAGACTCCTGCTTCGTTGGTTTCTTCTATATGTTTGATGGTAGGAATGATTTTTTAATGGTCGAGGGTATTTAAAAGGGGTGCGGCTAGGGAAAAGGATATTATTTAAACCTTTCATTAATGGAGAAAATGGAAGGGAGAGCCAGTTTCTTTTAGTATCTGGGTTCCTACTTTTAGGGCAATAGAAGTTTGACTTAGCCTTGGATAAGCATTCATTGATGATATGGGGGAGGGGGGTATTTTAGTTGAATAAATGTACAGGTAGTGAAAGTAATTTCATCGGACAAGAAACATAGAGTCACAGATTCTAAAACCTATCAAAAACATATACATTACAATGGCTATTTTAACTTTTATATCATGATAAGAGTTAACATGAATTGGAATTAGTGGTTTTACGGTATACAGAGAAGGTAGGTCGGTCATTTACTCTTACAATTTTAACATCGAGGAAAGGTAAACAATTATTATTTTACCATTCAAATTTGAATTTTATGGTCGGGTGTAGGTAATCTTTTGACAATTTCTTAAACAACCTCAATAACCTACACCCTATCATAAATTCAAATTTGAATGGGAAAATAATATTGTGGTTTACCATTATCTTTTACTAATATACATCACGCGAGAGAATGGTGAAATTAATCCAACTTCACCGCAGGAAAGAGAAAACGGAATAATTTTTCTTCGGAGATATTTTATTTCTTACTTCGAAAAAATCCGAGCTGAGGTGGGATTCGAACCGTGCACAATGAGGCAGAGAGCAACCGCTTTGATCTCATCTTCAAGGGACTCACGACCATGGCGGAACTCCCTATTCCAGCGAGCAATGGTTGCATAGGAAGGGGCGGTGTGGGTGTACACTGCAACCATGCGTTCGTGGATCTTCTTTGCATTCTTGCCTTCCTTGGTCAAAATTTGATCCCTGTGCGGTGCTCAACCTTCTCCATTGTTGAAAAATTTGTGACTGACGATCTGCGATCAGCTACTGCTTCTTAAATAGACGAGACAGGAGCGTGTGACTGCAGGTCCTGACTTGTCATAACTTCTCCTAACACCCCTACAAATAGCCATCCCCCTTCCTCTGTGTGTTCTTAGTGATTCTGTTTACGGTTCTCTGTATGTTTCATCATCTTACTTAGGTCTGTTCTATGGGCTACCTAAGATACATAAGTGGATGCCTTCTTCATTCCATTCTTGCTTATTACACTCTTCCTTCCTATAAAATTGATAAGTTTTAGTTCTTCTATTAACCCCTTTTACTTTCAATCTATATACCATTAATAATAGCTTTGATTTTGCTTCGGAAATGGCAAAGTTTGAATCGTCAAGTCCTTTTTTCTTTTCTAGCTTTGACATCACGTCCTTATTTACAAATATTTCCCTTCAGGCAACTGCAGAGATTATTTTGACTAAAGCTTTTCCAGATAGAAATGCCCTCTTTAATGGTTTTAGTTTTTCACAATTTTCGCAGTTATTGCATCTAGCTGTCAAGGACAACTATTTCACTTTCAATGGCGTGGTTTATCATCAAATTGAAGGTGTTGGGATGGGAAGCCCACTAGGTCCGATTTTTGCAAATATTTTAATGTGTAATTTTGAAGATAGACTTTTCTATGATTGCCCTTCTCAATTTCGTCCTTTATTCTACAAAAGATACGTTGACGATACTTTTGCGGTTTTTTCTTCTGGTTCTTGTTCAAAAAGTTTGTCGATTTTATAAACAATTTACACCCTAATATTACTTTTACTCAAGAAGATGCGATTAATAATATGTTGCCATTTCTAGATATTAATGTCTCTTGTACCCCTTCCGGCATTCAAACGTGTGTTTTTAGAAAACCAACTTTCACAGGGCAGGGTTTAAATTTCTTTAGTTTCTGTGATTTAACGTACAAAACTGGCGATATTAAAACACTCCTCTTCATAGATTTTAATTTGTCTTCCACTTATTTTTAGTATGCATTTTGAATTCAATTTTTTAAAAGAATACTTTGGAAAAAATTATTACCCCTTATCTTTAGTTGAAAGCTGCATTAGGAAGTTCCTCTTCAGGCTTTATAACCCCTCCACTTCTTTTAATGTCCCAAAGGAAATCAGGTATGTCCTGTTACCAGACATCAGCCCTTCTCAGAAAACATTTAATTTCCATTTTAAGAAAATTTTATTGTCAAATTAATTTTAAACTTATATTCATTAATAACAAAAATGTTGGTAATTTCTTTAAAGTGAAGGACAGTATTCCCACGCCGTTTAGTTCATGCATTGTATATAAATTCATTTGCTCTAGCTGTAATTTGGGTACCTATATATGAAGCATAGTACGTACTCTTGAGTCGCGTTTTTGTTCTCATATGGGAATTAGCCACAGAACCGGTAAAATATTAAGTAACAAAGAGTTTTCTTCCATCAGGAAACATGCTATTGATTGTAAAACAGACGTGTCCTTAAATGATTTTTCTGTCTTAAAATTTGCTAAATCTATTTCATCTCTCCGCATTAAAGAATCACTCTGTATTAAATACAACCACCCAAATTTAAATGAGGACACGCCATCCTTTCCTCTGTTTATAACTTAACCAAGCTGTATTCATTCTTTGAATTCCTTCCTGTTTTCACTCGTCATTGTGATCCGACCATGTAAGGTAATGTTGCAGTGTCTATATTTTAATTTTTCCTTTTTTTGGATCCAATTCTCTATTTTTCCATTTCAATTGTTTAATTTTGTAATATTACGTTTAGTTTGTTTGTCCTTAATTCATAGTATCTCTTTACAAATATTTTGCTGTTCCTTACCTCACTATTTTGTTTGTTCATTAACGTTACGTTCATTTTATATTTTTAACGTCGTTTCTTGTGATTTTCTCTGTGTGGGGGAATTCCACGTGGAATTTCTTTTCCACCACGGAAGTGACGTCCATGCGCTGGAGAAGGTTCTAGAATTTGGTTATGCTTAAATTGGTAAGCCTCCCCCCCATCCACAAGCGGTAGCCTCGAACCGAGTCCACCTCGGACCACCTTTTTGCGGGTTAGAATCACCTCGACGTGAAGATTCGAGGCCATTCGAGAGTAGCACTGTTTCTCCCACCCTTGCGAGAGAAGCCTCGGATATATAGGGCTCGTCTTTCAAGTGGGAGACACAAAGTTGAGGAGTCTCGCCCGGACCCAAGAAGTTTACCCTAGTTCCAAGTCAGGTGCTAACAACGAAGCAAAGTGACGGCTGAACTTTTGTGTCTTGGAATTAACCCAGCCAGTGTGGTAATTCCATTTGACGATCGCCACCGAGCGATTTTTCCGACTCCACTCATCAACTCCTGTCGAAGCTCTCCTCGTTCCCTCCTCGTTTACGGGCGGCCGAAATACTCTCTTTCCTGGATAGGATGTTACCGCCCCCCCCCTCCCCTTTTGGAGAACTGTCATTAACGTCAATTCCCCGCTCAGAAGCTCCTAGCGCCCTCGCCCTCACGTTTATTGCCTGCAGAAGACATCTGTGAAGCCTTACCCTGACGTCTCACTCGGAATCCTCCGTAAGCCAACCCCTCTTCCCCTTCAGCAACCCATTTGAGTTAATCCTCCCCGTTTGAATAGTCTCCTTTTGTAACGCATTAATTTCTAACTTCAGAGTCTGATGCATAACTCTGCAATTCCCCCCCCCCCTCATTTACCAATTTAATTTTGCTCATTGATTCTCTTATTTTATGTAAATAAAATTTTAATTTTGTACATGCCTCTTTAAATAACCTTGAGATTTGCCATTGCCCAAATTTTACCTGACCTCGTTGCACTCTTTTCTCGCTGTTCCGCGCGTCGAAACTCGTGGTGTTCCGTCCCTTGTCGGTTCGCCTTTAAATTATTGGTCCCTTCCCCATAGATATAATATGGTACTGATATAATGTAATTTCATACCACGACACTCTGATCTGTGTTGTTTAACTTTGAACTTGTGCTGTTATTTATGTTTTTAGGCTTAGATTACTCATTTAGAATTTGTTTTTAGCTCCTGAAGGTGGATTTTGTAATAACCCGAAACGTTGAAATTAAACATGGGACCCGCCTTCTTTGTTAGGCCTTCTTACTGAATATAATACTCAAACTTTGTAGAAGAAATATATATATATATATATATATATATATATATATATATATATATATATATATATATATATATATATATATATATATATTTATTTATATATGAATAAACAGCCACAAATGAAAAATGAAAAATGATCTGAGCGCGTTCGTCTTTATTCTCAAAGACCTTATTAAGAAATAACACAAAGCAGGACATATGTTGGCTTAAATATTAGAAGGGGGTGGTTAGACTACCTTCCTCTGTACCCTTAATTAGGGGGTACAATATACGGAAACATATTTATTTGAGATTTCATATATTTAGTTCTGGAAAATATTTGGTTATAGGGTAAAACTAATACGTTTTTGTTCTGAAATTTTGGGTTATTAACATTAATTTGATAGAAGGATCGTTTGGCGGACTTATATCTATTTTATATCTATTGTCAAGAAAGTATAAAGGATAGCACAATTTTATCCCTATGTATATTCTATCCACTTCTTTGTTTAGATATTCTGGTGAGACTATTCTAAGGGTACGTAAAAACATGGAGAAAACACTTAGCTTGATGCTGGTGTGGTGACTTCAACACCAATGTATATAAGAATCTATAGATGTACGTTTTCTATATATTTTAATATTTGAAACAATGGTTTTTACGATGAATTAAAATATCTAAGAAGAAGAGTGTGCGATCTTTTTCAAATTCTAATGTAAATTTAATCGAGGACAATTTATTTGTTAATTTTAGTTAGAAAGGTATTAATATTTAAATTATTTGGTCAAAGGCAAAGAATGTCATCAACATATGGCATCTAAGTTACGAGAGTTTCATTAATTTGAGGTAATATTCTCGATTCAAAACATTCCATATATAGGTTGGCGAGCATTGGGGACTCACAGTTCTCCATTGCCATTCCAAAGGTTTGGTGATAAAATTTCCCATTAAAGGTAAATTTGCAGTTGTTGATACAAAGAGCGATGAATTTAATGAGGACGGAACCGGGTATATGGATTGCAATAGTGACAAGTTGTAACGACTATTGCAAACACTGACAACAAGTGACAGCCGCGCAACAGCGTGGCTTTTACTTGTTGTCGGAGCTGCTGGAATAGCACAAAATCTATTAATCTGGCGTATCCAGCGGCACAACATCGTCGTAAATCAGCTGGAATCGCTGCTGGAGGATGATCCTTTCTTTAGTTGTACGCATCAGATCAAAATATTGTGCCTTGTGATCTGGATTATGCTATCCGCAGTGAAAAAGCTGTCAAAGATGCTAGACAACTTTTCGTCGATCACCTCTTGCATAGCATCATCCATCTCGAGAATTTTATCCGGGGATAATCTTTTATATGCCTCCAACTTTCTGCCTTAAAGTTCTTCCTTGATGGTGATGGGATGGGTTTGAGTGCGGTAGCTACCATCATGAAAATAGGTATATGGTCACTGGGTGTGAGTGGGCCAAACTGTACAAAAAGGTCTAAGGAAAAGTTTGGAAATGTAAGCAAGATATCCGGCTTAGTGGCTGTCCCTGAGCTGAGTACATAAACGTCGGGAAGTTGAACACAATCATCTCCACTACGCCTCTAAAGAGGAGTATGTCGATGTTCTTCCTTCCACTGTCCCCTTGGGCGTAACCAACGTTTCTTGATCTGAGTTTGAGTTCGCCAGCAACGATGACATGGTGGGCCTTCCATCACAGTGTCAACAAGTCGTTGATTGTCAGATACCTTCTCCTTGGAAGCTAGTATCTTGGACCTATTTCATTGTTTTCTATGTACATTATGAGAGTGAAGAGCATGGACGACACGTCCACCTCACTTTCCTTCACATATTGTAGTCTGACCACAGCGCTATTTCCACTCCTTCATATCTTTACCTGTCAGGTTCCTTAGAAGGACGTTGAATCCGAAGATTTTGATGAGATCATCGTCACTTACTCTAGTTTCGGAAAGAAGGAGGATATCCGAGTCAACTTCTTTATAGATTTTGTACAGATGGTGTCTATGATTGGTCCAACCTCGCACATCATTCACAAGAATCGCCATTCTGTTTCTCGCGGATATGTTTACTTCCTATACTTGGTTGGAGCCTTCTGCTACTTAGAAGGGCTGTACGGTCAGCCGGACATAGTTTTTGTATAATATCGGTTCAAAGAAATTGAGCGACCAGTCATACAGCCTTACATTATTGTAAACAGGGCGGTCTTAAAGATTTAAAGTACTCTTTGGTGTACAGATTGCAATGTTTTCAGTGATAAAGGTCCTTGGTTGGGTGGTATTCTTATTTACTGCAATGACAAGATTGATTTGCCTGGCATCGAGTGAATAGGACTTGGAGGCGTGTTTGGTTTCGCTTCTTGTTAATTTTTATTCTGCAATTTTCATTCGGTACGTTTTTTTTAACTTGCAAGACGCAGCGCATACAGTAAGTCCTTCCTATCATCAATCTGAGTACAAATTCTTATCTTTTTAGGGGCAGTTTCGTGTGAGGTGATCTTCAATTTTATAGCCGGAGAAGCACGTTATCAAATGATAGTGCCACCTTTGTTACTTCAAATATCATCTTGAACACATACGTTAGGTCGCTGAACTTGACGACCTCCACGAATTTGGCCAAGGCATGGTTTCTTTCGATCTCTGCCTTTATTTCATCTTCAGTTCTGACTTACACTCAAGATAAGATATGCCTGCAAACCACCCCTTTTCTTGCAATGACTGAATGGGCAGGCTTCGGCTAGAGTCTGATTTAGGCAATAATCAGGAGGTGTTTTGGGAAGTTAGCTTTTGTACGTTAGCTTTTCGATGTCCAGTTGACTGAAGATGACCTCGAACACCTGGGAATTAGAGAGATGTTCTTCCTTGGTCTGGTACACTAATGCACTTAGGTCCGGTGACTCCTCTGAGACGTACATTGCTCCTCCAGCACTCAAGTCCTATCAGAGCAGGCTCGGCAGTGTCTTCACCAAGCCCCCTTCCTCACTCACAGCCAATGGTGACACAGGAGGAATCTCTGATCAGTCGCCCTATAAACGTTTTTGACAAAGCAAGGTTAATAGAAACAGGAGGAATCTCCAATTAGTCTATCGCTTTTCTACTGCGTCTAGTGAGGGGGGGTGAGTCCAGAGATACCATCCTTTCAAGTAGGGCAAGCACAGGACGTATCTCCAATCAGTCCGCACATGCTTGTTTCTGCCACTGTTGAGAGCAAGCAAAATAGGAGGAATCTTCACTCAATTGGATGATTTCTCTCAGTGAAAAAGGTTGAAGTTCACCCTGCGAGAGGAGCTCTTTCGGTTACGTAGCAAGGATTCCATCCGCCCTCGTACGAAGAATGCCCCACCTAACACCAAAGTGACTCTCAGGATTCATGGGTTTGGATGCATCTTTTAATTGGTTTTGCATCCTTTTCCGGGTTGAAGATTCTGAAGCGATGAAATGTTAATTCAGCTGATCAAGTCACTGATCTATTGACAGAAAGACTTACCAAGCCTGGTAGCAGAAATTTGACGCGAGAAGAAGACCAGAATTGGACATATAAAGTCCTCATTTAATATACCAATATAGTTTGAGAGATGGAGATATAATGGAAAAATTTGGGATGAAAATATAAAAGAATGTGAAAATAAAATGAAAAGATAAGTCACTGGTGAATGGTATGTCTGGTTTTCTTTGCGGGGTTTTTTTGGGGGGGAGGTCTTAATGCAAAAGGGATTTCAGGCCTTTATGGTATAAGAGGGGTGGAGGTAACCTCTGCCGCTATGGTGAAGTTTTAATTTGGATTTTGTTCCAGATTTTGTGTAGAATATGTTGTATTGCTTGCAGTTTTCCTGCTTTGATGTATGGCATGTTAAGTATTTATTTATAGATTTGATATCATTTTAAATAATAATATACGTATATTAATACAATAAATTTGAGATATATTACTAGGAAAATGCTTAGCATTTTTTCTTTAGTGGTATGCGTGGGTAAGTGGAATATTTACGTGGAAAGTTGCAGTGCTTCGTTCTCTCTGAGCAGTCTGCTGCTTGTGAAGGCTCTCATTTCTCTCATGCTAGACATATCAATGTGGTCGAGTACGAACTCTGGAGGGAGGCGCTTCTCTATGGCCTCCTAGATCTTATTTTATCTATTATGCAGCTCAAAATTTATGAGGGGTAGCCCAAGCTGGTTATGAAGCTCGCTTTGCCTTCTCTTCTCTCTCCTTCTTGTTTTTGTTATAATCAAGACTGTTATATTTTGAATCCTTTGTAGTTTGAATGCGTGTGTTTAGGGACTCGCATTCATAGGAACCGGTGGTTATAGGAGCTTTGAACGAATGCAGGCGCAGTCAATTTTTATTTGGGGTTTAAGAATCGAAAAATATGTCCTAAATTCCTCTGTGCATTCGCAGCTGTTCTTATTATATGGCTCCCTTATCTACTAGTCGTAATACGGAGTCTCGGAATCGGGCCTTCCGTGCAGTAAAGAATATTTGCTCTTCCTACTTATATGTCTGAAAGAGTTCGTCGAATTAGTGGAATTGTTCGGAACTTTTGGACATTGGTGGCTATCTTTCATCTTTTGGCTAATGAGTCTATGTTTTCGATTTCCATTGCCACATGACTGGCCATAAAACCCACATTTCTATAAGAAGTGGTACATATAGGGTGTTTTTTTTACATGTCTTAGTTTTGAAGTTTAATAAAATCATGAATAATTTTGCGATCACAATGAGTGGTTGGTAATAGTTGTAAATTCTTTGTCCTAAAATGGTTAATTGATTCATTTATTATTTTAAAAGTTATGCCAATTTCAGTAAATCAGTCATTTTTTACTAGAAATGGAAAGCGTCAAAAGTTTTGTTAAAAGAAAGTGATTTTTCGAATGCTCGATTATTAGCAAAATTTTCGCGAGAATTGTGAAGTACACTATTAGCATCATAGTCACTCGTAGACTATAAAAGGAGAACATTTTTCTAGAAAAACTCATCATTACGAAAATTTTAAAACTGCAAACATGGAAGCGCCTGGAAATGATTGGACGAAAAAAAGGTTGAATGATTCTTCAGATGCAACTGTTCAGTGGTTTCAACACAACAACGGATAAGACGTGAAGGGGCCCAAGACGTACCATCACGACGAGCGCTATTCAGACTAATTAAAAAATTGGACCAACCAGTAGCGTACAAGATAGACGAAAAGGGCGTGTTGGCAGAAACGGCGTAGAACAACATAAAATTGAAGAGTTCCGTCAAAACACCCCCTACTGTTTCACAGTAGGTATGATGTTCTTTTCCAGCAGAGCTTCTCCGGATTTTCTCCAAACGTAATGGTTGTCGTTTATGCCTAACAGCTCGAGCTTAGTCTCGTCTGACCATAATATTTTACTAAGTCCTGCTTCAGTGTCATCAAGATGTTCTCTAGCAAACTCTAAACGTCTCATTTTGTGAACCGTCTTCAACAGTGGTTTCCTCCTTGGTACACGTCCATGGAGACCCTCACGGTTCAGGTAACGTCGCACTGTTGACACGTCCACGATTGTTCCACTGCTAGCCAGATTTGCTTTCAATTCCTTGGAAGTGACTTTTGGATTCTTGTTGACAATTCGAACACACGAACGCACATCTCTGTCAGTTAATGTTCTCGGTCGCCCTTTCCGCATACGATTGATAGTAGTCCCATCAAACCTAAATTTTAAAATAATATTCCTTATAGATGAAATTAGGATATTCAAACTTGCCGATTTTTTTCTATATCCATTTCCTTGGTTGTGCAGCTCAATTATACGCTTCGTATATGCTTCTGAGTGTTCGGATGTCTTCACCATGTTGCTATTTCAAAATTATTGTAGAGATGATTCTTCAGCCGTGTCTAATACCGTAATGAACACCCCAAAAAGTTAGCCGTGCAACTAACATCTGCTGTCCTGGATTAGTCTACAATACTCCATAAGTCATTCTCGAACATTCTTTTCCACTAATTTTAATAATTTGATTTGTTAAATCAGTATTATGTAAACGTTGTCAATAGTTTTGCTTCCTGTGATTTTCTAATAAAGACCATTTTTAATGTTAATGATTTGTTTTATTATCATTTATACATTTAATATATTGATTTTAGGCTAATATAATTAAATAAAATAAAAATATGTACATTTCGAACTAGTAACGTATAAGAATTCGTAAATTACAAAATTTGAGATGTGTTGCCAATATATTTGAGCCCAACTGTAATATGAGGTGTTGAATGAAGCCTTTGTTTTATATTACTTTGGCGCAACGACGACCACAGTCGTGGCGCAATTTTGGTACATAAATCCTTCACAGTTGGTTGAAAGTAACTGGTCTCAAACTTTGTCTCCAATGATCTTTGAAAGGTTCTTATTTTGCTTCAGGTTCAGGCTCTGAGTTAGCCACTCCATTACTTTAATAACTTCAGACTCCTTCAGACTAAACATCCCCCATACCATGACGCTGTCTTCTCTATGCTTGGCAGACTTTTTAACACATTTAGGGTTAAGTCTGTCACCTACAGCGCGTCTAACAAAGCGTCTGCCGTCAGATCCAACTAAATTAGATTTACATTCGTCGTGACATAATTTCTCTCCCAATTTTTATCCCTCAAAATAACATGAACCTTAGAATATTCAATTCTCGCCTTCTAGTTCTTCTTACTGATGATTGGTTTGGTTGCTGGAGAACGAGCGTTTAAACTAGATGTATTGGGTCAGGGGACACTTTTAAACGGCTCACTTCTTCGCCACTATTTGTCTTATTTGTTCCTGAAATTCCTGGTACAGTCTCGAAGGGATTCTTCATAGAGAAATTCTTAATAGCTCTGCCTTCTCGGACGGTGGTTATGCGCGGCCGACCAGCTTTTTCAATAGAACGCGCGAAATCACGCTTCCTGACCGTCCTACCTCTCTTGAAATCCCAGAAAGAGTCCTCCACAAACTCCTCAAGCGAACAATTCTCTGACTGAGCTCAGAAGTCATTTTCACGTGCGGTGGAAACTGCAAAGTGAGTATGACAACACTGGCGGTTTTATAGTTCCTACCTACTGAGAAAAATGCTGCGGGATGATCTCAATATTTTATTTTGTTAGTTTATTTAATATAATTTCTTAAATATACGATTGCATCATATGAAATCTTCATAAAATACATTAAATGCGTTCCTTTATGTCCCATGAAAATTTCATTTACCTAATCTTTATATTTTTTAAAATATTTTAATCTAGAAAATTCGTTCTCTCATTTTTATCTGTAGTGTACAACATTCTTTAACATAACATAACATAACATAGTTTCACGGATGACAAAAGCCACAAGGGCCTATCAAAGGTCATCCGCATCCGTTAAAACCCACCCACATAGGACTATATCAGATCATATAAACAATCCATAGGACTGTGTCAGATCACGCATCTACAATATACAGTTTAAACAATCCATAGGATTGTGTCAGATCACGCGCCCACAATATACTTTCCTTCATATACAACCATACAACATCGTCATTTAGGCTGTACTCGATCATGAATATAATACCAATAAAAAGTTGAGAGAGAGAGAGGTCTTATCTCCACCAAACTGTTTACAGTAGTGCTTAAGGAGGGTTTTCAGGACTCGAGAAATGGAAACAAAAGGGAATGAGAATCAATGGCAGATATGTAAGTGACCTTCGTTTTGATAAAAGCAGAGAATTATTGGCCACGAATTACAGCCATTGGTTCTAGGAAACCAGGTATGGCCACCTCGCTGTAGTTATCTGGTTACAGCGAGCTCAATATTCACCTAACTACAGTATTTAGAAGAAAAAAAAGGTGATCAAATCTAGCAAGTTTTCTTGGGTAAGTGACTCATCTCCAAAGTCAATGGTAACAGAATGTTTATAAGACAACTCTCACATTTGGACTGAAAATGAACTTTTCAAATAAGAACAAAATGATATAGTTTTGTAAATGATGGTCAATAATAGTAGTTGATCAAGTTTTAAAGATAGAAGAATATGTAAGCATATGAGAGCTTGTGACTCCTCATGGGATCTGGAGAAAGGAAATAGGTAGAGGGTTGCCAGATGTTGCTATCTTTGGACATTTGCTCCCGAAAAAAATTATAAAAGCATATGTCGATTTTCCCATACTATTTTCCAAATATTATTTTGCACCAAATTGCCAAAACTCTCCAAACCAACTGACAACCTAATTTTGTTTAACTTAATATAACCATAGGGTGGTGATAGATTGACAACTTTAGCGTAACACATAAGTTTCTATCAACATAGAAACTTACTTTTCTCTCTCCATTAAAGTTCTTGGCAGGATGTTGCAAATTCGCCAGTGATTTCCTTTAACTTTACTCTCCTCCTCACCTCCTGCAGCCACCAACCGTCTCCTTCTTAGCCTCACATCTACTATTACAAGGTGCGTACAATACCATCCTGCATAGATCCATTGTTACAAATCTCAAATTCACTCCCATAAGTCTCGATCTGGCACATTCGTATCCAGCTATTCTGCCATTACCTTCCTCACTCAAGAGCAAAGCTATCATTTCTTTACCCCTACCCCGCGAGTTATACCTAAGTGCACTTCATTCCATCGCATACAAGCCATTCAATCTCTATCACGTTCGTCTCACATAGGGCAATGATGTGCATTCACTAACTCTCTCCTCTTTCTTTCATCACATATCCAAAAGTTACACTTGCTAATTTCAATTATTTCCTCAACGACATTAATATTGTATAAATTTCGAATGCTTGAAAAACCTCTTTAAATATGTTACAGATTATTCTATACAATTTTATGCTATGAGCTCCGTGTCTTTTTTATCAGAATTTAAGGATACTTTGTAATATATAAAAGAGATTACAGAATTTCTGAGGGTAGATTATAGGAGCTCGAATGGCTGGAGCATCGGTAATAAAGACGGATCAAATGTTTAATGTTTCTAAGATTACAAGAAACTACAAGGAATAGTAGTACGTCAAAGGACATTGCTGACCATACTGAGGAGGTACTATTTGGTGAAGGTCCTAACAGGCAGCAAGATAAGCTCCTACAAAAGTAATAGCTAACTAAAGGAAATGCACAGCGATAGATCTGTAGCATTTCATAGCGCATTTTGTCGAAGAATCATAGGATTTCAGCTTCAAAGGTGACTTCAGGGCTTAATCAGTATCTAAGAAGTCATGTTTCGACAAAACTGTTTGTCGAGAGCTTAACGAAGCCCGGTATTATGGAAGAGTTGTAATTTCCATAACATGGCTTTCGCAAATCAACATGGAACATCGTTAAAGGTGATGTATGAACCACTAGAATTGGGCAACGCAACAATGAAAGAATGTGATATATCTGGAAGAATTCTCCTTTACTTTAGTTTCAAGATGAGCCAAGTGTACTGCTGGAAAATGCCAAAGTAAGCTTATGATCTTGATTGTCTCTTTCTGACAATTAAGCATGGAAGTGGATTAGTGATGATTTGGACGGCAATATAATGGAATTCCATTAGTCTAGTAGTAGTACTGTATGATAGCGTGAACTCACAAGACTGTCAACCTTAGCTAACCAGATGCATCTCATGGTACAATCGCTCTTTCCCACTGGCACCGCCATCTTTCAGGACGATAATGCACCCATTCACACTGCTAAAGCCATTAGAACTGGTTCGAAGTGTACTAAATGATATTAAACACTAGATTGGTCCCCGAAATTGCCAGACTTTAATATAATCGACCATGTGCGGTCTTAAATGGAGCGGCAACTAAAGAACCTATTTGCTCCGCCAGCGTTGTTGGAAGAGTTAGAGCAGTCTTTGCTCGAGGAAAGAGTTAAAATTCTTCAAGAGATTCTGTCCGAAAGTTGTATGGATCAATACCTCGACGTATTGTATCCGTTAATTAGGCTAAAGAAGTACCAGCTTGGTATTTAAAAAAAATATTAATTACAATTATGTTTGCTTTATTTTATCCAGCTCCTGTATATACCTTTCACCTTTCATACACAATCTATTCACAGGGCTTGGATGTACGAAAGAAGATTTGGGTATTTTCCCACCGCCACAAACAAATGGTTTTGTATTTCCTTTTTGCGAATAAGTTATTGAATATTTCTAACTTCTGCTTCACTCAGAATCCTAAGAAGATCACAATGCTTTAACTAATGAGAAAAGGGAGTTCATGAATCAACAGTGTGGAAAGTTTTGTTTTCTTTAGAGGAGGAGAGGAGTAGTTTATATAAGAAATTATCCGTTTTACGAGTTTCGAGACTTCGTCAGTGAGTAGATGATCTGAGTGTCTTGCAAACATAAAGGATTTGTTGAAGGAGAGAAGGAGTAAATGAGAGTTGATCGGGTACAGGTCTTTTAAAAAAAAATAATTTCAGGTGTACCACAATGGTGGGGTAAATTTTAGCTTCTGTCGTAAGATGTGCTACTTTACGATCTTTTAATCAGACGTAGACTCAGAAATCTACCCAAACCAGAGTCGTATAGTAGATTTACCCCAATTCGACATTTGCTATAAGAAATTTGGACAGTGACTGAGAGTCACATAGTAAAAGAAACAGAGGTGAAAAGAGGCGAAATGAAGATATAGTTACAGATGTCTAGGGAATGGGGACCTTTCTCTGCAGCTATTTCCCCTGAACTGTAAACAGTGCTTAAATTAGCCTCTTAAATAAATCGTATTTGCTGTCGTGCTTGACTTAAACAACGCCTTTTAAAAGCGATTCTAAAGTTGAGTTCTTTACTGCTTTGCCATTCTCTTGTGCAGTTACATTTTAAAAGAATTTCAGGGTGGAATTTACAGTTTAAATGTTTTGTGGATGTCGTGTAATTTACAGTTTGGATGTAATTACCTCGCTCGGCGGTAATGACTAGTTTGTTCCGTGACTTTAAAGATCATGCATGTGGTTAAATGCCTTGTTTCATTTCTTACTATTTTCATTTGCCAATTATTGCAGTTGTAACGTTTGAAAGTGAAAGAAGATAAATAGATACATAAACGGACAGACCGGAATAATAATGAAGAATGAAAGAAGACTAGACAGAGGTATGAGGAAATAGACATTAATACAGAAACTGATAGACATAAAGACCTCCCTAAATAGAGATTAAATTTTATTTATATAAAAAATCAACCATCAAAATATTCAAATATTTAATAATACAATGAAATCACAAATTATTCCACTACTGCTAAAATCTGTGACTCTCAAATATACAGAGTGCTCCCTCCCCCTCAAAAAAAAAAATGGTCCCTACTTTCGGTTGACATCATTTATTAATTGTTGGGCACGATTTTTTTTAGGGAGGGGGGTACCTTGTACTTCCCATCCTTGGTAAAACTTAACAACTCGTGAAATTGATCACTAATCGCAAATACCCCGAGAATTAATTGGTCCAAGACCCTACCTTAATTGAGTAAAAGAGACTGGAATCATATTTTAAAAAATCCAATCTCGTCAATTTATATCACGAAGGTCGATCGTAAAGCATAGGTACTTTTCAAGGTCAAGTCATTTTTCGCGGGTTAAAATCAGTCGATTTCCCGCGCAAATGCGAAAAACAATAACAATTGACCCTCAAAGCATGGATTTTCTGCGTCTTTCGCCCGGTAAACAAAGAATTTCCAAAGAATTAGGTCATATACGGGTCATTTAACATCTAGGGCACGTAACGAGGGTATCCTTTAACATCCACGGGTGTAAAGAGGGTATCCTTTAACATCCTTGGATGTATCATAACTGTCAAGTGAAAAATGGATGTGCCATGGTCTTCTAAGGTGTCATTGACAGCTTACCTGAAAGAAAGAGGTACTTTGTTATTAACACGAGAACGGAAAGATGAAAGGAAAATGAGAATGGAGATAGTCGATTAAACTGGGAATAGGGATAATGCAAATTGCCAACTCTATCTAGGATTGAAAATCCTCTCACTCACAAATTTATCAGAAAAAATAAAAATTTTATGTCTTAAGTGGATTAACACCATCCTTCATGTTGTCTTGTCTAGCGTTTCATGAGGGGGGGGGGAGGGGCTGAAATAGAAACCAATAAAAATACAAATAGACTAACCACAAAAAGGGCTGAAAATAAGTGTTACGACACTTATAACACAGAAAGGTTTGGGACAGTAGGGCACAATAGAAGCCTCTAGAAACAAATTAATGCAGACAGTACAAGGGCAAGAATGCACGTTGGACCCCATTTCACAGAGCTTTACTCCATGAGGCCCTCCAAAAATTGATTAATAATAAAAATTTTAAAAAGGTTCCCAACCTGCAAATACCATTTTATGTCTTATTATTGTTCTAAATTAACCAAATTTATGCTGACATATAATCCCCAAGTAGTCTCCTCATTTTCCTCATTTTTATGTGTCTTAACAATTTTCCCATTTTTTTCACCATTTTTGTATCCTATTATAAAGAGGGTGCTGAAGAGCCATACTTTTCTTAAGTAAATGACATAATAATAATAATAATAATAATAATAATAATAATAATAATAATAATAATAATAATAATAATAATAATAATATTGATTGAAGATGGTAGGCCTTTCCAAAATAAATCTTCTAATCAAAAAATACGAAAATTTTAAATTCCAAGAGTTCCTGGTTGACCAGGAACTCGCCTCAACAGTACCATGCGTTTTTGTGATGCCTAGTTCAGCATTCACTTAACCTATTAATGGTCAGGTTTGTTAATTGTGACCTCTTTGAAATAATAAACAAAATATCAGTTTGTTACAGACTTTACTTTTGTTAATATCATTAGCTATCAAATATTAAAGTTATCTACACAACACTGAGCTAATTCTACCCAATAACTACGAGTATTAAGTATTGCCCAAAGTCCTGACTGTTCCGTTTTGTGAACGCAACGCATTAGTGGCTTTATGAAGGCTCCCATTGAGATATACACCAAACACTGGGTGTAAATCGTTGTTATGAACCAGAAATATACAATGCCATACTCTATCTATATTTTTACCATTCTTATTTCATCTTTATTTTCTCCCCTCTCAAAATAATGAGCGCGGACGCGTTAAATAAGACAATTTTCCTTCCTGTCCACTTTATTGATTCTCACTTTCAAGCCTCCTTTACTTCTATGTTTATTGTGTGCTTGTGTATTGGTGGCACCCTCTTTCGTCACTAAATTTCATATTATCCCGGATTGTGGCCCTGATACTGTGCTGGCACTCTTTTTGTCGTTCCTTGGCCCTCCAGTAATCTACTTGTCCTTCCGTTCTGAACTTGAAAATCCGAAGAACCTTCACGTCACACTAATAATACACTGTCTATTTCTAGCGTACCTCTGCCACGCAGATTCTTACACACAAACGTACACTCAACATATAAGCTGAGTCCATTTACATTCACATACGAACATAAATCCCATCTCTTCCTCACCTCAACTTTCTCTCAGACTCAGTGACACATATACACACAAACGCAAACCAATCACACCCACACCCAAATCTATACATACAAAACATCTCAATTCCTACATTTTCTCCCAAACTTTCTCACTCTAGTATACAGACACAAACACAAACTCACTCCATTCGTATCCATATACACATACACATATACACTACTTCTTCCTTCCATTTCTCTTTCAAACATATTCAAAGATGAATACACATAAATTTACCATTCCAACGCAGCTACACACACATAAACTAAAAGCAATCACAGAGAGATGCACAAATATACACACATACAACACATCTCATTCTATGAGACAAAACATATTCATATAATTTCCTTTCTTCTATTTATCTCCCAACACTTTTGATAATTACATATATTTATCTCAAAACATATTACACACACGTTAATTCACAATTAGATACACACGCACAGAATTTCAATCACAACTCATGTCAGTTTCTTTCCCAGAACTTTCACCAAATCTCCCGTCTATTTCTATCAATGAACCTCTTAAAACACATGCTAATTCACACAGAGATACACAAACGCATCTCCACCACATATCTGGTCGATTTCTATCTCAGAACTTCGAGCACATCTCCCGTCCATTTTTATCACGGAACTTACACTAAATCTTCCATATATTTCTATCTTAGATCTTCTATTACAACTCCAGTCCCTTTCTATCCCACCACTTTTTCAACATTTATTAATTCACAAGTAGATAAAACACATATATTCATCACATATCACGTACATTTCGGTCCCAAATCTTGTTACACACACGAAAATTCAAACGTAGATACACACATATATCTACTATCTCCCGTGCATTTCTATTCCAGATCTTTCACCACATGCCCCGTCTATTTCAATCCCAAAAGCCTTTACACACATGCTAATTAACACAAGGATACAAACTTACCTCTATAGAGCAACCAATTCTGACATAGATTTCTATAAGAGAATTTCTTACGCACAACCTAATTCACATGTAAATATAAACGCACATACATATCCACCAAATCTCCAGTCAATTTCTAGCCCAAAACTTCCCAAACTTCTCCCATTCATTGATATCCCAGAACTCACATCTATCACATTTCCTATCCATTTCTCTTACAAAACTTCTTGCACACACGCTAATTCTCACTTAGACACACAAACATATATCTAGCACATCTCACCGCCATTTCTATCTCAGAAATTCGAACTCATCTCCATTTAATTTGTAATCCTAATTCCACCACCTCATATGTCCATCTCTATCAGAGAACCTCTTACATTCATGCTAATTCACACGTAGATACACAAACACATTTCCAACACATATGCGGCCCATTTTATCTCAGAACTTCGACCACATCTCAGGTCAATTTCTATCCCATGACTTCTTAAATCTGACCCACATGCCAATTTACACCCAGATACAAACAGATCTCTCGTCCTTCCATATCCCAAAGCTTCCACAACATCTCCCGTCCATCTCTTTCTCAGAAATTTAACTACATCTACGATCCATGTAGCATTTGAATAAACACGCACACATCTCCACTAGATCTCCAGTCCATTTCTCTCCAAGAACTTTCACAACATCTACCATTCATTTCTATCTCAGAATTTCTTTTACATACGCTAATTCAGAGTTAAATTGCACATACACATAGAAATAAGATCTCAATTTCATTTGTATGCCAGAACTTTCCCTCATCTCCCATCCATTTTGATCCCTAAACCTTTTACACATATGTAAATTCATTCGTATACACACAAAAATATATCCACCAGAACTATAGTCAATTTCTATATCAAGGCTTTTTTACACAACTCCAGTCCATTTCTATGGCAGAACTCATATGCACATGCTTATTCACACATAGATACACTCATATATACCTAGCACAATTTCTATACTGGAATTTCTTAAATACACGCTAACTCACACATAGATACGCACACATATTACAGATTTTCCACCATATCCCTGTCTATTTCGATCCTAGAACGTCCACCAAAACTTCCGCCTTTTCTATCCCAGAACATCTTCCACATGTGCTCATTTACATGTAGATACAAACACAAATATCCTTCCCAAATCTCCTCAAATTTCAATCCAAGTACTTCTTTCACACACGATAATTCACAAATAGATATACACACATATATCTACCATTTCTACTCCATTTCTATCCAAGAACTTTCGCTACATATCCCGTCAATTTCTAGCTCAAAACTTCGCTGAGGTTCTAATGCATCTCTCGTCCATTTCTCTCCCAGAACATTTTACAGACACGGTAATTCACACGTAGATACACACATATATCTAACGCATGTCCCGTCCATTTATATCCCAGAACTTCTCATACACATACGCAATTCCCATATATATATATATATATATATATATATATATATATATATATATATATATATATATATATATATATATATATATACGCAGATATCCACCACATCTCCCGTCCAGGGGCTTCTTAAGCACACAGACACATGCTAATTCACCCATTCTACAGAGTGGCCCATAAGTCACAGGACAGTCCACGTACAACTTGTGTATAAAATATGTTATTAACAGAAAACAAATGCAATTTTTGTATATAACTGTAACTGTATTGTCCTGGGTCTTATGGGTCACCCTGTAGTATACGCTTCACGTCCTTGCGTTCATTTTTATGCCAGCACTTTTTACACGGAGGCAAACTCGCGCCTCCTCCTCTTCCTCTCGTCTTTCTCACAGCTCACACACCCTCACCCCAGGGAATCGTCCGATTTCAGAGGTCCTAAAATGACCTCCCCCAGGGTCTTCTAAAAGCATTTTGTACAAGGACTCACTAGACCCTGGTGGGATCAGGATGTCGGTGGTACTTCCTTGTTACGGTTTGCTTCAGCCTCCGAGGTGATGTCAGGTTGAGCCTGGGAAGCCATGCTGCGGCTAACATCTGGAGGATTGTGTTCCCTTCGGGTCTCAAAACCTTTAGTTTACCCTCCCGGCCCCAATGCCCTCGTTGGATTTCACTTTAAAATCGAGAGGGGGGAAGGGACGTCTCGTTTTAAAAACAATGTTATTCTTTTGTATTATTCGGGAGCTAAGTTAGATTAGAGATGGAACCATGTTATGAGAGTTTAGGCCCGATCCCCAACACTATAAGTAGTCTCCTCTTGGGGCTCATCGGGATATGTATCTTCGAAATACTTTCACAAACGCTTTCTTCACCACCCATTTTTCTGATCTTTCTGGGGAGTCTCTCCTGTTAGTTTTCGCTTAGTTTTAAGTGCCCAGCAAACTAAAACTATCCCACAAAAACTGGATTTGATCCACATCAGTGCTTGGAATAAATGGATCAGTGCCATGGCACCCACCGCAATTAACGAAATGCATTGGTTTGGTCGCTGGGGAGGAGAATATTTGGAGATAAAGAACAGACAGAGAGGAATTGAGTTAAAGGGCTCAAATGCACGAATTATTATTATTAGTAGTAGTATTTATTCAGCCTCTTTCTCCCCCTACTTTTACTCACTCTTTTTCACACTCAGAACTACCGCCTGCACCAATAGAAACAATAGTTACCAGCTGAGTGAACTTTAATCAAATTTGATATGGTGAAGACCCGGATGGATTTCCGATTTGGGTCAATTTGGGGCCTGCCGCCACAGGCTGTATTAACCCATGGTTTCCGTCCGCCCTTTAACCTTTAAACTAGAGATCCCTTCTACAAAAACAACAACAACATAAACAGCAAGTGTGAATCGTTACTACATAAAACCCGTAGCAAAACACCAACAACACTTAGTAAACGCAGCATGCGCGCGCACACACACCTACACATAAAGGGCGTTCCTCAAAACACGTTGTGAATGTATAATAATGAGTTCTTTATCTCTCTCTCTCTCTTTCTCTCCACGCTCTGCTCCACTTGCCCTCACCCGCTGACCTTGTACGCGCCCCAAACGCTAAACAACACCTGAGATCAGACATGACCTTGGGGCACCCCTCGGCCGCTCTTCATTCCGGTCACATCTGGCCCACGGCTCTGATCCGATGAAAATGGGGCGGGATGTTTTATTTTTTGTATCTGAAACTAATTAACCGGGTCACAAGCGCTCCGACCGAAAACGTTGATATGGAATAAAGATACAATCGATTTGCTGCACATTTATGAACATAACCCTCGTTCGGGTGGATCTTTTTCAACATCTTCCTCGTCCTCAGGTCTCTAAATCCTAGTCCTTTTATCCAATGATTCTTTGTTATTTATCATCTATCGGCTTATTTATGTATATATTTATAAAATATACTAAGAAGAGAGGAATAGCGGAATAAACAAAATGGAATTATTTCTTCCGGAGAGAGTTTTGCCTTAATCATCATCATTATCATCCAGCTATTGAGAACAAGGCAAAGGATCGATAGGAAAGATCTATTCCCTACCTAAGATCCGACATAATCCAAAGGCCTGGATCGCATTCAGTGGATTATTATTATTATTGGTATGGTTATTCTAATCTTTGCGGCGTTCAACTGAGACCATGTTGTTGGCATTTTAACAGCGCTATCACTGGGCTATGCATAAATTATAATTAATTTTATTCGCTTTTCTTTAATTACTTTTACCTTATTTTATAAGGAAATGGACCTTTTAAGATTTCTTTATTTAAAAAAAAGCTCTTAATTTATTTTTATCTTTATTCTATTTACTTTTATTTTTATATTATTTTTTACCTTTAATTATTTTTATTTTTTAAGAATGGGATCTTTAATTTTATTTTCCTATTTTCTAAGAAATAACCTTTTAATTACTTCTATATCTCATTAATTAAGAAACGGTTCTTTAATAATTCTATTTTTTTAAAGTAACGCTCCTTTAATTAATTCTATATTCCTTTTTTGCAAAGAAAATAATCCTTTAATTCTATTTTCCCCTTTTCTAGTAATACCCCTTTAATTACTTCTATGTTCTATTTTTAAAACATGCCTCCTTAATTAATACTAACCTCCTTTTTTCATAAACTGCTCTTTAATTACTTCTAACATCCTCTATAAGAAAATGCTCTTTAATTTTTAAAAAACTGCTCCTTTAATTACTTCTCTTTTACTCTTTTCAACAACTGATCTTAAATTTTATTTTTCATCTTTTAAGAAACAGCCTTTTAATAACTTTTATCATTCTTTTTATTCATAAGTGTCCATTTAATTAATTCTATCTTAGCTTTTTTTTTACAAGCTCTTTTAATTACTTGTCTTTTTTTTCAGAAACGGCTATTTAATTAATCTATCTTCCCCCTTTTAAGAACCCACCCTATAGTGACATCTTTATTTTTTGTTTTTTTTAATAAATATCCATTTAATGAGCTATCTTCCATTTTAATAAAAGACCTTTCAATGACTTTTCTAATTTTTTTTTTATACTTTCAACAGCTATTTAAATTTTCAATCAATAAATCAATCAATCATTTCCTGTGGCACCCACGGGGATGTATAGGGCCTTAATGAACTCACGCCACCACGCTCTATCTTGAGCTAATGCGTCAAGATTTTCCCAACAATCATCTTCTGGTTCCCTCCTCATAGTCCTTATGCAAGTCTTCCTAGGCCTACCTCTACCTCTTTTTACCAGGGGCCACTAACCCTCGTGTATCCCTAAATTTTATTCAATTTTAATAAACTCTCGTTTAATTGCTTCTACCACGCAATCTTACTTTCCTTTCCTATCTTTTTAACTACTTTAGAATGTTTATTTTAAACATTCAACATAGGTACATCAAAATATAGTGGTCAGATGAGGCCATAAACCTTCCTTATTTATCCCTTTTTTTGTGTCAAATGCGTTATCATTCCCGTAAGAGTAGAACCAATGGCGGTATTATACCGTCCATTTAGCAAAGGGGTTCTTAACTGTATATCCTCTTAGCCCTAGATAGTGGAAAACAGGTCTGTATGGTTGCGCGACGTTGCACTCGACGATGGTTTATTAGTTTATTTGCTGCAATGATGTAATTCCATAAATACAAAAGACCGATATAAATGAATTTCCAAATATACAGCCATAGCCAATAGTTTTTAAGGTACTATATATTTACGAAGAAGAAAATTAATAGAACTAATCAACAGTTGCTTTTTGTTCTAGTGTGTTTGTATCATAATTTGCAGGGGAAATAGACAAAAATTTACCGTCTAAACCTATTTTATTAATAAATACATTCAATTCATGTGCGAAATCAATATTTACAATGATGTCCTTTGTTCTTCACGACTGCTTCAACTCACTTTGGTAAGCTGGAGACCAAATCTGTGATCATAGCTTGACTGATATTGATCTATTTTTGTTTAATAACCACCTGAAACTGCTCCCAAAAGTTCGATGTTATTATCAGCCCAACACTTTGGTAATGCTTTTGATTTGTGATAAGGTGCGCCATCATGCAGAAAAGTACAGTTAGCATCCCCAAACTGGCCCTAAAGGTGGTGATGAAGCACCATTTTGAGTTCCTGGGCAAAATTGTAAGTGCTCTAGTTCCCTTTGATGAGAAGCAGCTGCAGACATGTAGAGTGTCCGGAAGCTTCACCGTGAGCACGACACAGGACTCGTGAAAGCACTTCTCTTTTCTTCTAAGCAAATGAAAAGGAGCTTCATCACCCACCCAGTCTTCAACATTCCATTCTTTATAGTTCCCACAAAAGTGCAGCCTATCCATAATGGTCTTTTTGATGAAATAAGTCTTTTTCGCAGCCTTTCTCGACTTGTGTGTGACATTGGTCGAAAGGTCTCCGCCTCACTGTGCTCGCTGAACCATTCACACCTGCTATTTTCCAATCGTGATCAAGCTTGGCACTGGAGGTAACTCGATCCAGGAGGCGATTTTAGCGTTAATTTGAATCTCGTCGGCGTCCATAAGACTTCTTCTGATGAGTGTAACCAGTCTTTTTAAAGTCATTAATCAACATAAAGTTGGTGCTCTTTGAGGAAATACCATTAGAAACTAATATTTCATGTCAGACCACTCCGGTGCAGAGCAACAATGGTTGCACGCTTTGCTTTGGAAAGAACCACTTATGGAATTGAAAAAGATTCAAACCTTTATTTAAAAAAAATATATAGTACGAAATATTTTATAATTACACAAAATTAATTTAACCCATATTTGTCATCATTTGGCCATTTTCATCAAATAGCAAATCTCCAGTGACTGAAATTCCCGCCTTACAAGAACAGGACCAGAGCGCGATTTGGGATTTAGCGAAGGAATGCAGCTTCTTATTATTATTTTTGAAATGCTGACTTTTTAATAAACCTGCAATAATCTAAATCTAAAATAATTATTCCTATCCCCCCAAAAAATTAAAACTAGCAAATAATATTATATATATTTGTCCCCAAATTTTTGCCCATGCTTGTACGTGCGAAATATAAATAAAACTAAAGCCACTAATGAACCTGTTATTAATATCTATGTATTATATCTATATTAACAATTAATGATCCATTATTTTATCATTTATAACAGATGGAACAGGAGGGCGAGAACTTACTGGTTTAAGAACCACTAATCTAATAGCATCCTGAGTCACGTGGATGGCGGCGTTATGTAAACCTCTGTAAAGTGAATTACAAATAAAAAAAATAGCATTATCATTATTATTATTGTGTATTTCCCTGAATTAATGAAATTATAATTTCGGGGCTCTGGGGTCCTTGATTGATGATTCATTGATCAAGGTTTGCCAAAGAAATAAACAGAGCTTGAATTATTAACTGATCTGTTATTGGGTGAAAGAAATCTGAATTCATTCAGTTATAATAGCGTCACTAAATTAATTATTCAGTCTGCTACTAAGTTCAAAGCCTCGTTCTGGGTATGTGTAATCAGAGATACAGGTAGTGAAAGAGAAAACGGACTAAAAGATGGTCAGAGAGGCAGGCACCCACCCGCCCTCCAAACAACCACGAGACTGAAAGAAAAACAAAGAAATACCATTGAATAATAATGGTTTATATATATTTTATTTATATGAAAAAAATAATTCCAAAGAGGAAATCTTCGCCGAAAATTTTTCGACTGTGAAAAATTTGGAAAGTAATTATATAGTCGAAGTAGAGTATTATGCGGTGCTTTAGGACCCCAAAACTTTTACTTCTCCCGACTTTGCAACTTTTCTGCAATCACCCCCCTTGTAGGGGAGTATGGAGTATAAAATTATTAATTTCATTACAGACGATTCGATGCACAAAGTGAGAAGGGCGGGGGGACAATGAACCCTTGTAGTAAGAATAAAAAAAACTCCAGTGTCATAATAAAAAAACAATTCCTTGCGCTCAAAACCTTTTCTCCAAGCTACCGTCATATGTTCATGTTTGCTGTTTTAAACTTCAAGTGCGCCCGCTTGCATAACGGATACGACGTTAGATTTCTAGCGTCGAGGCGCGGGATTCAATACCAACGAGTACGGCCACAAAACTTCAGCGCAAAATCACTCGGGAGGTTGTCTATGGGCTTTTATTATTCTTAAATTTCATACAACGTTCCACTGGTAATATATCGCAATCATCTTCTGCAAATAAGGCCTATCCAGACTTCTTTAGCATATGACCCGGCCAAGTGGATGTAGTAGTGGTGTACATAATTAATTGTTGTACGTTTTCCTCGAGAGAGCGTACGTACATGGATTTTGTTTACTTACTCATTTTCTTCGGATCCCATGACTTGAGTGAAGAAGACACGAAAATGACACTTATGTACGAGTGAAATAAAGTTTATTGTAGACTGTAGTCTATTTAATTTATGCCCCAGGATCAAATGGGCTCGCTTACCATCCCTTCCCTTTCGTTCACTTTTCTATCATATCCCTTCTTATTTCTTTCTTTCATCTCTTTTAGTCATCTCTTTCTTCACTTCCTTATTCCTTTCTTTTATTGCGAATATACAGTAATTATTAAGCACCTCATCCTTCTCTCCTCAAACCTTTCTAAACTTTTCCTATATCTCTCTTTACACTTTCTTATCCTGCCTATTTTTCTCATTTTTTTCGACTTCTTTCCTCTCACTTGATTTCCTGTGTCTCCTCCTCCATCTCAACACACTCCTTCTTGAGTGTCCTTCACCTCCTTCCTCCTCTTAGACCTCTCTTTCTCTATTCCAACTCTTCCTTCCCTTTTAATCATGCTTATACTATGCATACATACGCGCGCGCGCACGTACGCGCGATATAGTAGATGATAACATCATCACAGCAACTTTCCTATATTCAACATTCCTCTCTTATTTTCCTCTTTGTCTTATATCTTCCTTTACCTGCTCTTTATTTTTATTTTTCTTTCTCTTGAACGCACCCAAAGGAGCGTTCGAAACAGAGCGAAAACGGACGTGCGCCAGCATGCCCGTGTCACTCCTGGAACCACCTTCTCGGAGGTCGTCAAAAAGGGTGTGACCACGAAAACAGAGAAGCCGGGAAACGGAAGAGCGTAGGAAGTCCTACACTAGGGGACTCCCTCAAAGTTCTTCTGTTCAATGCGAGGTCAATCAGGAATAAGTTTCTTGAGCTCCGTGGCCTCGTAGTAACAGAGGAACCTGAGATGGTGGCCATAACGGAGTCGTGGATAAAAACCTCAAGCCAAGATTTTTAAGGTGAATTCACGATTCCCGGTTACCAGCTCTTCCTGAAAGATAGGCCAGACAGAGAGGGTGGCGGTGTGATATTGAATGTCAGGGATACTCTCAACTCGACGGATTGCAACATCGTATCCGACCATGAACTACTAGGTGTTGACCTAAGGATAGGTCCTGCCAAATACAGGACCCTGGTGCTTTATAGACCTCCTGCCCAACTCGTTGAAAAGGACAGAGATCTGTACCAGCTACTAGGAGAACTTGTCGAAGACAGAGTGTGTATCGTCATGGGTGATTTCAACACACAAGTTGACTAGGAAACCAGAGAACCCTGTGGCGAGAACGCACTACTCCTGGAGTTCGCGAACAACGAGTTCCTCACTCAATGGGTGAGAGAGCCAACGAGAGGAAACAATATCCTCGACTTGGTTTTCACCTCTGAGGATGCCATCGTTGAGAACCTCTCTGTTGGCCAAGAGCTCGGTGGCAGTGACCACCGACTAATTAGATTTGTAGTCAAAGTTCCGAAGGCAACTAGTAAATCGAAGAAACTCGATTTGAAAAGAGCAGACTTTGCAGGTCTTCGTGCTGGACTGACTGACGCGAGGCTAGAAGTGTGCGATGTTGTTGAAGACTCGTGGAAAAGTTTCAAACCACATTCATGAGTCCTTAATCGCGTTTCATCCCTCTGAAATGTCCCCGTCGGTCTTCTGTTCAACAAAAGTGGTTTAATCGAGAAATCGGCCAACTGCTTAGGAAGAAGAGAACTGTGTACCGACAATCGAAGATCTCGGGTGACTTTGACCAATACCGGAAGCTAGCCAGGAGGGTAAAGTCCAGCATAAGGGCGGCTAAGCGTTCTGAGGAACTCCGAGTGGCGATACTCTGTAAAAAGAATCCCAAGGAGTTTTTTGGATATGTGAACAGCCGTAAACCAATCCGTCGAACGATTGGGCCTTTGAGAAATGAGGAGGGGGCATTAAAGCACTTAGATGCAGAAAATGCCAACCTCCTCAACGACTACTTCTCTTCAGTGTTTACTGAAGAGTGTGGCCCCATCTCCCAGCCAATGGATTCCTACTCGGGGGGAAAAGCTGGAGGATATGGACTTCACCGAAGGGGAAATAAAAAAGAAGATCAGTGACCTAATGACGAATAAGTCACCTGGCCCGGATGGGTTTCTACCTAAAGTGTTGAAAGAAGTGCGCGATCAAGTGTCACGATACCTGAGCGCAATCCTTAACATGTCAATCTGGACCGAATGCGTTCCTAGAGACTGTCGTAAAGCGGGATTGACTCCTATCTTTAAGAAAGGAGACCGAAGCCAACCGTCGAACTACAGACCTATCAGTCTGACTTCGATAGTCGGTAAACTCATGGAAAGCATGATGGTGGACAAAATGACGTCGTATTTAGAGTCAAACCTGCTACTGAGGAGTTCCAAACACGGCTTCCGAAGGCAACGGTCATGCCTGACGAACCTTCTGGAATTCTTCCACTTCGTGGTCAGTGAGAACGATCGGGTCAAGGTGGTATATGTGGTGTACTTAGACTTTCAAAAAGCCTTTGATAAGGTACCACACCGCCGCCTTCTCTGGAAAGTGCGAGCGCTAGGCATAGACGGAAAAGTAGCCGGCTGGATCGAGAACTGGCTAAGTGGCAGACTGCAACGGGGGTGGTGAATGGGCAGGCTTCTAAGTGGGTGCCCGTTACTAGCGGGGTGCCTCAAGGTTCTGTCCTGGTACTACTACTATTCATCATCTACGTCACCAACATGGACGGTGACATGGTTGCCAAGATTTCCAAATTTGCCGACGATACCAAGCTTGGTATGAACGTTGCAAAAGATGGAAATACTGCCCGCCTACAGTAAGATCTTGGGAAGATTGAAGAGTGGCCGGACACGTGGCAAATGCCATTTAACGTGAACAAATGCAAAGTAATGCATATCGGCCACAGAAACCCCCAATCTCAGTATATCCTTGAGGGCACTGCTCTTGGATCGAGCGACACTGAGAACGACTTGGGTGTAACTATCACTAGCGACCTCAAGTTCTCGAAACAGTGCATTGAGGCAGAGAAAAAAGCCCAAAGGATGTGAGGCTACATAAAGCGCTAGTTTGGATAACGTAACAAGGAGATAGTACTTTGTCTGTACAACTCCCTCGTTCGGCCGCACCTGGAGTATGCCATACAATTTTGGAGTCCTTCGTTTCGAAAGGATATCGCAAGGTTGGAACGAATACAAGCTAGGGCAACTAAACTAATTCCCATTATCCGACATAAAAGTTATGAGGATAGACTAAGAGAATTAAATCTGTTCTCGCTGGAAACCCGTAGACTGCGTGGTCAGATCATCGAAGTTTTCAAAATACTTCGAGGGTTCGACAATGTTGACTACCGGGATATTTTCACACTGAGTGAGAACAAAACGCGCAATCACGGCTTCAAACTTGAATTGAAGCGTTACAACCGCAATCTGTGTGGAAATTTTTTCACCCACAGTATCTGCGGTAAGTGGAACGCACTTCCAGTGGAAGTTGTCAACAGTGAATCTGTTGACCAGTTCAAGTCAAGACTAGACAAAGTCTTGAAAAGTGGCCGTTTAGAGACGCAAAACAATTGAGCAGCCATGTGCCTGTTCGATTGCTAGTCCAAAGGTACCCTCTTTGAATGGACCGTAAGGTCTCCTAGGGTACTTACTTTTCTTGTTACTCCTTGTTACTTTTATTCTCTTCTTCATTCAAATCCACGTAAGAATAATAAAATGAATAAAGATAATATAAAAGTTGGGTAGATGTGTATGCCTGCATGTTTCTGCGCGCATTTATGTGTGAATGCATATAAGTATGTATATTTGTTTAATTTATTATTATTACTATTGTATGTGTTTAATATGTGCATGCATTTATGCTTGAATGTTTATATATGGGTTTTATTTATTTATATTATTATGTGTTTACGTATGTGTGTGCGTACCTATTTCTCTCTCTCTCTCCTTTTTACTATCACATCTGTATCTCTGTGTACGTGTATATTTTGTGCGTGTATTTTGTATATTCAAATGAGGTAATTACATGTATATGTTATTCCTAGCATATTTATGCATGTAGGTAAGGGATTAATTATATATTATGGGCATTGATTATCCAAATTTGTAGTGCATCTAATCCGCTGTGGCCAGTAATTTATATATAATTGATACATTTTATGGCAATTCTTCCGACAAAGAAGTTAAATTTAGTACATATTAATTACCCCAAGAAAGTTCTAAGAAGACTTTTGAGAAACAACGACCAAATCTTTTCTAAGAACACCACAAATGCGAAGAAAAAAATCCTAAACGTCCTAAAAAAAAATTCACAAACTTAATGGAAGATATATATAAATAAATATCAAACCTTTTAATTGTGTGGATAGAAATCTCAGGCATTATAATACTGAAAATATTAAACAGTAGTCATATAAAACTAACTTATTAATTCGGATGTCTTTAAAATGATGATAAAAGAATCAAAACCAACAATAAAGATGAAGGATTTCAAACGCCACAAAGGTGACAAACTAATGTAAAAATTCAAAAACTGTTACGACACAAATCCAAAGTAAAATAAAAGTGACGAAAGAAATCTAAAATTCAAAAAAAGTTACGAATGAAATCCAAAGCGTGATAAACGGTGACGAAATAAATCTGAGCGTCGTAAAATTCACACAATGAATCCAAAGTGTTTAAAAAGTCTAGAAGGAAATCCAGCGTCAAAAAAAGATACGAAAGAAATCCAAAGCATCAAAAAATAGTGAAAGAAATTCAAAGCTTTCTAAAAGTCAAGAAAGAAATCTAAAGCGTCATAAAATTTTAGAAAGAAATCCAAAGCGTCACAAGAGGGACGAAAGTAATCCGAAGGTTCATCAAAGTGATGAAAGAAATCCCAAACTTCAAAGAATGTACGAAGGAAATCCAAATGGTAAATAAAATGACGTAAAAAAATCTAGGGTGGCCTAAAACTGAGGAAATAAAATTAAAGTGAGAAAAGTGCGAAATAAATCCAAAGCCTCAAAAAAGAAGAAAAAAAAACAAAGCGGCATAAAAGTGACGAAAACAATAAAGAACGTCGTAAAAGTCTAAAGGGAAATCCAAAGAGTCAAAATAAAGACAAAAGCAATCTAGATACAAAAGGGAAGAAAGAAATTAATAAATTAGAAAAAAATACGAAAGAAATTTAAATGGTCATCAAAGTAACGAGAAAATAAAAAGTGCATCAAATACAAAATAAATCGAAAGCGTAATCAAAGGGATGAAAGAAATCCAAAAACTATTAAAAGTTCAGAAAGTAACCCAGGTCATTATATAGTTCTAAAACAAAACCACAGAAGCTATGAAAGAAATCCAAAGCTTCATGAAAGTTACGAAAGAAATACAAAGAGTCGTAAAAAAGCAATCCAAAGCGTCAAGAATATGATGATAGAAATTTAAAATGTCAATAACGGTATGAAAGAAATCAATAATGTCCTAAACGTTATGAAAAAAATCCCAAACACTAAAAGAGATGAAATAATCCAAAGTATCATTAAAGTTAAGAAACAAATCCAAAGCTTCATGAGTATGACGAAAGAAAGCCAAACATCATGACTGTGACGACATAAATTCAAAGGGTCCAAAAGTTTTAAAAAAAATTCAAAGCATTATAAGAGTGACGAAGGAAATCTAAAGTTGCATGTAAGTGAAAAAAACGTATTCAGAGTCAAAAGGGTGCTGAAAGAAATCCAAATTATTATAAAAGTGACGAAAAAAATACAGTCACGAATGTGACTTAAGAAATTTAAAGCGTCAGAAAGTTACGAAAGAAATCCAAAGCTTCGTGAAAGTTACGAAATAAATACAAAGCGTCATTAAAATGAAGAAAGAAATCTAAAGCACCATAAAAAGTGATAAAAAACTCCAAACCGTAAAAAACAATACTAAAGAAATCCAATGCAGCTAAAAAGTAAAAAAAAACAAATCCCAAGTCTCATAAAAATGACAAAAGAAATATAGAGCACAATAGATCTGACGAAAGAAATCCAAAACTTCATAAAAGTGAGGAAACTAATTCCAAGCGTCGAAAAAAAGCTAGGAAAGGAATCCAATGCAGCATAAAAAAATCCAAAGTTTATTAATTCACGAAAGAAATCCAAAGTTCGTAAAAGTCTGCAAGGAATTCCAAATCATCACAAGTGTAATGAAAGCGATCTAAGCGTCATAAAATGACTAAAGAAAGCATTTTAAAGCGTCAAAAAGTAGACAGAAGAAATCCTAAGTGTCATAAACGTTACGAAAAAAATCCAAAACGTAATAAAAGTTATAAAGAGATATAAAGTGTCAAAAAGATACAAAAAAAAAATACAAAGCTTCACAAAATAAAGGAAAGAAATCCAAAACCATAAAAGAGACGTAAGAAATCCAAATCGTCATAGAAGTGACGAAAGAGATTCAAAGCGTCTTAAATGTCTAAAAGGAAATCTTAAACGTTACAGATTAAACAAAGTATTCTAAAGCCTCATAAAAGTAAACAAAGTATTCTAAAGCGTCATAAAAGTAAAGAAAGAAGTACAAAGCATCATAAAGGGGAAGAAAGAAACCAAAACCATCCCGAATGGGAAGATAAAATCCAAATCTAAGAGTAATAAAAAGTTACGAAAGCAATTTAAAACGTCATATAATATGCAAAATAGGTAAACACGAAAGTGACGAGAGATTCCAAAGTAACATAAAACGCACGAAATATATCCAACACGTCATCAAAGTGATAACAGAAATCCAAAGCGTCATAAAAGTGAAGTAACAAATCCAAATCCTCATGAAATTAGAAAAAAAAATACAAACTTTCTTAAGATTATTCAAGTAAATCCAAAATGTCATAAAAGTCAGGAAATAAATAAAAAAAAACTCATAAAAGAGACAAAAGAAAAAAAGATGCTTAAGAAATCGAAAGAGACATGGAAGTGATGAAAGAAATCCAAAAGCATCATACACGTGACGAAATTTATCAAAGGAAATCCAAAGCCTTATAAAATTAAGAAATAAATCCAACTCGTCATAAAAATGCTGAAAGAAATGCAAATCATCATTTAAGTGACGAGCAAAATCCAAATTATCTTGAATGTGTAGAAAGAAATAAAAAGCGTCAGAAAAGTTACGAAAGAAATTCAAAGCATCATAGAAATAACAAAAGCAGGCCAGAGCGTCATAAATGCTTAGAAGAAAGTCTAATAGTGACGAAAGAAAACTAAAATTAGTTAAAAGTGACGAAAACAAATCCAAAACATAGCGAAAGTTAATAAATTTTTTAAATGTTCATAAAAATAACAAAAAAAAAACCCAAAGTGGCTTACTATTAATGAAATAAATCCTAAGCAGGAAAGAAATCCAAAGACTCATAAAATCTAAAGCCGAATCGAAATCCTAAGAGTTATCAAAGAATTCCAAAGTGTCATAAAAGTGAAGAAAGAAATCTAAAAACTCGAAAAAGTTAAGGAGGAATTCAAAAGGTTATAAAAAAATGATGACAAAAATTAGAGGTAGCATAACCTGATAAAATAATTCGACAATGTAATAAAAGTGCTGAAAGAAATCCAAAGACTCTTACAAGTCTAGAAGAAAATCTAAATCGTCATATACTCGTACATAGGAAAGAAATCCAATGCAGTATAAAAGTGATGAAAGAAATCCAAAGCAACATAAAAGTCTGAAATGAAATTTAAAGCGTTAAAAGAGTGACGAAAGAAATCAAGGAGTCATAAAAGTGACATAAGAAATCCAAAGCTTCAAAAAATAATCCAAAGTATCTTAAAAGTAAAGAAAGAAATCCAAAACGTTATGAATGTGACAATAGAATTCCAAATAGTTAATAAATTACGAAAGCTTCATAAAAGTGACAAATGAAATCCGAAAGCATCATGAATTTGACAATGAAATTCCAAACGTAAAAATTGATACGAAATAAATCTAAATCTTCAAACAAGATAGGAACGAAATCCAATGCATCACATAACTTACGAAAGAAATCCATAGTGTCAAAAATGTAACAAAAGAAATCCAAAGTGCCACAAGAACGTAGCAAAAAAACAAAACATACAAACCGTCTCAAAAATAATCCAAAGCATCTTAAAAGTAAAGAAAGAAATCCAAAACGTTATGAATGTGACAATAGAATTCCAAATAGTTAATAAATTACGAAAGCTTCATAAAAGTGACAAGAGAAATCCGAAAGCATCATGAATGTGACGATGAAATCCCAAACGTAAAAATTGATACGAAATAAATCTAAATCTTCAAACAAGATAGGAACGAAATCCAATGCATCACATAACTTACGAAAGAAATCCATAGTGTCAAAAATGTAACGAAAGAAATCCAAAGTGCCACAAGAACGTAGCAAAAAATACAACAACATACAAACCGTCTCAAAAATAATGAGCTTTATCTCAAATTCATGTAATAAAAGGGACAACATATATCCTTAACATCACAAAATGGAAAAAAAAAAATGAGCAAGGTCATGAAAGTGCTAAAACGAACTCGAGGGCTCATAAAAGTAAAAAAAAAAAAGCCCATATGTTGTAATAAGCTAAAAGAATCCCATTGGTCATAAAAACAAAATGAGCATCACAAATCTCTCAAAGATATTTTTTTTTTACATCCTTAAATGTTATATAAGTGAATAGGAATGCTAGATATCATTTAAGTTACAAAAATTCCCGAAATTATATAAAAGTGATAAAAAGAATCTCTAAGCTTATAAAAGTTGACGTAGAAATCCTAAACACGTTAAAAAATTAGCAAGGAGTATAGAAACATTATAAAAGTACAAAATATGGCACACGTCAGGAAAGTGAAAATAAATATTATAAATGCAAGTAAAACAAAAAACATCGAAAACGTCATGTTAGTTAAAAAAATAATCCTCATAAATTATATAAGTAAAAGATAGTAAAAAGTAAAACATAACGTCATAAATATGACAAAAAGAATCTCTAAAGTCCTAAAAGGGATAAAAATAAATGATATATATGGGAAAGAAAAACTCTACTGTCACTAAAGAAAAAATATGAATCACAAAACAACTCATGAGTTACAAAAAGATTCCAAATGTCATAAAAAGAGACAAAAATAACCCTAAATGAATTTCCAACTTAATAAAAGTCACAAAAAGGTCACAATGTGGTTAAATTGAACAAAAAAGAATCCCTAACATTATAAAATTGACAAAATTAGCACCAAAGGCCATAAAACTGACAAAAAGAATTTTTATAAAGGTGAGAAAAAAAATCCATGATTAATGGTAACAAACACGAAATTAAAGTCGGATGTAAAACAGATTTAAAGAGAGTTTATATATATATATATATATATATATATATATATATATATATATATATATATATATATATATATATATGTGTGTGTGTGTGTGTGTGTGTGTATGCATTTGAAGGCCCAAATAAATGAAAATTGGTATCACAACTCGGAAAAACGGTAAGGAAGATATTCCGGGAAGGATTAAAAGCTTAAGAACGAATATGGGAGATATAAAAAACAGATAAAATACGGGAAACTATTTTAACCGCTGTATGAGCTAACCATCCTCAGGATAGTTAGCTCAGTTGATGAGTGTCGTGGTCCTGAGAGCGATGAGCGTTTGATGACACAGGTTCAAATCCAAATCATGTATTGACCTTCGTATGGCGATTAAAATAGTTTCCCCTATTTACTCTGTTTCTATATCTCCCATTTTCTTTCTTAAACTTTTATCACGTGTCATGTCATTTTCATTTATTATATATATATATATATGTATATATATATATATATATATATATATATATATATATATATATATATATATATATATATATATATATATATATATATATATATATTAAATATATATATATATATATATATATATATATATATATATATATATATATATATATATATATACATATATATATATATATATATAATGATTGGTTACCTTACACCTCTTTGTTATGGAGTGCAAGGTCTTTTGATGTGTATTCTTTGTGAGTTTTCCTGAGTCACTCCCTCTCACTCAAGGAATAAAATTTCCAATTAACAGCCATACTTATCAAACAAAAATGCCCCATCTACTAATTAAATTAGAGTACTTTCTTCTTCCAATTTTAAATTTATTTCTGGATTTTCGGGTCACATTTGACAATTGATCATTGAGGTACTGTAATTAAATAATTACTTTATAATTGCCACATACGAAGCCTCGAGGCCGAATTTCCCAAGAAAATCACAGTTATGGTCAAGGCTAAAAAAGAACATTTAAGCCTTCCAACCTATGGACATTTCTGATTATATTTTAATTTCATCTTCATTAATGAAAAAAGTAATTAAAATCTTCCTTTCTAATAAATACTATTCACCAAAGAACGGATGGACATTTAGCAGGTGCCAACAAGTGCCAGAATGGCAGCTGTTTTTACTTTTCTATTGAAGCATCTCAGTGGAAAGATCCATTCGCCTGATTTGGATAAAATAAACAAGAGAGGGAAAGCAATGTTCTATTTAATTCAGTCTCTTGAGAGACCATGACCTACTATAAGTTCTCAACCTAAGTTTTACGTCACAAAAGATGTTCACGACTGGTAAAAAAAAACAATAAAAAAATATAAAAAGTACCTCGAACTATCATATATTGGCAGAACGTTTTAGAAACATGCGCAGAAGATTCCATTTTCCCAGATCATCCACCATTGAAGTGGATTTTTAATAGTCATTCGAGATGATATATTGGTTTTACGCGACTGCGGTTTAGTTTTATACTAAATAAAGGTTTGTGCGTTATTATTAGAGGTTTTTACACTTCATTTTAAGTTACGTAGCTGAGGATTTTCGTTGTTGTTTTTTTGTTAAAATTCCGAATTTTTGGTTTTTAGTTTTTCCAACGGGATGTATTCGGATATCCAGGCCATGGAGGTTCAGATTTTAGTTTATAAATGTTACTTATAATACAACGACATTTTACCTTCTTTATTTTCGCCAACGTGAACACTTTGGATGTCATGATTAAAACTGACAAAGTTGTACGTGAATCACAATTATGCCCCCCCCCCCTCCCAAAAAAAGGAATAAAATTTCGAGCGATTTCGTCTTTACTTGCAAGTACTTCTTCGAAGAATTAATTGAGGGACAGAATGAACAGCTTTAAAAGTGTGTGGGGGAGCATCCTTTACTTAAACCCTAAGTAAAATGATAAAATCGTGTAAAATAATTAAACTTGCAATTACATTTCCAGAAACATTTTTAGAATACATTGACACTTGCCCCAACTTCAAAATTCATTTGGGGTTGTTTTAATTAGATGCTCTTACTAATTCCTACATCAGGTCTTAAATTAACATTTTAAAGGATTTTCTCCTCTCTTACCTATAGTTTGAGGAAAGGAAAGCCTATTATTTTACCATATATATATATATATATATATATATATATATATATATATATATATATATATATATATATATATATATATATATTGTATCTTGTCTCTGCTCATTCCTTAAAGAGGTTTTTATAAATTAAAACGAAAGTTCTCGGAATTTGTTTTTTCCTTGTTTGTTTTTCATTTGAACTCATGATACCATCTAATTATTAAATAGAATAAGACCAATTATGTAGCTCCTTGGTAAAGTGATCATGGTTACAACAGCCTTCTAAAACAACCGTCTCAGTTTGACTCCAAATTCGACTTAGCTAAAAGAAAGCTGACCAATCTTCTCCGCTTTTAAAGACAATAAACTTGCCCATCTTCAGTTATGAAGGGGCTCAAACCCCACTTAGAACTGCAGGTCACTCCACAACTCGAAAAACATCAGCGGTTTCGAATTGGTGATAAACCAACGTCAAAACTACAACAAAAATATCAAAAAAGATTAAGTTAATATGTACAAAATGTCAAATTTCATTCTATCAACCCATTAGACAATTTAAAACCTTTAGCCCTACTTCATGATCGAACCTCGCTCGATTTGATGATCTTAGGACATCTCCAAATTAAAAGAAAATCCAAGACTTTGTGGGTAAATTTGAGTCTGAAATTGTTATGCTAAACGCCTCGTAAACAAGGCATAAACACTAAAAAATATCAACATACCGACGAGATAAGACGAATGGAGGGGAGGGGGGCTTATTTTTCCATCTTTTAAATGATTATAATTTCGAAAAAATAACTTTTTACTCACTAAATACTATTCTAGAGATTATTTAGTTATTTTAAAAGCGAATCTCTCCCCCCCTGTTTCTGCTCTTGGGAAGAGATAGTATTTTCGTGGGGGGTTTAAAAAGACGTTTCGAAATTTAAATAGAAGAGAGGTAAAAGGATTAAGCAATTAGGACGGAGTTTTCACTAGACTAGTAGATAAAAGGCTTGGCTTCCAGGTTTGAGACATGGGTTCAATCGCAAGTGCAGACAAAAACTTTCAGCGGAACCACAAGCTCATCACCCATAGCGGACATGCTGATACCCTTGCAGGGGTAGGAAGCTACCCCTGCAACATCATACATTAGAATCAGCCGAATAGTCACAATGTTATTACAAAACCCCCCAAAAAAGGCAAAACGGGGATCGACCGACCGATCGAAATAGTGAGATGTAGAATCGCCCGCGACTAAAAAACTGACTTCCAGTGTGGCCGAAATTTTTCTTTTATTTCCTGGTCTTCTTGAATTAAGTTAGCGCTTTCATATTTTTTCTTGGTTTTGACCCTCTTGTTTTATAGCTCGCCAGTTTTCCTTTGGCGTTCTTTTTTCATTTATTTTCTTTATAGAGTCATCCCAGCTTTTTTCTATCTCAGATTTATCTTTTTACTCTTTTTATCCTTTCTGGTAGGTCCTCGTAGCCCTATTGATAGGTATGCCTTTTAGATAATTTGTTTCTTATATTTCATTTCGGTGGGTCTCTCATGTTGTTGTTTATGCGTTAACTTGCCTTAGGGACATTTCTCGAGTCTGCGGCCTCCAGAGCATCTGTTATATTTCCTCAAATTAGCTGTGGGATAGTGCTTCCTAATGATAGCAAGTAACTGTATAGGGTTTTGATTCCCCCGGAGTAGGGTTCCAATGTGGTCAATACTGGTAGCGGTTTCATATACAAATTTAGTGGCATATTACAGCTGATTAATAATATATCTCGTTTCGTAGCGCTGTTTGCTGGAATAGAGGTATGGTAAGCTGGTCCCACTCTATTCAGAATATATGATTTTTTCCATTATTTATAAATTTCGTCCAGCGTTATTTTTCGTTTTATAACTCTTATTAGTTGCTCTTTAACGGCACATTAAGTAATATCAACTCCAGAATTCATGCTGCTAAACCTAAAATTAATAAACTTTACAGATTTCGCAACCTAAATTCTAAAAGCAAAAATAAACTAGATACAGCACTAGTGAGAATCAAGCTGCTCTATGTAGTCGTTTCTCTCAACACTTCTTCAAAAAGTAACATAATGAAAATGCAGATGGTTCAAAATCAGACGGTGATTCATTCATAAAGTCAAATGGAATGACTATATAAGCTTCAGAGAACTTCACCAACGTACCGGTATCGAGCCTTCCTACACGCTCGAGCATAGACATCTGGTATAGCATTGAAGCCACTCTCCAACCAGGTGCTGCAGATGACTTGTTCAGACTAGAGGACCACGAGAATTACAAAGCCTACCTGCCATCAGCAAGATCAGAACCTTCAGCAACCATTTATAAATAGTCAAGTAAGGACCTAAAACATCAGGAAAATTAAAAATAAATAAAAGGAAAGAATAATAATTTATAAGCAAAAAAGGCTTAGTACCCCAATTATAGAAAAAAGAGCAAATGACCACTGGACATAAAACTTATTGAGATGACTCGATCCCCATGCACAGTTTCTACCTTCACCTATATTTAACTTTCACCCCTTTTTTCTACCTACCCCTGTACCTCGCCCTCTTTCTCTAGCAAAAGAATTCTTGTCGTTGCTTCTTGCCACTCTGAGAAACCTCCAGATGATTGAAACGTTAGTAAACAAGGTCTGCTAACCAAAATGTCGCTGCTCTCACTTATTCTGATTTATGATTTTACTACCTTCAAAACTTTCAATAATATAAAGATTAACCTTAGTAGGACCTTAGAAGTTTTATTATTTGAAAGAAAATGTAAAACAACATAAGGGTTTCAAATTTCTTTAGAATCAGCTGAATAGTTATGATGTTATTGTCAAAACAAAATAATTCATGGGCAAACCTTGGTAGGGACTTTGGCAATTAAATCATTCTAAAGAGAATGTAAAACAACATAAGGGTTTCAAACTTCGTTAGAATCCCCTGAATAGTTATAATGTTATTAAAAAAATAAAAAGCAAAACGGGGACCGACCGACCCACTCACCCACCCACCGACATAGTGAGATGTAGAGTCTCCCGCGACTAAAAAAACCTCGTACCGCATCTAGTTTCTCTTATCCTTCTTGTACATTTGTTGTCGGAGACACTCATCAATACTTTCCTTCAAATTTTGAGTGGTTAGAGAATATCTAAATATCATTACTGAAAGTAGTGAAGCTGATAAACTCTTTTAGCAGGTAAAAGATTTTAATTAGATTATGCGCAAATGCCAAAATCCAAAGTCAAGGTCTAGGAATGGTGATTACTCTGAAACTCATTGAAATTTTGACATAGAATGATTGTTTTACGAGGTACATCATTCATAGTAACCACAAAGAGTATTAATTTAAGGAGGAGTTAGAATAAATAAATCATTTGTAAGATGAACGAGTAGCCTTACCTAGATGAGAAAAGCAGTTTTATATTAATCACTTTAATGTATTAAAGAAAGGTAAAGTCAAGTTGGTAAAAAAATTGCTCTGAGTAAAAAAATAAATATAAATCCTTAACGGCTCTAAGAAATTACCTTGTGGAACACCAAAATTAATGTGGTTGGTAAATCTTTACATACACTAAGATAAACTGCTTAAACCGCAACTATACATACCGCCAAACCATTTTAAAGTTGTGTTTTCAGAATCTAATTAAAACAGAAATATGAACTGCAATGCGCTTTATATGTACCTCTTTTGTTATTAGGAAGATAAGAATCGTAAAATAAGAGGCAAAGCCGGGTAAACAAATTGTGTGTACATCTTTAATGATTTCATATGTACGACTATTAGAATATTTGAGTTCACAAACCAGTTGGGTGAGATGACTTTAATTTATTTGACGCCAAGCAGCCGAGGGAGATTAGTGAGGTCAAATGTATGCAAGATTTGAAAAAAGGGAAAGAATATAAAGTCACTAAGAAAAAGAATGAAGATTTAAGGGAGGGATTGGCAACTTAAAACAAATGCTATATCAATTCGACCATCATAGAAAAAAACTACATCTTTGAGGATGCCAGCTTAAGAAGTGGTAATGCCTTCATTACCCTAAACTCCAGGAGACCCTGCCGAAAGACACCGACACATTTGTGCCTGTGATTTAAGGCAGTTTGCCGCTTTATTTAACATGAACATCGATATTGCACGAGAAAATGTTTAAAATGCAAATTATTTAGACGCAGCGATATAGTAAGATCATAATTTGATGCAACTGGTGTATTTCTACCAGAGCTCTAAAAGATCTTCTTGAAATTATTCTGTATACCTACTTGGTATAGCACGCAAAAATATGCCATCAATGTTTAGCAGTGCTTATGTACGTTTGCAAGTAACTTCTAAAAATTGAATACGCGTAAAGGAAATTAAGAAAGCGACTAACTGATGCCTATTTAGATGATATCTTGCATCTGGCCTCTTCCTGCCTGCCATAAAATATTTAGAGACTGTCGAGCGAAAAACAACAAGTGTTACGCTAATACATACAGTCGTGAAAATAGGTTAAATACCAGTCTCAAACTGTTATGTTCCTTAGAGATAATATTATTAAATATATAAATATAAGCAAATGTTAGTATATAATATTACTTCCATTTATTAACTATGGCGATAGATGTGGCCCACTATTTATAACAAGGGTGCGGCCCTCATTTAAGGGAAAAGTGATCAGATAGGTTTCGTTGTAAGGTATTTAAGGAAATAAATGAAACCAAAAAGGATAAATATTTCAAGGTTATGGGCTCTTAAAATATAGCCCTTTTTGACCAGAACGAATATTAATAAAAGAGGCCATGAGGTCCTATGAAAAAATGGAAAACTGAACTCTTAGAAAGAAGAAAATATAAACTCGAATAAAGCAATCTAAACAGATACACATCAACAATAAAAGCGGGCTCTATATAGGAGAGCCACCAGCCGAGCTATTCTGAAGTACCCAAAACCACAACTACATCTCACTCATAAAACATTTACAGGATGTAGTAAATTATAATACTACAATGCCAAACCAATGCACCCGAAATATGCTATTAATTCATAAATGAAACAAAAATAGTCGGTACAAAATAAAGCAGACCAAACAGTCCTTTGCAAATCATATATATATACTATCCATATACTTGTCCAACTTACGAGGGACGGTCAATAAGTTTTGCAATTCGGATATAAGGAAACGAGATATGAGGAAGAATGTTTTATTATTTTTCAATATAACTACCTTCGACTTCAATGCACTTGCGCCACTTGTCCCTGAGGCTTCGAATTCCCGACAACCAGAAATCTCTCGACTGCTGTTCAATCCACTCCTAGACGGCGAGCTGGACATCTTCATCGTCCCCAAACCGGTATCCACGCAGTGCAGCCTTGAGCTGGCGGAATAAAAAGTAGTCGCTAGGGGCCAGATCTGAACTGTAGGGGGGGGATGGTTGAGCTCCGAGAATCCGCACTCGCGCAGGGCAGCTTGTGCAACTCTGGCCTTGTGGACTTTGACGACGTTGAAGTCGATCATGGGGCGTGAGGTTCCGTGAGGTTTCTAGGGACCCAACGGTTAGAGACCTTGGTCATGGTCAAATTGTCGTGGATGATGTTGATAACACTTCCATGTGATATTCCAAGTTCTCGCTCGATTTCTTCGACCTTCACCCGTCGATTTTCGAGGATCATCCTCTCCACACGGCCACATTGTCCTCGTTGGTCACGTCTGACGGGCGTCCTGGACGAGGGACATTTTCAAGGGACTCCCGACCATGGCGGAATTCCCTATTCCAGTGAGCAATGGTTGCATAGGAAGGGGCGGTGTTGGTGTACACTGCAACCATGCGTTCATGGATCTCTTTTGCATTCTTGGCTTCCTTGGTCAAAAATTTGATCACTGCGCGGTGCTCAACCTTCTCCATTGTTGAAAAATTTGTGACTGACGGACGATCTGCGATCAGCTACTGCTTCTTAAATAGATGAGGTAAGATCGTGCGGCTGCAGGTCCTGACTTCTCATAACTTTTCCTAACACTCCCACAAACAGCCACACCCCTTCCTCTGTTTTGCCCTACCGATTCGCAAAACTTATTGACCTCCCCTCGTAGTTTTATACTTACCAACAGTAACACTGCTAATTAATTACCTCACTGGAGAGCCATTCCAAAATACCAGCACCTTTAGACTATAAAATTTCTTCATTACCAGTTTCATGTTATGATCTCTTGTCATTTTGTCACTTGATATCTAAAGAGGTTCGAGTTACATCATACGAATGTTTGAAAAGCTCAAAGGTATGACTCAGATTCCCGTGAATTTCTGGCAAAGAAAATATTTTGTGGAGAGAAGCCTAGTATCACTCTTTTGAACCTAGTCAATCATATTCAAGTTTTTAACCAGTTTGGAAGACCCAGCTTGAGCACAATATGCCAGAATTTTATGCTAAAGGGATGAATAGCTTAAAAATCACTTTTTGCTTTAAATTATACATTTTTCTTTATAACACTCAACAATGCGTAAGCTTTCTCTCTGGTTTCAAGAAAATATTTATGTATCTAAGCATCCAACGAGGTGATAACCCCTAAGCCGTTTTCTTCATCAACTTCCTTTAACCAGCTACTATTCAGAGCATGATAACTAAAAGACATATTCTGTGTACCAACATGCATTAAATTTAATTTATCACGTACTTATCAGCACAAAGAAAGAGCTTTACTTTATATTCCTGAAAATTAGTAATCCATTTTATACCTGAGAATGTGACAGCTATTTTAGTATTGTCAGCATTTTCCAAACTGTTCTACCACCGAGTTTCTAACCCATGAAAATAAAATAGAAGCAATACTAAGCACCGGCTCATACCTACACTTGTAACCATATAAAAATCACTTTGTTTTCTATTTTTCAGCTAATAACTAATCCAACAAGAAATCCAAACCAATTTTGCTTTGACCAATCAATTTTCCCTCTGAAGTTATTTATCGAAATAATTAATAAAATCTAAGGAAACTACACACAAACGCATATATATATATATATATATATATATATATATATATATATATATATATATATATATATATATATATATATATATATATATATATATATAGAGAGAGAGAGAGAGAGAGAGAGAGAGAGAGAGAGAGAGAGAGAGAGGGAGAGAGAGAGAGAGAGATAAAGAAAGAGAGAGAGAGATATATAGATAGATAGATTCTTCTAGCGGTAGAATAACCTATTGAGTTGAATTGTGAGGACTAAGCTGAATAAATAGGGAAGAAAACGTGGTGCGAGGACAGAGTTTCGAAGGCCTGTCTCACAGAAAAACAACGGTTGAAATCTTGAGGTCTGCTTGAACGAAGTCGATCTTTGAGGTCTTGTCCGTTCTTGAGCCTCTCCGCGATACTGTGGACGGCATCCGGCTGACGTTGAGCCGCTTGGCTATCTTGAACTTGTGGCCCTCGCACATGAGTGCAGAGATCTCAATTCTTTTAATTCTCATCTCGCACACAATGGAAAAGACACTTTAATGTTACGTGCTTGAAAATTAGATCTTCAACGGAACTTTTTCAATCACACACGATATATATATATATATATATATATATATATATATATATATATATATATATATATATATATATATATATATATATGTGTGTGTGTGTGTGTATGTGTATGTGTGTGTTTGTGTGTGTTTAAAAACTTGTTTTTTTAATGCAGACAATGTTCTTTCTTGGGCAAATTCCAAAAAAGTGCTCTTGAGTTTGTTTGTTTGTTGTTAGGCTATTGCAAATCGCATCATATTTTATTATACATCATTTAGAAAGTAATTTCAAAATGAGAGCTTCGCCCCACGTACTCCTGCAATTTTTAAATAAAATCGTAATCACTAACTATAATTTAAGAAGGGGATTTTTTTCAGTATTTGAATAATAATTTCATCTTAGTTTGGTTATGACTTATGTTTTTTATCAAAGTTATCTCTAATAATTCTTTTATAATATCAAAAAACAAAATGGTGAAGTTCCTAAAATTTATTTTTATATATCTTCTTCTATAACTATATTTTAGCAACGTGTTATTTTGAAAGGGGGGAAATTATTAGAATTGGCGAAGTTCAGAAAATTTATACAAATTTAACCATGGCTGCTTTTTTTAAAGATTTCAAATTTTAATCTTAGTAGCAAAGCGCAAGCTCCCCACGTAGGGAGAAGTGGCCAAGCCATTGCCTGGTATTCCTAATTCGAAAGACTAACATTAGATTCGAATCCCAAATGCGATTGCTATGTAAATGTAGTTAAGTCTCTATTTTTTTCTAGCGTGTCCCTTGCTTCAGACATACATATAAGCTTCCCAAGATGGTGGTTACTGTATTTGTCGTCATAGCAACAGAATTAGAAATGTGCCCACATTTAGTAGTGAAGAAGCTATATAGTGTATATCTATCTGATGGATATATATATATATATATATATATATATATATATATATATATATATATATATATATATATATATATATATATATATATATATGCCAATTTTTTTGAAGACCATTGTGTATTTTGCCTTAATTAATTTCCTTTGGCAACTTTCTCTTCTTCTAACTATCTTTTTTATTCCATCTTGTAGATGGTGGATTACTTATCCAGTATTTATCTCTTTATTAAATGAATGTGTTTGTTAAAAAACAAACTAAATTGCTAAGTTTTCTATCTTATTCGATCATCTTCGGAGCGTTTTGAAATGTTCTTGCCTCCTTTACTGATGTAATGAGTGGAGTGAGGATCTGGTAGAAAGTAGAGTGAAAGAAAACTCAAGATAGTATAAAGTTAGAATGTGGAGAGAATGATAGGATAGATAGAAAATATTGTGTAAAGAGTATGTGTTGATGGGATGAGAATGAGTGTAGGATGAACGATGAGATGAGGATGATAGTGGTTTGTACCAGGTTGCCTGGCTAACGCTTTCCTTTTTGTTTTGCTTTGCTTTTTGATGTGATTTTAAGTTTATTAGGTATAAAAATTTAGCATTCGAGCCTTTGTTTTCTTTTTACTTAATCGAGCATCTTTAATTTTTTGTATTTATTAGTTGTTTTTTTGCTTTTTTTTTGTTGTTTTTTTTATTAGTTGGCGAAGGTCGCCAACTATTACATGGGTCAACTCAAGGAAAGATTATTGGACATCATGGAAAATAAGCCACACACATATTGCCAATACGTAGATGACATCTACATCAACGTCCAAAACGAAGAACATCTCGTTAACATCAAGCAACATTTTGAGGAGAACTCCCTGCTAAAATTCACTTATGAATTGAGCACGGGCAATAAACTCCCTTTCTTGGATGTTGTTGTTCATAACATCAACGGCAGCTACATCACTAAAGTACATAGGAAAAGTACTGGCATGGGAAGATGCCTCAATGCAGAAAGTGAATGCATGAAAGATACAAAATAAGCGTAATCGGCTCATGCATCCACCGAGCTTACAAATACTGCTCTACTTGGGAACTTTTTCACCAAGAGATTGCACAAGTAAAGCAAATACTCGTGAATAATGGTTTCTCAAACTGCATGATTGACAAACAACTCCAATAATTTTTAAATAACCATTACAAACATGCGGATAAAACTGAAAGTAATCATGAAGAAGTCAATAACATCAAAGTGTATTACAGAAGCCAGATGTCCACGTCCTATAAAATAGATGAAAAAAAACATCAAGGAGATTATTAACCGTAACATCAAGGTTAAAAATCAAACGGATGAAATCCAACTCATCTGTTATAAAATAACAAAAGCCAGCAATCTTCTGATGAAAAATAACCTCTGCTTAAAGTCCTCGAATTTCAAGTCAACCAACATAGTTTACGAGTTCACCTGCCCCAATGAAGACGTTAAGCTTTATACAAACTCTAAATATATTGGCATGACAACTACCACACTTTCGAGACGGTTAACTATGCATCTAAAAAGCGGAGGCCGAAGAACCATATGGAGAGTGTACATAATATTAACCTAACGAGAGATATGCTCGTTGATAACACCATTATTAAAAGAAAAGAGGTTAATAAAGCGAAATTTAACATCTTAGAAGCTATATTAATAAATGAAGATAAGCCGGCCATCAACAGTCAAGCGACAAGCTGGAATCGAACATTAAAACTATTTCAAAAATTCCACGCACAGTAGTGGCTCATTTCCTCTAACGTTACGTTTAACCAAGGCGGAATAAATATCCCTTAAAAATCGTTTTCTTTTACTGAGTACAGAGCCAGAGAATACACAGTACATCAGTACATTTACCTGCAACTCATCGTACGAAACGGATCTCTTCTCAAGCTCTCCGAAGAAGTTTATCACCGGCAAAGGCGGGAAAGGAAAGGGAAGCCACGCCAAAAACGTGAACTTGCCACACTTTTTCCTCACGGGAGCTCCAGAAATCGAAGATAATTTACGGAGCCACACATAGCCGACCCATGTCTGGCTAATCCCCCCCGCTGCCCCCTTATCGGGGCGATGGAGCGGAAATGAACTGAACTGCTATTCATCTAGTCTCGCCTGTGGAACTCTACGGAAGAGACCACTCGGTTACGAGGCGATGCTGAAAGCTTTAGGGAAGAGTTCACTCTAATCTCTAAGGGTAGTTTGCGGCCAAGACCACAGGGGGACATGCAACCGTCCATGTGTAAGTTGGAAGCAGCATAGATAGCCAAACCCCAGACAAGGTGGCATCCCCGGGCGGTGGTAGTTGACTCTATCATCACCCATCATTAAGTCCGCCGCTTTTTACCCGTCTGAGGGGCCCCTACGGGTTCGCCCACAATCATTCATCCATCCCATCCAAAAAGAAGAATCAGACCCTACAGTAAGGGAAATACAGCGACAAACATCCCAAACCCACTTGAAGGAGACAGCAACCCAACCGCAATGGACGACCGAGAAGGAGCGGGAGAAACTCTCCTTGGCACAGACGCTGAAGAGCATATATGTGGATATAGTAGTGGTCCTCCTACGGCTGAAAGACCAATACAATGGTTACGTGGCTCTATGCGACACGGAGAAAGACCTCCTTTTGAGTGAGGGCACAGCCAAGAAACTCGGCAAAATAGGATTAGCCCCCTGGACGCCGCCTGACGTCCAAACAAAAAGATCAGTAATATGCCGGCGTCTTGACCCATGGGTAGGCAAACATACAGACAAAGAGATAAAAGAAGAGCTAAAAGAGAGCAAGAATGGGCAAAAGTCGAAGACGTAATTAAATTCAAGGACCAGAATGGAGAGGATCACAGCCACGTCTTTAAAGTAATCTTCCGATCGACAGAGATCGCAAAGAAAGCCACCGAGTAAGGACCCCTAGCATTTTACACGAAAATCTCCCCCGACAAGATAAAAAGGGAAACATTCGTTTCAGTGCAAGTGTGCTTCACATGCTACGCGCTAGAAAAGCACCCAACCAAGCAGTGTACCTTCAAAGGAAATGGACATAGGACTCTGGCCATGTCATGCCCAGTAAAAAAGCAACTTATTCGGAAGAAGAAAGCCGATATCAACGCAGATGAAGAAAGGAGAAAAAATACTACCTACGCTGCAGCGACAGCTAACGGAAGCATCTCTGCACCCACCGCACATACCACAACATCAATATTGAGGGCACCATGAGGCCCAACTTAATACTGTGCATAATGCATGCACACTTTGTCAACATGGCGAGCCCAAGTTCTTATGCAACCTAACTCAACACCATGCTTGAGAAAAACGGACTAAACAAATGTGGTCCACGGAGAACCCACTCTCGAATGAATTGTACAAAATGAATATGACTACAAAAGGAACTACTAGCCAAATAGAAGAAGAAGACAAAAGTGAAATAGATACCGAATCAGAGGAAGAAAGCACAAAAGTGACCTCAGAAAAACAAAAATAAAAAATTACCACCCAACACTTCAACATCAAATTTTACGGATCTCATGCTTACCCCATTCCTAAGCAATACAAGCAGAAAGAAAATAGTCGACGGACTAGTCAAGGGAAAATTTAGATGGGAATACGAAGCAGACGCAGACGAAACGGAAGTTCACAACTCACTGAAAAAGGGCATGTTATACATCGCTCCAGAATCACGCAGCAACATCTCATGCGGGGAATTCAAAAAGAAAAGAAATGGACGCACTCGATCCTCAGGCCGACCAGAAAAGGCAAAGTCAAGTAGAGAACATAAGCAATCATAACAGCAATGGACACGTATCATCGTAAGCTTAAAATATTCACCTTGAATGTTAACGGCTGGAAGAAAAAACGCATAATCTACTCGAACATAGTAAGACAGGAAGATCCAGACCTAATAATCCTAACAGAACATGGCATATCCACAGATACAGAAACAATAAAAATCCCCAATTATAAATTCTTAACAACAAACCACTCACATTCAAGATATGACGGAGTTGCCCTAGGCATAAAAAAAAGTATACACTTTACTGAAATAAAAGGGCTAGAGGAATCATTTTTAGCTGTGAAAATAAAAATGACTACAGGTGACCTGGTCATAGCTGGGGCCTACCAACCACCTAGATGCTCGTACCTACCGATACCCAATTTCATCAAGCTATTCCGTAGAAAAGCCTTAACCTTTCTAGCCGGAGACCTTAATGCAAGGTGCAGAGAAGGAGGGTACACAACCCATAAAAACGGTACAGGAAAAACCCTACAACTCCTGATGCAAAGAAGCCTAATAAACAGAGAAGGACCTGACTTCCATACGTATCTCACAGCCCGAGCCTCGACTACCCCAGATATTATTTTAACTAATCAAAACTTCAATTTAAATCACCACACACACCCAGGTCCTGCAACTCCCTTCGATCATTTAAGCATAATTACCACCATCTCAACTTCACCTATCCAAATAAAAATATCACGAATAAAAGCAACCAGCAAAACAAACTGGGATGGATTCAAACAATACTTAAACACAATAGAAACCGGATCCCTTAACAACCAAAGTAAAGAGGCAATAGATGCCCAACTAGAGTTAATCACCAGTAAAATCAGAGAGGCGGACAGTTTACACACCCCAACAATAGAATACAGAACCATACCTGCACCTAGATGGACCCAAGAGATCCAAGATGAAATGGATGCATTTCAAAATGTAATAAATGAAATCAGTGTCTCGGGTAATACGATCGAAAGGTACAGAAGCATTATCATAATTAGAAGGAGGATAGACACCCTCATCAAGAAAAATTCAGGCAGGCTCTAGGATAACATAATAGGTAAGATGGAGATAGAAAAGGATCCAAGGAAATTCTGGAGTCAATTCAGGAAATTACGCGGATCACAGCCAAAAGAACAAATAAGCCTGAAAATTCAGAACAAGGAAGTAGAGCAAAATGAGGAATTACGAGAGCATTTCCGAACGCACTGGACGAAAAAAAATTCTATGTCACGTGAAGAAAATCAAGATTTCGACCTAAACTATGAGGAAGAAATCATACGTAGCCTAGCAACACAACGCGAACACATGAAACCGTTTAGAAACGTCGACGAACAAAGAGGCAATCCCTTGGGGGAAGGAAAGCCATTTACTATGAATGAATACCTGACAGCATTAAAATAATTTAGATAAAAGGCTCCAAGACAAAGTGAGATATCTAAAGCTCACTTAATTAATGCCCCAGATAATGTGCACGAATCGGTAGTGAAGATCTTCAATGCCTGCCTAAATATGGGATACTTTCCCCAAGCATTTAAAACGGCAAAGATGATCTTCCTGCCGAAGCCGGACAAACCGAAACATCAAGTCGAAAGCTTCCGTCCTATCTCGCTCCTGGAATTTCTAGGCAAAGTCTTAGAAAAGCTCCTTAACGAAAGGTTGATCAACCATCTTAACACAAACAACCTATACAACCCACAACAACACGGGTTCCGGAGCAACCGAGGGACGGACACCGCGCTAGCAATCATTCCCGAAAAAATTGCTACTGCAACAGCGCGAGGCAACAGAGTTGACATTGTACTTCGTGATGTTGCCAAAGCCTTTGACAAGGTGTGGTTTCCCGACCTAAAAGCCAAAATCTGCGACCTTAGCCTGGAAATAAACCTCTGCAAAATACTCTGCAGTTACTCTGCATGAGAGTAAAGCGATATTGCAGATAAACGGCAAAACGGGCGATGCAATCAACCTGCAAACGGGAGTGCCACAAGGAGGCTGCCTTTTACCTACGCTGTACACAGTGTATACCAGGGACCTTCCACATCCAACTGATGAAAGTTCGTTGTACATACAATTAGCGGACGATATCACTCAGATAGGGAAAACCCCAAGGACATCGCCTTAAGAACAGGTATAGAAATTAAAAACCTAAATGATTACGAGAAAAGGAATAAAATAAAAAACTAACAAGGATAAGTTCAAACTTATTCCCATGAACAGAAGGAAAAAAGCGACTGTACGCGTAGATGGAGAGGCATATCCTTTCTCAACAGAAGGACATGTCCTCGGACTAAAAATAACAACGACAGGCTATACAAGTCACCTAACACAAAAAATCATAGAAGCAAAATCTACCTTATCAGCGCTATACAGATTCAGGCAACTTCGAACCAAAAATAAAAGAAAACTATACCTGGCCCTAGTTCAACCCCTAGCTCCTATACCCAATTGTACCGTTGAATACACTAATTAACTCCCAAATCAGGAAGATCCAAAGAGTCCGAAATCAAGCTACTAGATTCATAACAAACACAGGAAGACTAGATTACATACCAGCAGAAGAACTCTACCGCAGATCTACTATTGAACCCATAAACATAGTCATACTAAAAAAGAGCAAGAAAGCTGTGGGAAAAGCTTAAAAATACGATTCCACAGAATATAATAAACCAAAGCATCGTACGAGAAGACCAAATCCATCGTACGCAATATAAACAACGCTTCAACGGTAGCCTGATAAAAACGTTAATAAACGTCAACCCAATCTATAGGTAGTAAACCATAATGCAACATCTAGAAAGAACAACCGATTGCGACTACCAAATATACAACCCAAATGAGAATCCCGATGAAGAACTATTATATTTATATTATAGCATTAATAATAATTTTAAAAAAATAAATAAATAAATAAAAAATAAAATAAAAATAAAAAACAAAAAAATGATACAAACGCTCTATTGAGCAAAAGAAAACAAGGGTTCCAATGCTTAAAATAATAATGTATCACAAAAATATAATAAAATTAAAAGAAAAACGAAAGCGTTAGCCAGGCAACCTAGCACAAATCTCTATCATCTTCACATATCCTCCTACACACATTAACACACACACACAACAATTTAATTTCTATCTATCCTATCTCACTCTCTCTACATATTCTAACTTTATTTATCTTATCTCTTTTCCCTTTACTTTCTGCCAGATCCTCCCTCCACTCATTACATCGGTAAAGGAGGCAAGAACATTTCAAAACACTCCGAAGATGATCGAATAAGATCGAAAGCTTAGCACTTAGTTTGGTTTTTACCAAACACATTCATTTAAAAAAGAGATGAATACTGGACAAGTAATCCACCATCTACAAGATGGAATAAAAAAGATAGTTAGAAGAAGGGAAAATTGCCAAAGAAAAGGAATTAAGGCAAAATACACAATGGTCTTCAACCAAATTTGCATTCAAGAAAGACTGCTACCCAACTACGCTAATAAATATATATATATATATATATATATATATATATATATATATATATATATATATATATATATATATATATATATATATATATATATATTGGGCGATGGGGCGATTTGCCGGCGAGGCAATGACGAAAAATAATCCAATCATTTATCTAAATCCATTTATTCAAAGCAACGTTTCGAGTTTGTGTGTTCATCTTCTGGTTCCTAGAAATATATAATAATTCCTTAGCAATTTAACAATAATGAGAAATATAGTTTTAGATTACTTACATGAATTAATTGTAGTAACTGTGGAAATTAGGGTGAATGCTTAATTCACTCTATGCAATTTAAATAAATAATACTGCAAAGTTATGATATACAAAAGGTTTTGGGTAACTATAGTGAAGAACACAACTTAACACTAAGCGGTGAAATATTTCAACTGACGAATATTTGACGAATATTATTGAGTATGGTTTGATAAGTTGTGGTTTTTATAGAACATGAAGAGGAACTGACGAATCATCTCAATTAAGAGTAGGTTTTAAAGCTTTAATATATATTGATTCTGCGATCCTAAGTATGTGCTGGATATGATTTTAAAGTTATTTATTGTTATTGACGTTTTACAATTTATTATATCGTCTCTTACAGGTGAATGTTCTTTTGTCGAAAGAGCAGACCCTGTTCGATGGTTAATTCCCATATGCGAAGAATAACGAGCCCCCAATGATCGCACAGTGTTGCCGATGTATGAGCCGAGGAACAAACGGGACAAATAAATTTGTAGACAACACCACTGCGCAAAAAATCAGGTGTTCAATCCTTTACAGGAAAAAAAATTGTATTGATTTATCATTTACAAATACGAATCTACATTCAATTTAAGATGAATATTGTTTAACAAGTAATGAGAATTTTCGTCCGCACAATTTATTTATAGTTCCCATTTCTGGAAATTTAAACTAATGGATCTGCTTAGAGACTGTAGGTATATTTATTTTGAGTGAATAAATATTTTTTCGAAATATTAGAATCATTTTATCAATGTATAACGACGGATAGCTACTCGTATTATTAGTAAAGTACGTTTTTAATTTTAGGAATTCGAGATGCATAGAGTCGTAAGTGGAGGAGAGATTATAACTCGGTATAACAAGGTTTTTATGGCTGAAATTTTGTATTTAAAATCACACAAACTGAAAAAGTTTATTCCTAACACAGTGAACTTAGGCTTTCGGAAAACTGTTGTGACAATAATAAATTGTAAAACGTCAATAAAAATAAATAACTTTAAAATCATAGCCAGCAATAAATGTCCGACCACACTCAAGATCGTAGAATCAATATATATTAAAGCTTTAAAACCTACTCTTAATTCAGATGATTCGTCAGTTTCCCTTCATGTTCTGTAAAAACCACAACCTATCAAACCATACTCAATAATATTGGTCAAATATTCGTCAGTTGAAATATTTCACGGCTTAGTGTTAAGGTGTGTTCTTCACTATAGTTACCCAAAACCTTTTGTATATCATAACTTTGCAGTATTATTTATTTAAATTGCATAGAGTGAATTAAGCATTCGCCCTAATTTCCACAGTTATTACAATCAATTCATGTAAGTAATCTAAAACTATATTTCTCATTATTGTTAAATTGCTAAGGAATTATTATATATTCCTAGGAACCAGAAGATGAACACACAAACTCGAAACGTTGCTTTGAATAAATGGATTTAGATAAATGATTGGATTATTTTTCGTCATTGCCTCGCCGGCAAATCACCCCATCGCCTAATATATTAATATATATATATATATATATATATATTTATTTATTAGCGTAGTTGGGTAGCAGTCTTTCTTGAATGCAAATTTGGTTGAAGACCATTGTGTATTTTGCCTTAATTCCTTTTCTTCGGCAACTTTCTCTTCTTCTAACTATCTTTTTTATTCCATCTTGTAGATGATGGATTACTTGTTTAGTATTCATCTCTTTTTTAAATGAATGTGTTTGGTAAAAACCAAACTAAATTGCTAAGCTTTCGATCTTATTCGATCATCTTCGGAGCGTTTTGAAATGTTCTTGCCTTCTTTACCGATGTAATGAGTGGAGTGAGAATCTGGCAGAAAGTAAAGTTACTTTTAATCCGGTTACTCGTTAAAGCTTTCTCATTTATTCTTTCTTATTAATTTTGGATTTAAAAAAAAAATGACAGTTTTGAGATGTTTTCTAATATTCCATCTTGTTTTCTAATATTCCTCTGTTTTGTTTTCTAATAATAAAATAATTGACTTTAACGTTCACACCTTTGTATTTTTGTCTCATGCAGGTTGTTCTATCTTCTGCAAAATTATCGATTATTTCCTCCATTAGTGGTTGCTGTGTAAAATAGGACAAAAATTCCTCTCCAAGATAAAGTAACCAACCCGCCTTACGACTATATACCTAAACGCGCGCATAACACCACACACATTTCCATATATAAATATTCGTTGTCATCCACAAACGTCTAGATAATTTCTTAAAAAATATATTTATAAATAAAATACATCAATATAATAAAAGTTATTAAAATTTATAATAAAATATTAAAATCCCTCTGTTTTTTCTTGTTAAAACACAACGAGTTCTAATTCTCTAAACTTGGCTCCTCGGGAAAACCAATCAAAACGCTTGAAAATTTGACCTTGACCCTTGTCTGAATCTCCCCTGTTCCTTTCAGTCTTCACTCCTCTATCCCCAAATTCCGCTCATACTTCTGGAGTGGCGAGGAATTAGGTGAAAGGGAAGGCTATCTGGAGTACAAGCTCAGGTCCAGTATCTAGTAAGTAGGAACATTTATTTATTTAAATATAAAACCGATGAAGAAATCCTTTCATTTTTTTTAAATAATGAATCGTAAACAAAGAGATAAAGTTACTGTAAGTGAAAATATCCAGAGAATAAATAGTCGATTAACAAAACTACATAGGTAGCTTTTGTAAATCTTAGGCACCAAGAGAGGATGCAGCCCCTTCCAAACGCGCACTTATTCTGATCCAATGGCAACTATTACACTCTTACAGAGAGGAAGGAGGTATCTTGCTAATTCCAAAGACAGAAAAAGAAAAATTACTAGATTAAAGATGACGCTGAGTGGAGAGCAATCCTTGTTAATCTTTGGGGTTCCAGAGTATCATCAGAAAACGATAAAGAACAAGACTGCACAAGGGACAATACGCGAGTACAAGCTTAAGTGAACTCTTGCTGTCCTGTAATAAGAGAGAAGAAAACGAATACAAAACAGGAAAATTAATAAAGACGCGGGGGGGGAAATGGTTCGAGAAGGATGAAGAACTTGATGTGTTTCTTACTAGCAAGCGACTCTTTTAAGCTCCGGCCTAACCTAACCTAACCCGAGTGGTAATAACGCTCCAGGAACCAAAGATAAAACATATTGGTGCTGGTAGTTACGGAATGTGGGTCGCGATTTCAGTTAACTTTTTCATATTAACTGCTATGATCTGGGTTCGAATCCAACATTATGCTATCCCTACGAATCAGACGAATCTGCGGCCATACCTATGCTAAAAACTAGGCACCGTTGCAACGTTAAATTTATGTCCGTGGCCACCCCACAGAAAAAAGCTCCTTTAAATAAAACATTAAAGGAATTTAGTCAAAAAATAGAAGTAAAAGAATGAAAGAAACGTGTTTCTTAATTGAGTCTCGTTAAACCGGAAGCAGAAACACCTCGTTGGCTATCAAACAGATCATTTTATTCTTAAAAGAGCGAGATTAAGATTGATCTCTTGACCAATGTTTACGAAAAGAGACTTCTAAATAAAGTGAAGTTAGGTTATGTGAGAATGTATTTGTGGTCCATAAGCTGCGTCTTAGGAGAAGACTATGTTGAGTGATTACTTAAGGGATGTAACTCCCCAAGCCTCCTTTCATTCCGAGTCGAGGTCAAAAGAGGATAAAAAACAAATTCAGATAATAAAATGGGTACTAGAAAACAAAAAGAACTCAAATAAATCTTAAGGAATCTTTTGTTGATTTAACAAAAGATATTTTATTTTATTATGTGGTTTAAATTTGAAATTATTAACTGGAACAAATGTTTTTATTTAATTCAAAAATTAGTTGTTTTTCTCGACTATTAATTGCTAAACTCGATCCTAATTGGTGATTATTACTATTCTTTTTCGTAAATCTCAGAGTACGCAAGAATCGTAACCACAAAACCCTCTTAACACATAAATAAAGGTGATTAAAGATTCCATATCTTATTCCCGTCTTCATTCTCCCTTTCATCCTCACCCAGTACTTCCACCTCACTCATTTGCAATGCCCCAATTTAGGGACTTGGCACTCCCCCATTTTCTCCCCTTCCCTGAGTGGCCTGATCTAGAACGAAAGCGAAAGGCGTTTACGGGTCTACGTACATTCGTGCGTACGGCAGTAAATAAGTACACACGCGCATATACACTCCCCCCCACCCCTTAACCCCTATTGTCGATTGACCCCCGCGATCGAGGCGTGTGCTGCGATGAATACGGGCTACTCCACGCTGTCTGCGCTACATAGTGGTGCCAAGTGGTTTAAAGTGCCAGTATCGGAGCAGATCCAAGTGCCGAGGCACTCCTCCAAATCGGTTTCCTAGCAACGGGAGGTGTTTCGTAGCTGTTTGGTCTTCTTTGTGATATGGTTAGTGTGTGAATTGACTTGGTGGAAACTTCAACGATATTGAAGTAATTATCAAATAGTAAAACTGATCGAGGTAAGGTGTTTTCATGGTGCATGGGTGTAAAGACGCATTTGCGTTTCTTTTGGTGTTTGGATTTGTTGTTGCAATGTGGAATGTGCAGGTTGTTATTTATTTTCGAGCACATTTTCAGGGGCATTAAAAGATTTGTTCCGTGAAAAGACCCGCTAAAATGCGGAATGGGAGTAAGGGTGTAGGAAAGTTGCGCGGCCTAGAAGTTTCTACCATCTGAGAAGTGTAATCGTTTCATGTACCTCCTACACATTTTTCTTCCTCTAACCTTACCACTTTGTGGCTTCTCTTAAAATCTTTCAAGGCGTAGAAGCTCTCGTTGAAATTCGCTTTTTTGATGCTCCCCCTAAATTTTTTGCATCTTATTACAACACTCTCTTTCTCTCCTCCTCCTTTCCTTCCCAACCTACTATAATTTGGATAGTTCTGCACTATACACATAACACAAGGTAACAACGATGCGAACTGGTTCATTTATTCCAACCAATTAAACAGATCTTAGCGTTAGGTGATATATATATATATATATATATATATATATATATATATATATATATATATATATATATGGGAAATATCACGAAAGTTAGCGTGTGATAACTATAAATATGAATATGTACCACGGAAGGAAACTGAATAAAAGACGGATTGGAGTTTGTACTTTCGTCTATTCGACTTTTTCAAACTCACGAGTTTGAAAATGTCAAATAGACGAAAGTACTAATTCCAATCCCTCTTTTATTCAGTTTCCCTCCGTGATTCATATTCATATATATATATATATATATATATATATATATATATATATATATATATATATATATATATATATATATATATATATATATATATATATATATATATATATATATATATATATATATATATATATATATATATATATATATATATATATATATATATATATATATATATATGGTACACAAATGCACAAAGTATCGCGTGAGGGCAGAAATAAATAAATAAAAAACCCTATTTTTTTTTTACTCCCGTTCTTACCACTTTCTCTTACTCTCTGACCAGGGTTTGAAAAAGATTATGATCTGACTAATTATTTCCTCAATTCTAATTTTGTTTGACTTTTTCTTCTCAGTTTTAACTTTTTCCGTGCAAAAGTTCAGGTTAATCCTGGCCCCAATGATAGAAATATTGTAGGGTAGTTATATTATGTGACCTCTCGTTTACCTTTTCTGATTTGGATTTAAGATGCCGCATCGTTTATTGTCTCAATTTCTGATAAGAGCTCATTTTTTTTGTGAAGGCGTTTCCTATATTTTCTCTAAGAGAAAATGTAGGAAACGCCTTCACAAAAAAATGAGCTCTTATCAGAATTTGAGACAATAAACGATGCGGCATCTCAAATCCAAATCAGAAAAGGTAAACGGGAGGTCACATAATATAACTACCCTACAATATTTCTATCATTGGGGCCACGATTAACCTGAACTTTTGCACGGAAAAAGAGTTAAAACTGAGAAGAAAAAGTCAAACAAAATTAGAATTGCGGAAATAATTAGTCAGATCATAATCTTTGGGTATATAGGGGCGTGGCCAAAAGTTTTCGGACAGTTGGAATTTTTCTTATTCATTTGACATATCTATGAATATGTTTGTGTAAGTTTGGATTTATGAGTCCAATACATCTGGAAAGAAAATAATAGTACAAACTTCTTTATAAGCTTTTTTTGAAAAATATCTAAAATGACGATGCTATTGAAATGTATAAATTCTTTGTATCATCATTAGTATGTTAGTCAAAATATCTCCATAGAACACATCCTATTTGTTGATTAATATGATATTCCTTGTCTACAGCATCAGATAATATGATAAATGTGAAATCACGTTACTATACCGGGGACGAAAGAAGTATGATACGAAGTCTACACGAGGAGAGGCTGAGCTGTCGACAAGTCGTCCGGATAATGGAGTGGGGACCAATTTAGAGCACTGGTCGTACAGAAGTGGCGGAATGTATTAGCAACATAAACTCAAAAAAATAAATCTCTATTCTTCTGAAATTACTTCTCTAAGTTTTCTAGTGATCAGATGGTAACAAATTGCACTTTATAAATGGAGGATGGTGCTTCAAGCTACAGAGCCAAAAAGAGAAAGAGACTTACAGTAGAAATACCTGATCAGATGACTTCCTTTTCAATCTTTCTTATGGGTACGAGTGGTAGGTGTTGTAATACGAGGGGCGGTCAATAAGTTTTGCGAATCGGTAGAGCAAAACAGAGGAAGGGGGATGGCTGTTTGTGGGGGTGTTAAGACAAGTTATGACAAGTCAGGACCTGCAGCCGCACGCTCCTGCCTCGTCTATTTAAGAAGCAGTAGCTGATCGCAGATCGTCCGTCAGTCACAAATTTTTCAACAATGGAGAAGGTTGAGCACCGCGCAGTGATCAAATTTTTGACCAAGGAAGGCAAGAATGCAAAAGAGATCCATGAATGCATGGTTGCAGTGTACACCGACACCGCCCCTTCCTATGCAACCATTGCTTGCTGGAATAGGGAGTTCCGCCATGATCGTGAGTCCCTTGAAGATGACCCCCGTCCAGGACGCCCGTCAAACGTGACCATCGAGGACAATGTGGCCGTGTGGAGAGGATGATCCTCGAAAATCGACGGGTGAAGGTCGAAGAAATCGAGCGAGAACATGCATGGAATATCACATGGAAGTGTTATCAACATCATCCACAACAATTTGGCCATGACCAAGGTCTCTGCCCGTTGGGTCCCTAGAAACCTCACGAAACCTCACACCCCATGATCAACTTCAACGTCGTCAAAGCTCGGAGGATCTGCCTCTCCTGTACAACCAAGACCCAGCGGGATTCGAGTCACGCATAGTGACAGGTTATGAAACATGGGTCCATCACTGGGATCCCGAGACCAAGCTCGAAAGCATGGCCTGGAAGCACAGGGGCTCTCCGACCCCCATCAAGTTCCGGACCTAACCCTCAGTCGGGTAGATCATGGCCACCATCTTCTTGGATTCTGAGGGAGTGTTGATGGTGGACTATGCGCCTCGTGGAAGGACCATCACAGGCCAATATTACACCAGGGAACTGGCTGGGTTAAAGAAGTGCATCCGTCAAAAGCGGCGCGGCAAGTTGACACGCGGTGTCCTGCTCCTCCACGACAATGCCCCTGTCTACAAGGCCAGAGTGGCACAAGCTGCCCTACGTGAGTTCAGATTCGAGGAGCTCAACCGTCCTCCCTTCAGTCCAGATCTGGCCCCTAGCGACTACTTTTTATTCCACCAGCTCAAGGCTGCACTGCGTGGACGCCGGTTTGGTGACGATGAAGATTTCCATCTCGCCGTCCAGGAGTGGATTGAACAGCAGTCGGGAGATTTCTGGTTGTTGGGAATTCGAAGCCTCAGAGACAAGTGGAGGGGAAGTCGAGGGTAGTTATATTGAAAAATAATGAAACACTTTTCCTCATATCTCGTTTCCTTATATCCGAATTGCAAAACTTATTCACCGCCCCTCTTATCTCTATTATTAATTATGCATTTTAGTAGCATGACTGAATTATTCAAACAAGATTTGATTGTTAACGTTGTAGTTGTATTCAGGACGTAATCTTATGGGTGGAGTTTATTGAGGGCTGGTTCTGTCTACATAAATGAGTAAATCAGATATATTTTATCATCTGTAGAATTATATTATCCGTTTAGGGGCCTTAATTACTAGTCATTCTTGTGCATAGAACGAACAAATATTTGTTATCAGAAAGTAATAAACTCAGGAGCCGGTAGTTCGTTAAGTGAAATGGTATCATTTATGACTCGCCCGGTTACTTGAAAGTTAAAGAACTTTTCAGCAATTAACTATGGCGGGCAGAAATCAGCAGGTTTCACTAAATTATACAGATTTTAAGAACCCTGTGCGCTTTATTACACAAAAATCCTTTCACTTAACTTCTGAAAAGAATATTAGGAATGGAAATTCGGATTAGAACATTTATGGATGACCTAAATGGTAAATGCAGCAAATTACGATACGAGAATTGGATAATAAAGAACATAAAGGGATTCGTTGAAAGACTTACAATGACGATTGAATAAGGCCGATTGCATAGTTTCGAGGAATGTTGAACTCGAGACAGAGTGAATATTTTGAGTTTTTACTTCAAGGACGATATAGTGAATGATTCTCTCGATTATATCAGACAGAAACTTTTTTAGGAAATCTAGGATTCGCAAATATAAAAAGCGTGGGGGGTTTTTGCTATTAATTAAAATAAATATGGTAGAGATATTGTATGAATTTATCCAATAAATAGGGCTCATTATATATGTAATGTAGCATTGACAAGAGACAAAAAAAAAATCGAGTTATTACTTAAGGAAAGAGAGTTGTGCAAAATGGACATATTTTTATCTAAAGGTAAACTTTACATGGGCAAATCGATTCTTTAGAGTTATTAAGTAAGGTAAAAGATAGCAAAGTAATTCTAGTTGATGATACAATGAAGGCTACAATTTGTATTATAGGCTGGGATTTGAAGGTAGAGACAATGAATCTTCTGATCATTACTTAAGGAATAAGATATTCGAGTAATTCTCTGAATTTATAAAAAAAATAGGATACATATTTATGAAAAGGTTGACTTTCCATTGACAGAACCGACGGAAATTACACGCTATTGTTGAGGAAAGAGATAATTGATTAATTCCTTGGCACATTTTTAGGTAAGGTAGAATCCAAAGGAACAAAGCGTATCTTTCTAATAATTACTTGAGGGAGAAGAGCGTAGAAATTCTAAGGTTTTATATATTTCTATTAGTAGGTAGGCTCAGCACAGAGTGAAAGATTGGCATATGAAAGCAAATATTGGAGTATTTTGATAGCCTAAATTTGAAAGATTTTGCCGGAATATTTAATAAACTTGAAAAGAATCCTTAACTACTTTTTGATAGTAAATATGTTCAGAATTTCTATACTCATTTATAATTCTACAAATGGAAAATTGAAGCCCAGAATAGAGAAAATGATGTAGATGTCTAAATATTAAAGATAAACAAGGAAAAATGACTAAAAATAATATAAATAGAACGACCGAGAGAAAGAATAGGTCAAATATATTAGCGGTACATAAAAGTAATGTATTTTTAGTCTTGTCTTGCAGTTAAATAGTTAAATAAACAAACACCCCCCAAAAATTTATAAATAAAACTCAATGACATTAGCAATAATATTTGCTCCGCGTGAAACAAGATGTCTGATTCCAATGTTTCTGTTGAAGTGTTCAGAGAAAATGAAGGAAAAGGTATTTTGGTCATTCCTATTTAGCAGCAATTTGTTGTAACTTGTCGATCACAAGTTTTTCATCCCAAGAAGACCGACACTGATGAAGCAAATCTTCATTCGGTCATTTTTTCGCCGAAAACCTTTTAGCCTCATTTCAAATAATGCTGGTCGCTAACTTCATCTTCATCAGACAATGCAGATAACCACGGACGATTTGTATCTTTTAGATCTCGGGTTTAAACTTCATACAAAATACGTTTCCACTGTCCTAGTTATCTGGGAGGGAAGAGTGCACGTGCGTTGCAAGAATTCATTGTCAAATGTCACTATTTAAAGATTGTAAGGGATTTACTAAATGGAAGAATGCAAAAAAGTCCACAATTTTTCAGTCGCTTGATATAATTAATGTATATATTGGGGGCATTTGGATGTCGGTTAAATACACATACATATTTACAAGGGAAGAATCTAACAAAAAAATAGGTGTAGGATTAAGGATGTAAGCTATCCGCAGGAAATAGCCGAAAGAGATGGGAATCACACCTTTTCTTTTTTAATGGTTAATTTTATGGCATTTTCTGATATATACACCGGTAATAAAATCGAGATGCCATAAGGTGTGTTGATGCAAATAAATACTAAAATATTTATTGCATTTTTAGGAATTAATATCAAGGAATGCATGAAGCAGTTCATTTGTTTTGCAATGACGCATTTTCATACATACATGCATAATATTCCATAGCACACATATACATACATGCACAACCATAAAGTAGTGACCGCGAGTAAATAGAAGAAAATATTGAAAAACATAGACAAACAAATGTACTCTTTGTACCCGACTGTTCCTGCGATTTTTGCTGAGTTCTTTTTTGCAAGACCGAAATCCTAGAACTATGATTTTTTGTCTGAGGACTGACCTCGGGCGGACCTTCTGTTTTTGAAGAACTATTAACTAAAATGACTAAATAAATCATGCTTTAATAAATAAATATTTTTATAAATTAATATCTAGTGCTTTATTAAATCAGAGTAGGTAAAAAATACCATTTTTGAGTTCGTAGGCTCCTCGTACACGTTTTTTCCTGGACGATGTGATTTGTGCCTGCCCACAAAGACCTAAATTATGGCCTGGGTTTGTTGACCTAATCATTCTCAATCACTGGGTCTTAGCCACTACTGATTGAGACTTTTAAATAAGTATTTAATAAATAAAGATGCTTACGTTATAGAATGGTTTAATACGAATTTTTAATATCCAAAAATATTTAGTATTTCATTATTGAATATAAATATTGAATACCCGATATTTTTAATTACTTAATAAAAAAATATTGAATTCGTTATAGTTACTGAAAAAATATTGACTATTTTATCATTTTAATTACCTAATTAAAAATAGTTAATACGTTTTAGGTAATTACTGGATAAAATAAAAAATTATATACTTGATATTGGTAATTTCAGAACAAAATATCAAAATATTAGGTATTCGTAAATATCAATTACAACTATTAAATACTTGTTTTTTAATTAATAAATAGAAATATTAAGTAGTCTATAATTACTTAAAAATATTAAATATTATCTCTTTATATATTAAATTAGAAGTATTAAATACTTGGTCTTTGTAACTAATCAAAATATTAAAAATTTAATCTCAGTGATTAATGACCTCAAATTTTAAATTTTGATTACTAAAAAAATATTAAATACTTGGTCTTACTTATTAGTTATTAAAAAATATTAAATATTAGTTCTTTGTAAAGAATAAATAAACTTTTAAATACTTTGTTTTGGTAACTACTGAATAAAAAATATTAAATGCCTGTCCCTGGTAATTATCGGATTATTACTGATGATGTCCTTAAGTAGGAAGATTGGCGAAATGCAGTACTCAATTTAGTAGTTTTCTGTGTTCTTTTTATTATTATTTTCCTCTCATTTACTATTTTTTCCGTTTTCTTGTTTGCATCCCTTATTTTTATTCAGTAATTATCATCATCATCGCTAAATCTATAATTTAAGAAGGGGATTTTTTTGAGTATTTGAATAATAATTTCATCTTAGTTTGGTTATGACTTATGTTTTTTATCAAAGTTATTTCTAATATTTTTTTTTAGAATATAAAAAAACAAAATGGTGAAGTTCAGAAATAAATATAAGTATCGAAATTTTGTGAAATTTTTAAAACCCAAAGAATTACAAATGGTGAAGTTCAGAAAATTTATTTTTATATATCTTCTATTCTTCTATAACTATATTTTAGCAACGTTATATTTTGAAAGGGGGGAAATTTAACTTAGAATTCCTTTTTAAAATTAATCTTAGTAGCGAAGCGCAAGCTCCCCCCCCCCTCGTAGGGGTGAGTGGAGGAGCCATTGCCTAGTGTAAATATAATTTTTCATGGTCATTAAATAATAAAAAACAAAAAATCCGGATAGAAAATCGTTATAAATGGAAGTGTATGGACTCGTGAGTCATTTTCAGCGAGCACCGACTCCTTGTATTTTCCCTACTTGCATCATCTATTTGGCCTAATTCTCGCCACATGGGGAACTCATCTATGTGCAGGTATAAACACGACCAACCTATTGGTGTGTACCTGAGTTTAATTGTGTTTATTTATGTATGCTAGTATGTGAGAGCGTTATATACAAAACAATTGGGACTTATTTTCTATTCGATTAAAATTTTGCCTTTCCGGCCCCAACTCTTGTTTGGAATCTACTTAAATTGTATACGTTACGGACGTTCTCTAGAATTGCGAACCCTGTCGATATCAACTAGCTAAAATTTCTCTTCGTTAGAGTATAGAGTACTTGCTTCATATGCCTTCCACACATTTTCACTTTTTTTTAATTCACTACACATTTCCAAAGCTCACCCAGCAATATTTATGCCCAGAACAGCCCTTAAGGTTCCACAATTTTAGCCCTGCTTCCCTAGCGACGTTGGGTCGGTCAAGGGTGGGTACACTGTCGTCCAGATGTCAAATACTGAGTGGTCACTCGCTCTGTAATTGACACGTCTCGCCGGAGGAAAGGGAGAGATAGCGAGAGAGAATCTGTGTGAGAAAGAGAGAGCGCGCGCGCGCATAGACTCATATCCGTTCGTTCACGTTTTCCGATGCTTTGGGAAAAATAGGCCAAATCTATTGGTAAAATTACCTCGAAATCCAAATTTAGTCTGGAACAATGGGCGGAGAAAATGAGTTTTCTTTGTCAGTTATTCCCTAAACGGGATGGCACCGACCCACTTATAGCCACGTATTCCCATACCTTATGTAACGCTATTGAAATGATCGGGAAATTGGTTTTACATCCTAACTTTCATCGGTACTATTCCTACTGTGTGGTACTACTACCATTCTCAGATTAAAAGCTGGGGAAACAATAACAAGCTGCAATTATGTCATTGGTATAAGTTGTTTAATTAACATTTTTTTGGAACTTTGGTCTTATCGATTGTTCTGGTTACGAGAAGTGGCAAACGAAGCAACGAATGAAAAATAGCGAGACTCTCTTATTCGCATGTGTAGAAACTTACATTCATGATAGTATATGTGCACATGTTGATTCAGCAGTGGTAAAAGTTGTTATGAAAGGGTGAGTGGGTAAAGTGGTCGGGTATTACACTGTAGGAGTGAGAGGTGGTTGCACTAGAAAACAGGAGTTTGATGCCGATGATTTAAAAGTAGAAAACATTAAAATAATATAAAGGAATGATGTAAAAAGTCCCTGAATGCGAAAGAGGAGCACTTAAGTAAACACATATGCCTACTTAGAAACACTTACACACATATGCTACACTAAGAAGCCATTGTGGTTTGGAGAATTCATTGTTGATGGATGAAAATGAAAAATATAATTTCCAATCATTATTCTAACTTAGCTCCTGTTTCATGTGAATCCGGGATGATAGATGATAGCGAGGCAGGGATGGATTAAAGAAGGAAATGCAACGTTCTACTTCCATTATATCTAGATACTTTGAGACAAAGCCCTCACACGAGGTAAAATGACTGGCAAAGAACTCACGAACAAAAACTCTCTCTCTCTCTCTCTCTCTCTCTCTCTCTCTCTCTCTCTCTCTCTCTCTCTCTCTCTCTCTCTCTCTCTCTCTCTCTCTCTATCTATCTATCTATCTATCTCTCTCTCTCTCTCTCTCTCTCTCTCTATCTCTCTCTCTCTCTCACACACACACACTATCACTATATATATATATATATATATATATATATATTTATATATATATATATATATATATACTTGTAATTGATTTGTTCCTTGGGAATCTGATATGTAGCAGGACTATGAAGACCCAGGTGATTACGCTAATCATTTATTGGTCGGACGTTTCGGACCTTTACTAGGACCATCTTCAGTGACTATGTTGACTAATGAGAAGGAGGAGAAAAATTAATTGATAACAGTTAAAAGAATGCATTAAATAATGTCTAAAAAAGCGGATAAAAGCAAGTTAAAATAATAAAATTGACAATTATTAAAATTAAAGTAAAAATACTAATAACAATATATAGAATTAAATAATACTACCCAGTGTGATTTTAAAAAATAATATAAAGTGAAATTATAACATAAACTGACTTGAATATCACATATTAAAAGTTACTGGAGTAAACAAAAAATAACCTATTATATTAAATTGTAAAAAACAACAAAAAACCCGAAAACAAATCAGAATGAACAAAGTGACTGAACCTTTATCGTGGGAGTTGAGAAATCAACTAACTAAAGATATAAAACTACTCCAGTAACTTTTAATATGTGATATTCAAGTCAGTTTATGTTATAATTTCACTTTATATTATTTTTTAAAATTACACTGGGTAGTATTATTTAATTCTATATATTGTTATTAGTATTTTTACTTTAATTTTAATAATTGTCAATTTTATTATTTTAACTTGCTTTTATCCACTTTTTTAGACATTATTTAATGCATTCTTTTAACTGTTATCAATTAATTTTTCTCCTCCTTCTCATTAGTCGACATAGTCGCTGAAGATGGTCATAGTAAAGGTCCGAAACGTCCGGCCAATAAATGATTAGTGTAATCACCTGGGTCTTCATATTCCTGCTATATATATATATATATATATATATATATATATATATATATATATATATATATATATATATCAGTACACTGATGTTCATTTTCTACATCAACCATATCTACAAATTCCTTATATATCGCGACTGCGTCAGTTAGCAATAGTTTTCTTTCTCAATAAACCACTATTTTTTAAAGTTATTCGTTAAAATTACATTTTGTAAAATTGGGAATAATAAGTTTTTTAGTTTTCATCTCACTAGATGCTACTAATTTAAATCGAATTGAGTTATGATCACAAGTCCCTAAGTGCTTCCCTTAGGAAACGTCTTTAACCAAGTTTTATTGTGTAGTTATAACTAGGTCTAATATATTCAACTCCTGTGTAGGCTTCCTAACGGCTTGGTCCAAAACCAAATCTATTTACGAAGCGAAGCAAACATAGGCCCTCTGCGTCTGCTGTGTCATTTTCGAATTCCAGATTGGGAAAATTTAAATCCCCACATATAACAGTCAACTGATTTCTTGTAAGATCAGCAAAAAAACCCAAATATGATCATTGTTTTCTTCGGTCTACAGCAGCAGTCTATAAACACACGTGAAGTTAAAATTTGTTTTATTTTTCCTTATGGCAACAGCCATAACTTCTGTGTTTCCTATCGTTGGGCCTCTGATTCTTCCAAATTCTCGTTCACCATAATCAACTTCTCTCCGCCATTTCCGTCATTATTCAAGAGCTTAAATCCCTCCATATGTACTGCCCTATGAAATCCTAAAGTCTGTCTGTAGCCATTTTTCTGTAATCGCAATTAAATCAAAGTTCTCAACGTTAGCTAAGATCACAAAGTCGCAAAATTGTTTCCTAAATCTGAGCGCTTTAGAGATGAGACAATTTAAATGTCTATTTACAGCCTTGAGGCCACTCTCCCCGGATAAGTCGTTTCACTGTGGGTTTGATCTTGGTTATCCAATGTTTACCATACTTCCTTGATCTTGATTATCATATGTTGATCATAATTCCTTGATCTCTATTATGCGATGTCATAATTCCTTGATCGTAGTTATCGATGTTTACCAAAATTCCTTGATCTTGGTTATCCGATGTTTACCATACTTCCTTGATCTTAATTATCATATGTTGATCATAATTCCTTGATCTCTATTATGCGATGCCATAATTCCTTGCTCGTATTTATCGATGTTTACCAAAATTCCTTGATCTTGGTTATTCGATGTTTACCATAATTCATTGATCTTGGCTATCTGATATTTACCATAACTCCCTGATCTTGGTTCTCCGATGTTTACCATAACTCACTGATCTTGGTTCTCCAATGTTTACCATAAATCCTTGTTTTTGGTTACCCGATGTTTATACCATAAATCATTGATCTTGGTTCTCCGATGTTTACCATAAATCCTTGTTTTTGGTTACCCGATGTTTATACCATAAATCACTGATCTTGGTTCTCCGATGTTTACCATAAATCCTTGTTTTTGTTTACCCGATGTTTATACCATAAATCATTGATCTTGGTTATCATAATTCTTTACCATAATTCTTTAGTCTTGGTTATCCGATGTATACAATAATTATTTGATCTTGGTTATCCGATGTTTAGGCTAATTTATTTATCATAGTTATCCGATTTTTTACGATAATTCCTTTATCTTAGATATCTGATATTTACCATAATTCCTTGATCCCGTTTGAGTCATCCAGTTCCACTATTTGTTGACACAACAATTCTAAGCAGATTTCTAAGAAGGTTTTTTTTTTTTTTATTCTTTCTATAAAATTTTAACATGGTTGGTTAATTATTATTTTTTATACCATATAACCAATGGTTCCTGGCTTGGCTAACATTGAAGAAGGGTAAATCACTTCAAATTCATCAAATTTCTTTCGCAAAGCAAATATTTCTAAGGGCATGGTTATTTTCGTAAATCAGCATGATACAAATATTTCTTTCGCTAAACCAATATTCTTTGGAGATGACTAATTTTCCGATATTTACATCTGAAAATTTGTATATTTGCTCTTATTAAACTATTAAGAGAGATTTTAATTCGTATTTTTTCCTTCGGCTATTTTTTTCATTGTCATGTCCTCTATTGCCTCAGTCACATTGCCTCCCAAATTGTCATAAAACTCTTCAGATTAATTCCACGGGACCCAGAACAAATCTAGCCAATGTCTTCAACATAACAATAGTAATGTATTAAATATTTTGACATGTGGCAGAATACAAATATCATCATACCCAATCTAAAAGGTCATATTATATACATATTTATACCTAATTATACAAAATCTAAGGTTCTTGATCAAAATATTCACTTCTTTCAACAGCATTAGAATTTCCTATATTTCATCCTCTCTGTTGGGTTGATCGAACGTCTATTCTTGAGATATTTGGATGCTGGTGTGGGCTCTTTGAAACACTCGGTTCAATGCTTTCTTTCGGCTCTTATTCTAATTCTAAATCTAATTTCATTGACTATTTTTTTACCATAATTCAAGTAGAAGTACTCACTAGCTCTTTGCTTTATTTTAACTTTTTAATTTACCAATAAAAATCTATAAATTTGCCTTGCCTTGCCTTTTCTCCCCTTTCGTAGCATATTTTCCTTCCTTGACCTCTTTCTCCCATTGAGAATTATACTTGGATCACGTTCCCAAAGGCATGTTTAGCATACCCAATGCCCTTTAATTAGTAAGGCGTGGCCGTGGGCATTAACGAAATTTCAGACTTTATAAACGCTCAACCCATTAAACTCAAGTCTGAATTAGGTAAATAATAACTAGACGCGGTGGGTCTTATTAACATGTTACAAATGCATTTTGATTAGTGTGGTTGGGAGTAGTTGGAAACAATTGTTTTGAGGTCTTTTGTTTAGGTTACTTTTTGAAGGGTGGGGACGGTAATTACACTGAATTGGCTTCATTCTTGGTATGATAGAAAGAGACCCGTGCCTTGTAGAACTCCCAAAACAGGAATAAATAAATGTCCCAAGAAAAATAATAAAAAAACTGGGATTTTTGTTAGCTTTCTCTACATGTCCTACATGTCTGTTTCTGCCTGCTCATGCGAAGGCCATTTCACAGCTGTCAAATAGACGATTCATGGTTTTTTATAGTCGCAAAATTAACCATACATAGGATAATGGTAAGTATTTAAAGGGCCTTAAATGGCCTCTAAGTGATCTTTACACTAAAAACTAGGTGTTTAGTGATCTAAAAAGATCCCAGGACATACCTTGAAACTATATTGAGAAATGTACCAATTAAAAAACTTGTTTCTCTTGTTTTGCGACTCATGGAGCACCCTGTATTTAGAGAAAGGAAGTCAACGAGAGCTTCTGCACCAAAGTTCTTTGGATAAGACCCTATTAAATCAAAAAATGATGAATTTAGGGAAGTAAAAGTGTGGGGAGGGACAAGGCCGAACACCCAAGTGAGAAAACAAAATATTTTGCTGGGTTACCCGGCTCACGTTTAGAGAGGTAAGAAAGTTTTAAGATGTTAACCGTGTGTTTGAATGATTTTGTCTTAATGAACAAAAATAATTAGACGAAGACTAGTTTAGTTCATCTTTAATCTTTTTTGCGTTTAGTGTGCGTTTGAAAGATTTGGTCTACAAAATAAAAAGGAACTTTAATGCAAACAATGTCGGATTAGATTTATAACTAAAAAATTCAATCTGATCCACCGTGACCAGTCAGGCACAATAAATTACGCCCATTGGTCAAAGGAAAATTGAACATTATCACCATTAAACAACTTTGAACACGTCATAAAAAAGTTAACATAAATAATTTACTAATGCAGTTAACATTTTTTCATACATATTCAATGTAAATAAAGTGCAATGTAAATAAAGTGCAATGTAAATAAAGTACCATTTAAACAGCAATGGTATCTACTGTAGAAATGAAAGCAGTTTTCAAGTTCGAATTCAGATTGTGAAGTAGTGCTGTTCAAGCTGCTGATAACACCAACGAAGCATATGGGGATAAACACCAATAAAATGAGAACTGCTTAGCGTGAATTCAATAAATTTAGCTCTGGAAACATGGACACCAATGTTGAGCCTCGAGAGAGGCCAAAACCTGTTCTTAATGATGAAGTATTATTGGCTACAGTGGTCAAAACCCCACGAAGACTTTAGAACGCACACAAAGATACATACACTCTCTGTCTTTCTCTCTCTCTCTCTTTCAATAGGGAAGGTAGAAAAATTACTCAGGAATGGAATGAAACCTAGATATTGCAACGTGTTAAAGTCTGTTCGTCGAATGCTGAGAGACAATAGAAATCCATTTTTTTTTAAAATAAATTTCGACCTGTGATGAAAAAGGATCCTATACAATTACAGGGAGGGGTCTGGTCATTTGCTAGACAAGGATGAAAAACAAAGGCATGTGACAAAGCCATTGTTGCATCTAAAACAGGTTATAGTTTGGTTTAATATAATGAAAGAATTATCAATTTATCATTTTTAGAACTCGGGGTAAGGAAAAATAAAAGACCTGCATTGTATTGTGGAAAAATTGCTAAAATAGATTCAAGATTGGTTATCGAACAGCCGCATTGGCCATTAAACATGGATCAGTAGGTTTCATGATGATGCAGCACCCGCCCCCCTCCTGTTAGCTGTCTGTATCTAACCTTAGAGAATTGGGAGATGAAGTTGTGCTACATCTTTTATATTCACTTGCTGTTTTCCTTACGGATTAATTACCTTCTTTTCATTCACGTTGCCATAAAAGGTTCAATAAGAGGCAAGACATAATTAGTTGGGGTTTGTTTTTTTTTCCAACCAAAAGAAGTAAATAATTTTACAGGAATAAGAATTGTGATGCAAATAGATAATATTTTAATTAAATAATCATACGCTTTAATGCCATCTTCACCTTACCATTCAAAAAACGACATATGTGAAACAACTTTGTGAAATAAGCGATTAACACAAGTGGAATATTCATACAACATGGAATAAGACCTGAATGGTACTTTATGGTAGTGAACCTATCAACCCTAAAGACTAAAAGAATATTAAAAGACCTTTAATCTGCAAATACCATCATGGGCGGTTAGAAATCTGGCCGGGGAGCCGTAATTGGCCCTTCAGCCTATAACAGGGAACCCACGGTGTATTGCGCTAAGAAATAATAATCCAAACTCTCTTCAACAAGTTCATTTACTACATTTCTTTTTCCAATGCTAGGCAACTGTTCACTTCGACTCAATGCGGAGGTGCGGAAGGTTTGCGGAACTTTCGCAGCTTTGATTGGCGGATACGCGAAAGTACTATTACCAAGTAGTGGCTTTTTTCCTCTCAAGTTGTATTTTTTTAGAACTCTAAATAAATTTGACAGTATTTTTTTGTTTAATTCATTTTTGTTACCTTCCATTTTGTGAATTTTTGCATTAAGATGGTTCTATCTGTATCTATACGACGCTAGATCTGTTCCTGCTTCCACAAAATTGTTCGCTCGTAACTAACGGTCATTCACGCGTGCGCGTAAAATGCCGGGCACCCGATGTGAAAGGTCTATCCCTTCCTGGGGTCACTTTTTGTGATGAGTCGTTTCCAATTCGGTAAAAGACTCATCCATTAAGATTTTGGCAGAGATTTTACCCACGGATGCCCTTTCTGGCTCCAACCCTCCATATTTATCCGGGCTTGGGTCCGTCAATGAGTTGGGCTGGCTTACCACCCTCCCCTTCAGTGGCTAGGAAAATGTTTAAAATATATCAAAAGCTTAGATTAATAAAGATAATTGCCAAAGCTAGAGTCTGGGTGTACGTTTCTGACACCGCAGATCCTCTCATCTCCGTGCCTCATATTATATGAGAGGGAGACTCCACAACTCCACTGAGTAACGTTTCACCGCGCAGGCCCGGCATTTTACGCGCACGCGTGAATGACCCTTAGTTACGAGCGAACAATGTTGTGGAAGCAGGAACAGAACTAGCGTCTTATAAATACAGATTATATGATAGGGAGAGTGCACACTCTCCTGAATCTGCCTTTACCCCCACAAATAATAATCAACAAGTAGAGATATATTTGACGACAATATAAGAATTTAAAGCAATATGCATTGGTATTTATTTGCAACAGGACCTTTTATCCCGGGTAACGCCGGAAACCTATGCTAGTGATGTAATAAATCACATGAAATAAATATTTGTGCAACATGAAATTGCGGTAATGGGAGGGGTTGTTACGGACAGAATGCAATCAGGCCTGTTAATTAGCGTTAATGCGATCTGACATCACTATGTAAGAAATCCCTTACAGTTGAAATTAATGGCCATATATTAACTCGAAGGAGAAGGGTGCAAAATCAAATTCCATGTTATGCAGCTCGTTGATGTGTTCATGTAGGTTAATGCTGTTCGCTGCTGTGTACATGTAGGTTAACGTGTGCTGAAGTATATAATTGAGGAAAAGAACCAACCAAATTTTGGTTGTTCTTCTCTCCATAAATAAGAATCCCGAACTCTCAATAAGTGTTCCGTTTTAATTTGTGTCTGCTCCTAAATTCGCCTTTATTAAAGCGCGCCTCTCAGCGGTGTCATAGATAAGTTAGTGTTTCGTAAAGTTTGTGAACCTGGGTTAAATTTCATGGACCAATCCACTGAAAAAAAAACATCCTGGGATTTATAAATTTATAGAGCAGTAATCGAGTACCTTAACTGGAACGCAAGTCCGCAATTTTTGAAAGTTATGATACTATCAGAATGGAATAGTGCCCGAGAGGTAGGTTCAAATGCTTGAGTGGTGCCCATTTTGCAGGTAGCTCAAGACCAATTTATCCCATTAATGCTTTGTTCGTGAAATCTCGTTTAACTACCCCAACCCACCCCTAACATCGATTATTGAAATGCCCCATTTGACCTCGAGCTTAAATGGGTATTAAAAACGGAAGGTCAGCGTTATATAGATAAGCCCTGAAAATCATGGGGAAGGGCTTATTTGAACGTGTTAATTTATAAAAGAAATGTTAATGAAAACTTTCTAATACGTTTATATTAGAAAGTTTTCGTTAACCTGTATTATTGAGGTGCTTTTTTCTTCTTTGTTGTGAGATACGTTTTATGGAGTCCGAGCCACTTCTGATAGGAAATACCACACAATAAAGGCCACCTTTTGATTACTTAAACGTTTGCCTTTTCTCGATATTCGATGTAAATAATGGACGTTTGTGGGATGTTAATACAATTATAGACCTATCCGGGGCTCGGCTCTGATAGGGTATATTGGGTTTTTAGAAATGAATCTTAAGTTCCATAAAACGAACTTTGGTATTTTAGTCGCGTGCACACGATTCTATAAGTTACTATCTTGGTGGGTAGGTCGTCGGTCGGTTGGTAACCACTTTATTCTTGAATGAGTCTTTTGGCAATAACATCGCAACTATTCGGCCGATTCTAATGAAATTTGAAACCCTTATGTTGTTTTACATTTGTTTCGAATGATTTAATTACCAAGATCCTCCCTAGATTAGTCCATAAACTATCAAAAGAAAACTAACTATGGATCGGATTGCTCCACTTGTTGGAAGTTTTGAAGGTCATGAGTCAGAATAATTGAGAGCACGCGAATTAGGTCTGTTGACCTCGTTTAAGATGCATGCAACGGGTCTTCTTGAGAGCCGAACCGATGTGCAAGACCGGGAAAAGGGATTCTTCTCAATGTCTGTTCTATTGGGAATAAACTTCTTGAACTTGAAGCTGTTGAAAAATGGGATTTAATTACAATCATGAATAAATGTGGAATCGAGACACTTTGGATGTGAATTTGAACTAAATGGATACAAAATGTTTAATCAAGACAGAGAAGACAAGATTGTAGGAGGGGTACTATCATATATCCGTAAATATCTTAATCCACCACTGTATAGAAAAAATATATTGATATTTATTGCATATAAAAGCCCATCACTCCTTTCAACTTAATGTTAAACTCTATAATTCGGTAAATAACAAAATAGATAGAAAAATATAGCTGTAGCAATGATAGATTTCAAATGTAGCAAAATAAATTGCCAACAAAACAAACAGAGACTGGAAGAGAAAGTGTTTTAGACCTAATAATTTATAATGGAAACAATAAATATTATGATACACTAACTTTATTTTAATAAACGAAATTATAAAACAATGAAAGGAAGCCTAGAAGAATATGATTATATTGGTATATAGTAAAAATAAGCAATGTTTAGAATTCTTTACACAGAAATATGGAAAAGCAAGTAAAGTTTGTCCCATGAAAACTCGAAAATCTATTAGTAATAAAGATACAATATGGTTAAACAAAGAAATAAAGAGGATTAAAGAAAGAAATAAGACTTAAGGCATATTAAAGACTAATTAAATACAACTTAAAGGCAAATATGATAATTTAAGGCAAAATATACGGCATAACATTAAAAAGGCCATTAAAGAATAATATTGGGGCATTGTAAGATAAATATGGCACTTTAAAGTTGAAAAACTACGACATAGTCTGTCTATTAAACAATTAATTCATGAGTCTATTCACGAATGAAGAAAGTCCAGATATACCTGAACTCAATATTGTACATTATGGCCATGAACCATTAGAATATATGAGTTGTACTCTAGAAACATTTAATCATTAAACTCCACGTGAACAAATCGCCAGGACCAGACATGTTTTACCTTAGATTTCTTAGAGAAGCTGAGGATGCAGTGAGCAAACATCTTAAGGAAATATTAAATGCTATATTAAAGGGTGGAATTGTTCCCAGCTACTGGAAATATATAAATTTAACACTGAACTTTAAAAGGCATGCATAGAAAAAGGGAGTAAGTATCCACCGATTAGTTTCACTTCTGTTATGATAAGTCTTGTCGAATCATTTCTTTCTGAAAAAAACATTGTATCTTATTTAGGTTTAAAAGATCTGTTTACAGACTCTTAACGTATGTAGATTGAGAAGTAATAGAATTTGTCTTACAAATTTACTTTCTATTTTTCAATATATATTTAAGCAATATGATGATAAACGTCTGTCGATATTATATACTTAGATTTTTTAAAAAACGTTCCTTGAAATTTTTCAAAAAATGTTAATGTCAAAAGTTAGGGAAATGGGAAAGAGAGGAAAGAATTATCCCTGGATTGAAAATTGGAGTGCCTCAAAGAACTGATCATCGACCTCGTATTAAAAATTTTAAAATTTGCAGATGACCCAAAACTTGGAAAGGCAGTAATTAGTCGAGAAGATGTAAACGAACTACATAAATATATAAATCGAATAGAGAAATAGCCTAACAATTGGAAACTGGCCTTAAATTTGGACAAGAGTAAAGTAATGCATATCAGAAGCAGAAATCTACAGGATACCTACAAATTATTTGATTTCAAAATAAAAGAAATATGAATTAAAAATATTTCGGTGTATACACATCAAATGCACATAGAATCAGTGCCACTGCATTGAACTACAAAACAAAGGCTCCAAAGATTCTATGGTACATCAAAGGCAACTTAGATTCAGAAAAGAAACCATAGTTATGAATTTATTTAGAGCTTTGGTCCTTCCGCATTTAGAATACTGTATCTAAGTCTGTTCCCTACATTTAAAGAACGATATTGAAAAGCTTGAATGGTGCATGCCATAGCAAACAAACTAATACCCTCGAAGAAACAAAAACTACCGAATAAGATTTAAAGGTCTAAATCTTTTTCGCCTGGAAACAAGGCAATGGTAACTCAAAGAGACACTTAAGATATTAAAAAGGATGGACAATGTGGAGGTTCAAGCATCGTTTAAAATATACAATGTGAAAAAAAAATAACGGAATGAAGCTATGACGGAAGCCTTTTACAACGAACAAATCTATGTGGTAATTATTTTTCTTATGACAAGATTAACGTTCGATTCGGGATCAGCTGCCAGAAGAAGTAACATGCAGTAATACGATAGAAAATTTCAAATAAGGGTTACAAAATATTATAAATACATTAAACTTTCAAGTATTTTTAAATAAAAACTGAGAAATCCTTTTAATATTATTATGATTACGAGGGTGTAGGAAGATAAATCACAAATTAGTGGCGACTATCTTGAAAGTATTGAAAATATATATATTGAAGAATAAACGTTGAACGAAATAAAACAAACACTGTTTACATTGCCAGAATAAAGTTCTATTTTTTCATACAAAGAAATATCAGAAATAGATTTAACACACAAACACAATCCCCCCCCCCTCTCTCTCTCTTTCTCGTATCTGTAATGAAATACTCGATCTTATGCAATTAGGTTAAACCTTTGTATCTACGTGTTTCATTGCACGTGCGTGCGTGGCTTGCTGTAAGCAGTAAATCTCTTCTCATTTGGGGGAATCCTACTTTAACGTTGCATTATTAGATTTATAAAAGGTTCCCCAATTTCTGACACTAATATCGTTGAGTAATTTCCTCGAACAATAATTTAGGTACAATAAAACCCCCTGGGACATGATGCTTCCGATATCTCTCCTTTCTTCTACTTAGGTGCCATAATATATTTGATACATTTCTTATTGTGAATTTAAACAATGAAGAATTTTCGAGTTATTGAGCGGCCTTTATTTAATATAATGTAGAGAGTTTCCAGATAAAATCAAGCATAACTCCAAATTGTGTAAGTTGTAATTTCCATGTTTCGTGCCAGTGTGGAGGAAAAATTACTGTTTTAGCTTCTTCGTAATATAAGGGTACAAGATCTGTATTCAAATTACACCAAGTTATACTTACTATTGACTCTGAGTTAGTTAATTTCGTAGGTAAAGAAAAAAAAGCTGATCAACGAGAACCTGCTAGATTAGCAGCGAAATTGTAAACTCTATACTGAAGCGGAGTAGACGATGACAAAGAATAAAAAAAACGACACAGAAGTAAATCAAAGATATATACTGTATCATAGTGTTGTTAAATGGCACATTAGGAAAACAAGAATATTATGAAAGAAAGCTAGCACTAAACTCCAAACTTGGTCCTAATTATTTCTGTTGTTACGTGGACAGTGGAAAGACGAAAAGGAAGACCATGGGACCGGTTAAGTTTAGGGTGAGACTTCTCACCAACAAAATAAAGTTGTCAAATTAACCAAACGTAACCAAACAAGTTGTCAAGTTTACCAAATCTAACCAAACAAGTTGTCAAGTTTACCAAATCTAACCAAACAAGTTGTCAATCTATTAAAGTATCACTTCGTTAAGTGTTTTTAGTGTTAGGGAGTTGTCACAACTATCCGCACTAAGACAAGGGACCGATTGGGGCAACGTCAAATTCTTTCCGACATGCGAGTAAATGAGGGAAATTTTATTACATATAACCTTGGCTAAAAGTATTAAAGACCTTATGGAATCATTCATGTAATGTTATTAGATATTTGAATATTCTAAGTACTCTTGAACTTTATTTCAATTTGATAATGAACTTGAACTAAAGTTCGAAAGTATTTGGAATCTTCATTTTATTTTCTTTGCGGTGGGCTTTGTTGTATTTATAGCTTACACACGCGACACTTTGAGTTTTCCATATATATATATATATATATATATATATATATATATATATATATATACACATATATATAGTTGGATTCACTTTCACTTTAAAGCCTTAAAGTTTTCCCCACTCGAACGATATCTTAATAGATGGCGAGCTATCGCAACACAAGCAAGAAAATTCTTTGAAGAATATGTTTTTTTTTCTTCATTTTTCCAACATAATTATTATAGGATTACTAGGCAATGGCTTCGCCACTCCCTCCTATGGAAGGGGGGAGCTTGCGCTACGCTACTAAGATTAAAATTTAAAATCTAAAAAAAAGCAGCCATGGTTAAATTTTTATAAATTTTCTGAACTTTGTCAATTATAAAAATTTTAAAAAGGAACTCTAAACTAAATTTCCCCCCTTTCAAAATATCACGTTGCTAAAATATAGTTATAGAAGAATAGAAGATATATGAAAATAAATTTTCTGAACTTCATCATTTTGTTTTTTGATATTATAAAATATTAGAAATAAGTTTGAAAAAAAAAAATATAAGTCATAACCAAACTAAGATGATATTATTATTCAAATACTCAAAAAAATCCCTTTTTTAAATTATAGAGTTAGTGATAATGATGATGATATATATATATATATATATATATATATATATATATATATATATATATATATATATATATATATATATATATATATATATATATATATGGAGAGAGAGAGGGTTACTGAGAAAACTAATCTTTCTTAGTTTGCAGTAACCACAATTAGAGCTCTTTCCTGGCAATAAGCATTAGCATATCGTTTTTTTGAGAGGCAATTACGGTCGTCTGTCTGCGACTAAGCCCTTCCCCCTCGTCACCCCTTTACCCACCGCAAAAGGAGGAAAAGTGGTGGAATGCGGCGACAGGTGTTTGTCCTCAGTAGTCTAATATTTTACCCCAACCTGCAACGTAGCGATACACCCAGAAGTTGAAAGAAACCAGTTGTAGAGATATAAGGAAAGGCTTAAAACAGGAAATACGAGCAGTAGAGGATTGAAAGTGGTCCCTGGTTTGTCTACTCCAATGCACACAGGAGAGGAAGAATTGTAATTAATCAGTCTAACATGTTTATCACGCTTTGGGCCTATTGATTATCGTAGATTCCGAACCTCGGATTAGTGTTAACAATCTTTTCTATTCCTCTCCCTTTATTCTCTGTACTAATTTAACTTACTTTCGTATAATTCTTGGAAGAGTTAAGTATTTTTTTAATTTATCTTTAATTTAATTTATAGCGTATGCTTTGTTTTTATTTTTGCGCCTTGTTTCTGAGTTTAAATTTTCTGTTATTTTCCTGGTCTTATTATTCGTGATTTTCTTATCTGGTTCATTTTTGTTGTTTGTTTAATTCCTTTGCTTCTTTAGTTTACTCAGTCGGTTTTCTCATCTTGCTTTTTCTTTCTGAGACGACTTTTGGTGGTCATTCGGTATTATTTCCACGAGACCAGTTGTTATCTTTATCAAGATAGAATCATATGATCAATCCTAGAAAATGACCCCCATCCTATGTTAGGATTGAGCTTTATAGAGGAAATCTAGGAATGATATTTTATGGGGCGTCATTACTTAGGATTATATTTGTTTTAATAAGTAATCGATAATGCGATTAAGATAAAAAGATAAAGTAAAAATGCTACTCAAGATTGAATTTAGTTGGAATAATAACCTAATCTAACCTAACATAACCTAACCTAAATGACAGGATCGATTCAGATTTGAACATTTTTACCATCATATTCTCCTTCTTTATCCCTTGGATTAATATTTTACTTTTTTGTTAGTTTAACCGATTATTTTCTAAACATACCAATAGGTTTCTTGGAGGTCATCAACTATGATTGATATTTTGGGGGTCATCAACTATGATTGATATTTTGTGGGTCATCATCTATGATTGATATTTGGGGGGTCATCATCTATGATTGATATTTTGGAAGTCATCAACTATGATTGATATTTTGGGGGTCATCATCTATGATTGATATTTTGGGGGTCATCTTCTAGGGTTGAAATTTCTTGGGGTCATTAATTAGAAGTGGTGTTCTCTGAGGTCGTTGTCTAGGATTGATCCGAATCATATCCCGTGATTTATTTCTCTTTCGATGTTTGCCAGCGGTTGTAATGCAAGTAGATGAGTTTTCTATGGATATAATTTGTACTATGTTTAAATATACTGACCTAAGTGCACACAACATAAAAGTACACACAACATAAATGATCATATTGGAGCTGAGATAAAGCAATTTATTAAAGACAATTCTGAAGCTCTTCCACTCAGTGTCGATAATTTTGTAGGGGCATAAAACAAGACGCTGTTTAAGGAAAAGCTTTATTCTGAAGACTAGATTTGGAAATAGTTTCTAAAACTAGTCTCCAAAATAAAAAGATTTAGTTAAACTGCGGGTTGTTTTTTGTTCAAGCACAAGAATAATTAATAGAACTCTTTAAGTATACGTTGTTCAGTTGACGTCACTCTCACGTTCAGCACGTTTTACTAAGAAATGCATGTAATTTCTTCTCTGTCAACGATGTAAGAAGAAGGCGCTGCTGTTCTTATATTTGGGGCATTTTCGCTAATCAATGTTTAATAGGAGTTTGTAAAAATATATTTGGGTTGTTCTTTTGGGGCATTTTTAGTATGTCCAATTTTTTTTTTTTTAAAGAAACAACAATCAACGAGGGCATGATTTTTCAGGAGGGGTATAGGGCCTGTCTAGCGGGAAGTTATAGGAAGTCAAAATATCGTTCTGGTAAGTTTCTGCTTCATTATTTTCCAACTAAGAAGCGAAATCCAACAAGGGCATTAGTGTGGTGGAGTATAAGAGTGTGCGAGTGGCGAATTTAGGGTAATACTCGTACGTAAACATGGAATTTGCCGTAAGCATAAATTTTCAAACATTTCGTAATTTTTTGTTATTTATTCTTACCTTGATTATATGGATTGTGAAAGGATAATGAACTTTTAATGTCTTTTAAATATCCATTCCACCCCTCATCCCTCTTTCTATATTGCATCTCTTACTCTTTTGTCCTGGACGAAACATGGTTATGAAGTTGTTACCTATATCTGAAGAGTTCCCACTGCCGTCGAGCGTAAGCCATAAATATTTCTGGTTAGCTTGAGCTCACAATTGTTAACGACGGTGGCTGAACTGTTTCCAATAAGGTTAAGGGACAACCTTTTCTTGGCCATTAGCTGTAAGTCATCTCTTCCTTAAAAACATTGTTGGACTTTCACTATGTATTGGGCAGCGGTCATGAACGAAGATATTTGGTGTAGATAGTAAGAGATGATTCTTGTCCGTGAGCGAAAGAGGTATTTTAGAGCTGTAAGCCTTCAATTGAGCCCTGTGACATCCCCATACCATGTTCTTAGCATGCCCAAAGCTGATATCCCCACCATACTGTAATCTCAGGCAAGTTCAGATGGTTTTGCATAATAATATGCCGATTTGATGATTTGAGCCATTTAACTTAAAGCTGGCTTCATCAATCCAAACAATTTTGGATGGACAGTGTACTTCAGCGTCCGCGCATGGTAATAATCACAAAATTCAAGTCTCGAATCAGAATCGTCTTCATTTAGGACGTGGATCAATGTTGGAATGTAACATTTCTATAGAATTCACTTCATAATGCGATGGCCGCTTGATGTGCAGATTCCTGTCTCACGAGCCATTTGTTGTACAGAATTGCGTGAGGATCAGAGGAGGGACTCAGCAATCGTTCTTTCTGTGCGGGGTGGTTGATGACCGTGGTCTCCCTGAACGTCGCTTATAAACGTCGCGAATATTTAACCGCTGCCTCAAACTTATCTCTGAAGCGAGCAATGATGCATTGCGTTAGTGGAGCCTTGGGAAAATGTCTTCTAAATTGTCTTTGCACTTTGATAATGTTTTTGTGGTTCCACTACCACCCTATGATAAATTTTCGGTGTTACTTTAGCTTGGAGCCTACCAGGTTATTTGTACTTTAGCGTGCGGTCTACCTGCACTTTTACACGTGAGCGTGCGGTCTACCAGGCTTTTTTTATTTAAGCTTGTAACCTACCTCCACGATAAGAACTTTATACTACAGGATGATAAAAACAAATCGAATAATTTTTAAATGATGATATATTATTGATGACTTACACTTAATCATACAAATCATAGTTATTCTGAATCAAAATGATAAAAAAATAAGACTAAATAGTGCATTAATGGTCATCATTATGGCGGAATTCATTGGTTAGGTTAAGTTAGATTCGGTGAGGTTAAACGGATAAAGATAAGATAAGCACATGAAAGGTAGACCGCATGCTAAAGGTCATTTTATATGGACCGGTCGAGAGCACTCAAGTTAAAAGGGTAAAAAAAAAGGTAAACAAATGTAATCAAATTATACCATGAAACGTAAACCACAAGCTAAGCTAAAGTTCATTTCACTTCGTAGACTACGGATTCTGCGGTAGACCGCACGCTAAATTAGCACCAAATTTTCTTTCTTCAAAACTTAGTCGTGGTTCTGCCATTATTAGGGTCAATCAGATCTGAAAAGAAATGAAAAATCACATATATATATATATATATATATATATATATATATATATATATATATATATATATATATATATATATATATATGATTAGTCCATTAGTGGGAGCCAGAGGGAAGGACATGCCGGAAGACTCGGGGCCTTCTCGTATGGTTCAAGGTAGCAGGTGGTGCTGTGGGGGGGGGGGGGGATAGCGTGGGAACCAAGTCTTCTTACTGCTTACCTCGAGGTGTGGGCAACAAAGTAGTTTGGGATTCCAAATTAATGGTTATTCCTGGTTACAATGAAAGATTGACTTCTAAATTTGGCGTGAAGTTTTTATCGTATGAACTGTAATTAAGCCATTTGCGTTAACTTATAAATAGGGACAGAATTTCCGATATGTTATTTTAAGCTAAATTATTTTACGTGGTGTTTAGATAGTTTTGGTCGGGTTAGGTGAGGTTAAATTTCTATAGGATGTTATTTTATGTGGTATCACATGTGATTTTTATTGCGATTGGAAATAAAAAGAAGCTGATTAACGTTATCTTCATGAGAATGGGACAGGAAGTTGGTTAAATTAAGATATTACCTGTCGTTTGGTTCGCCAGGTAATCAAAGCATGACTCATTAGGCATTTCTGATTTCTATACTCCTGACCTTATAGTTTTAAGTCAATATACATAGGCTATTTTTTTTTTTACTCATGTACATATTTATACATGAGTTTAATAAGACATAATGACATTTTTCATGTGTAAGATTGGCGATATTTCGGTATCTATGAAAATTACCGATGAAATTTAAAAATCGCCGGATAATTAGAAGGGCGAGACATAATGCTAGGAAAACGCGACCAGGAAATTACCCTCCTTAACTAGATGAACCTACTGTCAAGGGTTCGAACTCACTTTAAGAAAGTTCGTGAAGTTAAGTAGGTGATTTTTTTGTGTGACTTCTCCACAGGCGAGATTTCTCTCGTCCAGCTCCCTCCTACCTGTTTTCCTTACTGACCCTATACAAACGCTTGAGAGCCCTGCGCTTGTGTTTTGCACCCCAACCCCACACACATTGATTGTTCTTTGTCGTCGTCTGTGTTGCATGAGTGACTGTGGCTTCTCTATTTTGCTCCGAGGTTTTGGAATGATCTGCCCGTTGCGAAACGCGCATTCCGGCCTCGTGATGCCTTCAAGCGTATCAGGAAAACCTAGCTCTTTACTCAGGCTTTTGCTGAAGGTCAATAGACTTTAAAAAACATACAAAAAAAATCCTTATTATTATTATTATTACTTCTATTATGCGAGTTTTGTCACGCTGTAATGCTTCAGTCTCGTTCTATTTATAATTATTTTATGTTTATTATTCGATAATTGCCCCCTTTTTCTCTCTCTTTTGGTCTCTGCTCATCTATCTGTCCATCTTTCTGTTTCACTATGTTTGCATACGTGTTTCTCAACCTCTCAGATCATTAGGGGCAGAGACATTACAAAGCAAACCGCATTTTTGGTTGTTGGGAAACGATTTCCTACAACCAGGCGGGGAACAAAGATACGTGTGTGCGAGAGAGAAAAATAGAAGAGAGAGAGAGAGAGAGAGAGAGAGAGAGAGAGAGAGAGAAGAAGAAAGAGATAGGAGTGGAAGGTGGGGATTAAGGAACAAAGGTGATTCCAATTGCGTTGGGAATTGCGAAAAGGATCGGTTTTATATCATTACGAAACTCTCTCCGGCCATCGTTATAGCGATGCCTCCCATTGGGTCACGATATAGAGCAACCAATGGCGACCATCTTTGGGGGTCAAGGTAGTGAGGGAATAGGTGGGAAAAGTGGGTGTGAAAGTATGAGATATATGCAGGGAAATAATAATAAAATAATAACTATAATGACATAATAATCTCTATTCCGTTAACCATAGGCACTTATAGTACACATACACAAAAATATGTCCGATGTTTTGTCCCAGTGTTTAACCCTGACCCTTTAACTGCAAGTCACCGAATGGTTCAGGTGTCTTAATTTCGAGTGGTTTAAAAGGTTCAAAACTGCAAGTCACCGAATGGTTCAGGTGTCTTAATTTCGAGTGGTTTAAAAGGTTCAAAACTGCACCGTAGCTTTACAAAGTGCGAATATGGTTTGAAAGCGTGGTCAACTAATTAGGCTTTAAAGCACTAAAAGACTTTGCTAATATAAATTATAAAAGAATATTTGAGCTAGATATCCGAGTAGCTACTAGAAAAAAGTTTCAAATTATAAAACAATAAAAATATCTCTGCAATTTCACGAAATTTCTTTTCTTATAAAGTAACATAAACTTGGAATAACTTGCCTAATTATGTCAGCGGGAACACTAGAGTAAATCTGTTTAAGAATATAATCGATAAATATTACTTTAAAATATGACCTAATAGATATAAAAGTTGGGAAATAAATTCTTTAGACACATCCTTTCTTTCTCTTTTTACCTCTCCTTCACCTCCAACTTTCACCATTTTCAATAATTATTATCGTCCAACGCCCTCGCTTCCTACCTTATTCACTTTGCATTCTGCTCTTCTCCTTTTCCTAAAGATATTAAAGCAAATACTTTGTGAAATGTACAAATATTTACTGATTAATCTGCTAACGCTTTTGTTTCAAGCAATTTCAGCCAAAATCTAAAATACACTAAGTCATGACTTTTATGTAGACACACGACTCAGATAAAGTGCTACATAATTAGTACACTCGGCAGAATCAATGATAAACATTCCCACATATACTGTACAGGGTGTTCTACTAAAAATCGAACCCAAATTTAAATGATTATAATTGGAAAAGTATTCGTAATATTTGCATTTTCTCAATGTTATTTTATTAATTAAGTACGTTTTCGAAAGGTAAGGAAATTAATGAAAATTTTTGTACCTAATAGTCGATTAGTTTTGTAACTCTTTAGGAATTTTTATGGGTACCCATAATACCAAGTTTTATTACATAAAGAGTTAAAACATACTCTGACCTGGTCGATCCTAAGCCCTCTTGAAGACAGAGGAGGGCTAGCTGAGGGGTGGGTACAGATACACCTCAGCCATAAAACCAAACATGATCAGAAGAAAACCGCAGAAAATGCAAGAGATTAGCCACTCCTCGTGGCAACTATACAACCCTTTGACTAATATTTCTGTTTTCTTAGCACCTCATCTCTAAATCAGTTCCCACCTTAGCTCTCCCACCCATGTATGAAACCACCATACAGTTAACAAAAGAACAACGTATATAGGTGGAAACAAATTATATGGATACTAAAAGCATTTAACAGGTAAAAGATTTGTTTATGTTTTCATAAAAGGCAGTTTTCAACTATATCCAACATTTAGAACAAGATTCAGACGTACAAAACGTACGGTACTCGTCTGATTTTATAAAAAGCTGATTCTGGTCCGCGCAAGACAGTAAGAATCGAAGAAATTATTGAAGATGTCCGAAGACATCTTTAGGAATATCCAAATGTATCTGCCACAAAGAATGGAAGGCAAATGTGAAAATGATCATTTAATCATATTTTTAAATTTGATTTCAAATTCTAACCTCATCGTATGCAACTTCGGCATCAGCTCGAAACCAATTTTCCTCGACGAAAAAGATTTGTCAAATGGTTTCTCCATCAACCCGCTCATTTTGGGACAATGTTGTAATTGTTGACGAGGTACCTTTTTTATTTATGGTAAGGTGAATAACCATAATATTCGTCAGTATGCATGAGTGATCAACACCTCTGAATTCAACTTTAACCTCACGATTTGCTAGGAGAAGCTGTCTGTGTGGATCGGGATATGCGGGAATGGCTGTATTATTGGTCCGTTGTCCTACGACATAACATGACTCCGTCTCTTTACCTGAACATGATTATTATTGTTATTATTATTGGCATCTTTCTGTCTCGGAAGACAATGTAGATTGCGCCATGGAAGTCAGTATGTGGTGGAAGTGAACCGCTGGCTGTGACTGTACAGCCCGATCCTTGAACGGCAGGTCTTGTTGAAGTTGCTGCATGTGAATACGGTGTCGTCCGAGGGCGATAACTTTCTCTCTGTCGTCTGCATGCTCTTCTTTCTTCACACATATCCTTCTCCCGAATTGTTTAGGACACTGGGACAGCGGCACTGGGGTGACCTCTCCGGGGCGCAGGCCCGAGCGAGATGTATGGAGATCCTGGGTTGTCCAGTCCTCAAGATCCCCCTCTCGGCCTCGCAGGTGTCATGATTAACGCATAAATAATTCCGGAACTTTGCCTCAATTTTCAGAATTGATTCAATAGACTTTAATAAGTTCAGGTTCCTGCTCCGACATAGAGATAAATCGCGGTGAGAGACCAATTTGAAGGGCTTAAAAGAATGCATCCTTCGACAAAGAGAAGAGGAAGATTATAAATACAAGACAAATGTTGATAATGTCAAATGTCTTAGAAGGAAAAATTACTGAAGTTAATTTAATAATAGAAATAACTTATAAAGAAGTGATTTGTTGATCACATAACAATTAGCAAATAATATATGGAATTTTACTCTAGCCACTGGGGAAGTGGGGAAGCCAGCCGAACTCAGCGCCTGTCCCAAGCCCGGATAAACAGAGGGTTGGAGTCAGGAAGGGCGCATCCGTCCGTAAAGTCTCTGCCAAAACCTTAAGGATGAGTCTTTTACCGAGTGAGAGTAACGCTGAGGACGTGGTCCGTAAGCGATTCACAGACACATCGCCCTAACTCTGTGGACCAGAAAGGGGCTACCGCATCCATAACAGCTGCGGCCAAAGAAGAGAGCTCAAACAATTAATAGAAGTGCACAAAACAGAAATCTTTGGAAACGACTCATCAAGAGCGGCGATCTCGGGTAGCGAAAAGACGAGAAGAAACTTTTTTTATATGCAATGGAATTTTTCTATAATTGGATTTTAATAAAGTTAGCTTCACTAACATCAATGTAGCTTCAACAATATTAAAGCGGCACAAGACAAGGGTGCACAACTTCAACAACATTATTCAAACTAATTACATATGAAATAATAGAAAAACTGGAAAATGTAGATGGAGGATACAAAGATCAAAAATTCAAATTTAACAAAATATTCTTCGCAAATGATCAGATATCCAGATCAATAGAGGAGGCGAGACAAGGAATACAAGAACTAAGGGAAATAAGCCAAGAATATGGACTAGACATAAACAAAAAATAGAAGAAAAGTATTAATACTCAACATGAAAGACAAACCAACACATATAGAAAACATAGAAGTAGTAAAAGCTATAAAATACCTGGGAATAACCATAACAGACAAGAGAGATTGCTACAACGAACACAAGTAAAATATGATAAGTAGGGCTCAGAAACTAGCAAACTTACCATACCATACTCTAGCGTAGCTATAGTATGGTATGTTTAAGTTCTACTATTATAGGGAATCATAGGCTAGCCTTGGTTATACTAAGCTAGGTTAGGCTAGATTAGGCTATCCGATGCTAGGCTAGGCTATACTATGGTAGGCTATGCTATGACATAATCTACTCTGATATACTATGCTATACTATACTATGCTATGATATTCTAGGCTAGGTATGATTTACTATGTTATGCAATCAAAGCTAGTCTATACTATGCTAGGCTTTATTATGCTAGGTGAGGTAATACTATGGTAAGCTATCCTACGGTAATCTAGGTTTTGCCAGGCTACTATTCGAGACTATACTAGGCTATGCTATAAAATGTTATACTATTCTAGACAATACTAGGCTATACTAGGATATGCTATGCTAGGCTATACTATGCTAGGAGATACTATATTACATATACTGTACTATATTATACTTTACTATACTATGTTTTACTATGCTATGCTATACTAAACTATGTTATGATATGATATAGTATGCCATGTTATAATATGATAAGCACCACAATGCAATAATGTACTATGCTATACGATTCAGACTATGTAATTAGGGTGTGGACATTTTTTCGCCTTTTTAATTTCATAAATGACGTGTGACAAAAAGCAAAGGCACGCCATTTTAATTAAAAAAAATATATATTTTAATATAATTTAGTTCTGCTTTTTACTACACTTTTAAAAGGTTGTGACTTTTTAGTCGCGAGTGACTTTACATCTCAATATGTCGGTCGGTCCTCGTTTTGCTTTTTAATAACATTCTAAAAAATTCAGGCAATTCTAACGAAATTTGAAACCCATATGTTGTTTTACATTCTCTTTCGAATGATAAATTGTCAAAGTCCTCCCATGTTAGCATGGGAATTATATTGTTTTGGCAATAACATCATAACTATTTGGCAGATTCTAGCGAAATTTGAACCCTTATGTTATTTTACATTCTCTTTCCAATGATATAATTGCCAAAAGTCCTTCCAAGGATAGCCAAGGAATTATTTTTCTTTTGGCCATAACATCATAACTCTTCCGACCATTTTAACGAAATTTGAAATCCTTATGTTGTTTTACATTATATTTCGAATGATATAATTTCCAAAGTCCTCCTAAGGTTAGCCCGGAAATGAGTTTTTTTTTTTGCAATAACATTATAACTATTCGGCTGATTCTAACGAAATTTGAAACCCATATATTGTTTTACATTCCCTTTTAAATAATATAATTGCCAAAGTCACCCAAGTTTAGCCAGGAAATTAGTTTTTTGGGGCAATAACATGATAACTTTTCGACCGATTCTAACGAAATTTGAACCTTTAATGGGTTTGCATTCTCTTTCGAATGATAGAATTGCCAAGGTCCTCCCAAGGCTACTCCGGAAATTAATGAAAGTTTTCAAAGTCTTACGGACATAATTCAGAATAATTGAGGGCACGCGACGTTTTGATCAGCAAACCTTGTTTCTCTTTAACCATATCTAATATGAGCCTTCGAAGACATCCCAATAACTCCTAAAGTATAAATCTCCTAAATGTTTTCCTTATCAGCTTCACCCATAAGAGGCGCTGCGATTTGCCTCCCTGGCTGCCGTGCTTACGAGTCTCAGCGCCCCATCCAGCCACAGCTTAGCATCTTTTCCTTCTTTCTGACAGCCTGTGTTTCTACCCTACTTCCTCATTTTCCATACAACCTCTCCCACAACTTTCTCTGGTCGGCCTCTAATTTCACAGGGTAGACGCCGACCAGCTTCCTCTCGCCCAACTATCCCGGATCGGGGCCGGGGTGGGTAAGGGACAACGTTCTTTCTCCCCTGAGCCCGAGTTTATAGTGGTGATTTTTAAAAACCTGCTTCATACCCACCCACACCTTCCTCATATCACCTTTCTTTCTCCTTTCAATGTCTATCGATTTTACGCCGAGCCTAAGGTGGAGCCGCCATGTCGACGGGCTGCCAGGACACTAGGCGAGAGGAGTGGCCTCAAGTGGCGGCAGCTGGTTCTACCTGCCTTGTATTCACCCTCGCAGAGCGGGCTACTGTGTGGGGGTGATTAGCGTTTGCTTCCCATATCACTAATAGGGTCACCATGCCCAGTGATAAGAATAAAAAAAATTCTCCCTTTCCCTTTCGCCAGCGACGGAGCCGCCTTAGGACATCTCCACGGAAAAACTGTGATCCCAACCCCCCTGAGCTTCCACAGAGGACCCTCCAAACTACTTCTTCCAGAGAGGAGGCTTACCCCTCTCCTATGCCTACGGGTGCAGGGGACTTCCCCTCACCCCTTTCTCTGGAGTCTCATTTGGGCGAGTCCCTATTTACAGTGGCAGTCCCCACCTTGCTTTCCAAGAGGACTGCCAAGAAAGCAGGCAGGCGGTCCATTATTGACCGATTCCGATGCGAGCGGCTCGATAGGGCCAACCTCTTTAGAGAGAGGGCAAGAGAAGACAAGTGCCTTCGACCAGTGGCCTCTAAAGTCCTGCGGGCGCGCATATCCAGCTTACAGAGAATCACCGTACGTGCCCCACCCCTCTTCTCCAACGGATGCAAAGACGAGATGACCATAGATACCTTGAATGGGACCTGTGATGTCTTGCAGGGTGGAGAAGTACATGTCATCCACCCCTGAGATAGACATGCTCCATGAGGTAACCCATCCCCAGATGGTAGGATGTTTCATGGTGTCGAACACAGGTTCGGTGCCAAGCACAGATCCTAAGTCCACCCCTGTGAAAGCTTCTCCTCAAACAGCGCGGGCACTCGATACCTTACAAGGAGAGGAGGGATCTCCTCTCCTGGGTGGTGTTCCTGTGACAGCCAAGACCTTATCCGTTTCAGAGAAGGATCTTGATGAGGCCAGCCCATCTGGCATAGGGGCTCCAGCCGGTGGAGGGTAAAAGTGGGTTCATTCCCCGCCTTACTCTCCTAAAAAGAAAAGAACCCGATAGAAGACAAAAAAGAATCGGGGCTCCTCTTCTTCCGCGGGAGCCGCGGGGATAGATGGGTATACTGCGGTTTCGGTAAGCGACCAATCCAAGATCAGCACGTCTGACTACTTTTTTCACCCAGGTGGAGAGTCTAAGACTAAAACCAAAAGTGCGCAGAGCGGAGCCTCGATTACGGTGGGGCCCCGCATTCAGAGCTTACCTGGCGATTTCAAGCCCGCTGGTTCCAAACGTTTCCTCGTTATTCGCCCTACTGATGGCAGCATGTTGGCTAAGAGTGACATGATTCATCAGAGAAGAGCTTTAGCTAGCGTGATTGGTAGAGAACCGAAGGTGACCCGTTTTTCGGAGGGTAACCTTCTAGCAAATACGTCGAATCCCTCCGAGGCGGCCATGATTAGTGCCCTCCGGACACCTGATGGCACGCCGGAGAGTGTGACACTGCATTCAACAATGAACTCCATGTAAGGTATAGTTTGTGCAAGGGAACTCGTGTACTACTCCATAGATGACATCAGCTTAGAGCTGGCCGACTATGACGCGGTCAATTTGCAACGTGTGATGAGAAAACAAGAGGAGGGGGCCTCAATACCCACCCCTACACACTTCGGCACGTTCGACTGTGACAACATCGCTGAGTCGGTGCGTGTCGGTTGGTATCGCTACCGCGTGAAGGCATTTGTTCCACTTCTGCGGGGGTGCTACTACTGCCACAGCTTGTGCTATACTAATTGCTCCTGTAGACATGCAAAGTCGGGGTTACCCGAAGTCTGTGTAAGTTGCTTCCTGGCCGCACACGATACGTCCAAATCGTGTGTGGCCAAGTGTATCAATTGCGGAGAGCCGCGCCTCGCTTCTTCGAAGCAATGTATTGCGTATCCCATTGAAAAGGAAGGCCGAGGAGGTTTATTTCGATCGGGGATCTGAACGGTACACACCCCATCTGGGAAGACTACTCGATCACTCCCAGGGGTCAGGTCCTTGCCGATCTGATCGTCAGACTAAAGATAGGTGACCTAAATGTGGATGAGTTTACGCATCATTGACTGAGAACCGCATCATTTTCCGCTTTCAGTCTATCTTTGTGCTCTCCGGATGCACAGCCTGATTTTTTTTTTTTGGGGGGGGGCGATGACCTCTATGATAGTGATCACTTTCTCATTCAAATATCATTTTGTGGGCCGCTGCTAACTAAGAGCCCGCCCCTGTGGTGCTTGGCGCGGTGGTCTGTATTTCAGGAAATGACTGATTTCTCTGTCTCAGTCGATGAGTTTAGGTCAGGCGATGAGGCTGTTGAGTTCTTCTTCAGCACCCTTATCGCCGTGGGTCTAGCTACTATTCCTAGAACGTCTGGCCGTTTTGCACGCCGACCGCACCAGTGATGGTCAGCCGAGTATGAGGGGGCCCTCAAACAGAAGCGTTATGCCTACATGCGCTATAAGCGCAGCCCGAACGACTTCACTTTCCGTAAATTTCGTCGATCTATGGATAGGTTCCGGTATATTTTGAAGCACGCCCGCCACTCTTCTCCGCAGGCATACGTGTCTTTACTTAACGGAAAGACCACTCTAGCAGAAGTGTGAAACCGAGTCAAAAGGATTCTCGACAATTTCTAGTAGTAGCTCCTCCTGTTCTGAAGGATAATGGAACCACAATCTCGGATCCTGCATCCGTGCCGGAATCCTTCGCGACCGCTTTCGTCGCATTATCTAGCAGGTATGCTGCTCCACCAGCATTCAATGCGCGTCGTGATGTCGCGGAAGGCAGCCGACTGGACTTTACTTCCAGAAACAGAAAACCCTTCAACAACAGGTTTACTCTGAGTGAGTTGCGTTCCGCTCTCGCTTCGTGCGCGGACACCGCCATTCATCCGGACGATGTTCCGTACGCCATGCTTCGACACCTGAGTGAGTGAGGCAAGGCCTTTCCGTTAGATTTGTTCAACAGGATCTGGGTAGAGGGTATCCTTCCAGATTCCTGGCGAATCGCTACTGTGCTCGCTTTTCGCAGACCGGGAAGAGATCACTCTACCCCGGCTAGTTTCCGCCCAATGTCTCTAACCTCTGACATGTGCAATTTGATGGAAAAATTGTTAGATGTTAGATTAACTTTTTTATGGACAGCGGAGGCTATGTGTCTTCAGCACAGTGCGGTTTGCGTTAGTTCCAGTCCACGTCGGATGCTCTGCTGCGACAGGAAGATGCCGCCTGTGAGGCCTTTCTTCGTAGACAGTATGACGCTACGGTGTTTTCTATCTGGAGAAGGCCTATGATGCCGCATGGCCATACGGTATCATGGAGATTCCCTATGAGATGTGGGCGTGGGGATGTCTCCCAATCTTTACCTCTGAATTTTTGCGAGACCGTCGATTCAACGTACGGTTGGGTGGAGCCCTCTCCGGCCCATTGGAGCAGGAAGAGAGTGTCCAGCAGGAAACTATCCTCAGTGTCACACTCTTTGCCCTGAGCATCACCTCGGTGCTGCCGGAAGATATTCTAGCTACGTTTTACGTGGAAGACATTTCGATCTCTTTTAGCGCGGCCCAGATTCCAGCTCTGGAACGTCGACTCCAACAGGCATTGAACTGCGTCTCTCGCTATCCCTAAGCTCACATGCTTCTCTGGCGAATTTCTGCCGCCATCCACGACTCCACCCTGACCCAGACTTGTTTCTCAATGGGATGCGCCTGGAAGTGGTGGACTCGGACTGCTTCCTTGATCTTGTATTTGACCAACGTCTCAACTTGAGACTAATATTCGCAGCCTTAGAGTCTCTTATACCAGTGCATTGGATATTCTTGATTTCGTGACGTTCAGCGCTTAGGACGCTAGGAACTGCCTTACTTTTTCATCGATCATTTGTATGTTCGACACTCGACTATGGATGTGAGTTTTATGCATCCGCAGCTGAGCGTGTACTGCAGAAGTCTGACTTGATCCTCCACACTAGCTTTTGCCTATCGACCGGTTCCTTCCGCACTTCCCCCATTAAGAGCCTACTTGTCGATGCTTGGGAGATGCGACTCAATCTGCGCCGTGCACAGTGCATTTTTGGCCTGTACGTGCAAGCAAGGAGCCTCCTTCAGTCGCCAACAGCTCCTAATGCATCCTCAGCTTATCTAGACGGTGCCTATGCCATCGAGAGACGCCAGTCATACCCTAAACCTTTTGGGTTTAGAGCTAGGAAACTCTTCTGAGAGCTAGATATAGCTCTTGGTCCGGTGACGCCCCTAGTTCTGCCCAGGACGCCACCCTGGAGGGTACCACCTTTGACTATTTGTCGCCATGCCTCTGCTTCTACAGCGCCGGGAATATTTCGTCTGGCCTTTTTGGAGCACACATCTTGTCACGCTGGAACCGTGCCAGTGCTTACGGATGGCTCCAAGTCCCAAGAAGGAGACGGTTTGCACGCCCTATTCCCTTCGTTTGAAGTCATCGGGGCTCTTCCAGACGCTGCGTCTGTCCTCGCGGCCGAGCTGGTTGCAATACATCCCTTAGTACTGGAGATAACGCGATTTGCCCGGTTCGGAGACCGGATTGTGATATATAGCGACTGACAAAGTACCCTAAGTGCTCTCAGTCATTGGAATCTCCGCATCCTCTGATTCGCAATATCCGTGATGCCGAGGTTTAGACGAGCCGGGCTGATTTCTTGATTATCTTGTGCTGGGCTCCTGGACATGCAGAAATCGCAGAGAATGACGCCGATGAGGGCGCCAAAGAGTCCGCAAGGACTGGGCTACCAGACCAGCATTTCGCTCTTACTCCCACCGATTACATGGCAGGAATATGTGCTGCCATCCGGGTGGCTTGGCAAAGAAGATGGGAGTTAGTCGAGGGGAACTTAAAGTTACCTGCCACAGCGCCGCTACTTTTCCTATGGACCTACCCCCGAATGCCGCAACGGCTTCAGGTTGCTTTCTGCCATTTCCGAATTGGACACACTCGCGGGACGCACCGTCAATTGATGGAGCGCTGGCCTGCACCTTACTGCGACGACTGCCTTGTCTCCTAGACTGCTCGGCACATTCTTGTTGACTGTCCTAGTCTGGGTGATCTTCGAGCATGTTACCTGATCCGGTATCGTGAAGAGCGGGGTTGCTACCGCTTGTCCCTTGTACTCGGGACAGGTTCGTTTACACCAACTTGCGGACTATACGACTCTTTGGAAGAGGCTGGGCTCTTCCACTTTATTGACTGTTTGTTGTTGGTCGCATGCTCTTGCGCCGGGAAGGGGGCTATCCCCGACGCTGGAGTGCGCTTCCTCCGGGTTACCTTTGGCTGTGTTTTGTTTTTTGTTTTTGTGTATAGCCTATGATCTTTATATCCTTGTTATTTGTTATTTACCTGTTATTTGTTTTGTTTTTTAATATAGCCTAGTCGTAGGCTGTAGTGAGTACGGCGACTTATGGCCAAGTAGGCAGTCGCCAGATAGGCTCGCTAAAAAAAAAATCATCCATAAATGAAATGCAAATTACTCACCCCTATTTAAGATGGAAATGGTCTGTATCTCTTAGGAGTACAACAGTGAAGAAAGCAATCGATTTAACTATATTTTTTATGCAAATAACTTTTCCCCGCCATTTTGGCTTTTGGTTTGCGCGCGAATAATATTGGGGCGAAACAGGCACATAAAAATTCAACTTAATTCTCCTTTCGCATTTGAAAGAATTATTTTTTTAAATATTTGTCTAAAAGATTGCGCGGGGCATTACAGTACCTTGGCATCTTTCTTTCTCGGAAGACAATGGAGATTGCGCCATGGTGCAGGCCTGGGTGAAGTGCATGGAGAACCTGGGTTGCTCGGTCGTCAAGATCATCCTCTCCGCCTCGCCGGTGTCATCCGAATGAATGCAGAGCAGTACTTTTGGCACCAAGTTGGCTGCAGGAGCTCCTGGAATCATTGAGCACAGCGCACTGGTCCGCCTTCAGGGCTCCACTCCTGATTTGGAAGATTTATTACAGCTTCACAAATAAAATAAACAGTATTCGAAAGTGAACATTTTAATGTTTTATTGAATTTTTTAGATACCTTGGATATGATATCTGTATTTTCCCCAAAATGACATTTATTTACCACAATCATGCATTATTTGTCGTACATGCAACGTGTTTTCATCGCAGAAGAGATGATCAAATATGGCTCGGTGGTAGACACCAACAATCTTTCAGACAGTCATCAAAGGCCCATAGATCCAAAATTAATTCGCAGGATTTTCGCAAAATAGAAACATCACTGCTCAGTCAAGAACATGCATAAGGGCAAGTCTGGGGGCAGCGAAAAGTGTGCAAACCGCTGAAAACATTGATTCAGTCTCAGCTTAAAACGGACAGCAAGAAATCTATGAGACGACTATCAGCTGTGAAGGAATCAAAGGGAAGAGCAGTCGGAAAATAATCACGTTGGATTTGAGAATTAAGTCATTCAAAAGTATTTGTTTGCAACAGTTTAGCGAGCAAGACTACCAGCGTCGTTCGATGTTTAGTGAACGCATTGAAAAGATAATTGAACAAAACCAACTAAGATTAAGTTACATAATATTCAGTGATGAATGCTAAATCGATCTCAATGGATTTATCCAACCTTACTTTACCGACATGCCACATCCACCTGGACTTCGGCAACCATGGAGCGACACCTGACTCTGTTTCTTGTTAGCTGCAACAACTCTGCAGGCTTAAGATCTCCCTGTGCCACTCTCATCACACCGTCCATAAATCTCTCTTTCTGTCGTACTCTTACTCTTCCTCCCTCCACCATTCCAGTGGGCACCACGGCCTTCATCTCATTCTTCTCATTACATGTCCGAGAAATCTCATTTGTCGTCTTCTTATTGTTGCCATCCACTCACATCTGCTTTAGCACATCCATATTAGTTCATCTTGCTGTCCATGGTATCTTCAGAATTCTCCTCAATAACCACATTTCAGCTGCTTCCAACTTTTCTTGCATCTTCCTGCTCACTGTCCAAGTCTCGCATCCATACAACAATGTTGACCACACAAAGGTTTTTGATGCCCACTTTCTAATTCGCTGATTCTCGTCTGTAAAGCTTGGCTGAAGATAGGCTCTAATTTGAAATTTACTCCAGGAGAGTTGCGCACTCTTCCCGTACAGAATGGTTCACTTAATATCCTCATATGTCCATTCATATTCCACACATTTTCACCTCTCCTGACCTTACCACTTTCTTTATGATTCTGCCCTGTTAGCCTTCTGGTGTAAATGCCGTCGTTGGCCAAACCCTTTAGCTTTAAATAAATTAATAATAATAATAATTCAAAAACTAATATTGAAATGTCAACCTCATACATTTCGGATTACCGTTAATAAACTCAAAATGTAATATTTTTAGTTGCGTGCGACTCTAGATCTCACTATGTTAGTCGGTCGGTCCCCGTTTTATTGTTTATGTAATGCTATTGTAACTATTGGGCCGATTCTAACGAAAGTTGAAACCCTTATGTTGTTTTACATTCTCTTTCGAAGCATCACCTAGACAACCTACACCATCGACTACACCACCGACACCTACACCACCACCAACTACACCACCACGACCACCTACACCACTACCTCCTCCACCTAAACCACCTACACAACCATCACCACCTACATCACCTACACCATCACCACTTACACACTTATACCAAACCATCTACACCATCTCCACTTACACAACCTATACCACCATCATCCCTTAAACCACTTATACTACCTACACCACCACTACCAAAACCACCTAAACCAACAGCTACACCAACACCGCCTACACCACCACCAGCTACACCACTGCCACCTATGCCACCAACACTGATGCCACGTACACCACTACCGCCTACATCCCACCACCTACACCTGCACCATCACCACCTACAACACCTGCAACATCACCATATACACCACCAACACTTATACCACCATCACTATCACCACCCACAGCACCACCTACACCACCACCAGCTACACCACTGCCACCTATGCCACCAACACCAATACCACGTACACCACCACCGTCTACACCCCCACCACCTACACCTGCCCCATCCCCACCTACAACACCTGCAACATCACCATATACACCACCAACACTTATACCACCATCATCACTTAAACCACTTATACTACCTACACCACCACTACCAAAACCACCTAAACCAACAGCTACATCAACACCGCCTACACCACCACCAGCTACACCACTGCCACCTATGCCACCAACACTGATGCCACGTACACCACTACCGCCTACATCCCACCACCTACACCTGCACCATCACCACCTACAACATCACCATATACACCACCAACACTTATACCACCATCACTATCACCACCTACAGCACTACCTACACCACCACCAGCTACACCACTGCCACCTATGCCACAAACACCAATACCACGTACACCACCACCGTCTACACCCCCACCAACTACACCTGCCCCATCACCACCTACAACACCTGCAACATCACCATATACACCACCAGCACTTATACCACCATCACTAACACCAACTACAACACGACCCTCTATACCACCTACACCACCGCCAACTACACCTCCACAACCTATACCACTGCCACCTATACCACCAACACCAATACCACTTACACCCCCACCGCCTACACTGCCACCACCTACACTGCTACCGCCTACACTATCACCGCATACACTGACACCACTTACACCTACACCACCATCAGCTAAAACTACACCACCATCAGTTACAGCACCTACACCAGCACCACCATCACTTACATCAGCTACGCCACCAACAGCACTAACACTTACACCACCATCACTTGCACCATCTTCGCCACCACCACTACCACCACCACCACTACCACCACCACCACCTACACGACCACCTACATTACTACCACCTACACCACCACCACCACCTATACCATCTACACTACCGTCACCCAAGGTTATACCGCGAATTGTTTTGTTTTGTCAATAACATCATAACTATTCGGCCGATTCTAACGATATTTTGAACCCTTATGTTTTTTTATGTTCTCTTTCGAATGATATAATTGCAAAGGTCCTCATAATATTAGTCCGGAAATTATTAAAAGTTTTGAAGGTCGTAAGGTCATAAATCAGAATAAGTGATTGCACGCGAATTTGGGGTCAGTAGACCTTGTTTTTTCGCTACTGTTTTGCTATTTTTTTAGTGTTTTTCAGCTAGTTCACTGGCTATCAGTGCTATGTATATTAGTTTCGAACATAAACAGGACGTACTCATCCAGGCATCATGCTGGATGTTCTCTAAATTAGTGTCCTGAGGAGTTTTTTTTAAGATGCAATTTTCGACGACATACATGTTCTGATCCTAGTTACTAATGTTTTTGTTCTCGAAACTTGTCATCTGGAGAAGTTTATTAGAGGATACTAGTTCTGATCACGTACAACACGTTCTCATTCTGAGTATTCATCTTTTATTTCTCAAAACTATTCCTATAGAGAATTTTATTGGAAGGTGCTAGTTATTGCAATATAGAAGCAGTTTTGATTCTTAATTATGAAACTATTTTCCTAGTAACCTTTAATAAAGTCCTCTATGAGACTAATTTCAACAACATAAGTGACGAATGAGTATCAAACGGTATGTATTTTGTCACAAGTAATAAAACATAACATAATTCAACGGATGAGAAAGGACACAGGTGCCTATCAGAGGTCATCCGAGTCAACCACAAACCATAAACTGTACCTACAACGAGGTTGTTTGAACTGCCTAAAAAGGCATCACCATCAAGAAAACTAAATCATGCAATGAACATATCAATCATCTATACACAAATTGATATTAAAATATTTAATTTGCCCCAATACAAATTAAAAACCATGTTAACTTACCCTTCCCATATACTCATCTAACCTGCGCTTGAAAACATCCAAAATTTGGAATTTTTATTGTCTCCTGTGGTAAACCATTCTAATAATCTACCACTCTGTTGTTAAAACAATATTGCCCTTACCTCCAACTTACACCTTTGTTGTTGTTTTTTCAAGTGGTGGTCCTTAGTCCGATTTTTACCTTCCAACTCAAAGAACTTTTAAAAAAAATCCAACTTCTCTACTCCAGAACGAATTTTAAAAAGCTCAATCTTATCCCCTCTCACACTTTTCAAATGAGAACATATTTATCGCCTTCAACCTATCTACATGTTCAAGGTGTTTCAGGGATGGTACAAGTTTTGCTGACCTAGTTTGTACTGACTCTAGAAAGTTGATACCATGTTTAAAGTGTGGGGACAATGGTTGTTTACAGTACTCTAAAAAAAATACAATTAGTGTCTCCTAATAAACCCTTTCAATTATGCCAGCTTTTCTCATTCATCGAAGGATCAGAACAGCTTTCCCTTCATATTGATTTCGTTTCGTTGACGTGTGGGATTATCAGATGATATTGGCTTTAATTGACCATATCAGAATGTCGACGTTAATCAGAAAATTTTAAATCGCCTTCAGTAAACGTTTAGAAGACCACGAAATTTTGGGGGCGATTTAGATATTTTTTTAGGAATTGATATAAAAGTGTTTTATCCTACTAAAAGTTATTATAAACACCTTTGAAGTATTCGTGATCTAAATCAGTAAACAAAAAATAGCAGCATAAGCAAAAAAAACTATACGCAAATGGCAATAATTTCGGGACCAAGCATTAGAGTAAAAACATTCTTACTTCTTCAATGGGCAGAATTATTAAAACGCTTACATAATTCGAAGTGTAGTTATTTATTTATGTATTCATTTATGGAGGCGATAAAAATCACTTGATAATTTGTGTTCCCAGGCAAGTTGCTTCCAGAGGATAGAGAAAAGGAAGCTGTCAAAAGCCTTATCTGAAAAACCAAAGAAAAGGGTTGTTTCGCTCTCTTTGCTCGCTACAAAGACAGGCAGAAACTCGGTCGGAAGTTTCCCTGGTCGCACGTCAATGGCTTGTGCGTAGGGAAAATGCCAAGGGCTGGAGGCCGGTGTCCCCCATTCTTTGCCATTAAAATTGGAACAACCATGAAATAGCTTCAGGACTGAGCCAAGATAATATTAAGAAGTGTTTATCAGAATCACATCATCAGCGACTTTAAAACAACTATACGACTGTTAAAGATTGTTTTACATAAAATAGAAACACTCATATTAAAAACAAGAATACATACAAAAAGATGATTCGCCATAATAACAGATCCAGATCTCGTATTCGTCTAGATATATTTTTTTTAATAAATTTTTATTATCTCATCTACACATTGCTGGCACTCATATGTTTCTACCAGTCTACATTACTGTATACGTTATAATTTGTCCTCCTTGGTTATTTCCAATTTTAATAGCCCATTATTCTTTATAAGATTAGCAAAAAATTCATAAAATAGATCATTTCGCAGTGCTAAAGAAGTGAATAAATAATCCAAAATCCGCATTCGTATCTAGAACCATCACCAAATCTTTCACACTCCCTGTTCGTTTCACTGCCTGCAGGATCTTTTCCTTAAATTGATGTTTCAAAAGTGACTCATTCAATTTCAACTAATTGATCTTAGGTGTAACCTGCTTTTGCCTTCTTTTCATACAGCTCTTTACCTCCCAATCCCTCACTATAACTATATGCTGTGGCGCTACACTTTGCCAATTTATGACATTATAGTTCTTAACTTCCTTCAGATGTCATCGTCTACACACCAGGAAGTCTATTTTACTTTATCTTTCTTCGCTCCTTTAGGTCCCAAACCGGGTTTTCCTGCAAAGTTTACAATCTTTTTCCATTCCCCACTCCTCTCTCCCATACCCTAGACACCCTGCACCCTTTCAATAACTTCTCTATTTCTTCCCCAATCTCTATTTAGGTCTCCACCTACAATCAATTTTCCCCTTCTGGTTTTGTAATTACTTACTTACCTGTCTCCAAAATATATCCCTTTCTTCCTCTCTGCAGCCATCTTGAAGAGCATAGGAACATCTGATGTTTAATACTGTGTCTTCGATGCTTAACTTCACACTCATCCCTATACTTCCATTCACGCTTACTATACTATATTTGAGGTCTTTGGCTAGGACAATCCCAACACCGTTTCTGCTTTGTATGGTGGATCCACTGTAGAACAACTTGAAACCACCACCCATTTCTTTCGCCTTGTTCCCATTCCCTCTCGCCTCCTGCACGCACAGCACTGCAACCTACCTCTTCTCCATCTTTTCCACCAACTTTCTTCCATTCCTACTCATTGTCCCTAAATATAGTGTTCCCACTTTCACATTGACTAGCTTCTTTAGCTAGACCCGTTTCCGACCTGGTAGCCTTTGCTCCTTTCTCACAGGTGACAGCGATACCCCTGCGCTCCGTATATGGGGTACGCCCTGGCAATATTCGAGACTCTTTGACTTAACTTCATCATTGTTTTGGGTTTTGACATATGTTTTACAGCCATATTCCCTTCCTAACACCAATCACCCCCCATTTATCCGAGCTTGGGACCGTGGCAGAATTGAACTTGCTTGCTCCCCTACAGGCTGGGTTCAAAACTGGTATTGTACGAATTAATAAATAAATAGTGCTCTCTAACAGCTTTCTAACCCACGTAGATCAAACTTAAAATTGATCTTCAATCTCAAACATAAAAAGGAAGAGGAATATTAAATATATAGATGGGTGGATAGTTAGAATGAGAAATCACAGATTGATAGATGGATGGATAAATAATAAAGTGTAAATTTCCCATATTATAGAGCATCATAAATTCACCCTTTCCTCACAAACATTTTCACTCTCGTATTTAATTCCAGGTTGTAAACCGAACAATAGAGTTTGCCACCACTAAATAAGGATGTCTGAATAAAAGTGGGTCATCATGAATATTATATTTGAAATTGGATGAGTTAGTATAATCCCATTGGGCAATGAGTGACTAATGTTTGACTGAGGAAATAAAGAAGTTTGAATATTTCTTTCAGCTCATTTTCTTCCTTATCAGGTAAGTTTCTATTGGGTACCAGGATTACTTCTGTACTTTAGTACAGAACTACAGTATGTTCAGGCATGTAGATATGCTGAAATTTTACTTTCGGTCGAGTGTTATTCTTGGATCATTGAGGGTTTTTTAAAAAATCATTACAATATTAGAGATAGTGAAGGTTCTATATGACTTCCATATATTTTTCTATATAAGTATATGGATGTATAGTCGGAAGTCAACGAGATTTTGGTCACAAAGGAGTTAAAGATGTTCACAAGAGAAAGTGGTTAGGGTAGGTAAAAGACGCAGATGACTAGTTACTAGGCGTGCATTTTAAGCCTGCAACCCTCTCCAATCTTACCTCTCACTCTTGAAAATACAAGGCACATTTTAGGTCGCTCATACACAAGGTACACACGCATACCACAGAAGGATTTAGTCTGGTTTAAACACACATGTGCGATTCTTATCCCTCCACTCTTGTGAACACTTTTCAATCAAACTACGCATAGATTTACGTTTATATATGTTTAACAGTTTTTATTTACCTAACACTTATATCACGTACTTCTATACTTTCATACATACACTGCCAATTATGATGGTGCCGGCTATGAAATATCAGCAACTACATTTGCACGCGAAATATTATTCCACGCAGCCACAAGGAATTGTGCTCATAAATTTCTATTCTGAAATTTAGGCCAATTTGAAGTCATTCCTTCCCTTCTGAGGATATTCGATCGTCGAGACAAAAAGGTGTTGGGGATTTGGCGCCCTCTCTCCCAGTTGGGCCAATAAGGCAAACAGAGGAATTTATAATGAACCTAACCAATACCTTACACCCATGTTAACCGTTAACCGGGAGAAGAAAGACTTTTATAATAATAATAATATTAGTAGTAGTAATAACATTATTACTATTCATCATCATCATTGTCACTAACTCTATAATTTAAGAAGGGGATCTTTTTGAGTATTTGAATAATAAGTTCATCTTAGTTTGGTTATGACTTATTTTTTATCAAAGTTATTTCTAATAATTCTTTTATAATATCAAAAAACAAAATGGTGAAGTTAAGAAATAAATATAAGTATCGAAATTTTGTGAATTTTTTAAAACCCAAAGAATTACAAATGGTGAACTTCAGAAAATATGTTTTTATATGTCTTCTATAACTATATTTTAGCAACGTGATATTTTGAAAGGGAAGGAATTTAGTTTAGAGTTCCTTTTTAAAATGATTATAATTGTCGAAGTTCAGAAAATTTATAAAAATTTAACCATTGCTGCTTTTTTTTAGATTTTAAATTTTAATCTTGGTAGCGAAGCGCAAGCTCCCCCAGTAGGGGGGATTGGCAAGGCCATTGCCTGGTTATTTTCTGGCGAAAGTTTGTTCATTAATTGAATTAATCCATATATTTTTTTAGTATTACCAAGTCAAATATCACTTAATTGTTTCCGTCCGTCATTTTTGATGGCACGGTTAGTCTTCCAATAAATCCCTCAAGCTACGGCCAATGTTTTCAGCTATTCAGTGAAGTCGTGAAACCGAACTACGCCATTTATTTGGGTATATAAAATCCTGAGAAGATTTACCTTCCCATTGGGAGAGCTCACCCCATGGGTGCGAAGTGAGGGGGCGGTCCATTTGGGGTAGGGATTCTATTGAAGCATGGCTATATTTGGATAAATATAGTAAATTGCGAATAATAAAAAAGGAATTATAAATAATTACCACCATGTTTTTATTTTATTTTTAATTATGGTAAACGTTTTCAAACTATTCAAATTATCCGAAGGTGTTTCGTAGTTGCTAAACTTCCAAAAGAGACAAATTTAACTAAATCAATCAAATTTACGTGTAATTTTACAGTTATCTAACTAATTCAACTTAAATTCAATTAATTTAATTAATCAATTTTAAAAATAAAGCTTGGTAGCTACGAAACATTACTGCTAATTTGACTTATTTGCCATCTTCGGCTAATTATATAATTACTGATAATTATTTATATTTTTCCAATTTATCACAATACTTCATCTGTTATAAAGACACCAGACATATAAATAGCTAGGTAAATAGATAAATAGTTTGATGGGTAAGTAGTCAGATAGGTAAGCAAGTAACCAGATGTGAGGTGGCAAAGCAAGACGTTTTTGTTCCTTCGCGGCCAGCCAGTAAGCTGGTGGCGCCACCCCATATTTCCATGGAGACCAACGGAGCTCTTCATATGAAACGCGATTTTCAGTGCGACCATGACGAGATTGAACGATCGGTTATTGGCGAGACTGGCGGCCAAGGGAAAAAAGTGATGCCACCAAAACTGGTCGTCCTTCCTGAGTCAATCTGAAGGTTGTCGTCCTCCTCTTGCATGACGACACACACAAACACACACATACAACCAAACTTATCCCGTTTGGTTGGGAAGTTTTTCCTCATCCCCATCCTCTATATTCCCCCAATACAGCGCCATATTTAATAGACAACAAGGGTTATGCAACAAAGTAGTAAAACATGTTAATATGAATGTGTTGTTGTAGATGTTTGTGTTGTTAGATTTCACTATTGAATTTCACTATTTCATCTTGAATTTCTTGCCTTGATTTCTTTTAATCACTTTTTAATGATTAATTTCTATATCGTATTTTCTTGGATTGCTTTTTTACTATATCGAAATTCTTGCCTTAGTTTCTTTTGATTGTTTTTATTAACTCAAAATTCTTGCCTCATTTGATTTTATTGCCTTATACTATCTTAAATTTATTGTCTTATTTTATTTTAATTGCTTTTTAATAACCCTAATTTCTTGAATTAATTTCCTTTGATTGTTTTTACTATCTCGAATTTCTTGCCTGTATATTTTGATTGCATTTTGTTATTTATATTTTCTTGCCTTATTTCATTTTGATTTAGTGGTAATTAACACTTGTTATTTATATGGAGTGGCATTCAGTCTCTTCATCAGCATCATCATCATCATCATCACTAACTCTATAATTTAAGAAGGGGATTTTTCTGAGTATTTGAATAATAATTTAATCTTAGTTTGGTTATGACTTATGTTTTTTTTATCAAAGTTATTTCTAATAATTCTTTTATAATATCAAAAAACAAAATGCTGAAGTTCAGAAATAAATATAAGTATCGAGATTTTGTGAATTTTTTAAAACCCAAAGAATTACAAATGGTGAAGTTCAGAAAATTGATAAAAATTTACCCATGGCTGCTTTTTTATAGATTTGAAATTTTAATCTTAGTAGTGAAACCATTACCTGGGGCTTTTAATAAATTAAAAACCGACGAGGAGCATCCCATTAGACACTTTTTAAAAGTCATCATTAAATTGGTGAAGATAGAGAGAGAATAAATGCGTGGAAGGTACATAATTCAATAACGAGCGTGTGCGTGCATTTGAAGGAAAACTGAACCATGTCAAAGGGTACACATGTAGATAAGTGTGTACCATACATTTGAAATAGTTAAAAAAAGCACGTTAACAAAAACATGATATAATAACATTAGATAGTGGTAGTTTGACACCGTCTGGGTAAGCGGACTGTCCTTGGACGGACCTTATGGTCTTTGCTAGTCCTTGTTTCTGTAGTTTTGTAAATTTGGAGAGCGCGCAATTCTCCCGGATAGGAAAAAGGGTTGGATTGCCCAGCAGGTGAAAGATTGATACTTGATTAACTTTCATTAAAAAGATTTTCTGAATGAAAATGTGTGTAAAAACGTGGTGTTCCTGTGGGGAGGAAGCTTCCATTTAAAGATTTCAGAGAATTTATAACGATAATAAAACTTAATTGTACTGATGATAAGCCATTAGGACCTTTCAAATGTGATCCGATTCTATCACTCAGTGACTGTGTTCAGAATACCGCCTCAAAGTCATTGCTTAAGGTTTGCCAAACTCCTTAAGCGTGCAATTTCAATGTATAATAATATCGATAATAAAATATCGATAGTTAATACCTCGAAACCAAAACTCACAAGCCAAATACTCGTCCGACCACCTTGGAAAACATATCGGGATTACTTATAACCTGCTGTTGGACGTCATTCTAGAAACCTCCCACACGATTGGTGATAAAATATTTTCTTAAATCCAACAAACAACCTACAACACCTTTGTTTTTTAATTATTAAATTGTGCCCCCCTGGCTAATTATTATTATTAGCCTTAAACTCAATCCTCCCATTATCGAACTTATCTATCCTAGAAAAAAAGCTTAAAAAGCGCAATCATAATCCATCTCCAGACACTTCCAAATGAGAACATATTTAGTACTCTGTCAAGTATCCAAGGTGGCTTATGGAAGGTATTCTCTATGTTGCCGTCCTTTTCACTGACACTAACAGGTTGATCTCATGTTTAAAATGTGAGGACCATGCCTGTATGTATACAGTACTCTAAATGTAACCTCACATATGTAAAAGTTATCGACTTTTTGAACAACATTCTTCTTAAAGGATCACAACACTGTATTCGCCCTATTTTTTACCTCGATGCACTGCTTATAAAACCTCGATGACCCATCTCTTCTTACTCCTAAGTCCTTTTCATCATCTAAAGAGTTCAGATGCATCCTTTCATAGCTAAATTCTCTATTATCTCTTCTTATCTGCCACCTATAGAACCTCAATTCTGACTGTAAATCACTCTGCACTGTAAAGTTGCCCTAAGCTCCAAAAAATACAGCTCCCATTTCTGTCATCAACCTAAATTGATAATTTACTACTCGTATTAAGTGCTGCTCCAAAATCATTTATATAGAGTACAAATAATATGATGGGTCCAAAACTGATTCCTGTTTGAGGTACTCTACTGATGCAGTGATTGGTCAGTGAAAGGGAAACACCATTTTTTGCAGAAATATGTGTAAAAAAGTTTAATTGAATATTCCTTCCATTCCCCACTTGTAGTTTGGCCGACAAACGTAGTAATTTTGTTCTCATTCTGTGTTGCGGCATCTAGGCTGTGGACCACACAGACGTCAAGGTCTCCTGAGTAACTACATTAAGGCATCTCATAACTTGATTCTTTTTTGGATTGCCCCCCTCCCCGAGGCTCTGTAAACACACACACACACACATATAGCAGTGTTCTGTGAACACGCCGTTTCTGAAGACTCATTCATCCCAATACTAAATTTTCCTTCATTGTTTTGCAATACGACATGTTTAGTTGAAGATTATAAGCACAATTACGAGACCTACGTACTCTCCTGACCTCTAGCACGGCACGTACTCTCTCTCCTCTTGCGATTATTTGGGTTATGTAGGCCTTTCTCACATTTAAACTCCTTAACTCCTTTCTGGAGGCGATACACTCACTCCCTTGATGCTCGCTCTTAACTTCAACTATTCTTTGGGATTTTTTTTCATGACCTAATTTATCACCTCAATTCACTTCATTCCTACCTCATTTATTTTCCCATTCCCGAATTGATATTTCTCCTTTCGCTAAAAATCCAACCTTCACTGTTAATCATGGCTGATCTATATATTACACCACACGTAAAAACACCACCCTGTTCTTTAAAGCTCGGTCATTCAGTTGATTAACAAAGGCAAATTCACCCCCATTTCAACAACAAAAGGTCAATATCACTTTGAATCGGTGGCGGTCCCTCGCTGTCGATGTGGATGATAAACCAACCAATCGAACGGTTTGAACTGAAATAAAAGGACAGCGGCTTTTTCCCGTTGCGATTAAAAGAGATCATGATGCCATTGCCGATAAATATTGATGATGTGGGAAACTACAAGCGGAAAAAAAATCAAATGTTGCGTCCTCTAATCACTTTATTCCAAGCGAAATCGGGCCGATAGGCCTACAACCGTTGTTTTTCCTGGAATTTCAAACGCAGCATCTTCACATAAAATTCGTAACGGGGGATCTGTAAAGAAAGTGGTGAAGATTGAGAAGTGAAAATATGTGATGTCACCTGACATCCCGTACCGTGGGAGCGGAGAGCAAGGCGATGTAAAGGTTGTTCGCGCGGGGGTCTGAAGCCTAAGGATTTAGCCCAGCGTCACACGGGAAGAAGAGTCGCGCTTTGGATTTACCTTGAGTCGTCAACCAGTGAAGGAGTGAGTCAGAGTCGCAATGACTCGGCGTTGAAGGATTGACTGTACCATTACAGAAATACCATTTCAACACAGATATTCACCCTTTGCTCTTCCTCTATCACAATCTGTCATTTTCTACCTTTGTTTATGTCCAATTACGATCAAAGAACGAAGCGAAGAAAATCTATTGGGTAGAACTAGCATAAGTACCCGGCGATGCTCGGGCTGAAAAGTCCTGTCGCAAATAAATACAGATGCAGATTGTTTTGAAATTCTTATATTTTGGTACAAAAATATCTTTACTTGCTGATTATCATTATTATTATTATTTGTGGGGTGAATTCGGATTCAGGAAAGTTGCCCACTCTATCATATATCATAAAATATCATATAATATAATATCATATACTTACAATGAGTAAACGTTTCACATAGTGCGCCCGGCAATTTACGCAGGAATAGATCCATCGTCTCATAGATACAGGTGTCAATGACCCTGACGTGTCAATAACAACGGTGGGGCGTTTTTAATCACTCAACCAGCTGCAAATCCTTCTTAGTAGTTTTATACCAATTATTCTCATACTAAAGTATAAAAATGACCCTTCTTGCTAAAGCCGTGCAAAAAAAAAGCGGATTAATTCATAAATTGATCACACCTGCCCCATCAACTCTAGATTCATATCCCCTTCATTTTCCATTGGAGTAAACACCCTCGCTTGTTCCGAGATGACATAAATAGTGCTCTACCACTGAACTTGACATTATGTTCCCTTAAATACCAAACATTACACAATTTATGAAGTAAAAGGGATGATCAAGAGAAAGGTCATCCAGACTCCAACCCGTCGTTCACAACCGATAAGGGAGTTTATATACGAAGTCTAATAATACCATTATCACGATTATTAGCATTAGTAATAATATTAAAACGACACTACATAGGGAATATGTACTACGATACGTCAGTGGTAGGAGATAAGGAATAGAGTATGTGAGATTAGTTAAGAGTAGGAGAGAGGGAGTGTGAATATGTTAGGCAAAACAATGTAACAAACTTAAGGGTGATTGGATGAAATGATTTGAGAGTTGTATAGGAAAGTGTATGGGATTATGTTTGTGCCAACGTTAGTGTATGGGAGTAAAACTATGGTATGAAACTATAGTATTGGAAATGACAATTTAGGAAGGAACCTTTGGTGTGCGAAAAGTTGAGTGAAGAACAAGGAGGTAAGGAGTATGGATGCATATAAAGAACATCTAAAGGTTATTTGTAAATATATTAAAAATAGCCAAAGCTTTCTGGTAACAGTTACATTTATGTGTAACGCTTCTTTGTGGAGTTAAGATAATCATGAGCAAAAAATGTAATGTGAATATATGGAATCTAAATGCCATAGGAGAGGAAAATAGCCAAGTATTTTGGGATTGTCCATTTGATTGTTAAAGGATCCTTTGTGGATTTTTAAATTAGTAGGAATGAATAGTTTTCAGCCTAAATATATAGACAAATCATATAATAACAATTTAAAAAATATATGTATGTAGTAATTGTAAGTAATACAATGCGTAGAAATTAGATGAAACAATTAAAAATAAGAATTGTTCAAAAGTTACCGTACAAAGGAAGCTTTCTTGTGAATAACTTGGAACAATCTGTTGCCTACAGATGAAGTCATAGTTTTGCTGCAATCAACCGAACTATTCTTTGCAACATTTTGATGACTTTTTTAATGGTCTTTTTTTTTAATTTGACTAACCTTTGAGTGAACGTCTCTCTTCAGGATCCTCCCCAAGTTATCTATTGGATTTAGGTCGCAACTGTTGGGAGGCCAGTCCATGTTTGAGTCTCTTACAAATCCTATCCACTCTGATCAATTCTTAGAGAACTTGTAGTTATGACTAGGAGCATTATCCTGCATGAAGTGATATCCTGAGCCTCGCTGGCTCTCTCATTAACCAAGCTAGGAAGTTTTTCTCCGGGAACTCTCAGTTTGCCTTTCACTACACTTTGACGCCATCATCCATTTAGAAAGTTCATAGTAGCCCTTATCCATCAATAGCAGCCCAAATCATCAATTCGCCTTCTTGGTGTTGTTTGATGAATTGCCTCACCTTAGGCCATTGACAACCCATACTCTCGCCCAAACATCTGACCCATCCAGTGACTCTTGATCCTAGAGTCAGTTTTCATCGTGTCTTTTGATTAGTTTGTGAAGATAACTTCTCTAAAGTCAGTTTTCAAATAAAACCGAATCTACAACAGAAGTTTTTCTTCTTTTTTTGTTAAGCCCATCCTTTTTTTTCGTTTTCCTAACGCTATAATATTTCCTGACAACTTTCCACCTTTGCTACTACCATTCAAGCGGGTTGAATACTATTCTTTACAAGTTTGAAATACTAATTATTCTCCGGGGTGAAGCGGGCTTCCCTCCTTCTCCTGAACGTGTTTCTTTCTTTTTCTTGTTTTTTGCTTATTTTGCTTTTTTTATTTTCTTTATCTTTGTTATTTAGTTTTTGCTTGTTTTTTTTTCTTTTTTAACCAAGCCTAGTATTATGCTTTAGCGTGATTACGGCGACTTTGGCCCTAGTAGGCAGTCACCAGAGGGGTTCCTTACCCCCCTCCATAAAAAGACCCCCAGCTTAATTCTTCTCTTTCTCAGAAAATTCCTATTTCCTGGCCATTTTATCAGAAAATGACTATGAAAAAAGACTTCTGTTTGGTCATTGTAATCGAATTTAGGAAAATCGACTATAAGCTATGAAATACCTGAGATAAATAATGTTCATATCTACTAAATTGTTGTTCTTACATTCATAAACGTAGATAGAAAATACAAACTTTATAAGGAACGGAGTGAATGAGGCTACCGGTAACCTAGAAAGTTCTGAGATGGTTTGGACATGCAAGAACAATACACTCGAATTTTCTTGTGAAGAGAATATACGATTGAATATAGAGGTGTGAAAAGGGTTGGAAGAGCGTGTAATAGGTGAATAGATTATAATGAGTGATGAAAAGATAAATGTCTGATTGAAGAAAAGAGGATATTTTGTATGGTAAGTGTGCATGGAGAGGGTTTGTGAGGTAGTGTATTGGGGGTGCCAAAGACGAGAAAAAAAAATGATAGCCTTATGCTTAATAGGGTATAAATGGTATGAAGGAATGGTACTTTTCGTGGGGTTGATTCCGGTGGGAAGTCCTCTATTCCCGGATCTCACCCTCGATCTATCCTTCGCCCTCCATACAATAGTCTCACTCCTACTATGATCACTTCTAAGACTTTCTCTCCTTTCATACTTTTTTGATGCAATCTTACACACACGTACCACATACATATATCTGAAATTGTTATTATTCCTAAGCATTAATATTTCGGATTGCCAATCATAAATTCCATAGGAAACTTAGAGGACAATCTAAATGATTTCTCTGGGTTCCTAGAATTTATGAACCCCTCCGGCAAAACCGGATACCAGGGACTTCTGGAATTTGTGGGGTTCGTTCTGACTGATCATAATTAACTTTCCTCAAGACCACCCTTCCGCTTCTCAACCCCAGGGTTTTCTCGAGGGTCACCCACCAGGTTCTCGAGCGGCCAAGATCTAGCTAGTTTTCGCACCATGGTCCCAACCAAATGTGTGTGGTGGTCGTGTCCAAGTCATCTGCTTCTCTGGGAAGAGCATGGATCGCCACCAAAATGCGGAGGGATCCTTCAGAGGATTTCTTCTTAGTTGACATTTTGCTACCATTGTTCGTTTGTACTGGAACTCATAGTGGCACGAAATTTGCCTCTGCCATAATGTTCTGGCCGTGAGTGTATTAGAAATTACAGCAATTTATTTTTCCTTCTAAAAATAATGAACAAAACAACATAATGAAAGAATTGAGTGAACTGAGCGAGCTTTGAGAATGGTTCCAGAAGATCAGGGGGATAAACATGTGCCGAAAGAGAAATTCAGTTTAACTGCTCCACCACCTCTCATTGCCCGGAATAAAATAAGCGTGTGGTAAAGAATGCCGTTAGTTAGTGCCAAACATTCAAGCACTGTAAAAAGTGACCGCAATCCAGATCCATAAACGCCCTTCACAATCCTTGAGCTCCACCTCTTTTCCCAGACACGACCTCCATTTTCAGGGACCACTTGTTATAGGTGTGATAAGAATAGATGTATAAGAAATGTATAAAAGATATACATGACTGATTTGGGCATAATTACTCGGTTACAATATTAATATACGACCACTTCCATCGCTTGATTCCTTCTGAGTTTAGTCAGTGATGTGTGGGCGAAAAAGTGACTTAAAAAGGATAATGGTTATTGTAGAGGTGAAGTTTATCTGAAAAGGGTGATGAAGTTTTTACTTTAAGAGGAGTTTATTATTTGGGGGGTGGGAGGCTCGTTGGTAGAAAGTGGGAGTATGGCGGAGAAATTTCTAGCGCGTGGAAAGGCTTGTAATTTTATGGTTATGTTTGTTTGTTGTGGTAGACAAGTATAATAATTTACCCCTCAAAATGGCTAAATAAATGAATAGGAGAGCTGAAGATAAAGTGACAAATGGAATTTTACACCTTCTCTTGTTTATATTTATATTTTAAAATCTAATCTTTGTGCACCTTCTTAATAACTTCCTACTTCACCTCATGTCAGACATTCATCCTTGAAAACTCTCCACCCGACACAAAAGAGCCTTTATGTCTTAAATAACACTGGTCTGAACTTTCAGCTTATGTGTAATCTAAATAATACCACAACAGTTGAAATATTCACCGCTCGATATAAAAGGAAAAGGAAACCCGCCTGGTCGAAAAGTGTAGTATTTATGTGTGGCGAAACTTTACTCCATCTTTTCTCCAGTCGTCGAAACTCCGAAATCGAAAGGAAGTCAGAGTGAGTCAAGGTGAAGTCTTGGTGCCCTAACTATTCGATATCTGCTCCACCTTCACCATGGGTTAAAAAAACGTGTTATGCATGAAAGAAATTTTAGAAAATCGGTTTAAAACGGATTTCTTATTTCATAGGACTTTTTAACTCTTCCTCTTTGAGCTTTTTTAACTTGTACAACTCTCATTTAGTGCTCTTTTGAGTCTTAGCTGTAATAATGCGACAAAAGCATCGGCGAGAATTTGGAAATGTAACGAGATGGAAGTAATTTAATGTATTGGAGGAAAGGTTTCATGGAGTGAAAAGAATAAAAAGGATTTATTTATTAATTTAAAACGAAACACCAACGAGGGCATACACTGCATAAATTTGTAAAAAGTGGTGTAAGTGGTGATGATAGATGAATTGAGAATGTGTGGAAGTCATATAGCAGATCCTCCAGCAAACAGTGTGGCCGGGAGGGCACACAACCCCAAATGTGTGAATTAAAGGAGAAAAAAAGCGCCAAGATTTCAACCATCTTAAAAAAAACACCATCCCAAAGTGAGCCAAAAGGGAGTGGACGAAAGCTGGTCGGAGACCAGCCTCCGAAATTAGCTGTGGGCAAAATCAAAGAGTAGAGAAGAGGCTTGTAAAGAAAATGGCGAAAAAGAGTAAAAAAACGAGATGGCTAGAAGGAATAAAGCTTAGGTAGTCTCAATCTTACCGGGGACAGAAGCCTTAAGGGCTTACCGCTCTTTCGGGTGCCAGGTAAAACAGTCTACATGGGTCGGTCCCTTGGAGGGGGGGAAGCAAACACAAAATACTTGGTTCTTAGTACATGGTAACACCCCCCTCTCCCTAATATTTTTTTTAAATATATACCGGTCCTCAAATTTCGATAGGCTTCATTTCTTAATGTTTTGTCGAATTAAGAAATTTAGCCTAGTGGGAGGAGGTCACCCTGGATCGATACGCTGAGTAATGGACATGGGGGAGAAGAGAGGCAAGAGAAGAACACGTTTAAAGTTTAAGATAACATCAGTGGCTAATGTGGAGGTGAAGGGTAGGATAGTTAGAAAATATTGTGTATGTTGGGAGTGTGTTAATGGGATTATGAGTAGAGGGTGATACATGAAGGGGATAGAGAGAGGATAATAATGATTTGTGCCAGGTTGCGTGGTTAACACTCGTTTTTTCTTTCTTTTTAACTTTCGGTGAGTAGTTTATTGTGATTTTTAGCATTGTTTTCGTTTGCTCATTTGAGCGTTTGTTTCCTTGGTAATTTTGCTTGTTTTTGTTTTTTGTGCTTCTTGCGCATTTTTTGTAGTAGGTTTTATTGTTATTCTTTATTCTTATGTTTCTTCATCGGGTTACTCATTTTGTTTGTATTATCCGTTGTCACATTCGGTTGATTATATTCTGGGTTTTCTTTTCTAGATATGATTACATCTTTGGTAGTCTCGTTTGTGTTTTGTAATTCATTTTATTTAGAGATCGGGTTAGTATCATTTATTGTTCTTTTACGGCTTCCGTCGAATCTTTGCTTGTATTGGATTCGATGGATTTCATTTTCCTGTAGGGTGATTTTATTTAGTTCATTTTGTGTTATTATGTTTCTCAAGTTTTTCCCCCAACTTCCTTGCGTGGTTCTGTGGGACTATATTTAGGGGTTCCATCGCGGTTCTTCGATGGAGTTCTTCTATTGTTATATGATCCTGTCTTCTGTATTTATAATAAATCTTGTGGCCCGTTTTTGTATTCTTTGAGCCTTTTTTATTTGGGATTTACGTATCGTATTCGTCGGTATTATTAGATAGAGAATGTTGGGGCGTTCTTGGGTCATGTAAAGTTTTCTTATATCCTTTTCCGAGAAATTGCGGAATCTATACAGCGCTGATTGGGTTACTTTTGCTTCCGGGATCTTCTGCGTTAGATGCGAGATATATCCAGTTGTTAGCTTCAGACCGAATACACGTCCTTCTGTGGGTATGGATATGACTCCCCATCTACCCGTACAGCGGTTCTCTTTCTTCGATTTACGGGGATCAATTTGAATTTGTCTCTGTTGGCTTTAATTTTATTCTTTTTCTCGTAGTCGTTCAGGGGTTTTTTATCTCTCTTGCCGTCCTTTGTGCTATGTCTCTGGGGTTTTTTTCTGTCACTCGTGATTATTTGTGTGATGTCATATGCTAGTTGGACTTGAATCGCACTCTTGTGTGTTGGATGTGGCAGGTCTTTGGTGTATACAGTATATAGCGTTGGGAAGAGGCATCCTCCTTGAGGGACACCAGTTTGGCCGTTTATGCGTAATACGGCTTTTCTTTCGTCCATAAAACTACATAATATTTTGCCAAGATTAATATGTAAATTAAGGCTGCTAATCTTAGCTTTTAGGCCGGGTAACCACATCTTATCGAAAGCTTTTGCAAAATAGCGGAGTATTTTGTCCACTCTGTTGCCTCGCTCTGTTTCTGTGACGATCTTTTCTGCTATAATTGGCAGCGCGGTCTCCGTCCCTCGCTTGCTCCTGAGCCCGTGTTGTTGATGGTTGTAAAGGTTATTCTCATTGAGGTGTTCAATTAACCTTTCATTTAAGAGCCTTTCTAGGACTTTCCCAAGGAACTCTAGTAGCGAGATCGGACGGTAGCTTCCAACTCGGTGTTTCGGTTTACTCGGCTTCGGGAGGAATATCAGCTTTGCCGTTTTGAATGCGTGGGGAAAGTACTCAATGTTTAGGCAGCAATGAAGAGCTTCACTATCGATTCGTGTATATTTACTGGAACATTAGTCAGGTGTAACTTAGTTATGCCGCTTAGACCTGGTGCGTTCTGTTGAAAATTTTAACGGCTGGTAAGTATTCTACCATTGTAAAGGGCATTCCCTTGCCCAAGGGGTTGCGGCTCTCCTCGTCGACGTGTTCGTATGGTGTAATCTATTCGTGTTGTGCTTTTAGGGTTTACATAATTTCTTTCTCGTAATCTACATCATATGCTTTGTTCTTTTCTGGTGATATGGGAAATATTTCTTTCTGATGTCTTTGGAACTGCTCCTGGAGCTCATCGTTCCGTTGCACTTCCTGGTTCTGTATTTTTAGTTTTATCTTTTTATTTTGTTGTGATCCTCGTAATTTTCTGTATTCTTTCCAGAATTTCAATGAATTTTTTCTAGGTCCATTTTATCTATTATATTATTCCAGACAAAATTTGAATTTTCTTTGATAAGCGTATCTATCTGCCTCCTAATATCCGTCAGTCTCCATTGTATTTCCGAATTCCATTATTTAAAGTTTGCTGGTTTCAGTCCTCTTATCAAGCTATGTTGCTTCTTCGGCGGTCTTCAGCCAGGGCAAGCCCCAATTCCTCACCGTGATGCCGAGTCACGATGGTAACCTCCCTAATAAATACTATCATCTTAATAAGAATCCGGACTGAGATTCGAACTGAAGACCCAGCGATTGCCGGGTAAGCTCGCTAACCACTATCCTAGTCGGGTGGCTCTTTCATTCGTTAAGTTATGAAATTCCTCCATCATTCCTTGGATCTCTTCGTTCCATCTAGGTGCAGGTAGGAGTCTATATTCCATTGTTGGAGTATATAGTTTGTCTGCCTCACTGATTTTCTTGGTGATTAGTTGTAGCTGGTTTTCTATTCCGTCTGCTTCTTGGTTGTTTAATGATCCGATTTCTATTGTACTTAAATATTCTTTGTATCTATTCCAGTCTGTCCTGCTGGTTACTTTTGTGCGTAGTATCTTAATTTGAATGAGTTAAGTTGAGATAGGGATGATCATACTTATGTGGTCGGAATGGGTTGTGGTTCTTGGTTCTTTCTGGTGATTTAGGTTAAAATTTGGTTTGTAAGTATAATATACGGAGTAGTTGATGCCAGGTTCGTTAAATAAGTTGCGAACTCCGGTCCTTTTCTATTTATGGTGTTTCTTTGTGTTAGAAGCTGGAGGGTTTTTCCTGTTCCATTTGTATGGATAGTGTAACCTGCTTCCCTGCATCTAGCATTGAGATCACCGGTCAATATGGTTGAGGATCGTCGACGGAAGATTTTAAGGAAATTGGGAATTAGAAGGTGTGGGCGCCTTGGGGGTTGGTATGCCTCGGCTACGACTAGATAGTCATTTTTATTTTCTATGTCTAAATAGGACTCTTCTAAGTCTTTAATTTCAGTGAAATGAATTTGGGTTTTAACACCTATCGCTACACTGTCATATCTTGTCTGGGTGTAATTCGTGGTAGTAAATCTGTAGTTTGTGATTTTTATAGTTTCCGTTTCTGTGTTTATTCTATGTTCGGTTAGAATGATTATTACATCTGGATCTTCTTTTCTTATAATGTTTGAATACGTTTACATACATTGAGCGTGAATATTTTGATTTTACGCTGGTATGTTTTTATGTTAATTTCCTTGTTTATCTCTTTTCCTTTCTTTGTTTTTTTTCTGGACGTCCTGGTGATCGGGTGCCTCCGGATCGTTTCTTCTTATATTCTTCGATTGAAAGGTTGCGGCACAATTCTGAGACGATAGGAATCATTCCTTGCTTCAGTGATCATATAGTTCAGTTTCGTCGGCATCCGCGTCGTAGTCCCATTTGCATTTGCCTTTTACAAGGCCATCTGCAATTTCTCTTTGTTTGTAGTTTTTTGAGACTGAGGATGCTCGCGATCCGTAAACTTTTATGTTCAGTTCCTGGATATTTATTTTTGGTTTATGTTTTTGTTTCTCTCTCTCCAGCTTTTCGGATATTTCACGAATCGCCTTAGAGATTTCGTCATCGGTTGATTCTTCTTCTGATTTTATTTCTATTTCTGATATATCTTGTTCTTGGTTTACGTTTTCGGTATTTTCTGTAACTTCTTTTGGGATCATATTAATATTGTAGATTTCGCTTGATGGTGGGTTCTCCGGGAACCACATTTTTTTAAGTCCGTTTTTCTCCAACATAGTATTGAGTTCTTTTGCATATGAGTCCGGTTTCACTACGTTGACGAAGTGGGAATGCATTATGCCCAGAATTAGGTATGGCCTCATATTTCCTTCAATATTCACGGTTGTGGTCTGTGAGGAGGGAGTCAACTTATTTCCATTTGCAGTTGTTTCGGCGTAGGTATTATTTTTTCTTCTTTCCTTCTCCGTGGTTATTTTGATCTTCCTTTTGCGTATCATTTGTATTTTGATTGGGCATGACATAACAAGTGATCTATGTGTATTTTCACAGTTCAGGCACTTCCTTTCGGTGCTCCTGCACTCGTTCCATCTGCGTTCGTGACCTGCGAATTCGCAACATGATTTTCCTTTGTAGGTGCAGTCTTTTGTTGCATGTCGGTGAGTGCATAACAGATAAAACACACTTGTACGGACACAAATGCTACCTTTTCGATTTTCTCTGGTGAAATTTTCTTGTAGAAAGCAAGCATACCTTGTTCCGCTGCTTTCTTCGCCATTTCCGTCGATCTGAATATTGCTTAAGGGAGTCCATCGTAATTCAATGATGACCTTTGGTTTCGGCGTAATCTTCTTTGATGGGAGCGATGATGACTGAGAAGACCAATACGGGTTCTGCACTGCCGTCCACAGATGTTGCACCGGATGTCAGGTTCGCACGGTGGAGGCTGCGCAGCTCTCTCATGTCTCTCCTCTCGACCTCTAATAAGTACATTCCTCCGTTGCTGTTCAAAGTTGTTTATTCCTTCACGGCATCTTGTCCTCCATATTGTCCTATCCGAGGCTAATGTTTCCAATTCACTTGGGTTGATATTTATGCTGCGCAAAGGCCTGTTTTACATTATATTTATATCTCTTTTTCTGACCACCAGCACTTCTAACACTCTGTTCTATCTGTCCGTACATTATTTTTGTTGGCATTCTTTCATCTGGCATTCAAATTACATGCCCAACCCATCTCATCTGGTTTTCCAACAGTATGCACTCGAGACTGGTGATTCCAGCACGTGTCAAGACCATCATTGTATTTTCTATTCTATCTTGCAACGTTATCCCCAGAATTCTTCTTAAACATCGCATATGGAATTTTTCGAGCATCCTAATATGTTCTCTGTACAATGTCCATTCCTCACAACCATATAACAGTATAGATAAGCATACAGCTCTATAGACTGAGGCTTTTGTCTCCAATTTTAAATTATGATTTGTTAGTGCGTGCACTCTCAGTCTTCCAAAAGCAGATGATGCCTGGTTTATTCTACTTTGTATTTCTTCGTCTATGGTGTAGTTTGCAGACGGAATACTGCCCAGGTACTTAAAAATGCGGACAACTTTTATAGGGTTTTTATTTAATGCAGTGACGGGCACGTTGTCAGGTAATTCATCTCACTAGTACATGATTTATCTCTTTTTGCAGTTTATTTCTAAACCTAGCTGCTGGTAAATTGTATGTATTAGTCCAAGCATTCGTTGTAGTGACTGTTGATCGTGGGCAACAAGAGCGCAATCATCTGCATATTGGAGTTCCAGCACACATTCTTGTTGTGTCTTTGTATGAGCCTGTAAGCGTCGCAGGTTGAAAACACTGCCATCAAGTCTATAAGAATCTTTTAGCCCATCTTGAGGTTCAAGCAGATTATGGTATAGTTGGGTGGCTGCTGTCATGTAAATGTTAAATATTACCGGAGCTAGGACACAGCCTTGTCGGACCTCAACATTTACTAGAAATGGCTCTGATTCTGCACCAGTCATCACAACACGACTCATCATCCCAATATGGAAGACTTTGATTATGTTCAAGAATTTCTGAGGACATCCATATTTCCTTAATATTCTCCAAAGCAAGTTCCCATTCACTGTATGAAATGCCTTGGAGAGGTCGATAAATGCAAAACAGATTTTGTTGTTACTCTCGGCTTTTCTCTTGAAGTTGCCTCGCAGCAAAAATCATATCAACTGTGCTTCTCTCCCTGCGGAAAATACATTGAGACTCAGGAACAACTCTGTCAATCAGAGGCTGATTAATTCTGAATAGTATGATTCTTGACAGAACCTTTCCTGCTACTACTAGCAAAAATATTCCGCGACTTTTCCCACAGTCTGCACGGTCACCTTTGTTCTTATATATAGATATGATATTAGTATCTTTTCAATCCTGTGGTAGGTCTTCTTTTTGCCAGATGAGGGCTATTAGATCGTGTAGCCTATGTATCAATGTTCCTCCACCATTTTTATATATTTCTGAGGGGACTCCATCCAAGCCTGGTAATTTGTGGTTCTTTAAACCCTGGATTGCTCTGTTACCTTCTTCTATTGTAGGCTCAGCATCCAATCATTGTTTGGTAATCTTGTAGTAGGTTTAGCGATGTGGGGTCAGTATGATTGCATGCATTTTGGAGTTGGCTATAGTGTTGTTTCCATCTTGCAACAATTTCATTTCTTCCAGTATATAGTGTGCTTCCATCAGCTGATCTAATAGGTGTTATTTTTTGTTCGAATGGGCTGTATACCTGTTTTAACGAATCATAGAAGTTGTGGATGTTTCCAGCGTCGGCAAATCCTTGTATTTGCCTGGCTTTTTCAATCCACCACTTATTTTTCATTTCTCTTAAGGTTCTCTGTGTCTCACCCCGAATTAGTCTTCATTTTTGGAATAAAAATTGAGATCTCCTGTTATTCAAGTATGCAGAGTGGGCGTCATTTCTCCTTTACAGTAGTGTTTTAATATATTAAGAACTTTCGTCAAACCAGTCTTGAATTTTCGCGTAGCGAAACCAAGAGTATCTTTTGCAGCATTTGATATGGAATTCCTGAATTGTTTCCAGGCATCATTAACGGTGCCCATTTCATTGAACGGCGGGAGTTTGTTTACCCTGCCGCTTATTTTTGTAGCTAGTGCAGTTTTTGTCTGTGGATCTGTTATTGCTCTGCATTTCAATTTCTACTGAGGGATTCTGCGTTGGCAGGGAGGTCGAATTCGCAGGTGAAGGACAGATCTGACCAGCTTGTGGTCGGTCCAACATTCGGCTCTGCGCATCGCTCGTGTGACTAAAACGTTTTTTTTGTCCTGTTGTTTAACAACAACATGATCCATCATGTGTCAATGCCAAGATCTCGAATGCAGCCATGCGCCTTTGTATATATTTTTCATTTAGAAGATGGTGTTGGTAATTTCAAGAGAGTGTTCTGTGCATAGCACAAGAAGGCGATGTCCATTTTTATTCATTTTCCCAATGCCATGATGCCCAAGCACTCTTTCCCACACATGATGTTCCACACCAACGCGGGCATTAAAATCGACGAGAAGGATTATCTTGGTTTTTTTTGTCTACCAGCTGAAGATGTGCATCAAGCAAGTCATAAAAGGAGTCCTTATCCTCTTCGGTACTATTTAGAGTAGGTGCGAAGCAGCTAAAAATTGTGGTATATCGTCCCTCAGCTAAAAGAATTCTCCATTTCATCATAGGTGCATTTATTGCAATCGGTATGATAGTGATTGAAGCCAACACCATGGTTGCGTCGCTCCTGAGTTGAGTAGTCTATCCAGTAGAATGTGTAGCCACCACCATCCTCTACCAAGGAACCTTCGTTGGGCAGCCCTGTTTCACTCAATGCTGCAATATCAATGTTATATCTCTGAAGTTCAAGGGCCACCAAAGCTGTTCTTCATGGAGGTCGATTATCATTTCCATCATGTACTGGTCTGTCCATCAGGGTGCGAACGTTCCAACTTCCAATAGTGAGTTTTATATTTTTGTTTCTTATTCTTCGGCCACATTTAAGGGGTGACCTGACGAGCGTGGCCACCCGCCCGGTTAAGGGTGAAGCAGACAATTTGGGAGCAACCTTTTCTATGCCTCTTTCCCGTGTAGAGGTGAGCACTGTGGTCCTAAAGAGGGCTGCTCAGTCGCGCAGACAGACGCCGAACACATCCGCTGCCTCGTCCCGGATAGTAAGCGACCATTAGCTCCACGCCACCAGACGTGTAGACTACCGGCTAGGGACCGCCAGTCGCAGCCACAACCCGTCCCCGTCACCAGTCACCCATCGCCGCCGGACTACTCATGTAAGGAACAAGCACCTGCACAAAATGTTTGAGTGGGTAAGGAGGCGTGCAATCTTCAGACCCACTATCTTGACTACCAGCCCATGGCCCCAATGGCAAGGAGAACCAAGACAATTAGGATAAACTAGTAGTTGCATAAGGCTGCCGATAGCCAAGGAATTAAGTATCTTGGCGTCGTCTTTATGCCTACCTCCGGGGCATGCTTTGTCCTCAAGGTTATGCTCCCTAAGTCTTTTGCCCAAAAGAAGCTAACCCACAAGATAGCAGACCCCCTGCAGGAGTTTAACATGGGCACGACCGGCCCCGGTGCTCGCCTAGACAGCCAAAAAAGATGCCAGCGGCAGCAATGCTGGCCCCCTCTGACGGCCGGGCCGAGCGTTTAGAGGTTATGATGATGATAAGCATGTTTACATTTCGAGGTCACTTGGTTTGGGCCATCAATTGAGATGGTGTACCATGGTGTGGCGCTGGGAGCCATAAGTGAGAGATTTACGGTGGTTGAGGCGAACAATTATCCAGAACCACCACTTGGGATGGGACTGTTCTGAAACAAGAGTTACAAGGGGCGGTCAATAAGTTTGGCAATTCGGATATAAGGAAACGAGATATGAGGTAAAGTGTTTTATTATTTTTCAATATAACTACCATCGACTTCCATGCACTTGTGCCACCTGTCCCTGAGGCTTCGAATTCCCGATAACCAGAAATCCCCCGACTGCTGTTTAATCCACTCCTGGACGGCGAGCTGGACATCTTCATCGTCCCCAAACCGGCATCCACGCAGTGCAGCCTTGAGCTGGCGGAATAAAAAGTAGTCGCTAGGGGCCAGATCTGGACTGTAGGTGGGATGGTTGAGCTCTTCGAATCCGCACCCGCGCAGGGCAGCTTATGCAACTCTGGCCTTGTGGACTTTGACGACGTTGAAGTCAATCACGTGGCGTGAGGTTTCTAGGGACCCAACGGGCAGAGACCCTGGGCATGGCCAAATTGTCGTGGATGATGTTGATAACACTTCCATGTGATATTCCAAGTTCTCGCTCGATTTCTTCGACCTTCACCCGTCGATTTTAGAGGATCATTCTCTCCACACGGGCCACATTGTCCTCGTTGGTCACGTTTGACGGGCGTCCTGGATGGGGGTCATCTTCAAGGGACTCACGACCATGGCAGAGCTCCCTATTCCAGCGAGCAATGGTTGCATATGAAGGGGCGGTGTCGGTGTACACTGCAACCATGCGTTCATGGATCTCTTTTGCATTCTTGCCTTCCTTGATCAAAAATTGATCACTGCCCGGTGCGCAACCTTCTCCATTGTTGAAAAAATTGTGATTGACGATCTGCGATCAGCTACTGCTTCTTAAATAGATGAGGCAGGAGCATGCGGCCTCTGGTCCTGACTTGTCATAACTTGTCCTAACACCCCAACAAACAGCCATTTCCCTTCCTCTGTTTTGCCCTACCGATTTGCACAGCTTATTGGCCACCCCTCGTACTACGCCTTCAGAGACACGTTTTCTGAATATTACCTTGAAAACTTAGCTATGGTCTTCCTTATTCTGGTTCTTGAATTTGACGACGTCTTTAATTTTTACCCAGCTATGTTTCTTAGGCAATTCTTCCTTTATTTCTGCTGATGTATGTGTTCCGACCCATGGGTTGAGGCGCCTGCAGATTATTGATCTCTTTGTTTGTAGGTCAATTGGCCACGCGTACGGAAAGAAGGAAGTCGAGGTCCTTTTCCGTGTCCAAAAGCGTCACATATCCGTTATACTGGTCTTTCAGTCTTAGGAGGATTACTACAATATCTGCATAGATAGTTTTGAGTGTTTGTTCCCGAGTTGGTTTTTCCCGACCGGGGAGAATACAAAGAGGAACCCTCCTCGCTCCTTCATGGTCGTCCATAGTGGCTCGTTTGGAACCTCCTTCCTCTTGGTTGGTTCTTTTCCTTAGTATTTGTTAATTTGCCTGGGAAGAAGTTGATATGGCTCGTAGAAGCGTTGGTTGCCTTTCTTTTCAAATGATATCCGCTTACTTTTCTCTTTTCTAAAAGTAGGACTTCGTGAATTCTCTTGAGAGGCGTAGAGCAGCTCCACCCAATCACTATTGACACTGATCAGGAGAACACGTAGTAAAGAAAGCCTGGGAAGCGTTCGCATCCGGAGGTAAAGATATTCAAACGTACGAACTCGAGATCGTCTTTTTATTGAAGGATTTTCTCAGCCTTCTTTCGCTTCCTTTAACGTACGATATGTCACCGCATTCCTTCCCTTCGGCTCCTCTACTTGACCAGTGATAGATAATTAAGAAAACCATTATGGAATGAAGGAGGAAGAGGAGAAGAAGAGGAAGAAAAAGAAAAAGAAGAGGGTATAAATAAATAAAAAGGAGAAAAAAGGAAGAATGTTTTAAAAAATAGTGAAGACTAACGACGGCATCGCGTTAGGAGTTTTTTTGAAAATAGGATTATAGAAATGTGATCGCTCCTATACAGCGTCACCTTCATAGCCCAACAATTTGGGCCTCTCTCTTTATCTCTCAGTCTGTCTGTCTGTCTCTCTTTCTATCTCTTAGTCAGTAGGCTTGTCTGTGTGTCCCTCTGTTGTCTGTGTGTGTGTGTGTCTTTCTTTCTCTCTCTTTGTGCGGGGGTGGTCTCCCCTTTTCTGGCTCTCTCTCTCACTCTCTCTCCATCTTTCTCTATATCTCTGTCTCTTTCTGCCTGTCTGTCTGTCTCTCACTCTATCTCAATGTCTGTCTGTCTCTCCATATCTCTCTCTCTCTCTCTCTCTCTCTCTCTCTCTCTCTCTCTCTCTCTCTCTCTCTCTCCCTTTCTTTCTCTCTACCAATGGCTGCGAAGTGAAAGTTTCTTTATTTACCCTCGTGCTAAAAGTAATGGATACGTGCCTAGACTCAGGTAGGACACACTCCACCTGGCAAAATTGGTCCAACTCGTTCTGATATCGATTCCTCAGTTAGACGGAAGAGTCTGAAGACATGTTGACCCATGGGTTCTCGAAAGATGGACACACACTTGCCTGATACTTGTAGGTTTTGAGTTCGAATAGACTTGACCACCTGGTCCCATCAATGTTTGATTGGGTTCATTTAGCGTACAGGTGATGGTCACTCCTTTGATCGAAACCTTCCAGAACGCCCTCCGAACTAATTTTGGTCAACTTAAGCCCGATAACAGGGTGATTTATCCTGATAGAATATCTTTTCGTTGTCGGGATACAGGAAGTCCTAACTAGTGTCGCCCTAAGTTCCAAGGTCGCTGAGTAGTGCACCGTAGTGGTCATTGGCCAATGACGTATTTACGCGGACCAGTGGCCTTAACCTATTCCAATTGAGCACAAGCCACACCTGTATGGGCACACTCCACCATGCCCGGTACCTTGTCACCAACTGAAGTCTATGGCCTTATGGGATATGTATACCATCCGCTCGAAATAACTGAAACTGCCACTCACCGAACAACGCCACATGTCGTCGGTCCTCCGAGACACGGCGATTTTCTTTCCTGGCCGCCGTGCTGGTGGGACTCAGAACTCCGTCCGACCCCAGCGTAGCCTCTTTTCCTTCTTTCTGATACCCTGTTTTCTCACTCTCCCTACAACCTCTCTCACAACTTTCTCTGGTCGTTCTCTAATTTTACAGCGTAGACACCGACCAGCTTCCTCTGACCCAACCATCCCGGATCGGGGCTGAGGGGGTCACTCCTCTTCTATCCCTACAGGTGCGGTGGTCTCGACCTAAACGAGAAAAAAGGATACCTAGAATGGGGTCCGTAATGTCTTGGTGGGGATGGCCACATGGAGAACTCCCCTAAGATGGACATGGTCCTGGAGATGACCCAGCCCCAGACGGCAGGATATTGCAAGGGGTCGAAACCGGGCTACGGGCTAAGCAGCAAACCTGAGTCTACCCCTGTGTAAGCTTCTCCACAGACGTCTTGGGCTCCCGAGTACACACAGCGAGAGGAGGAATCTCCTCATCCGCTTGGTGCTCCTTTGGCAGCAAAGACCTTCTCCATTTCCAAGAAGGATCTTGCTGAGGCCGGTCCATCTGGCCTAAGGGCTCCTTCCACACACTCCTCCTCTAAAAAGAGTAGAAAATAAGAAGAGATAAAAGACTCATGCCTCCTCTCCCTCCGGGGGATCCCCGGGGAAGGACAGGTCAGCTGCAGTTTTGGTAAGCGACCAATCCGAGATTGCCACGTCTGGACTCGGTATTCCCACGTGCGGGGAGTCACAGGCAAAGACCAAAGTTGCAAGTGCGCAGAGCGGAGCCTCGACTACGTTAGGGCCCTCATTCGGAGACTACCTGGCGTTTTCGAGCTTGCTGGCTTCAAACGCTTCCTTATTATTCGCTCCGCTAATTGTAGCATGTTGGTCAAGGGCAACATGAACCATCAGAGGAGAGCACTAGCTAGCATGACTGGTAGAGAGCCGAAAGGGACCCATTTCTCGGACGGGAGCCTTCTGACGAATGCGTCGGAATGGGGAGGTGGTCATAATTAGTGCCCTTCTGGCACTTAATGGCATGCGAGTGAGTGTGACGCCTAACTCTACCCTGAACTTCGTAAAAGGAGTGGTTTATGCGAGGGAACTCGTGGACTACTCCATAGATGACATCACTTTAGAGCTGACCGACCAAGGAGCGGTCGAGGTCAAACGTGTGATGAGAAAACAGAAAGGGGCCTCGAGCCTCAACCCTACACTCTTCGTCACGTTAGACCGTAACAAGCTCCCTGAGTCGGTGCGTGTCGGTTGGTATCGCTAGTGCGTGGAGGCAATCATGTCACTGCCGCGGAGGTGCTAATACTTCAACCGCTACGCCCATTTGAATTGGTCCTGTAGACGTCCAAAGTCGTGGGTGCCCAAGTGTCTCAAGTGCGGAGAGCAGTCTCCCCGCTTCCTTGAAGCAATGTGGCGCGTATTCCTTGAAAAGGAAATCCTGGCCGTTCAGGTCCAGGATCGTCTCTCATTTCGCGAGGCTAAAGACTTGGTCCTGGCACGCTCGGCACTGTCTGGGACGTGTTATGTCTCATTGTTAAAAAGACACCATGTGCTCCTGGCCCCTCCAGGGCTACAAGCACGGTCGTTTCTGCGTCTATTTGAAACCCTTATGCGGGTTCTACCCATCCTGGGACCTTCCCTGGTACCTTCCCTGATATAACTGGTGGCACAAAGGGTTCATCCCCAGCCCCGACTAAAAACATGGCTCCTCACTCCCTTCCCCCAGCGTGACCATTTCCGGAAAGGCGAAAAAGGTAGCACGCCTCCGCCGAGTCGTTAGACTCATAAGAGGCAAGAGCCTTGTAGTTGGTCGTGGGGCCGTCTTACGGGGTTCCTAAAGCTGCCTTCCGAAAGGGGGACAGCAGCAAATGAACTTTTGCTAGGACGCCCAAACCCAGTGCTAGGTTGGGGTGATTCGAAGAAGGTAGATCCTCCAAAGGAGGGACCGCCTCCTCCGAAGCCACCTCGCCTGCCTAAGGTTTCTAGGCGGAGAGAGGAAAAGACTCGTATGGTGAGCCCAACTTCCCCCGATAAGTCCTCGAAGACCACAGTGCCTTCAACACATTTTCCGGCCAACAACGCCCGTATTAAAGTCAAAAGATCAATTTTTATTTAAAATTTTTCTCCCTGCACTTCGTGTGGTTAGTCCTGAATTCTTTGACTCTGAAGTTTCCGAAATTTTTGACATGGGCCATAAACTTTGCTATCCTTATCATTTCCTTGATAAATGCTTTCAGTTAGCTAAAAAGTCTTTTATCGTTTTGAACCTCGCGTGCCGTTTAATAACAAGAATACTCTTGTACTTCCTTTTAATCCATCCTTTGCTTCTCTCCCTCATATTTTAAAATATCTAGGCATTTGTGTAGTATTTAACTATAATAATACTATCTTTAAAATATTAGTCAACAACGCCCATTCCCCTATTGGTAATGTATATTGCGTAAAATGTATCGATTGCTCTAAAATATTACTTTGGCCAATCAGATAAATGTTTAACAAAACGAATTTCTCAGCATAAATATAATGTCCGTCGCGGTGAAGAAAGCAGCTCATTTTATGTTCATATGTCATATTTTAATCACAATATTCATTGAAATTCTGTTAAAATCATCTGTCATAATAACGATACAATTTCACGAAATATCATTGAATCGACCTTTATTAGTAAATTCCAAAATTTTAATTTAAGCCCTGGCTTATATAAACTCGATGGTTATTTTTTAAATTATATTCACAATGCACTGTGGAAACTTTGAATTTGAGACTAAATATTTATATTAATCTTAATAAACTATTTAATTTTACTTTTTTGTGCATCTGTGTAGCCTTATGTTTATGTTTGTGTATTTATTTTCGTTTGAATCAAGTCTTTAGAACATTTGTATTTATTCTACCTTGGTTTTTTAATCCTGACCTCTGATGTTAATCTCTCGCTCAGATTTTCTCCCTCCTTATTTAACTAGGCGGTATTATGAACCTCTTGCCAACCTTTAGTCTTTTGAATTTACCTGATTTAATGATCTTAGTTTGTATTTATCTTTCTTTTTTTCTGTCACTCTTCGCTCCTCCTAATGTTTCCATTTCATGTTAATTCATTTTGTTGATTGTTTTTTTTCTGTATCATCCTTATATATATTACAATTTTCAACACATTTGTTATTCCTTGATAAAGAACTCGAAATAAATTTCGAAAGTACTTAGAATCCTCGTATTAATTTTCCCTGTGGGCTTTGTTGCATTTATTGCTTACTCACGCAATACTTTGTGAGTTTTCCATATATATATATATATATATATATATATATATATATATATATATGGGAGGAAGACCTTCCTCGATCCAGACGTAGGCGCCATTGTGGAGGCCAGTGTTTCTTGCAGTTGTATCAAAGACCAATCGACTACTTCGTCGCGAATATTCCAAGACTCGAGCAATTCCAGACACGCTGTGTCCTGAGCTTCTCCAGTACTTCGGGCAGCACTTGGAATACCCAGAATCTTCTCGAATCCTTGACCAATTGCCAGAATCTCAACCCTCTCCACTGTCTTTCCTCCCATCTCCTGCAGCATTTTCCTGTTCTAATGCAGGAGAAAGAGACCAGCGTCTTGAAAGTTCTTCCGCATTTCTTTGTCTTGGATTTGGCGTGTGTGACGACGCGACCGACATATCAAACTTCCGGACTACGTCAGATCAGAAATATCGTGGCCCAGGGCTTATACAACAGCGCCAGTGAGGAACGCCGCACCACAATCTGGGAGATTTACTCGATCTAGGGCGCCGACGACTTCAGGAGATTTCAGGATGTGCTTGGGCCTCTTTCCGGGAGGATTAGATGTACAGGCTGAAGTTAAAGGTCGGTAGTCGTCTTTAGCCTGTGACTCCTCTGACGATGTGGAGCTGGAACTGAAGGCAACAGCTGCCTCTTGAACTTTGGCCTCTCGTTCGTCGTATCTCCGCTTGAGAGCAGCTTCTTGCTCATTTCTCTTCCCAGGCTTGGCGTCTATCCCTGCAATGTTGCACGAGATGTCATCACGCTGCATCTTTAGGAACTCCTTGTCTTCTTTGTTGGTCATGGTATGGAGGGCATCGTTTTTAGCAACATCGAAAGAACCGCAAGGTCATCCAGGAACATCTCCTTGATACCGTCCAACTCTCGCCCACGAATGCCGTGTTTCGAAGTTTCCTGACACAAGCATCCGACCGATGTGTCGGGATCTTGTTCCTCTCCCATACGGTGAGGACCTCGCCACATCCCAAGTTCAGCCTTCCGTGACTGTCTTCTTTTCCACGACGTGATGGAACAGGTACAACGACAGCACATCCCGCTTACTTGGAAGACGGGCCCATGAGAGGGAATCGACAGGCCTCCAAGAAGCTAAGACTCGGGGCTCGAACGAGTACTGATTGCCATAACCTGAAAATAAGAAGAAAAAAAAAAAGATTAAAAGGGGGGCGACTCGTAAATATAATTGTATTGTGATAAAATTTCTCACACAAAGAGAGGAATGGAATATGAAAAAGAGCAGTAATGTGACAAAAGGAACTTGGAAAATTTACCCTCGTTCTTTGGACTACCCTAATATATATATATATATATATATATATATATATATATATATATATATATATATATATATATATATATATATATATATATATATATATATATATATATGAGAAACTCACAAAGTAGCGCATGAATAGAGCAATAATTTCAAAAAATGTTCGAATCTGCCTTTAATTTTTCTCTGTGATTCATATATATATATATATATATATATATATATATATATATATATATATATATATATATATATTAAGAGAGCAGAAGGGTTGCGCGTTGCCAGGCGTATACGTATTTTTAGGATAAATAATAAATAAGAAGATTGCATTTAGGAAGTTCATTATGGTATTTTAACTTCTTGGTGTCGACATTTCGGGTAGGAACCCATTTTCAAGAATATGACATTAAGAATATGTACAAACCTAAGAAAATAGTTATCAGATATTTATAAATAAATCATATGGGAGATTGGATGCAACAGAAGTAGCAATATTCAAATTCTAAAAATGTAGAGGGCTTTTAACATTTAGGGAATAGGAAATAAGTTTTTGTTTTTCAAATAAAAACTGAGGTTGATCAGTTTTGATTGTCTCTTTGTAGAAAAGGGAGACAATGAAATTATTGGAATAATATTGGTTGGTTTTGTGGTAGTAGTTTTGGCGTGTGTGATTCGTGGGTATTTATAAGTGTAGTAAAAGTGGAAATGAGCTTGTGTCCGAGTTTAAAGTGGGGTTTGTAAATCTAATTATTTCAATTAAAGATACAGCCAACACAAAAAGCCAATTTTGTGCACTTGTATCCCTTTATATTAGATTTACAAACCCCACTTTAAACTCGGACACAGCTTACGGGCGAATCCAAAGTACAGCGTATTGCAAGGAAGGGCAACGGTAGCACAGCCAACCAAAATCGATATTCCATCCAATCACTAATATTGCTATGTGTCTCTGAAGTTCTTGATTGTGTGGTTCTGAAGACCTTCAAGACTCCAAATGTTGGGACTTGGAGTCTCTTGTGAGAGTTGTTCCAGCTGTCTATGGGAGACATCGAGATGGTTAAGTGAGATACGAGAGTCCACTTGAAAATTAATCTTAAGACTAGTGTTGCTTCTTTAAGATTCCCAAACTCTGATTTCAGAAGCTCGCTTTTAGAGGCTACCCCTTAACCTGGACCAGATTCTAGATCCTTGACAGCTTTTTGACACTTCCTCTCTACCCGTGGGTGGTTGATAGCACAAAATCCCTGGGTTTGGCGAAGGTAAAGAAACTTTGAAAATGCTTCGCTTTATCTGGCACTATACCTGTTTTCCTATACTTGTTACTCCTCGTCAACTATAGAAAGACCCGAAAATAGACTTTTCTAGTGGCTAATAGGGCTAAAGAATCCTAGCATATGTTGAAGAAAAAAAACATTGAGTTAGATGGTGGTAAAGGAACACACAGCTAGGTGAAAGACAAAACTGAATACAGAAAGGATGGTGGTAAAGGAGTCTCACATAAAAATAAATGTCCCACAATCAACATATGTTCGGATATTTAAAAATAAAACCCATCATGGGTCGAAGAAAAATCTACATAAAATCGAAAGGAATCCCAGCACAGGTGGTTACCAAAACCAGTACCTCTTCCAGGCTATTTTTCACTTTACTTACAGCCAACCGCTCGTATCCAGCCTTCCTCCTCCACAAATTACCGAATTCGAATCTAAAAATCACATTTTTTTGTAGAAACGAAAAACTTCTTTCAAAAAAAACAAAGTTTATTAAACCTGAACTTTAAAGTTCCCTACTTTCCCCTAGTCAAGGCTCTGATAAACAAGCCTAAAATATTTTCATAGTTTGGAATTTAAGATCTTAGTAATGTCTTTCTTAATTTCTTTTTATTCATGTGATACATTTTACACTTTGCATTGCCCATAAATGTGTTCATTCATAGGACTTTATTCTTGATGTTTAAACTTACCTGTAATTAGGCATTTTTAGACAGTTGCTTGGCCACCTGGGGCAATGTGACCCTAAAAAATCCTCTCTTTAACCTACCTATTTGAACTATGAAAGTTCTTAACATTTTAACTAACCGTAACCTCAACCCTTTCTTAACGAAATTCACCTATAATAATAATAATGCCTCTTTTTCAGGTAAGATCCTTCTCCCCTCGCTATTCTTAAGAGGCAGCAGAAAACGGAGCCCTTGAACGTATGTATCTCTCAATATTTTGCGGGCCTAGGCATGGTAAACGCACCTTAGCTTGGTCATAGACGCCTGGCTCAATTCAGTGAGTCATTAGATCATCTAGAAATAGTAAATTAGAAATTATGTATGAGTAATGAAGTTCTAAATCCTGCTGTAAAGAATGAGGCGTTGGAGAGATATCTGTTCCTAGAGACTCGAATTCATTCTAGAGGGCGCTAAAAACAAATGAGGTTCGCTACAGCAATTCAGTATCGTCTCTCTTTTTTCGTATAAAATTTATTTTTCTCATCTAAATGACTTAGATACGGAATAAGTAACCATTGCAACTCGCCGAAGTCATTTCAGTCAATATGGTTAAGAATAGGAACCAATATAATAATGAATAGTTCCACTTTGTTCCCTTTTTATTTTTATTTTTTAAATTCGATGGAAAATTAAGTTAATTTTGAGTTGTTTATAATTCAAGAGGTCATTTTGTTCTCTTTCTTCTCATCATTTTCTTCAAATTTAGTAACAATCACGTCTTCATTTGTTAAATCAATATTGTCATTTAAATCATTTTCTTCCAGGATATTGTCGTTTATATTCTTATCTGTAATTTTTTAACATTTTTTTTATGTTTATTTACAAAATATGCAACACGCTTCGAAAGAGCAACATATTCTTTTTTTAATGACATTTTTCTATTATTAATGAACTCTACGTCAAATCTTTTGCGTATGTCAAAGCGTTGTTTCCAAGATCAGTATCCTTAATGCTATATTTTAGGAACGGAATTTGGAAGGGTTTGAATAATAATAATAGATTTTTTTTTCTCTTAGTTCGGTTGTGCGGTAGGTATATTTTATGTTTTTATCAAAGTTATTTCTAAGAATTTATTTAGAGTTTGAAAACACAAAATGGTGAAGTTCAGAAAAATAAATAGGATTATCCAATGTTTTTGAAATTTCTTAAAACAAAAAGATTTCAAATGGTGAAGTTCAGAATGTGTAAATTTAGACATCGGTGCTTTTTAATATTTTTGTTCGTATATTCGAAAGTTTTATATTTAAAATATATTTTTTATTTTAATATTTTTCATGAGAAAATAGCTATTGACCCGTAAAAACGATTAAAGCAAAAAAAATTATTAAAGCAAAGTAAGATTAGGAAAAAAAGACGTGAGGAATGTTTTTACCTTATAAAAAAAAAATTCCTTAAAAGTTTTTTATGACTTTTAATCCTAGAAAATAAGCATCAACGTGGAAAAATAAACAAAGATTAAATAATTTAGTAATATGTATTAGAAACTTTAGACCAAAAGGCCGTTGCCAGACCCAAATAGGCGGTCGACCACAGCCAAAAGTGTGCCTGTGAAGCGCAAACTCCTCTTTTAAGGCGTAGTGTTGAAGCCACTCTTCTTGTTTCTTTAGAAGGATAGATTTTCCATTTTAATCTTTAGCCAGATCTCTTAACGTATAATTTAAGTACTATTTGATGTAGTTGTGTTTTTCGATTTATTAACATAATTAAACTTTTTTAAATTAAAAATCATTATGTGATGTTCTAAAGTTTTTTAAATGAAAGGGGATTAGAAAAGGAAGAGGTTTAAAAAGATTTTCATAAATTGTTGAAATTCAGGTAACACTTTATGAGAAATTTAAAAACAAAAGAAAGATTTCATCCTGTTCCTCAACAGCTATTGTTAACCAACAAAATCAGTTTATGTTTGATATTTTCATAGTTTACAAAAATATTATTTGAAAAGTTTTAACAAATATTAAAGGGAAAAAACTATCCTTCTAAATAAAAACTCACAGGGAAACAAGGCTTTTAAATTCGCAAAAGATTTAAATGAAATTTTATTAATAAAGGAAAAAAAAGGTCACTAAAAAAAATGAATATTTTGCTCGTTCGAAGCGTTTGCATATTTTGTGAAGAAACATAACCTGCATAACCCTATATTTTAAGAACGAGATTTTTTGAAGGTTTGAATAAGATTTTTTCTTTTAGTTCGGTTGTCACCTAAATATATTTAATTTTTTATCAAAGTTATTTCTAATAATTCCTTTATAAGAAGAAGAAGAAGAACTACAGAACTACAGAACTACAGAATCTAGGACCAACAAAGACCCTAAGGTCCGCTCGAGGCTAGTCCGCTACACTACATCCGAAACTACGATACACACTTATCTACGAGTGTATCTCTAACATGCTATATTTTTTTATTTTTTTTTAAATATATAATCTACTGTACACACTTATCTACATGTGTACAATGTCAGGCATATTAACTACTTCAACCTAGGGGGGGGTGATAGAAAGTTTTTCTTCTCAACTTCCGCAGCCCTCGACTGCTAGTGGTGAAAATCTAGTTATAGGATAGGCGGAAAAGAAAATGGATATCTAAACTACACATGCAAGAGAAATCGCTGGCATCATTTTTAGTCATCATTTTTACTCTCGTTGTTCCTCCGCTCCAAACTCCTTTTGCAAAGACGTTATTATTTACTGTGCTCAGACTACGTTATATTTATACTATTTAAGTGCGCGTCGAGACGGTTTTTAAACATATTTACCGACCTACTATCCACTACGTGGGTGGGTAGCCTATTCCAAATTTGAGTAATTTTAAACGTAAAATAGTTTTGGGCTATACTAGTGTTAAATCGCTTGTTCACTAATTTTAATCCGTGTTGCCGAGTATTTCCCCTATGATCCAATTCGAACAAATTCCTATAATCAACGTTTGAAAATGCTTTCAATATTTTAAATACTTCAATTAGCTGGCCACGTAATCTTCTGCCTTCGAGAGATGGCAAATCTAATGCCCTGAGTCTTTCCTCATAGGGCCTGTTTCTCAGCTCGGGAATTAATTTTGTAGCCCTACGCTGCACTCTTTCTAATTGCGCGATATCTTTGTTTAAGTATGGAGCCCAAAATTGAACCGCATATTCGAGCAGTGGACGCACAAGTGATTTATACAATGGTAAAATTATCTCTTTGGATTTGAACGTAAAATTACGCGCGATATAACCCAGCACACGATTTGCTTTTTTACATGCATCCGCGCATTGTTTCGTGACTTTGAAGTCATCCGAGACTAAAACTCCCAGGTCTTTTTCCAATTTAACTACGTCGAGGACCTGGCCTTTCATGGTATACTCTACCCTCAAATTATGGCAACCCAAATGCATCACCTTACATTTACTTAAATTAAACTGCATTTGCCACTTATCCGCCCATCTGACAATCAAGTTTAGGTCCTTTTGTAATTTTTCTACATCCGATCTTACATAGGCACGGTTGCCCAGCTTCGTGTCGTCAGCAAATTTAGAAATCGTACTAAATACGCCATTATCCAAATCGTTTATATATATTAGAAACAATAATGGGCCAAGAACGGAGCCTTGTGGCACTCCACTACTGACGTTGACCCAATCTGAACATTCACCATTTATAACTACTCGCTGCGAACGATCCTTCAGCCAATTTCTAATCCAATTTAATATCTTACCCTTCACACCGACTGCTTTAACTTTCATTAATAATCTCTCGTGCGGAACGGTGTCAAACGCCTTTTTAAAGTCTAGATAGATTACATCTACAGCTTTGCTTTCGTCGTAAACGCAAATCATTTTATGGAAGAATTCGAGCAAATTTGTCAAGCACGATCTCGCCCGCCTAAACCCATGTTGGGAATCTTTAATCAGATTATTTACCTCGAGGTGGCACACTATTCTATCTCTAATTACCGATTCTAAAAGCTTTCCAACTACCGAAGTTAGACTAATAGGACGAAAATTCGTTGCTTCGTATCTATTCCCATTCTTAAATATTGGTGTAACGTTTGCACGCTTGAAGTCTACAGGGACTACGCCATCTTCTAATGAGCGATTGAAAATTGCACGCAACGGCTTCGCAAGCTCATTCTTAAGTTCCTTTAAATGAGTGGGGTAAACGCCATCGGGCCCGGGTGATTTCGACTTTTTCATCAGGTTAATATATTTAAGAATTTCCACTTCATTAACCGTTATATCGGATATGCAAATATCACTATTATCTACTTCTTCAACTAACGATCCTAATTGGGACGAATCTTCAATAGTAAAGACGCTTGTGAAATGTTCATTTAAAATTTTAGACATTTCCGCCGGAATTTCCGTCAAACGACCATCTTTGTCTTTAATCGGCCCTAGTGAACCTTTTAAGGGTTTCCTACTGTTTACATAGCCGTAAAACCGTTTCGGTTCCTTCTTTGAATCCTTCGCCAGTTTTATTTCATATTTCCGCTTCGCATCTCTAACCGCCCGTTTAACTTCTCTTCGAGAATCTATGTAATTTTGCCGACTTATAAATGACTCGTTGTTCTTATGTATTTGAAATTTTCTATTTCGGTCCTTAATTAAGCTTAATATGAGTGGGCTAACCCACGGCGCTCTCATCGACTTCCCGCTCTTACGGCGCACATACTTTACTAAGTCGAAATTTACACTAAGGAGTGTACGCCGAAGCTCAGTGTACATTTCTCCTACCGACCTATTCTCGAAGCGCATTCCCCAGTCTACATCCTTAATCCTTTCGCGAAAAGTATCAAAATCACAGCTACCAAAACGTGGCATGAGCTGTGTACTAATTTTTACATCTACACACGTGTTAACCACGAATCTAATCGCATTATGGTCACTCGAGGCTAAATGCTCTCCTACACAAACATTTTCTACCAGTGACTCGTCAGTCGCCATGATTAAATCGAGGATATTATTATCACGAGTTGGTTCCTCCACTTTTTGAACGAGGAAATTCTCCAGAATAAAGTTTAGTAGTCTCTCCCCAGCTTTATTTGACGTTAGGTTACTATAATTAACGTTTGGATAGTTAAAATCGCCGCAGACTAATGTGGTTCCTTTTCTAACCCAAGATGAAAGCATATCAAAGAGTGCAGCATCTTCTCTTTCTATTTGCGATGGAGGACGATATATGACGGCTAAATTAATTTTATATTTTGCATTACAACATAATTGGATTAATAAGGCCTCACTTCTCATATCTGCCGTAGACGAGTCGATCGTTATAGCGTTTAAGTCATCTTTTATATACACTAATACGCCCCCTCCTCTACCAGTTTGTCTATTTGTATAATGAATTTTATAACCTGGTATATCAAATTCGCAAACACTGATCCCCGAATGTGTATCTATCCAAGTCTCGCTTAAGAATACGAGATCGTAGTCTCCCTCTAGAATTACGGCTTTTATTTCGGCAAGTTTATTTTTTAAGCTACGAACATTTGAATATATACATTTCAATTTGCGCTTTAGGTGGACTCCTCTATCACACGCGAATCTGTTCCGTTTCCCTGCTCCCCAATACTCATTGCCCCTTCAAGCGAGGAACGGTCTGGCGCATGGGCATCACGTGGCCCCGCAACTCTCCTACTTAATATGCTACGTACTGACTGGTCTAAAATCCTACCCAGCCGACTGTTTCCCACATCGCTTAAATGAATTCCGTCCGTTTGATAAAGTGAAGGTTGGTCTTGGAATTTATCCCAAACGTTAAAGAAGCTAACTCCAGTATCGCGACACAAGCGCTTAAGGCACTCGTTTGTATATATAGCACGGGACTGCAGACGCAACGTGGATTTTAGTCGGGGTAAAATGCCAATTATTCCTACGTTATCCGCTTTAACTTTCGCAGTATGAATCAGAGTCTTAGCGCGGTTTACTATTCCTTCTGGGGTGCTGTCGTATCTGTGCACATCATTCCCCCCTACGAGCGTGAGGATCGTACGCCCGTCACGTGTTTGGTCCAATTTTTCAATTTCACTAACTACTTTATCTATGCGGCCACCAGGAAAGCAAAATCGTTTTCGTTTTGACGGGTTTCGCGCTGTGAATTCCGGCTCTTGGTTTTTAATTAGAGAATCCCCAATTAGTACAGTTTCTTCTTCCCCTTCGATAGGAGTTAGCAGTGCGAAGGGGTTTGAGCATGGTAATGTGAAATGTTGTTCCCTCGATGGTCTAGCCCCATTTCTAACGGGCCTAAATTGCGAATCTTGGGGTCTATATTGTGAATCCTGGGGTCCAAACGAGTTCAAAATCCTTTGTTGCTGGTCAACAATTGTCTGATGATTCATACGAGTGAAGAAGAAGAAGAAGGAGAAGAAGAAGAAGAAGAAGAAGAAGAAGAAGATGAGGATGAAGATTAAGATTAAGATTAAGATGAAGATGAAGATTAAGATGAGGATGAAGATTAAGATTAAGATGAAGATGAAGATATGAAGAAGAACAAGAAGAAAAGGGTGTTCAGGGTGTTAAAATAAAGAGTCTATAAAGGGGATTAAAAAGGCGGTTAAGATTAGCAAATAAGGCCGTAGGCCACACCCCGCAGGGGTGTGGCCTGTATTGGGAAAAAATAATAAAACCAAAATTACTGATAAGAATATAAAAAAAAGACAATGTACTCGAAGAAAATAAAGTAAATAACAATACTACTTTAACAAATGAAGACGTGATTAAAAGAGATGAAATTATACAGAACGATATTGTTACAGAATTAAAAGAAAATGAATTGAAAAAAATATTGTTTTATGTAATAAGGAGGTGATTGTAACAAATGAATATATATCAACCAATATTGTTAATGAGATTGTAGAGGATAAAAGTAAAAGAGTTTTGAACACACACCAGATAAAAAGAAAAAATCACGCAAATAATATTTAAAATTCCTTAATCAAAGAAATTTTGTGATATAATGAAATAGGTAGCAATTAAACAAAGACAAGAAAAAGAGAATTAATAGCTCAAGAACGTTAACAAACGAAGGAAAACTCAAAACGATTTAAAAGAGAAGAAAAGAAAAAGGAGAAATAAGAGAAAAAATAAATAATGAAGCATATAACAATAAAAAGGTTTTTTCTTCCCTTTAGGCCTAGAAAATAAGCATGGACCTGAAACACATAGTCCAAAGTAAATTATTGGGAGATATGTATTATACGGGAAAGAGTCCTGGTAGCCAACGGGAATGTGTCGGTAATTTCTTGATTAATATTTAAAGTGCTGGTGGTTCAGCACTAGTTTGTGCAACTGTTCTTGGAGATACGAACGGGACGCTCACCTGAGGGTGCCTTCTTGAAGCGTTACTTAGTTGTGTTCACGGCAGGCAGTCAAGCAGTAGGAACGCATTATTGACTAAGGCAGTTCAGACCAATGGCTAAGGAGGACCAAACAGGATCGTCGTTTTTCAAGTTTTATTATCGTTTTAGCCGAACTTCTTTGACAAATTTTACAGTTTTCGAAAGGTCCGATATTAATCTAGTAGGTAGTGATCTAAGCTACTGTTTACAACATTGTTCTAGGTATAAATATGAGAAATCCTGAGGTATGTTGAGCCAAAATCATTTTATCATTTTTATTACTAGAGGAGTGTCTTTTTCCATCTTATTTTACTACGCATGCTCTAGGATGGCTTTAAAATGGAAAATCCAGTTAAGACATACTAGGGCGGTACATGGGCGTTTTTCTTCAGATCTGAGCCAATCGACCGTTACCAGAGCCGGATAGGACGTAGGTAACAGACGAAAGTCTGCATGTGAAGCGCAAGTTTTCCCTGTAAGCAATAAAGCAACGTATTAAAGTGGAAGTTACAGAACAGTTTATCGGATCCATTGGAAAATGGGCCCTGCACGAACTGTCTACGGTGAATCTGGAACTGCGTGTTGCTTGCTGTGAGTGATTAGGCTCACGACACCTTCAGGCACCATTTGGGGGCTGGCTTGTTCCTGGTGATGAGAAGTAGATCCTTTATCATAACGTTAAACGCCGCCGTTCGTGGATCAATCGAGGAAGCAGAATTTCTCAACAACCGAGTGGAGGACTTTATCTCCAAAATGTCATATTAATTGTAGTGTGGGATATTGACGGAATTATCCATTACGAACTTCTAAACAACAATCCAACAATTAATGTTAATCTTAACTGCAGTCACATTCGTCGTTTAAAAGCCACTTTGGGCCAAACCGACCTTCCCTAGTCAACAGAAGGGGTGTTATCCTTCATCAAGATAATGCCCATCTTCACACAGCTCCAATGACCAAAGATCGGTTGGAGGAGCTCGGGTGGGAAATATTGCTTCAACCCTCACATTCTCCTGACCTTGCGTCTTCTGATTATCACTTGTTTAGGAGATATTACAGAATCATTTGGATGGTCTTAGGTTGACGTCAAGAGGCGAGGTTGAAAACGAGTTGGATTCATAGTTTGCATAGAGACCTAAAGAATTTTATAAGCGTGGCAATTAGAAGCTTGTTGATAGATGAAATTTAATTCTAGAAAACAATGGAGGTTCTGTTTATGATTAGATTTTTCAATAGTCATAAGTTTTCATTTTAAATATATTCCCTAAAAACAGACATTACTTTCGTTCAAATCTCATATATGCATATTGCGAACGTCCAAGGTAACTCTAGATTTAAGTTAAAACGGACAACTTTCATCATTTCGTCGTTCTTCTCGTCCCTAAACACTGATACGGCACACCTTAAATTTCCTTCTTGATACGCAGGTATAAATGCAAAGTCGATCATTGCAGCATAATTTAATTTAATTTTAATTCTTTCGAAAAAAACAAATAACAGGAGCTGAGCACCGTTATTCCCCGAGGAACGATGAATTAGAGGGACAGTGAGAGAGATGCAGTGGATTAGAGACTGTTCCGGGTGAATAAGTTAAACTCAGAATGAGAAGTGCAAAACCACTCTCCTTCTTTAGTAACTGGTCGTATAACTTATCTAGTAATTATGATGATAATAAATAATGGTTAATGATTTTAGTGCTACAGAGTATAAATGGGTCCAAATTGGTGGGGGAAGTTTATAATAAAATTGTAAAGTACTAATAAACAGCGTGGTCACACTTCTTGTGCGTGATTAATATATTTTTAATAGATTGTTGGTTCTTAAGTGAAAAAGAGAGGGGACAGTCAGGAGGTAGCCTCTACCTCCACATTCACATTCTGAACGCTGTGCTTTTATCAAAAGCCATAATGCCTCTCCCAATTCTGATGCGTCGAGCGTTTAAATAAGTGTTGACAGTTTCAATATTGGTAAGCTGGCGGAGTTCTCTAGAACTTAATAACTCATTCTATTTTGTGTTCGAAAATAACCATAGGGCGTTGTCCTGGCTCCTCTACATTCCTACAATGTTGGACTTTGAAGCAGTACTGACAAGTACGGCTGGATAGAGTGTCTTGGCTCTGACCAACCAATGTTAAGTATTTTTTTTTTCTTTTTGTGTTTAAGTGACTAAATTCGAGAAGTTCGTGACGTTTGATGTTTTATATGTTGACTCAGGAGGTAATGTGTTTTTTCATACCGAACCTGGCTACCCTGAAGTCTAAGATGACTACGTTTGGGGAATAAGATAAGATCATACCGTCTAAGTTGAGGGATTATGTTATGGTCAACCAACTACGATGGTGGTAAACTTTGCCTGGATTGTTTGAATTTTCCATCTGTGGTCATATTTAGAGATCCGGTCCGCCTCAATCGCAGTCATTCTCACATCATTCTTTCAGATCCAGCCTGTTGCGTCACAATATGAGTGATGTCATTTGCGTACTGCACGTTTAAAGTCCAAGGAAACAGCGCCATTGGTATATCCCTAGGGTCTATGGAGAATAGGGTGGAGTTCAGACACCCTATCCTGAGAGACCCCCGATTGGAAATAGAAAGGATTCGCTATTTGGTATCCAAACCCAAGTACTATTTGACTAGTGATAAGGTAACCTCGTTAAAGCTCGGCCTTTTTGCAAATATTTAGCGCACTTGTCATTATGCATCACTGGAGAGTTAACCCTCGTCACTCTCTGCCTCTTCAACTTTCTGCTAGTACTCCAGGCAGCTTTAAGGTTTATCTTCCATGCCAAGACTGTTGATTGTACGGTCCCATTTTTATGTAATTTCCTGCAACAGCTAGGAATTCACTTGCTGTATAAGTTGCTGGACCTACCCGAAGGACAAATAGCTCGCATAGGCCACGCTTTTTATACCAGCGTAGAGTCGTTCAAGCAGCCGATGCAGAATGATCCACCTCTATATCGATCGGGTCTGGTCGGGTCAAAAATTTGTGCCTGATAAGTGATATCGGCCCGCGTTCAGCTTTTGTATGATGCTTTGTGTGATGAAGGTCAGCTCGGCATCAACTCCGTTTCTCCTAGATACCCCCCATTTCGGGGATATCTTCAGTGACTGACCTTCTGGATGCTTTCCAGTCTTCAGCCGCTGAGTCATATTTTGGTGACATGGAGATTGATATATGAGGTTAAACTACCGTGATGACCATATGAACGTGGTCGCTAGGGGTGAAGGGGCCTGGTTGAACGTAGTGTGTCTACCTAACTGCAGAAAATGGCCTTCTTCGCAGTTATTGAGGGGGGGGGGGGCTTTGGCTCTACTCCGATGCCTCCGAGTAATTCTTTTGTATTTCATGTAGTTATTTTCTCCAGATCGGTATGGCTGTGGAAGATTATTGCATAAGAATGGTTAATCTTGATCACTTTCTTGATTCCATTTCCTGGCTGACTGTAGATTATCTCAAACACCTGCTGTTTGTTTATGTGATCCTCTCCTATTTGCCGGAGGGAAACCTGAAGGTCCGGTGGTTCTCCTGAGACGGTAATTTACCCCAGTTCTATCTAAACTAGCCCTGGCTCTTTTCGTTCTCCTAGCCGCCTTCCATCCCACGTACAAGGGCAAAATACTAGGAATTTTAGTTGGCCACACTTAATTTGTTTTTGACTCAACGTGGTTGACAAAAACAGCAGGTATCTCCAATCAGTTTACCGTTCCATAATTAAGATTCTACGAAGAGAACGGGCGTCAGGGTATGTACGTTTTCACTTTCTTTTCAAGCATGATTACTGTAAGGTTTATTCGTGCAATTGCTACATTGGTATGACCACAACAACACTCCAAGAGATTGTCAACTTACATTCAAGAAAATGCCATTTAATCTTACTACGACAGAGAACACGACTAACAATTGACAAGAACAATATTCGAGGAACACTACTATCCTCAAAAAGAACTTGAATACCTGTGGCCTAAAGATTATGGAAGCCCTTCCCATCATAGAGCTGAAACTTGTCATTCACACACAATACACAAGTTCATAATCAAATTCTCCATCTCTTCCAATAAAAATCTTCACTTAACTCATATTATCTGCCCTTATAAGCCCTACCTAACGACTCCGGGCATTATTACAACGGACATTTTTCGTACGATTACGCTTTTGTTTTCATTGAAAATATTCGTAAACCAAAGAGTCAGCTTAGAAGACGAACGCTTTTGAGCAAAAAAATGGAATGGAACAAATGATAGCTTAAATTCGCTCATCCCACCCACCCATGAACTCTTAAGGCAACTCGATTGACCATCTGCCACACAAAGGCTTCGTTTTAACTATGACGCTCACTAGACAAGGACATAATTATAGCCATCGTAAGAAACTGGTTTGAGGGATAGCACACAGCGCATTCCACTGTCAGAAGCTTTCCGGAATAGGAATGGGAAAGGACTATGAGAGACATCACACACCCACTCCTCTGGTACGTCCAGAACCAAAGGGGAACACGTAACCGTCTGTGCATGCTGGACGCAACCCTGATACCAAAGCCCATGAGGCGGTACCACCCTAGGCAGTAGTAGTTGATTGTGATACTACCCATTATCAAGTCCATCATGAATCATCCCTTTAGAGGAGCCTTACCGGAACCATTCTTTCATTTAACAAGTTTCATCTAGGCAGTTCTCGTTCGAGCGATCAAGTGGGTTGTGGGTGTAGTCATTTAACAAATATTTTCAAATACATACCTAATATATACATCAACCACAAGGCAAAAACATGAACTACACCTTTTTAACAATAAGGACAACGACCATAATAAGAATAAGGGGGAATAAGAAATTCTCTCCCTTCCCATCCGACTAGATCGTAACATGGAGACGCTCACTAAGAGGTTTTCCCTGAGAACCTTCTGCAGCTAGATTCCTCCTCCCCGAAGAATCGACTATGTGAAGTTATATTTGCTGCAATGCGAATATCGCTCGTCAAACTTATCGAAGTACATAACGGCTACATCGCTCTATGTGCCGAGATCAAGGGTTTTGATAGGTTATCATCCACATGAGGTGCTGACCTACTTGGTGCAAACCCCACCCCCAAATAGCATCCAACCGAAGAGTAATCTGCTGTAAGGTAGAATGCTGAGTATGCGAGCAGTCACACGAAGATACCAAAGAGAAAATTGAGAGGCATCAAACATAGGCATCGGTCAAAGAAATCATAAAATTGAGAGACCACACCCATGTCTTCAAAATAACTTTCACATCAAGAGATATGAATAGGAAAGCTGCCACAGAAGGCATTCTCGTATTCATTATGCGCATAGTCAGAGAGAATATTGAACAGGAAACACTTCACAGCATACAAATGTTTTTTATGCTATGGTGCAACGAATCGGGCACGGAAGGACACAGATACCAAGAATACAAAAGTACAATAACAAGGTGCTTCAAATGCGAAGGTGAGCACCGAACGATGGCATTAAGCTACCCAATGGGGAAGGAACTTATAAAATAACGAAAAATGAAGATAGTAGGAAAATAAAGGCAGTTACCTACACAAGCGTTGCGGAAAAGAGCGATGAAATGCAACAAACGAGGGCATCTCTTCTCAACATAAGATGCGTGAATACATATATGCATAATACATGCAAACGGAAGAAACGCAGTCAAACTCGGTTGCTACAGGGGCGTTCTTAATGAGCTAGTTAAGGACAACGCACTGCCATCCGTTGAGATTCCTGGCAAACCAGGAAGTATAACTGGGAATCAAAACCTAAAACTGATTCAGAAGTGGCAAACGAAACAAAGGTTTCACCACAGAGACTGAAGACAACACCAACTCAAAAGTTGAGGGAGGAGCCCCTGCACAAAAACTTCGAGGAATAAAATGATAAAATCGAGAACGCCAGCCCCCACCCCCCCACCGAAGAACGAAACTAAAGAAAGGTATGGTCACGCAGTTAAAGAAAAAGGGGCCCAAAACAGGAAACCGGAGAGAAGACGGAGGCAGTTAGCAAAACACGATGCAAAGAAGCGCAATCAGGATATTGCAAATGAATGTAAATGGGCTGACTATGAGGGGTTCTCTACAGAAACATCTTCAGAAAGCCTCACGACACTCGAGGTTACCGAAACCTAATTATGAGAAGGTACTGCCAAATATACCAGAAGGAATGAGAATAATATATATTTAACTTGTCTTAAGGTAGGATTTATAGCCAAGCCGGTGAAGCCGCAGAGGAGAAAAGAGAGCTATTGTCCATCTCGCTACTGGAATTTGGCGAAAGATCTTCAAAAAAATATTGGGAGGGGAGGAATGCAGCAGCGCTTTCTTTGTCCATTTATCTGAAAACAGTCACCCAATCAATTGTAATTCTGCTAATTTTATTTACAAATCTTATCAATGTATTCAAAGAAATATTGTTGAATGCTTATTCATTAATTCCTCACCTATTTTTAATATATCGGCTGGTCTCTTTAAACTAGACCCTGTTATTAAAAGGCTTATTTATAACGAAATTGTCCATTTTAAATCTTAGCCCTTTGATTTATTAATTTAGTTATGTTTCTCTCGTTTATTTTTATGTATTCACAATCGGGTATGTATGTACTTAGTTTAGTCACATAAATGTCTACATTATTTCCACACAGGTTGGAATTTTCCGGAAGTAGACCTTATCTATTTGGTTTTATACTTCACATCCGTCTTTGATCTTATTTTTCTATTTTAGATCCTTTCGTTGTACATGGGCGGGGCATTGCTCTTCTTTTTCACACACACACACACACACACATATATATATATATATATATATATATATATATATATATATATATATATATATATATATATATATATATATATATATATATATATATCACCTTTGTAAAAAAAAATCGTTATTCCTTTATAATGAACTGAAGAAGTTCAAAAGTACTTGGAATCCGCCTTTCATTTTACTGTGGGATTATTTGCATTTATTTCTCTACTCACGCGCTACTTTGTGAGTTTCTCATATATATATATATATATATATATATATATATATATATATATATATATATATATATATATATATATATATATATATATATATATATATAGTCATATGAGTTGCTGCTGACCAGTCTAATTTTCAATTTCACGGTGAAGGTAAGGACACATAGGAGGCTGAGGTACATGTGATTTATTTATGGAACAACGTTTCGGGCGTATCACCCATCTCCAGGTTCTAAAACATAAATTAATCTAATACAGTTAAAGAATATAAACAATATTAAAAAGAATTAGGTTAAGACTATGTAGGTAAATCAAAAATTAGAAAATAACTCAGGAATTTAAAAGGCAAGATAATCAAATTATCAATCTAATGTAACCACTATTGACACGAAAAAAAAAGAAGAAGCAAAAACACAAAAGTAAAAAATTACAGTATAATATTGCTTACCGATGAAGTTCAGGAGAAATCAGAAAGTGAAGAAATTATAAAGGATGTGGCTTAAAGAAGGATAGGAATTTGATTGGTTGGTTGTTAAATAAGAGAAGGTTGGTTGGTTGTTGAATGAGGTAGTTAAAATTAAGAAATAAGAAGGGGAACAGCGGTATCATCTATGTTGAGTGTAGGAGATTTTGTACGTATTAGTAGGGATTCCAAAATTCTTAGACTATATTAATTGTTATTATGACGGGTGATACGCCCGAAACGTTGTTCTATATATAAATCACATGTACCTCAGCCTCCTATGTGTCCTTACCTTCCCTGTGAAATTATATATATATATGCCTCAAAACCTTTGGCCATGATTGTATACATAATCAATCTAAAGCATTTTTGTAAGCTACGTGAGTCAATCTCTAACTCAATTTCATTTATCTTGTTTAGACGCGCATTTAAATAATTTTTTTTATCGTATTTCACCCTCAACCTTTTATACAGCTAGGAGCTGTAATGTGCCATGTAAAGTCGAAACGACGGGGTAGAAACATTACGTCTGTGTAAACTACATACTGTTTCAGTTTCAATTTCATCAATTTTGTTTTCTATTGTTGTTTTTTCGTGTTTATGTTTCCTGTTGGCATTTGAATTCTCATTTGAGCATTCGAAAAAGGTCAGAAATGGCTCAGCAAGGACAGGATACTTAGGCATTCCTCTTTTTGGTCTCTCAGATGATTTAGGGGTATTTTTTTCTGTCTCTTTGTCTTTCTGTGTCTGTCTTTCTTTATGAACCCTGTCTTCACAAGTTTTCTAGCTGAAATGCCCTCATTAGTTTGGACTTCTTAGTTTTAAGTAAATAGTACACTGGTCTGCGCTGTTTTCAAGGTCTAACACTTAATACCTGATTTTAGGCCAGTTTTTTGCGCTGAATCCGAAAATCATGCTCATTTTATCCAATCAGATCAGGTTTTTGAGATATAAGCACATGCCAGAAATTCATATATTTCGAATTATTTGTAGGCGAATGTACACACAATAGTAAATTTTGAACTTATTTATACACAGAAGGCTTAAAGAATGTTCTAATTGATACCAAGAAGAGTACAACATACAAAAAAGCTACTCATGGATAAATGGTCTCTTCAGGGATTTCAAATTGTGCCTAGCAGACACTAAATCCCTTTTCAGACATCAGCAGTAGACAGCCAGAAAGTTGACATTCCAACGCCTTTGGTAGCCTTCCTCCATCACACAGATATCTTGGTGAAAGCGCACGCCCTGTTATTCGTTGAAATCTCCACAATTCTAATGAAAATAGTCCAAGTAGGACCGAAGGAAGTGCATTTCCACTGACATGCGCGCACCAAGTTTGCGGAAATTCTCTATTAACTCATCAACCGCCTTCTCATACTGAGAACTGCTGTGGTTTCCAAGGAAGTTTGCAATGATTGACTTAATTGACAACCAGGCAGTGTTCAGCAGGATTTATTGCTTTATCAAAACTGGTGTCCTTGATGAGCTCCCATATTTGAGGACCATGCTAGACTGGTTTTATAGCAGAAGGAACATTGGGGTATTGAACATGGTGCTTGTTCTTGCGATTGATGCCTTTCAAATTTGTCATGCAAAAGTAGCAGTCGGTGGAGTGATGATCTTTGCCTTCGCTCCACACCATTGGGACACCAAAGGACATAGTCTTCCTTTTCTTATTATTCCAATCCCGTAACTTTTCCACACATGTTTTACAGAAAATATGGGGAGCAAATGGCTTATCCTGGTCCCCTAGTTTCACTCCAAAGTAAGCATGATATACCTTTTTCACAAAATCCGTGATTTTTGCTTGACGGTCTGGAAGAGCGACAAGGCCCCAGATGTAACTAAACCTATTCGGATGATTCTTACACGCACGATCCATTTCAATGTAAATGTAGGAAAAGATGAATAAAATAGGTTATGTATGGATACTCATCAGAAGTAATAAACGGTTGGATGGTAGCGATATTTTGGAATATACATTCTAATATAAATCGAGCATATCTTAGAAACCAGACATGACCAAATCAGTTGAAAAACCTTTGAAAAAAGTTTTGAATTCTAGGCCAGTCTTATTGGTCTAATATTATAGTCATAATAATAATAACTTTACGTCTCTTTGTTTTTGCGTGGAATACTTTAGCTGTATTGATAATAGTCTGAGGTGTTTAAGCTCATTGGAACTTTCCCTTCCAGATAAACCCAAAATATAAACAAATCTTCAAAACTTAACTTAAAACCCCTTGGAAATTAAGAGTTAGACAAAAATAAACAGCTCAAATAATTGAACATTCTTATTCCGTATTGACCTCGTGAGGGAGGGGGGGCGATTGATACCCATTAATTTTTAAATACCTCATTTGAAATGGCTTTCAACTCGTGGCATTTGTGGTTAATTAATGGCATTGCACATTAAGCGTAAACTAAATTAAAAGTTCAAAGTTGATGAAAACAATGTAGAGTTCATGATTAATTAAAATTAAATAAAGAATTTGTTATAGATGAACAACCATAGAGAAACAATAGAACATAGAACACGTCAAAAATATTAATGCGATAGGGGCAGAAATTCGTTTTGCTGGAGTATAAAAGAATAAATGAAATGAATAATTGATAAATAGGTAAAAATAGTTTTCCATTTATTTGCCTATCCGTTCTCTATTTCTGAGCACCCCTCCTATCAAAATTATACATCTTCAGGAACAAAAATGATATTTAGAATTTTGTGAAAGAATCACATTAGAAAAGATTTTTTTATCGTTATCATCATTTTAAAAGTAAAGGCAAAATGGCGCTTATCATGTTCTCTCTCTCTCTCTCTCTCTCTCTATCTCTACCTCTCTCTCACTCTCTCTCTCTCCACATCTCTCAAGGCCTATCTACTTATCTCTTTATCTACCTCTATTTTCCACTACCCCTTTACCTATATCTCTACTTTTCTCTCTCTATCTCTCTCTAACTCTCTAACTACCTTTGTCTCTCTACTTCTCTCTACCTGTTTTTCTATAATACTCTTTACCTCTCTCTCTACTTCTTTCTACCTATCTTCCAACCTTTTTCTCTGCCTCTACCTCTGTCGCTTCCTCTCTCACTACTTCTCTTTCTCCTCTCATTCGCTATCTCTCTCCATACCTCTCTCTATACCTCTCAATCTACCTCTCTCTCTACTTTTTCCTACCCCATTATTTATCTCCAACTCTCTCTACCTCTCTCTCTATCTCTCTATCTACACATTTTTCTCTCCCTCTCTCTCAAACTTTTTCTTTCAACCTCTCTCTACCCTCACTCTCTCACGCATCTCACTCTCTCATAATCTATATCTATAGAAAGCTCTGTATAGCTTTCCTTCTCTACCCCTCTACTTTTCCCTACTTCACTCTCTATATCTAACTCTATATACCTCTCTCTATATATATAACTCTATATACCTCTCTCTATCTCAGTTGGATACCGTAACAAGGAGATAGTACTTTGTCTGTACAACTCCCTCGTTCGGCCGCACCTGGAGTATGCCGTACAATTTTGGAGTCCTTCGTTTCGAAAGGATATCGCGAGATTGGAACGCATACAAGCCAGGTCAACCGAACTGATTCCCTCTATCTGACATAAAAGTTATGAGGATAGACTAAGGGAGTTAGATCTGTTCTCGCTGGAAACCCGTAGACTGCGTGGTCAGCTCATCGAAGTTTTCAAAATACTTCAAAGGTTCGACAATGTTGACTACCGGGATATTTTCACACTGAGTGAGGACAGAACGCGCAATCACGGCTTCAAACTTGAACTGAAGCGTTACAACCGCAATCTGTGTGGAAATTTTTTCACCCACAGTATCTGCGGTAAGTGGAACGCACTTCCAGTGGAAGTTGTCAACAGTGAATCTGTTGACCAGTTCAAGTCAAGACTAAACAAAGTCTTGAAAAGTGGCCGTTCAGGGACGCAAAACAATTGAACAGCCATGTGCCTACTCGATTGCTAGTCCAAATGTACCCTCTTTGAATGGAACGTAAGGTCTCCTAGGGTACTTTCATCCCTTGTTACTCCTTGTTACTCTCTCTCTCTCTCTATCTACCCTTCTATCTGCCTCTCTCATCTTAATATCTCTCTAACTCTCTCTTGAACTCTCACAGACAGTCTCTCACTAACTCTCTGTCGACGACTGTGGATTGAAAACCCGCAGACGCGTCGTGGTGGGGATGCTCCCGAGGTGGGGTCCAAGCCGGACTGCCCGCGTGAGGAACATGTCACTAAACCGGCGCCTTGCAGACCTCTGTACGGCGGAGGGTGTCTTTTTTTGTCGACCCATACGCCGTGTTCTATGGTAGAAAAGACCTCTACCAAAGGGATGGGGTGCACCTCTGCTTTAAGGGCAAGGCTTTCCTAGCCAAACTCATCCAAGATGTCGTGAAGCGCACCCAAAGGAGTGTCCGGCCCATTGGGAAGGCGGACGTACGCCAGTACGCCCGAGTCATTCCCCAAACAACCTTCTCGGAGGTTGTCAAAAATGGTGCCACCACAACAACCAAGAAGCCGGGAAACGGAAGAGTATAGGTGGTCCTACATTAGGGGACTCCCTGAAAGTTCTTCTGTTCAATGCGAGGTCAAACAGGAACAAGTTTCCTGAGCTCCGTGGCCTCGTAGCGATGGAAGAACCCGAAATGGTAGCCATAACAGAATCGTGGTTAAAAACCTCAAACCGAGACTTTGAAGGTGAATTCAGGGTTCCTGGCTACCAACTCTTCCACAAAGATAGGCCAGACAGAAAGGGTGGCGGTGTAATGTTGTATGTCAAGGATACAATCAAATCTACGAACTCCAACATTATATCCGATCACGAGCTTCTAGGCGTTGACCTAGAGATAGGTCCTGTCAGATACAGGACCCTGGTGCTTTACAGACCCCCTTTCCAACCCGTTGAAAAGGACAGGGAACTGTACCAGCTGCTGGGTGAACTTGTTCAAGGCAGAGTGTGCATCGTTATGGGCGACTTTAACAGCCAAGTTGACTGGGAAACCAGAGCAGCGTGTGGCGAGAGCGCGCTACTCCTGGAGTTCGCCAACAACGAGTTCCTCACTCAATGGGTCAGAGAACCGACGAGAGGTGACAATATCCTCAACTTGGTCTTCACCTCTGAGGATCATATTGTTGAGGATCTCTCTGTAGGCGAAGAGCTCGGTGGCAGTGATCACCAGCTAATTAGATTTACCATCAAGATTCTGAAGGTAAGGTCTGTTGCCAGTCAATCAAGGAAACTTGACTTGAGAAGAGCATACTTTGCAAGCCTTCGTGCTGGACTGACTGACGTGAGGCTAGAAGTATGCGATGCTGTTGAAGACTCGTGGAATAGTTTCAAAACCACATTCATGAGTCTTTGATCGCGTTTCATCCCTCTGAAATGCCCCCGTCGGTCTTCTGTTCGACCAAAGTGGTTTAATCGAGAAATCGGCCAACTGCTTAGGGAGAAGAGAACTGTGTAGTGGCATTTGAAGATCTCGGGTGACTTTGATAAATACCGGAGGCTAGCTAAGAGAGTGAAGTCCAACATAAGGGCGGCTAAGCAGTCTGAGGAACTCCGAGTGGCGAGACTCTGTAAAGAGAATCCCAAGGAGTTCTTTGGATATGTAAACAGCCGTAAACTAATCCGTCGAACGATTGGCCCTTTGATGAATGAGGAGGGGACATTAAAGCATTCAGATGCAGAAAATGCTAACCTCCTCAACGACCACGTCTCTTCAGTGTTTACTGAAGAATGTGGTCCCATTCCCAAGCCGACGGATTCCTACTCGAGGGAAAAGCTGGAGGATATGGACTTCACCGAAGTTGAAATCAAAAAGCAGATCAGTGACCTAATGACGAATAAGTCACCTGGCCCGGATGGGTTTCTACCTAAAGTGTTGAAAGATGTGCGCGATCAAGTTTCACGACACCTGAGCGCAATCTTCAACATGTTAATCCTGACCAAATGCGTTTCTAGAGACTGGCGTGAGGCGGAGGTGACTCCTATCTTCAAAAAGGAGACCTAAGCTAACCGTCAAACTACTGACCTATCAGTCTGACTTCGATAGTAGGTAAACTCATGGAAAGCATCATGGTGGACAAAGTGACGTCGTATTTAGAGTCAAACCTGCTACTGAGGAGTTCCCAGCACGGCTTCCGAAGGCAACGGTCATGCCTGACGAACCTTGTGGAATTCTTCCACTTCGTTTTCAGTGAGCACGATCGGGACAAGGCGGTGGATGTGGTCTACCTAGACTTTCAGAAAGCCTTTGATAAGGTACCACACCACCGCCTTCTCCGGAAAGTGTGAGCGCTGGGCATAGACGGAAAAGTAGCCGGCTGGATCGAAAACTGGCTAAGTGGCAGACGGCAACCAGTGGTGGTAAATGCACAGTGTTCTGAGTGGGTGCCCGTTACTAGCGGAGTGCCTCAAGGTTCTGTCTTGGGACCACTACTATTCATCATCTACGTCAACAACATGGACGGTGATATGGTTGCCAAGATATCCAAATTTTCCGACGATACCAAGCTTGGTATGAACGTTGCAAAGAGGGAAATACTGCCCGCCTGCAGGAAGATCTTGGGAAGATTGGGGTGTGGTCGGACACGTGGCAAATGCCTTTTAACGTGAACAAATGCAAAGTGATGCATATCGGCCACCGAAACCCCAAATCTCAGTATATCCTTAAGGGCACTGCTATTGAATCTACCAACACTGAGAAGGACTTGGGTGTAACTATTACTAGCGACCTCAAGTTCTCCAAACAGTACATCTAGGCAGAGAAGAAAGCCCAAAGGATGTTAGGCTACATAAAGCGCCAGTTTGGATATCGTAACAAGGAGATAGTACTTTGTCTATACAACTCCCTGGTTCGGCCGCACTTGGAGTATGCCATACAATTTTGGAATCCTTCGTTTCGAAAGGATATCGCAAGGTTGGAACGCGTACAAGCCAGGGCAACCAAGCTGATTCCCTCTATCCGACATAAAAGTTATGAGGATAGACTAAGGGAATTAGATCTGTTCTCGTTGGAAACCCGTAGACTGCGTGGTCAGCTCATCGAAGTTTTCAAAATACTTCGAGGGTTCGACAATGTTGACTACCGGGATATTTTCACACTGAGTGAGAACAGAACGCGCAATCACGGCTTCAAACTTGAACTGAAGCGTTACAACCGAAATCTATGTGGAAATTTTTTCACTTACAGTATCTGCGGTAAGTGGAACGCACTTCCAGTGGAAGTTGTCAACAGTGAATCTGTTGACCAGTTTAAGTCAAGACTAGACAAAGTCTTGAAAAGTGGCCGTTTAGGGACTCAAAACAATTAAGCAGCCATGTGCCTGCTCGATTGCTAGTCCAAAGGTACCCTCTTTGAATGGACCGTAAGGTCTCCTAGGGTATTTTCTTTCCTTGTTACTCCTTGTTACTCTCCCTCCGAGCGGTGGTGGATGCCATTTAACCTTGACAATTGCAAGGTAGTGCACACCGGTCATGCTAACCCTCGGGAAAACTACTCCTTTCTAGAAAAACAGCTAGATACCACTGACCTTGAGAAATATTTAGGCGTGCTAATCAGCAGTGATCTAAAGTTCTCCAAGCAGTGCCTCCGGTGGAAAAGAGGGCCCAGCGAATGCTGAGGTACAATAGGAGGCATTTTCGCTTCCGAAATAAGCAGATTGTTCTCGCCTTGTACAACTCTCTAGTCCGGTCACACCTTGAATACGCCGTACAATTCTGGTCCCCAACCTAAGGAAGGATATTAAACGGCTGGAAAGGGTACAGGCGAGAGCCACAAAATTGATCCCCTGCCTTAGACATAAAACTTATCAGCATAGGCTACGAGAACTGGAGATGTTCTCCTTGGAGACGCGATGGTTAAAGGGCCAGCTGATTGAAGCTTTTAAAATAATGCGAGGAGTTGAAAACGTAGATCACAGGAGGCTGTTCACATTGAGCGCAAATGCTACACGTAATCATGGTTACAAACTGGAATTACTGGAATTACATACGAGCATTTGCAGAAACTTCTTCTCGTACAAAATCTGCGGAAGGTGGAACCGTCTACCGCTAGAAGTGGTGAACAGTTCGTCAGTCAAACAGTTAAAAAATCTCGACCTGACCAGATAATGCGCGACTTGACCTACATATATGGTACCACCTTGATATAGATTATAGTATGCGTATAGTCTACAAGCAAGTAGATAGGTTCCAACTTTTCTATTAAAATTTTCTGATAGTATTCTTTTTCGTAGAACAAGCAGGTATCTTGTCCGCTTTCTAGCCCGTAAAAGTGGGTGGGAGAGGTGAGGTGGGCGGGGAGAGCCTACATCTATGCTACGCTTTCTCTTATGCTATAGGTTAGGGCCTTCCCAAAATAGTATCTCCACGGTATGGTCAGTAATGTCCTTTGAGGTACTATTTTTCTTTGTGACTCCTTGAGACTCTCTTTCTTTCGGTAAACTAATGGAAAGCATTATAGTGGACAAGATAACGTCTTATTTAGAGTCAAACCTGCTACTGAAGAGTTCCCAGTACGGCTTCCGAAGGCAACGGTCATGCCTGACGAACCTTGTGGAATTCTTCCACTTCGTGTTCAGTTAGCATGATCGGGATAAAGCGGTGGATGTTGTGTACCTTGACTTCCAAAAGGCCTTTGATAAGGTACCACAACGCCGCCTTCTCCGGAAAGTGCGTGCACAGGGCATAGACGGCAACGTAGCAGGTTGGATAGAGAGCTGTCTAAGGGACAGACGGCAACAAGTAGTGGTGAATGGACGGGCCTCTGAATGGGCGCATATATCTAGCAGTGTCCCTCAAGGTTCCGTCCTGGGACCACTACTGTTTATTATATATGTCAACAACATGGACAGAGACATGGTTGCCAAAATCTCCAAATTTGCCGACGACACCAAGCTTAGTATCAATGTGGCAAAGGAGGGGAACACTGCCCGCCTCCAAGAGGACCTTCAAAGGATTGGGGAGTGGTCGGACACGTGGCAAATGCCTTTCAACGTGGGGAAATGCAAAGTAATGCATATCGGCCACCGAAACCCCAAATCTCAGTACATCCTTAAGGGCACTGCTCTTGAATCGAGTGACACTGAGAAGGACTTAGGTGTTCTATCACTAGCCACCTCAAGTGCTTAAAACAGTGCATCGATGCAGAGAAGAAAGCCCAAAGGATTTTAGGCTACATAAAGCGCCAGTTTGGATACCGTAACAAGGAGATAGTACTTTGTCTGTACAACTCCCTGGTTCGGCTGCACCTGGAGTATGCCGTACAATTTTGGAGTCCTTCGTTTCGAAAGGACATTGCAAGGTTAGAACGTGTACAAGCTAGGGAAACCAAACTGATTCCCTCTATCCGACATAAAAGTTATAAGGATAGACTAAGCGAATTAGATCTGTTCTCGCTGGAAACCCGTAGACTGCGTGGTCAGCTCATTGAGGTTTTCAAAATACTTCGAGGGTTCGACAATGTTGACTACAGGGATATTTTCACACTGAGTGAGAACAGAACGCGCAATCACGGCTTCAAACTTAAACTGAAGCGTTACAACCGCAATCTGTGTGGAAATTTTTTCACTTACAGTATTTGCGGTGAGTGGAACGCACTTCCAGTGGAAGTTGTCAACAGTGAATCTGTTGACCAGTTTAAGTCAAGACTAGACAAGGTCTTGAAAAGTGGCCGATTAGGGACGCAAAACAATTGAGCAGCCATGTGCCTACTCGATTGCTAGTCCAAAGGTACCCTTTTTGAATGGACCGTAAGGTCTCCTAGGGTACTTTCTTTCCTTGTAACTCCTTGTAACACTCTCTATCTCTCTCTCTCTCTCTCTCTCTCTCTCTCTCTCTCTCTCTCTCTCTCTCTCTCTCTCTCTTTCTTTCTCTCTATCTCTCTCTCTCTCTCTCTCTCTCTCTCTCTCTCTCTCTCTCTCTCTCTCTCTCTCTCTCTCTATCTCTCTCTTCCCTACCCTCTCTCTCCCTCTCTATCTTTTATTAGATGATATTTATATTAAAAAGCGAATATTTTTATATTTAATTAAGAAATACTCTTAATGATTCTATTTAACAAATTAGTGCATTCTCTTTTTGGCTCAGTTCAACCATATTAGGAGATACTCTTCATGGATCTGTTTAATCTTATTGGTTCATACTCCTCATTGCACTTTCAAACATAATAGTATATACTGCTGATGACGTTCTTCATCCAAATTAGGACTTACTCTTCATTGATCTTTTCAATTACATTAATCCATTCTCTCCATTGTTCTGTTCAACCATATTAGAACCTACTCTTCATGATTCTGTTCCATCAAATTGGTAGATAATTCCCATTGCCTTGTTAAAACATATTAATGCATACTCTTCATGGCTATGTTCATCCATATTAGGACATACTCTTCATGTATCTGTTCAACCATATAAGGACATACGCTTCATGGCTCTGTTCAATAATATGAGGTAGATAATCTTTATGGCCATGTTCCGTCATATTAGAACATAATTTCTATTGCTCTGTTTAATAATATTAATACAAATTCTTCATTGCTCTTTTCAAACATATTAGTACCTTCTCTTCATGGCTTAGTTCATGTATATTAGCTCATATCTTTCCATTGCTCTGCCCAACCATATTAGTACCTACTTTTCTTTCTTGGCTCTGTTCAACCATATACGTACCTACTCTTCATAGCTCTGTCCATCCATATTAGACCATACTCTTCATAGCTCTGTTCAATCATATGAGTACATAAACTCTATTTCTCTGTGTAACTATATTACAACCTACTCTTTATTGCTATTTACAATCCTATTGGTACATACTCTCCAATGCTTTATTCAAACATATTAGTACTACTCTTCATGGCTCTTTTAATCAATAATATAAAATATTCTCCAAGTTTCTGGTCAACGATCGTTTTACAAACTCTTCATGGCTCTGTTTAGTCCTATGAGTACATACTCTTTTTACCTGCGGTGAAGCGCCAGGTCTAGGCTTTGCTTATTTTTTCCAAAAGGAGTAAAGTTCAATTGTATCCATTTAGAGCCATGAAATGACCCATATGACCATGGGACCTATGGTTATTCACCCTGGAGACTTTAAATCTGCCATCAGATTTGGCACTGGGTGGCGCCATCTAGTGGCAGAAGCCTCATTTAGCCATTCAAAGGCACTTGTAAGTGATTTGAGCCATGGGAAACCATCAATGCGAGAACCATTTATCATCTTATCACAAAACGCCGCAGGTCATTCGAGGGACTCTCCCTCTTGTTAGTTCTGCTCACTCATTTTTTCGACATAGTCTCCACAGTTATGTTCAACTATGTTGGTGCCTACTCTTCATGGCCCTGTTTAATCATACTGATACATACTTTCATTTGCTCTGTTTAAACCTTTTAGTAAATACTCTTCATGGCTTTGTTTATCCATAGTAGATCATACTCTTTGTGGCTCTGTTCAACCCTATTAGTACAGACTCTTCATGAATATATTCAACCATATTAATGTATACCATTAATGGCTTTGTTAACCATATTAGTACATTCTCTTCGTTGCTCTGTTTGACTATATTAGGACATACTCTTCAGGTATATATTTTAAGCTCATCATTACATACTTTCTGAGTGTGTGTGAGCACATTATGATCTCTTCCTTGGTATGATTAAGCACATTAGTATGTAGTCCTTTGAAGTCTTTTTAAACACATTAGTACTTAGTCTTTTGAGGTCTTTTTAAACACATTAGTACGTAGTTCATTGAGGTCTTTTTAAACGCATTAGTACGTAGTCTTTTGAGGTTTTTTAATCACATTAGTACGTAGTTTTAGAGGTCTTTTTAAGCACATTAGTACGTAGTCCTTTGAGGTCTTTTTAAACACATTAGTACGTAGTTCATTGAGGTCTTTTTAAACACATTAGTACGTAGTCTTTTGAGTTTTTTTAATCACATTAGTACGTAGTTTTAGAGGTCTTTTTAAACACATTAGTACGTAGTCCTTTGAGGTCTTTTTAAACACATAAGTACGTAGTTCATTGAGGTCTTTTTAAACACATTAGTACGTAGTCTTTTGAGGTTTTTTAATCACATTAGTACGTAGTTTTAGAGGTCTTTTTAAACACATTAGTACGTAGCCTTTTAAGGTTTTTTAATCACATTAGTACGTAGTTTTAGAGGTCTTTTTAAGCACATTAGTACGTAGTCCTTTGAGGTCTTTTTAAACACATTAGTACGTAGTTCATTGAGGTCTTTTTAAACACATTAGTACGTAGTCTTTTGAGGTTTTTTAATCACATTAGTACGTAGTTTTAGAGGTCTTTTTAAACACATTAGTACGTAGTCCTTTGAGGTCTTTTTAAACACATTAGTACGTAGTTCATTGAGGTCTTTTTAAACACATTAGTACGTAGTCTTTTGAGGTTTTTTAATCACATTAGTACGTAGTTTTAGAGGTCTTTTTAAACACATTAGTACGTAGTCCTTTGAGGTATTTTTAAACACATAAGTACGTAGTTCATTGAGGTCTTTTTAAACACATTAGTACGTAGTCTTTTGAGTTTTTTTAATCACATTAGTACGTAGTTTTAGAGGTCTTTTTAAACACATTAGTACGTAGCCTTTTAAGGTTTTTTAATTACATTAGTACGTAGTTTTAGAGGTCTTTTTAAGCACATTAGTTCATACTCTTCTTGAGTGTATTTAGGAGCCTTATTATTTAATTTTCCTCTACCTATTTTTCCCTAATATTTACATACTCTTCCTGTGTTTCTTTGAAAAACTTGGTTCATAATCATCCTTCATCTGTTTCGACACAGTAAATATATTTCTTGGGTCTTTTTAAGTGTGTTACTGGATAATGTTCTGATGGTTATTTTAACACCCTAATACATATTCCACTCTGGTGGAATATGTATTAGGGTGCCGCTATGAAACTTCTACAAATTTTCGTTTCCTCTCTCTTTACCGCTTTCGTTTCCACTTTACATATAAACAATGCATACCTCATTATTCCGTCCCGGGGTTTTTATAACAGACCCGGTTACAAAGACTTGTCTCTTGGTCTCTGCGAGACTTTCAAGCGATCTCCAAAGCAGGACAAGGTTGCTCTCGCGCGTGGCTTCTGAGTGCGAAATTTTACCAGGAAATTGGAAATGTTTACTCCCTCCCCGCCCCCCGCACACACAAGGTGGACCTTAGGAGGTTTGTTGGGAGGTATTTGTCACTTGATGTAGTCCTTATTAATAGGTTTGATCTGAAATTGGTATGGTTCTTGTGACTTTTATTTGATCCCTTGTTGTTGTCCTTGTAGTTCATTTAAGATATACGTTTTGTCTCTTGAGGTCGACTTTGTCAATTGTGGAGACTTGTTGTCTTTGACCCTTGATTATGCCTTGTCATTCTTTTGTTATTTTCTTTGTTTTTTCTGCCTTATCCCTTGTATTTTCCTCAAGATTGGTTTTGTTGCATAAATTTCCGCTAAGGACAAGACAACAACTCTGCCTCTATCCATCTAAGCCATCAATCCATATTCTAAACGTCCATCTATCAATCTCTATCTGGATGGATAGATAGATAGTTATATATTTATTTCCTAAAATAAATTATTACATAAGTTTTAAGAGTATACAAATTCAGAGTATATAAAAGATATAAAGATATTACTTATTATAATACAATAGTATACAATACAAGAAGTTTTATTGCCCCAGATTTACCTTCGGGCATTGAGGCCGAGAGGCACGCAGACCTAGAGAGGTAACCTGCAGCGTACTATCCAAAGCTGCACCTGACAACCACTCTGTGAGGTGTGGTAAAAAAGACCCAGAAGCAGTATTTTCTTATACGCCAAAAGACTCGGGGAGAGGTAACAAATCCGGCAAAAATAGTCCTTATATCATTAGTGCAAAGAGGTTATCCACGTTAAAATATGTTTCAATATTTTGGAATCTGGAGAGGTAATGATCCGGCGAAAATAGTCCTTATATCATTTGCGCAAAGAGGTTATCTGCGATAAAGTATGTCAATATTTTGGAGTCTCGTGGAATCTTGGAGGAATCTCTTAAGTTGAAGTTATGCCCCAAAAGATCGAAAATCGATGGAGAAGCCTTTAGGATATATGTATAACTATCTAGCTATCTACGTTTCTTTTTTTGTATATTCATTTTAGTGCGGTGAAGTCTATTTCCTTCAATTGTTACTAAAAAATCGGTTCTGTTCAGTGTAATGAAAATTTGGGGCGTTGTCCGGAAAGTGTTGGCCCTGGATCTTGCTCAATCATAAGAGAGGTTTGGTCGGAATACCTTTGAATAATAATCCAGCGGCATTCAGAGAATGACTTCACTCGCAACGGACTTTTGAACAATGCCTTTGTTGAATATTAAGGAAATCACAAATAAGAATTCTTGAATATTAAGAAAATCAAAAATAACAATTCTTGAATATTAAGGAAATCATAAATAAGAATTCTTGAATATTAAGAAAATCAAAAATAACAATTCTTGAATATTAAGGAAATCATAAATAAGAATTCTTGAATATTAAGAAAATCAAAAATAACAATTCTTGAATATTAAGGAAATCACAAATAAGAATTCTTGAATATTAAGAAAATCAAAAATAACAATTCCTGAATATTAAGGAAATCAAAAAATAAGAATTCTTGAATATTAGGGAAATAAAAAATGAGAATTCTTGAATATTAGGGAAATCAAAAATGATAATTCTTGAATAATAAGGAAATTAAAAATAACACTTCTTGAATATTAAGGAAATCAAAAAATAAGAATTCTTGAATATTAAGGAAATCAAAAAATAAGAGTTCTTGAATATTAAGGAAATCAAAAAATAACAATTCTTGAATATTAAGGAAATCAAAAAATAAGAATTCTTGAATATTAAAGAAATCAAAAAATAACAATTCTTGAATATTAAGGAAATTAAAAATGACAATTCTTGAATATTAAGGAAATCAAAAAATAAGAATTCTTGAATATTAAGGAAATCAAAATTAAGAATTCTTGAATATTAAGGAAATTAAAAAATAAGAATTCTTGAATATTAAGGAAATCAAATAATAACAATTCTTGAATATTAGGGAAATAAAAAATGAGAATTCTTGAATATTAAGAAAAATAAGAATGACAATTCTTGAATATTAAGGAAATAAAAAATAAGAATTCTTGAATATTAAGGAAATAAAAAATAACAATTCTTGAATATTAAGGAAATCAAATAATAAGGAATTCTTGAATATTAAGGAAATCAAAAAATAACAATTCTTGAATATTAAAGAAATCAAAAAATAAGAATTCTTGAATATTAAGGAAATCAAAAAATAAGAATTCTTGAATATTAGGGAAATCAAAAATGAGAATTCTTGAATATTAGGGAAATCAAAAATGATAATTCTTGAATAATAAGGAAATTAAAAATAACACTTCTTGAATATTAAGGAAATCAAAAAATAAGAATTCTTGAATATTAAGGAAATCAAAAAATAAGAGTTCTTGAATATTAAGGAAATCAAAAAATAACAATTCTTGAATATTAAGGAAATCAAAAAAAAAGAATTCTTGAATATTAAAGAAATCAAAAAATAACAATTCTTGAATATTAAGGAAATTAAAAATGACAATTCTTGAATATTAAGGAAATCAAAAAATAAGAATTCTTGAATATTAAGGAAATCAAAATTAAGAATTCTTGAATATTAAGGAAATTAAAAAATAAGAATTCTTGAATATTAAGGAAATCAAATAATAACAATTCTTGAATATTAGGGAAATAAAAAATGAGAATTCTTGAATATTAAGAAAAATAAGAATGACAATTCTTGAATATTAAGGAAATAAAAAATAAGAATTCTTGAATATTAAGGAAATAAAAAATAACAATTCTTGAATATTAAGGAAATCAAATAATAAGGAATTCTTGAATATTGAGGAAATCAAAAAATAACAATTCTTGAATATTAAAGAAATCAAAAAATAAGAATTCTTGAATATTAAGGAAATCAAAAAATAACAATTCTTGAATATTAAGGAAATCAAAATTAAGAATTCTTGAATATTAAGGAAATCAAAAAATAAGAATTCTTGAATATTAAGGAAATAAAAAAATAACAATTCTTGAATATTAAGGAAATCAAAAATAACAATTCTTGAATATTAAGGAAATCAAATAATAAGAATTGTTGAATATTAAGGAAATCAAAAAAATAACAATTCTTGAATATTAAGGAAATCAAAAAATAAGAATTCTTGAATATTAAGGAAATCAAAAAATAAGAATTCTTGAATATTAAGGAAATCAAAATTAAGAATTCTTGAATATTAAGGAAATCAAAAAATAAGAATTCTTGAATCAAAAAATAAGAATTCTTGAATATTAAGGAAATCAAAAAATAACATTTCTTGAATATTAGGGAAATAAAAAATGAGAATTCTTGAATATTAAGGAAATTAAGAATGACAATTCTTGAATATTAAGGAAATAAAAAATAAGAATTCTTGAATATTAAGGAAATTAAGAATGACAATTCTTGAATATTAAGGAAATAAAAAATAGGAATTATTGAATATTAAGGAAATCAAAAAATAACAATTATATGTTACCCATTAATCTATGATATCACGAGTTGGTCTATCGTTTACCACCCGGGTCAAATAGAGCGAAATTACTCAATTTCGTTTTCTCCAATGTCCCGAAACACCGTAGTTCTGGTACGTTCTGGTTCCGCGAACTCTCCCTCGCCCTGAGAAATCTCCCTAATTTTACAGATTGACTTGGGGCGGAGGTTATTGGTCAGGGTGGTCTGAATGGTAGTTGAAAAGAGATAAGGGATGAAATGAACTAGAGTTTGAGGCTGTGCCTGAAGCGTCACGTTTTATGGGTGAACTTGTCTCTTTTCAAGGACACAGAGGCTGATCACGAATATCGAACACCTGAAAACCACTTTTTATTTCCTCTAAGAACAAAAAATGAGGAAAATGATTTGGGTCAACAGGGACACGTTATTGGGTAAAATACGAAATGGGGATCAGGAAAAATTAAAATATAAAGTTAAATCATGAAAAAGTTATGAAATACAAAGATATGGCTTCGATATTATACCAGACCGACTTTCATTCTTCCTAATTATCCTATAAAAACATTCAAGATAAGTTCGCAGAAATTAGACACAGGGATCTAATCTAGGTATATGAACCTATGTACATATAATTCAAGTATTGAGTCCTTGTATGTATTTACTGTATATAACCTTCTCGGGCGGGGTTTTTTTTGTAGGGGAGATTAGTTGAAAGAGGTTTCCTAGATCCCATGCAGGCTAGGACGTTTTCGATTCGACCCGTGATTTTGGATCTGTGCGTTGTTTGAGGAGGCGCGGTTGATTTACTTTGATGACGTCATTCAACCGGCCTTGGGAAGAGAAAAGAAAATCGAAGCAAATTCGTGACCTCAGACACGGGAAGAAGTGATCTGTCTCTCTCCAGAGAAAAAGCTTTTAATAGTTTTGTTTCAAGGTCCCGATTGCACTTCCTCACTAGGAGTTCTTAAATTAGCAGCCAAAAGTCCCTGCCTTTTGAGTATGTATTTATTACCCCAATGCCTATAAATTACGAGATGTGAGGATAAAAACAGAAATTTTAAGATACTCATTAAATAACAACAAGTATTGAGAAAAGAGAAATAGAGGGAGAACTGATAATAAAAATAAAGATATGGCAAAAATATGTCTATTTTTTATAAACCGAGGGACCTCCAACCCCAAATTTTTAAAACCAGTTTTTTTGAGAATGTATTTCTTGACCTTAAGAACCCCCCTGAAAAAACAAACACACCAAACCAAATAGCGACTCTTATATACAAATAACAAGTTGGAAATCGTTGAATAGTTTCCCATAATTGTTCACTATTCATATCCTTCATTTCAAATTATTCTTTCATCTTATCTTCTCTTCTTCCCCATTTCTCTTTCTCAGTATTTAAGAGAGATAATTTCACTTATAAGAGAAGAGCTGACAACGTAAATAACGGCAAGTCCATTCAACTTAAGTAGACCTACATTTTTTAACCATATTCATTACAAATAATTCAATGAAAACCCATAAATTTAATGCCCCGCCCTTAGGAATGTTATTCAGGATCTCGTCCTGCTCTGTTCCTTAGTCAAAGCTTTCAGCAGACAGCGGATCACCTCGAGAAACAGTCAGGAAAACAACGCCCAACGCCGGAAAATTTCCTTGGTCCGAGCGTCATACCTACGCGAGAGTGTGATTGGTGACCCGTGGAGAGAAAAACACCCTAAAATTTAACGTATAGGACCTAGAAAGGTCAGTGCATATGTGTTTGTGTGTTGGGGGAATATATTCGCCAGTTTGTCTAGTTGGATTTATCATTTGTGTTGCCCAAATAGAAACAATAGTATGCGTTTATACCCGTTCAATTATTAACGTTATCGTCTTTGTTCTTAATTTAGACTTTTTTTTTAGTTCTTAAAGTTCCAGTTTTTTGAGGATCCATTCAATAGAGGGTAGGGGATATACCGTCACAGGTCTCCCATTTAAAACAGGAATTTATGCATGATAGTCTTTGCCATCTTTATTTTTCTCAATTTTACTTTTATCTATCTTCTTTATCTGTTAGAGAACTTGCCTTCGTTGGATTACATTAGCAAGTTCTTACTTGAGCCCCAGGCTCAATCACAGACCGGTTCTCTTTCCTTTATCTTTAAAATCAGTCAATTTTTTAATGGACCCCCCCACCCCCCCAAAAAAATCGGAGTCAGAATTAAGGTCAAATGTGGAACATAATAATTCAGCTTAATCTCGTACATTAACATAAAATTCCCATTAATTATCTATTGCTTATCCCATGAATTTGTATAATTGAATTCAACTGTGCATGCTTATTGAATTTATGCAGTGCTTGGCATGAAATATATTCCCAAATTTCCAAAACGTTTCAATATTTAGCGGCTAATTCTACACACACACATTCACAAACGCACACACACAATCCCCCCCCCTCTCTCTCTCTCTCTCTTCAATTGTACTTCCAGTTCCCACCATCAAACGCTCCACCCCTTTTCTCTCGTGGGTAAGTAGGTTCTAAGCACATTTTAGTGATCTTAGAGCTAAGTGTGTACTCGACTGGTTTTTTCAGTGATCTTATGTAAGGTAACTGGGTAGTAAGCACTTTTTATTATGTTCGGAACAAAGTTCCCGCACAACCTTTTTAAAATTTTATTAATTATAGATTATTTAAAATGTTATTTATAAATTTATACAGGGTGCATAGCTAGTTAATGTGCAGTGGCCTAGTCTTTCCTATGCCACCATAAGTCGTCGCACAGCATACGATTGGCTTAAGAAGTTTTAGCGTGGCCATTTCGATATCCAAGATCACCTCAGAAGTGGTCGACCCTCACTTAGTGAGAATGACCGTTTGTGTGCCTGCGTCAAAGCTAATCCACATGTGACATCATGCGAGCTGGCTGAAAAGTTTAGCGTCAGCCATACAGCCATTTTACATCATTTAGAGGAAATGGACAAAGTCAGCAAACTGGACGTATGAATTCTTCGACCGTCAGCGCCGCATAGACGCCTGGATCACACTACTGTCCAAAATAAACGTCGTTGATTGAATGTACCAAGTGATTACTTTAAATGGCAAATGGTGTCTACACTCGAACATGACACGCAAAAGAAGCTGGACAGACAAAAGTGCACCTGGACAACTTTAGGCAAAGACCGACCGACATCAAAAGAAACTTATGGTTTTATCTGGTAGGTTGTGAATGGAGTCATTTATTGGGAAATGTTGGAACGCAATCAGTCTATCGACACTCAATTATACATACAATCAGCAACAGCAACAGGTGTCAGGTGCAATTGACAAGAAACGACCAGAATTGACTGATGTCATGTTTCTCCATGATAACGCCCAACCACACGTTGCAAATCATACCCGTGAAAAACTCCTGGAGCTGTGGTGGGAAGTTCTCCCTCACCCACCGTACTCGCCAGACAAGGTGCCAACAGACTACCATCTATTCTGGGCATTGCAGAACTTCTTGAACGGCAAAACGTTCGCAAATGATGACGACCTGAAAACCGCGATTGAAGACTTGTTTGATAACAAACCAATTGAATTTTACAACAAAGCCATCCATGATCTATCCCGTCGTTGGAAGCAAATGCCCCCAAATAACGGTGATTACATTCTTCATTGATATTTCTTTTGCTGCATTGTCTCGTTGTAAATCATTGTCAATTTAGTTGTGTGAAAACTTTGTTTCCAACCTATTAGTAATATTAGTGTAAAGGATGTGGATTGTGACACTGTTTAGTGATCTTTAGGGAAGGAGGGTTCTGAGCACATTTTAGTGATCTTTAAACAAGACCAAGGCGGCAGTGCTTTTATTTCCTTTTGCGATACGATCGAATTTCGTAAAGTGACACTTCATTGCTCCCCTATCTGTGATAAATTGCTGTAATTACGGTAAGTAATACCTCGCCCCTCCCTCCAGGATCTACCTAAATTATATGAGAGGGAGAGTTACGTTCATCCCATCCCTAGCCCTTAAATTAGTCTCTTCTCTTAACTTTACCACTTTCGTTCGCATCCTCCTTTCAAACTCTGTATGGGTAAATAAATAATAAACCATGTTAGTTTTCATTTTAGTTCAAATAAATATGCCACTTCCTATAATCAAATTACCCCAAACTAAAATCCGCAGAATCTGCTATGGTGGGAGCAAGAAGACCTAAAAGTGTGAGGGAAAAAACTCCATTTGCCACAAGTACTCATTAAATACAGTTATTTTTACTCTTCCATTTCTCAAAGGAGAACAAATATTTTTTTTATTTACTAAATTCGCCCGGAAATTTAATTTACTCGGTGTATTATTTCATTAAAATGCTATTACATTACTAACGCGCTCACCACAAATCGCTAATCGATAAAATAATGTTCCCACAAAATTTTGTATCGACATATTTTATATAAAATAAATTTGGTCCTAGGACTGGTCTTTACGGAACACCATATCCAAGTAACCTTGCGTTTTTTCTTGGTGATTTAGTGATATTGTGCTCTATAAATTAGGTCGGATTTGTGCTCTCTTTAAACTTGTAGCAACAATCTCATAGATTGCTGTAAATTCTCGCCTTTCCACCATGATGGTTTTACAGGTGAATTCTTCAAGTGAGTGTAAATTATAGCTATTTTTTATTACCTGCCATTTAATATTATAGATAGAACTAAAGATATTAAAGTCAGGGAATAGCGGTATTCTATTATACTTCTGATTTTAATGGATATTCGTAACTGAACATTGATTTTAAGGTGTGTTACTTTTTAGTTCTTTCGGGAATATTTACATATTGAGTCTCTGTTAACATATTAACGATACGCTCTTGGTTCTGGGTGTAACGATGGCAACGGGAGTTTCATCAGTGGCGTTCTCACGATGATGTGCGGAGAAAATAACCAAGAAGGTCATCTCCGCCAGGAAGTTTGGAAAAAGCGGTGAATAAGTGGTGAATTTAAGTGAAAGAATTGGAAAGCAATATAGCTCGTGTAGTCAAAATGGGAAGACTATAGAGCGCTATGTATTGGCAGAGTACCCAACACTCAGGAAGTTACCACCTCATGAAGGGAGTTCCCCGTCGCAGGTAATGGTAGTAGAAAATATTTGTCTTATTTATGTTTGTATTCGTGTATTTTATTTTATTGCGGCTTTGCCACTGTATTGCACCCTTTGCTACCTAGCCCTGTGAGAATCACATTGTCAACAGAGGTAAACCATCGCCTGATTGTAGAATTGGCAGGGATTCCGCGGTGGCAATTAGGAATGAAGAGTACCAAGTATTCAATGAGTTTGAAAAATTTATCCTGCGGGGTAACAATGATGATTTCAGGTCATCGTCGACTCAAGGAGACAAGTCGACTTAAAACATGTGTTTGGTAGATTTGGCCAGGAGAAGAACGATCTCATATTGGTAGATTGAAAAAAAGGGCAGCACTACTTAAATAACAGAGAATAATGTGCGTAGCGCTACTTAAAGAGCATAGAATGATGTCTGTAGTGTGCCTTCCCTAGCAGAGAATGATGTAAGTAGCGCTACTTAAGGAGCGTATCGCTACTTAAAGAGCAGAGAATTATATGGGTAGCGCTATTTAGAGAGTAGAGAATAATGTACGTAGCGCTACTTACAGAAGCGAGAATTATGTGTGCATAGCTACGTACAGAACCGAGAATTAGTAGTGTATCGTTACTTAGAGAATAGAGAAAACTGTGCGTAGTACTACAGAACCGAGAATTATGTGAGTATCGCTACTTACAGAGCCGAGAATTATGTGTGTAGCGTTACTTATAGAATATAGAAAATATATATATATATATATTGTTATATAGTCTGAAAAACAAGGTTTCTGCATCTTTCTTTCTGTCTTCAAAATTGTTTTGAGAGGCAGAAAATAAATATGGCGAAAGCCCTGTGGTTGTTGTTACCACCCGCAGAACTTATATTTTCTCTTTCTTTGTATATATATATATATATATATATATATATATATAATGCTAAATCATAAACAGAAAAAGGAAAATGGAGATCTTGCAAGAGATGACCCCGAGAGAAGCCACGAGACAAAAAAAAAAACACGTCGCCCCGGCAAGGACTCTAACCTCAGAGCTCAGGTTATCTAGACAAGTGCTCTACCGCTGAGCCTAAATGGGACCAATTCAAACAGCGACACGCCCTTCTCAAGTAACTTTCCGTTCGCATTTCCAAAGAACACCGCCCAAATGAAACTGTCTGCAGGATGGTATATGTTGATACAACTAGCAAGATTCTACCACGTTCAGGCTTATGCTGCTTGATATATATATATATATATATATATATATATATATATATATATATATATATATATATATATATATAAATTTACGTGATAGGAATAATTATTCTAATATCTAAATTATTACAGGTTTATTTAACAGGTCAGCATTTCCTTCACTGAATCCCAAATCGCGCTCTGGTGCTGTTTCTGTAGATGAAATTCAGTCCCTGAAGCTTTGATATCAGATCGAAATAGTAAAATTATAACAAATACATATGGATTTAATGAATGATCTTCAGTAATTATATTCTATTATATTCATTGATTTTGGGGGGAGAAATCAATTTTTGAATCTTTTTTAATTCCATAAGTGTTTTTTTTTCATAGAAATGTGTGAAACCATTATTACTCTTCACCAAATTAGCCTCAATTACAAGGAGATAGCAGGTAAGGTTATTTCCTCAAGGCGCTCCATCTTTAGGATCATTAATGATTTTAAAAAGATTGGTTGCACTCCAAGCAGTCTTCTGAACGCCCACAGGAGCTTTAAATGTAAGTGTACAGCTCAATGAGCAAGGCCTTAAATCACAGTGAGGGTGAAACTTTTCGACAAAGGTCGAGAAAGGCTGGGAAGAAGCTCTATCTCACCAAAAAGAACCTTACAGATAGGTTCTACTTTTGAAGAAAATATAAAAAATGAACTGTTGAAGACTGTGGCTAAGTCCTAGTTTCTGATGAAGCTCCGTTCCGCTTGTTTGGAGCTTCTGGAAGAAACTACGTCATGCAGCTCTCTCAGAGGTGGACACCAAAAAGACTTACCTCAAAATACATAATGAAAACTCCACAAAAATCATGACGTGCATCCTTCACGCGCGCATTATGAACCTAACTCGCCCGGGCACGTTCGCGACAGAGTTAAACCAGATGCTAGCGAAGAATGGGATAGAACAGATGTGGTTCCCGGACAACCCCCCTTCCGTGGATGTACTGCATCTACAGATCGTTCCAAAACAACAACCATCAGAGTAAGGCAATACCAATAAAGTGGCGAACAAAAAGGGCAAGAAACAAGCAGTCTAGGCAAAAACTCCTGCGCCTAGACAGAACCAGGCAACCACGTCGGAAAATAACAATACGGACACCAATAGTTCCTCCGAATCATCAGATTTCTCAGACTCCGAGGCAACACAATCCCAAGAAACCAAGGGAAAGAAAAATAAAAATAAAAGATTGCGGGCAAACAACCTTAACTTGAAAATTTACGCCTGCGATCAATTCCCTTTTCCCGAGGAAATGGAAGCCAGGAGTATTTTCGAAGGTATAAGATATAAAATATACAAATGGGAGTACGACTATGAAGTTGAACATGAAACAGTGGAAGAGGCTCTGCTCGCACAGAATGTGACCCTACATCACAGCACCTGCGAGCAGATCTCGAACGCTGAGTTCAGGAAAAAAAAAGTGGGAGAAAGAAGAACTTCACTCAGAAACACTAAACAATTGAAGATGGAGATAATAAGCAACAGAATGAGGATTCTGACACTCAACGTGAATGGATGGGAGGGGAAGGCCACGGCATATGGAAACATATTCTGAGTGCTTGATCTCGACATCATTCTTATAACGGAGCACGGTATCGACACCACAGCTGGTCGAATTAAAATACCGGGCTACAGAGTAGTCATGAAGAATCATTCCCAGGAAAGGTTCGATGGTGCTGCAATAGATGTCTAGAGGAACATCTCCTTTAAACAACTACCAGAACTCGATGAGTCTTTTGTGGCGATCGAGTTGCATACACTGGTAGGAGACCTCGTGATAGCCGCAGCCTATCAGCCCCCTCGCCGAGCCTATCTCCCGTTAAATAACTTTTACACACTTTTCGGACACCGCAGAATCGCATTCTTCGGGGGAGACCTCAATGCCAGATGCCGTGCGGCGGGCTATGGTAGTACCAACGATAGAGGTCGAAACTTGAAACTGATTATGGGAAGGAAAAACATCCAAAGAATAGGTCCGGACTTTCCGACCTATATCACTTCCAGATCAGCGACTGAGCCAGATATAATCTTAACAAGTGAAGGCTTCCCATTCAACTACCATAGTCAGCCAGTCCCAGCAGTCTCTAGTGATCACATAGCGATACTCATCACAGTATCTCTCGCACCGATCCAGCTCCCAGTCCCTCTCCGGAAAAACTACGCCCTGGCCAACTGGGATCGCTACAAAAAACGACTCAGTGAATATGTGCCAGCTGATCTAAGCGCGGCGTCGTTAGAGGAGATAGACAGGGAACTGGAGAGGATAACAACGTCCATACTAAATGCGGACCGCGAGAGCATACCCATAACAGGGTATAAAACACCTCCTCAGCCCAGATGGATAGAGGAGGTGAGAGATATCGCTCGCGTTCACAGGGAAGTGTACGAGAAAAAAAGACGGGAGGGTCCCAACCGGAAAAGAAGCTCGCTCCTTCGACGCCTAAGCACAGAGCTTAGAGAGGCTATCAACCTCCAACAGGAGGTAATCTGGAACAACCTGATATCCAAAGTCGACAGCAAACTTAGCCCGGCTAAATTCTGGCACCAAGTCAAGAACTTAAAGGGACTTACACCAAGACCAAAGGCTCGGATAAAAGAGAACAGAAAATATATAAAGGACCCAGCGGTTCTGGAAGACAGGTTCAGGAACTTCTGAAAAAACGTTTTCAGGATCACCCCTGAAGAAAACGACGAGTTCGACCAGGAATTCGAAGGCCAACTGATCGAAGAACTAAATCAGGTATTGCACCGCACGCACCCACAACATCGAGTCAACGAAGGCAGGGAGATGGCGGACCACGGCCGTCCCATAACACCAGGGGAGGTCATGGCCACTGTAAGAGCCTTCCAACAAAAGGCACCAGGCTGGATGGGCATCACCAGGAACAACTTGGTTAATGCCCCACAGCAGATCATTCAGGGAATTGTAAACATCTATAACGCTTCCCTGAATACGGGCTACTTCCCGGAAGGCTTCAAGATTGCTAAGATGATCTTCATACCCAAGGGAGGTAAGCCCCCTGATTAACTGGTAAATTACAGGCCGATCGCCTTGCTGAAGATCGTTGCGGAAGTCTACGAGAAACTCCTAGCTAACAGGCTTCAAGAACAACTAACCAAGCTGGGAGCTCACAACCCTCAGCAGCACGGGTTCCGCAAGGGACGAGGAACGGAAACAGCCCTCGCCCTCCTAGCGGAAAAACTCGCTTGCAGTAAAGCTGAAAGAAGGTACGTAGACGTGGTGCTGCGGGATGTAAAGAAGGCATTCGATAAGGTTTGGCTGAGAGGATTACAGTTCAAGATCCTCAACCTCCAGCTTAACCCACTCCTGGAAAGGGTCCTTTGCAACTATGTCTCGGATAGGAGAGCCCAAATTGCGATCGAGAGCTGCAAGGGACCCGAATTCGAACTCGAGGCGGGAGTTCCACACGGCAGCTGTCTCAGCCCTTTGTGTACCTAGTGTACACAATTTACCTGCCTGCTCCAATGAGGTACGATTCGATGTATCTGCAATACGCAGATGACATCACCCAAATCGTGTTGAGTCCATTCAGGAACTCTGGAAGTCAGGCGAGGGCAACAGCTGTCGAAATCGACAATATCAACCAGTATGAGAAGAAGTGGAAAATTAAGACCAACCGCCAGAAGTTCACCATAACTCCAATAAACCGCCGGAAAGTAGACGACGTCATCGTCAACAACGAACTCTATCCGTACTCCAACGAGGGAAAAGTCCTGGGCTTACAACTCTTTAAATCTGGATATAAGGCTCACATAAATACCAAAGTCTCCCTAGCCAAAAGAGAGCTGAGGAAACTTTACCGTTTCCGAAGCCTCAGCGTGCCAAACAAGGAAAAAGCTGTACATGGCCTTGGTACGCTCAGTCCTAGTGTACCCGGCCGTGATCACGCAGATGGCAAGCTGTACATCTCTCAGAATGATGCAGAGGGTACAGAATAAAGCCACTCTGCTGATTACTGGCACGCAAAGGATCGACCGTATTCGGCAATCGATTCTACACCATAGAATCAGACTAAAGCCGGTTAATACGGAGATCCAAAGGCTAGGGAGAAAGACATGGGAAAAAGTAGACCGAGAGATACTCCCGACAATGAACCTTAACCTAAACATACGTGGAAATAGAAGACGCGCAATTGGTAGAACGGCTCTGACCCAAGCAGTAGAACCTGCGCAAGAGAAGTAGTACTACCTATGTATACTTAGTAGTACACAAAATCAAATTAATGTGACCATACTGAACCCGACTCGTAACAAGAAATCAAACAAAAGAAGAAATTATCCTAATAAAAAGAGGCGAAGTGCCATAATTATTATAGTTCAAACTTAATAAATTTTAAATAAAAAAGAATCGAAGTGCCCATATTAAAGAATTCCCCTAAATATAAAATAAAACTCAATTAACTTTAAATATAAAAGAGGCGAAGTGCCCAAATCTCAATCAAATAAAATTAATCAAAATAACTAAAATCAACAAAAAGAGGCGAAGTGCCCAAATGAAAGAAATAAATTTAAAACTCAACAAAACTTAAAGAGATTCAGCATATTAGATACCTTTGAACGGCTTGAATGCTACGACGGTAGAATAAATTGAATATAATAGAGTAAAAAATATATAATAATGGAGGAAACTGGCTGTCAACGACATTCAACACCATTAATGACGGAGGAAAATTTTACTAGTAAATAGAAAAATGAGAGAATGCTAGTGATGCCCTAACACCAGCGCAAACTAGAAACTATTTTCATACCTTTATAAACCTACCACACAATTTCATCACTTTCACTAATTAATTAATTAAATTGGGCCGGGAATTGACCAGATTTGAACCTAATAGAGAATTTGTGGGCGATAATCAAAATAGCAGTGAATAAAGAGAACCCATCCAATTGTGAGCATTTTGGGGTGCTTAATGGACAAAATGGATCAATAACAGTATAGATATAATCACAAATTTGGTCTCAAGCATTTCAAAACGAAATGAATCAGTACGAAGAACAAGGGGCATCATCGTAAATATTGACTGCGCGTATCAATTGACTGTAAAATGGGTTTAGGCTCGAACTTTTCTTTATTTCTGCTCTATATTATAATCCAAACATATCATAATTTTCTGATATGAAAAATATTGCTGTCTCAAAACTTTCGCCCATGAAGTTGTGGTCTCGATGGAAGGTTGGGCTGGGTATAATACAGACGCGGTGGTGTTAGGCTTTATTCTCTCTTAATGGAAGGTCGGATTGGGTATAATACAGACGCGGTGGTGTTAGGCTTTATTCTCTCTTAATGGAAGGTCGGATTGGGTATAATACAGACGCGGTGGTGTTAGGCTTTATTCTCTCTTAATGGAAGGTCGGATTGGATATAATACAGATGCGGTGGTGTTAGGCTTTATTCTCTCTTAATGGAAGGTCGGATTGGATATAATACAGATGCGGTGGTGTTAGGCTTTAGTGTCTCTTAATGGAAGGTCGGATTGGGTATAATACCGACCCGATGATCTTAGGCTTTATTCTGACTCAAACAACGACCCGCAAACTTCTCCTTATATAGGATTAAAATACATACTCCATTGTCGTCACATTCATTTATCAAATCGGATTCATTTTAGCTTTCCATTGGCTATGTGCCAATGACGTATGAATTTGATTTTTTTTTTTTTTTTGCAAAAAGGACTTGATTAAGATGCATTTTTCTTTCTTTTATTTTGTTACTAAGTCGAGTTCTCAACTATAGAAAATGTTGAGCATTTTCATTTTCTTCAATTCGAATTTATGTCAGGTGACTGAATTAACACTTTTTTTTAATGTTTTCATTTTAAACCAGCTCAGCTTTTTTGTCTAATATAATGTTCGAAAAATATATATCAGAGGAAATGCTTGGCTTTTCGTTTTGGAGCAAAAAAAACCTATTTTGCCAGCTAACTGAGTGAGCAAATTTTGTATTAGGAATATGGTTATTTTTATAGTTACAAGTAAATGGTTATACAAATATATATAATAGAAGCAAGATCCATGTAGATCGAAGAAATAACAAAAGAAATCTTAGCTAACAAAATACATGTTACTTAGAATTAAAAATATAATACACACACACACCACATATATATATATATATATATATATATATATATATATATATATATATATATATATATATATATATATATATATATATATATATATATATCATTTTAACCTAACCTAAACATTTTAAATAATTTAATGAGTAAATGACCGCATTAATATCGAACGACGCTTGCGTGGTTGAGCATATTGATGTTCGTTAGCTAATAATTGAAACCTCATATTAATCCTTCTTAACCAGCAAACGATTAAGAAGAACACAATTAACGAAATAATGAAAATCGTGGAGACAATTGTAGTATAATACATGACAAAGGGATTATTTGTGCTAGAAAAAATGTTCTAATAATCATCTAAATGATTATTGCAAGCAAGGCCGTGAATTTCGGCGATAATAGTTACCTGGGAAGCCGCAAAATTAAGGACGGTATATCGAGTGGCAATTCCTGGAGTTAAAATTTGCTAATGGGTAAATTTGATTTATGGTTTATGAATTTCAACTTAATCAAAACAGATTGAGCAACTTTGTGTATTACATAGCGATATTTCAGTATGAATGTCCATGGCAGTGAAATTTGTGTAAGTGTGGTAATTCGTGGTAAGAAATAAGTATTGATCGGATGTTTTAAAATAAATACGGTTCATAGTCATTTTGATACGGAGTTGGAAACAGATGTAGAAGGTAGATAATATATATATATATATATATATATATATATATATATATATATATATATATATATATATATATATATATATATATATATATATATATATATATATATATATATATATATATATATATATATATATATATATATATATATATATATATATATATATATATATATATATATATATATATATATATATATTTATATATATATATATATATATATATATATATATATATATATATATATATATATATATATATATATATATATATATATATATATATATATATATATATATATATGGTTCTGGCTCTCGCATGGTCCTCCTACACTTAAGGAATTGTTGGTAGTTTGTGTTAAATAGGGAGAAATGGTTTTTAATGCCAAAGTTGATTGAGCAACCTGTGAGAAATGTCTTAAAACTGAAAATGGTAATACGTAGAGTTTGGTTTCCTGCTAAGAAACAGTTCTATCGGAATTTCCATTAATTCTCTACCCCTCTGATGTGTGAAATATAGGATGCCTTCTTTCACATTATAATGCTGTCGTTCAGAAGGGTGTGGTAGTGTAAGTTTGTGCAATATGTCCTGTATGTAGAGGGCGTGTTGTTGGGACATACGTAATTAACCCTGATCAAACAGGAAGAGCCTCTTCTTTCTGTACTACCTCATCTTATTTTACTCGAGAAAGAAGGTCAGGTACTGATTGATGTGTTTACTGTTTCGATAAACTGCTTTTACTTCAAAATCTTGCACCACTAGAGCCCAACTGCTTAGACAGCCCTCTAGTAATTAATCTTTAAATAGGTAGGTAAGCGGTTTGTGGTCAGTGACAACGGTAATATCATACCTATATATAACGTTCCTAAACTTATTAAGAACCTAATAGACCGCAAGTGCTTCACGTTCAGTGGTGGAATATTTTTTGTTGAGCCTTAGATAGTCCAGAACTAGCAAAGGTGATAGGGATTTCAACTCCATCAACCCCTGAGCCAATGCTGTGCCTGTACCATAAGCTGACGCATCCGCAGATACTATGAATAGTTTACTATAATCTGGATACTGTAAAATTGGTTGAAAGGTGAGTTTTGGGATTAATGTATCAAATGGCTGCTGATGTTCATATATGCAACTGAACGGGGTGGGGTTTTTTTAAATCATTGTGTTATGGCTCTAGCAATGGGTGAAAATTCTGGGATCAAAGTGCAATAGAAATCATTAAAGACAATAAAGGTTCTAGCTTCATCGAATCTTTTTAGAATAGGATAATTAGTCAGAACGGCTAATTTTGCGGGATCTAGTTTGATACCTTGCGATGAAATTATATAACTTAAGTATACTAATGATTCTTGTAAGAAGTAATTAAAAGTTATAAATTTATAAAATACTCGACAAAGACTATGGAAAAGACTGCGGACATCTCAAATAAAAACAATTATGCCGTCTAAGTATAGTAAGGCTTCTACTACAACTTCAGAAGAACTATATTTCTTAGCCGAGAAAAGTTTACAGGACCGGATTTAAAACTTAGTGCCCACGGGTGGTGGTAAAAGCTGTCATAGTCACGACTAACTTACATTTGCCAATATCCTCATGCTAAATCTAAGCTACTGAAGAGTTTAGCCTTCCCTACGTTACAAACTGTTTTCTCAAAATTTGGTGAAGGAAACCGGTCAGGGACTGTTACCTGGTTTAGTCTTCGGAAATAAAGATATAAAATAGTGGTTAAATCTATATTTACGGAAAAAGCTTTACTATGTCATTATTTAGGAAAATAATTGTGATTTCAAAATTATTGGTGTTTAATAATGACTGGGCTAAAATGATATTTCTAGTTATACTCCTTATCAGTTATGAGAAGACTACCATTCAGTACAACTTGTCCATTATTATCTAAAATGTGGGATGGGAACAAACTTTCTCCATGAATCCTATAGTTATTTCATCTCTTTGATAATCGTAAAAAAGAGGTTTATTATGAAATTCTAGAACCAGTTCCTGGCATATGGAAGTAGAATTCGAATCAAATCCTATGGGCAAATCCTCATTATGAGTGCGCGAATTCGGGATAGATTCATCATTGTTAGAATCAAGTGATTTCGATGGGGGTTAAAAGCATGAATTGCTGATATAACTTAATTCGGCATTCAAGGGCTGTATTTTGTGAAGCCACCGAACTAGGTTTCAATCGTGACAAATTTCCTATTTATTATTTACAAAGCAGTCGTTAACGAGTAAAGTATCGGCTTGGAACTACGGCTTAACATCAATAATACAACAACGACCAGGGTAATGTAGTTTGTATTATAATGTATATATAATTACTATGGCTCAGTAAGCGATCAAATGATTCCTACTTCATTAAAGTTGCGTGCGCACCTGCATCTAAAATGGCTCCAAACTCTGAACCATTTATTAAAATTCTACAAATGAAATCAAAGTGAGGATCTTTTTCCTCTATTATTCCAACGCGTAATTTATCTAATTGTGGTTAAAAGTCGGGGTATAATAAAGGGCGTGATCCAAAGGGTTGGGGGTTTCTCGTTGGTATTTTCAATGACTGGTTCATAGTAGTGATTTTCATTGGTATAATGTTCTATTATGTCTTCCTTAGGTTTGTCACTTTTATTATTCGAGTATATCGAAGAAGATTGTGCAACATTGGTATCAAGGTATGGTACGTATCGGTCAGTGGGTATGTGGGCATTATGTGGGAGAATTCCGGCTTATATGAGTGTACGAGAGGAGTTATGGTGTGTGGTTGGATTCTCACGAGAGTATTTATTTTCTAAATAGGTTTTATAGACTGGGTATTTTGTATCCTTACAACGGGGACTATCTCCTTTTCGGTAGTCCTGCTTACGACACCATCAACAATAGGTTGGGCATCGACACTGTGGAAGAGTATAGACTTGGCAACCGCAGTTAAAGCAAGGGTTTGTTATTTGTTCTGATTGATTTATCGGTAGATGGCAGTAGGAATGCGTTTGTGATGATGTGTATTTTGGTGCATTGGAATGTTCGATGGACTATTTATGAGGAGTCTGTATGAAGGAGTAGGAGTTTTTTATATCCGTGGCTAGATGAGATTTATTTGGGTATCCCTGACTTTCTTTGGGGACGTCAGGTTAGAACACTGGGATTTTATTCTAATGTTTCAACTTCATTCATGCTTTAATTAATGTCTAAAAGCTCTTAAAACTTATTACCTGGCGACACAGGAAACTTTGATAGACAGAACCACCAATTTAGGAAAATATATATTGCTGGGGGGAGTATGCAATATAAATTGGCTTAGAAAAGCCTTAATGTCTTCCCTTAGCGACTTATGCGAGTGAATTAAAAAATCATTTAAATCTTCATTTTCATCTTTTTTTCCGTCGATTTTGGAAGAAGGCAGATATCATTGTGAGAAGCTGGTTGTGTGTGGTCTAATTATACCTTTCTGACAAATAGGCTTTACATTCTCCCCAGGTAGTACCTTTTGATATCTTTAGTGAACACGAGGGATTTGCCTTTAAGGTCTTTAAATCTACGAGCTTCATTTATTTTAATGTCATCGTGTATGATGTTTACTCTAAGAAAATGTGGCTCAAAGGATTCGATCCAAAGTTACTATTAATGGTACCTTTAAAGTAAGTTGTTGGGAAGATTAATGGATGTTGGAGGATGATTAGTAGCAGGATGTGTACTGGGTATGGATATGCCAGAAATGTTATTTAAATGTACCAGGGGCTGTAAAGTTGCTAGTAAAATCAAGAGTACGAGTACTGGTAGAAGTGGTAGCAAATACTTGTCATATATATATATATATATATATATATATATATATATATATATATATATATATATATATATTAGGGTGGTCCAGGTCATATAGAGCAAAAAGAAATTTGTTTTTTTTTCTCCCAAGGGCTTATTTTAGACCTATATCTAAGAAACTACTGTGAGACGAGTTTAGACCAATCAAGACACCTGAAGTTTGTATGCCCTGACTGGCTCTGGGTCGCCGCCAGACAAAAAGTTTGGCTGGGTATTAGCCATTTAAGGTGGAGCTTTCATGAATGCCACTCTGCTCATTGCTGCCAGTTGTCATATGAGCCTTTGAGGATCTTGGGAAGTCCTGCCGATGCTGATCGACAACCTTCAGCAGAAACTGAAGCTGGAGCAACTGTTTAGAACCTGCCAATTGTCAACGACCACGCCGAGAGCAACCCCCCACCCGGCGTCGTCGTTGAAAGTAGGAAGGTTCTGAACCGTTTTCTTGGCAATATAGTATTCCTCATTGAGTTTTCATTACTCTGGATCCTCCTCCAAGAAGGAGGATTCCACTTGGAGCTAGCCAAGATCTTCCGGGATGCGGGACATGTCAGGGGGTCCAAGGTTGGAAGCTCTCGTTTCCCTACCTTGACTCTTTTTGGAGTGTTATCTTCCTTGCCCTCATCCTCCTGCATCGATTGGACCATTGCTTGCTTGGTGGTACTTGGAACAAGGTCATCATACAAAGCGAATGATACCAATTCTGGGGAAATATACCAGATATGTCCTTCCAGTTTTGCAGCAGCAACATTCCCGACAGAGTGGTGATAATTCCTGAGCTGTGCCAAGAAGGTGAGTGCTGTCCTGGGATGTTGAATCAGAAGATGTGAACCAGGGCTTCATGTAGACTTGGACAGAGAAAATGCAAAGCAGTTTTGGCAAGTTCAGCATCCCTTTTGGTGAGTTCCTGGAGCTGATTACGAAACATCCATGTCTTAAGACAATACAGCACCTTTGCCATCCAGCGAGCGTGGTGCATGGCTACCGGTCGCTTGAGGGAGCATAGGTGGGCGTTATCGCGATAACGATATCGGGTTATCGAATATCCGATATATATTTTTCAGCTTATCGATTTATCGGTATCGCCGATACTTTTGGTTCCAAACTAGCGATAATCGATAATTTCAGTTTTTGGTTCCAGTTTAGCACAGGGGTGAGTCGCGCGTGCCTTGGAGGCAGAAATAGGTAGGTCCGAAGTTTTTTCTAAGATTTTTCTAAGACGTTTCCAATTTTTTTCTAAGATTTTTCTAACCTTTCTAAGATAAAGATAAAAATAAAGATTTGGATTTATCGTTTTTTTATTTAAAATATCAATATCGTTATCGCTAGTATCGGAATTTTAGATTTATTGATTTATCGGTTATCACCTTATTGGCGATAAATTTATCGCCAGTTACCGATTATCGATTATCGCCGATAAGGTTATCGTTATCGATTTATCGGTTATCGTGATACATTTTTTCGTTATCGCGCCCACCACTGTGAGGGAGAATCCAGGAACTGTTCCCCCGGGGAAAATAATGGTGAGATTCAAAAACTCCTTTTAGTCATCTCGGAACTGCTATCTCTCCAGTTGGTCATGGGCAAACTCAAGGAGCTCTTCACGATCGCTTTAAAGCAATGACTAAATTTCTTTACAGTTCCAAACGGGCTCAAATTTACTTTTTTCCCAGAAAGTTCCATTGTTTCTAGAATGACTTAAATAGCTATATATCAGGTCCTGATGATGCAGAAGGAGCAGTAGCTGCAAACACGGCGCCCAACATCAGCTCTAGGAAGTGATGCCTGCATGGCAGATAGAAATGATCACGAGTAAGCTTATACTCTATGAGAATGCAGACTCCATTGTGCCTCCCAGTGTTCACAGAGGTGGCGTCAAACTAAGACCAATCACAGCTTCATGTAGTTCCCACTCCTGGAGAAGATCGTATACAGCACTGGCCTGTTGATCTCCGGTTCCATACAGCAACTTTGAAACACCTATAAGTTGAGTTTCTCCAGTTGAGCTGGACGTTACCAGAAACGGTGATCAATCAACTGTTCCTGTTGAGTCTAAGAAATACGGCAAAACTTTTCATCTCAGTGGATCACATATCGAGTACCATGGAAGTTCTCCTTAAGTTCTCTCCACTTCTGCCCCGATATCGTTCTCTGTACCGTTTAATCGATGAACTACTGATTTTTAGCTCAGCAAGGTTATGTCCGAGGTTTTTGCTGTTTCTGCAAAAATATATAGTGGTACTCGGTCTGTAGTCTTCGAGCGATCAATAGCAGCAACTAGGCCAGGAGTCATTATATTCTGGACTCTCCTTTTCTTTGTAGGATCAGCTTTAATGTCGACAGGTCTCTCTTTCTGTACACAAGATACATCAGAGACGTCAGAAAAAGAAGAGGTATCGGTGCTTGACTCTAATTCGACACGGCTGGTCGATGACTTCTCTTCCATCTTGGCTCTATTCCTCCTCATTTCATGTGCTTCCATCTTATTCTTTGCTCCTTACTCCTCCCTGGCCAAAGTGACGTCAGCGCCTGTCATACAACTCCTCCGTCCTGCCTCTCGTTTTGCGAGGAGGAACTGCTTGTCCTGCTCATTTTTCATGAGGGACAGTGTATCCTGATGAGCGATATCAAATAGGTTTTCCATATCCTCCTTGAATTTTTCCTTCTTCCTCTTCTCAGTATATGTTATTCTCTTATGGTTCTTCTTAATTGTAGTCCATATTTTGTACAGTCCAAGTAGTTTTGTATTCACGTGGTCTGCCCTTTTTGTTGGGATCCTCGCCTTCTCCCAGTATGTCAATACCTCCTCCACTACAGCCACGGTACTGAGGTTGCACTCCATCAGATTTTGGTGATGGCGGAAGAAGACTCCTAGAACATGTCCATTTGATGGCAATTTGCTTCCTTTGATGGAATCTTATGTCGCTTTTTCGACATCATATATATTATATTTTTATAGATTTATATTTTTATAGATTCAAATCACACAAATAAAAAAAGATTATATTTTTATCTCTAGCTGTAACAGAAAACATTAGGGTTAGTAACAATTGAATATTTTTGCATAGATAAATATACATGAATAAATCGTCGATGTAAAAAGAATCATATCGTGGAATTTCAGGCGCCTTGAGCTATTCCTAAATATTGAAGAATTGTGATAAAAATTATACCAAATAATTTTTCCAGGAAATGGGAAAGAATTAGGGATTGGGAGCAAACAAATTCATGAAAATTAGACCACCTTAATATATATATATATATATATATATATATATATATATATATATATATCATATTTAAATCTTAATTACTTTTTTTATAAATTGAGATATTTTGAATCTGTTTGATGTGTGTAATGTAGAAAACAATTCTACTTTACACTGTAAATCGGTTCGCAAGTAGACCTCATAGTATTTAAGCAGCGGGCATTTATAGCTTGGGGGCAGGTTGTGTGTAGATGTGGGTATGTACAACAAGGAGAAAATTAGGGGTAGTATTATGTTTGATATGGCATAAAGAGTAGGAAGGGGGGGGGGGGTATTATTCGCATTGATGCGCGCCGAAAAAAAAGTTTGATGATGTTGGTGTAATTCAAGTTTTCCTGGAATGGAATCTTCATTTTTTGTTCAGTCCACGAATGTCTAAAAATAACCTGCAGGAATAAGAAAAAACATGATTTTAAGCACTTTCTCCTTCTTTGTAGTTGGGGACGGAAGGGAACGTTAAATATACTTCAAGAACAGTTTCGTACCTGTGAGACGAAACTTCGATATGGGAATGAAGAGGCTCTTCCTTGGGAAATCGAACAGGCGAACGACTGGAGAAATGCCGCCACACAATCTTAACCGTCGCCGTTAATTCAGAATAATTAACAAAGCACCGAGTTTTTGATCTCTAAATACGTTAATTAGCCTAATTCAATGAAAGGTTTGGTCACCTCCATTACTCATTTGTTTTTTTGAAAGTGTGCGTAAAAGGCCGCGGAATTGGCCTTGGAGTGCGAACGGGAGGGGTCTAGTGTAGTGAGGGTAAAGGTAGGGGGAGGAGGTCTACGGTTGCAAGGGTAGGTGGTCAGAATTCAAGTGAATTGGACAACAAACTCACCATACCGTCCCCCGCCGTGCGTCGTCAAAGGAGACTAATCCCGGGTAGAGGCCGCTGTGCTGGGAAGCCGCGCAACCGAAAGATTTTTTTTCTCCTGCGAACAATAAGCACATTGAGGGTTGATGCAATCCAACCCTAATATGCGAGGAAATCGTTTTATGATAATACTGATAATAATCTATCTACATTATAAAATTTGGTGCTCAGTTCCTCCGTCACGCATTTTTTTTTAGTTCTACAGGGTGATCACAAAATCCGTGCGCGGTAAGAAAATTGCCTCGTTAAAAAGTGTAAGAAGTTAGCGCAGTGGAAGGGAGCAGAAATAAAGAGGCCAAAATCGTAAAAACGTCGGTCTCAATAAAGAGAGAACGATCAATCTTTGTGGTCGAGCTCAAGGGAAAACCTTTAAAACGCACACTTTGAGTAATTGGATAGAGGGGTGTTCAATGTCTGTACTGCGGAGAGTCCTTTAGATCACCACACATGCACACACACACACACACATTAATATATATATATATATATATATATATATATATATATATATATATATATATATATATATATATATATATATATATATATATATATAATCTCTGCTGTTGTCTATTTTTGTTTAATTTTTAACACATCCAGAGAATGTGGTATATGCCAACTAGCTTGCACGCCAGCCACTCCTGATTCTTAGTTTTCGGTCGTATAAAGAATGCACACAAGGTTTCTGCACTTTCTTTATTCATATATTTATATATATATATATATATATATATATATATATATATATATATATATATATATATATATATATATATATATATATATATATATATATATATATATATATATATATATATATATATATATATATATATATATATATATATATATATATATATATATATATATATATATATATATATATATATATATATATAATAGGGTGTTTGGGGTAAATCTGACTGCCTGCATTGAACAAAATAAATAAAAGCAAAATCTCAGCAAAATTTTAATATTTTAAAAATGAAAAAAATATCAACTAGATTTTGTCTGGCGCATTTAGAAAAAAAATCTAGTTTCCTGAAGCGTTCAGAAATAAGTAACGCCCCAAGAATTGTCGACGGAATTTAAATCTAATTCCAGGTTTTTAACCTAATCTTTCAAATCCCTCCAACTCTCTCTACATTCTTAGAGGGTTGAAAAGGTTGCCACTAGGATTGATCTTTCGTTAAAAAGAGAAAAATAGGCCAACCATCAATCCATAAAAATCATAGAACCTTGTTTAACGAAGTCCCTAAACAACGACACAAGCGTATTTTATCACGTTTCTGTGGCAAATCATTTTCTTGTCTAATTAATACCACAATAATTTTATTTTTCTTAACGCGTTCAATGGCACCCAAAAGCCAGATAATTTTTAACCAATTTCGAAGCCAACATTCGCAAACTTCAAACAAATTGCGCATTACAGTTTCATGCGAAAAATGGTGTTGTACCCAATAATGAACAAAGCACAGCACTTGCCACGGATTAATTCGCGCACTATCTAAAAATGGACCGTGGAAATCCAAAATCGAAAACTTACAAAAAGTAAGGGGGAGGTTTAGTTTTTTTTTAGATTTCCATCACCAAAGCTGTTTTTCTTTTGGTAAACGCATTCGTTATCTAACGAAAATGTCGCAAAACGAACGAATTTGAGACGATATAAAAGGAAACTAAACGAAAAAATGGCAGTTTATTATGTATTTATAATGCCATATATATATATATATATATATATATATATATATATATATATATATATATATATATATATATATATATATATATATATATATATATATATATATATATATATATACACTAGCGAGCAAAATAAAAGGACAATTTTCCTTTATTAAAATATTTTCAAAATATGATGAATAAGTACATGAAATTTCCATGGTACATAAAAGCACGCATTAAATATATTTTATGGAGATTTCATATGATACGATTACAAGCGTATATTCAAGAAATTATATCAATAAACTAACCCAAACTTCAAGTGAAATACATTAAAATCTAAATTAATTATTAAATTAGGTTTGGAAAAAAAGTGTTCTACATTATATATGTATTGCAATTATTGCAACTTAGTGTTTAGTTCCATAAACATTATTGGCAATAACTGCATGTAGACGTTTTTCATAGTTTGCGACGTTTTGCATCTTTGTGTTGGTATTTTCGCCCACTTTTCTTTGCATATGACCTATGAATCTTTATGTTCTTGGAGTCCCGTAAATGAATCCGATTTTTTATCACTAACTCTATAATTTAAGAAGGGGATTTTTTTGAGTATTCGAATAATAATTTCATCTTAGGTTGGTTATGACTTATGTTTTTTATTAAAGTTCAGAAATAAATATAAGTATCGGAATTTTGTGAATTTTTTAAAACCCAAAGAATTACAAATGGTGAAGCTCATAAAATTTATTTTTATATATCTTGTTCTATAACTATATTTTAGCAACGTGATATTTTGAAAGGGGGGAAATTTAGCTTAGAGTTCCTTTTTAAAATTATTATAATTGGCGAAGTTCAGAAAATTTATAAAAATTTAACCATGGCTGCTTTTTTTAAGATTTTAAATTTTAATCTTAGTAGCGAAGCGTAAGCTCTCCCCGTAGGGGAAAGTCGCCAAGACATTGCCTGGATTTCTCTATAAATGTTTTATGGTGTTTAAATCAGGTGACTGTGTATGCCACTGCAGCACCCTTCTATTATTCTGAGCAAACCAATCCAGAGTCAGTTTAGGAATGTGCTATGGGTCGTTATGTTGTTGGAAGCACCAGTCATCGCTAAGTTGTAACTATTGGACGGAACTTAGCAAATTTTCTTGCAAAATTCTACGATATTGAGCTCCTTTATGGATGGCATCTATTACATGAAGTACTCCCATACCAATAATAAAATTCATCTCATACCATGATGCTTACGTCGTCGAATTTTACAGTAAGGATAGTGTTCTTTGCATCATAATCATTTCCATCTTTCATCAATAAATGACAAGTTGAATTCATTCCAAACAATTCAATTTTTGTCTCATCTGCCCATAACGCACTACTTCTTTAGATTTATCTAGGCTTTTTCAGATGCTTATGGCGACTTAGACTCTTAGTGACAGTCGCCAAGTGGGCGCTATTAATTTTTTTTAAAAATATGTAAATGTTTAGTCAAAATTTAAGCCTGCATCTGGGTTTTTTTATTGAGTAGGGGCGGGGAGGGGGAAGTTTTAGGTTGTTGAGATTTCAGATTTTTGCGGTGTAGCTCCTAAATTATTTTTTGTTTCGATACCGAAGTCCCTGAGGCAAGCGGTTCTCCTTGGATCTCCTTGCGTGACTTCCTAGGGCTTGCCTTAACACTTTCAATAACCTACCTCGAAGCTCTGGCTGAGCTTTTACGTGCCGCGTCCGTTCTAGAAAAAAAATGCGCAGAACACCAGTATTTTACTATTTGAAAATATGATAAATATTGGCATTGAACGGAATATTTAACCTCTTCGATATATCTCGGTAACTTAACCATTCATTATAAGCGTTAACAATTGCATTCTTGCGTTTAATAGAATGCTCCTTCGTTTTTGCAATTGTGGCATCCTTGCTGCATCGGGAGAATACGAGGAATGGCTGTCTAAGTTATAAACGTCAAAATTTGCTGAAAACGTTAATGAAACATTCTAGAATTTTCTTGATTATTCAATAAATCACAGGTTTCCTCTAAAAGTTCTTAATTAGTACTTTAATATGTATTTCTTATGTACAAATTCTTTATTCCCTACCCAATTTGAATAATTTAAATTTTAATGTATTTCACTTGAAGTTTTATTTGTTTTTTTTTCAAAATATTGAACTTTATTCTAGTCCCATCTTTTGTATGTTTCAAGTTATTATTTCCCGTCTTCCCCGCAGTATATAGTCTGTTCACATATGGGTCTGAGCTTGAGAACTGGAAAGGTGTTTTCAAAGAATGTTTTCCCTTGGTCGTTTATAATATTTAAATGGTAAAATTCATATTTCTATTAATAATTTTAAAATTCTTAAAACTGTTTATGACCTGGTCTCCTTTTAATCATTTTTTTTATTAAAAGTCTTTCTCCTTCTCTTAACTCTAAGAGCTCCTGCTAATTGCTTCTATTTTAAGTATAATTTTTTTTCTAACCAACTTCCTTTTTTTCCGGCGTTGCCTCCTGCATCTTGTTAGTTTTTTGTCTTGTATTTGCCAAGGAGGTATATAACTGTGTTTAGGGATATTTTTAATTTATTATTAATTTACTTTGTCTTTGTCCCTTTCTCCTTATGCCTTTTTTTAAGTAACTGTTACATGACGATTATTGTTCCACATTTTATCATGTCTCAAATGTAATTTTTGTTTAGAGAGAAACTGTTAATGATCAGTCTGTTATAAGATCATTTACCAAGATAACTTCTTTCTCTAAAACTGCATGTCATGACGCTTAGTCAGTCATCTGTAGGTTCCCCCCCCCCTCCTCTCTCTCTTTATATAAATATATATATATATATATATATATATATATATATATATATATATATATATATATATATATATATATATATACTATGTATATATACTATGTATGTAAGATTAATAAGCAAAATGATGAACGAAAAGATTTATAAGGACAATGGTGAAATTTAACATCTGCAAAATGTCAAATTTAAAACTAATCCTCATTTGTTCACGAATATCTAGAATATTCTAAATTAAATGCGAGGTTTCTTTCATCATCGTGTAAGGCTACCGGGTCATTCCTTACAAATTGGCTTGGCGTCAACATCTTCATCATGGGAAAAAACAAACCAATCGGTAGAGATCTTCGTGGTCGTATTATAGCCATTCATAAGAGTGGCCTTAAGCACAGAAAGAGCTCTGTACAGCTTAAAGTACTATAGATGATGATGTCTTAGTGGGTGGTTTGGTTACCAATGGTAATTTGTCACCGAGTTTTTGGTACCATTCCTAAGTAACTAGATAGGGTTCTTGGTTAGGCTTGGTAGCTACTGATGCATTTCTTTGGGAAGTGCCTTTAGCGTGAGGAACTGACTCCAGGTGTTAGAGTTCTTTTATTTCTTAATTGAAGGGTGTCTTTGTTGATTGTAGGCTGAGTAAAGGTGATCAGAGATTCCTTAAGAGTAAATAAATAAAAGGTGCTGTATTCAGTATTCTTTATTCGGCGGGAACTTGGAAAGTCTTCAGATGTTTCTATCTCCATCGAATCTGTGTATAGAAAGAACAGAGAAGGATCATTCTGGAAGCCACAGGAAATAATGTAGTCGTAGTGGAAATGGTTCGGAAAAAACTTAAGGTATAGGGAGATATAATAGGTCGGTAGCTATACGCTGATGTGGCGTGTTGTTTATCGTGTGTGTATATTTGTAGAGCATGACTAGAGCGGCAAGAGGGAAGGAAGACTAGCATACATGGAAACATTCCATTTGCGGTGCTGGTATATTTATGTGTGTATAGGTGTTGTCTCAGGGTAGTCTCGTGCTGTGGGGTACTACTACATACCTTCGTGCCTCCGTAGCGTTTTCTCTGGTTTGAATGTGTATGTATGTGGGGTCTCTTGCGATTTTCCCCAGTTGTCGCATTAAATACGTAAGGGCGTATGTGTTTAGTGGTGTTAGTTTGTTGTTTTCATCTATTGTGGCCATACTAGTGTACATAGAGGAGCGACATGCGCGCTTCAGAGCAGAGTTCTGGATGCGCTGTTCTTTCTTCTGTCTAGTGTGACACGCAGCTGCGACTGTGATTGGGGCGTATGTAAGGAGTGGTCTGACAAGGGATTTATATAGATGTAGTTGTAACTTTCAGCTGGCAGGGTAGAACCTGCTCAGCTTCTTGTTTTTGTTTGTAGCCCTTACTTGAATAATAGTTTGGTGTGTATGAAATCTTAGAAACTGGTCAAATGTTGCTCCTAAGATTTTGGTGAGTATGTCAGTCTTGTGGAGTTCAGGTGGTTGAGGTTCGGTCTGTGTATGTATATTTGTAAGTTTTGCACGTTGTGATCGCATGCACCATAAAATGTCATCTGTGTCTTCTGAGGGTTAGTAGCAATGAACCATTTGTCCTCATATACTTTCCTCCAGACGAGAATTGTCTCGTCGTCGGCGTAGGACAGTGTGCATGTGTGTCTGCAGTCTTCAGGTGGGCGTGGGGTATCGTTAGTGTACATGATATATAGTGTCAGTACCAGTAGGCCTGAACGTGGTGTGGATGGGCGTGATTTTGTGCTATTGTATTTTATGTGGCATCTCCGGTGTCGTAGAATGGACTCTCGACGATATACCATATATAACTATTCGTTGAGGGAACTTCTTTAATTATCTTTAGAGTGCGTGATTGTCTGGCGGGCCGATATTATGTATTTTCGATATGCTTAAGAAGTGGAACTGAGCTCAAGGATAATAATATTGCTATCATTAATAAAATAGAGTTTTATCAATAATAACTATCAACAAACACAAGACGGAAAATATTGACATAAACAGAGAATGGAAAGGGTCGTGGGGGCTCGGGCTAATCGGAGGATTAAAAGATTTAAAAAGGTAAAACAAATATAGAGTTAAAGAGATGGGATGGTTCGCTAAACCATTTAAAGCACAGGATAGAATTGACAAAAGGGTTAAGTACTCAAAGGTGACGTTTGGCTTACGTCACTTTATACTAGTGGTGCAGTGGAAGGCGACGTGAAGGAATTTTCGGTCCGCTGACGAGTTCCAGCCGAAGGGGGGGGGGAATAAGATGATCCTGACGTGGCGTCTTGGGAATAAGAACCGTTTCTCGACGAACGGCTTGAAGAATAATGGCTGTTCTACGTTGTTCTCTTCTGAACAACCGGGGGGGGGTGAGAACCGTCTCTTGTCTACGAGCTCAAGAACAATGGCTGTTCTAATGTTGTTCTCCTCTGAACAACAAGGGGGAAGGGTGAGAACCGTTTCTTGGCGAAGGGCTCAAAAGAACAATGGCTGTTCTACGTTGTTCTCTTCTGAACAACAGGGGGGGGGGGAACCGTCTCTTGTCTACGGGCTCAAGAACAATGGCTGTTCTAATGTTGTTCTCTTCTGAACATCAAGGGGGAAGGGTGAGAACCGTTTCTTGGCGAAGGGCTCAAAAGAACAATGGCTGTTCTACGTTGTTCTCTTCCTGAACAACGAGGGGGAAGCCTTGAGGACTTCGCGTCACGAAAGGCTCGAACCTTTGGCACTCAAGGGATATTGTCCTCCTTCTGGACAAGTGATGGTAAATCTCGAGGTCGAGGTCCCTTGGCGCACAAAGGGAGAGAGGGTTGTGGTGATGTTTCGCGACGAAAATCTGGATCTCCAATCTGATCTTAGTGGAAAAGTTTCCATCTAAATAGTCGAGACACTCCCTTGGCGTGAGGGACAATGGAGTGGGAGCTTCGAGGGAATGCACAGCCGAGGCTGGGAACAATGCCTTATCTGCCCATAAGCCTAACTCAATCTGGCGAGGTCGGCGTATGGGGGCGAACGGGGGGACAATAACCTCCTTGTTTAAACATTGACATCCGGTGGCTGCGATAAAGCGCCAAGCTTCGAAGCGAAGATGCACGTGGGAGCATCGTGGTTTTAAATAATATGTGATAGGGGTTGAAACTAACGCTGCTCAACCCGTTCTATCACATCCGGTATGTGAGGTAGTGTAGAGAAACCTTCTAGTGCAGAGAGAAGGCTCCGTCTTTTAGGCTAGTTTCCAACGGTCTCTCTTGCCGCCTTTTTTCGATGGCCTTTGCCAGCTCAATACTGATTATGGGGCAGAAAGAAGAGCCAGCAGACGACAGCGAGCAGAGTCATCGCCCTCGAACAACACCGTCCTTACATGCAGCAGCTGCAACAAGACCTGCCATTCAAGGATCGGGCTGCACAGTAACAGCCAGTGCTGCATTTCCACCAGTTTCTCTTCTAAACTCTCGGTGCACCGACTCAGCCGGCGGGCTAAACCACGTGAGGAAATAGTGTTTAAACTGACCACCAATCTAGGCGGTGGAGATGCCTCTAGCAGCCAACGACTTGCCGGGATAAGGAGATACTTGACTTATCCAACAGCCAAGCGTAAGGGAGTAAACCTTCCAAATCAGGAGTGGTTCCCCGAAGGTGGACCCGTACGTTGTGCTCAATGACTGCGGCAGCTCCTGCAGCCAAACTGAGGCCAAACGTAGCGCTCTGCAGCATTCCTTTGTATGACACCGGCGAGGCCGAGAGGGGATCTTGACGATTAGGCAACCCAGGATCTCCATACACTTCGCCCAGGCCATTGTTTTCCGAGACAGAAGGATGCCAACGAATGTGCTATTTGGATGATGTCGTGAATTATGACCGCAACCGCCTGGGTGGACCGGTCTCTCCTGAAGCCATATTGGCAGGGGGAGAACTAATCCCTTTCCTCTAGGAAGTTCCGCAGTCAGGTTTTGACCATGCGTTCTACCGACACATGGAATCAAATTTTGTACATTTGATATGAGTTTTCAATATTTTATATTATTATACAATTTTACGATTGTTATTTAATCATACACAAGTATTTAATAAGGAATTTTTCTTTAGTATTTCTTTAATTAAATCTGTTCATTATTAGAGAGATTATATGGGTTGTTTTTAATTAAAGATATATTAATTTTAGCAACAATAAAACAAAGCTATTATATTAATTGTTTTTATATGATTAAAAGTATTTAGAGGGCTAAGTTATGATATTTAAATATTTATAATGGTGAGAGCTGGAAACATCAATTTAATAGTTGACAAATGCCACATCATCTCTCATATAGTTAGTGCTCAAGGCGCAAATTCTCTTTAGAAAATCCTACATTCGTTTGATCTAAATGAAATCTTTAAAGGGGATTGTATTGTAAGTATTACCTGCACTCATATACAGTGATTTTTCTGAAAATTCAACCTAAAATATTATATTCCTGTCTTTTGTTTCTTCAAAAAAATAATACTCTGGCCCGGAATAATATAAAGAATTACCAGGTAATTAATTACCTGTTATCAGTTCACTGTCATCAGCTACACCTCGTACTCCCGGTACACTTTTGTTTCTTTAAAAAAATAGTACTCTGGCCCCGAACAATATAAAGAATTACCAGGTAATTAATTACCTGTTATCAGTTCACTCTTTATCAGCTACACCTCGTACTCCCGGTACACACTCAATACCCATACCAGTACTAGCTGTATCATGTTCGATTCCACCCGCGATGCTTACTCGCTACCAGGTACCCCGTGGTATCTGCCAGGAAATTTTCCTGCCTGCAACTGTTACTTAATGGTATCCATCCAGGTATCACCTCGAATTGTATACCTTAATATTATAATAATAGTATTTTCAATATTATTAATATTTTAATTTTTTATGGAATTTCAATATTAGTCTAAGGGGCGCAACATTAACCCCCTTTCCAGGTAAGAAAATCCTGACCTGACCTAACTTGACCTTGACCCGTGACCTCCTTCTCCTAGAAGTCTTAACTCGCCACGATGCCAACCAAGGCGTCATGGGTATCAGCGTGAAAGTGCCACACCTTTTCAAGAGCACAGTGCCATTGTTGGCATTGATCGAAAAGTGACGTCATCGGTTGCTTATAAGGGCGTGTAAGTGAACGTCTCGTGTACGCCATCAAATTGGCTAACGTATGTATATAGACGTACATAACTTTGCGAGATGCGTATTATCTTTACTACATACATATATACATCGAGGGATATTTATGAACCCTCATACGATGGCCGCGAACCTTTGTACATATAGATAAAGGGACTGAGCAAACCAACGTGGGCATTTCAGTGGGTAAAGGAGGCAAAGGTAAAAGATGTGAATTAAATGCAAAAAAGTAAAATTCAACCAACACAGATGTATCAAAACTTGTCAAGTCTGAATATTTGGGGGCGGTAAGCATGACACCTCCAACAACGAGTTCGTACAAAGAGCATAGGTACTCAAAAGTATGAACTTGAATAAACACTTGTAGAGCCCCAGCATTTCAAAACCAGAGGGTGTGACAAGGACCATCATAACGATAATCCCGAGTTAAAACAGACATCGATCCATGGTACCTCTTTGCAGCGTCTATCAGCACAATATTACTATACGCCACCAACGCCAAGCATATAGGAAACCGTCCCCCGCCTGATATAATAGAACCTTACCTTAAAAGGTAGAAGAAGTAGCATTGGTTCGCCAACCTGCCTTTATTCAGGTGGATCCCGACCGGATAATGAAATGGACATAAAGGTTAGTATGACAATTGCTGATAATCCTGAGTGCACCAGGGGCCGGTCCATTTTGGAGAGAGGTGCCAGGAAGTATTATGTTATTATGTTTTGACAACAAACAACGTTTAGTTGGAACTTTCGTCACCACGGGGAAGAGGGATCTATTCCGCTACCGAGGCATGTAGATATAGATACTCATCAGTAGGATTCCTTAGAACAGTGTGTGTTATGCTACGAAGACGAGAGAGGAAAAAAAACAGTGTTGTAATTGGCTATGTATGTGATGAACAGGGTATAAGATCTACCCACCCCTAATACAGGGCTGAGCACAGCGCGTCCACCAATTGGTAGCCTGATCTCTACATGAGATGACGTTTCTGTCCGCTCTTGCCGGATTCGAACATGGTATTGCGACTGCGATCTTAGCAGAACAACGCCGTATCTACTCAGCTAGCAAGAGCCTTTCCTTAAAAGATGATTGACCTTTAGTGGATGGATTGATCGCTGGAGGTGTTTATCAGCCCCTTTCTACCGCGCTTGGCGTGAGGGAGGAACTCGCCTGGAATCGGGCAGTGCGGATCTCAGGCAGCTCATAATTGAGCAAATTTGCTCGGGTCAACTAAACTATTTTGTGGACGGACAAAATACTCCAAAATCTAAAGATACGAACAAAAGCTTATTGATTTAGTGAATTCATTGTGATGGTTGACAATAGAAATTTCTAGGTTAGTAAAATGAGTTTCGGGAAACTTTTTTTGTCATCGAACTCTTGGACTAAAATGCTACCACACCTGCAGTTCCCCAACATTAAAATGCCGCCACACCAAGAGTTCAACCAAACCTTAAACTACCACCCCACCTAAAGTTCCCCCAAACATTAAGAGCCGAGGAAGTTTCTCTATACTCTTATCATTCCACCGCACGGGGGGAGGGTGGCGTGTGTAGTCACACCTGGTACCTGGACCAGCGGCACATCCAGGCGGCCTGAAACTAGATTGAAACGACTTGGTTTTATTCCTTTTTGACATTTCTCTATCATTTTTGTTTTGTAGGCTAGTCGCCCCCTAGCGTTCATTTACTCATCTCTTGAAGGGAATATTTTCTCCTTACCATTTCTCTTTCTACTCCTCCGTAAGTTGAAATGGGGGTGGGTGGATGAGCAAGTGTTAGGCTGAAAACCATGCTTCAGCTGACATTTACTCCATCTTCGGCACTTTCTTTACAGCTATTTCTTTACCAAATTTCTGCTGATGCCATCGTTGGTTTTTTATTCTAATCAAAAGAAAAGAGCATTTTAGTTTTACTCCACAAAGTCACAAAACTAAACACAATAAATTGCCTCATGGTAACATTATAAACTAGCCAACACTGAGTGGTATCGGCTAGTTTTGAGTACAATCTTACTATCACAAAGAAAGGAAATATAATTCTGAATTCCCAAAACAAATGAAAATAAATAAAATTCTGAAATCTAAAACAAAAGAAAAAAAATAAAATATTGAATACCAAAACAAAAGAAAATAAATAAAATACTGAATAGTAAAACAAAGAAAAATAAATAATAACAAAACAAAAGATAATAAGCGCTTTAAATTTGTTAAAACAGAATCTGGTTTTGCAAAGCCTTAGACAAACAAAATTCAAGAAATAACTCGGGGGGGGGAGAGAAGGGGGTTAATATAATTTATGTATGTTTAATGTTTCTTAAATCACCTAATATGTATAAGGAAACGCAACATAATATATACCTATCATGTGCATTGTACATGTAATGTTATTTGCTCGTCTTGCTTTCATAACTTAATTCTGAATTTTAAAGCTATATTAGGAATATATGTTAAGTTTACTTTGCTCATAACCTCTTCATATTCAACACATGTATGTAGTTGATAGCATCATCTAATTAATTATTCATGCAGATCTAAAGGCCTTTGGAAGTATATTATGTCAAAATGGCTTTTTTTCACCTCCCGCTGAAAAATGAATGCTATTTAGATGCTATTTAAGATTAGGACATATCAAGAAGGCAGACAGGACCAAATGACCAGAGTCAGATGGATGCAAAATGCTTTCCCATCAAAATTATTGCAAGATAAGATTGTTAGACGAGAAGAATCGGTGGGAGCCATTCTCTTCGTGAATCTTCTTTCCTGTGGAGAAGATTCACAGCAATTTATTTTACTAAAAGGTTGGCTGATTTTTTTTTCTACCTCTTACCATAATGAGTAGATATTGTTCTTGAAATTTTGTTTCTCTTCAAGATCCTGTGGTAAATTAAGTTTCGTCAACAGTTTTGATTTTCTGTAGTAATGCTTCAGTTTTTTGTTATCTCGTGCAAATTTTCTGTTTAAGGATCCGCAAATTTTCTGTTTAAGGATCCGCTCCCATTTGCAGCTGATCTGGATGCAACAGCTTCGGCACCCATGGCTTACTCAATTTACCATTGTTGAAGATGGTATAAACAGAGGCAACTAATATGTCTAAAGTGTTTTCTATCGTTTCCACTGTTGATCACCGCTCATCATCGATAAGGGATTTCTTCGAATATTGAAGCGGTTGGCATTCAACTGCAATTGCTGGTTTGAGAAATCAAGCTGTTGAAATAGCCCATGAAATGAAGATGATGATACCTATATATCCCACATGTGTATGTGGTGACCATGTAAAAATACACTATTTATTAAAGTCCATAGCCAAGGATGCATTAAATTTCTTGAGTACCCCTTCCAGACGCCTGACGACTATCTTGTTCGGGGTTTCCAAGGGATGTAAACAAACGCTTAAGTGTTTTTCCTTTATTCATCCGAGGAATCTTTTAACCGGACTACAAAAATCTTCAGAGCATCTATTATTACTTTCAGTTTTCATGGTGTTGCTATCTTATTTCATGGTTTATGTTCTGGCTTCTAAGCCATCGAACTTGTGTATGTTATTGTTTTTTCATTGAATTGTTTGGGAAGGAATTTTATGCCTACGAAGTCTCAGCTGTCAAGCCTTTGAATTCGTGGTTCTTATTGCGATCTGCATTTCCTTTTCATTAAGCATCTAATTTATTTATTTATTTATTTTTCTCTTATTTCTTCCTTTTTATTACTATTACCCGTTCCCTTTTTCGGTATTTTCACTCTGTTTTTTTACCTGCAGCAAAGCACCAGTTCTAAGCGTCGCTTTTTTTTTTTTCAAAAGGAGTAAAGTACAATTGTACCCATTTAGAGCCATGAAATGACCCATATGACCATAGAACATATGGTTATTCACCCTGGAGATTTCAAATCTACCATCGGATTTGGCGCTGAGTGGCGCCATCTAGTGGCAGAAGCCTCATTTAGCCATCCAAAAACACTTGTAAGTGATTTGAACCATGGGAAACCATCAATTCAATAACCATTTATCATCTAATCACAAAACACCGCAGGTCATTCGAGGGATTTTCCCTCTTGTTCTTTAATGAATTGTATATATCGGTGATGTTCATGCAGAACATAAGTTCTTCTACTAATAAAAAACCCGGTTTGGAAGATGTTCTTTGTCTTCTGGTCTTATTTTACATTCTAGTCCTCTCCTAGATTTTGTAGTGCGCTTAGTGAGTTCACTATTTAGAGGAGTTAGTTTTATGTTGTCTTGATCTTGTCGGCGTTTTCCCTCTTTCCTTTTAGTTTTCATTATTAGTAAGACTGCTTTATTTTGTTTGCTTTGTCGTCTAATTTTGCTGTATTTTGACATGGCCGTCAAATATGTAGCCGGATAAATCAATATAGATAAAATATACGCTTAGTAAATTTCCCCTTTATTCTCTCGCTTCAGCGCTCGAAATCGATAAAGCTCTCCCAGTTCCCTCTCCTGTACAAGTTACTAATTTAACTAGGTGTCTGGCGTATACATAGCTACTAATAGTCAGTCCTAATACTGTGCCTGATATTTTGTAGAGATATATCGCATCATCGACTCCTACGTGAGTAAATCTTTGGCGGGTGATTGATCGGCATGGTAGTGAATTTGTTCATATTAGCTGAACTCTTCCAGCAGTTTTCAGAATTGTTTAAATTTTCAATTTCGCTGTTAGTCATATTTGCCATGAACGTCTTTGTTTTTGTATGGGAACACAATGATCTACATATGTCACATCATCGATAAACTTAATATATATAATTCTTCTGACAGATATGTCGGTAAGTCTCTAATGTATATACATAGTACAGTAATGAGGTGAGGCATCCACCCTGGGGAAACCTTCACTCAGCTCGAACTATGGTTCATGATGCCCGTTTACAGCAATAAATACCCGTGTGTCCATTACGAAATCATATATTATATTTTTTTTTAATATTGGGTTCAGTCTCAGTTGTAGTTTCTTATCCCAAAAACGTCGACGCCATACCTTATCAAACGCTTTTCCGGCGTCTTAAAGTAAGAACTCTGCATACCCATTTTCCCTTACAAATTTTCTTTAGTTTTTCTTTGATCAATGCAAGGGCAGTGCCCGTGCCTCCTAGGCTCCGGAAACCATGTTTTTGATAGTAGGACAGTACCCAGTTTACTATGATCTTCTAGAACACATTTCCTCTGATTTCTAAAAAGGAGATTGGATGAAAGTCGGGTGCTCTGACGTGTTCAAGGCATCTGTAGAGTATCTCGAGTTGATGACAGCTTTCATTATTTTAAGCAAAGATCCCATGACCCCTTATATACCAGTTAATAGATTTGTTTTTGTTAGCCCAGACTGACCTAGCACTCTCTGTTTAAAGAGCTTGTGTATCAGCCAGTACTTGTAGTGATATTTTTCTACCGATCCTTCCATGGAACGTTCAGGTTTCTCATGGTGAACGAGGATGTGCGGCAGGGATAAAAGAAATAAAAATGTGCTGTGTGGAGATGTTGCTTCAACGCAAATTAGACAAAGGCGCTTCGGGTTGAAGTTGTATATTGATAGTTAGATTTTCTTAGTCGATGAGGACTGCTGTTGCTATTTTCCGTCGGCTTTAGACACAGTTTATCTTCTAGCAGTATAGTAGTGGATTCCAAAGGGTATTGAAGCAGTTCGCGCTAAGAAGACAGGAACTCGCCCATACACCCTAACCCATCTTCTCATAAATAAAGTCCATAGACTTGCTACTTCGGTATCATAAAGAGGTTGCAACTCTTAAGACTTCAACCGCCATTCCGACTAACGGCGTCTAGCTTCGAGTCTCTGACGCGACTCATTCCTTTTCAAAGGAAGAGCGATTGTCGAAAGGCTAGCCATCCACTTCACCTCTCTCGAAGTCCTCAGCAGACAGTCTATTCTCGCATTCACCCCCCCCACCCCTCCCCTCACCTTCACTAGAAATCAGGATTATAACCGCCTCTTATCCATAAAAGAACTGAGATTTCGTTTCTTCCTGTTTGCCACTTGCTCGGAAATCTTGTAAATATTCACTGGCAGTATACCTCAGAAGCGGCAAAGGAGGAAAGGTTTTGGGAAAATTTCCTCAACCCCTCTGAAAATCACCTTTGTCATGAAAGAGATATAATACCTCATCATTCACTCATCATTTTCCTTTCTAGAGGGTCCGCTTAAGCAGATGACTGCCTAAGCCCCCAGCCCTGCCCCCCTCCAAGTGACCTGCTGCCAGATATGAGGAAGATTTGCCATTCATTTTTCGTCCCAACTATGCCGAGCAGTTGCATTGGCATAATTGGGGGCATTGGAGGAAGCTGGTTTGAGGATTAGCCCGCAGTAGAGAACAATGCCAGAAACATTCCGGACAAGGGACGGACTGCAACCTTCGGTGCTAATTACGGCGAAGGCCCCTTCCCGGATCATAGAGGGACATAAAGCCGTCTCTATGGTATGTTGGGGAGCGGTCGCGATTCAAAACCCTCGGGGGGGGGCGGCGTTGTCAATAAGTCCGCCATACAATCACACCCCTGAGAGGATCCCACCCGGACTCATCTCATCCATCTTATCATTCATCCTAAAGGCAAATCCCTCTTCCATCTAGGTGGTGGGGAAACAAGGGGGGGCGCTCTTCTCCCCAAGGTAAATAATACTAAACAAATAATAATAAAAATTCAACATTCATATAAATACACGGATAGGCGTATCACCTCAAGAACAATAAAAGGTCACCGAGAAGAAAGTGCACCCCCTCTTCAAGGTGCGGCACCACAGTTATGGCGGACTCTAATGCGCCAAGAGTACCACTAAGGACACTGGCTGGCGAAGAAAACCCGGATAAGGAAACGGTTTACCAAACCCTATTCGGAGAGTTAAATGTCGCCGTGCTCCGCCTGCTGGACGAACCGTCAGGCTATGTCGCTATTTACGAGAAAGAGCAGGACATTGAAAAGCTGACGAAGGAAGAAGCAATGGAGATACTGAGAGGAATAAACCTCCAGCCTACTACCGCCCCCCCCCCCGTCTTCCGATACAGGCACACAGAAGTGTGGTCTGTAGAAAGTTAGATCCTTGGATAGGCCAACATTCAAAAGAGGAGATAAAGGAGGAAATAATGAAGCACCAACAATGGGCGAGAATAGCAGAGGCGGTAAAGTTAAAAAATAGAAGGGACAATACTGAATACAGCCATGTATTTAAAGTTGTATTCAGTGACACCTTCATGGCAGCGCGGGCTAAAGAGAATGGCATTCTGCTATTCAATGCCAAGATAAGCGGGGATCAGATAGAAAGGGAGGAATTTACCTTTATCCAAATCTGCTTCCGGTGCTTCAAGTTTGAAACACACGCGACTAAGGACTGCAAGGAGCAGGAAATCACCTGTTCCAAATGCAGTGCCGAAGGCTACGGCTGGCGAGAATGCCAAGCTAAGGAGGAACGATGTCCCAACTGTGGATTAAGACACGGGGCTATGGCCATGTCGTGCCCTCAAAAGATGGAGCTGGTTAGGAAGAAAGAGGAAGGTGGAGGGCATAAGGAGAGCCAACACCTCCCACGCACAAGCAGCCAGAACCCCACCTGCTCGAACAGTCGAGAGTGCCCCAGCTCTAAGAACATACTTGAAGGTCGGGAGCCAAATATCGACAAAGATCCTCACGTGCATAATGTATGCTCACGTGAGGAATTTAACAAATTCAGGATGCTTCTCAACTGAGCTTAACACCATGCTCAAGAAGAACGGTCTAGAGGAACTGTGGTTCCCAGACAACCCTCCATCGGGAGATGTGCTGCAACTGCAGTACGAACCCGAAGAGGAAGCCCTTGCAACCCCATTCTCTTCAGCGGAAAAACAAGAGAAAGCCAGAGTATCAAAGATAATCCAAGCCCCCAAAATAACAAACAGCAACAGAGACCCTAGAATAGAAGCCCAGAAGAAGAGAGAACAAAAGGCGAAGAAAGTTGCGAGGAAGATAAATGAGGCAGAGGAAAACCTCACAAGCTCCGCTTCGTCCTCTGAAGATAAAGAAGAAGTAAAGGCTCAGCCCCCCAAAACAAAAACAAGAGCAAGAAGCACAAGTAGGGAAAAGGCTCCTCAATTGCCCAAAACCCTAGATGGGCAAGAGCTTAATATGCTCTTCTTCAAAATGGCACATACCCCTTTCCCAGAAGACCCCACCATTAGGGAGATAGTCGAAGGGGTTAAAACTGGGCAAATGAAATGGAGTTTCGACGCTCCATTACAAGAATCAATAGTTGACGAGGAACTCATAATCAGTGAAGCAGAATTCACAAAAATAAGGAACGGGAAGAAGAGAGAAAGTGAAAAAGGAAGACAAACACACTTAGAAAACAAAAACACTAAATTCACAACATGGAAAAAAACAGCAACAAATTAAAGATATTCACAATTAACACCAACGGTTGGGTAGGAAAATCCATCTTATACGGAAACGTTTTCCGCATGGTGGATCCCGACCTGATACTCATATCTGAACACGGTGTAAACACAGAAACAAATACAATAAAAATAGCAAATTACACTGTGATCACAAAAAACACACACAAGAGAGATACGATGGCGCTACTATCGCTATCCGTAAAAACATAAAGTTTAAAACACTTCCAGACTTAGAAGAGTCCTTTGCGGCTGTTGAAATCCCAACCCTAGTTGGAGCTTAATCGTGGCTGCGGCTTACCAGCCTCCACGCCCAAAATACCTGCCCGTTCCTAACCTATACAACATCTTTGGACGAGTAAAAATGGCATTGCTGGGTGGTGACCTAAACGCCTGTTGCGCAGCTTCAGGTTACGGTCACACCAATCAGAGGGGAAGGAACCTGTAATTACTCATCGAGAGAGATAGACTCCAGAGAGTAGGACCAGACTTCCCGACTTACATAATGCAGCATACGGCAACAAAACCGGATGTTGTATTGGCAAGCCAAAACTTCCCCTTCAACATCAGCAGCGTGCCCGGTCCTGTGGTACCGAGTGACCATGTCCCCATTCTAACAAACATTCTCGCTGGCACCGATTCTCATGCGAGTGCCACTTAGGAAGAGTTACGCAAAAGCTAACTGGGAGTTATATAGAGAGATGCTCAGCGAATACCAACCTGCCAACCTGGGAGACGCCAATCTTGAAGAGATAGACGAGGAGATAAACACCATCACCAATCTCCTCGTACAAGCCGACGAGAGATGCGTCCCCAGGATCTCCCATAAAATGCTCCCAAAACTTAGGTGGGCAGACGAGATGAGGGACAACGCTCGGGAACATAGGGACATCCTCGAGGAAATAGGTAGGACAGGCCCAAATAGGGAAAGGACAGCCAGAATAAGACAACTAAGCGAGGAACTTAAACACATTATGACAGAAAAACAACAGGGAATCTGGAATGACATCATTGGTAGGCTGGACAGGAAGGGCAGTCCACAGAGTATTTGGAATACAGTCCGAAGACTAAGGGGACTGCCCACCAAAACCAGGATAAAGCTAAAAGACGGAGAAGATCTCATTGAGGATCCAGAGTCTCTCGAAAATAGATTCAGGACTCACTGGAAAAAGATTTTCGCTATTTTCCCTGAGGAAAACGACGACTTCGACCTGGACTTCGAAGACCAACTACTAGACGAACTCGGCACAATGATACATAGAACTCACCCTCACCCGCAGGTATCTCAGGATAGAGAGATGGTTGGCCACGGTTGCCCGATAACCTTTGAAGAAACCATGAACACCATAAGGTGCTTCAAGCAAAGGGCACCAGGCTGGTCCGGAATCACGAAATGCAATCTCGTGAATGCCCCGAGGCAAATCATTCAGGGACTGGTCAACACCATGACTGCTTCTCTGAATGTAGGCTACTTTTCGGACGGATATAAGATGGCTAAAATCATCTACATCCCGAAAGGAGGTAAGCCCCCGGACCAGGTGGCAAACTTTCGCCCAATCTCTCTTCTGGAGATGCTCGGCAAGATCTTTGAGAAGATAATAGCTAGCAGGCTAAAAGCTCAACTGAGGGAGTTAGGAGCGCACAACCCCCAACAGCATGGGTTCCGCCAAAAAAGGGGCACCGAGACGGCCCTAGCACTCCTGACGGAAAAAAATAGCTTATTGCCGTGCAAATAAGTTCTATGCAGACATTGTGTTGAGGGATGTACAGAAGGCCTTCGACAAAGTCTGGCTGGAGGGATTGCAATACAAGATCCTTAAACTCCAGCTAGATCCAGTCCTGGAAAAGATCCTTTGTGACTTTATCGTGGACAGGAGGGCATGTCTCATGATAGAAGGACACAGAGGACCCGAATTCGAGCTAAAGTCAGGTGTTCCTCAGGGAAGTTGCCTGAGCCCTCTGCTTTACTTGGTCTTTACTATCGACCCCCAAAGCCGGTGCATAGGGACACGATGTATCTGCAGTTTGCAGATTACATCACCCAGATCGTCCCGTGCCTGGTGAAAAAAGCAAGGGAACAGGCACCGCGAACAATAGTGGAAATAAACAACATCAACCAGACGAGAGACCCTGGAAGATAAGAACAAACAGGGACAAGTTTAAGATCGTCCCACTAAGCCGCACGTTGACGGACCCCATAATCATCGAGGGGAGGAGATACGGCTACTCCGCCGAAGGCAATGTCCTGGGCCTAAAATTCTTCGATCACGGATACACGAGACACTACACGGAGAGGCGGAACCTGGCAAAGAGAGAAATCTCCAAGCTATACAGGTTTAGAGACCTTAGCTCGGCCAACATCAGGAAGATATACCTGATGTATGTCCGGGCTAAGCTCATCTATCCCGCAGTAGTGACTCAAGCGGCAAACAATACCTCAATAAGAAAATTGCAGAGAGTGCAAAATACTGCATCCCTACTGATTAACAAGGTCAGAAGGCGAGAACACCGCCGTCAGAGGGATCTCCATATAAGAAAGGAACTAGACCCTATCAACATCTTCACCAAGAAACTGGGAAGAAGGGCCTGGTTAACACTTACTAATGATGTCATACCAGAATTACGGAAAATAGGGGGCATAATGGGCATCCCTGCACGACTCCGTGGGAAAGTCACAAGATGCACCTGATTCCCAAGCACCAAACACTGTACACAGGAAATCATAACAAAAATATACACTTAACAGATACCCAAGATACAACACAACTGTAACGAGACAAACAAAGTATATACATCATACCAAACATGAAAAACACAAGTAAATTGCCGAGCCAAAAGCTAAAAAAGGCTTGAATGCTCACAATTTTCTAACAAAAATAAATACAACATCATCTGACACACGAAAAATAAGAAGAACACGCCTGCTACACGTAAATAGAACAATACAGGATAAACAATACATAACACAATAAGTAAAATAAAATAACAAAAAGTAACAAGTCTGCGATGCCCTCCTACTAGGCCCCCCCCCCCTTCCATCTCAAAACTTTTATTTTTTCACCTACTTTTATCTACTACTATCCAAAATCTTTCAAAGAGTGAATATACCATCATCATCCTGTTTGCCTACCTTTCCTCCCCCTACCGGAATTACCTACTGCCAAAACTATGATCTCCCCGTATTGGCGCTCCACTTGCTCCTGGATCTATATAACTGAATCTCGATAGAAGGCAGCTTCCTAACGCCCTGGCACAAAGCAATCTTTTTGCTTGGCCTCAAGCCGGACACCGAGTTCTCGGACCTCTAATTCTAACGTCATATAGCCATAACCAGCTGTTCATACAAAATCAACGAAAATCAACGTTTCTTCTTCCATGCCGAATACCATTCAGTCAGGCTGGCATCCCCCAAAAGATGATTTTAGAAATGTATGTATTTTTCCATCTGCTCTCTCTAACACCATTAAAATCACAAATTAATAATAGAGACATAAACTCGCGTTTTAAGATACCCCTAACTAAATAAAAAGACCTGACCATGATCTGCCATGCAAATCGAGACTCTAAGGTTTATCTGATCCTTTGTAAGGATTATCCTAATCATACGTGGGGAAATCTGGGCACTTTATTAAGAGAATCAAGGAACGCCTGTTAGATATCAGCAGAGATTCCTTTTAATATTGTCTTTTGTGTACATGCAAAACTCAAATTATAGGATTGCTTTTAAAAATGAATGAATATATATATATATATATATATATATATATATATATATATATATATATATATATATATATATATATATATATATATATATATATATATATATATATATATATATATATATATATATCGATATAATACCATGTAGCGTTGCATTTTGTCTAGCCATGGTTCTTCCCTAGCAAAACTATGCTTCTTCAAAAACCCATTCCATGTATACCTAATATCACCCACTTACTCCTCTTTTAAACCTTTCTCTATCCAACATTCTTATATATATTCAACCTATCTTAATGCGGTCTTCCAACCATTCGCACACCTTGAATCTCACGTACACTCTCTTCACAAGTGTATTCCTTGTTCATACTACCGCAAGACATTTTCAGTCAAACCCTCATTTACATCCTAGTTCACACCACAAACATCTCTTACCCAGTCTTTCATCACTCTAATCTTCCTTTCTCACATCAAGCAACCCTCTCAAAATTTCCACTCCGACTGTCCTCGCTAAAAATTTTTACTCTTTTCTTATGAGCAGTTCATTACGCTACATTGTCACATCATACTCTTTCTCTCACGCAGCTTCATGGCACATTCCACACTCACCTCCTTAGTATTCACAAATTCTCTAATCACCTCAGAAACTTTCCTTCCATTTAAATCCTTGTGGTTGCAATCCGCTTCTTCTGTACCACCATCACTTACAATGTATTTTCGATACTTAAAACTTCACATCATTCAAGGCTCATACCAGGGAGTCAAATATTACACCAAATCATCACCCATAAATACTATAAACTTATTCTTTTCTGCACTCACGCCTTGCCCTCTCACCACACATAGCATTTCGCTAGCTTCGATTAGCATTTCCAATTCACCTTCACTTATAACACCTAACACCATCTCTCATCATTCTTAATTAATCTCTCACCCTTATCCCTCATTTTTATTGGTATTTCTCATTTTTCCATCCATAAACATATATAACAATCATGACGACATTACAGAATCTTGCTTTACCCCATCCCACACGTTTGTTACACCCATTACTCATTCATTCTTAGAACCTCGGATAATGTTTCTATATATCTTATACTCCTTGCATTCATTTTCTTCTCTTCATCCCTATGCTTTCTCTTTCCAGTTCATCCACACATATTACAGCCCTTACAGTCTTTAATATCACTTGTTCAAATTTCTTGTACATTTGCTCTATCTCCACGCTCACACTTAAATCCGCTCATACACTCCAGCATTCTCACATACTCTCCCCTGTTTCATTTGGTGAACAACCTTCAACCTTTGATTCTCGCTTCTTTTCCATCTTTTTTCCCGTCTTCTTATCCATATACCAACCAATTTAACCTTATATACCATAATCATGTATTCGGATAGTCTCCTGTACATAACTCTTCCAGCTTTCACATCAAATAAATCCCAAACGGGATACAAGGGTCCCGAGGGTTGCAACAAAATCCAATGTTTGTTTAAGGAACAAAAACAAAGAATGAAGTGGTGTAAATGTTAATCCAATGAAGGATTTATTTTACTTAAGACTGTTGTAACGATTATAAATGTCAACGTGTCTCTTGATGAAGTGATCGACGGAAAACCACGCTTTGAGAAAGCGGGTCGTCCCAAAACCTTGGCGTCTTCCGAATTAACGTGATGAGGCAATCTGTAATGGTCTGATGTAATGGCTGAGAGTGGCTTGTTCCTCTTAGCCACTCTCGTCTACCCTCAGCCATTGCATCACAACATACAGTGGGGAGAAATAAGCATTCGTATACCTTCAAAATTCAATTTAAATAGACTAAATAGACCCATCTAACTTTATGAAATTTACATAATCGATGTATATTAATGTCAACTTAAAGGTTATGTGCACAAAATGGCATAAAACAGAATTGATATTCAGCAAAATTGAAATTAATGAAAACAGGGTTGAAAAAGGTATTCGTACAGAAACATAAACCTAAAGAAATTAATTTTTTAAAGCACATGAGAGACATACTATTATTTATGACGGTGCAAACAAGCTTTCAGATGGGTTCCAATAATATCTACAGCAGTTAACAAGAGCTCAGGAAAGATGGGAATACCATTCAGCAGTCGACGCTCCGGCAGTAAAGACGGTACCATGGCGAAGAATAAACAAATCTCCACTGACCAGAAAAAGGCGATCCTGTAGCTCGATACTAATGGGCTGAGCAACCAGGAGATATCCGAGCAACTGAAAATACCTTTCAGCACCATTGGCAATGTCATTCTAAGGTGGAAAAAGGTGGGAACCATCAACGTATAGGTGCTCCTCGGAAGATTTTCCCAAAGCTTTTCGTGTAATGTTAGAGCTGCCCCTATGACGACTGTAAGGAAATTCAAGACCACCCCCTGGCGCCAGGAGCGTCTGTCACAAAAGGAACCATTAATAATGAACTTAACCGGCATGACTTTAAGTCTCGCAAGCCAAGGAAGACACCTCTGCTGCTGGAGAGCCACATAGCTGCAAGGTTGAAGTTCGCACGTGAGCATCTGGAGAAACCTGCTGAGCTCTGGGGAAATGTCTTTAGGTCAGATGAGACAAAACTATAATTGTTTGGCCGTAACGATGTCTGCCCTATCTGGGGAAAAGACGGTAGTGCCTAAGACCCTAAGAACATCATTCCTACGGTTAAGTTTGGGGAAGGTAGCATCATGATGTAGAGGAGTTTCTCATCTAAGGGTACCTGTAATATCCACATCATAGATAGGACCATGAATTCGGCAATCTACAGAGACATTTTAGAAGAACATCTGTTCTTTTCTGTAGAGAAGCTTGGACTTGGAGCGGGATGGATCTTTCAACAAGATGGTGAACCAAAACATACTGCGAAAGCTACTTGTGAATGTTCCGTAAAACGATGCAAACGTTCTATAGTGGCCTAGACAGTCGCAAGATTTGAACCCAATAGAGAATTTGTAGCGAACATTGAAGAGCAAGATTCATTTGAGGGGTTCCAAGAACATTAAAGAATTGGAGGTAGTTTGCAAAGAAGAATGGGCCGAAATACCAAAGGAATGTTGCAGCGCACTAGTGAAAAACTATAACGGTGAAAGCCATCAAAGTTTACGCAACTAAGTATTAATCACCAAATGCCGATTTGTACGAATGCTTTTTTCACCCCTGATTTCATTAGTTTCAAGTTTACTAAATATCAGTTCTGTTTGATGCAATTTGGGCATAAAACTTTTAACCTTACACTAATATACATCTATTGTGTAAATTTTATGAAATTTGATGGGTTGGAAGTCTATTAAATTTGAATTTTGAAGGTTTACTAATACTTATTTCTCCCCACTGAAAGAACCTGCAACATCACATGAATTGGAAAGACGCCAGGTTTTGGGGTCGATCAATAAATATGAAGAAAATAGTTTCTCGAAGCATCGTTTTCCTACGACTAATGCATCAGGAAACACATTTTTTTATAACTATTACAAAAGTCTTAAATAACAGAATTCTTCCATTACATATACATTTGAAATCACTTTATTCTTTCTATGAAAACATTGCAGTTGGTTGTAACTTTTCTCAAACCCTTGCCTCCTTTACCGAATTTACCGAAACCCTTTCCCTCTTTACCGAATTTTCCGAGATCCTTGCATCTAACCCGTTGCTTGTGAAATAAAGTTTCTGATTGGGGTATTAAATTTTCAGGTGCATTTCGGCTCTAGAATAAGCATCATTCGCAGTCGGAGACCATTCTTAGTTTCGACTTCACATTACTCACACCTGTGAGGAAGTGTATTAGCTTAGGTCCGAAAGCTTAAAAATAAAGACGACAAGCTCAGTTGTGAATTTGAAAAAAAGATTAGAAAAGGTGTGGAAACGCCTGAAATTAGAGATTGATGAAGAGTGAAGTTTCATCCTCTCCTTCATCGTTGGAAAGAAGTTGAGTAGTGTGTGGTAACAATTCTTAATTTAATGGCCCAATTTTAATATTTGTCCACTCATCCTCCTGCCCCAACCTCTTATCCCCTGCAAAGGGATATCAGATGTAGCCTGGGAAACTAAGCTGTAGGTAACATTCCGATGAGGGGGTGAGCTCCCGACCTCAATGCCCTCAGATGGATCAGCCGCATCTTCCTCACAGTTTCACTAAGTTCATCATGAATTCCTTTCATCTTTTCTCCTTACCAACTATCCTGTGGAGAGACCCTCGTTCATTTTCGCTTTTTAGTTTTCAATGTAAAAAGGTAGTCTCGCTTGTTGTTCATGGGATTATTAAGCCTTAGCTATGGCAAGAGTTTGTGGTTTTCCTCTAGCAAAATGGAGTCGCGCCAATACATTTGTAAAATCACTTACACGCTGAGTCGTAGCCACCCTATGGTTGTGGAGGACTCTACCATACCTCCTGCCCTGGTTCCCTTTTAACGACCTCAACACTTAAAGAGTCCTGGTCTTCGAATCAACTGGTACTCTACGAGGCTTGGGGAATACTAAAAGGGTAGCTGCTTGTTGTCTGATGGACTTCAATAGTAATCCAACGGTGGATCTGATCAATGAAAAGAATTTCGGCCTTTCTCACAAATGGGGGCATCTGAGGTAGTTTGAAGGGAAGTTCGGGATATGATGAAGGCGATAGAGCAGAAGTTCAGTGTTCGTAGGTTGACAGCTAGTGACTACGCTGAGTGCTCTTAGAACTAGAACGGTGGATACGAAGATTCTCGAAGAGAGAAAGATATATAAATAGAGAGAAAAGGAGAGATAGAGAAAAAGGACAGAAATATAGGTAGGGAGATTTTTTTTATTTAAGGATCTCATCCTGCGACTGCCTACTTTGGCATAGGTCGCCGTACTCACCACAACCTACTACTAGGCTATATTAAAAAAATAACTATAAATAACAAATAACTTCGATACAAAGATCATAGGCTAAAAAAAACAACAAAAAAGAAAATAAAGCAAAAAGGTAACAAGAAGGAAGCGTGCTCTAGTGTCGGAGGTAGACCCCTTCCGGCGCAAGGGCATGCAACCCACAACAAATAGTCAAATAAAGTGAAGGAGGATAGGCTTCTCCAAAAAAGTATTATAGTCCGCAAGTCCGTGTGCACGAATCAGTCCCGAGTAAAAGGGACATGCGATAGCGACCCTGGGTCCATGGGTACAGTCGCGGTGCAATGGCATGCAACCTTAAGTTCCCCTCAACCCTCTCCCATCTTCGTTGCCAACCCGCCCGGAGGGCAGCCCGTACTCATGTCATGTAATCGATTGAGAAAGAACGAAACGCTGGTCTGGTCACCCTGTTCTCGCGGAGTCTTTGGCGCCCTCATCGGCGTGCTCATTCCCCGCAATTCCTACATGTCCAGGAACCCAGCAGAAGATAATCTCGACATCCACCCTGGTCGCCGAAACCGTGGCGTCACGGATTTCGCAAACTAGGGAATGCGGAGATTCCCATTGCCAGAGAGCACTCAGGGCGCTTTGTGAGTCGCTATAAATCACAATCCGGTCTCCGAGGCGGGTATATCTCGTTATCTCTGTACCAAGTGGTGTATTACAGCCAGCTCGGCCATAAAGACAGACGCAGCGCCTGGCAGAGCCCCACTGACTTCAAAGAGAGGGGATACGGTGTGGAAACAGACCTCCCGCTTCTTGGGACTTGGAACCATCCGTATACACTGGGACGTTTCCAGCGTGACGCGAAGTGTGTTTCAAAAAGGTCTAACGCAATAATACCGGCGCTGTGGAAGCTTTGGGAACAGAGGCGTGGCGACAAATAGTCAAAAGTGGTACTGCCCAGGGTGGCGTCCTAGGCAGAACCAGGAGCACCACAGGCCAGAGAGCTATACCGAGCTCCCGAAGGAGTTTCCTAGCCCTAAACCCAAGGGGCTTAGGGTAGGAATGCCGTTGAGTTCAGCTGTGGATGCAGTGAGAGCTGTTAGAGGCAACTAAGGGAGGCGCCGGGCTCGCGCGAAAAGGCGAATGATGCAATGTGCACGGCGCAGAGCGAGTGGCATCTCTCCAGCATCGACAAGTAGGATCTCAAGGGGGGGATGTGCAGAAGGACCCAGTCGCCAGGCGAAGGCGAGCGTGGTGTATCAAGTCCACCTTCCGCAATACATGCTCGGCTGCGGATGCATAAAACTCGCATCCATAGTCGAGCTTCGAACGGACAAAAAGCCCAAGAAAACAGCGCGAGTCCACCACTTCTAGTGTAGCCTCATTTATAAAAAGAGCCTGAGTCAAAGTGGGGCCGCTCATGACGGCAAAAGTGCATTAACTTAGTCTTGACCAAGGAAATCCGAAGCCTGTATGCTTGGGCATAGCGAATGAAACGGTTCAATGCCTCTTGGAGTCGAACTCTAGAGTTGGTATCTGGACCGCGCAAAAAGAGATCGAAAGGTCCTCCACGTAGAGTGTAGCGAGAACATCTTCTGGCATCAGCGAGGTGATGCCGTTGATGATCAGGACAAAAAGTGTGACACTGATGACACTTCCATGCGGGACGTCCTCTTCTTGCTCCATTGGTCCGGAGAGGTTTCCCCCCACTAGTAAGTGGAATTAACGATCTCGCAAAATTTCAGATATACAGATTGGGAGGCGTCCCCTTCCATCCATCGTGTGGAGAGTCTCGATTATACCGTATCGGCATGTGTTATCATAAGCATTCTCCATATCGAAGAAATACCGTAGCGTAGTACTATCTACGAAGGAAGGCCTCGCAGACGGCATTTTCCAGTCGTAGGAGAGTATCTGAGGTGGAGTGGAACTTGCGGAAGCCGCACCGAGCAGAAGAGATATGGCTTCCGCTGTCAAGAAGAAAAGGCTAATCTAACATTTACCAATTTCTCCATCAACTTACACAGGCAGGAAGTTAGAGAGATTGGGCGAAAACCGACCGGGGTAGAGTGATCTCTCCCCGGTTTGCCAAAAGCGAGCACACTAGCGATTCACCTGGAGTCTGGGAGAATATCCTGTTGAACAAATCTAACAGAAAGAACATGCTTCGCTCACCCAGGTGTCAAATCATGGCACACGGGACATTGTCCGGACCATGGGCGGTGTCCGCGCACAATAGCGAGAGCGGAACGCAACTCACTCAATATAAGCCTGTCGTTGAAGAGTTCTCCGCCTCTGGAGGTAAAGTTCAATAGGTAGCCTTCCGCGACATCACGATGCACCTTGAATACTGGTGGAGCAGTATCCCGGTTAGAGAATGCGAAGGATTCCGCCAGGGACGCGTGGTCCGAGATTGCGGTCCCATTCTCTTGGAGAACGGGAAGGGGTCCTGCGAAAACTTGCTCTTAATCGTTTTGACTCGCTTCCATAACTCTGCTAGAGGGATCTTCTCGTTAAGTGAAGACACGTATTCCCGCCAGGGACGGCAACGGGCGTGCTTCGAAATATACCGGAGCCTAGCCGTAGCTCGACGAAATTCACCCACAGTGAAATCGTTCGGGCTGCGCCTATAGCGCATGTAGGCATAACACTTCTGTTTGAGAGCCCTCTACACTCGGCCGGCTCACACAATTTGGATTTATTGTCTGCGGCCTTGGATCAATTTACACTCACTTCGGGTAACCCTGACTTTACACGTCAACAGGAGCGATTCGTATGGCGAAGCGGTGGCAGTAGTAACACCTCCACGGCAGTAACACGAATGCCTTAATGCGGTAGCGATACCAACCAGCATACTCTGACTCAGGGAGATCGTCAGAGTCAAACGTTACGAAGAGTGTAGGGGTGGGTCTCGAGGCCCCTCCTTGTTTTCTTATCCCACGTTCGACCTTGAACGCTCCATGGTCGGCCAGGTGATATCATCTATGGATTAGTCCACGAGTTTCCTCGCATAAACCACTCCTTTAACGAAGTTCATGGTAGAGTGCGGTGTCACACTCACCGGCGTGCCATCAAGTGTCTGAAGGGCACTAATTATGGCCGCCTCGGAGAGATTCGACGCATTCGCCAGAAGGCTTCCGTTCGAGAAATGGGTCACCTTCGGCTCTCTACCAATCACGCTGGCTAAAGCTCTCCTCTGATGGATCGTGTTGCCCTTGCCCAACATGCTGCCATCAGTGGAGCGAATAACAAGGAAGCGTTTGAATCCAGCGGGCTAGAATACGCCAGGTAACTTCTGAATGAGGGGCCACGAGGTAATCGAGGCTACATTCTGCGCACTTTTGGTCTTTGTCAGAGATTCCACGCTCAGGGGCGCACCGGGCCGGACATGCTGATCTTGGCTTGTTCGCGTACTGAAACGGTAGCGGCCCTGTCTGTCCGCGTGGATCCTGCTGAGGCAGAGGATCCCTTAGTCTTTTTAGTTTTTTTCCTGTCTTTTCTTTTTGGGAGAGTAGGGGGGAATGAGACAGCTTCTCTCCTCCACCGGAAGGAACCCTTAGGCCAGATCGACCAGCTTCAGCAAGATCCTTCTCCGAGATGGAGAAGGGCTTTGCTGTCAAAGAGGACCTAACCGGGGGAGGATATCCCTCTTTTCCTTGTGGATCCTCGGAGGCCCTATCGGTCTGAGGAGAAGCTTGCACAAGGGCGAACTTTGGTTCTGTGATTGTCACTGAGCCCTAGTTCGACCCCATGGAAGATGCTACCGTCTGGGGCTGGGTCACCTCACGGACCATGTTTATTTCTGAGGAGGGCCTCAATGTGGCCATTGCCCCCACCTAAGACATCACGGATCGCATTCGAGGAACTTTTTGTCATGTCTTCCTGGGCCGGCAAACCAGCATCCGCCGGAAAAGAGAGGCGGCATGAACGGTGACCCCCTGTAAACCTGCTATGCACGCCAGCAGGAATTTAGAGGGCACGGGCAGGCGGGCCCTGTCATCCTTCGCTCCCCTTAGCTTGTATATATATATACCCTTATTATATTATTTTCTCTAGTAGTTATCCTTGAGAATGAAGTGAATAAAGTTCGAAAGTACATGGAAGCACCTTTTTCATTTTTCCTGTAGGACATTGCATTCATTGCGAACCTCACGTGCTACTTTGTGAGTTATTCATTTCATATATATATATATATATATATATATATATATATATATATATATATATATATATATATATATATATATATATATATATATATACATATATATATATATCGGAGTTTGTCTTTTCAAACTCTGTGGGTTCTGAGGTAAAATCTGCTTCAATCGCTCTCAATTTCGTGTTTCGACTGGCGCCTTCACGCCCGGCCGTCTTTCTGTTCCAAACTTTGTCTACCCATGCACATCACTATCGTGTCTGAATATGTTTAATATATACATCAGGTATATTCACTAAAAGGGTCCCTACCATTATTATTTTTCATATTACCAGTAAGACCTTTCTTATAATTTTCATTGTAATTTTTAATTTAAGTGATAAATATGAACTCTTACGATAATACTAGCATCCAGTGATGAGTATTATTCCTTAGATGCCACTGATTAATCCCACTTTAATAATTGTAAATTAATATTTATTATCTGATTATTCGTTAACAATTAATTAATCATTAATAGATTTTAGTAGTTAATTATATTAGCTAGCCACAATATACTTCGCTTACGTTGTAACATTAGTAACAACAGCAAACAACGACCTGTGGTTCAAATCTCATAATAGTAAACAATAGTAACTAATACCAGTATAAAGTTATAATAGTTGCATAATAATATAATATTTATGATATATCGCCACTAGACAAGGTTTTCCCACTGGAAATCGAACCGGAAAATCTAAATGAACAAGAATAATCTAGGAAAATATCGCAAAAGAATGACATGTTGGAAACACGTTTTCCCGCCGAAATTATTCAAGTTGCGACAGTCTGATACACCATAGTTGGAATTTGTAATGACATATATCTAGTAATCAAACTAAACTCAACCTACAGGTAAAGGAAATACCAAACTTAACCTCACAGTGTGACCTATCCTCGGTGCAAAATGAAGTTCTGTTGATTATCACATTTTCTATTCTTTACTCATCTAAAAAAAAGGTTGTTTCAGCAAATAACTTTACCTTCCTCTGCATAGGTACAAAATGGTTACATGCGCAGATAGAAGGTAGTTTAAAATGTTCACTTGACCGACTTTAACATTCACAAACGCAGAGCGCAGTCGAGATGGCGAAACCTTGAATCCACCTCTTTGCCAGTCGATGAATTGACTCCTACACCCAAAATGGCGTCACTAATCAATTTATTGGTCGGAAAAGCCATTCCCCAAGTGGCCAGAACAAAAGCGAAGGCAACGAGGTCATAAAATAATCCCATATTCCATTTCTACCAGACACGAATTCACTAAACACCCCGTTGATCATCCAGGCTCTCTCCCACAATGCCATTTCTCAGAATTTAGCTTTATTTGAGGGTTGGTCACTGTTGCAACGATCCGTTTCCTGGGCGTCTCATGAGTAAATTCCTGATGTTTGAGTTTTTCGGATATTTGTCTTGGATTTTCTTTCTTGGGTATTTTTATTGGATTTACTTTGGCTGCATTATTCTGGGATTTTCTTTCTTGGGTATTTTTCTGGGATTTTCTTTCTCGGATGATTTTTTTCTTATGTATTGTGAGAGGATTTCCTTTCGGGGGAATTTTCTTGGATATTTTTCCTTGAGTATTTTTCTCCGGGTTTTCTTGTTGTTTTTTCAAGTTTTATCTTTGCATTTTTTGGTTTTCCCGTAGGTTTCTCTCGTGCATTTTTTCTTAGAGTTATATAGCTATTACCTTGAAGTTGTTTGTTTTATCCTTGTTTTTTTGACTGGATTTTTTTTCTTTTTTCTAAAGATTTCTTCCTTTAAGGGACTTCTCGTATGATTTTCTTTCTTGGATATATTGTGAGGGAATTTCCTTTTAGGGGAATTTTCTGGGATATTTTTTCTTGGTGTTTTCTTGTTCTTTATAAAATTTCATCTTTGCATTTTTGTATGTTTTCCCGTAGGCTTCTCTCGTGCATTTTTCTTAGAGTTCCTTATATAGCTTTCCTTTTTTTAGCTGTAGTTTTTTTCTTTTTTATAGATATTTCTTTCAATAGGGGAATTCTCATGAGTTACCCCATAAAGTAATTTTAAAGGAGATTTAAGCATAGTTGCTTGCTTTCTGTGGTCTGTTTTTAATATATCTACCGCATTTTAACCCCATAATATTGTAGGCGAGGCTTCGATTTGATTTTTATCCTTGATACATTCGAATTTTTTAAAAAAATGCTGATTAAAATTCCTCTTTGCACTTTTCTTTGACACACCTCAATTTAATAAGTATCTGACGTAACTCATTGCATATTCATTGAACCTTTCTCGCCATTTTTAAGATTCGTTACTCAATTTTGTTTGCTGGAGTTCGTCATTCTTGGGAAACTGATGACAATCTTTGTGATCTGTTATGACCGGATCTTCAAATTATCCTTCCCTGGAAGGAAATGAAAATTAGTACAGGTACCATTTAACGGGAACAAAATGGTTAGGACAAATTGCCATAAGGGAATAAATATAGAAGAAAGACATCCTTCACTAGAGGCCTGTAAATATAAAGATACAGAGAAAAAGTGATCAGCAGAAGGTGGGAGAATTAAGTTAAGGTCTCGACAGGTTAGATTTGGTCAGGTAAGGTTAAATTAGGTTAAGTGATGTAAGGTTAGATTAATTTATATAAGCTTAGAATTAAGTTAGGTCATGTCAGGTAAGGTAAGGTCACATTAGATTAGGTAAAGTCAAGCAATTTACGTTAGGTAAAGTCAAGTAAGGGAGCTTTTGATGAATAGCGCTCGCATTTGCCCCAGGCACTGTTATTCTTCCAATGTACAAAAATGGGGCCCTATTATTCAAACGAGTCATTTTAAATGAACCCGATTAAAATGGGTGGGGTCCGGTGTTGTGTACACCTCTTTAGTATTAGCGTGGTTGGTTGGAATTTGCCTTTTTCAGGCTTGGATAATGTTTGTTGTATCTATGGTACTTGGTAGAGCCGATTTCCTCACTACGCTCGTTCAATAACATAGACCTAACTTAATCTCGTCTAAAAATAGATAAATAATTTTAATTTTTTAGTTTTGGCCTCTTATTTACTGTTTTGGGGCCCCTCATTTGTTTAAATGAGTTAATTGGGACCGTAATTCTTGAAAACCTCCCAAGTTAAGTCAAGTTAGATATCTCATGTTTTCCGGGCGTCACCCTACCATGTAGAAAAGCGGTTGATGATGGTGATGAAGAGGATGATAATGCAAATAAATTTAAGTCATCATTCTTAACCCTCCCTAACCTTACCTAACCTCAATTTTCCTTGTATTGTTGATTTTTAAAACGTCTGATTATATACAAATGAACGAGATCTTTTAGAGAAAATATACATATCTATTTTAAGAACCGCTTTAATCATCATCATCATCATCATCATCATCATCACTAACTCTATAATTTAAGAAGGGGATTTCTTTGAGTATTTGAATAATAATTTGATCTTAGTTTGGTTATGACTTATGTTTTTTATCAAAGTTATTTTTAATAATTCTTTTATAATATCAAAAACAAAATGGTGAAGTTCAGAAATAAATAAAGTATCGAAATTTTGTGAATTTTTTTAAAACCCCTAAAATTAAAAATGGTGAACTTCAGAAAATTAATTTTTATATATCTTCTTCTATTCTTCTATAACTATATTTTAGCAAAGTGATATTTCGAAAGGAGGAAGATTTAGTTTAGAGTTCCTTTTTAAACTTACTAGGCAATGGCTTCGCTACTAAAATTAATTTTGAAAAAGAACTCTAAACTAAATTCCGCCCCCCTACCTTTCAAAATATCACTTTGCTAAAATATAGAGCTATAGAAGAATAGAAGAAGATATATAAAAATTAATTTTCTGAAGTTCACCATTTGTAATTCTTTGGGTTTTAAAAAATTCACAAAATTTCGATACTTATATATATTTCTGAATTTTGATAAAAAAAACATAAGTCATAACCAAACTAAGATGAAATTATTATTCAAATACTCAAAAAAATCTTCTTCTTAAATTATAGAGTTAGTGATTATGATGATTATAATTGGCGAAGTTCAGAAAATTAATAAAAAATTAACCATGGCTGCTTTTTTTTAGATTTTAGATTTTAGATTTTAATCTTAGTAGCGAAGCGCAATCTCCCCCCGTGGCGAAGCCATTGCCTGGTTTATATTATGTTTTTTTTCTATATTGCACACCTATCACTTTAATTTTTTTTAGAAAGAACCTAATTATTAACTAATTATTTCAACTGTCTGTCTGCTTGTCCCTCTTTATCACCCCCAAAAATATAAACTAAGCCTCTGGTGAAGGAAAATTGTTGGCGCGACTTAAAATTCGTCAGCGGAAAGTAACGCTGCTGTAAATGACGCGTGAACAGAAGCATTTATCCGCAATGCAACGTTGCATTGAGCGATATAAAATAATAAACCAATATTTTTTTTTTAAATTTAATAGTTCCCCATCCCCCAAAATGGAACCAATAACCATTATATTCTTTTACGATTACAGCCTGCCTCTACCAAGAGTCAGGCAGCCACATTTAATAGTATTTTTAGCCCAATTTTCTACAGATGTTTTAAATGATGACGACCCTGCGGCATCATCGGAGGGAGAGTAGCCCAGAAGAAGCAATGCTACCTTAAGGTACAAACCATTCATGGTAAATCTAAATTAAACAGAACATGAATTACCTGAGCTACCATCGTGTGAATGAAACACGTACAGTTAGCGCCACTTCCGCGTTTAACACTTTTTCTGAAGAAACACGTGGAATGTCCTTTCGGGCACCGCATGTAAGAAGAAGGCAGTGCTGTTCTTATATTTAAGTCATTTCCACCATTCAATGTTTAGTAGGAGTTTGTAGAATATATTTGGTTTGGGGGGAGGGGGGAGTAGCATGCTACGAGGATTACTTTGATTATTTTCAAATAGCAACAACCAACGAGTACATGAAGTGGTAAGTTTCAGTTGCATTAATTTCCAAACTAAGAAGCGAAACCCAACGAAAACATGGGTTTGTTTAAGTGTGTACTGAGTGGTAAAGTTAGAGGAAGTGAAGTGTGTGGAAGATACCTCAAGAGGAGATTACTTAAGCCACTCTGGAATGGGTTGTCGCCCAACTCTCCCGAACATGCCAAACTTTCAGAACAAAGGTTAATGGACAACCATATTGCAACTAACATTTAGGGGATTGTGTCCCATCCCCCTCTGGGATTAACCCACCAGGAATATCTGGCGCAAGTTTGGGCAAGTTCTGGAGAGTTGCACTTCAACGTTACTCAGAGGACCGAGTAGTCTCTTCTTTGACTAATCGGGCACTCGAACATTCATGCATTTTCAGTTTCCAGAACTTTACCACCACTTTGAAATCCTTTCATCACCAATCGATGGTTAAGAGGTTAAGATGTCCTCGTTGGTTATTGCTTCTTAGATATAACCAACTTCTCTATTAGGAACATCAATATAATGCACGAAGAACAGACAATTAATTACAATATATATATATATATATATATATATATATATATATATATATATATATATATATATATATATATATATATTGCTAAAACAATATTACGTTTAATAGGTATAAAGTTTCAACGATTTTGAAATACTTTTAATCTTGCGTAGAGATAAAAGTATTATTATAAGTAAACCAGATAAAAAGGTAAAGGGATTTTAGTTATGAATAGGATTAATTATTCTCACAAAATACGTAGCATACTAAATGATCACACCACCAGGTTTCTCAAATTGCGGGTTGACCCTTTTCTGCATATTTTAAAGCTGGAGGACAAAATCAACAATTTCCTTCTTCAAGCATAATTTATGGGTTTCCCAAGAACCACAAAACAACTTACCTGTTCCTTTAATACCCTTGGTCATAATCTTGCTAAATTTTTTGTTCCGATTATTATTGATCCCCTAAATCACGATGATTTTGCTTTACGTGATTCTTTTGATTTTGTTGATCGAATCTCTAAGTTAAACTTAAAGGATTGTTATATGACCTCCTATGATGTAGAGACTTTATTCACTAATGTATGTACATATCGATGGAACATGTAACGTTAGTTATATTCAATACTCTACCTAAATCCTCTATGGAAATGTTGGGTCTTGATAAAACTCACTTTTAAATCTTTTAAAGCTGTTCAAGAGACTGTTTCTTTTCGATGGTGACTTTTTTCACCGACGGGGGAATGGCAATGGGTTCTTCCCTAAGCCCGTCATTTGCTGAGAGTTTTCTTTGCTGAATGACTGTCCGTTGGAGTTTACTTAACCCTGTATTCTTTAGGCGCTTCAGTGACGACTATTTTGATTTTTAGACAGAAGAACCATGCAAAACACCTTCGAGAATATTTAAATTGTAAAGATCCCAACATTAAATTTTCTATGAAAGTTGAACCTAATTGAATTTCACCATTGGGTATATGTGTTACCAAGAATAATGGCACATTTTTAACCTGTTTATAGGAAACCCACTAATACATTATCACCCATTATTTTAGTAATACCACATTGGCTTCCAAGTTAGCAGCTCTTAAATATCACATACATAGATTTTCCGTATTTGTTCGGATTGGGTTTCCTTTGATTTAAAAATGAAATATTGAAAACCTCTTTTCCTATACTTTTTAACCTTTCTATACGTTTGTTAACATTGTTAATAAATTTTTAAACGACCTATTTGCACCCAAGCAACCTATTATTTCAGTACTCAAACTTAAAGTTTACATTAAACTTAATTTTATGGACCACCTCACTTTGAAACTTAATTAAATATTCTTTCAACTCTTCGCATTCTTTATCATCAATTCAAATATATTCTAATCAACTCCAATAGTTCTCCTCTACTCTCAATTTTTGGTATTAAGGGGACCCTGCCTAACCCGTTAAGATCCTTGGTGGTTTGTTTATTTATGTGTACAACTTGACACAGTAGTTATGTAGAACAAACTGTTCTACAACTTAAAGTTAGGATCTCAAAGCAATTGGGTCAGTCTTACAGAACTTCTCGTCTTCTCTTTAAACTATAGTTTTCCTTAAAACATCAGCATTGTAGGAAAAAATTTGGGTAATACTTCAGATTTGGGGTGCATGGTAGGTGGCACTGTTAGTAGGCTACAATATACCTCTTATGACGTCAGACGCTAGCTTCAGATGTGACCAATCACGGCTTTATTATTTTTTGTTGTTTTGGGGATTTGTAACTTTTAGTCTGTATTATTTACTAAATGCTTGCGCCTCTGCTCGTTTATAGTTTTTTTCTAAGTTAGGTAAGGTTTCTTAATGTCTTTTATTGTTGTTTTTTTTCGTATTTTTTGTTTCGCAGTGAACGATAACAGCTTCTTACTGGCAACGTCGTCGCTATAAATAGAACCCGCTTTGCTTTTTTCCTGTTTCGTTATGACTTCTTCGTGCTCTAGTTGTGCTTCTTCGTTATTCGAATTCGGGTTTATTTTGCAGGACCGCGAAAAACTTTTAGATTAGTTAGAGGCGCATAAACTAATCAAGAAACCTATAAAAGTAAGTGTTTTTTGTCATTAGGTTAGGTTTTTCTGCCAGTAAAAAGCTGTTGGAGAAAAAACCCAGTAAATTCAAGGGGACTGCTCGTGGGGGAGTTATCACTGCGGGGAGACCCCCCTGCGATGATCCTGAGTTTTAATCAATTGGGGGGGTCTGGGGGGCTGCGCCCCCCAGTATATACTTATATACAAAAAAATATAACTCCGTAATTGATCACATCTGACGCTACCTTCTGACGTCATAAGACATATATTGTAGCCTATAAACAGCGCCACCTACTGTGCGCCCCGAAACTGAAGTGTTACCATTCCCCAACGCACTGCACTCTTGCACTAATATTAGAAGCCTACGCGGGAGAGGGAGGTGCTTAAATTTTCTATCTGTATATTTACAATATTTACCATTGTTATATTTACAAAATTATATGTACACTCACTTCTTTAAAACTTATATTTAAACCTTATATTTACACTTGGTGAAATCTCACAGATGGAAATCTCTCCCCACACAATTTAACAGCACCGGGTTGGTCACCACTAAAAGTGTTTACGGATGGATAGATTCAACTTAATATATCGGGTATAGAATAAACTGCTAATTCTGGAGCGTAGTCAATCAAATGATACCAAGAATAACAGTACAATGTAGTGCCCACCGAAAACCTCCTTACTCGTCGCATCGTAACAGGGAAAAGAGAAAAGTGACGGTTGATTCGTAGTAGCGAAATCCATAGATAATTAAAATGTCGGATAAATTTGCGACAAGCATAGCGAAGCACATCACCAATCAATTGCTGATGATACAATTTTATTCTGTCCTCCGCTGTAGCGACATAGATTGAGAATTTTGGACTCGGTGTATTAAAAACAAAAAAAACTACAGACAGAACTAGAAGATAACAAATCTTCTATCAAAATTCTTACCACACAATGACCAATTTGAATATTTACCAAAACCAACACCACCCTCTTTCGTTCTTTATCTTTCACATTTCTATAGTTTTTATCTTAATTCCAACGGTACAGATTTGTTTTCATGTTTAAAATGTATTTATTTATATTGTACATTTCTTATTTTCCATTTTTTAATTAATTTAGTTACCGTCTCTGTTGAAAACTTTACATATTTTAACTTTGTAATTTTTAATTCACTCTTATTGTGCAGTTCTAGATATTTCTTATTACACTTTTCTATATTCTACATGTATTTATATTGTTTTTATTTGTACTCAATTTCAATAAAAACAAAGAGAAAAAAACGACAACTAAGCGGAATACTAAACCAAATAAAACTGCACCGATGAAATCAGAAGACAGAAGGAAGAACTGAGGCATCTCATAGAAGAACAACAAGGACATATATGGGATAGGCTAGTAGAGAAAATCTACGAAGAAAAATGACCCAAAGAAAACTGGAGACATTAAATAAACTCAAAGGCAGACCCCCAAGAGAAAAGATACCAATCAAGAATGAACGGGGAGAAAAGATCCAAGAAGTGAGGACCACAGAAGAACTTTTTCGCAAACACTGGAAGTCAGAGTGTTCCATAACACCAGAGGAGGAAGAAGACTTCAATCCAGAGATAGACGAAATAGTCCACACCTTCTTGCGAGGGAACATGGACAAGATTACTTCAGCAACAAGTGTAGAGCAAGGCAGGGAAGAAATTCTGGGTACAAGGGGCCTATATAACAACAGAAGAAATTAAAGACACAATACAATCATTCAAGCAGAGAGCACCAAGCCCTTCAGGAATAACTAGAATAAATCTTACCAACGCACCGGTTGTAATTATCAGAACATTAAAAAATATTTATAACGCGTGCCTAAACACCGGTTACTTCCCAGATGGCTATAAACTCACCAAAGTGATTTTCGTTCCAAAGCCAAGAAAACCACCGAGTCACCTTAGCAGTTACAGACCAATATCGTTATTGAATTTCATGGCCAAAGTCTTCGAGAAAATCCTAAACAGAAGACTAAAAGAATATCTTGAAGAAAATGACCTTTATAATGATTACCAATTCAGATTCAGAAGAGGAAGAGACACCATAATAGCATTTGGCATAATTACAGAGAAAATAACCAAGGCAAAATCAGAGAATAACTACATTGATCTGGTCCTGAGATGTAGGAAAAGCATTCGAAAAAGTCTGGATCAGCGGAATGCAATATAAGATCTTAAATCTCCAGATGAACATCAATCTGGAGAGAATTCTCTGCGATTACATTACAGAGAGAAGAGCATATGCAGGAATCAATGGCTATTCAGGACCAGAATTTGAATTGGAAGCTGTACTCCCGCGGGGGAGGGGGGGGGGCTGTCTCAGCCCCACGCTGTATTCAATAAACACAGCAGACCTGCGACCACCAATAATGCCTGATTGTCTAAACATCCAGTTCGCAGACGGCATGAGCCAACTAGTTGTTAGTCTGTACAGGAACGAATGCTTTCAGACAAGGGCAACAGCAATAGAAACCAGCAACATCAACAATTATGAAAGAGACTGGAAGATAAGACAAATAGGAGAAAATTTACAATAATCCCAATCTCCAGGAACAAAACTGCAAATGTAGTCGAAGGTCTGAACTACAGATATTACAGCGAAGGCAAATTGACAGATCTAAAAATAACAATGACAGGCTACAAACAATATATAAAGGAGAGGAAGAACTAGAGAACTCCGATGCTTAGCCTACTATACAATCTAAGAGGATTAAACCTGAAGAATAACAGAAAAATTTATCTGGCATATGGAGGTTCTTCTTTACCCTCCCATCTCTATCAACAGTGAAACAAGAACAAAAAAAACTGGAACTCCATAGAATTCAAAATAAAGCTCTCTACCTAATCACCAACACCCGGATGAGAGAGAAAAGGAGACTACAGGATATGCACCAAGAGGCTGGATTAGAAACGCTAAACATAAACATCAAGAACAGAGCAGAGAAAATATAGAGCAAGATAGACGAACTACCTCCATTATTTGCAGACCACACGAACACCAGAGGAGGACTCCCCTCTAACACTCGATTCCCCAGCGCCAGACAACAGCTGAGAATTGATAAGACACCCATGTTTATATAAGAAAATATTTCATAATGAGAAAGAAGAAACAAAGCAGAACCGACAAGGACATTTACCCGACCATAATATGTAAACCTATCCAACTAAGTCAACCAAACAAGACACCGGAATGATACCCAAATAAGACAACCAAATCTAAAATAACAAAAATAAAACGACTAAGAAAACAACAACAGAAGAACTAAAGGGAAAAGTGGAAATAAAACGAACAAAGTAAACTAAAATTGTAATAAATCAACTATAATGTAAATAAGTTTAATAAAAAAATCATAGTGAAGTGAAAGTTAACAGCAAAAAAAAAGTGAACAGAAGTGAAATAAGTGAACAAAAATGAAATTAAACTCAATAATAAATTAAAATTAAGTTAAAGTTAAGTCAAATAATGAATTAAAGTGAAATATTGAAAATAAGTAATAATAGCAAACGAAGTGTAGTGAAAAAGGAAAAGCAAACCAAAAGAAGAGTCAAAGCAAGAGGAAAGTAACTAAGAGGAGACCACAATACAGAAGTAAAAATAAGTAAGGAAACATAAAATAACAACAAAGAAATAACAAGAGTACAATACAGAAACAAAAGCTCAGAGCTAAGATAAAGCAAAACGGCAGGAATGCTACAATAAACACACGAAGGAAAGAGAAAGAGAAAAGGGCAACATAGATTAGGCGGTTCTCCCGCTACTTGTGTGAGGAACATAGTGGATAAGAGTGTGAGAAAGGTAGAAAGAATAATGAGTAAATGCAGTACGGTGGTTCGGAATCCACGTTAATCAGCAGGTCCACCTTGCCTTTTTGGCATGGGTATTTCCTTTTCCCCTTTGACTACCGAGGTTGGTCACTCTTCCTCCTCGCTAATCTTTACCTCTTTTTATTTTTTATTTCCCATCTTCCACAATAAACCCTCTTCTAAATCACTTGAACTGAGAGTCAGAAGTGTGGGGAGTTTCTCCAGGACCAAGTCGGCCGCGGGCCTCCTAATCCTCTGTTCTCCACCGGTCGTGGGCGAGAGCAGGGGAGAGGAGGCAGCTAGAACCGTATTTTCAACCCCTTAAAAAAGATGTATTTTAGCATTGAACATTTGGACTCGCTTTTATTGTTTAGTTCTTAAGTTTTTTGCTGCGTCTCTAAATTGTTTTTACTGTTTATTTATTATTTCAATTTTATGTCAATTAGTTATTTTTAATTAGATTTTTGTTTTGTTTTAGCCACTGAAGATAGTTTTAGTTTAAGGTCTGAAACGTTTGGGAAATACATTTATGATTGCTGTCGCTTCTTCTCCTCATTTTCCTTCTTCGGATAAGATTCCCGGAATAAAATGTCTCCATTTATTGCTTACTCACGCGATACTTTGTGAGTTTTCCACATATATATATATATATATATATATATATATATATATATATATATATATATATATATATATATATATATATATATATATATAAATATATATGTGTGTGTGTGTGTGTGTGTAAATCAAAGCCATAACTGGTATTCAGAACATGTATAATTGGGAACGTTTCGAGCATTAGCTATGTTCATATTCAGCCTATAATGGAGCAAAACAATATGATTATCGAAACAAGAAAGCAAAAACTACAGATAGAACAATGCAAAAATTACAAAGCAAACACTGCAAGAATGAATAAAAACCAAACTATAAGGACAAACTTGCTACGTAGTTAAAAGTACGCTACAATTGAAATTCAGGATCTGCAAGCATAAAGGGGCTTCTCACTATACAGGTAGACCCATTGATAAACTGGAATTCTCTTCAATAAGGAATCATTTGGATTCTTGCACCTCGGCATTGTCCGCTTCACTTTTCAAGATTTGGGGTTCTGCGGATTAATCCGTCGATCTCAACATTTTGGAATCCCTATTTATCCAAATGTACAATCGAGAATTAAATTCTTAGTCAGTCTTCCACAACACTCCACAACTTTTAATTCCAATATTTTTAATTTAGTTTGGTTTATAATTAATTTTTACCTAAAATTTATTAACAATTGACTCAATGACCCGATAATTAAATTATTTTATTACTTGGTTGCCCATGATTTCAGTTATTTTTAAACTACTACCATGTTTATCTATGTTTAAATTTTACACTTTTTAAATCATTCGGTTCCTGTCCTTCTCTCAAGTTGATAAGTGTTTATTTATTATTTTTGCTTCGTTTTGAGTTTTTTTTATAATTCTTGCAGTGTTTTCATTGCAATATTTGCACTGTTCTCTCAAAGGACAGAGGAGAATTGTGATAAACACGTTGCGAATATACAATGCATAAATCTTTCATTCTTTCGCGCTCTTGAAAGAGTTATACATTGTATATTCGCCGCGTGTTTATCTCAATTCTCCTTTGTCCTTTGAATTCCCTATTAATTTTCTCTCTATTTCATAGTCCAGATCGACCTTGCGAATCGTAGCTTAAAAGCTTGTTTATTGGGAATTTTGGGGGGTTTTCCTCGTAGCCGAGTGGCCTAAGAGATAATTTAGTTGAGATGAAAGCGGATGCTCGTTGCCTCAGTCTTCGCAGTTCCAAGTTCTTTCGAACTTTATTCAGTTCATTATCAAGTTATCCTTGATAATGAACTAAATAAAGCTCGAAAGTACTTGGAAGCATCTTTTCATTTTTCCTGCGGGACATTGCATTCTTTGCGAACTTCACGTGCTATTTTGTGAGTTATTCATATCATATATATATTTTTACAATAACGCAATTGTAATTATGCGGTTAAGAAGGCAATGTTATGGCTAACTCAGCTCTTCATCAAGCCCTCGGAAGGAGCTCTTCTCGTAATCACGAGAAGAGAACATATAATCCAGCTTTTCTAAGGAATCTGAAAAGATAGCTATCAATGTGTCTTTTTAAATTGTTATCCCTGCTTTCGAAGATAATGGAAAAATCGCTTTACTCATTCTAGCCCAGCCTTATAAATACGTTCTCTTCTTCCGAGGGCTTGATGAAGAGCTGAGTTAGCCATAACATTGCCTTCTTAACCGAATAATTACTATTGCGTTAGTGCAAAAATAATTTTTGATTTATAAGTCCGGGTTAGAATGGGGAAAGTGATTTTTCCATTCTCTTCGAAAGCAGGGATAATAACTTAAAAGGGCTGATTAATAGCAATCTTTTTAGATTGCTTAGTAAAGCTGGATTATAATTTCTCCTCTCGTGATTGTGAGAAGAGCTCCTTTAGATGGCTTGATGAAGAGCTGAGTTAGCCATTACATTGCCTTCAAACCGCATATATATATATATATATATATATATATATATATATATATATATATATATATGTATTCACCTAGATTTCTTCTACAAAGCTTGAGTCTTATATTCAGTAAGAAGGACAAAACGAAGAAGGCGGGTCCCCATCTTTAATTCCAACGTTTCGGGTTATTACAAAACCCATCTTCAGGAGCTAAAAACAAATTCCAAATGAGTAATCTAAGCCTAAAAACCTAAATAACAGCACAAGTTCAAAGTTAAAAAGCACCCATCAGAGAAAATCACAAAAACGACGTTAAAAACATAAAATGAACGTTACGTTAATGATCAAACAAAATAGTGAGGTAAAGAACGGCAAAATATTTGTAAAGAGATCGAAATGTCCATAGAAACAATAGAGGATAAACATAGGCTATCTAAACAAGAAAATGTAGAACGCAGATGTTTAGAATAGGAATCAACGAGGGCCAAAAGCTTATTCCGAGCTCGGAATTTAAACTTAATCTCATTATTGAGTAGGTAATCCAAAGAGGAAAGATAAAAATCACTCGAATAAAGAGATTTCCTGTATAGCTTAAAATGTAGAAAATTTGGAATAATGAGATTAAGTTTAAATTCCGAGCTCGGAATAAGCTTTTGGCCCTCGTTGATTCCTATTCTAAACATCTGCGTTCTACATTTTCTTGTTTAGATAGCCTATGTTTATCCTCTATTGTTTCTATGGACATTTCGATCTCTTTACAAATATTTTGCCGTTCTTTACCTCACTATTTTGTTTGATCATTAACGTAACGTTCATTTTATGTTTTTAACGTCGTTTTTGTGATTTTCTCTGATGGGTGCTTTTTAACTTTGAACTTGTGCTGTTATTTAGGTTTTTAGGCTTAGATTACTCATTTGGAATTTATTTTTAGCTCCTGAAGATGGGTTTTGTAATAACCCGAAACGTTGGAATTAAAGATGGGGACCCGCCTTCTTCGTTTTGTCCTTCTTACTCAATATATATATATATATATATATATATATATATATATATATATATATATATATATATATATATATATATGACTAAATCACTAAAATATGGAACGCGATGAATATATAAATAAAGTCAACAGCCACGAAGAAGAATGAAACACGGGATATCGGCGAGGCCTTTCGACTAATCGTCTTTTACAAAGCAGACTGAAGCAGGGGGAAACATAAGAAGAAATTTTTACATAGAAGACACACACAAGTATATGACAGATGGGCACATTAGGATTATAAGGGCATTAACAGGTACCTGGAAACCAACCCTATTGAAGAATTAAGCCTGCCGAAACAGAAGGTGACCATTGAAAAAAGGGGGTTTACTAAAAAGAGTAGAACTTAAACCGTCCAAACTAAATTAAGATTACAATTATATAATTCTTCTATTTGAGAACCAAAAATATTAAACATAGGAATAACTAGAAAAGTATAATGCGCATATATGACAAATGAAGAATATAGGGAGAAATAAGCCTGACGAAACAAAAAACAATTTCTAAGAGGTGAACAGTATCATGAAAAAATAGAAAATATATTAGCCATAGGAATAACTAGAAAAGCTAATTATTAATTAGGTCACTGATTTTATCTTTAAGGTCATTCTTTAAAATTTTTTTAATACAAAGGTCCAAAAAATACATGTCGGGGCTGAGGTTAAAATTACAATTAGATTCTAAAAGATTTCGTGAAAAGAAATTTTTCGATCTGTCGATCACAGAACTCTCGGTCCAATTTATCCGATGAGAGTTTTCACTCAAATGAATAAATATTGCATTTGATGTTTGCCCAATATTTACAAAATACTTATGCTGTTTAAAACGTACTTCCAAATCTTTGCTAGATTGGCCGATATAAAAAGAGGGACAATCCAAACATGATTTTTTATATATTATGTTGTTGCTTACATTAAAGCTATTTTTCATTGCAGATCAAATTCGCATTATATATTTCACTTATTCTCTCTAAAATCAGCTATGGACTCACTTCCTGGTGTTTCATTATCTCTGACTAATAAAAATAATAAATTCTTCGTAAAACATGGAAATCGTTTAATTTGACTAGCCACCCAATTTCAACCAAATATTATGTTGGAAACATGAAATATCGCTTTGTTTATTCTCATTGAGTTCATGTGGGACAAAATTATCCCTCCTTTTTTGGTTTCTAATGGATTTCAAATGTCAAAAGACTGTCGTGCAAGATGCTTTGAGATCTGATGAATGTTTTATAACATTTCTTTTAGGATTTGGCCTAACTAATTGATCATAAAAAGTCAACGAAGCAAAAATATTACATTTCATATGTGGCAACCTAATACTTTCTTTTAACTCCCTCATAAATTCTAGATCGAAATCAAATTCCTTAAAATTTTCAACTCCGAAACTTAGCCACTTCTCAAACTCAAATGGTCTAAATTTCCATCTTTCTATATTCATCGAATCAACGACTCAAAATTTCTTCCTAAATCGGTCTATTTGTATTTAAGATGATCTTCCATTATCTCTTATTCAAGCATTAAAATGTTTGCCAATCCAATATATTTATTATAATTATTACTTTTATTAAGCAAAAATAGTACAATTGCCAACATTTTAAACATGTTACACTCGTTGATTCATTACTACTTGTTTCCTTATTTTCTTATTAGGCTGAAGACTATATCTTTACCTAATCAGCTTTGCTGCCCTATGGCTTGTAACGGACTTAAATGTCATCGATTCCAACAAAGTTGACATTAAAATATCTTGCAACCTATTTCTTGCAAGTATTTGGCAACAGTAATAGTCTAAATATATTTTTATCTTCTATTTCAATAGATTAAAACAAATTAACTTTTCTCAGACATTTCTTAACTTAGTTACATATCTTAAATTTCCATAAATAGCATTTCAGGATAAAATACGTCGTTCTTTAAAAGTATTTGGCAAATCTGATTTCCCATGGAAGTGTTTGGCAATTTTCATATCTGCTCTTAAAGTTTTTTCTTTTTATTTTAAATACATTAAAACAAATTGACTTTTTCCATGCGTGTTGGCGAATCCAGCAATAATATCTGGGTGGAGGGTTGCATAAGGTTTTAATATATTTGCCCTATATTTTAATTAGAATAACCTCTGCTTTGATTAAAGGGAAACCTAACTACATTTCTTACATTTTCATAAATAGAATTGACAAATGTCTCTTAATTGAAGTATTTGGCAACTACATACACTATCTAGTTCTAAAATTATGCATTTTAAGTTAAATACACTTGGCTACGCATAACCGAGTGGATAAAGGCTCACTTCAATTGAGATCAAGGCGGTTGCTCGCTTCCTCAGTGTGCTTGGTTCGAATCCCACCAGTACGGATTTTTTCGAAATAGGAAATAACTATTTCCGTAGAAATAAAAATGATTCCGTCTTTCATTCGGTATGCTGGATATATTTCATCATTCTCTCGCGGTCATGAGAGATATTCAATATATATATATATATATATATATATATATATATATATATATATATATATATATATATATATATATATATATATATATATATATATATATATATATGTGAGGAATTAAACCACATTCTCCGAAGACAATTTAATTCAGAACAGTTTCCGTGTATCTCACACCCTTTTTCAACTGACACTGGGCAGAAAATATATAAGAGAAAAGCATAACACAAGATCCCCTCTTTTTTCCCCCAATCCCCTCTTGTGGCTAATCTGCAGGGGAAGGGGTTAGGCCTAAACATATTGAAGGGCTAACATTTTACTATTTTATTTATTTGCGATCTTATTACAGGATTAAAAGAAAATTGACCCTCAGATAGATTTAAATTAGGAACTGACGATATCAAGCTCGATTCTACGATTCTTCTCTTAACATAGTTAGCCGATTTAAATACCATTTTACTTCCATTGAAATCGATCGTATGATTCTTGTCTCTAACATGGCAAAATATTCCACTGCTTTCGCTGCCCACTCTAATATCTCTTTTGTGTTCGTACAATCTCTTGTCTAGATTTCTCCCCGTTTCCCCTATATAAACTTTATGGCAATCGTTGCATGGTACTGCATATACTCCTATGTTATGATGTTCTTTGGGTTTCCTGGCCATCATCAATTGGCTTAAGGAATTATTATATTAAATAGTTTAAAGGACATATTTGGAAAAGCGGGTATTAATCTAGCCTTTAAATATAATAATTCCTTAAACCATATATATATATATATATATATATATATATATATATATATATATATATATATATATATATATGCTTGAAACAGTGCATTTGAAGTTTGCCCAGTTCGACAACAGTACTTACGTTATTTAATTCTCACATCTAGGCATTTTGTTGTCTGCCCTATGTAAAAACCAAGATAAGATTTGCACGGAATTTTATAAATGCAGGCCATTTTATTAAGGGGAGAATTTTTAATTACTAAGTTTTTAACGTCGCATTATTAGAGAATACAACATTAACATTAAAATATTTTAATAATTTCGGAACATCGGACAAGTGTTTATTAAAAGGGAGCGTTAAAATATTATTTCGCGTAAATGAGTGTTTAATTTTATTTTCATAGAAGGACTGCTTAGCTCTGCGCAGGAAATCATTTAGAAAATAAGACGGATAATTTAACTTTTAACTAATGATTTTGATTGATTCTAACTCTTAATCGATAAATTCTGGGTCACATACTCTAAAGGCACGCAAATACAAAGAAATGAAAGCTGATTTTTTAGTTTTTTGCGGATGATTCGAATAATAATGGATGTAAGACGAAACATGAGTTGGCTTCCGGAAAACCGAGAACTTAAAACCTTGCAGCGTACAGTGTACCATGGTGGCTAAAAAGGATAATTCTCCGGCTTCTTCTAAATCATGAGTGAAATTAATTGAAGGTACGAGGTTATTTAGGGCACCATGAAAACTAGTTACCTTACACTCAATAGGCAAAATACAAAATACATCATCTACATAATGGTACCAAATAGCATTTTGGGGGCTGATGGGGGCCAGTAACTTAGACTAAAAAAATTCCATATACAAACAGCTCAACAACTGGCAGAGAGAGTTTCCCATAACCAAGCCAAAACGTTGGAAATACCATTTATCATTAAAACTAAATGAAGAATTTAAGATGTAAAGTTTGATTAAATCTATACAAACATGTGTAGGAATGGGCAAAGAAATTTGTTCAAGTATCTTCCATAACTTTTGCCAGAGAAAATGCAAGGTTTGCAAAATTGGTGTACGACTTACAGGTAAAAACTACTTATTGGTAAATTGTATGCGAGTTGGATTGATAAAACCAAAGTTATCGACAGATAAACAATTTACGAAAAAATGGTCTTCAAAATGATCCGAACGCTTAGGTTTCTTGTTGAGAGAACCGGTATTTTTTGCATAGCAACCAACTTCGGCTCATTCTCATGTAAGTTAGGTCATTCTCTTGCCAGCTGTCGTCCAAATAACTTCCCTCTAGAAATCTACCCAGCCTCTCTCTGCCTTGGAGCCTATTATTAGGGTATAACGTGATTACGACATATGGGCTCTTTAAAAAAATCTTTGCCATGGACCTGGTCATAAACCTACCGTCACCAAGATAGTCTTTCAAATGGAGCCAATGTAGAGACTGTCTAGAACTCTACAAGAGTAGTTCATAATATTCTGTCAACCTATGACAAAACGGGTTTATGTAAGACTGGTGAATCAACTAGGAGGTCGAGAAAGAAATAGAAAAAATGGAAGGCCGAGCAGGAATTTCAGCATGCCCATTGGTGGGTCAGATTGCAATAAACTAACTGTCTAGATCAGGGGTTCTCAACTTTTGATTATTTCTGACCCCTAGTGGATTGCCAATTATGATCATATACCCCCTTCAACATGGTTGTCGAAATAATCCTTATTAGAAGTCCTATTATTTGTCAGTATGAGTTTCAAATATGTGTGGATAGCTAGGAATTAAAAGTGAAAGAAAGTGATGTTTTGCTATTTATTTACAAAAAAATACAGGTTGAAAAGTAACAAATATACTCGTACATACAGCAAACAGCTATTTTATAACATAATTCTGATTCCCCTGTTTTTGATCTAGATATATCAAACTAGAAAGGGTTTTGATCCAAACGGGTTCCTTGCTAAGATTATCAACATCTGAAAAGTGACCCTCAGAATTTGTAATTAGGACTTCCAAATGGTTCCTGATTTCTGCAAGTATTTGTACAGACATTATTTTACAATCTCTAATTAGGATATTTTCCAAGGATTGGGAAGTTGCCATTTTTCCTCATTCAACACGGTGATTCCATACAGGTAATTTCCTTGCAAATGCCGCAACTTTTCCCCTGGACTCAGCCAGCGTCCGTATACGTGGTGCAGTAATGGACTGTGTTCCGTTATAAGTTCATCACATACATTCTGAAACAACCGATGATTCAATGCACGTACATGAATATATTTGACTGTTTCCACAACTATTCCCATCACTTTTTAAGTTTCGTTGGCAATGTTTTGGACGCCAGAGCTTGATAGTACAGAAGAACATGTGCGGGGAACACATGCAGAGCTATTTCCGTTACCATAACAACGAATCTATATTTTTTTCCAATCATGTTAGGAGCCTCATCTGTAAAAATATACCCATTCAAGTCTCATGCTCTCATAGCGATCAATGAACGATTGGATTAGCTTGAAATATATCGACTGCTTTGGTTTTTGTGTCAAATAGTTTACAATAAGAAATTCCTAGATTTTCTTTCCATGCACATAGCGTACATATACAATCAATTGACTATAATTTGATACGCCAGTTGATTCATCGATTTTATGCTGACTTTTGAAGGACTCAGTTTTATCTCACTGACAACTTGGGTTATTATATCTTGACTCATGTCTTTAATTCTCTGGCATACAATGTTGTTGAAAAAGGTCACCTGAACCAGCTGCTTCTCGGCATCCTTTCCCAGTGCGATTTTCGCCATCTCCACCGCACTGGGTTTCAATTAGGTCTCTCCGATAGTGTGAGGCTTCTTTTCTTTGGCAATCATGTGAGAAGCTATAGCAGGCATCCATAAGAGGAGCAGCGGACCTATTTGAATGCGGAAAGAGTTGCTTTCTGATCATAGCGACCTCTTTTCACTTGGAAAGTTTCATCGAAGTGCCAACATAATTCCTATGCCTGCTTTCGAGATGTACTTTCAGTCTTGATGGCTTCTAATTTCCATTGTTCATTAGCAAACTGAAAATCATGTGTTGAGGTCTTTTAGATCCATCTCGTTCTGTCATACATGTGAAGCCAAAAGCAACATATGAATCATTCCATTTCCGTTTTTGACAGACAACATTTTGCAACAAATCTGTGAAAGAGTGAAAAACTGTTTGATAAACTTGTTCCATTTCTAATCCGTACAGTTTACCGGTACCAAGGCCATGACATGTTAGGGAAATCAGCGTTAGCTGTTTTAATAATTATACTGAGCTTCAATGTAAAAAAAAATCAATGTAATATAAAAACAACCTCTAGTTGACCCTCTTATCTAAACTTACCAACCCGTAGCCATATTACGTTGATATATTTTCCTTACTCCATTTCTATATTCATAATTAGACTAAAATGGACAAATATGCAATCAAGGATGCACTATAAATTGCAAAAATTATGCATTTAAAAATAATAAATGTAAAAATCGAATAAGTAAGGTACCTAAAATTTATAAAAATATGCATTTGGACTTAAAAATGGCTAAATTTTGCATTTACCTATGCACAAATGGGAATGCATAATTATCCTTACCCTAATAATACCTAAAATTCTAATATTCAATCTTAATCACAGAAGAGTCAACACATACAAGAGAAACAAAGACATTAACGAAAAAGAAATGTAAAGGAGGAATGACCGAAGAGAAGAATCTTACCTCGACAACACTAGCAACCCAACTGCTAAAGTTAAAACACTGGAGAGTCGAACAGACGTTCGTTTTAAGGTTGAAAAATAAACCCCCGGTCTAAATTATAGAAATACTCAGGTATTTGCACGCCAATAGCGTCAATGGTACTAAACTTATGAACAAGTCACTGCTACCACAATAAGGTAGACACTCAGGAAATGAGAGTGGCAAAGAATGTGTTAAGGTTTCATGGCATGAAACTAAAGAAGTTCTTCCTTAAACTTCTAAATGTAGGTTGTTTATAGTCTTAAGTTTCATAGTTTGTTTTAGAACGCTTTATATCTATATCCAAAAATAGGAGACTACCATTTTTCTCGACCTCTATTGTGTAATTTATACTTACATGTCTTGAATTTAAGTATTTGTGAAATTTTTCCCCCTGTTCCCGTAATTTATTTAAAAAAAAGGTATTATCCACATAACGTCTGTAATAGATGTTGATAATGGCATAAAAAGAGGTTAGTCTATGTAGTAGGCCCATTCCCACCCATTCTTTTAGCACATAAAATTCTTTATTATATTTACAGTTCTAGTGTAAGAGAGCCAGTTTTAAAAATGACTTAAAATGGGTTTTCGTAATGCCTATTACTTTTTGACCAGAATGAAAAAGAGAGGTTATCCTAATTTAGATACTTTCGTATAACGGAATATTTGTGAATAGGTTTCTGATGTTATAGCTTAACAGTGTGATACTAACAGCTTCCGAACTGGTGAGCATTCTTTTATATTATTATTATTAGCTATGGTTTAATCATTATAGATAAATTCAGAGAGGCTGGGTACTAGGAATTTCGATATTTCATACGAGGGTGTGTTGCATGCGGAAAAAAAGGGGCAGAGGGGAACTCCTGCTTTTTATGCTTTTTTGGTTTTACGTTTCCCATATAATATGCCAGGATTAGAGCCCGATGCATATAACTTGTTATATATTTTGCCAGCTATATATACATATAACCGTCTTCAATTTCGATAAGAATCTATTGATACGATCTTCTACATCAATCAAAGTTTAAATAATGGGATCTTTTCCTTTTGGAAATTTATTTGTGTTTGAAATTGTAAACATCATTTTGTTAGTGTACTCTTCCCGATCTATAATAAATACACCATTTTCTTTCTTTATTAAATTTACAGATTATACTTGGTTTATCAGAGGCGAGAGATTTAATTTGAGATATATCGCCAGGGCGAAATATCGGAGAGAAAATTTGTATCAAAGATCAAAGAAAGAGAGAAAGATGCGTGCGGCAGCGCCTTCCAAAGAGAGAGAGAGAAGAGACACCTGGTTGACCCTTTTTGCCTGCGCTAATGAAGGCGCGAAATTCCAAGAGGCCGTGGTGGTCTGAAAGCCCGCCATCGCGGAAAGCTGTGAGAAACTTGAATGTCCCATTGGGAGTCGGACAAAGTTTCGCCTCGCCAGCTTATGAACTTTCCCGCGATCGTACTAATAGGGCGAGACTACTCTTGCCTGCCGATGCGTCTGACCCTGGAACCCTCCCCTTCGGGTGGATGGGGAAAAACCCCATTCGACCCCACTATAAATCCTCCGTCGCCAGAGTTGAAAGGCAGTATCCGTCGCCTGCCCGCCCCGTCAGTATCCGTCGCCTGCCTGCTCCCGCCAGTACCTGCCGTCTGCACTTCCCCGTTCGTACCCACTATTCGCGTCTCGCTAGACTCTGCATAATTCCTCGCATAACCCCTCAAGCTCCGGGTATTCTCGACGCAACGCGCCCAGTCTCGATTCGGTTTTCTAAACTCGAAGTCATTATCAACAGACTATTATTTGAATTTTGCGCCAAGGCAAGAATTACTCTCTCTGACCAAATCTTCGAGGTAACAGCAACGCGCAACTTTCTTGTTCGAGTGCTCTTTCTAACCTCCCCTCCCCCCAGTGTAAGCCTCCATCGTCTGCTTCGTGTACGCTCAAGGTCATTCGAGGGACCCTTCGGTCAGTAGTGTTTGTTTGTGTGTACGGCGACTGTCCCCGGCCAAATCCCCCTTTAAGACACTGAGACTCGTGTACGTCTAATGTGTTTTATAGCTTGATTCAAACCCCTGTTAACCTTTCTAAAAATAATACTAATTTTCATATTGGTAAAATTATTTTTGTACTCGTTTTTCTATTGTCCGAGAACCTTCCAAGATAGCTGACTATTTGACCAACCTAAAATTCGGTTAATTTGTACTCTATCTGTATTAGTAGTCTTCCACGCACACAGCCGTCATCTCTTTCGGTTGAGAAACGCAGGAAGGGTTGAACTCGACCCTATTCTACGACACTTTGCTATAGCTTAAAGTTATAAAAGTATTTAACGCTTATGGACATTAACCTTTTCTTAACGGCAGTGAGGGTTGATGAAAGCTTTTTTTATTTGTAAGAGTTTAAGCTATAAACGGGGAGGGAAAAGTCTAAGGTGCATGGAAGTAAGAATCGGACGTGTTCAGATAATAGTTTTATTGAATTATTATAGATCCCTTTATTCGCAGAACACGGTTGAAGATCATTATTAATTACTATAGGTTTTAATTAGTTTCCCATACTTTGGTAGAGAATCGAGCGACTTTATTAACGAGCTCTAGACGACTAAATAAATTTTATTCATATCTCGATCCCAAATTCGTATTAAAAACTGAACATAATACATGGTCCTATTTCAATTATAAAAACTTAATTCAATTTATGGTACTTAAATTATAATCTAAGGAATCGTGCTAAAACTTAAAATTAGGAATTTTTTTTAGAAAAAACTTTGCTAAAACCGATATAAAAAAAAGACGTCTTAATTTTAATCTTTTTTATTATTTTTTCCCAACTTTACAATTTGTAATTCTATTTTTATAAATTCCAAGACATTCGATAATCATATTTATTTTTATCGTTATTTACTCTACTTTCCATCTAGTCATCACATCCTCAAATTAGTATTCAAAGGTAAATCCGCAGTCAAAAGATTTCAAACACCTGGAATTTTTCACATTCCTTGGATATGTCTATGATTAGGATGATGTTGGTTTACATACATGTTTTAAATACTGGAAAACAAAATAAAAGCACAAGCTTCCTTAGAACATTTTTTTAATATCTAAAGTGGCAATGCTATTGAAATATATGAAATTCTGGTATCAGAATGTGGTGTGTTACAGTTAAAGTGTCTTCGTATAACGCATCCTATTTGTTGATTAATATGGTATTCCATTTCGACAGGATATGATAATAATATGATAATAGCGAAAACATGGATCTATACCGTATACGAAAAAGTTTTGATACGCACGCTGCACGAGAAGGAGCTCAGAGGTGCACAAATCGCTCGGAGGGTCAGCAGATCACATTCCTGTGTTGCAGAACAGTTGAAGAGGATCGGACAAATCGCGAGCATCCAAGACTGACATAATATTCTTAATGACCCAAAGTCACTACGTGACTAGAGGACAAATCTCAGCGTCGCACAAGCCTTCGGGATGGTACAAAGGCTGCAGTCTAGATGCAACATGAATTCAAAGAGAACAGACAGGTTAACACATCCATTAGAACAGTCTGTTGCAGACTGATTGCATAAGACCTGAAGTCATGTAAACCCTGCTAAAAGCGCTGATCAACCTTGAGCAGAATTGACTTCGAATGGGTCTTGCACGTGCTCAACGCAACTGGATAATACGTAAGGGAGGACGTGTCCTATGGTGACCTACTCTCATTCCAATTAGAGTGAGAGTCTGCAAGAGGACAGGGGAGCTGTGATATCGAGAGTGGATAATGCCAACTTTAAAGCATGGTGGCTACTCTGTAATGGTAAGGTTGTCTCACCGTTTGTGATGTATGATGAATTCAGAGAAGTACCAAGCTGTTTTCAGCGATTTCCTGCTGCTCTCAGCCCAAGACTAGTCCAGAAATACCCTGAATGTGATTTTCAAACAGTACAATGCCTCCTGTCACAAGTTCACTTCCACCATTCAGTAGTTTCGGGACACTAATATGACGGTGATAGACTGTCTACCTCAATCTCCGGATATGAATCCACTGGAAACCCTTTGATTCATTAAGAAACCACAAAGAAATACTGAGGAACATAAAAGTTTCTTTCAAACGCAAGCCTGTGTTATGCAGGGTTTTCATTACGTATGGGATCTCAATGAATTTCAACATCTACCCGTTTCTCTCTGCCTGGTGTCGCGCCACATCAGCGCCAAGAAAACTGCCTGCCCCTCCCACCCATTTTTATCCTAGTAAGCACAAGGCCACGTATCATTTTGTGCCCGCTAACAGCCTTCCATAATGATGGAATGCCTTGTACTGTAACACCTAATCCCACCAAGGTGTAGGACTCAAGGTGCAGGACCCAAAATGCAGGACCCAAGGTGCAGAGGACCTCAATGAAAATTTTAAAATTTGTCAAACTTTCAGCCTAAAGAAAAATTACACATTATGTATATTTTGGGCTTATTCATTCTGTAGGTCAAAATGAATTGTCCACAAGTTTTCTGCATCATTAGATATGTAATTTTAGTAAAGGGCTCAAATCCTTACACAATTTTTAATGTTTATTTTGAGGTCCCAAAATGAACACCATTTATAACTTTGGAGATGGAATTGGGAAAATATAAATAAGAGAAAAAGAAAAATCTCTTTTTTATTCGCGTGTACGAGACTTAAAAAAAGGTCGTCAGTCAATCGGATGGTAACCATTTTATTTTTCAATGATTTCTTTGGCTATAACCTGGTAACTATTCGGCCGATTCTGACGAAATTTGAAATCTTTATGTTGTTTTACATTTCCTTTCAGATGATATAATTGCTAAGGTATTATCAAGGTTAGTCCTCGAGATATTAAAATAAAACTAAATATGGATCGGATTGCCCCACTTGTTCTGAGTTTTGAAGGTTATGAGTCAGAATAATTAAGAGCACGCGACTTTAGTCTGTTGAGCTCGTTTTAACTTTGATCATAATTAGGTTCCATCAATCAATTAAGGGGGTTTTAGTTAAAATCACATAGTAGGGTAACCAAATGCGGACTCAAGCCAGGGTGCTTGAGAACGTATAAGGTACGCTAATCTCTCGGACGCCTCCGCACGGTCCATTGACACTGAAAACTATTTGATTTGATGTGAAATTAACTAATTAATTTTGATTGACAAAAAAGGGATGTTTTTAGTCAGAACATCTTTATTTCCCATAGAGACAATCCAGACTCGACGTTCTTTTTCACACTTCAAAGTTAGGTTGAAATCTCACAAGCCTCCCACCGGAGTTTCATCGGGAAGATAACTTTTACCGCTAAAACAGCCTTTTGCCCTCATCGAACCTGCATCACCCACGCCCCGGTAGATGCTCCTCGCCCACGCCCACCAACTAAGTGACTGTATAGAATAGACCATTCAAACTGAATGGCTGCTGTTAATTACACACAGGAAAATAAAACCAGATTTCGAGCGTTTTCGTCATTATTAAACAGGCTTCATTTCATGAACGAATCCTTTGGTGCGATTTGTCTTTTATAATAAACGTAAATTTGCATCGATTTATACCGGATGGCTGCTATTAAGTACCCACAGGAAAATGAAACTAGATTCCGAGCGTTTTCGTCTTTATTAAACAGGCTTCCTTTCGCAGTCTTTTTTTCTATGGCTACTTACTTCTTGGTTCTCAGGCGATTAATGTGAGTTTCTTATGTGATGAATTCTGATTAAAAGCTAATGTTTTCTGTCATCACCTGATGACTTTTACTGTTTGATAACTTCTTTTCCTCACTGATAACTTCTGCTCCTAGATGATGGCTTTTGATCTTAACCGATAACTTCCGTTAATTGATAGCTAATGACTTCTCATCTTAGATGATGACTTCTGATCTGTTCTGAGGTTTTTAAAAATAATAATTAAAAAGGCATTCCCTGAGAGGTCACCGATTCTGTTCAGCTGAGATCGATATTTTAATTATGATTTTCTTTATCAATTAATTCTCAATTGAAGGTCAGAGGTGTATGTGCATTTATGCGTATGTGGCAAATAACTGTGGAAAAATTCATTATTTATTGTGAAATATCAGAGAATTAGAAGGGGGTCAAAAATTCCCGTGCTCCCTTCATAAGTAGTGTTTAGAATAATTACTCGCCACACAATCTTTTTTGACCTTAACCAAACACTGTAGTACTTTAATATTCTGTATTAAAACTATAACAAATATCTAGAGTAATATGCCGATTTCTTGAAGTAATTCCAGCTAGAATTGGATTTACGCTGCATTACATAAATAATATTATTACTTTCAGGATTCTTCTTCAGATGATAAAATTGGTTAGAATTCTATTAAAATTACGATTAATTTTATCAAGCCTTAAACGCCCTTCCATAATATGATCATGACCCAGATATTACCATTAGAAAACTTCAATTTTCACAATTTTCCTTTTTTCAGTTTCGAGTTTTTAAATTACATGTTGCTCAGGTAATTTTGTAAACAACCCAAAAGATTGACGAAGAAATATCGAAATCAAAAGAAAAATATTACTAGGTCATCCCATATGCAATGAGACACAAATCTTTCAATCTATTTATATTTAAAAATGTATTTATTTATTAATTTAATAATTAATATAATGTCCACTAGTTTCTATTAGTAAGTCTTCAAGTTTCGACTAACTTTGCAATACCATGTTTGTAAAAATTGCTTAAGTTTGATTTCAAAAAGTTCTTTAAAGTTGTTCCGACCTTTTCTATGGTGACATCTTTCTACTCTTTATTCATTTCCCACCACACGCACAAGAGAATTTTGAGTGGATGAAGCTCGTCTTTCGACTCGTGTATTATTTCTTTCAGGACAGATCCATTGTCTAGAAATATTTAACCAATATTTCTCGTTTCAGCTTAAATTTATAATTATTCTGCATGCAATATAGTTCTAAATAAATAATATGACTAAACGCTAAAGAACAGAAGCAGAAAGAGCACAAATCAAACTTCTCCATAGCCAGGTGTTATCACAAGTAGAAATTGCTAAATAAAATGTTTAAGATATACGTACAATCCACTATAAAATGCTATTAAGAGACCGAGAGCTTTGTATCAAGGAAGAGAATTGGCAGAAAACGTCCTACAACACAAAGAAAATACATTTATTCCTCGACTTTCATTAGAGAATCGCAAAGAAACATCTTCTGAACTTACAGGAGAGTTCAATGAAGTTCGAGTTTGAAAGTATCACCTAAAACTGTTAAAAAGAGACTTAAAAATCAAGTGCTAAAAGGGTGCGAGTCAAGAAAGAAGCCACGGGTATCTGAAGTCAACAAAAGGAAATTTACTTCTTAGAATAATTTTGCACATTTTTAGCATTTCTGGGGCTACCTTTTTGAGGAGAATCGTTTAAGAGGCATTTCACCCTGCTTGTGTGGTACTAACTGTGAAGCATGGAGGTTGGTTTCTCATGGTATGAGGGTACATGTCTTGATCAGGGCAAGAGGAAATGTTTTCTTGCAGGGAAATAATGAACTCTACATACAACTTAGGCCGCCATGTTGTTACAAGTATGAGCTATGCTATGTATAAAGAAATTGCATCCCATAACACCAAGGAATGAAGTTATATTTCAGCAGGACAATGCCCGATACCATACTTATAACCATACTAAGAATTAGTTTGGAGCAATGAGGATCAAACTCCACAGAATGCCCACCAGAGAGCCCAGACTCAAATCCAATATAACACCTGTGAGGAGTGTTTCACAAGCACAAATAAAGCAGAACTGCATGAAAAATTACAAGCTGATTGAGGAAAGATAGAGTCCTGCTGAATATATATATATATATATATATATATATATATATATATATATATATATATATATATATATATATATATATATATATATTCCAGGCAATGGCTTCGCTACTAAGATTAAAGTTAAAAATCTGAAAAAAAGCAGCCATGGTTAAATTTTTATAAATTTTCTGAACTTCACCATTTGTAATTCTTTGGGTTTTAAAAAATTCACAAAATTTCGATACTTATATTTATTTTTGAACTTCACCATTTTTTTTTTTGATATTATAAAAGAATTATTAGAAATACCTTTGATAAAAAAACATAAGTCATAACCAAACTAAGATGAAATTATTATTCAAATACTCAGAAAATCCCCTTCTTAAATTATAGTTAGTGATGATGATATATATATATATATATATATATATATATATATATATATATATATATATATATATATATATATATATATATATATATATATATATATATATATATATATATATATATATATATATATACTGAATTCATTTACCACAAATGTCTAATTATAGCTGTGGCCAAAAGTTTACTGACTCCTGAAATGTTTCTTGTTCCTTGTGTATGTCTATGAATATGTTGGTGTATGTAAGTTTGTATGCATATGTTCAATACATCGGGAAAGCAAGATAAAAAAAAGCTCAAGCTTCCTTAGAACTTTTTTTAAATATTTAAAATGGTAATGCTATTGAAATGTATGAAATTCTAGTAACAGAATGCTGTATGTTGCAAAGTTTCTTCATAATTCACATATATCTTGATTAATATAATATTCCATGTCGACAGGATATGATATTAATATTTTAATGGCGAAAACACGATACTATACCGCAAGGAAAAGCGTTATGTTACGCACTCGGCACAAGTAGGGTCTCAGCTGCTGACAAATCGCTCAGAATGTGGGGTGATCATTCCGGTGTTGCAGAACCATTGAAGAAGATCCGGAAATATCTAAGACTAACCTCGTTCTGGACGACCTAGAGTCAACGTGACGATAGTTCTTCGCATCGCATGAACCTTCGGGATTGTAAAGAAACCGCAGTCCAGCTACAATATGAATGTGCAGGTGGCGGCGAGAATAATGCATCCGTCAGAACAGTTCGTCGCAGACTGCTTGCACAAGCCCTACTATCATGAAAAGCCCGCCAGAAGCCGTTGCGTAAGGACCATGCGTAAGGGAGTACGTGTCTTATTGCCCGACCCCTCCACGTTACCGTCGTTCTCGACCACAGGCAACGTTACAGTCCGCAGTGGGGCAAGGAAGTAGTGCAATCAAGATTCCATGGTGCTTGGTACTTCAGAGAACTGCCAAGCTACTTCCATGAGTGATTATATGCTGTTATCAGCCCGAGATTACTCCAGAAATACCTAGATTATGATTTTCAAACAGGAGATTGCCCCATGTTACAAGTTTGCGTCCACCACTCAGTAGTTTCGGGACAACAATATCACAGTACTAGACTCACCACCTCATTCTCCGCATATGAATTCATTGGAAACCTTTTGGCATTACCTGAAAGCGCTCATATGACGTCGTCAAACATCCTCCAATCAGAAATTGAAGGCAGTCATCACCGAGGAATGGGATAGCATCAAACTCCTCAAGTGTCGCACGCTCATGGAGAGCTTTAATCGAACAATAAATGCGCTCATCAGTGTCAACGCTCTCTCGATACGCTACTAAGCTTCCTGTATCTGTTTGGTATTACTGTAATTTTATTCTAACTTGATCTGGTTATGTATTATATGTTGATGATGTTACATGTTTTGGCAAATTTTGTTAATTCTTTGGGATTGTTTGATGCATATATAACTTATTTCGATTTATTTATCATTTCACTGTTATATTCATATTGATATGCAAATAAAAATTTGACGAACCTGCATTTATCTAATAATAATGTAAAAGTTCCGAGGTGTCCGAAAACTTTATGCCTCGGCTGTATATGAAATGAATGATATCATAAGTTGCTCTATACATTTGGCTATACAAAGATAGAAAATAAGTTCGAGAATGAAAGATAGAAAGAAAGTGAGAGAAAAAGGATAGAAAGTAAAAGAAATATAAAAATAAAGAAAGAAATGCGTTATTTATTTAAAAAAAAGGAAAACCAATGTTTGCATCACCATAAACAAGTATTTAATGGGTTTGGGAAGCAAAGTGGCGTAAATAATAAGAAAAAATATGTATGGAAGCTACCATATACCGAGAAACCAAAGAAGAAATTCCTTGCCGATTGTTAAAGACAAACAAACACGCAGTGGATCCAAGGATAAAGGGAAAGATGAACAAAAGAAAAATAAGCCAACAAATATGGAAATATAGTTTTAGGAATAACTACTCTCTCGCAAGAAAATTACAGACAAACGGACCTAAGGATAGATCGATAAATAGAGAGACAGTAAGTAGACATAGACTGACTGGTAGGTAAATACAACAATACCAAATACATAGTATGCATTGCCCTATATTCAATAAGGCATTTTACTGATAAATTACCTCTCAAATTGGCCATTAAAAGGTCAAACTCTTAATGCAACAAGAGGGAGAATATTTGACCCTTGACTGGGCATCTCCTGTTCTCCGATCTCCTTCTTCCCTTTCCCCTGCCTCCTATGCCACCGCCTAAGATTTGTGGGCATAATTTTCAAAGTATTCATTTTTTCTTCTACCACCGTATCATAATCGAAAGGACAGGGATCGGTGCGCTAATTAACCTACAGGTAGTTTAGGGGGAATTTCTTACTTGTCTATGAGGTGCCAAGTAGCAGATAAGAGATAAATGGTAGAAATTTAGTAGAATATATATTTGTATAAGCTAAAGATAGTGTGTGTGAGCGATAGCATCGATGGATCATAATCACAGCTTTAACTTGTTACAGTTATGTTTCATCTACAGTCTCTTACAGTTTTGTTAGGTTTTGTCAGTCTTCTTTTTAGCTACTTGGTTTAAGTACTTTGTAGGCAAGTTCACCTCCGCAACTAAATAATTTTAATAACAAACCTCTTTTTTAAACAATTTACGGTAAAGAATCTTAATAAATGAGAATAACAAATTATTAACCCTGCTAATCCATCTTCATTGTGTCAAACGAAATTTTAATCACTAACATTTGGCTAATTTGATCGGGAGATCGTCATGGGGAACTAATGAGGGTATCGTACTCGCTAGTATGAATCTCACCTCACTGTCTCAAGGAAAGATAAATCCTTTGCATTCAATTTTAACTACATCTACTCTTAAACCTTTATTACATTATCAAAATCACTTCAATTTGAACTACTTAAAGATACTTAGTCCTTACTTGGTGCAATCAAAGTCAACACTAAAGGTCTAATCCTTGATTAATTGCCTGTTGTGTGGTAAATACGACTTCTCCTACCTTCTCTTTTCGGTCATCGAATAAAATCTCATAGCAAATAAGTCTTTAGCTCTTAGTTCAATTAAAGGTCAAGCGAAGGCAATTTTGCAAGAATTTTAAGCTAATTGTCTTCAACAGATGGATAAAATCCCAGAATCTATTTATTTGTTTATGGAGTTATTTATTATTTATCTCTTGATTCCTAAAAAATATTGGGCCACTTTGAGTTGTGGAAGATAGTTGTTTAATGGAGTCACATTTCTTGAAACACTTCTTGAGTCATTTGACAAAAATATGAGTAGTCGAACCTGGTCAAAATATTATTACCCTTGTCGTTGTGAGATAATTTTCTATTCCCTCTTGGACAATTTACTACTAATGAAGAGCGGTTGTAATTTGTATTTAAGAGGGAAAAAACAAAAACAACGAGGGAAGAACTTTTTCAAAAAGAGATTTGTAGAAAAAGAAGCTTTGCATCAGTGCAATGTAAACAAAATATGGAATTGTATTCATTAATATATTAAACAAGTACTAACGAGAACATATCCGGCAGGATTTTTAAAGCTGAAAGTTGAAAAAAATTGGGGAATTTAAAAAATGTGAATATATATATATATATATATATATATATATATATATATATATATATATATATATATATATATATATTGAGAGAGAGAGAGAGGGATAGAATGTTGTATGATGTAATATTGCAATTCGACGATAAGAGTTGATTATAATTTATTTTTAATAAGAGCAAAAACCAACAAAGATACCATCATAATTTTTATTAGAGGCTTGTAACGAAAGTGGTAAAGTTAGGTGAAGTTAAAATTCGAGGAGTTGTGGTGACTCTAGGTAGAGCCGATAAGTTTTAATAACTGAAGATAACAACACCCAGTAAAGCCATCCTGTATTGAGGCTTTAATTTTATGCATTCGACTACCTATCCTAGTTACGAACCCTCCAAGTAGTCTCCACTTCAGAATACTCGGGTCTGGGATAAGGTGGGGACGATATTCGTTCGCAATTTTCACTGCAAATTTTACGCATATTTTTTTACCTTCGTTGTTGGTCTTCTGCTTGGTAAAAACAATAACCATTTTTGCTTTATTTTTTTGGCAGAATAATTGACTCTGGACCAATTTGACTCCCTCCCCCCTTATTTGTGTAAGAGGCATGGAGTGCTTGGAATCCTCGCCGGAAGGAAAAACAAGGAGATTTCAAACTCATGAACGTCAGAAGAAGGAGGGTGCAAAAGATCATAAAGGAGCTAGAATATTCAGGATTCGACTAGGACGCAAAAACCCATGGTTGACGATCTGACGCCACCAGAACGCCGAAATCATTAATAATGATCTCAGAGAGTCGATGTGTGCCATTGAAGGGGAGATAGGTGTGGGTGAAAAGCTCAACAGGCTGGTGGTGAATAAGGACATTCACTACCTTTCATACTAGATGAGGAAGGGACAATTCCTGTTCAAAATGATGCAGGAGAAGCGACTCAGACATACCAGGAAGCTGATCAATAAGTTGAAATCCTTTATAGACAGGCACGCTGTTGTTTTTCTAAGATTAGAAGAATTTCTCCCAATACCAGAAGATCAACTCATAGAACAACAGGTAGCTCGCTTTCGCATCCAAGGACGTGTTAAGAGTCATAAATAAACACAAAAAAGGTGACCATACTATCCCACTTCTTCCGTGCGGGACTCCGACGGCAGCATCCGTGGTCTGAGCCAGGAAGTGAAGCCCTGGATTAAACGAGTAGCTGCAGGGACGTCTTATATATGGCAGCAAGACTCTGCGCCCGGCCATACAAGCCGGAACACCCAGGCCTAGAGTTGTATAATTTCCTCGTTCACGCAGCACTTGATATTTGGCCTACCAACTAGTCTGATTGCGACCACCCTGACTTCTTTGTGCTCGGTGCGGTGGAACGAGAGACCAACAAATCCAACTGCAACACAAAGGACCAGCTGAGTGCCACGATTAACAGGGTCTTAAGGGGCCTAAAACGGGAAATAGTCACAAAAGCCTGTGGGCGGTTCCGAGGTCGTTTGGAGGCTCTCATCAACGCAACAGGAAAAGACATCAAGTGAGGTTGACAGAAAAATGTCATTAAGAAAAACTAACCCAAATTTGGGGAATATATCTCAACAAATAAAAACACTATTTTTTCTGCAATCATGAAAAAGAATACCGTCCACACCCTGTACCTTCCACGCATTTTTACTTACCCCAACTTCACCATTCTGTTTATGGAACTCTACTTACTTTTTTATAGTGGTAATGCCCTTGTTGGTTTTCGCTTCTTAGTTTCAAGTAAATAATGTGTTTATAGAGATATGCAAATATTGAAAATATGAAAAGCTCTCCTATAACAACTGTATTTTTGTGTAATGCTTCTTCATGGAGTTAAGTCAATCATGAGGAAAATTGTAATGTAAATATACAGAATATAAATGCCAGATAAGAGGAAAATAAAAAATTATTTTTTGATTTTCCATTTTAGTTTAAAAGGATTATTTGTAGATTTCAATTAGTAAAAATAATAAGAACATAAAAAAACTAGTTTGAAAAAGGTTGATCAATAACCTAAAGAATTAAAGACCGTATAATAACAAAGTATAACAAGTTTAAAGCAATCTATATGAAGTAATTTTAAAAAATACAATGAAGGGAAATTTGATGAAGCATAATTCTAAATAGGAACTTTTCAAGAGCTCCTGGACAAAGGAACCTTTATGGTGAGATCAAAGTTATGATGCAATCCACAGAAGCACTCATTGGAGCATTTTGGATAGCTCCCTAAAGGTCATTTTTCTTGTTAAATTGACTAACATTTGAGTGAACGTCTCTCTTTAGGATCTTCCACAATTTATCTATTGGATTTAGGTCGCAACTGTTGGGAGGGCAGTCCATGATTGAGTCTCCTACAAATCCTGTCCACTCTAGCCAATTCTTAGAGAACTTATAGTTATGGCTGGATCATTATCATCACTGGCTGTCTCATTAATCACGCTAGGAAATCTTTCTCCACAAACTCTCAGTACGCCTTCTAATACATTTTGTCCCATCACCCATTTCGAAAGCTCATAGTGGCCTTTATCCATTAATAGCAGCCCAAATATCAATTCTCCTCTTTGTGTTGCTTGATGAACTGCCTTTCCTGACGTCGACTGACAACGAAGCCTGTTCTTACCCAACCATCTGACCCATCCAGTGACTCTTGATCCTGGGGTCAGTTTTCATTGTGTATAGGCTCATAACAGTCGTTTTCCCTTTTAGTTTTAGGTTCAGGAACGGCTTTTAGGTTTTATTCCTAAAGGTAATAATTTCCTGCAAACGTGACACCTTGTTTTTCTCGAGACAAGAAGGAGCGCCCTTTTCTTTCTTAGCTCTTTGCCATTCTCTTTCCAGTTCGATAACCAAGCTTCAAATCTTTTTAAATTTGCAGAGAAGACTTTCTTCGACCTAATTTTTTTTTTCAATAGTTTTTTTGTACGAGCTTGTTCATGTAAGTTTATAGCTTAATCTGTTGGGCATAAAAAGTACCTTACCAACCCCAGAATTTCGATTAAAGACTATGGCTGTATTGATCCTTTTCATTCACGATCTCGGAGGCTTAGATCGTCTTCTACCGGACCCCATCATTTCTGGTTAATGAGTTTAGCTGAATCGATCTTTTTAATTTTTATTTTTTCTATCTTCTTCTATCTCAGTTATTTTTAAGATTTAGTGCCCCATGTCCTCCTTTAGCCTTTAGAGAGAATATCACCTCCCACTCCTCCTGCTTCCCTTCTAAGAATTACTCAAGTAGTAGTTTACAAATAATATCGATACAACGCGAGATAGGATTATTTCTTCATCATACAGAACCAGTTTCGAGGCTTCTTACTTCATCTCTAATCTGTACAATGAATCGTAAGAGGCTCGATACATAGTTCTTAGGATATGACAACAAAATTATTCCGTACACATATGTCTGCCATAAATGTATTCTTACATACATATGAATGCAACCCTTTCAGTGATCCTGACTGTAATTGTCAATCATTAACCTTGCCACTAATGCGAGATGGCAGGTGGAATGTACGAATCTGTGGGAAATAAATACTCTTATTAGAATGGGAGAGAGAAAGCATCCCGACTTGGAGGCCTCTTCACAAATCATTGTAGAGATGAAATATAAGGGGAGATTTCTCTAAACTAGTTTAGTTAATGAGAAAATACATATCAATTGTTCTAATATTGCTTTCATTATGCCATGAAAAATTTACCTTTACTTTCATTCAATTTCCCACATTCTTTAAGACAAAACTTACAGTACAAAACAGTTCGTTCTTTATGACAAAACTTTGAGTACAAACAACAGTTTGTTCTTTAGAACAGAACTTTATAGATGGAAATGCACGGATTCCTCCAGATGTTAGCTGCAGCCTGGTTTTAGTGCTGCACTTTATACCCTTTTGCAGGGTGTTCGTACATAAAATCAGAACCCCAAATTCTTTGCTGCTTCCAAAGATCCACAAATATGCTTCCATTTTTTGTCTAACTTGAATGTGTGAATTATATTAAGGCTCTACACTTATAAAAACGTTATTTTTCAAATTTCAACATTTTCAAAACTTACAATTGATTCCTTTTTATACGTTTACCTTGTTTCTAAAATTCGAAATTTAGTTCCCTTAATTTCTTTTATCAAAACGAGAAATAAAAAATCTGGTCAGTTTGCTTTTTCTAATCTTGACCAATTTTTCTAATCAGATTTAGCGGTCGTTTTACCCAGTAACAAATTTTCATTCTAAAAAGATAATAATACGATTGTATAAGGTCAAAATCTCTTAGAAAACGATGTTAAAAACAATATAAATGTTTAGGCAAAAGTAACCGCCGTAACTTGCAATGTATTTTGCTTTAAATATGACGGGTATTTTCAAATACAGTCTACTCATACATTCCCTATTTTTATGTAACTCTAATTTATATTTATTTATATTTCCATCGTTAGAATGAATACAGAGGAGTGTATGAAAGATGTAATCTAGAAAATCAACCGAAAGAATTGCGATGAAATCAGAATGTTTGAATGGAGATTCCTAAATCGAGGCCAATAGTTAAGAGAACACGCGAACTAATGAACAAATTTGAGTAAATTGTTCTATACATGTGAAAAGAACTCATGACATAGTAAAGAACTATTTACAAAATCCCTTCCTTTAATTTTACTTACCACTTGGTGCATCATCTTATTTTTTTTAGTTTCAATTTACGTTACACATTCTTTCTAATTCCATTGCATTTCTTACATTCTATTCTTCAAATTACTACTTCCATCCGCTCCTCTCTATTATAAGGATGGATAGAGAAATAAAAATGGAATGCCAGGTTTAGGACAAAATAGATACAAACTTTATGGACACTCAGTAATTTCTTAAGTAGAGGTTTACTTTGTGTTCGCTTTTAATGAAATTTAATTTCCAAAAAAGTTTCCGTTTAATTTCTATCTTCACAATTGGAGTCAGAGAGAGATCCTTTGGGATGAAGTTACAGATTTCTTCGTTGTAACCTTCTCATTTAGCTCCTGTCTATTCTTTCCTCTCTAGTTCCATAACCTGTATTGGATATAGATTCATGAACAGCAATGTTCCCAACATGTTCATTACATGCAATAGTAATCAGATCCATGTGGATGTTAAATGGCATACTGTAGCAGCTGGAATTGACATCAGGCTTCCTCGCAGCAATGTCTGCAACATATATTTAAAAGGTCGGTCCTAATATCTTTAAAATATTCCTTTCTAATATTATTTCTAAATTAGCACCTCTGTCGTTCGTTGTGTGGTAGCTTTATGCTCTGTATCTGGTATTTAGGTCCCCCATAAATATTTTAGGGTAACTTTTACCAAAGATTGTTAATACAGGGTGGGGCAGAGAGGACGGACGTTTTTGAAAAATTCACAAAATTATTAATTTTAGCTTCAAACAAATTTTATTGACATCAATGTGTTCGTATTGAATTAGCATTTGACAAAATCAAGTGTGGAAAACAACATCCATCATGTGGTGTCCGTTTTCATTGATGCATTTCTAAAGGCGTTCTTGGAAGTTGGCTCCTACTCTCTCCAGCATTGCTCTGCTGATTTTGAAGACTTCCACGCGAATAGCTTCCTTCAAATCGTCCAATGTACGGGGATAATGCTCATACACACGTGCTTTGAGGTTTCCCCACAAGAAATAATCACACATGGACAAATCAGGGGACCGAGGGGGCCAAGGAGTGTCAGCAGACCTGGAAATGAGGCGGTCACCGAAGAGAGGGCAAAGAACGTTCATTGATGCTCTGGCTGTGTGGGCCGTCGCCCCATCCTGCTGAAACCACACACGTCGGATACGCATTCGTTTTCTTCGTAATTCTGTCACAAAGAAGTTGTTTATCATCTCGATATAACGCTCTGAGTTCACAGTAACAGCGTTTCCATTATTATCTTTAAAAAAGTAAGGACCAATGACGGCAGCTTTTCCAACAGCACACCAGACTGTCACTCTTGGGCTGTGCAGTGGTCTTTCATGCAGTGCTCTCGGATTTTGAAGAGCCCAATAACGACAGTTCTGTTGATTCACGATGCCATTGAGATGAAAATGAGCTTCATCACTCATTAGCAAAATAAGGTTGTCATTTGCCAAAAAATTGTTTCCATCTTACGTGCGAACTTAAGTAGCTGTTCATAGTCCCCTGGCTGCAGCTGTTGCCCAATGACTAATTTGTAGGGGTGGAAATGCAGTTCTTCATGCAAAATACGCCTTACTGATCGATTATCGATGCCTAGTTCAGTGGAATGCCTATGGGCAGAGCGATTCAGACTCCGCAGCAAAGCTTGTTTAACACATTCCACATTTTCCAGGGTCCGTACCGTTCGTAGGGCCCTAACTCGTCTCTTCGTGTACGAAGTGCATTAACCCAGCGCAAGATTATGTTACGGGTGAAAATAGCCTCATTGGGGGGGAATATTGAAGTAGCGCCGAAATTCACGCTGAACTGCTGTAACAGACTCGTCATTCTTCACGTAACTGTCGTAGGCAAACACTCGATGCTCTATCGTCCATAGCCCAATGGCTTCACCTGAAAAAAAAAGAAAAATAATGCTAAGATACCACGGGTAGAATGGTACCTTCTAGACATATGTCCCTCCCCCTGGGGCTGAGTAATATACATTTCAAAAACATCCGTCCTCTCTGCCCACCCTGTAGTTGTGCAGGGGGATATAGTTTCTACTAGGCGATTGGTACCTTTTAGCAACTATTAATGACATCATTTCTACTTCAATTTAAAGGCAAAGAGTGCCACATACAAGTTGTCGACTTCTGTGTTATTTAGGCCTCTGCTGATTGCAATGGCCGCTCCGTCACGTTGCTCACCTGAAGAGTTAACGTTAATGACGATGTTATTGAACAGTTTCCTTGGTTTTATTTCTGAAATCACTCCGTGTTCAGATATATATATATATAATATCAGGATCGGTCTCTCTGAATATATTTCCGAGGCTAGTTTTACCGATCCAGTCTTGTGTGTTTACATGCAGTTAGCTGAGCTTCTCCTTCTTTCAGCTTCCATTGTTAAATTAGGTTGAAGCTCTCGTGTTTCGTTAGCGTTCTGTCGGGTAGATCTCTTGCTGACTTTTGTTGTACTCCTGAACTTGCCTGATCTAACTTTCTTTATACATCCCTTGGCTGAGAGTGACGTAGTCCCCAGGATAGAGACGCACCTTGTCCTGGAACAACAGTTTTTTACATTTTTGTGATCTTCTTTCTTACCTTGAAAGACCCATTTGCATTTACCTTCTTTTAGTAGCCTAATTAGATCGTTTTGCCTTTTCCTCTTGGTAGTGGGTATTTCTCGTTAACATATATAGCCCAGATTGATATCTAACGCCTACATGAGTCTTTCATTTTTACTTTCTTCCTTGTAGCGGGTTTCTTCTACGTTTCTGTCTTCTTTGTATTTAGTGTTCGTGCGATGCTTAATTCCAGGATTTCGGATGAAATGGGGGTGGTTCTCTTGAAACAACATTTTCTTCATTCCGTTCTTCTTAATCACTGTATTTCATGTAGTTACGATGGTTCCTGGTTTCCTTATATACATGACTTGCGAGTAATATGATTCAAGTCGGAAGTTCCGTGGATATTCTTTGTGATACTATTAGTGTGTTTTATCTTTTTTCATTTGTTTTACGGTGGTTTTGCCACTCTCGCCTATATCGCGTTACTTTTTTTTTATCTTCGTCTTATTATATTTTTCCTTCCTTTCTATTATTTATTGCCTTTTGGGATGCCATAGCCATGGGGTTTGTGTGATCCGTTGCAGTTTATGCAATTTTTGTTGTCTCCTTACAATCTCTCCATTCATTGATTTTGTTTCCACATTCCTAACATATTGTGTCCTCTGTGCCGTTTCTTATTAGGTGGTCTACTATCTTATAGCACTTGAAGCATATTTGCATATGTATATGCTTCTCATGCCTCATATGTTCCGGGGAAATCCTCATGTTGAACATAAGTAGCTCTCGTTGGTTAATTTCGAAGCGTTTCCGTCTTTGCATACACAGTTTTCTACACATATGTATAGTGTCCAAATTTAATGATGTAAATTTTGATTCCTTCGTGATTTCTTTTTTATTTTTCTGTTCATTTCTTCCTTGTCCTGCGATTCCACCCATATATATTCACTTTGTGACATATTACACTCCTGTTTGTTGTTATCTGGGTACGATTTTGAGGCACCAATACAATTTTCTTTAGTGCCCCGAACCCTTCACTTGACAGTAAGTTTTTGCCATCATTCTCTGCGTTGCGGATTCCAATGTTACAACAAGGAGTAACAAAAAGGAAAGAAGGTACCCTAGGAGACCTTACGGTCCATTCAAAGAGGGTACCTTTGGACTAGCAATCGAGCGGGCACAAGGCTGCTCAATTGTTTTGCGTCCCTAAACGGCCACTTTTCAAGACTTTGTCTAGTCTTGACTTGAACTGGTCAACAGATTCACTGTTGACAACTTCCACTGGAAGTGCGTTCCACATACCGCAGATACTGTAAGTGAAAAAATTTCCACACAGATTGCGGTTGTAACGCTTCAGTTCAAGTTTGAAGCCGTGATTGCGCGTTCTGTTCTCACTCAGTGTGAAAATGTCCCGGTAGTCAACATTGTCGAACCCTCGAAGTATTTTGAAAACCTCGATGAGCTGACCACGCAGTCTACGGGTTTCCAACGAGAACAAATCTAATTTCCTTAGTCTATCCTCATAACTTTTATGTCGGATAGAGGGAATCAGCTTGGTTGCCCTGGCTTGTACGCGTTCCAATCTCGCGATGTCCTTTCGAAACGAAGGACTCCAAAATTGTACGGCATACTCCAGGTGCGGTCGGACAAGTGAATTATACAGGCACAGTACAATCTCCTGGTTCCGATAACCAAACTGGCGCTTAATATAGCCTAGCATCCTTTGGGCCTTTTTCTCCGCCTCAATGCACTGTTTCGAGAACTTGAGGTCACTAGTGATAGTAACACCCAAGTCCTTCTCAGTGTCACTCGATTCAAGAGCAGTGCCCTTAAGGATATACTGAGATTGGGGGTTTCTGTGGCCGATATGCATCACTTTGCATTTGCCCACGTTAAAAGGCATTTGCCACGTGTCCGAACACTCCCCAATCTTCCCAAGATCTTCCTGCAGGCGGGCAGTATTTCCATCCTTTGCAACGTTCATACCAAGCTTGGTATCGTCGGCAAATTTGGAAATCTTGGCAACCATGTCACCGTCCATGTCGTTGACGTAGATGATGAATAGTAGTGGTCCCAGGACAGAACCTTGAGGCACCCCGCTAGTAACGGGCACCCACTCAGAACACTGTCCATTTACCACCACCCGTTGCCGTCTGCCACTTAGCCAGTTCTCGATCCAGCCGGCTACCTTTCCGTCTATGCCAAGCGCTCGCACTTTCCGGAGAAGGCAGCGGTGTGGTACCTTATCAAAGGCTTGCTGAAAGTCTAGGTAGACCACATCCACCGCCTTGTCCCGATCGTGCTCACTGAAAACAAAGTGGAAGAATTCTACAAGGTTCGTCAGGCATGACCGTTGCCTTCGGAAGCCGTGCTAGGAACTCCTCAGTAGCAGGTTTGACTCTAAATACGACGTCACTTTGTCCATCATGATGCTTTCCATGAGTTTACCGACTATCGAAGTCAGACTGATAGGTCGGTAGTTCGACGGTTGGTTACGGTCTCCTTTCTTGAAGATAGGAGTCACCTCCGCTTCACGCCAGTCTTTAGGAACGCATTCGGTCCGGATTGACATGTTAAAAATAGCGCACAGATGTCGTGATACTTCATCGCACACTTCTTTCAACACTTTAGGTAGAAACCCGTCCGGTGCAGGGGACTTATTCGTCTTTAGGTCAGCGATCTTTTTCTTTATTTCTCCTTCGGTGAAGTCCATTGCCTCCAGTTTTCTCCCCGAGTAGGAATCCGTTGGCTGGGGAATGGGACCACACTCTTCAGTAAACACTGTAGAGAAGTAGTCGTTAAGGAGGTTAGCATTTTCTGCATCTTAATGCTTTAATGTCCCCTCCTCATTCCTCAAAGGGCCAATCGTTCGACGGATTGGTTTACGGCTGTTTACATATCCAAAGAACTCCTTGGGATTCTCTTTACAGAGTATCGCCACTCGGAGTTCCTCAGACCGCTTAGCCGCCCTTATGCTGGCTTCACTCTCCTGGCTAGCCTCCGGTATTCGTCAAAGTCACCCGAGATCTTCGATTGCCGGTACACATTTCTCTTCTCCCTAAGCAGTTGCCCGATTTCTCGATTAAACCACTTTGGTTGAACAGAAGGCCGACGGGAGCATTTCAGAGGGATAAAACGCGATTGAAGACTCATGAATGTGGTTTTGAAACTGTTCCAAGAGTCTTCAACAGCATCGCACTCTTCTAGCCTCGCGTCAGTCAGTCCCGCGCGTAGACCTGCAAAGTCTGCTCTTCTTACATCGAGTTTCCTTGATTTACTAATTGCAGGCTCTGCCTTGTATGTCGACAATCTTGACGAGTACTACCTTAAGATGTGGGTATTGTGTTTCGCAGATTTTCTCTTTGCTCGTCTTGCTTTCGTGACCAATAGTTCTTAGTGGTACTCGCATGCATTTTAGGGTGTTTCCTGACCCTATTCGAGACTGGTACCCCGTCATCCTGGTTTCGAGCGCCTAGCACTCTTTCTCTTTGTTCCTTCTTCGGAGCTCATGTTGTTTTCTGTATTATTGAGTAGAAGAATACAATGAAAGTCAGTACAAGTGTCCCCTAATTGCTTAACTGCCTATGGTTCCCTATTTCTCTACAAATTTAAGCACTTTACGATCATGCTGCCTATAGGAGAGTATGTTTACTACGTTCAAATTTACCTCTTGATGTCAATGTGTGAATGGAAATTATAAAAACAAATTTAGGCTGGAGGACGGTAGGAAATTTAGTCATTCTTGTTACTTAAAATCAAGAAGCGAAAGCCAACGAGGGCATCTACGCTAGAAAGTTTGTAAGGAGAGATATGTAATTGTAGAGAAATGGCTACATTAAGCATCCCGGAGGGCCAGGAGGATATGTACCTTAAAGTCCTCCCCCCCTCCTTGTGGAGAAAGCCGGAGAGCGAGCCCCATGAGGAGAATCGTGGGAACGGTAGCCGGCGAATAACAGTAACTGCCTACCCTGTTTGATCTCCCCGCTGCCTTGGGCAGTTGGAGCTAACATCTGTTTTAAGGCGACCACATAAGGCCCTTAAACGACGTTCTAACGATCCAATTACCTACGAGAAGCATAAACCCGTGGTTATGTCACAAAAAAAGCGGTGCTAGTCAATAGGCACGCCAAGGAGTGGAGCGTTTGAGAGTCTCTCTAATTAGCAAGCCGACTTAGGCACCTCAGTGCCAAACTCTGCACTTCTCGCTCTCACCAGATGCGAACTCACCATTCGCGCCCCCCTCTGTGGCCTCGCCTCTTTCCCCTTAGATGGTTCGCCTATAAATAAGCCCCGGAAATAAATAGAGAGATGAGAATTCAATAAGAAAGAAGAAGGTTCAGTTCGTGAAAATCGATCCTTCAGCCATACAAGACGATTTCCGTGAGAAACGATAGGATCAGATTGAGAAAATTGATCCCCCCTCCTCGGGCCGAATTAACATAAATCGTCAAGCTTTGTATCAGGGCCATACCGAAGAATCCTTTACAGACTTAGAAGAAGTCTGACTGGAGAAAAGGTAACCCGCTCACACTCAAGTGACTCTCACATCTCAAGCTCCGTAAGAGTGAGAGGAGAAGAACCCAGCCCCAACAAGGTTCCGTTCTTTAATTACGAAAAAAATCTTACCGAATACCCCAAAAGCTAGGTGGACACTCTATATTGAAGAATCAGACACCAAGAGGCGTCAAGATCATTCAGAAGAGGACTCTTTAAGCGAAGAGCACCGTAACTCTTGCCGTCTTCTTAATTTAACCAGAGGCAAGTTTGCAATAAGAAGTGACCTCGCCTCATCTCTCTCCCACCAGACCACCTCTACGAAATTCAGTCATCGGCCATGGCAACACTCCAAAGCGAGAGATAAGCCCTCCAGCGACATCCGGCAATCCCTGATCTCTCTTGTCATATAAGTTAGAAAGAACATTTATATTCATATTGCGATAGTAGGAGTTTAGTACGTCTCGCGTTTTAAGGAAAGTAGAAACCATTGTTCGTGTTCCTCGGTCATATTTGCTAGTAGACGAGAGTACTTTAATTTAATGTTTAACGCTAATCGAATAGGGTCGCTTAAAAAAAAAATACTAATCGGCAATTGGTGTGTTTATGTGTAGCCTATTTGTTTATTTTTGTCATCGTAGACATTGTAATAGGCCTAGATGCCAACCGGATAACTGTTTGTTTGTCATAATTAAGTGTTACATTTAAAAATATATGTTTATTTTGGGATCATTCCTGTGTGTTTCCTCTTATCCTTACGTGTTGAAGTGGCTCTTCTTTAAGAACAAAACAACCAAATTAGCACTCTTAGATTAAAGCCTACTTCATCAAAGAAGTACCTCACGTACCACAAAGCATACCGCGACAAAAGTGGTGTCAAGAGTGGAGTGATCCAAAAGTGGTATTATACGACAGTAATAAATAGCAACAGAAATACCTGCAGGCGTTGAGTTCAGAGGGCACAAAATCCTAGAGGAGTCCAAATTTGTACATTTCAGTACATGTGCATCAGAATTTGTACAGAGTACTGTACTTTGCTTCACTTTTTCATAAAGCTTTGAATATGCCCTCCCTGTGACAGGATTTTACTCCTACAATTTACAGCTCTATTTCTTCCCATCTCTGTCCTCCCTTCTCCCTTTCCCATGCCTAGACCAGACTAAGGGCGAAAGAAGGCATTAAAACCCTTAAAAACATTTCAATGGAGTAGTTGGTACGTCATTCAAAAGTATAGATCCCCACTGCGATAAGTTAGCCAGAGCTAGCCTATTCTATGCGGCGATAGACTTCTGACGCCTAGGTGTCGTCTTTAATCTCAGAGAACGCAGGCATAAAACATCAGCGTATGTAAGGAACTGGCCGCCTATTGGAGGGCAGTGCTAGAATAACCCCCGCGGGGGTAGTAGCTCCCACACACGTCATCAGCACACATCCAATCCCAACACCCTTATCATTTTCTTTCGCATCTTCACAGCAAAACATAGCCACTCTCCCTCCCCTCTATTGCAGAACACTTCCGGTCGGTTACTTATATCACCTATGAGTGAATCATATCAATATACAACATAAGCATTGGCGCACTTAAATTTTTAATATATTTCGTGCTTTCGTCTGGTTATAAAACTAACAGGAATCTCAGTAAACAAATAATGCTAATCTTTCCTGCAATCAACTTCGTTGTTTGAAGGCCGCTTTTGGACAAAGGCAACCTTGCTTCGTCAACAGAAGGGGTGTCATCCTCCATCAAGATAATGCCCATCTTCACACAGCTCGAATGACCAAAGATCTCTTGGAGGAGCTCGGGTGGGCAATAATGCTTCATCCTCCAAATTCTCCTGACTTTGCTCCTTTTGATTAGTAGTAGTTTAGGGGATTACAGAACCATTTTGGATGGTCTTAGGTTGACATCAAAACAAGAGGTTGAAAACAAGTTTGATTCAAATTTTGTATCAAAACCGAAGGAATTTTACAAGCGTGGCATTTATAAGGTTGTTGGCAAATAGAATTAGGTTCTAGAAAGAAATGTAGGTTATGTTTATGTTGAAAGATTGCCATAGTGAGGAGGTTTTTATTTTCATTTTTATTGTATAACCTAAAATCGGACATTAGTTTCGGACATAGCTTCCCTATGTCGCCGGAACCACTGAGGTGGGTGGCGTATACATTAAAACATCATTTATCTAAAAAAAGATATATTAAAACCAAAATGTAAAACCGCCTGCTTGCAATTCTGGCCTCCCACAAAACCAACCAAGTACTGTTTCTGCTCTCCAGGTCCATAATAATTATAAAGAAATTTTAAAATTCACCCAATGCACATATTTTAAATACAAATATTTCCTAAATCATGATATACTAAAGGTGCGGTTGCATTACATTGTGTCCACTAGTTGAAAGGTTATCACATTATTAAAATCCTTAAAAAGTAATGAACTCATCATCCATTAAAAGGGAATTGCAACACAGGCGTCTTGGATTTGCCTGTGTGAAGTAGCGAACAATAGCCTCTGTGCTGACAGAAAGCAAACTGTGCAATGAACTGCCCTCATCTTTAAACCTGCCAACCTTTCCTTAGATATGTTTAACCGTAAATGAGTTTTAAGGCGTCTTAGAACAGACAGTGTTCTCTGCCTCGGCTAACCCTACTAGAGAGAATCCCTCCACCAGGACAAGCTGCTCGATATTTGGGAAGAAGTCTTCGTCAGCATATGGCACTGAATGAAGCAAATTTTCTCCAGCTTAGCCTTCATTCTGTGTTAACCAGAAGTTCTTCCAGCCTTCAAGCTTCTCTAAAATAAATTCAAGAATCATTGTGCTAACATAACAATTTCCAAGTTTGAATTCTAAAATGAATCTGCAAACACCTGATATAAATCGAGGGTAACGACGTTTTTATTTTTACAATGTTAAAACGTAAAGAAAACATGGATTCTATTTTCTGTTTTTCGCTATGTAATAAAAAATATGTAAACTGTAGGCAACATCAAGAATTTTCGTACCACCAAATTCTATGTTCACAATAAAGTGAAATTTACATTTGAATCGAATTACTACTGTATGATACCACATACCATGGTACAAGCAGCAATTATTTAGAATTATTAAATTAAAATATTCTATGATGTAAGAGGGGTTTTTTAGGGGTAAATTATACTTCATCTTAATCAGTAAGTTTCAGTTTCATGCATTATACTTTTGATTTTACACAAATGTATGTAAGCAGAGCGACATTGTCACTAGTTGCCAGTCAGGCTATAACTAAATATGGAAACTTTTAGGGCAACTTACGGACACCTTGACCCACTATGGCCATCCTGAGGATCAATTAAATTAATTCAAACAGAGTTTATAAGCCGCTAACTTTCATTTCTCAGCACAAAACACACTACACCTCTAACAATTCAAGAGTTTGAAATCCACCTTACCGCCGTAAAGTCACACACTGATCAACAAACCCAATTGGATCACACATTGGACTCATGTGGATGCCCCAACTGGAACTGGAACTGGGAGATCGGACCTAAGTGCGACCCATCTGGGTTACCTATATGAAACCCGTGTGGACTAGCCCATCTAGTCTACCCATGTGAGTTCCATCTGAAAATATTGATAAACCTAGTTTAGTCCCAGGTTTGAAATCTATGCGGGTCCAATGTGGAAACGAGCTAGATGCGTTGGCCTGGATGGAGTTCCCCAGGTGGGTTGCATCTGAATCCCATTGACAAATCCAGCTCTACCCTATTCCCATCAATCCCGGTAACCCATTTTCGACCTATATCGGTGCGTTTGCAGGGGCGCTATAATGAACAAAGGCTCTCTTCAGTGTTGCTTCTCAATATATAGAACCGTGGGGGAGGGGGTCAAACCAGCTACAATTGAATCCAGGAAAATCATCTTCAATTATAGCAGAATTTTCACAAGCCATTCTGAAAATTGGACTGGAAATAAACATTTCAAAGACGAAAATAATGGTTGAGAGTACTTCAGCGAATTAAACAGTTTCAATGCAGGGAAGGCATTACCCGACAAGGGAAGGGGGCATGTGTGTGCTATTACACTTGGTATGCCAAGGGGTGACACACTATCCCGTACCTAGTGCCACGGGTAATCTGAAACTGGGCGGAGACAAGCGGGGCTATATTTCTTTTAAGCATCTAATCTTCCTTTACCTTTTTGTTTGCCCTTTCCATACAAGTCCCTCCTTCGCTATTTTCCCTGTCTTCGAGTAACTTTTCAGGCTAGAAGCCTACCATTATGGCCTATATTTGGGGCTGAAGTCTACCCATATCGTGTTGGGCCCGTGTCATAAAAGGTGGACTAAATCCGGATAAGATGGTGGGGGGAAGGGCTGCAGAGCTGAGAGGCCACTCCACACGGAAAAACTTTTCGTGGTTTTGATGAAAGCCACCTAACATTATGGGAATGTGGTTTAGGATGATGATTATGATGTTGAATTGAACATCGAAGCTTAGAAATGTTAAATAAAACATATACTTAGGAGAACTTGTGATTCTTGATGGGATCATGTGAAAGGAAATTAATAGAAAAACCAAAATACGTTGGAAAGCTTCGCTACATCTTCAGAAAGGACATGACTCAATGCTTAAAATAGAAACTATTTGATCAATTCATCTTACCACTTTTAAGTGACGGACATGACACTTGGACAGTGAACACAAAAATTAACAAACATGCAAAAACATACGACAAATCTAAGAAACATTAAACGATTCATGCTAGGAATAAGCCGCAGGAACCATTAGAATACATTGAAATTAGGTGGGCGACAGATATTGTAAAAATGTTTAAAAAAATAAAAGTTATAAAGTGAAAAGAGGTAAGACATATTGATAGACGATTGGCATAAATCTTGAATTTCTACGTAATGCTCATATTTTTTTATCTGGATGGAAATTACTTTGAGGCTTAAGGGAGGCGTTGGGATCAAATCCTCTCTCTTCCTGTAAACGTCCATGACATGATGCAACTTCCCGAGTAGCAGATGCCTTTCACAACATGATGCAATCCGTAACATTATTTTTTATGAATTTACTGAACTTATCTCCAAAGAACTGTTACTTTTAGAAATTACCTAATTACCCCCAAGAAACGGGTTCATTACAACAGTTTGAGAACCACGGCCATAGCAGAAGGCCGTTTACTTTAAGGAATGTCGAAGGTCAAAGAAGTTCCTCAAGCTATTCGACAGCAATAATTAAACTTCATTCAGATGGATAATCCTATAAGACCACAGGCTCTTCTGGCTAAATTGAACGGTTTGCATAAAAGACCTACCCCCCGTAATATCTCAGCATAAAATATTTTTTTTGAAAATTAAACAATTATCAACTATGTATATTATGTATGGGAGATAGCAGTTTACCCAAAGTAGCCACCCTAAGCTTTCACCACGTCCTTAAGACGTCTCAGAAAATTGACGCATGCGCTCTTTATTGTCTCTCTGTGAAGATTTTCGAACGTCTTCCTGATCACGACCCCCAGCCTTGCCTTGGTATTAAAGGCAAATCGGTTGGTGTCTTTCTAAATCACGTCCCACACATAAAAATCCATGGGATTACAATATGAGGATCTAGAAGGCCAGAAATTGGGGCTGGTGAAGTAGAGGAAATTCTCAGACAACCACTTCTGACTCTTTCGAGATGTATGGCCTTCCAGCAGCAACTCTCTCCAGCTAAGGTTTGACACTCCCCAGCAGTTCCACATGGCCGTCTAAATTGAGCCTAAAACCCTGTTCAAAGATGTGGGGCGGCATGGTATCACCCTTACTGGAAACACACCAACAGACCTTCACGATTTAAAGGAACTTTGTCTTCATGATACGTGGAAAGTCGTAGGGATTATAGGCGAGACACCTGTTGTTCTAAGTGTTGTGCAACTGGTCCTGGCAGAAGTTTTATTTTCATCTGAAAAGAACCAGGTCTCCTCAGCTCAACAGAATGCTTCAATTTTTTCAGGAGATTCTTTGACTACGTCAAACGGTTTTCCTTGACCATGGCTGTCGAAATTTGTCCTTTGCCTATCTTGTACGTGTGGTACCGAAGGTCCTCATTCAGAGTCAGCTTCAAGGTGGCGACTCCAAAAACCCATCTCTCTCGCCAAAGCCCGAATTCTCTTGCTCTGGTTTTCCAACACCTTGTCATAGAGTTGTTGGATGAATTCTGGCGTGCAGATGCAGTTAGAACGCTTGCTGTATTTCTCTCTGCTGGTCATGCTTCCTTAGTCTCCGTTGAGAACAGCCCATGTTACGTCTTACAGCATTTACAGTCTTAATAGAACATTGAACACCAATTATAATGTCGGCATTTTGATACCCTGCGCTAATCATCATCATGCAGGTAACACTTTTACAATCTTCAGATGGCTTCCATTTCTCCATGTCAGCTAACTTATTCTCAACTAAAACTTTATATTAAATGCTATCTAAGGCCATTAACCGTACCCCAATACATCAATATGTTTCTGAAAAATCGAGACAATAATATCGTAAAATTTAGTCGGAGGGCCTTTTATTTCTGAGCGAGTTCAAGTTCTTTGTGAAACTGGAGGTTCTATAATTCAAAAGCATCGCGAGTATATTCTCGCAAAATTAACGATCGGTCTCGATATTGAATGCTTCTAAAGCGAAAGAATAATTAAATGGTTATTATGAAAGATCTACAAAGCAATCTGGAATTGTCAGGGAATAAAGTGAATAAAGGAACTATTAGTAGAGAGCTCCATTTTAATGCTCTGCATTCTTTTACTCCCCGCTAAACTCCACTTCTTAATAAAAAGCATGCCAGAGATCATCTTTAAAAGGTAAGTGAATTTTGGAACAATGCTTTATGATTAAATGAGACTAAAATACAACTTTTCTGCCAAAATAATGCTTGGTATTTTGGAGGGCAGAAGGAACTGCCTATGATCGTAAGCATCCCTCATGGTTTTTGGCTGCCCAACATGGCACAGGATCACACCATATCACTAATAGGAAAATGGTGGCACGTATCGAAAGATACTGCAGGAAAAACTGTTCGCAAGTGCGAAAATATTTTACGGTCGACATCAATGGATATTTCATCAGGACAGCGATCCTAAGCATACGGCCAAGTCAAGCACCAGACCTCTATCTTATTGAGCATTTGCGGCGAATACTGAAGGCTACAATCTTAAAGAGAAACTTACAGAACGTTGCGTCTTTGAGGAAGATTTGCGAAGAAGAGTGGAACAAAATATAAAGAATTGATTGGGAAAGCTAATATCAACCTATGAGAATCATCTTCGTGCTATTTTTGCAAACAAAGTTTATGCCACGAAATATTCAATGAATTAAATTATGATTGGTTGAATACTTTTGTTACCTGCTAAATTTTTATTATTAGAAATTGTTTTTATATACAGAAGTATTTGTGTATTTTTTTTCTGTTGAATATTTTTAGTGAGTTTCCTTTTTGTGTCACCTCACTCTAGCCCTGCAGGAAAATGAGTGCTCATCCCTTATGGTCAAGAAGAATTCCACGATCTCAGGTTAATGTCAGAAAACAATACTAGCCCTCTTCCAACAAAGCCTGGCCCCTCATACCTGCAGGCTCATAAACGGTTGTCATTTTAATCATAATGTGAATTTCATTATCCGTTCAAGATAGGTTTCGTCCACGAATACGAGAAACTAGTTGCACAATTTACCTACGAACCTACAACACAATCATTTGCAACAACTTCAACACCAACAAGACTACAAAAACAACGAGAAGTCGCAGTAAAAGACATTACGAATATTTTACGAGGGGCGGTCAATAAGTTTTGCAATTAAGATATAAGGAAACGAGATATGAGGAAAAGTGTTTTATTATTTTTTAATATAACTACCCTCGACTACAATGCACTTGCGCCACTTGTCCCTGAGGCTTCGAATTCCCGACAACCAGAAATCTCCCGACTGCTGTTCAATCCACCCCTGGACGGTGAGCTGGACATCTTCATCGTCCCCAAACCGGCGTCCACGCAGTGCAGCCTTGAGCTGGCGGAATAAAAAGTAGTTGCTAGGGGCCAGATCTGGACTGTAGGGGGGATGGTTGAGCTCCTCGAATCCGCACTCGCGCAGGGCAGCTTGTTCAACTCTGGCCTTGTGGACTTTGACGACGTTGAAGTCGATGATGGGGCGTGAGGTTTCTAGGGACCCAACGGGCAGAGACCTTGGTCATGGCTAAATTGTCGTGGATGATGTTGATAACACTTCCATGTGATATTCTAAGTTCTCGTTCAATTTCTTCGACCTTCACCCGTCGATTTTCGAGGATCATCCTCTCCACACGGGCCACATTGTCCTCGTTGACACGTCTGACGGTCGTCCTGGACGGGCTCATCTTCAAGGGACTCACGACCATGGCGGAACTCCCTATTCCAGCGAAAATTGGTTGCATAAGAAGGGGCGGTGTTGGTGTACACTACAATCATGCGTTCATGGATCTCTTTTGCATTCTTGCCTTCCTTGTTCAAAAATTTGATCAGTGCGCGGTGCTTAACCTTCTCCATTGTTGAAAAATTTGTGACTGACGATCTGCGATCAGCTACTGCACCTTAAATAGACGAGGCAGGAGCGTGCGGCTGCAGGTCCTGACTTTTCATAACTCGTCCTAACACCCCCACAAACAGCCATCCCCTTTCCTCTGTTTTGCCCTACCGATTCGCAAAACTTATTGACCTCCCCTCGTACCACCGAAAGTTTCACTCACAAATAATTTTATATTTTATGCATGGAAGACACTGTGTGAAAGCAATGAAAAGGGAAAAATTTACAGTACCAAGTTATTATATAAAATTAATTTCTTGGAAGGAGGGTTAGGATCATTTTAACATTGCTTTCCAACTCAAGATTGGAAGAGTAATATGTTAAAGGGATTTCAAATAAGAAGCAATATGATAGAGTTCACATTGGAGGAGATGCGTTAAATGGACATCAGATTGGACGCATTATGTCAAAGTAATTTCAAATAGGAAGCAATATTTTAAAGAGATGTCAAATGAGAAGCAAAATGTTAAAGTCATTTAAAATGAGAAACACTATGTTAAATTAATTTTAAATCGGAAGAATATGTTATAGTGATTCTAAATGTGATGCAATATGTTAGATTTCAGATTTGATGCAATGTGTTAAATTTTAGATTGGAAGCAATACTTTATTGTGATATCAAAATCATAGCAATATGGTAAAGTAATATCGAATGGGAAGAACAAAGATAACTTGATTGCTTTTAAATTGGAAAAATGTTGAACTAATTTGAAATTGGAAGCAATATGTTTATATGTTAAAGTAATTTAAAATAAGAAGACATATGTTACGGTGATTTGAAATGGGAGCAATCTGTTACAGTGATTTCCAATTGTAATCAATATGTTTATGTGATGCTAAAAAGGAAGCAATATGTGAAAATGATTAAAAATGGAAAGTGAACTGTTCAAGTGAATTCAGCTTCAAGCAAAACGTTAAAGAGATTTGACATGGGAAGCCATATGTTAAAGTGATTTCAAATGGGATTTAATCTTTTAAAATTCTTTAAAATGTGAAGCACTTTATCAAAATTACTTTAAATAGGAAACAATATATTATGATTATTTCTAATTGGAAGCAATTTGTTAGGGGGATTTTAGATTGGAAGCTATATGTTAAAATGCTTTCAGTTTGGAGGCAAAATTTTCAAGTGGTTCCCAATTGCAAGCACTATGTTAGTGATACCAGATTGGAAACAATATATTAGAGTGATTTCAAATGAGTAGTAGTCTGAAAAAATGGTTTCGCATGGGACGCAATAAGTTAAAATGATTTCAAAGTTGATGTGATATTTTAAAATTCTTTCAAATGTGAAGCAATCTGTTTAACTAATTTCAAATTGAAAGCAGTATTTTAAAAGGATTCAAATAGAAATGAAGATGTTAAAGTCATTTCAGAGTGGAAGCAATACCTTAAATGAATTTCAAATGGGAAGCAATATATTTATGATTTCAGATTGGAAGCAATATCATAAAGTGATTTCAAATAGGTTAAGGTGATTTTGAATGGAAATAAATGTGTTTAAGTGATTTAAAATAGGAAACAATGAGTTAAATTGATTTAAAATCAGAAACAATATAGTAAACTTATTTCAAATGTGAAGCAATATGTTAAAGTAATTTTAAAAGGTGCAATATCCTAAAATCATTTCAAATCGGAAGCAATACATTAAAGTGATTTCAAATGTAAAGCAATATGTTAAGGTGACTTCAAATGGGAGGCAATATGTTAAAGTGATTTAAAAACTGAATCAATATGTTAAAATAAATTCAAATAGGAAGCAATATGATAAAGTGATTTCAGCTTGGACATAATATATTACTGATTTCAACTTGGAAGCAATATAATAAAATAATTTCAAATTAGAAGCCATATGTTGAGGTAATTTCATATTGGAAACAATATTTAAATGATTAAAAAAGGGAAGCAATATGTTAAAGTGATTTTAGATTAGAAGCTATATGTTAAAATTGATTTCAGTTTAAACGCATTATTTTAAAGTGATTTCAAATTGTAAAATAATAAGAGAACCAAGCCAGCAAAAGAGCGTGGGGTATATTTCAGGGCTGGCCTATTTTCATAAACTTCCTATACATTTAAAGTGGGACTCCAGCTGATTGTTAAATATATTTTTGGAAACGATTCCATAAATTCGCCAGTTTATGCCTAAAGTAATTCTTAGCTATATTAGTCAAAAATCATATTTTCAACCTATAACCGTGATATCTTGTTCTTTCGCACACGAAAACTTGAAAACTTGAAGAAAGAAGCTTCTTTCACGTTATAAAAACTGTGCAAAGCCAGGATAAGTTTCTCCTTTAATCTTGTTGTCTCAAGTGACTGAGAAATTAGAACTTTCAAACCATTTTCGTACGGTTTATTGTATAGCCCTAGAATCATCATGGTCGCGCTTCTTTGCAACCTTTCCAACATTGATATGTTTCTTCGCCAATAAGAAGCCCAGAACTGCAAGGCATATTCCAGATGCTTCAACAAATGCTAAAGAGATTTAAGATTGGAAGCCAAATGTGGAGGAGATTTCAGATTTAAGCAATATTATTAAAGTGATTTCACGTGGGAAGAAAATTATTATGTATTTTCTGATTGGAATCAATATGTTAGTGATTTCAAATTGAAAGCAATATGCTCAACTGATTTCAGATTTGAAGCAAAATTTTAAAGAGATTTCAAATGAGAAGCAATATGTTAAAGTGATTTAATATGACAAGCAATATTTTAAATTAATTCCAATTGGAAGCAATATGTTAATGATTTATAATTGGAAACAATATGTTAATGTGATTTTAAGTTAGAAGCCTTATGAAAAAGTGATTTTAAATGTGAAACAATAAGTTAAAGTGATTTCTCATGGAAGGCAATATGATAAAGTGATTTCAAATGTGAAACAATTAGTTAAAGTGATTTCACATGGAAAGCAACATGTTAAAGTGATTTCAAATGGAATGAAATATGTTAAAAAAATTATTTGAGATTTGAATTGTAAAGTGGAATGAAGATGTTAAAGCGATTTCAAATTAGAGGCAATATCTTAAAGTAATTTCAGATTTTAAGCAATAGGTATGTTAAAGTGATTTCAGATTGGAAGCCAGATGTTAAAAGTTTTAAATGGGAAGTAATAAGGTAAATTGATTTAAAATGGTATGCGAATAGTTAAATTGAATACAAAATAGAAGCAATATGTCAGTTATTTCGATTGGGAAGCACTATTTTAAAGTGATTTTTGATTGAAAAGAGTATATGAGTGAATTCAAATTTTAAGCAATGTGTTAGTGATTTCAAATGGGAATCAATATGTTTAAGTAATTTAGATAAGAATCAATATGCCTATTTGAAGTAATATTTTATAGTGATATCAAATTGCAACCAATATGCCAAAGTGATTTCAAATGTGAACCAATATTTTAAAGTCATTTTATATTGGAAGCAATATGTTAAAGTGATTTCAAATCGAAGCAATATTTTAAAATTATTTCAGATTGAAAGTTATATTTTATAGTGACATCAGATTGGAAACAATATGTGAAAACGATTTCAAATGTGAACCAATATTTTAAAGCGATTTCAAATGGGGAGCAAGATGTTAAAGTAATTTCATATTGGAAGCAATATGTTAAAGTGATTTCAAATGTGAAACACTATGGTAAATTCATTTCAAATTTGGAACAATATCTTAAATGATTTCAAATAGGAAGCAATCTTTTTATGTGGTATCAAATGGGAAATAATATGTTAAAATGATTTCAAATGCGAACCAATATTTTAAAGTGATTTCATATCGGAAACAATGTGTTAAATGGAATTAAAATGAGAATCAATATATTAAATTGATTTCATATGATAATCAATCTGTCAAATCGCTTTCTGGCTGGAAGCAATATATTCAAGCGAATTCAAATGAAAAGGAATATTTTAAGTGATTTCAAATTGGAAGCAATATGTTAAGGCGAATTTAAATGAGAAGCCATATTATGAACAATATTTTCTCTATGTGTCTTCTGATTGGGATACGGCACTTTCGTCTAAAGCCTTTTGGTCTAAAGAACCTTTGTCTAAAAAACTTTTGTCTAAAAGAACTTTGGTCTAAAGACACTTTGGTCGAAATGAACTTTGGTCTAAAGGGACTTACGTTAAAAAGTACATTCCTTGAGCTGTAAATTTGTGCATATATGTATTCTGCATAATGTATATAGATACGAGTATATATATATAAATACTTAAATGAATTTAATTTGAGCTGAAATTTTCTTTTTAAATTTTAAATTTTCTAAGCATTTTTATATGATTTTGTGATTACATAATTACCTTAGCTTTGAACGTTATTTATATATATTCAATAAAAAAGGGTTTTCATATAAGGACACGTAGAAACCCCTTTTAAACCATAATTTTTAACATTGTTGATTGATATTAAATCATAAAAACTGACATCTTAAAAGAAAATAAGAAGGGGGGATTTTGGCTACTTTTAACGGAAATTGCAACACTGTGTTATGGATAGTATCCTATTTACTACACAATCCCGTAGAAAAAGCAATAAATATATTAAAATCAAATAGGCAGCCAAAATATTTATATATTTTTATAAATTATTATTAACACAAGCAAGTATTCTATACACATGCTTTACTTACATGTATTGCGTAATACATGTAAGTACAGCATGTGTGCAATTCACGTACACACGTGTACATGTCAGTAGATGTTTGTTCAACGTAATTTATATTTGAAGGGCATAAAAATCCATCCCCTTCCTCACTACCCCTTATAGGCTTCTGTCATGGGAAAGTCTGAGAGGGGGAAGGGGGATTTGTGGATTATTTTAAATATAAGAAAATTATGAATTGTAAACAAGACTTTTCTATAGTGGGGAGGGGGGGGAGGATGGACTCACGAGAAAGTAGTTTTTCCAAATAGGCTTTTAATTCAACTTCCTTTTGGAAAAATTTCCAAGTTAGTTTAAAAAATATTCGAGATGACAATCAAAAGATTAGTGATCTCGTCCAGATGAGGGGTCAAATATGAGAAGATTAGAACTTAGTGTGTAATTAGCATAAGAGTATAGTCGGTCAAAATTCTTTCTCCGAAAGTTCAACACGCCCTGTTCACCTGCCTGTTCATAATTAGTGTCATTATTATCTTGTCGAGTACCACTCGAAGTCCACACCAGTAGCAGGCTCAGTCAAAATAACATCTGAATCTTGTGTTTACTCGCATAAATAGTTGATTTCTAAATTTGATTATCTCTTTGACCCATAATAGATTGTGATATCAGTTTTGTGAAAACCAAAAGATGAAAGGATAAATTGTGTCCTAATGGATATTATTACTCAAAGAATAATTCAACAAAATGTGTAAGCTATTGGCCTTGTGAAGATCGTAAGTGTTCTAGTCGTCTTGTGTTAAGCCAAAATAAAGTAATTAAATGTTCAGATCATGCTCATGTGGGCAGTAGTACCAAATTCATGTTTTCAAAGCAATGAACACTATTCAAGAAAACGCTAAAACAACGTCTGAACCTCCGGATGCGATTATTTCTGAAGTAATAAGCAAAGTGCCTGAGTGTTCCCAAAGTGTTCTTCCTTCAAATGCAAGTATAACCAGAAATATTAGTAAATTAAGAAACAAAATGCTCCCTAAACTCCCTACAACATTTAATGAAGTGAACCTACAAAGTAGATTTAGCACAACTATTCAAGGTGAAAACTGGCTAATTTATGATAGCAAAAAGGATGATGAGGAACGATTTCTAATGTTTGCAGCACCTTCCGCTTTACGAATACTAGATTCCCCTAAACACTGGTATGCTGATGGAACGTTTGAAACGACATATAATTATTTATCAAACCTATACTACTCATTCTGACATCCATCTGGAAATTCCTTTTCTTATTTTTTTGTTTTTTACCAAACCATACAGAAGAAATTTACTTTAAAATTGAAGTATCAGATGTAAGTGTTGATTTTGAAATGGCTGCGGGGTTTTTTTTCATTTTTGCCAATCTACTTGGATAAAACTTTAAAAGTTGGGTCTTTTTTGCCTTTCTAATAATGATAAGGAATTTTCCCTATTTTTCAGAAAGGTTAACGCTTTAGCATTTCTGCCTGTTGCTGATGTCCCAAAAGGACTCGAACTTTTGCAACAAAGTATACCTGAGGAAGCTCTTACCTTCATTAAATATATTGAATAAATTTATATCTTAATGAAGCTTAGAACAAACGGAAGACGCGCTAAACCTTTGTTCCCCCCACCCAAATGGAATGTTTATGAACTGACTCTACAGGGTTCCCCTCGTACAACTAACTCTATGGGAAGGTTGGCATGGAAGATTTGGTGTCTTAGTGCGAGCCAATCAAATCAATATTATGTTATTGATGCTTTGAGGAAAGAAGAAAATGTAAATAGGACGAGAATATCACAGATTGAATTAGAAGTAAGCTCGGAGAAGAAAAACTCCGATGCTGAAAGAAAAGAGAGATGAATCATGAATATTGTGACAGATTACAGCAATCGTTCTATGGAGAATTACCTGGTTTTATTCTGAATGTGTTTTTTTTAAATTAGAAAACTTTGTTAATTTCATTAAAAAGGAATACATTTAAGATGATACTATTTTTTGGTATAAAATACCTAGCTGGAAGACCTTTTAGACGAAAGTTCCTTAGACGACAGTGTCGTAGAATGGACTCTCGACGATATACCATATATAACTATTCGTTGAGGGAACTTCTTTAATTATCTTTAGAGTGCGTGTGATGTCTGGCGGGCCGATATTATGTATCTTCGATATGCTTAAGAAGTGGAACTGAGCTCAAGGATAATAATATTGCTATCATTAATAAAATAGAGTTTTATTAATAATAACTATCAACAAACACAAAACGGAAAATATTTACATAAACAGAGAATGGAAAGGGTCGTGGGGGCTCGGGTTAATCCGAGGATTAAAGGATTTAAAAAGGTAAAACAAATATAGAGTTAAAGGGATGGGATGGTTCGCTAAACCATTTAAAGCACAGGATAGAATTGACAAAAGGGTTCAATACTCAAAGGTAACGTTCGGCTTACGTAACTTTATACGAGTGGTGCAGTGGAAGGCGACGTGAAGGAATTTTCGGTCCGCTGGCGAGTTCCAGCCGAAGGGAAGGGGGAAATAAAATGATCCTGACGTGGCGTCTTGCGAATAAGAACCGTTTCTCGACGAACGGCTTGAAGAACAATGGCTGTTCTACGTTGTTCTCTTCTGAACAACCGGGGGGGGTGAGAACCGTCTCTTGTTTACGGGCTCAAGAACAAATGGCTGTTCTAATGTTGTTCTCCTTTGAACAACAAGGGGGAAGGGTGAGAACCGTTTCTTGGCGAAGGGCTCAAAAGAACAATGGCTGTTCTACGTTGTTCTCTTTCTGAAAAACAGGGGGGGTGAGAACCGTCTCTTGTCTACGAGCTCAAGAACAATGGCTGTTTTAATGTTGTTCTCCTCTGAACAACAAGGGGGAAGGTGAGAACCGTTTCTTGGCGAAGGGCTCAAAAGAACAATGGCTGTTCTACGTTGTTCTCTTTCTGAACAACGAGGGGGAAGCCTTGAGGACTTGGCGTCACGAAAGGCTCGAACCTTTGGCACTCAAGGGATATTATCCTCCTTCTGGACAAGTGATGGTGAATCTCGAGGTCGAGGTCCCTTGGCGCACAAAGTGAGAGAGGGTCGTGGTGATGTTTCGCGACGAAAATCTGGATCTCCAATCTGATCTTAGTGGTAAAGTTTCCATCTAAATAGTCGAGACACTCCCTTGGCGTGGGGGACAATGGAGTGGGAGCTTCGAGGGAATGCACAGCCGAGCCTGGGAACAATGCCTTATCTGCCCATTAACCTAACTCAATCTGGCGAGGTCGGCGTATGGGGGCGAACGGGTGGACGATAACCTCCTTGTTTAAACATTGACATCCGGTGGCTGCGATAAAGCGCCAAGCTTCGAAGCGAAGATGCACGTGGGAGCATCGTGGTTTTAAATAATATGTGATAGGGATTGAAACTAACGCTGCTCTACCCGTTCTATCACAGACAGTTCCTTTAGACCAAAGTTCCTTTAGAATAAAGTTCCTTTAGACCAAAGTTCCTTTAGAATAAAGTTCCTTTAGACCAAAGTTCCTTTAGACTAAAGTTTTTAGACCAAAGTTCCCTTAGACCAAAGTTTTTAGACGAAAGATCTTTAGACAAAAGTTCCCCAATCCCTCTGATTGTACTTAAGATAACAGAAAGTACAAAATAAAATAACATAGGTTTGGATATGTAAGGTTACATGTTAACATAAAATTATACATAGTAATTTATAAAAAAATATGAAAAAATTGAAAGAAAGGTGAAATTGTTGTTTTTGTTAAGGAAACAGTTAAAGGGATGTGAAGTGCTTTGCTATGATGTGTTATTGATTTTTTAGGACTATATTCCACGCCTAAAATATGATTTTCCATTAGTTTTATTTTCTTGCGATTGACATGGAAGAAGTAAATCAGGGACACTGCATACAAAAATGCCCCCGTGTTAACGAAGTTTCTCTTCTCATTCTTGACCCCGACATTAGATAATAAACATGAATGGATTCTTAGGTCCTATACCCCTCCTTGATATCTTCATCTCTAGTAGAAGAGCGCGTCCTCCCAAACTATCGTGCCCATCTCTTTCCTTCCTTACGACTATGCCCGAGTCAAAGAGCTAAATTTCCAAACTTAGTTTCTATTTCATCTCCCACGTAATCAATTTTACAAAACACACGTGCATTTAGATGTTGAAATAACGCCACCCCCCTACGTACACATAATGTAAACTTTCCCAAGATTTTCTCTCGTAGTAATTCCCACACAAGCGAATTTTATGATAATAAACACGAGAAACTCCAAGATCAGGGTCAGGTTGCGTGAGTATGCGTGTTTGTGTCATAGTGTGTGGGCGGACTTCAGTACTTGCGGTGCGTGCGTGCTTGCGTTGAGGTGTGTGTGTGTGTGTGTCATTTGAAATCACCGTATGTGCGGTTGAGTAACTTTATTCAGTGAACACTTGACCAGTTTGAGTATGTGTATGGTCGAGGAATTTTCGTATGAGCTTGCGTTCTTGAATAGTTCGCGCGTGTGCATGCTGGGATTATATGTACGGGTTTGAGTAGTTTGCTTGTGAGCATAAGTTCTTTGAGTGTTCGTCGATGGAGGAGTTAGCGTGAGTGTGTACAGGGTGATCCGAAAGTCTTGCCACCCCCTACCGAAAAGTAATAAGGACAATAGAGGAACATTATAATAATATCAAACCCCTGTACCGGTTTTAGTGTATTCATTTTCATTGACATACACATCGAGAAGGTGTCTATGAACACCAAGAGTACACACGATTATGTGCCCACACACTTGCAATCAGCCTCTCTTCCAAACCGTAGGGAGCTCTTGTCAGTCATCTAAAGTAGAAAATTGAAACAATATTTACAAGACTTTCGGACCACCCTGTACTATTAGTATTTTGGTTTTGCCTGTCTTTGAGTAGTTTGCTCGTGTATGCACTTGAGTACTTTGAGTGCGGTCGTGCTTGAGTAGTCCTTCCCAACCGAAATAATGATTTAGGTAACTTGAAAAAGGAAACCTAAACGATCAGTACTCCGGGTATCTCTCGCGCACCATCTGATTTTCGCTAGACAAAGGAACAAACGGGTTAGCATTTTGCTTGATGGCCGTCGATTGCGTTATTTTAATTAATAATTAAGAGTGATAAAAATAAATCAAAAATTCCAATTCATAGCTGCCACAATACATTTATCTGTTGATTTCACCCATATTAATTCCCTTAAGTAAAATGGTTACTTATGCCAAAACGTCTTCTTGACCTCAACCTTTTAATGATGGCAAGAAATTTGGAATATATTTTTGGCGTGGTAATTTTTTCGTATCGAGAAACGAGTGGAAATAAATAATTATATAAAAGAGTAAGACCAATGGGGCAGGATTTTTTGTCTGAAAGAGATTCGTAAAGGAGGTGGTAAAGTTGCAGTAAATGAAAATCACGTGTGACAGATACAAAGTCCAAGTGCGTGATTGTTAATTAAACTAAAAATTACAAAGTATAAATCAATGTGGGCGTCTTCACCAGATGGTTTGCTAAGTTTGTTACCCCGAAAGCGAGGCGCTCGTCTCCGATTAATTTGGAAAGATAATTTTGCCTCTCCAGAGATTATCCGAAACGACGTTTAGTCCCGAATGCCACCGTTAGGTGGGTTCGAAATAGCTAGAAAGGTATGCTTGAATTTGAAGGTTCTAATATTGGAATGAATTTAGGTGAGTTTGAGATGCGTTTGATGAGTTTGAGGTGAGATTTAGAGAGAAGAGTTTAGTGTGAGTTTAGAAAGATGAATGAGAGATTTTGATATGAATTCAAGGGAACACGCAGAGCCAATTAGAGTAAAAGGCTAAGCTTAGCTTGGTCGGAGTAGAACAGACGCGCAAACTCACCGCTTGACCAAGATGGAGTCCGTTCTAGGTAGCGTAGGAAAGCTGAGCTTTGAGTTCTTTCTTCTTCCAGCTTCGGAAGTGTTCCTTCGGCCAGACTCCGCTTTCCTGCCAATGGGTTTTCAAGGAACCAGGAAGGAGTGGGGGATGATAAAGGTGAGAGGAAAGCGGGGGCGGTAGGTATTTCTGACTCGACTAACATATAAGGACCCCCCCCCCCTCCTAATATAACCATAAACCGCTCTGGTCCGTGTTTGATAGCCAAGGAAGAGCCCGGCTAAATAGAGAGAGAGGAGTGGGGGGGGGGAGCGCTAACCCACGACGGTAGAAACCCATCTACGGTATCCTCCCTTGACGGACATACGTTCACACACACACACACACCGACGCATTTGTAAGACGGTGCAAGAAGCTTCAATATTGACAGCTTTTGGAGTTTGAGCAAGGTGAGAAAGTAGTTATATTGGGTGAAGTGAAAATATGTGGAAGTTACACAGCCCGATTAGTTTCGAGACGAGACTACTCGGTTACACGCGACCGGAAAGGTACGTAACCTTCCATAATTGAGAGCAGCCCCCAGCCAGGACTGCGGACGAGAGGGCACGAAATCACCCAACTAAAAAGCAGATCCCTTTTCTGGGGGTGTTTGTGACCAACGAGTGAATTTTAGTATAATAAAGGTTGATGGAAAGAGGAAACAGTAAAAAGCCGATCCTGTGTGCTGGGGTAAGTAGGGTTTCAAAATACGAACGTACAACCTGCGGAGTCAGGAAAAAGTATTCTTGGAGAAGTGGTTGAGAATTTGACGTTTTGGTTGGTTGGGTTGCAGTTAAACCACCACAAACACACTCGATGCTCAGGGTTTGCCATTGCAACGGTTAGCCACGCCCACTTCAATGGGTGTGGCTGGGAGGCTTTCAATACCCACCACAAGTGACGGTATTCAACAGACCACTCCAACAGTCCCCAAATGAACCTTTTCGATTGACTTTTTTGCCTTCATTTCCACCATGGTTGGCTGGGGCGAGACACCCACTGGTACGCGCAGGCTAGTCGTCATTTTTTTTCAAAGTGGAAAAATAAGTTCATATGTGAATGGTTATGCGGAGGTTCTGCAGGTTATGTTGAACTTCGGTGTCGGTGTCGGAGGGTGGGGGGGGATTTTAATGCTTTTCAACTGCTGCCATTCTTCCGGGACCGAGGTGAGTTTTGGACCACCCACCGGTGTTGTTGTTGTTACCTCAAATTAAAAAGTGAAAACCAACGAAGGCATCTCTTCTAGAAAGGTTGAACGCAGATATCTACACAGAAAGGGGTGAAGGTGGAGCAAATTCTCTAGATGACAGCTGCAGCATGGAATTTGATATCTAGAGGATGCCGTGCTCTCCATGCCTCAATGCCCGTAGCTTCGTTCCATTCCGAACCCAATGGTGGAACTGCAGTGTTTTCACACATTTTCACTTCTATGTTCACCACTTTCTTCAGAGATCTCTCCTTGCACATTTTCTGGCGGGGATGCATTAGTTGATATTAGGATTAAATTATAAAAAAAATACTCCAGCCACCAAATTAAACTCAACCCGTATCTGGGTTTCATCCAAAGACTAACCACACCCACTGTGATTTAGCTTCTGTTAACTAGTTATCAGTGTTTCGACTTAGATAGATCTGCATTGTGGTAAGATTCGTTTAAGGCCTTCTGATGACAGACAGGCTTCCAAGATCCGAGAGTCATTGTTCTTCGAGGAATGCCTCCTCGATGCCATTCATCGGGGCAGATAGATAACCATAACCTGTACTCCATGAAAAAGCTGATGTTTGCATATCAATTTCAGGACGACGAAACACCCTATTAAAGGTGGAAAGACTCAACAACTTCCCTGTATCGATGATGTCAATGTCTGCTGAAGATGCTGCCGTCAGTGATCTAAGTTTAATCCAGGAGATGTTGAAGTAGAAGAAAACTGACCCAAAGCTTACTGATGCAGTACTTAATAAGATGGAAAAACACAACTGATACCCTAGCCAGGAAGTGCTGCCACTTGCCATTGTCAGCATTATATTAAGTCACACATTGAAGCCAGACACCTTCAGAGGAGGAGCCTTTATTCCACAGAGTCACAGCTACGACCAACTCAGTTGGTCTCATTGGCCCAGAATCACATTTACTGCTGCAGATATTCAACAATTAATCCAAATGGCTCTGATACCTCTCCCGTCTTGTCCACAGAATGAGGACTATATTAATATATAATCGGAATTGCTGAACGTGATGTGAGATGATGAGAGACTTTTCAAATGTCATAAGAACAGATGTCAAGCAAATGGAGTATCTCTTTCAAGCTATGTTCAATAGACGCCACTTTGGTAACCTAAAGAAACAAACTCAGTAATTGGCTACTGTGCAAATGTCACTATAAAATTAATCTTTCTGCAATGCTTTCACTTCTTGATTGATTATACTTGTGACAAAATGTTAATCTCAAATTTGTCAGAAAATTTTAAGCTCTATGTGGGAATGATTTCAAACATTCGGGTTCAAAATAATTGTGATTTACTGCTTTTTCAGGTCAAAAAGCAGAAACCTTTGAAAATAAGAAAATGAAGATTTTTGAACAGACCTAATACGGCAACCATACTTAACTTCTATAATATATGACACATCTACTATATTTCAATTTCCATTAAAAATAAGTAGTAATAAATATAAATAAAAGAATAGAGAGCATATTGTAGATAGGTAGATAAATAGGTAGACACAAAAGGAAAGTTATGGATGTCAAATTATTTCTATAAGGGCAGCCATATTCGTAGTTAAATTTTATCTATATTTAAATTTCTATTAATAATAGTCAATATCAATACAAATACCTAAGGAAACACATGTAGTATGGTGGATAGGTGTATCATAAATAAGTAATGAAGTATAAAAACAAGGTCTGTTGACCAAAAGTCGCGTGCTCTCACTTATTCTGATTTAGAACCTTACGACCTTCAAAGATTTCAATAATTCTCGGACTAAACTTGGGAAGACCTTGGTAATTATATCACTCGAAAGAGAATGTAAAACAACATAAGGGTTTCAAATCTCGTTAGAATCAGCTGAATAGTTATGATGTTATTGCCAAATATTCCCCAGCTAACCTTGAGAGAACTTTGGCCATTAAATCATTCGAAAGAGAATGTAAAACAACATAAGGGTTTCAAATCTCGTTAGAATCAGCTGAATAGTTATGATGTTATTGCCAAATATTCCCCAGCTAATCTTGGGAGGACCTTGGCAATTATATCATTCGAAAGAGAATGTAAAACAACATAAGACTTTAAAATCTCGTTAGAATCGGCCGAATAGTTAGGATGTTTTTACCAAAATAAAAAAAAGCAAATCGGGGACTAACCGACCGACCGAAATATTTTTCCTCTTTTTTTCAAGCTAGGGACATTCAGGTGGAGATCAAAATACCTCTGATACACCAACACACTAAATAAATCACCATACATTAAAACAGATATCTGAATGTATTCACACAAAAATGCAATCATCACACGCTCGAAATCCAACTCCTAGATTGCAGATATTAAATTATTGGGTATTTTTTTAAGGGGTTTTATTATTATTTAGTTTATGATCTTGTAATGAATGTTTGTAAGCATTTGGGTGTGTGTACTGACTGGTGTATTGGTGGGTGTAATGTTAACCTGAAAGGAAACTAATTGCAAGCAAGGGAATAACAAAAATTACCACCCAAATTTCGCATTTGAAATCTTAATAAATGAAAGAGGAATATGGATGTGTTTATGTCTGTTATTGATTATTTATGTGTGAATATGTGAGTATGTGTAAATATGAATGTTTAGGTGTTTGGAAGAAATGTAAAAAAATTCGTATGCGCTGGTATATATATATATATATATATATATATATTGAGAGAGAGAGAGAGATAGATATGTATGTGTGTGTGTGTTCCTATGGATACTTGAGTGTATTTCTGCTATTGCGTGTATGTGATTATCTTGATGTGTATGCGTTATATGCAAATTTCTTAGGTAAATATTTATGATTTTTTTTACGAATAAATGTGCCTATTTTAATGTACGTCTAGATGAGTTTGTACGCATTTGTGCGTCTGTGTGAATGAATGCTTATGTGCTAGAATTGAGCGGATTTTTCTATGTGAATATATGTATTACCAGAGTGAGTGTATTTGTGGCTTAATCTAGCTGTCAAGGTGAGTACATAGTGTACTGAAATATGTGGGAGAGAGGGAAAGTGTGTTTGCCATGAATATATAAAAAATATGCCATGTAATGGTCAAGAATGGCCATTTAATCTAGAAAGAAAATTTCTTCGTTTCTTTAACAGTAAAAAAGAAAAAGAAAAAATCGATTTTCATTCCGTGAAAACATTTTCAAAATGACCCAATTAGAATAGTTGTATTTTAAAAGGATACTTAAGGGAAAGGTCGGGTCAGAAGGTGACCCGAAAATAAGGTCAGCTAAATCCTGCTTACCCACTTGCATAAGGGTAAAACGAAATCTTGTTTTCGTTGTCCAAATGTGTGGCTATTTCACATCTCGGCCAAAATTGCTTCATAACACACCTGGAGGGAAGTCCAGGTGTTTGAAGGTCTTAATTAATTGAGTGGCAGCCATGTTTTTAGTTAAAACCAAAACAAAATTAAGATGAGGTCAACAGACCTAAGTCGCGTGCTCTAAATTATTCTGAATTATGACTTTCAAGTGGGGCATAGTTAGTCTACTTTTAATACTTCATAGACTAACCTTAGGAGGACCTTGGCAATTATATCATCCGTAAGAGGATGTAAAACAACATAAGGGTTTCAAACTTTGTTCGAATCAGCAGAATAGTTACGACGTTATTTCCAAATAATTCCTGAACTAACCTTAGGAAGACCTTGTAAATTATATCATCCGTAAGAGGATGTAAAACAACATAGAGTTCCAAATTTCGTTAGAATCGGCCGAATAGTTACGATGTTATTGCCCCCAAAATCACTCATTGGAAAGTAAAATAGTTACCATCCGATCGACGACCTACGGACCGACATAGTAACTTATAGAATCGCGACCACGTGACTTAAAAAAACATGAATGCATCTAAGGTGTAGATGAATTACACCTCCAGAGATAATTATACACTTTCAATATCGTTTAAATTATTCACTTTTCAGAAAAATTACAGACTGCTTCACTCCAGTCGTCCTCGATGAATTATTCGAAGAAAAGAATTATCAGTAATAGTAATAGCGAACTCTCCCATAACTTACATGTGAAAGAGTCAAAAGGTTTCTCTACCAAGACAAGTCAAAGGTGTATTAGTACTTGAAACGTGGGCTACGAGACTTATTTGGTAACCACTAAGCCATAGGTATGGTTTAATGGTTGATGAGGGTGGTTATTAGCCTATTAGGACGAAGGTTCGAATCCTCGCAGATATTAGGAGATCATAATAAGGGGATAATAAAGATGATGAAGATAAAGGTAATGATTCTAATGATGATAGTGTCGATGACAATGATGATAATGAAAATAATAATGAAGATGAAGATAACGCTGATGATTATAATGATAGGAATAATGCTAATAGTAGCGATAATGGTTATAATAATGATAATTATAATCATAAGGATAATGACGATGCTAATGTTAATAATATGATAAAGATGATTCTGATAATGTTTATGATGGTATTAATGATAATGATAGTAATGCAATACATACATAGCACTTCTCTACCTAACTGGATTTAAAGCAAGCCTATGTTGATGTAAGTAATGCAGGTTAGGTTAAGGTAGTTTAGGTAGATGGGGTTAGGTAGATTAGGTTAGGTTAAGGTAGTTTAGGTAGGTGAGGTTAGGTAGATTAGTTTAGGTTAGGTAGGGTATTTAAGGCTAAATTAAATTAGGTTAGGTTAGGTTAGGTTAGATACACCATTTCCCAATTTCCTTTCTATTTTAACAACTACTCTAAGTGATGAGTATTGATGTTCTTCTAATACGTAGAATGGGGAGTAGAAAGTATTTAGATACTAGATAAGTTAATTACTTAAATACTTTTATTTGTAAAATTAAAGAACAAAATACATTTTGAACAATGAAAGTAAATTGTCAATACTTTGTGGGGGTTTGCTTCTAGCGGTTTTAGAGCGGCATTAATAAGTTGGGTCTGAGATTACTGCTTGCGGTTTTAACCCCCATGTTTGGCCGATGACATTCAGCTATTTTGAAAGTGTTCCCGGTTTCGGGGAGACATTTTCTGTAAAGTCTTGTCTCGTACACCCCACACAAATTGTAATGGGTTCATGTCAGGGTATGAGTCGGCCAAGGAGGTTGTTTAATGTTCCTTTGGTCCCTTCCCATTTTTAGTCGCGTGTGACTCTATATCTCACTAGGTCGGTCGGTGGCAGGTCCGTCGGTCCCAGTTTTGATTTTTTTCTTGTTTTGCCAATAACTTCATAACTATTCGGCCGATTCTAACAAAATTTGGAACCCTTATCTTAGTTTACATTCTGTTTCGAATGATATCATTAACAAGGTCTTCCCAAGGTTAGCCGGGGTATTATTGAAAGTTTTGAAGGTCGTAAGGTCATAAATCGGAATAAGTGAGAGCACGCGACTTTTTCGTCAGCAGACCTTGTTTTCTTCTTTTTGCAGTATGGTAGGTACTACCATCTTCCATGAATAAAAAACTTCTTTTTCATGCTGACTCTTTAAAATCACTGGTAGAAGTCTGCCTTTAAGAATGGAAATGTCTATTTCCGACTTGAAATTGCTAACATACACAACCAACTATGACCTTCCATCATTCCAAATTGCCGTTCTCCGAATCATAAGAGAAAAGCAACCATGTTCCAGCGCTGGTTGCTACCTGTTTGTGTTAAACCCCTCCTGAGGGAGAAATCTCCAAAGCCCGACTCGTCCAATGTCTGAAAATTGAGTAAACCTTGATTCGTGAGAAAAGATTATGTTGTACCAAAATTTCAAATGCATATTACTCATTTCTTAATCCCATTCTTCCTCTTTTTGCTCATTTCTTCAGTCCATTCTTCCTCTTCCTGTTCATTTCTTAATCCCATTCTTCCTCTCCTTGCTCATTTCTTCAGTCCAGTCTTCCTCTTCTTAACATTGGTCCTAGTTAAAAGAGGCTTCCTCGTGGCTGTACCTCCATAATATCCAAGAGAGTGCAGTTAATTTACTCCTGTTCTTCGCCTGATTCGGAATTTTTCTGCCACTCAAGAAGCTTTTAACCGAGGAGGGTTCTCAAAGGGTCTTCGAACACCCCAAAGACATCTTTCACAAGGCCTGGGACGACCAGATCCTGACTCTGGTGATTTTTACTTTATATTAAAAGTAATTCAGTCAACGGAAGAAAAGGATATTCCAAGATCCTAGCAATTTGTCTTTGGGACAGTCAACCCCTTTAAATGACCGACAATCCGTCTTCTTTGAAAATCTTAAATTTCTTTGGACTGATAACAATATTAAACAGAAAAATGGATTCAAATACTATTCATAATAATGGCAAAACAATCGAAATAAAAACATTATATCATAAAACTACGGGTGTCTATTTATTTTCTGCATATCTGTGTAGATAAAAAGTAGATGAATGCATGGTAGATAAGTACAAGTATATAGTAGTTGGGCATATTAATAAATAGGCCGATGGGTAGATTATTATGTAGGTGGGAAGAGAGGTGAATAGTTGGTAAATAAATACCCCAAACTTAAAATTGGGAACTTATGTATCTACTCATCTGCTATGGTAGATTTATTGATTGATAAAACGTGATAGCACACAATTTTGTAAAATATGCAATTTAAAATTATTTACTTATCTATCGTAATAGATGTGTAGATTGGTAAATTAGTAGTTGGATAGATAGCAGAGTGATAGTAGATTGTATCTATAAGACGCTCGATCTGTTCCTGTGGCCACAACGTCGTTCGCTCATAACTAACGGTCATTCCTGAGTGCGCTAAACTGCCAGGCGCACGATGTGAAATGTTTACTCATTTCAAGTATATTATATGATATTATATGGTATTATATGATAGGGACAGTGCGCAACTCTGCTGAATCTTTCTTTACCTCACAAATAATAATAATAATAATAATGAGCAAATAAAGATATTTTGTGGGACAATATAAGAATTTCAAAAAATATGTATCTGTATTTATTTGCGACAGTATCTATGGTAGTTATACCTAGCTAATCTGGTGACTATCTCAGTGGAGTTTTACAATGTAGGGAGGGGGGGGGGCAAGGCAAACCCGAATCTTATGAGTGTGTGGCGGTGTTAACGTGAATTGGTACTCCACTAACCTTTTTTTAATTATTATTATTTAAGGGGGTCTATTCTAGCGACTATGATCAAGGGTATGATAACGACATCCGAAGTAACTCAACATAAGAAGTGTCGTTTTCCCTTAGTTTGGCAGTGACCCACGATAAGGAGTAAGAGGGGATGGGGTAAACTGTGTAGGATTTTTTTGTGAGTAGTTTGGTTACCAAAGATGATTTGTCATCGAGTTTTGTTACCACTCTTGAGGGTAGCCAAATAATTTTCTTGGTTATTGTACACGTTACTTAAATACGCCATTCACAGATTCCTGAGTACATCTCAGAAGACAATCGAAATCATATCTAGGTTTCAAGGGTCCTGGGGTATTTTCGAAGACAATTTAAGCGATATCTATACGTTTGATCTCTTCCTTGGGTATCAAAGCTAACATGAAGGCATTCAAACTGATATCCATAAGTATTTTAAGTTCCTATGGCATCTTAGAGAACATTCCTAATGACAGCTATATGATTTATATGTTCTTGGTAATTATTATAGACATCCAAAATAATATCTATAAGTTACAAAGGCTCCGAGGTATCATTTAGGACATTTAAAATGATATCTTTAAATTTCATAGTTTCCCGAGGCATCTTAGAGGACAATCAAATGATATCCTAAGTTTATTTGGCTACCATCCATCTTAGAAGTCAATCCAAATTTATTTATGTGTATTCTAGCTTCCTTCGTCATTTCGGAAGTCAATCCAAATTATATTTATGTTTCCTTCACGTTTTATAGGATACCGGGGTATCTCAGAGGACAGGTAAAATGATATATATGTTTCATATGTTCCTGAAACATGTTGGAGAATAATCAGAAGAATATCTGTTTCATCCGTTCATGGAACCTATTAAAGGAAACTAAAAATGATATTTATAAGTTTCATATTTTACTTGAGCATTTTACATAACAATCAAAGTTTCCTGGAGCATCTTAGTCTATAAACAAAAGGATATCTATGTTTCCTACCTGGCGCATCTTGGAGGACTTTCAAAAGTACACGTATATCCTTAATAGGTTTTAGGACCGCTCCCTCCAAAAAAGATAAATTGAATAACTTTCTGGATTCCTTCTGGCCATTCTTGGCTAAATAAGGGTCGGAGATTTGCGGTCTTCCGCTTCTAACCTAATCCTTTTTAAGGTAACTCACGACTTCGCGATTGTATTAAGTAAGGTGTAGGCAATATTTTCAGGCCATGTGCATCGTTATTTATGTCCGATGACACCCGATTACCTATAATAGTAGAAAACGCATAAATCGCTACCAAAATGATTGTGAATGGTTCGTGTGTTGTTCTTAAGGAATATTCTGGTATCATACGGGTTGTTCCTAGGACGTAGTTAACTTTCGCCAAAACGTTTGTCCATGAATAACACTATCACAATTTTATGCCTTGTTGTTAGTTCTATTGGTCACGTAGTAAAGAGCTTCACTAGCCTACCGGTGTGAATTCTGAAGTTATAAAATAGTTCATTTGAGAACTTCATTGGCTTTCTCAGACAAATTCCCGAAAACGTTCTATGGTCTCAATGCTCGGGGTGTTCAGAATTAATGGTTTGAAATATGAATAAGGTGGTTAGAGATGAGTAACGTTAACAGAAAAATAATAAACAAATAATTAGCCTTCTAATCTCACCGATGACATTTGATTGAATACTTACCCCAAAAAATAAACAGAAAAATCACAACATCCAAATTAAACTTAGAGGCGAAAGTCGTAAGTAGCGAAGCGAAGAGTTTGACGGCAAAGGATGGATAAGTATGCTTAAAAGAGTAGTTTTTGCAATAAATGAGAGAATAAGAAAGAAAAAACAGGGCTTTGACTCTTCTCCGCTGGGCTTCTGCGCGCGTTCCGCCTTTAGGAAGAGCAAGCAGCTATTTTTTAAGTTGAGAGAAGGGCATTCTTTACGTCCACGCCAGCTCCCAATGAAGATAGGGGGCGTTGTAAATGCACCCCAACATGCCATACAACGCAAGCCGCAGCCCAGGGTAATAAGTTCCTATTCAAGGGTAGGGGAAGAAGAGAGTGATTCATGGGCAGCTCCACTCCCAAATAAGGTCATAAAACTGTTGGTTGAGAGTGCGGGGCTTGAAGAAACCTGCTAAAATACTCGTAGACTGACACTCAAACAGAAGAGAGTGGATAGATGGTAAAAAAAAATCTATTAGTTTGATAGATAACTCTAAAATTGTTTCAATGCGGGGTTCAGGAGGTTGAGTGCAGTACAAAGATTTAAAAAAAAAATGTATTGAACTTCAGAGGTAGGGGTAGTTTTTGTTCTGCGACCGCATTTGTTGCGAACAGGCGCAATTTCAACCTTTGCGGTGAAACGGTTGCGTCTAACATAACCTAACATAATTCCACGGCTAAGAAAAGCCACAAGGCCCTATCAGAGGTCATCCGAGTCAACCACAACCCATAAACGGTGTATACAAGATTGTGTCTGAACTGGCCTCACCATCATGGCTTGTCTGGAAAATAAAAAACAAAATCATGCAATACACACTTCATTAATATTGTAATGCCGATTTGTGTATATTTTATACACAAATCGGCATTACAATATGTAATTTACCCCAATGTAACTTAAAAACCATGATAACCTACCCTTCCCCATATTCTCATCTAAACTGCGCTTGAAAACATTTAAAGTTGGACTGCTTATTATCTCCTGTGGTAAAGCATTCCAGTATCTACCACTCTGTTGGTAAAAAAAATACCTTCTCACCTCTAACCTACACCTCTGTTTTTTTAATTTTCAAGTGGTGGCTCCTAGTCCTATTATTACTTTCCAACCCAAAGAGCTCGCTAAAATCTAACTTTTTCTACCCCATAAATTTAAAAAAAAATCTTATTTCCTCTCACAAACATTCTTTCAAATGGGAACATATTCAGCACTCTCAACCGATCTACAAATTCAAGGCTACAATCATTCAATATCCTCCGATGGTTATGCGGCCCTTTATGGGGCTCATCCCATTAGTTAATTGAAGTTAAGTAACTAAACGTCAAACCAACTCTTCACCTAAACAAACAACGGTTTTACCTTTTATTGATTAGTACCAAGAGGAAAGATTTGAGAAGTATCATGTTGAATTTATTCATCGAATTCCTTTTATAAGTTCTATTTTGCCATAGAAATGATTACAGTAAAGAGCGATCAGTGTTTTTTTTCTTTTGCTTTTCTTCTCATGCCACTAGCCCAAAGGACCCAACTAGGCTAGTGTTCTTCACTGACGGGATCCTTAGAGTTAGTAGGTAAGGCTGGTTACATTGAGCTAGATTAGGTGGGTTAGGTGAGGTCGATTAGGTTAGGCAAATAATTTATTTAGTCAAAGATCTAATCGTTACCACAGTGTTGACCTCCCACGCCTTCTACACCCAGCTCCACAGCCTCTTGTTGTCATTCGGCAGCGACGAGGTTTAGTAAGCGTCACTTGAGGCTGGTTCGAGCCGCGTTCACATTTCTCGCTCGCTCAGAAAACACCCGAGAGCCACCTTCATTGAATTTCTCAATATCTAATTCTTTAAGCGCGTCACACAACATTAATTAATTACATTGTAATGATTATTTTGTATTTATAATAATAATAATAATAATAATAACAATAATGATAATACAGATTCCGTTGAGTTAAATGGACAATGGAATATAAGGCCTAAGTCCTTAATTTAACCAATCGCGCACCAGTAATTTTTAAATGTCTTTGTTGATGTTTTAATGTTTTAAATCAATTTGATGATAATTAAAATAAATAATTTGTTTTTGTTTTTTTCGGTTTTAGATCGAGCGATGAGACTCCATAGCTCCTCCTTCTTCATCTGCCGTAAGTATCGTTGCCTCCCACAAAAGGATCCTTCATTTGAAATTTAAGGCCTCTATGCCTCGTTTTTATAGTCCTTGTCCCTTGTCATCGTAAATCGTCCTACAAGGATAGAGTTCGAGTATTTTAGTGTTTTTTAGTGCAAACATTCGCCAGTCGACGTGTAGTTAACAACTTGAGTGTTCCGCATGTGATTTCACCCGGTAATTAAACATACCCGATGTAGTTTAACTTTGTTTGACTATAAACAATTATATGAACTATGCTAGGCGACGTATAGGGAGACACTGTGGAATCACCAGCTTTTCTGTAATACAGTGCTAGAGACAGCTTCCTAAAATGTTCAAGCGCGCTGCTAATTAGTCTTTTGTTTTTGACAGTTGAAACTGACAGACGAAACTAAATAATTTTTAGGCAAGAGCTCCACATGTACCATCCACCTAAATAAAACTAAAAACAAAGACACTTTGCTCTAAATATTTCTATTTCAAAAAAAGTCTGCAAAGTACTATATAGTGTAAATCTCATATATACAGTATACAACACTTTCAGTAATAAGGCGTGGAAATTTCTAATTATACTGATATAACGATAAATAGATCGGAAACCATCTTGTCATTGGTAGTTTGTTTTGAACAGAAAAATAATCTTATGGTTCGGTAAAGGGTTGGTTAGTTTTGTTAATTTATTTTTAGGGTACGTTTTTTGTGAGTTCGTTTAATTTGGTTTGGGTAAAGATTCACACAAATATTCAACACAAGAGAATAAACATTTTTACCAAGGTACATTCAATTTTCTTTTTCTGGGGTATACATAAGGACCTTCAAGTCCTTTCTCAACATATATTTTAATACGAAAATAATCTTACCTCTTTTTATTTGGATTGTACAGAGCTGCAACATCCTTCATAAAAGCTTCAAATAATTCCTCATTTTAGTAGCGGTGTCTCCACATACGAGTATTATATTCGCAGAGATACATGTGCTAGTGTGGTTAGGTTAGGGGGTGTTGACTCTTAAGGCAAATTTAAAAATCTGGTAAATTACGCTACTATAGAGACATAATAATGTGTACAAATCTTTTTTAGCACTTTTTCATAATGATAATAATAATAGGTATTTATAATGCGCCCTTCGGAGCTGTTAGCCCTCCAGGAGTGCAAGTTGTGTAGCGAGTGTAGAGAAAGTTTACAGGGAAGAGAAGGCAATTCTGAAGAGATGAGTCTTCAGGAGACGTTTAAAAGTAGCAAGGGAGGGAGAGGATCGGACTTCGGTAGGAAGAGCATTCCAGAGTCTAGGAGCACATATTGAGAAGAAACGGTCACCCTTCGAGCAGAGGACAGAACGAGGAGTGTTCAGTATGGGAACAAGGTTAGACCGAAGTGCCCGAGGAGTTTGACGACGGAGAGGGCAGACGAGAGATGAGGTGGAGCCTCGAGGTTTAGGGCCTTTTAGGCAATGAGATGAATTTTATGGTGGGTACGGAAGCGAATAGGTAACCAGTGTAGCTCCTGTAACAGAGGCATCGAAAGAGAGAACCGGGGTGGCTAAGGAGGAGCCGGGCAGCATAGTTTTGAACTAGTTGTAGGGGGCGAAGTGACGAAGAAGGGAGATTCACTAGAAGAGAATTGCAGTAGTCTAAGCGTGAGGTGACGAAGGCATGGATAACAGTCTTAAGGCTTCGTCGATCAAAGTGGGATCGAACACGTAAGAAGTTGCGGAGGAAACCGAGGGAAGACTTACAGATACGATGAAAATGCGGTTTAAACGAGAGTTGCTCGTCGAAAATAACACCAAGATTACTGACGGAATCAGAGAAGGCGACATTGGTTTCCCCAAGGTTAAGGGAGGGGAAGAGTGCTTTAGATTTCTTCAAAATCGAAGCGGTACCAACAAGGAGAACTTCAGTTTTATCGTGGTTAAGTTTGAGAAAGTTGGCAGACAGCCATTCGGTTATGGAGGTGTAGGATGAAAGGAACTTGGTAATTGATTGAGAGAAGGACACAGGTGATGAGGAACGGTATATTTGAGTGTCATCAGCATAGAGGTGGAAGGACAGGCCCAAATGGCGAAGAAGGGAGCCAAGAGGAAGTAAGTAGATGCGGAATAGGAGGGGACCAAGGACTGAGCCCTGAGGCACCACAAAATGAATGGACGCGGACTCGGAGGAGAGGTTATCGAGCGCGACCGACTGAGTGCGGGAGGAGAGGTATGAGCGGAACCAATCAAGTGCAGTGCCTGAGAGACCAAGGAAAGGGTGTAGACGATCAAGGAAGACAGTGTGGTCGATGGTATCCAAAGCAGAGGAGAGGTCTAGGAGGAATAGAATGGAAGTACAACCCTTATCGGCTGCTCTACGTAAACCGTCTGAAACATTAAGAAGAGCGGTTTCAGCAGAGTGCTTCGCTTTGAATCCCGACTGGTATATTTCATCGATACTGCAGTTAGAAATATGTTCATTAAGGCCAGAGAAAACAACTCTCTCGAGGATCTTAGAGGGCAATGGAATCTGTGAGATAGGGCGATAGCTAGATGGTTCAGAGGGGTTGTTTTTTTAAGGATAGGACGAATTGATGCATGTTTGAAGGAAGAGGGAACCACCCCTGTGGCAAGTGAAGTATTAAAGAGATGAAGAATCAGTGGGAGGACAGCAGGGAGAATTTGGTGGAGTTTGGGTGAAAAGACGTCCTTAGGGGATCCAGATTTGTTAGAGCGTGAGATCAGGGCAGTTACCTCCTCAGCGGACGCCCGAGTGAAGACGTTAAGCGGCAATGGACTATGTTCGGGGAGAACAGCATGGGCTTGTTCAGATGACTAGGGTAGTACGGCGCGAAGGTTAATAACTTTATCAGAGCAAAATTTAGAAAGGTTAGAGGGGTTGATGGGGGAAGAGGTGGGGGAAATGGAGCTAGGCTAGGAAAAGACGAGAGAGGAGACGAAAGATAGCCCAAGGGTCATTCTTGCTATCAGACAAAGGTTTACGGGAATTAGCCTCACACCCTGATTATAATTTGAAAGAATAAGTCGAAGTAGCAAGGCGATAGGCACGTGAGAAGGAGGTCGCGTCCTGCCCACGGGGGCGTGCTTTACGAAGGGCTCGTTCATGAGCACGTAAGGACCGCCATGAACGAAGGAGTTCCATGGTGAACCAAGGGGCGCGGTGATGGCGGTTTCAATGAGTGATAAGTGGGACGTGCACGTCAAGGCAGGCGAGTAATGATTGGTGTAGTGAGTTTAAGGTTTGGTCAGGTTAAGCAGTAGTATCAATAGGATGTAAGGCAGAAACAACGTTGTTGAAAAGAGAAGTAGTATCAATTGACGACAGTCGCCGGAAAGGAGTAGGATCTCACGACGAACGAGTAGGTAGGTGGTAGATAAAATAGAATTTGAAATTGACCAAAAAGTGGTCTGAAATCGTATTAGAAAGGTCAGTTACTGTTAGATTAGATAAATGGAGGTTCAAGATGACTAAGTTCAGGGTATTACCATGTATATGTGTTGGGGATGACAGATGTTGTTAAATAGAGAAGAGGTCGATGATGTCAATGAATGCACGAAAAGTCTCATTGTGGCTAGGAAGATTGAAGTCACCGAGAATAAGGAGAGAACCAGTAGAGGATAGGTGGGAGAGTAGGTTACTGAACTCCTCGAGAAATAAGGCCAGAGACGAGCTGGGAGGGCGGTAAAGGACCACAATAGTCCCAGCGAGCACAGCACGTGAGACACCAATGAGAGCCTCAAATGAGGCTAGAGGAAGGGGGGAGGGGAGAAGATTCAGGGAGAAGGATGAATTGGAAATCAGTGCAACTATCCCTCTATGGTGGTTCCGAGGAACATGCAGGAAAAAATGACCCGGAGGGGTTGCAAGGGCAGTTCATGAACCAGAATCAGACTCGAGCCAGGTTTCTGTAAAGCCAACGAAGGAAACCCTAGTGTGAACAACGAGGTCATGCACATACTCTGACTTATTGGTCACGCTCCTAATGTTCAGAAGAGAAGCCGACAGCGCCTGCTGATGAGCATAGGAGTAAGGGGGGGATTTGGAGGTGTTGGGTAAAAGAAGAATAGTTGGGCGAAAGAGGTTCCTAAGGGACGCCGAAAGGCTCGGCCCCCTCCTAGTCGGGCGAATTCGAGGGATACCAGCCCTCTTTATCTTCGCGTATGTGGCTGGCGAAAGACGATAATTTAAAGAGTTGAGTGAGAGGAGTGAGTCCCTATCATACATAGTGGGGGAGAAAGAAGTGAGCACAGGCGATAATTATGAGGAACGCAGCAGACGGGAAAACTTAACCCTAACTTGCTAACTTCGCTTTGATATCATACTAGTCAGTACAACAGACTCCTCATCAACAGACACAGGATCGAAACTTACTCTCACTGTGATTTTTTAAAATTAATTTATTATAGTTATATGCATAGTGTAATAAGTAGGTTAACGTACGATCAATGTAGAGTAGTTGATAAAGTAGAATAAACATTGTTGATAAAGTTGAATAAACATTGTGTAAAGATATCAATTAGAGGGAAATGAGAAGGGGTGAATGACAGATGGAAAAATAAAAATTTCGATCTTGTTTTAGAATTACCCCCAGGAAATACCTCACCCCATTTTGCTCACCCTTCAATGAATGAACGCTTACAAGACAAGTAATTAGTTAATGAAGTGTAAAGCTAATTACTCTTGTAAGGAAGATTGCAGGCTTTTCTTAATATAGTAAAGTAGATCCAGATTCTCAAGTCGCTGACATATGAAGCTAATTAGTTTTGTGGGGGATGAATTCAATTAACTATGAAACATTGAAATTAATCAATTTGACCGGTAAAGTACTTAGTATTTTTAAAGAGGAAAATATTGAGGGGTATTTTCAGTTCTCTTATACGTTTCTCCACATAAAGGTTCTTGGACCATTGACAGATGAAGTTAATTTAATCTGTTAAAACATCCATACATTGACAGCGCAGTGTATTGAATCTTACAACGCAGTGTATTAAAGCTCTGACAACGTAGCATATTAAAGTGCTGACAACATAGTATAATAAAGATTTGACAACGAGTTGTATTAAAGCTTACCTGGTATCCTTCATGAAAAAGTCAAGAACAAATATGTACATACCACGATTCGTTTATTCTCCTTTTGTGTACATTTATCTTCTCAGTTCTATGATATTCTTCAATGTATTTTCATTTCTACCTTTCCCCCCTTCCTTTAAAACCCGCTTGAGATTTATTTCGGTTACCTCCAAAGTTAAAACGGACGTGCGAATCGCCAACAGACTGCATAAGAGTGGAGTGACAGAAGGAGGAGACTACTAAGAGACATATGGGTGCATAATTTGAATGAGCATAGCTCTATTGCAAAAGAAGATAATTAGCAAGGTTTGCGAACTTACAGGACCATGGCCGAATCAGCCATTGGAGAGAAGATATAAATAGAAAAGCCAGAAGCGCTTCAAGAAAATAGCACACCCCAAAGCTTAGCCTTGATTTATGGGTAAATTTGTACTGATTTGGTCGGGATAAAGGTTATTTAGGTGGGCTGGAAAAAAAGAGGAAGATATAGAGAGAGAGAGATAGAGACAGAGAGACAGAGGAGGGGTGGAGAGGGACAAAGAGAGAGAAGGAGGGATACATACAGACATACAAGATAGTGAGATTGAGATGGATAGACAGACAGAGTGGGAAAAGGATGGGTGGGTGATGAATGCATGAATGGGTGATTTGGTTTGTGTGTTTATATGGATGGATAGATAGATAGATAGAGTGTATTTGCGTGGATAGATGAATATATAATTCGTGATGGATAGATGGATGGTTAAACATGAAGTTGGCTCGTATATGGGTGAATAGATAGATAGATAGATGGGTGGCTGGGTAGACAGATATCATAGATAGATAGAAATTTGAAGAAAGTAAAAAAATAAAAAACAGATTAATTATATTAGCCCGCGCCAAGTAGTCTCCTCTTGACACCTAGTATATCCTCCTTCACTTCCTCTCACTTCACCTCGTGAACTCGTCTTCCAATATCTTCCAGGCACAAATGCACAGGTTTTCTTTCGCTTTTTGTTGTGGCTGGTTCCTTCGAGGTTCAATCCTCCCTATTGTCATTTTGGTGTCGTTTCTTTTATTCCAGTGGTGGCTTTCCTGGCGCACTACTTTGGTACTGCGTCCACCGAAGAGGCTCCACCACAGGACCCCAGCCCCGTCTACTTTCCTTCCCTCCCAGACCCTCCTTTACAGGTAAGATCAATCCACCCCGCCCCTCAAGGATGTTATCAATTCTTCGCAGAGTCGTGTGAAGTTAAGAGAACTCGGCGTATCCTAGGGGAAGGGGAGGGGGAAATGATACCCCACTGTGGATTTTCCTGTAAGGCTAAAAGGGAAATTTGGAGGGGTTCTTTGATAGGCACCGAAAACACGGAGTTTAGACTGATATTTAATTATTTTCAGAGCACAATGCAATATTACATAATACCTAAGCTAAAACGAAAGAAAAAAGGTCTGCTAACCAAAATGTCGCGTGCTCTCACTTATCTGATTTATGACCTTACAACCTTCAAAACTTTCAATAAATACTGGGCAAACCTAGGAAGGACCTTGGCAATTCTATCATCCGAAAGATAATGTAAAACAACATAAGGGTTTCAAATTTCGTTATAATAGTTACAATGTTATTACAAAAAAAAAACCAATAAAAGCAAAACGGTACTGACCGACCGACCTAGTGAGATGTAGTCGCTCGCGATTAGACTCGCACGCAATCCGAAATGCTACAAGATGATTTAACTAATATTTAATGGGATCTCCTCTGATATCCGCTGATATCCTTCCAGCATTTTTCCTCTTTGTAATAGAGAACTTCAGCACTGAGGAGATTTAGTACATGTCTTCTGCTCAAACATCGACCACACTGTAACGTCCATGGGGTTCAAATCTGGCAAACGGGGAGACCAAAGTTCCTTGAACCAAAAAATCCCTTAAAATTGATATGGTACCAGTGTGAAATTTCGGGGTGCTGTGTGGTTGCTTCATCTTGTTGAAAGGTTATACCTGCATTTTCTATTTTGGCATTCACCTAGGGGATAAATTTCTCCTTCAATATGTACAAATAAACATTTTTATTGAGCTTTGCTCCTCTTCAAAGAAGATGAGGTGGGGTCTTTGCAGAGCTGATGTTATTACACTCGCCCACAGAATCTCATTTTTATTTTGTTCCCAAACGCGATCATTCCGTTCTTTAATTTTCCTTCTTTCTTTCTTTTTATATCCTTAATATTTTTCTTTTTCCTTCAGGCTTTCGTTCTTTTTTTTTATTCCTTTCCTTTCTTCTTTTTTGTTACCTAGAAAATAAGAACTAATGAGTCTTTCAACCCAAGGTCATTTGAAATACTCACGAGAGAGCTCGATTTCAAACTAGATTTACCGGACCATTTTAATCACGCTTGCGGTCGCATTCTCTTTTTTTTTTAGTCTGTAGAAAGATAGAATAAGATGGGAGAAGTAAGGAAAAGAGATGGTAGGTAATATAGTGAGGAAAAAGGAAGGAAGAGGTAGTTTGAAAGGTGCCCGGTGAACGGGCCTTCTCCATTATTTGTGGTTGTCTTGGTTTTTGTGCCACACTAAGGGATCTTTTTTATTTGTCCTACTACGGGATCTTTTTATTTGTCCCATGTCGTAGAATGACTCCCGACGATACCATATATCACTATTCGTTGAGGGAACTTCCTTAATTATCTTTAGAGTGCGTTACTGTCTGGCGGCCGATATTATGTATCTTCGATATGCTTAAGAAGTGGAACTGAGCTCAAGGATAATAATATTGCTATCATTAATAAAATAGAGTTTTATTAATAATAACTATCAATAAACACAAGACGGAAAATATTGACATAAACAGAGAATGAAAAGGGTCGTGGGGGCTCGGCTAATCCGAGGATTTAAAGGATTTAAAAAAAGGTAAAACAAATATCGAGTTAAAGAGATGGGATGGTTCGATAAACCATTTAAAGCACAGGATAGAATTGACAAAAGGGTTAAGTACTCAAAGGTGACGTTTGGCTTACGTAACTTTTGCACTAGTGGTGCAGTGGAAGGTGGCGCAAAGGAGTTTCGGTCCGCTGGCGAGTTCCAGCCGAAGGGGGGGGGATAAAAGGATCCTGACGAGGCGTATTGGGAAGGAGAACCGTTTCTCGACGAACGGCTTGAAGAACAATGGCTGTTCTAGGTTGTTCTCTTCTGAACAAAGGGGGGATGAGAACCGTCTCTTGTCTACGGGCTCAAGAACAATGGCTGTTCTAATGTTGTTCTCCTCTGAACAACAGGAGGGGGTGAGAACCGTTTCTTGGCGAAGGGCTCAAAACGAACAATGGCTGTTCTAATGCTGTTCTCCTTTGAACAACAGGGGGGGATGAGAACCGTTTTTTGGCGAAGGGCTCAAAACGAACAATGGCTGTTCTAATGCTGTTCTCCTTTGAACAACAGGGGGGGGGGGGATGAGAACCGTTTCTTGGCGAAGGGCTCAAAACGAACAATGGCTGTTCTAATGCTGTTCTCCTTTGAACAACAGGGGGGGATGTGAACCGTTTTTTGGCGAAGGGCTCAAAACGAACAATGGCTGTTCTAATGCTGTTCTCCTTTGAACAACAGGGGGGGATGAGAACCGTTTCTTGGCGAAGGGCTCAAAACGAACAATGGCTGTTCTAATGCTGTTCTCCTTTGAACAACAACGGGGGGGGTGAGAACCGTTTCTTGGCGAAGGGCTCAAAACGAACAATGGCTGTTCTAATGCTGTTCTCCTTTGAACAACAGGGGGGGATGAGAACCGTTTCTTGGCGAAGGGCTCAAAACGAACAATGGCTGTTCTAATGCTGTTCTCCTTTGAACAACAGGGGGGGGGGAAGCCTTGGGGACTTGGCGTCGGAAAGGCTCGAACCTTTGGCACTCAAGGAATATTGTCCTCCTTCTGGACAAGTGATGGTGAATCTCGAGGTCGAGGTCCCTTGGCGCACAAAGGGAGAGAGGGTCGTGGTGATGTTTCGCGACGAAAATCTGGATCTCCAATCTGATCTTAGTGGTAAAGTTTCCATATAAATAGCCAGGACATCTCCTTGGCGTGGGGGAAAATGGAGTGAAAGCTTGGAGGGAACGCACAGCCGGGCCGGAGAACAATGCCTTATCTGCTCATAAGCCTAACTCGATCTGGCGAGGTCGGCGTATGGGGGCGAACGGGGGGACGATAACCTCCTTGTTTAAACATTGACATCCGGTAGCTGTGATAAGACTCCAAGCCTCGAATTGAAGATGCACGTGGGCAGCATCGTGGTTTTAAATAATATGGGATAGGAGTTGAAATTAACGCAGCTTCAACTCGTTCTATCACACCCCTCCATTCCGGGGGAAGTTGTCACTTCGAAAAAAAAAGAGAGAAGGGACAACGATAGAGCTCCGTTGTGGGGAACTCGTTTTCTTGTACCAACCGTACCTTCCTGCACCTAACTAGTATTACCTCAATACATATGATTATTTTGATTTTAGATTACAGGGGAAAATAACCTTTAATACAACTTAATCAAAGAAAAAAAAGGGCATGGAACAATGAAATGATATAAAATTAGTACATACAGGACAAAATAATTTATACGTAAATTAATGGGTACAAATATATATACATACAAAAAAAATTAGACATTGAGCGTTACAAAATTCAAACATATACATTAATTAATTATATTACAAAAGAATCTTAATTTAAGTCGTACAAGATGGTATATACCTACATGGAGATACTAATCCTATGAATACACTTACTCTACGCTATTCGGTAACCCATTCCTACTGAGGGCGTCAGCGACCTGGTTATCGGAACCTTTTATCTAATTTATTTTAAACTGATACTCTTGCAAGAGTAAACTCCAGCGCCTGATGCGGCCGTTTGAGTGTCGCACATTCCTAATATAGGCTAACGGACGGTGGTCGGTTCCTATTTGAAATTCTCTACATATCAAGTACAGCTTGAATTTGTCTATGACCCAGATAATTGATAGAGCTTTCTTTTCTCTAGTGGCATATCTCTTTTCGCGTGGTAATAATTGACGACTAGCATATGCAACTGGATGACTCGTTCCGTCATCCACGTATTGAAGGAGTACACCTCCAATGCCCTCGTTGCTCACGTCGGTCTTATCCCCAAAGGATTTTTCTGGGTTGGGCAACTTTAAAATGGGGGCAGAAATGAACTTACTCTTGAGCTGATTAAAATGGGAAACAGCGACATCATTCCAACGTAAACGATCGGGAAAATTCTTTTTTTGAAGGGGGCATAGTGGGGCCGAAATTGCAGCGAAATTCGGAACAAATCGCTGATAGGGAGAAGCTGATCCTAGGAACGATCTTAATGGCTTCTTTGTAATCGGGAGGGGCATGTCGGCGATTGCCTTAATCTTGTTCTCGTAGGGACCTAACTTGCTTTGTCCTATTTTGAAACCCAAATATTTGATGGTTTCGTGGGCAAAATGGCATTTGCTGGGGCGAATGCTGAGGCCATTTTTACGCAGTCGCTCGAAAAGAGCTAATAGGGCGGGTCAATGGTGATTCCATTTAATTAGTTCTTGTAGCTGACTCTTCTGACGTGGTGTCAGCTGCGCGTCACTATCCAGGTCAGAGGGTTCCAAAGACTCGCCTGGTAGGGAAGGAGGAGGGTAATCGGCATCAGGTTGGATGCACACTGTCTAGATTACATTAAGGGACTCCGCGGGGCAATCCTCTTCAAGCGCCGATGCTTCGTCCAGTTCTACGAAGGTATCTCCATGGGCGCGTTGGGGGTTCTTTTTTTCTTGAGGACCAGGGACAGTCTCCGTGTCCTTGTCTGGGGCCTTATCACCTAAGGGTGTTAGTGATTCACACTCCTTTTGTGCCGTCCTAAAGTCCTGGTTAAAGGTTTCCGAGAAATCGGACGGTATCGGGGTTCTGATGGGGACGGGCTCCTGGGCTTCTTTCTTATCTCGGCCTTGAGGAAGGGCGGCCTGAAACACAGGGTCGAAACTTACTTGGGGGTTCTGCCCTATAAGTACGGAACAAAATTGTATTGGTGCTACAATGACTTCAGCCCAGCCATTATAATATTGACACTGCAGGTAACATCTAACGACGGGGAATCGGTTCGCCCGCCCAAGGTGGTCATGTACCACCGCAAATTTTTCGTGGTTAGAGGCCACTGGGAGGAGTTCGTCGGACACGATGAAACACGTACATCCTGTGTCCCTGACGAGAGTCGATACTCGACAGCCGTCCACGCTGCCCTCCTCATATTTCAAAGTTCCCGATGAACTTTTATCAAAAACAAAATTTACCTGGTGGCCTGACGGAGGGGGAGAAGTTTCTGCTTGGGTCTGCACCACCGGGGGAGCCGGGGTTGCATTAATCTGGTGAACTTGGTGGGCTGGTCCGCTTTTAAGCCTAGAATTTTGGGGGCAGTTCCAGCTCATGTGGTTTTCTACACCACAGGTGAAGCATATTATTGGTCGCTTCGGGAAGAGAGATGGAGGAGAAATCTTAACGGGAGGTTTGGAGTCCCGTTGTTGGTTTTGGGGAAAGAAGTTTTGGGGTTTTACGGGGCTCGGAAACTTTGTCAGCTTTCCTGGGAAGGAGCGCGAATCCTTCCTTCTTTCTTCTCGTTGGATTTCTTTTTCTCGTTCTTCTCGTTGTATTTTTCTTTCTCGTTTTCTCGTTGTATTTCTCTTTCTCGTTCCTTTCGTTGTATTTCTCTTTCTCGTTCCTCTTGTCGGATTACTCTTCCCCTTTCTCTTTCTATCTTTTTTCTTTGAAATTCTGCTTTAATCCGAGCTAATTCAATCTGATGGTGAAGCTCAGGTGTCTTATCCATGCCTCTCTTTCTCTTTCTTTTTCTTCTCGTTGGATTTCTCTTTCTCGTTCCTCTTGTCGGATTACTCTTTCTTTTTCTTCTCGTTGGATTTCTCTTTCTCGTTCTTTTCTTTGCTCCTCTTGAATGTACTCAATTAGTTCTTTTCCGGAGAGTCCCAAGGATTCTCCTTGCGCTTTAAAGATTTTAAACTAAGTCATCTTTGCACTTGGGGGCGCACTAGTCAACCAACTAAAATTCCTTGCAACAAGAATTATGCCTCTATAGAATTAGCCTACCTAAATATGGGCACTGACCTATTTGGACTTGGTTTCTCAATCTAAATAACCACTGACTAAAATCACAAAAAACACAAACAAATTATTATAACCGTTCCTTGAGCTACTCCAGCTTCTTAAGTTTAAAAAAAAGGGGATAGCAATCGTTAAAACAAAAGGGAACTACTATATTCTATTATTATAACGAATAACACTATGCTTTACTCGACTGAGACCAGTGTTTGCAAAGATATAGCGTTAAACCTTACACACCTGATACCAAATTTAAATAGTATATATATATATATATATATATATATATATATATATATATATATATATATATATATATATATGTCGTAGAATGACTCCCGACGATACCATATATCACTATTCGTTGAGGGAACTTCCTTAATTATCTTTAGATTGCGTTACTGTCTGGCGGCCGATATTATGTATCTTCGATATGCTTAAGAAGTGGAACTGAGCTCAAGGATAATAATATTGCTATCATTAATAAAATAGAGTTTTATTAATAATAACTATCAATAAACACAAGACGGAAAATATTGACATAAACAGAGAATGAAAAGGGTCGTGGGGGCTCGGCTAATCCGAGGATTTAAAGGATTTAAAAAAAGGTAAAACAAATATCGAGTTAAAGAGATGGGATGGTTCGATAAACCATTTAAAGCACAGGATAGAATTGACAAAAGGATAAAGTACTCAAAGGTGACGTTTGGCTTACGTAACTTTTGCACTAGTGGTGCAGTGGAAGGTGGCGCAAAGGAGTTTCGGTCCGCTGGCGAGTTCCAGCCGAAGGGGGGGGGGGGATAAAAGGATCCTGACGAGGAGAATTGGGAAGGAGAACCGTTTCTCGACGAACGGCTTGAAGAACAATGGCTGTTCTAGGTTGTTCTCTTCTGAACAAAGGGGGGATGAGAACCGTCTCTTGTCTACGGGCTCAAGAACAATGGCTGTTCTAATGTTGTTCTCCTCTGAACAACAGGGGGGGGGGGGGGTGAGAACCGTTTCTTGGCGAAGGGCTCAAAACGAACAATGGCTGTTCTAATGCTGTTCTCCTTTGAACAACAGGGGGGGATGAGAACCGTTTTTTGGCGAAGGGCTCAAAACGAACAATGGCTGTTCTAATGCTGTTCTCCTTTGAACAACAGGGGGGGATGAGAACCGTTTCTTGGCGAAGGGCTCAAAACGAACAATGGCTGTTCTAATGCTGTTCTCCTTTGAACAACAGGGGGGGATGAGAACCGTTTCTTGGCGAAGGGCTCAAAACGAACAATGGCTGTTCTAATGCTGTTCTCCTTTGAACAACAGGGGGGGATGAGAACCGTTTCTTGGCGAAGGGCTCAAAACGAACAATGGCTGTTCTAATGCTGTTCTCCTTTGAACAACAGGGGGGGAAGCCTTGGGGACTTGGCACTCAAGGAATATTGTCCTCCTTCTGGACAAGTGATGGTGAATCTCGAGGTCGAGGTCCCTTGGCGCACAAAGGGAGAGAGGGTCGTGGTGATGTTTCGCGACGAAAATCTGGATCTCCAATCTGATCTTAGTGGTAAAGTTTCCATATAAATAGCCAGGACATCTCCTTGGCGTGGGGAAAAATGGAGTGAAAGCTTGGAGGGAACGCACAGCCGGGCCGGAGAACAATGCCTTATCTGCTCATAAGCCTAACTCGATCTGGCGAGGTCGGCGTATGGGGGCGAATGGGGGGGACGATAACCTCCTTGTTTAAACATTGACATCCGGTAGCTGTGATAAGACTCCAAGCCTCGAATCGAAGATGCACGTGGGCAGCATCGTGGTTTTAAATAATATGGGATAGGAGTTGAAATTAACGCAGCTTCAACTCGTTCTATCACATCCCATTACAGGATCTTTTTTATTTGTCCTACTACGGGATCTTTTTATTTGTCCCATTACATGATCTTTTTTATTTGTCCTACTACGGGATCTTTTTATTTGGCCCACCTCGAGATCTTTTTATTTTGTCACACTACGGGATCTTTTTATTTTGTCACACTACAGGATCTTTTTATTTTGTCACACTACGGGATCTTTATATTTTGTCACTACGGGATTTTTTTTATTTTGTCACACTACGGGATCTTTTTATTTTGTCACTACGGGATCTTTTTATTTTGTCACACTACGGGATCTTTTTATTTTGTCAGACTACGGATCTTTTTACTTTCTCAATTTTTTATTATTATTAATATTATTTTTCGATTCTTTTTTCTACAACGCTCTATATAATGTTACGGGTTTCGGTGTTCTGGTGTTAAGGATGTATCTTCTACATCTACCTCTGGGTCAAGAGCCGCTAGACTGTCCATGGGAACGATTTCCTCTAGCCTTACCTCAATGTCCCGTCCTTTTGTAAGCAAAAAGATGTTGAGTGGTTCCAAACTAGTGTCTTGTGGAGGCTTCTCGAGGTCCGGTCATCTTGCCATCTAGAATGAGTGATAAACTGGAGGCCTCAATTTTGCAATCTCTGAATTCTTAACATGTTTCTTTGTGATGCCGCAAAATCGGTATAGCAGAGTACATCAGTTTAGATCTAACTAAACTGGTGTATGGTTTCTTTTTGTTGGATAAGTTTAGGTTTCTAAATCGTTGGAGTTTGTCGAGCTCGGTTCTTGCATATACGATCATGGAACGGAAGTGTCCGCTCATGCTAGTGCTGGCAAGTTTGAACAGGAGGACGGACACATTCAGCGATTACTCAATTTCGGTATCGTCTAAGTTGACGGGGACGGTCTTCCTATTGCTGCTGTCGTGAATTTCGACACATTGCCTCCCTGTTTTTTAAATATCTTTACCTCCATTTTTTTAGATATATTCATTTTCTTGTTTTTAAATATCTTCATCTTGCTGTTTTTAAATATATTCGCCTCCGTGTTTTCAAACATCTTCGCCTCCGTGTTTTTAAATTTCTTCGCTTCCGTATTTTCAAATATCTTTGTATCTGTATTTTTTTTTTAATATTTCACCTCCGTGTTTATAAATATCTTCCCTTTCCTGTTTTTAAATATCTTCGCCTCTGTGTTTTTATATATCTTCACCTCGGTGTTTTTAAATATCTTAGCCTTCTTGTTCTCAAATATCATCGTATCCGTGTTTTTAAATTTCTTCGCTTCAGTGTTTTTAAATATCTTTTCAGCCGTGTGTTTGAATATATTTGCCTCTGTTTTGATAAATATTTTCCCTCAGTGTTTTTAGTCGCGGGCGACTAAATTTGTTTTGGCAATAAAATCATAACTATTCGGCCAATTGTAACGAAATTTGAAGCCCTTATGTCGTTCTACATTCTCTTTCGAATTATATAATTGCCAAGGTCCTCCCAAGGTTAGTCCGAGTTTTAAAGAGCGTAAGATCATAAATCAGAATAAGTGAGAGTACGCGACTTTTTCTCAGCAGACCTTGTTTGAAATATCTTCACCTCCGTGTTTTAAATACATACCTATAACTTCCTGTCTTTAATACCTTCGCGTCTATGTTTTTATATATCTTCGCCTCAGTGTTTTTAAATATTTTCATCTCCGTGTATTTTAATATCATTGCTTGCGTTTTTTAAAATATTTTTGCATCCGTGTTTTAAAATATCTTCACCTCCGTGTTTTTAAATATCTTCACTTTCCTGTTTTTAAATATTTTCGCCTGCGTGTTTTTATATATTTTAACCTGGGTGTTTTTAGATATCTTTGCATACTTTTTAAAAAATATCTTTGCCTCCGGGTTTTTAAATTTCTTCACTTCGGTGTTTTCAAATATCTTCGCATCCTTTTTTTTAAATATCTTCGCCTCCGTGTTCTTAAATTTCTTCCCTTCAGTGTTTTCAAATATCTTTGCATCCGAGTTTTCGAACATCTTCTCCTCCATGTTTTTAAATATCTTCCCCCGCGTGTTTTCAAATATATTTGCATCTGTGTTTTTTAAATACCTTCACCTCCGTGTTTTTAAATATCTTCACCTTTCTGCTTTTAGATATCAAAGCCTCCGTGTTTTTATATATTTTTACCTCGGTGTTTTTGAATATCTTCGCAGCCTTGTTTTCAAATATCTTCACCCCGGTGTTTTGAAATACCTTCGCATCCTTGTTTTCAAATATCTACGCCTCCGTGTTTTTAAATTTCTTCGCTTCTGTGTATTCAAATATCTTTGCATCCCTATTTTAAAATATTTTCCCATCCGTGTTTTCAAATATCTTTGCATTCGTATTTTTTTAATTATCTTCACCTCCGTGATTTATATATCTTCACATTGGTGTTTTAAATATTTTCGCCTGCTTGTTTTCAAATATCTTCACCTCATTGTTTTAAATTTCTTCGCTTCCGTATTTTCAAATATCTTTGCATCCGTGTTTTCAAATATTTTCACCTCCGTGTTTTTAAACATCATCGTCTTGCTGTGTTTAAATTATTTCACCTCCGTTTTTCTATATGTAATCCAAAGGAGTATGTAAATATTCACCTGGAAGAGGGATTTTATTTCCTTCTAAAAGCCTTACCTGATGTATTTTAAATATAATTAATCAAGTATCAAAATCCTTTTCATTCTGTATATCTAAATATTCTAAATAGCCTGTTTTTCACCCTCCTTCTTCGTCTTTTTAAATGTCGTTACCGGTGTGTTTTATCTCTGTCATCTTTCCAAATGTTCTAGTCACCCTATTTTAAAATATCCTCCAGGTTTCCAAATATCCTTGCCTCTCTGTCTTAAAATGTGCTCCCAGTTTCCAAATTTTCTTCACTCTTTTAAAATATCTTTTGTATTGATAAATATCCTTACCTTCCTTTTAAAATGTCTTACTATTCCAAATGTAATTCACTTCCTATTTTAAAATATCCCCTTTGTTTCCGAATATCTTCGCCTCACTGTTTTAAAAACGCCTTCCCTTGCAGCAGGATTTTGGTGAGAGGATTTCTCTGTCGCGCGAATCAGCGAAAACTAGAAGGTCGGACGACGTCTCCAATGGCCTGCCCCCTGTCTTGTTCCCGAGACTGACCACCACCACGGAGAAACTCCCCCTCGCGCAGGAGAGCCATGTCATTAACAACGTAAGTCCCCAGCGAGACAAGGCCACTGTTTCTGTTGAGTGATAAGGTTTCCAAATGCCTAATTCATTGACTAGAATGTATAATCTCATCGTACATAACCCACGTTTCATTTCCTGTGGCAATCTCCTAAAAACTTAATGGTTCTTCACTAACCTGTTTTGGCAAAAGACTTTGTTTTTCATTTTTGTCTAACAATTCAATAAACCATTTTATGTTATTGTATAGGATTCCTTTTTCATCATAGGTCACAATTTTCTTTACAAATGGATATCAATTCTGTATTGTAGCATGCGATGAACAGATTTAAACTATTGCAATATGTGGGTTTCATTTCATTCATGTAGAACCCAATTTTTCTACCTACTCTATTGCCTTGAGATTGCGTGAGTAGTATTGTAACACAAATGCCGAGTCCACCATTTTATCGCACAAATGCCGAATCCGTCATTTTAGTGACGTCATCGAACTTTTGGGAACGAAGTCGTTGATTGTTTTGACGCCATCAAGGATCTATCCACCAACTTACCTTAGTTTTATATTCCTAACCTCTTGTTATTTCTCCTTATCTGTACAAACTTAAAAACGAAGCCAGCCTTAAGTCTTTTTAGCTTTAGTTGTACTCCCTTGTTTGCGTCAGTTTAGTCACACCAGGGAACTTTTTGAAGTGAAGTTGCTGATTGGTTTGACATCATGAGGAATCAAATACCACCCCCCCCCATCATATGCACGCCATTTTGCCATCATTAGGTTTGGACGACACGATTTTAGAGTGAAACAGTTGAAATTATTTGCTAATGAACTGGCGAGCGTGTACGCCATGTTTGTTTTAACCAGTATATCTTCACACTTCCCTCATTTAATCCCGGATATACCGCAAGTTTTTGCTTATTTGCCCCTCAGCCTGTCTATGTGTCAGACGTCATAAGATGATCGCCCATACACACCGTCTTACACCTAGCCTCAGCTGCTATTTTGTTACTGAAGATGTCTGCCGTTAGAGTAAAAATCTAGTCTAGACTATTCAATTGCGGTGGATTTCTTCGACCTCGGACTATCTTCGCCAACTTATTCATGACTATCTAATTGATTACATTGAATTCCTCTATAATGGCTTAGCCACACCACCTCTCAAATAAGATGTTGAGAGTTTACGGATTTAGATGATTTAATCATTGGTTAAAAATTGAAATACGAGGTAATGGATCAGTTTTTCTTCGTAAGGAGACTCTTTATCGTCACATTACATCTTGAGAATGTGATGATTATTTTTTAGACAAATTAAGACGTTGGCAGTAGACATGTATTATAATTTTACCTTTATGGGAGAGATAAAAGTTTTGTTTCTTAACATCTTTATTCTCTTCATATTAAACAGAGAAAATATTATTAATGGCAAAAATGATACGTGTAAAGAGGTGATAATAATTAAGAAAGTTTCGGGCTATATTAACCAAATTATTAAATGGTATGTAATCTCCCTTGTGAACAGAAATGTATGGTTCGATAGCTCTGCGGAATTTGACTCTTTTAAAAGTCTTTCTGATAAGTCTTTGCCCTCTCATCTCTTTTACTCCACCATATTCCTCATGTCTGAAACTCATAAATCGTACAAGGATATATATAGTTATCAGCTTTCTCCCCACCTTCATCAGCTACAATTAGACGTTTCATTGATTCTTAGCTGATTATGTCCTTTGTTTGAGGGTTAATGGCTAATCGTTCAGCACGAAGTATATATTTCACCCCATTCCTCGACTTGATACGCAAAAAGTAGGCTTTGGGATCCGTAGAGCAGAATTAATCAGCATAGTCATCGGCATCGTATACATCTTTGAGCTCATCGGTGAGATCACTTGGGAATTCTCCAAGTCGAGGTTGCGGATCGTCTATCCAAGAACTGTCTGTGTGACAGGACAGCAGCCGTTCGTCGAACGAGTCTTAGAGAACGTAGAACTAGATTTGAGCATAAGCGGTTGTGGATGAAGCGATTGAAAAATTCGTAACGTGAGAATCAGCTTCTACATGTTGGGGTTCTCCACCTTCTCTGTGTACGGATTACCAACTGCATTTTTAAGTTCACAAAGTAATCGGTGTTTTTTATTAGCTCCATAACTTCAGGGCTCGAAACGAAGATAACCATACTCAAACCGCAGATCTTCTTGAGTGACATTTTTCCACAGCCTACAAAGGAAGAGATAGAAAAGAAAATATTAGTAGGATCGACGGAATCCTTTTAATAGTAGTAGTAATATTTATCGATCTGTAAGAAACAGAATAGTGTATATTTTCTATTAGAGTGATTTTGAGTATACAAGCTATAGAAATAATGATCAGAGAGAGTTAGAGGGGTTATTTTTTTTTGGGGGGGGGGGAGAGGTATACAACAAATACTTCTAAAATCGGAATTTGAATGTAATATATTAAATAAAGGAGCAAAGCAATCTCAGGAACAAATCCTTACCTGTTTAAAAAGAGTTTTGTTCTACAATGCTTTACAGAATTATTTTCGATTTTGTTGATTCGTATGTTAATCCCTTTAGCCTCATTCACCTTCTCCACATATGCTATTTTCTCCTTCTCTCAATCCCACTCCTCGAGGTAATACTGACGCTTCTATTTTTCTTCTAGAAAATTTTGATGTACTCTGTGAACAATCCATCCCTTTTTTCAAATTCTCCATCTCGTAAATTTTCTTATTTCGCATATCTTTTCCAGTGCTTCAAGGTTTTTGTACTTGTTATATAATGGTATAGAGTATATTGGAAATGGACATAGTATTAAGCTTACCTATGAAAAATTTCGAAAAAGTACAAATATTTATTGTATCATCTAAAATCAAGACAAGAGTACTAATTGCTTTAATGAATGTTCCAATTCCATACAACTGTGTACATTATAAATATAGTTACAGTTTATATCTTCATTACTAGTGCCAGTGTCCCTGGTTATAAATGCAGTTTCAGGATGTCATTGAGATAGATAAGTCTAGAAATTATTGGTTTATTGAAAAAAAAATGAACGTAATAAGAAAAGAAGAAACTAATGTAATGAAATAAAAGGACAAAACTAGTTGTTCATGGATGTTTTTGGAGAGACAGTCATTTATGTCTGCAAATAAGACTCCCAGTAGCTTATAGAATTATTCTGGACAGCAGCCTCCATGCTGGTTTGCATTGGGTATCTGTATATTTATGTAGAAAAAAAATGTGTATTATTTGGATACTCTATGTCTAGGGTTCAAGAACAATGTTAATATTCGCCAAAACTTCGTTAAAATGAATAAAATTGTTATCGTTAATCCATTTCTAGTTCAGAGTTACTTTTGAAACTCTTCCGACTTGATTATATCTCTTTATTCGCGAGATGAAGTGGCAGGTCGTATCGATCTTTTCTAGAATAATGATAATAACCAAATAAACGAAGATATCGTACTAAAGAAGACTTGTATAACATAAATAAATCAATATTATATGCTCAATAAATATTCATTGAAAGGTGGAAATGTATATTAAAATAATATATTTATATACTATGTGGTATCATGGAATCTGGATAGTATCATGAAAATAATAAATGTAAATAAATCATTCAGATTACCTTGTTTTGAGTTTTTTAAGATTTAATAATATGTTTAAATATATTCATAAGTGAATTTAGATATAAAATAAATCATTTTAACGACCTTGATATTTTTCAAAATCAAGAGAAAAAAAGGGGAAATTACTTACACTGTAAACGTTGCAATGAACTGAGAAACTGATATATGTTCTAAAATATCGCTTATCTCTTCACAGGACTCCCATTCCATGTCTACAAGGGTTTAATATTCTTGTATATATTTAGAAATAAAAGAAAACACTCGACAATCCGGATTATTTAAGAAACGTCAGGTTTGATAACATGAACAATGAGGAAAAAAAGACTCGCTCACAACAATTTAAGCATTTATAATTATTTTCAACTTTTCATCGATAAGCGTCTCTTCCAAACCTTCCAAACGTCAAAATGTCGCCCGTGTTTTTAAGTAGATGAATTTTTAATGAGGTCAAACCATTCAGCAACTTCATTCCAAAAGTTGGCTGACGTCACCAAAATGGTGTACTAGGCATTTGTGTTACAATACTACTACATAAACTCTTCAGCAAGTCTTCGTGGGGTTTGGGCCACTGTAATCAATAATACTTCATTATTAATAACAGTTTTTTGGCCTCTCTTTAAGTTCAACATTGGTGTCCATGTTTCCAAAACTAAATTTATTGAATTAACGCTAATCAGTTTTCATTGTACTTGTGTTCACTCTAATACTACTTTGGTGTTATCAGCAGCTTAAAAAAAATGTCCTAATTTCAATTCGTAACTAAAAATTACTCTAATTTCTTGGAAAGATGCCATTAGCTGTTGACGAGCTAAAGAGCTACAAACAATATAATTGCAATTTATCTGCGAAAATACATGCAATTGCATTACTAAATCATTCAGTTTAGCGTACGACATTTCATTAGAAAATAACTAATAAATATAAAAAATCACAAACTATTTTCTTCGCGCTACCAATTTAATGCATATAGAAGTCTCAAACATTCCTCAAGATAAAAATATTTCAATAGACATTCTTCGCGCTTTTCAATGAATGTCTAGGCAAAAAATCAAATATCCTTCTTGCCTTTTTCAATCAATAACTATGTTCCCAATTGCAAAATTTTAATGGAAACTTCCAAACTACCTTTTGGAGATTCCAAATGAATGACTATGCAAATCCTAAACCTCTCCCTTGTTCTATCAATTAAATGTTTATTCTTCCAATTCCAAACAGCGGTTAATTTTAAATCTCCAACCTTCCTACGCTTCCTAATAAATGCCCTGTGCAAATCTCAATTCTCGCATTGCTCTTTCCATTGAATGCCTATGTAAATCCCACCCAACCTTACATTGTTGCTCCAATTGATTTGCTCTTCCTTATCACTATCTATGCAAATCCAAGACCTCCTTCAGTGCTCTTCCCAATAAATGCTTAAACAAATCCCAAACAGTTCCTCTCGGTTTTTGCCATGAATTCATATTTGCTCTTCCTGGTGAATACCTGTGTAAATTCCAAACTTTTCTCTTCGCCCTTTCCAATGAATATCTAGTTAATTAAATTCCAAACATTATAATGCTCTTCCCAGTGAATATACATATAATCTCAACCCTCTCTGTTCTGTTGACTCTTCCGAATGAATAACTTTGCTTTCATTTTCAAATGGAAAATTCTTACCTCTTATTTACAGTCGATTACAGAAGCTCCGGACCCGGCCTATTTGACCGACACCGTCTACTATGACAGTGGACCGACGCCTTCTCCCGCGCAGCCCCAGAATAGATTTCCTGGAAGCATTCGGGTTTCTCTAGAAGACAGAGAAGGAGAAAAGGTTTTTGTAGTTTTAGTTTTGTTTTGACCACCAAATTGCCCTGTCTGATAGCTACCTCGGTTGGGGGCATTCAGGCTAAGGTGAGATCAGAACCATGTCAACCCCTCATTTCCCAAATTGGGATTTTATCCAATGATTAAACACACCTGATGTGGTTGAACTTTACTTACTGCGTGGTGTTTTGGCTAGGGTCAGAAAGGAAAGAAAGTAAGGTGTAGTGGAAAGGAGTGTATAATAATAATAATTAACGGTTTATTCCAGAAGCTGGCTTAAAATATACATTTAAAGTAACATAAAAACATATAGAGCACCAAAATTGAAAAACACATACATAGTGAAATATGAGAATAGCTAAACATATCAGATGTTAGTGATTTATTGATAATTTTAGTTAGTGCGGGAACTGCACTGTTCTTGTAGCGCTCTGTGTGGGCTCTGATAGGGATGAGCTTGTTGTAGGGACGAAGGGTAAGGGGAGGACGTGGAGCGTTAGGGGCAAGTATGTCGTGATGACGAGGGTTATTCAGCAGTGTTGCTCTCATAAAATGGAAAAATGATAGAACCAATCACGTTGGTCTTATCACGAGAATACAGGCCATACAATCTTTAGCTAATAATCCCTCGTGAAGTTAAATATTTGATCAAAAAAGGGTTTCCCCAAAATATAATTTCTTATCATTCGTATAGCAAGAAAGTTTTATAGACCCCAAACCTATAAAATCGGTATATTGCAGTGGCCCCATAAACCTTAATCTTTTAAAGTCTTCCTTAACATATTTTCTTTTATATTTTAATTTTTAGATACTTTATTTTTCAATTAATTTATTTCTAATTCATTGCAGAAATTTCTTGAAACCAGTTCGGTGTTTTAACAATTCAATACCGTTTTCCGTGTTTTCTTCCTCTGCTAAATATCTAAATATATTTTCAGTATCTTCAAAGCGTCCTGTCTTACCAACGTCCTTCGTATGGTCTTGGCGAAATTGATCCTTTATTGAATCCAGCAATTCTGTACTACATTCCTAGCGATTCTGCTGAAGATGAAGATAGGACTATCTCACTCGAAGAATCTACTCTTCCACCCGAAATTCAAACACCAAGCATTGTTTCTTCAACAGTCTATCAAAGACCAGCACCAGCAACGACACAAGTCATAATACAAGCTAGTACAACCCGGCCCCCACCGCGGTATCGACCACCAATAGATACATCAACATCTTATAGACCTTCCACCACTCAGTCTAACGCGAGTTCTAGAACTCGTCGGCCTAAGGCGAGACGCATACCTTCTCAGAAATTAAGGGAACGAGATTCGAAGCGTATTGAGGCCCCTAAATACACAACTGTCACCAAACCCAATGATATATATCCGGTACAAGAATTGGTAGATTCCTATGAACCACAATTTTCCGATCCAAGCTTAGAATCATTTGATGAATCTCTTTCCATTCCGACTCCTTCTGCAACACCCAGACCTTCAAAACGAAGCCGAACAAAAATAAAGAAACACAAAATCTCAAAATCCTCATTTTCAAAGGGGACAACTTCCCTGGAGCAAGAGGTAGCGCAAGTCGTAGAGATTTATCGCCCTCCTGGCCAGGAAGACTCTGAAGAATTCTTTGAGCAGTACGAGCGAGATTACACCTTCGACTTCGATAACGCCTCCGGTAGTGCTCTCCGAAGTCGCTACAAACCTGCTTTGGCGACTACCACCAACCACAAGCGTTACAGATCTCCAGTGACGAATAACCCCCATGGCAAGCGTTACAGACCTCCATCGGTGACAATTTCCCCTTATAAGCAAGCTCCTGTGTATCGTACGTCCACCAAGTCTTACAGAGCACCTAAATCTCTGTATAAGGTTGGATCGATCGAAAAACCTAGCAGAGAGGAATCGGCCCCTCGAGATTTCATCGAAGCAGGTAACTGTAAAACCATTCTATAGCCGAATTGCAGTCAATTATACCTATTTAAAACTAGCTTATACCCACTCTATACCTATTCTATACCAGCAACACTGTCATTTATAATGAGATCTCTGCATTCCTCGAAGGGCAGTGGTTCTCAAAATTTTAAGTTTAGAGGGCACTTGGAAAAACATTGTCAATGCAGTTACTGGAAATGTTAAGAAGATTAAGCTTAAATAAATTCAATACGTTGAAAAGTACAAAATTCAATTTGGTTGAAAATAATAGACAATATATATATAAATATATATATATATATATATATATATATATATATATATATATATATATATATATATATATATATATATATATATATATATATATATATATAATTTCACGGTGAGGGTGAGGACACAGAGGAGGCTGAGGTACATGTGATTTATTTATAGAACAACGTTTCATGCGTATCACTCATCTTCAGGTTCTAAAACATAAATTAATCTAATACAGTTAAAGAATATTAAAAATATTAAAAATAATTAGGTTAAGACTATGTAGGTAAATCAAAAATTAGAAAATAACTCAGGAATTTAAAAGGCAAGAGAATCAAATTATCAATCTAATATAACCACTATTGACACGGAAAAAAAACAAAAAACAAAAGTAAATAATTACAGTATAATATTTCTTACCGATAACTTAGGAATTTAAAAGGTAAGAGAATCAAATTATCAATCGAATGTAATCACTATTGACATGAAAAAAAGAAGCAAAAACACAAAAGTAAAAAATTACAGTATAATATTACTTACCGATGAAGTCCAGGAGAAATCACAAAGTGAAGAAATTATAAAGGATGTGGCTTAAAGAAGGATAGGAATTTGATTGGGTGGTTGTTAAATGAGAGAAGGTTGGTTGGTTGTTGAATGAGGTCATTAAAATTAAGAAATAAGAAGGGAAACAGCGGTATTATCTATTTTGAGTGTAGGAGATTTTGTACGTATTAGTAGGGATTCCAAAATTATTAGACGATATTCATTGTTATTATGACCAATTATTTTGAAGTTATCTATGGAGCATTCTGTCTTGCATTGTATTCTATGATTTCTAATTACAAAAGCTTCCTTCTTAGACAATATTTTTCCAGTGCGATGGCTTATACCCATGTGAGAACAAAACCTCTCTTTCAATGAGCGAACCGTACTTCCAATATAGGTTCCTTGCAAACAACAAGGACAAGTAAAAGCATAAACAACACGGCTGCTCATTTCTAGAGGAAGTTTGTCTTTTGACGAGAAGAAACTTCCTATGGAAAGTGGGTTGACAAAAGTGATTTTGAAGTTGGTATGAAAGAAATATTTTTTGAGTAATTTGTTGCATTTTCTAGTGAATAATTTATTGTAAGCTCCCATTGCAGGTACTACGAAAGATTTTTCATTTTTGGGAACATTATATGAGAGAAAGGATGGAGAGTAAATTTTGGTAAGAAAATTATTAATTAGCTTGTCAACCAAAGGGGGGGGGGCGTAACAATTGTTTTTAAAATAAGACTTTAGAGTCTAGAATTTATTGTGCATTAGGGAATAATTGGAGGAGAGATGGTAACCTCTATATATTAGAGATTTAATTGCACTGAGTTTGTGTGACAAGTCCCAATGGCTGAAAAAATTTATTCCTAGGCCACTAAAGGTAGGCTTTCTGTATATTGAGGTAGTTAGTTTGTCGTTTTTTTTCTATAATGACGTCTAGAAAAGGAAGTTGATAGTTACTCTCTAATTCAATGGTATATTTAATGTTGGGATGATAAGAGTTTATAAAATTTAAAAAAAATAAGGGGCATGTTCTATATTATCGAGAATAGCAAAGGAGTCGTCCACATACCTACGATAAAATATGGGTTTAAAATCTAAAGGGCAATGTTTCATAAAGTTGTTTTCAAGATGAATCAAGAAAATATTAGCTGCAATTTTGTTAATGAATTATTGTCACATAATTTTGCACCCTCAAAAGTCCTAGTCAGTTACGATGTATCCTCACTATTTACAAATTTTCTTGTTAATGAAACAATTGATATTATTTTAAATCTAATTTTTAACAAAACAGGCACCTTTCACAATTTCTCCCGTCAAAATTTCAAGACTATTTTAGAAATGATTTTTAATGAGAATTATTTTTTATTTAATAACAAGGTTTACCAACAGATAGATGAAGTAGGAATGGGTGCACCAATAGCTCCAGCTAATATTTTCATGATTCATCTTGAAAACAACTTTATGAAACATTGCCCTTTAGATTTCAAACCCATATTTTATCGTAGGTATGTGGATGACTCCTTTGCTATTTTTGATAATATAGATCATGCCCACCATTTTTTCAATTTTATAAACTCTTATCATCCCAACATCAAATATACCATTGAATTAGAGAGTAACTATCAACTTCCTTTTCTAGACGTCATTATAGAAAAAACCGACAAACTAACTACCTCAATATACAGAAAGCCTACCTTTAGTGGCCTAAGAATCAATTTTTTCAGCCATTGTGACTTGTCGCACAAACTCAGTGCAATTAAATCTCTAATATATAGAGGTTACCATCTCTCCTCCAATTATTCCCTAATGCACAATGAATTCCAGACTCTAAAGTCTAATTTTGAAAAAATAATTGTTAACCCCCCCCCTTTGGTTGACAAACTAATCAATAATTTTCTTACCAAAATTTACTCTCCATCCTTTCTCTCATATAATGTTCCCAAAAATGAAAAATTTTTCGTAGTACCAGAAATGGGACCTTACAATAAATTATTCACTAGAAAATGCAACAAATTACTCAAAAAATATTTCTTTCATACCAACTTCAAAATCACTTTTGTCATCCACTTGCCATAGGAAGTTTCTTCTCGTCAAAAGACAAACTTCCTCTAGAAATGAGCAGCCGTGTTGTTTATGCTTTTACTTGTCCTTGTTGTTTGCAAGGAACCTATATTGGTAGTACGGTTCGCTCATTGAAAGAGAGGTTTTGTTCTCACATGGGAATAAGCCATCGCCCTGGAAAAGATTTGTCTAGGAAGGAAGCTTCTGTAATTAGAAATCATAGTATACAATGCAAGACAGAATGTTCCATAGATAACTTCAAAATAATTGGTCATAATAACAATGAATATAGTCTAATAATTTTGGAATCCCTACTAATACGTACAAAATCTCCTACACTCAAAATAGATAATACCGCTGTTCCCCTTCTTATTTCTTAATTTTAATGACCTCATTCAACAACCAACCAACCTTCTCTTATTTAACAACCAACCAATCAAATTCCTATCCTTCTTTAAGCCACATCCTTTATAATTTCTTCACTTTGTGATTTCTCCTGAACTTCATCGGTAAGTAATATTATACTGTAATTTTTTACTTTTGTGTTTTTGCTTCTTTTTTTTCATGTCAATAGTGATTACATTCGATTGATAATTTGATTCTCTTGCCTTTTAAATTCCTGAGTTATCGGTAAGCAATATTATACTGTAATTATTTACTTTTGTTTTTTGTCGGGTTTTTTCGTGTCAATAGTGGTTATATTAGATTGATAATTTGATTCTCTTGCCTTTTAAATTCCTGAATTATTTTCTAATTTTTGATTTACCTACATAGTCTTAACCTAATTATTTTTAATATTTTTATATTCTTTAACTGTATTAGATTAATTTATGTTTTAGAACCTGAAGATGGGTGATACGCCCGAAACGTTGTTCTATAAATAAATCACATGTACCTCAGCCTCCTCTGTGTCCCCACCCTCACCGTGAAATTGAAGATTAGACTGGTTAGCAGCAACTCATATGACTATATATATATATATATATATATATATATATATATATATATATATATATATATATATATATATATATATATATATATATATATATATATATATATATATATATTAAGTATCCCTCTTGTTCTATGACAAATATGAAATTATTGTGTCAACGATATTTTTCAATGTGGGACGGTAACAGATAAAAGCAGACACATATTTCTTTATCTAAATACTAAATAGCTTCTCTCCCCTTCAAACTCAATATTGGTAAGCATAGAAAATCTCAATTTACACAAGTGTGACGTTTTAAATTGAAATAAAATAGTTGTAAATCTGATATTGATTTTTAATCAACGTTGAGTGTATATAGGAGCTACTTCTCATGTTAATGTCAAAACCATATTGCTTGGAATCTCAATGAAAAAGTTTTGAATCTCTTTGTATTTTCATTATTAATTAATGGAAGATAAAATCTCAACTGCTCAAATATAACCGTAGTCAGATCATCAATGCAAGTTTTCCTTACCAAACGAAACATTTCTAAGTTTCCATCTCTAGTTTCTGTTTTTCAAATCAGTTTTGTTTTTTTAAATCATTTCACTTTATTTATAGGTAGGAAAATAAATTTATGTTCACCTTTCAATATTTATATTCAGGATATTGGCGAGGTGAAATATATTACCCCTTTGCAGGTTTGTAAGGCGCCAACTGCGCCCATGACTCAATATATGCATAGACGTAGGGAAAGGATCAACCAGGATTTTTTTACGTAATAGATATTAATAATATTGAGATATGCAACAAATAATACAATTATCACAAATAAGAGTATCAAATTATAAAATATTACTCACCAAACAAACTTTTCCTGAGCGAGGTCTAACGACAGAAGTTGCCGCTCAAGTTGAGTGCGTCGTTTGTCCATCTTTCGTCATCTTCTTTTTGTCATATTATATTTTACGGGACTCTTTCAATAGCCTAGACGAGACGGCATAGGATGGCTAGCGTGGATGCCAAAGAGTAACTCAACCGACTTCGGAAACAAAACTTAGAAAAGCTGAAACGTAGCCTTGCGTGAATAAGTAGCTCTACTCACACCATCACACACTCTCTGTATGTCTGAGTGTCTGTCTCTCTCTATCCATCTCCATCTCCCTTTCTCATTGCACAATTTTCTGGAATATCTCTCATTTAATCATATTTACTTCCTCTCCCCTCGCTTTTTCATCACCTTACCCCATCACATTCTACACATCTATTCGGTTCGCACATTTATGCGGATTAATCGTCAGCGCAACCTTCGAGTGCTCGACTTCCATGAACACTCTCACTCTGCTGACCTTCTAAACCTATGCTCTTCTCCTTGAACAAAGTTAGACATCTTTGGCCAATTGTAGATATGAATTATGGATGATGCTATTTCTGCAGCAGTGTCCTTTGTTGATTATTCGTTGATTCATGTTTTGACAGAGACAGAATGTGGTGGTGTTGGTGTTGGTGTTGGCTTAATTGCAGATCCCTCTAACCCCCTTCCCTCATCCCGATCAACTTCACTAAAATTATAGAATTGCTTCCTTACCTATCAAAACCTCTCTTAAAATTGCAATTATCTACCAAACACCCAACAGCTCCTTCGAAGACTTGGGTGAATTTCTTAACCTGGCCCTCTCTAAACTCTCCTCAATCTTGCTTATTCGGGTTGATTTTAGCATAGCCTATTTTATGCTTTCATATCTTATAAACTTCACTCTCTCTCTTTCTTTCTCAACTTGTTGCATCGCCCACACTTATAGATGGAACTATATTAATTCATAGCCCCTCCATACTCAACCGCCATGGCAATTTACGACCACTCCCTTATCCAGATCTCTCTCTCTCTCTCTCTCTCTCTCTCTCTCTCTCTCTCTCTCTCTCTCTCTCTCTCTCTCTCTCTCTCTCTCTCCAAAACATGGTATACACTCTATTGGCAAAGGTCGCCATCGTTGGCTCGTCTAGATTGACTATAAGGTAATGATAAGTTATGCTGCCTCTCTTTTGCCCTCGTTAACCCCTAACAGTCGATCTACGTACCTGAAAAAGTCCTACTCACCCTTCTTTTTATCGCTTCCCCTCCCATGTACTTCTTCTCGCCACCTTCTCTAGCCGACGACGTGACCCTCAATTCTGCTGAACAATTTTAAATGAAGAGAAACACAGACAAGCCTGTGAGAGGTGACTTACTGCTGTATGTACTCTTGGTACGAAGTCGGTACAGATTCACTAGCTTATCCCAGCCTTCAAGCTTCTTGCACTATATCTCTTCTCTTTGGCCCCACAGCCTCATCCACCCATTACACCTGCTAAATTCTCTGCCTCCTTTTCTGATAAGATTGTTTATATCCGACTGAAATTCCCTTTACATATAGTCCTCAGCATCCATTAATCCCCCCTTTTCTCCACAACCCAAATCTTTTCTCTTTCACACATAACCCACAAGAAATTAACCTCCACCCTTGTCTCTTCACAAGAGATCCGGTCTCCTCTCGAGTCTTTCCCTCTAACTCTCTAACGTCAGTTCTTCCCTATTCATCTCCCTTACCTTATTCGTATCATCACTACCACTCTCTCCCATCTGTCGCGGTACCTCCCTATTTCAAAAACGGTGCTTTTAGGTCCTTAGAAGGTTGTTGTCAGCCCAGATACTAGATCATATGTCCTCCTCCAACATCGATAAGATCTTCCTCTCTAAATTCAAGTATGCAGACAACACTGAATCGGCCCATATTTGCTTAGGTCTGAAAATTCCCTATCTGCTTCCTCGGCATTTCAGCCGCATCCGCTCCCATTTTGATCAGAATAGTTTCGAAACCACCACCCACACTTACCTTACCTTGATTACTGCAACTCTCTTCTCACTGGGACGCAGGCTTTCACACTTAAGCCACTTTAGGTCGTTTAAAATTTTGCACCCTGTATTCTTCGACCTTGAGGACGTTTCTCTCGTAAACCACCCCATTCCACTGCTCGGAAATCTGCACTGGTAGACAATTACCTTCAAGGTTCTCCTTTTTACAAAAGAAATGTCCTCTGTGGAGGAGAAAAAAATTGATAGTCTTGAAGGGGCTCTGGTGTGGAAAGCTGCGATCCAGAGAGTATGAATTTATAATAATTAAGTCAGGAGTTAACGAAAGCATCATGAAAAGATAGCTACTAGTAATAATAATAATCGTTTTTATGTCATTCACCAAGACCACCGGCCTCCACAAAGCGCGTGTCTACCCATAACAAAAGAGCTTTAGAGAAAAAAAGCACCAAATTAATAGAAACCTAATTTTGGTTTACTTAGATGATTTGGATGATGTCAGTGAGTCCAACTACGATAGAATACCCGCCCTGGAGGTCTTTACTACCAGTGATCCACAATAAGTACAATGACCAATCTCGTGAAAGACCGCATTCCTTTATCCCTTATGTAACATTAATAAAATAAAGCTCACTCTTAAGCATAATCTAGAAACCTCAGCTCTAGAAGCCTTATAAAGGGTGATCGCAAAGTCTGGCTGCAGTAAGAAAATGATCTCGTTAAAAAGTGTAATAAGTGGCCATAGTGAAAACGAGTAGAAATGAAAAATAAAAATCGTATTAACGCCTGTGTCAATAAACTGAGAAGGATCAATGTTAGTGGTTGAGCTCAAGGAAAGCTTTTTAAACGCACAATTTGAGTAATTGGTTGATGTGTTTAATTTTCGTACTGCGGCTAGACTTTTGGACGACCCTGTATAACCTTTAACTTGCACTGTATAATCCACTGTAAACTTTTCAGTTCCCAACATCTACGTGCCTCAAGAATATAACGAAAAAGAGATACCAGGAGTAGGTGGTACTGATTATCCTATATATAACAGAGTACCAGACACAAGATTTAGCTGTTCAGAACAAGATCACCCTGGGTTATACGCAGATCCAGAAACTGGTTGTCAGGTACAAATAAAAAATTTAAGTTTCAAAGACCTTATTTTCTATACGTTAGCTTCTAATCTTAGTATAGAATTTTATTACATATGTTAATAAGTTACATTTCTAAACTTTAGTTGTATATGATATTATTGATTTGTTATTTTGAGTAGTTACATTTAAAACATTAGTTTGTATTTAATCATTTGTCTGTACTCGAAACCACCTATCTGACCATTTGGTCGTAGTTACAACCCTTTAAGTAACTTCTTACTTACTTAAAACCCCATGTTTGTACTTACCCAATGTCTATTTTTTCGTAACTTTAAACTTCATGTGTATCCATTATTTCCTACTTTCAGGCCTTCTATATTTGCCAGAGAGACGGGCGTGAACACTCGTTCCTGTGCCCCAATGGAACTGTGTTCAACCAGCGCTTCTTCGTGTGTGACTGGTGGTATAACTTCTCCTGTGACCAAGCTGACGACTTCTATTCCCTCAACGCTTTCCTCTACGAGTTCCGCGAAGACCAGGCAAAAAGAGGGCTCTCTTACAGTTGAACATCCCCACCCCTCACCCCACCCTTCACAAGAAGCCGCCCTCCTCCATCTGCATTATTGATTTCGCTCTCCCTTGTGGCCCATTGCCTTTATTCCGCCTCTGTCAGAATGTCATTTCTCTTCTTTTTGAAGTGTTTCAAAGGCTAATTCTAAATAATATTGAGACAACCATACTGTAAATCAGAATATTTCATAGATAAAAAGTGAAACATTTATATTTCAAGTTTTGAAATCAGATCGACTGTAGATTTTGTACAATGTGTAGAAATGTATTTGTATAAAGATTAATATTAGAGCAGTTTGAATCTGTCAATCTATCTTCTCCCACATACCATAAAATTACCTGTGTGGGAACGCATCTAAGTGGAAAACCATTGATATACAGGTTTTTTGGTAGTTCGTTATATGAAAACGAATCGAATAATTTTATTAAAAAAATGGATTATATATATATATATATATATATATATATATATATATATATATATATATATATATATATATATATATATATATATATATATATATATATATATATATATATATATATATATATATATATATATATATATAGCCAAACTGAAAACTGTTTGGAGATGCTATTTAACTTATTATTCTATTTAACTTTATCCGTTTAAGGTCTTAATAATCCCACCAGTGAGACTCCTATCATCATAGTCATATCTACTCCCTCGTTTTATCCTCTTTTATTTTTACTTACCCACAAAATAAATTGATTCGTCCTCATATGTCAGAAAACAGGGGGAAAAAAATGCCAAAATCATTTTTTTTATTTATATAAAACTCTTAATTAATTATAAAATACAGCGCAAACTCGTTTCAGAGAAGAGCATGGATTGATAAAATAATTACATATAATTATTATTTTAAATAAATATCTTAGTTGTGACATATTGTTAAATTTGTGATTTTTCAATGTCCAAAATTCTCCAAGAAAAAATAATTTCGGGGTTCAAATTTGAATTATATTTTTTTTATAGTTAAAACAACATATGTGCTAATCTTAAAATTTAAATCATTATTATTAATAAAAAGTGTTACCACTTGCTACTTAAAAATGTTTAATTAAAGCCAGTTTTTAAAGATTAGAATACGTACATATTTAATTTTTTTTTAGCTTTCTTCTACTTTTTCATATGTGGAGTATGTTGCACCGTCTCATATTTTAGCTAAGATTAAAAAAATCTTCAATTAAGATTCATCAAAGCTATTTAGAAAAATTAATGATTCTTTATCATTTAGTCAAATTAACTGAGACTAAAACACTCTTAACTGTCTAAGGTCAAATATTAATTTATTCATAAATATTGTAGAAATGGCTCATAAATGAATCAATAAAATCAATTTAGTACAAAATAAAAATAGATTGCTTTAAGACAAGGGTTCCCAACCCACAGGAAACCGCGGGCCGCACCAATAGAAAAAAGTGAAAAACACATATTTGGAACAAAAAATATTTCAAAGAATCTATTAATGAGACACCTGGTGACATTTCTCAGCACAATTAACCTAACCTAACCTAACCTAACCATAACTTAATCTATCCTAAAACACGCTCCTGAGAAAAATAAAACGTTTTAACACATGTTTGAATAATGGAGGGCCGTTCCGATCACCCAGGAAATGATCTGGCAGGCTGCAAGCAATGTTAATTTTGACAAGTGGCCGCGTGCCACAGGTTGAGGACTACTACTTTAAAATTACTTGACAGTACATAGCTTTAGTTACCAAGAGATAATTGTTTTATTTAAATAACTACAATTTTGTATGGATGGGGTATGTATGGACTTGTGAATAAGGCAACAATCATTAAATGTGCTTTAATTCAATGGAAATAAATTAGTTGAATTATTAAAGAAATAAAATACTATATTTCTTTCTACATATCATAGAATGCATAAGTATTATTATGACCACCATATTTATTTAATTACATAATAAATGCGTTCAAACCGAAATTATGTATTTATATGCGAATCAAAGCATTTATACATCATAAACTTCTCTTTTCAGCATATATTACATATTTCACCATATAAATGTATAATAGCAAATTAAATTATTGTTTTATTTTATTATTTCTGCTGTTATTATTTATACGCTTAATAATAAACCTATTTATTTGACCATAATTTATTGAATATCGTTTATATTTATTTAATTTATTGTTATTAAATTAAAATTTTATGTTAATCTGACTATCATCTGATTTTCTAAAATTTCTTTCTATACAGTCAGTAGTTATAAAACCATTAAACGTGTAATATATCTCCGTTGTTTTCCTTCTAACTTTCTCATTTTTACCCTTAAAGATTATAGTTCATAAACACAAAGGTTTTGACTACTTCCCTCAAATATGGTCGCTGTTCGTGCATTTGCCTCAACCTGCTTCTTAGTACGAATACTTCCTTTGATATTCTTGCAAAACCCTGGTTGGTTCTAGAGTCAATGTAAATTGATTAAGTCTCGTGCAAACGGAATTCATGGATTTTTCTAGATAACTTCTTTAAATTCTTGTGGTTTCTTCTTATTTTCCTTTTATCCCTTTATTCTTTCTCGCTAAATTTCATGTTTGCATTGGTCATCACTAAGTTCGTTTGTCCCGCTGTATCAGAGAGGCTTTAATATTTCTTAATGTTGGCGATTCTTATTTGTTTTGCCTGCTTTGCTTGTCCCGAAAATGTTAGTTTCTTATTTCACCCCAAAATATATTAATTCCTCTCAACCAGAATAATCAAGGAATGTTTCGAGAATCGTGGCTAAAATAATGCATTTCACCATTTTTGCCTTCTGAATTTTCATTCGAATTTTGTTTTTTCTTTAAGATTTATTTCCCGCAAGATATTAATCACTCTGTTCATATTCATTCACCCCTGTATTTCTTTTGTCTTTTTCATCATCTTAGTGTTACTTCCCTTTCTTGATTACAGACACACATTATATATATATATATATATATATATATATATATATATATATATATATATATATATAGATAGATATATATATATAGATATATATATATATATATATATATATATATATATATATATATATATATATATATAGAGAGAGAGAGAGAGAGAGAGAGAGAGAGAGAGAGAGAGGGAGAGAAAGATCGGTTCACTACGTTCTACTCATATGACCCTTATAATATAGGACTGATCCTGAACTTTGAAAAATGCGGATTATCATCTTGCCAAAAGTACCGTATCAGGTAAAACGAGTTAGATTACAGACATGAAGAAAAGAAAGGACTAGCAATACACACACTGACAAGGACTGTGACTCTTGTGGATGTGTTCTTAAGGGGTTACGTAGGAGGTAGATCAGAGCCCCCACCCTCCCCGCCACTGATAACAATGAGCTTACAAGGAATCCAACTAAGGAATCTTCTGGGAGTCAAAACAAACAATTTACAGCCTCTTAATAGATGTATTTACTTAAAAAATAAACTTAAATCCCATGAAGTTCACCATAGTGACAAATAAACTTGGGGCACACAAATATGAACTTACGATGCCGTAGGTGACAGTGCTAAAGATAATAAAACCACTCCATTTTGATTGACAAAGATATAACTACTACTGATAGGTACCCGTGTAACAGATGGAAAGTGAGGCTGAAGAGATAGACCGAAGAGCAAGAAGAAAAGAGAGAGAAAGAGAGAGAGAGAGAGAGAGAGAGAGAGAGAGAGAGAGAGAGAGAGAGAGAGAGAGAGAGAGAGAGAGAGAGAGAGAGAGAGAGAGAGAGTTCATAATGTTAAAACTTGGCTGAGAAAAGTGAGTCTTGCGTTCTTGTAAGTAGAACTGGCCTGTTGTTATAGAATCATTTCACTGTGATACCTGTTGCAGTGTTGATTCTGGAATGATGAAGCTACAATGAGAGGCATTTAGATAAATTAAAGTATCTGCACACAGTGAGGTTTCCTTTGATCCCCTAAGGCAATAATTTGAGCACCACTCGCTTGTTTTAAGCCGTATATTTCCACCACGGGTGAAATTAACAGATGAATACACACATTTCCGAATGAAAATCTTGGGTAAAATGGTGAAACTTTCGGAGCATATCGAACTAAGGATTGAACTTTTCAGGGGAAAATATAGGAAGGAGTGCTGATGTTCCGAAGGAAAACATCAGCACTAATTGTCTCAATTAGCGGGAGGAAGATTTATGGATGAGTGGTAAAATTTTCTGGATGAAAATTTAAAAATCAACTATTTATTCAATCTTTTTTAACTGTCCTTCCCCATTTATGTCTGTGATCAACCCGTCACCAACCAGGTTGACAAAGAATGACTCAACACTCACTTTTTATTGTTACATTTTGACCAATTATTAAATTTCACGAAATTTAGGTACCTCATCCTAAATTTCACTATGATTAGGGTACTTACGATTGAGAGAAGAGGGCATCCTAAATCCCCTTAAGTTATAGGTAATTGGTCAAAACACGACATATAAGACTCCCAAACGTAGAGTAAGCGTCCAATAATGTCCGATGTCTGTTCACAAGTTATACTTATACTTAAAACTGCTCTTAACTTCTCATTCATTCGAACACTTCAACTATTAGAATACGATCAGCATTCCACCTCAATAAATAATTTGATCACTGATATTTGCGCCTTACGCAAAAGAGAAGAATCCCAAATACTTGTCCCCTATTCTCTATAACGATATAATAATAATGAATATATATATATATATATATATATATATATATATATATATATATATATATATATATATATATATATATATATCCAACTTCACCGTAAGAAAGAGAAAACAGAATAATTTTTCTTCGGAAATAGTTATTTCTTACATCGAAAAAATCTGAACTGGGGTAGGATTCGAACCGTGCACATTGAGGAGGCGAGCAACCGGTTTGATCTCAATCAAACCACCCTTTAGACCACTCCGCTACGCGGAAGAGGGTTGCTTGCTGCCTCAATGTGCACGGTTCGAATCCCACCCCAGCTCGGATTTTTTCGATGTAAGAAATAACTATTTCCGAAGAAAAATTATTCCGTTTTCTCTTTCCTGCGGTGAAGTTGGATATATATATATATATATATATATATATATATATATATATATATATATATATATATATATATATATATATATATATTAGGTAGGAGTTTTTCTTTTATGAATGTTTTATTAAAGACTAGGTCTAGTTGAACCTTGATTAGCTTCTTTCTTTGATTTTCTAATTTCCTTATTATTCTTTTTTCGTCTTGCGAAAAGTTATATATCGATAAGTGTTCCGATATTCATGGTTTATTTTATATAATTTACACTACAAAATCAGATGGAATCAGAGCCTCATTGAACGTAGAAAGAATCTTTACAAACGTACCCACCGAAGAAACAATAAACATAATAATGACGAAGTATATAAAAACTCGAACAAACCTGCTCCTAAATTAGACCCCAACATATTGAAGAATCTTTTGAAGGTGTGCACAATGGAAGCACCATTTCGCGCACCTAACGGAAAACTCTAAAAACAAATTAACGGAGTTGCAATGGGCTCACCACTCGGACCCACTTTTGCAAACTTCTACATGGGTCGCCTAGAAAAAGAAATATTGACGGAGAATCATCTCAAACCTTCAACCTGCTGCCGTTTCGTTGACGATATAAATCTTGTAATTAAAGATGAAAATCAACTGAAAAGACTTAAAACAAGAATGGAAGAGCACTCTGTACTAAAATTTACGTATGAACTCAATTCTAACGGAAAATTACCGTTCCTTTATATTGAAGTGACAGCAAGTGAAAATAAATATACAACCCAGGTATATACTAAACCAAGGAATTCTGGGAATTGTCTCAATGGAGATGGCGAATGTCCAGAAAGATATAAAATAAGTGTCATAAGAACATACATTAGAAGCGCATACAAATGCAGTTCGTCATGTTCATTGTTGTTCCATAACGAAATTCAAAGAATAAAGCAAGTCCTCATCAATAATGGTTTATCCAACACTATGGTGGACAAAGAAACAAATAAATTCCTGAAAAACTTACATGAAAAAAACAATAATAAAAATGAAGACAATAAGAAACACCCAATAAATATATTTTATAGGAACCAAATGAGTGAATCGTATAAAATCGAAGAAAGAACAATCAAAGAATAGTATACACCAAAATACAAAATGCACGAATCCAGAAGGAACGCTACAAGTCACAATATATTATAAAACCAAAAAAAATAAGCAATCGCCTCCTTATCAACGACACAAGTACGAAAAATGAATTGAAAACTTCCAATGTAATTTATGAATTCACCTATCCGCATGGAGATTGCAAGTTCATAATTCAAATAAATACATTGGAATGACAACCACATCCCTATCTCGTAGACTCACCATGCATCTGCAAAAAGGGCGCCATCAAGAACCACTACATGCAACATGGAATTCAACTAACACGAGAAACTTTTAGTACAAAACACCATTATCAAAGGGAGAAATGACTGCACACGCCTTAATATCCTTGAAGCAATCCTAATCTACGAAGATAAACCGAAGATTAATGACCAATTGACCGCCACCCAGCGAACCTTAAAACTCTTTACAGATTAACGGTCAATAATGACCGAAATCCCATTCCCAAATGTACCTTTTCTAACTACTTCCTGTCAACCACATTCCCCCTTTTTTTCATTATCTAAATTATCTTTAGTATATAAATGTTATGCCTTTGAGTGTTTAACCAGTGTAAAATTAATTCGCTCCGAAGATGGTCAAACGTGACCGAAAGCTCAGCTAGCTAAAATAAACCATGAATATCGGAACACTTATCTATAACCTTTCGCGAGACGAAAAAAGAATAATAAGGAAATTAGAAAAGCAAAGAAAGAAGCTAATCAAAACATATATATATATATATATATATATATATATATATATATATATATATATATATATATATATATATATATATATATATATATATATATCAGCCAATGGCTTCGCTTCGCACTAAGATTAAAATCTGTAAAAAAGAGCCATGGTTGAATCTTTATAAATTTTCTGAACTTCACCATTTGTAATTTCTTGGGTTTTAAAAAATTCACAAAATTTCGATACTTATATTTATTTCTGAACTTCACCATTTTGTTTTTTGATATTATAAAAAATTATTAAAAATAACTTTGATAAAAAAACATAAGTCATAACCAAACTAAGATGAAATTATTATTCGAATACTCACCATTTTGTTTTTTGATATTATAAAAGAATTATTAGAAATAACTTTGATAAAAAACATAAGTCATAACCAAACTAAGATGAAATTATTTTTCAAATACTCAAAAAATCCCCTTCTTAAAATATAGAGTTAATGATGATGATGATGATATATGAGCCCTCAGCCACTCTATTAGCTTAAAATCGTTGCTAATGATAAATCATTAATTAAATTATCAGTAGAACTGAGCTTATACTTCTATGGTATATTTAAGTTAATGAGTGCGACCGTGTCCTACATTTTCCTCACATTTTGTAATGTGACTTTGATTTCAGCAAGGTTTAAATATTTTAATCACTTTTCAAGCGTGCTACCGTAGTAGCTTATTATAGAAAAAAACAGGCAATGGCTTCGCCACTCCCCCCCTACGGGGAAAGGTTGCGCTTCGCTACTAAGATTAAAATTTAAAGTCTAAAAAACAGCAGCCATGGTTAAATTTTTCAAAATTTTCTGAACTTCGCCAATTATAATAATTTTAAAAAAGAACTCTAAACTATTTCTCCCCTTTCAAAAAATCACGTTGCTAAAATATAGTTATAGATAAAATAAAAAAGCAGCCTTACTTAAATTTTAATAACTTTTCTGAACTTCACCAATTGTAATTCATTTTCTTTTAAAACATTTTAAAGCTTTGGATGATCATATTTATTTTTTCGAAGCTAAACTTCTTTTTTTTTTCAAACTCTAAAGAAATTCTTAGAAATTACCTTGATAAAAATTTAGAATATACTTAAGTCATAACAAAACTAAGATGAAATTATTATTGAAATACTCCCAAAAATCCCGTTCTTAAATTCTAGAGTTAGTGATGACAACATGCCGACCAAAATATAGCATCATAATAGAATATAATTATACAATGTTTATTTGTGCAAAAAGAAAGTCATATCACAGAAACAAAACATTAAATAAATACTTAATACCTTACATAAGATCCTTTCATCTGTAAAACATTTACAATTCTCTTGTTAACAGATTCGGTCATTTTTTAGTTGCGTATGGGTCAGGTCGCGAGCGAATCGACATTTCACTATGTCGGTCGGTCCCCGTTTTGCATGTTTTTTTTTTGTTTTTGTAATAACATTGTAACTATTCGGCCGATTTTAAAGAAATTTAAAACCCGTATGTTGTTTTACATTTTCTTTCAAATGATACATTGCCAAAGTCCTATCAGGGCTAACCCAGGAATTATTTTGTTTTAGCCATAACATCATAACTTTTCGGCCGATACTCTGCTAGACTAGACTAGGCTATAATATGCTATACTCTGCTAGGCAAGCCTAGAAGGCTATGCTAGGATATTATAGGCTAGGCTATACTATTCTAAACTATGCTAAGGTATAATGTACAAGGGTAAAATATACTATGCTAATTTAGGGTATAATATGCTATGATAGGATAGAATATAGTGCATATGTTGGGATAGACAATAACAAGCCATGCTTGACTAGGATATAAAAGTATAGTATAGGATACATATGTCTAGGATAGTTAATGCTAGGCTAGGTTATGCTAGGATGGGATAGGCTAAACTATACTAGGCTAGGCAGAGCATGAAAGGTTATACTAGGCTAGGCTACGCTATGGTAATCTAGGTTAGGCTATGATATACTCAGCTATGCTACACTAGGCTAGTCTTCGCTATACTAAGCTAGGATAAGCGAGGCTTTGCTAGGGTAAGCTAGGCTATGCTATGCAACCCTAGCCTCAGAACTAATAATCTAGTCTAGGCTAGGCAACACTATGATATACTATACTATACTAACTAGGCTAGGGTAACGTAGTTTAAGGTAGGCTATGATATTTTATACTAGACTATGCTAGACTACGCTAGAATATGCTAACTAGGCTAGGATAGGTTATAATATACTAGCCTAGGCTCCAGTGAACTAGGCTAAGCTAGACTATACTAAGATAGGCTATACTAGACTAGGGTAAGCTAAGCTAGGCTAGACTAAGTTTTAAAATACCATTATAGGCTGGGCTAATCTAGGCTAGGTTATACTCTGATAGGCAGGCTAGTCGATACTTTGATAAACTAGGCTAAGTTAGGCTAGGATACACTGTGATAGGCTCAGGTATACTATACTAAGCTAGGTTATTCTAATATATACTATGCTAGGCTATATATGCAAGTCTATACTAGGCTAGGTTATACTAGGCTACTCTAGGGTATACTATGCTATTCTAGGCCATTCTATGCTATAATATACTAGGCTGGGCTATACAAGGGTATGATACGCCATGCAAGGCTATACTGGGCTATACTACGCTAGACTAGGCTAGATTATAGTATACCATGCTAAGCTACTATAGGCTAGTGTAGACTAGGTTAGACTATGGTTGGGTGTGCTATGCCAAGATATACCATACTAGAATAGGATAGGATATACTATGCTAACTAGGCTATACTATGCTCGACTAGTTTATACTATGCTAGGTTAGGTTATAATATGCTTATACCATACTATGCTAAGCTGGATTAGAGTAAGGTAAGCTATGGTAGATAGGCTATACGGTGCTAGGCTTTGCAAGGCTAGGCTAGCCTAGGCTATACGAGGATAGGATAGGCATTACTATGTTAAACTATTCTAAACTATACTAGGTTAGGCTATGCTATACTATACTATTCTAGGTTAGGCTCTACTATGATAAGCTATTTTATGCTATATTATGGTAAGCTTTACTATCCTATATATGCTAGGCTGTACTAGGCTATGTTAGGCTAGATTTTATTAGGCTAGGTTTTACTATGGTTTCTAGGCTAAGATAGGCTATACTATACATTCTCTGCTAGGCTAAGTCATACTATGCCAGTCTAAACTATAATATGTTAGACTAGACTATACTATGCTAGCTGCGCTAGAGTATGGTATGGCAAGTTCTACTATTATAGGAGATCATATGCTAGACTTGGTTATACTAAGCTAGGCTAGGCCAGACTAGGCTATCCGATGCTAGGATAGGCTATACCTTGGTAGGCTATGCTATGACATAATCTACTCTGTTATACTATGCTATGATATACTATGCTAGGCTAGGCTAGGCAGGATTTACTATGTTAGGTAATCTAGGCTAGTCTATACTATGCTAGGCTTTATTATGCTAGGTGAGGTAATACTATGGTTTTCTACCCTACAGTAAGCTAGGTTTTTCCAGGCTACTATTCGAGACTATACTAGGCTATGCTATAAAATTTTATACTATTCTAGACAATACTAGGCTATACTAGGATATGCTATGCTAGGCTATACTATCTTAGGAGATACTATACTACATATACTATACTACATTATACTTTACTATACTATGTTTTCCATGCTACGCTATACTATACTATGTTATGCTATAATATACTATGCCATGTTATACTATGCTATAATATGATAAGCACCACTATGCAATAATATGCTATGTTATACTATGCTATAATGTGCTATGCTATACTATTCTAGACTATGCAATTAGGCTGTAACCATATTTTCGCCTTTTCAATTCCATAAATGAGGCGTGACAAAAAAATTAAGGCCCGCTATTTTAATTTTATATATATATATATATATATATATATATATATATATATATATATATATATATATATATATATATATCATCACTAACTCTATAATTTAAGAAGAGGATTTTTTTGAGTATTTGAATAATAATTTCATCTTAGTTTGGTTATAACTTATGTTTTTTTTATCAAAGTTATTTATAATAATTCTTTTATAATATCAAAAAACAAAATGGTGGAGTTCAGAAAATTTATTTTTATATATCTTGTTCTATAACTATATTTTATCAACGGGATATTTTGAAAGGGGGGAAATTTACTTTAGAGTTCCTTTTAAAATTATTATAATTTGCGAAGTTCAGAAAATTTATAAAAATTTAACCATGGCTACTTTTTTTTAGATTTTAAATTTTAATCTTAGTAGCGAAGCGCAAGCTCCCCTCGTAGGGGGGAGTGGCGAAGCCATTGCCTGGTTTTAATATAATTTAGTTCTGCTTTTTAAATAAGCTTTTAGAAAGTTGTGACTTCTTAGTCGTGGGCATCTCATTATGTCGGTCGGTCCACATTTTGCTTACTTTTATTTAATAACATTGTAACAATTCAGGCAATTCTAACGAAATTTGAAACCCGTATGTTGTTTTACATTATATTTCCAATGATATAATTGCCAAAGTCTTCCCAAGGTTAGACAGGGAATTAGTGTTCTTTTGGCAATAACATCATAACTATTAGGCCGATTCTAACGAAATTTAAACCCTTAAGGTGTTTACATTTTCTTGCGAATGATAGAATTGCCAAGGTCCTCCCAAAGTTAGTCCAAGAATTATTGAAAGTTTTCAAAGTCGCAAGGACATAAATCAGAATAAGTGAGGGCACGGGACTTTTTGGTCAGCAGACCTTGTTTTTATTTCGGAGCGAGGGATTGTGCGTGTAGATGTCTTAATTGCTTTCCACAAATCTTCTTTCGAAGTGTACTTCTTCCTATCCTTGTAAATAGCCTGCTTCAGAATCCCCATATGTTTTCGATAGGGCTCAAATCGAGAGAACAAGGCGAACATACCATCAAACGGTTACCTTTGAGTCCCATCGATGACAAGCATGCTTGTATTGCCTTTGCAGAGTGCGACGGGGCATTGTCGTGCTGAAATAACAACCTTCGATGCCGCTGTGGTGGTACGTCTTGCAGCCATGGAAGCTTTTTTTTTTATAGAGCCCATCTGGCAACTGCCCACTTGGGCCTAAGTCGCCGGAAAGACGACATCCTAGAACTAGGCTACTTTAAAATAAGAATATGAAAACATAACAATGATAAAAATTGGAAAAACTTAACAATTAGGAAGCAATCTCTGGCAGCGGGGGGAGGTCCCCCTCACCCCGGTGCAGGAGCGTGCAACCTACAAAGAAAACAATAACAAACAAAAAACAAAATAAAATAGAACCTTCTTAAATAAAGGGGAGAAGTCCACAAGTCAATGTGCACGAGTCAATGTGCACGAACTCGTCCCGAGTACAAGGGACAGGCAGTAGCGACCCCGCCCATCCCGGTACCGGGACCTGTATCGTGCGCGAAGATCACCCAGACTGAGACATTCGACAAGAATGTGCCGAACAGTCTGGGGGACGACGCAGTCGTCGCAATAGGGCGCAGGCGAGCGCTCCATCAAATAGCGATGCATCACACGAGTGTGTCCGATTCGGAGACGACAGAAAGCGACCTGAAGCCGTCGCGGCATTGGGGAACAGGTCCATGGGAACAGTCACAGCGCAATGGCACGCAACTTTAAGTTCCCTTCGACCGTCATTTCTAACTATTCCCGCCCATATCATTACACCTCCTCCGCAGCATGGCGATGAAAACGGATGTGGCGCTCTTGTCCTTTTCCAACCAAACCTTTCCCCCATCCGCCAGGCCCGTCCAGAGATGCTCTGCTTTCATCAATGAATATTACCATTGTTATGTATGTCTTCATTACTTTTGCTCCCATTCCATCCGCAATTCCTTGTGTCTGGACGTCAGAGAAGGTCGTTTTTCAGGCGTAATGCTTTTTCCCATGTCTCTCAGCAACCAGCATCTCGTTGATTTTGACATTTCTGGCAGATTTGCTTCAGCAAAAATTATATATATATATATATATATATATATATATATATATATATATATATATATATATATATATATATATATAAAGGGTCTTTCAACAAGGACGCTCGAGCTTTGACAGGCGATACTGGCCATGTTGTTAAAGCGACATCTGGTAACCTCACTGTGAACTGTTCAGTAGTACTTGGCAAGTCATGATGAAAGGTTATAGCGTTGAACAGCGTGTGCAAATCATCAAATGTTATTATCGAAATCAGTGCTCCGTTCCACAAACGTTCCACTCATTACGTGATTTCTATCCTCGCCACAATCGTCCTGCCGAGTCCACTGTTCGACGCTGGGTGACCAAATTCGAGGCAAAAGGGTCGATCAACAATCAGCCGACACCCGTAAGTCGCCGAAACGCCAGGTCTGCTGAAAACATCGCTGCCGTAAATGAGAGTGTAAGGGAAAATCTGAGGCAGTCAATTTCTCGTCGTTCACAAGAACTTGGCCTTTCTGCGACTTCAGTTTAGCGAATTATGCGTAGGGACTTGGGTTTGTACCCGTACAAAATCCAACTTACCCAGGAACTTAAGGTAAACTACCATAGACAACGCCGTGTGTTCGCTGATTGGGCTCTAGAGCAGTTGGAAGTTGCCCCAAATTTCCCAAAAAAAATCATCTTCAGCGACGAGGCCCATTTTTGGATGAATGGATTTGTGAACAAGCAAAATTGTCGGATTTGGGATGAAAACAATCCACATGAGATACACCAACACCAATTTTTCCCAACGAAGTCACTGTTTGGTGCGGATTTTCGTCTAACGGAATCATCGGTCCGTATTTTTTTGAGAACGAAGATGGGATTGCTATACCCGTTTACGGTGAGACCTACATATCGATGATACGAGGGTCGGTCAATAAGTTTTGCGAATCGGTAGGGGAAAACAGAGGAAGGGGGATGACTGTTTGTGGGGGTGTTAGGACAAGTTATGATAAGTCAGGACCTGCGGCCGCACGCTCCTGCCTCGTCTATTTAAGAAGCAGTAGCTGATTGCAGATCGTCAGTCACAAATTTTTCAACAATGGAGAAGGTTAAGCACTGCGCAGTGATCAAATTTTGACCAAGGAAGGTAAGAATGCAAAAGAGATCCATGAACGCATGGTTGCAGTGTACACCGACACCGCCCCTTCCTATACAATCATTGCTCGCTGGAAGAGGGAGTTCCGCCATGGTCGTGAGTCCTTTGAAGATGACCCCCGTCCAGGACACCCGTCAGACGTGACCAACGAGGACAATGTGGCCAGTGTGGAGAGGATGATCCTCAAAAATCGACGGGTGAAGGTCAAAGATATCGAGCGAGAACTTGGAATATCACATGGAAGTGCTATGAACATCATCCACGACAATTTGGCCATGACCAAGGTCTCTGGCCGTTGGGTCCCTAGAAACCTCACGCCCCATGATCGACTTCAACGTCGTCAAAGTCCACAAGGCCAGAGTTGCACAAGCTGCCCTGCGCGAGTGTGGATTCGAGGAGCTCAACCATCCCCCCTACAGTCCAGATCTGGCCCCTAGCGGCTACTTTTTATTCCGCCAGCTCAAGGCTCCACTGCGTGGACGCCGGTTTGGGGACGATGAAGATGTCCATCTCGCCGTCCAGGAGTGGATTGAACAGCAGTTGGGAGATTTCTGGTTGTCGGGAATTCGAAACCTCAGGGACAAGTGGCGCAAGTGCATTGAAGTCGAGGGTAGTTATATTGAAAAATAATAAAACACTTTTCCTTATATCTCGTTTCCTTATATCCGAATTGAAAAACTTATTGACCGCCCCTCGTAAGCAATTTCTTGTGTCCTCAATTGGATAAATATATGCCTAATATGGATACTGACGACATGTGGTTCCAACAGGACGGCGCTACGTGCCACACTGCGCACGCCACGATAGACATTTTGCACCAGCGATTTCAGGGCAGGGTCATCTCGCGCGTCGGCGACGTCAACTGGCCATCGAGATCATGCAATTTAACGCCATTAGACTACTTTCTTTGGGGCTATCTTAAGTCGCAGGTCTATTCGAATAATCCGCAAACAGTTGATGTCCTCAAAGTCAACATAACGAACACCATCCAGCAAATTCAGCCAGATTTATGCGACAAAGTGATCGAAAATTGGGCCTCCCGAATATGTTCCACCAAGCGAAGCCGCGGCGGACATTTGAACGACCTCATATTCCACACTTAATGCCATAAAATGTAGTTTCAAATTTAAAATAAATTGAGTGCAAATATCACACACAACTTGTTTTATTTACATTTAAAATCGCGCGACCTTATTGAAAGACCCTTTATAAAGAAAGATCAAATACAAGTTCTGCGGGTGGGTGATAACAACCACTAGAGGGCTTTCGCCATATTTATTTTCTGCCTTTCAAAACCATTTCGAAGAAAGAAAGAAAGTGCAGAAACCTTGGATTGCAGACGATATAACAAAATATAGTAGAAGAGAAAGAAATTTGACGCAAATGAGCAACGAGACAAGAAACAAATTTCTCTCTCTCTCTCTCTCTCTCTCTCTCTCTCTTTCTCTCTCTCTCTCTCTCTCTCTCTCTCTCTCTCTCTCTCTCTCTTGTCTGCATCTTTCTTTTTTTTTTAAATGGTTTTGAAAGGCAAAAAATAAATATGACGAATATAGCTACCACTGATTAAGACAGCTAAAATCCAGAGCCAAAGTATAGTAGCCAACAAAGGGGTTTTAACTCAATGAAGAGATAGGGAAATGACAGACTCATGGAAAAAAGAGAAGATAAATAAAAACTAGAGTTCAGGACTGTCTGGCATGGGGCTTTCGTGCCACACTCCCTCAGATAACCCCTTTTCTCCCAATTGCAGCTCTTCTCCCTTTCTCCTGTTTCCCCACTCTCATTTATAGGGTGATTGAGATGAGATTGGGGGAATGTAGGGGAGACTAGGAAGAATGGAGGGAGGGCATTTGTATTTCATTCCTCTGCTTATTCGTCTGTTTATCTTTTTCTTTGATTTCTGTTTTTCTCTGTTTGTATGTACGTATGTACATACAGACATAAATACATTTAGTGCGGTTTGTCGCCGGATCGATTCATGATTCAAGTTGACTTGCAGCCGCTGTAATGGTCCATAGTTCCGATGCTACGGTAGGAGGGCTCCACTGAGATAGGTGTCAGACAGCGCTAATCCGCACCAAAAGCCGTACCCACGGGAATTTGGATAACGAAGTAGCAGAATTGTGATGGAAATTTAGTAGAAGATGTTGCCGAATCATTGGGGAAAATGTGATCATACCATAATTCGCTTTGATATAATTTTTCTCGAATTATTAAAGAAAATTTCAATTAATTCCAGACTTTGAATCTTTTGCCAATTCGCTCCCTTTTCCGCGATCCCTAAAAGCATATAAATTGGGATGAAATGTTGGAATACTTTTGTAAGGCCCACAAAATGTATGAGGTATTTCAGCAAGTATTTTTTTACTATAAAAATTAGCTTTTGCGTTATAACCTTAGAACTTCTAAGAGATCTAAATAAGTATAGTTGCTAAATAGAAAAATCAGAGAATGTTGAAAAAGGAATCGATGTTAATTTTACCGTCATCCTAAAAATAGACATAAAGGAGAGCTAAGACAAAAGAAAAAAGGGACTTAGTTTCGTCATCAAAACGTGAAACTACGAGATTTTTTAGATACGGTGATAATCGTAAAACAATCGACGTTTTAATCGATCCCTTTTGAAGATTCCTAACCTATGCTAAGTAAGAAACAAACACATTTAATGAAGGCATTAAATGGGCATTTTTTTAAGTATTTACAGTAGAAAATATCATAAGTTTACAAAAATCGAAGACGTAATGCATTTTGATTTGGACAATACTCTTTCGAATATTCATATAGCTGAAAATTAAATAAATATTAATAAATGAATATATCGTAATCGGTAGGTCTTAATAAAGTCTATCCAATTCCCTTTTAGATTTAGAAAGCAAACTAGCAAAACCTTAACTTTTGTTGCTGTCTAGCTCTTAGAATCTATTATTAAAGATCGAATCGTGGAACATTTGGATTCTCCGAACTTAATGAGACTCAGCCTGGTTTCGGCCTCTGCGTTCCTGTTTGAGTAACTTGTTGGATGTTTTTTCGCGAAATAATTTAAACCTTTGAACAGCATAAAGATGTCGATAGAGTCTACTTAGATTTTCAGAGGGCGTTTGATACTGTCCGATAAAAGAGACTTATAATAAAATTAAAAACACATATATAAGGGTAGACGGACTTGAATGAATCGAAAATTGGTTGCACAACCGAAGAGAGTGTCGTGGTAGATGATATTAACTCAAGCTGGGCATTGGTCAAAAGCGTTATTCCTCAAATATAATTATCGGCCAAATGTTGTTCATAATCTGTATTAATGATCTTGACAGTAAATTATTTATTATGCAAAATTTGCGGACAAAAAAAAAGAAGGAAATATAGTCAAATATTGCAATTATTTAGTCAATTTACAAAGCGACAGATAGGGCAGTGGAATGGGATGAATAGTGAGAAATGAATTTAAGATAATGCATTTGTCACCAAAATCCAAGGAGAGATTACAACATGGACGGGCATAATCTCAGCATAATAATGTCGCAAAAATATTTGGGGCTATTAATTTCGAGCGACCTAAAAGTCTAAAAACAATGTATTGTATCAGCCCAAAACAAAAATACACATTTGAGTTAGATAGTAAGGAGGTTTGTATTTATATTGAAAGATAGTATTCTAAGCTTATATAACGCACTTGTAAGGTCGCACTTGCAATATGCGGTACACTTTTGGTCTCCTTATCTTCGAAAAGACATTTTAGCTTTAAAATGCGTTCAACGTAAAGAGACGGAATTAATTCTTGACCTTAAAAATATATTATATTTAGATCAGACGGAGGGACCCTAATTCGTAATCATAGGATAATCCTAGTTTGTTCGGTTAATTCATCGAAGATGTTAAAACAATAAATGTTTTTATCATTATAAAGTACGAGTTGTTATTCTAATTAGATAACCGAGCGGTCACTAAAAATAACAGCTCCCAATTATTTTTACTAATACTGGTATAGGTTTCTATCTCTTTAACATTTCGTTTTCTTTTTATACTCTAGTTATCTTTGACTAGCTAATATTACCTTGTCATTCTTCAGGTTTACTACTCCTTATGGTTATAGTATAATGTTCTCTTTCATCAGGTGTAGATTTCCTTTTCTAATTCTTCTCGGTCGTCTACCCGCGTTAAGCTTCGGAATAGGTGGTGAGTTCTCCACCCGTCCCTTTGAGCTATCTGGCTGACCAAATCTATGCATATTTCGTTTTGCGTCTTTTCTATGTCTTGTCCTGGCTCTCTTGCCAGTTATTGCGTTGAGTGGGTTTATCTTTGCCTCTACGTGTATGTATGTCTCTTTCTCTTCTTAATTCACTTCATCTAGTATTTGTGGTGATGGAAACTGCTTTATTCTGAACTCTTTGGAGTCTCGAAAGGTTACTCCTCGAGATAGTGTACATTGCTATTGTTTGATTAATTAGGTTAGATTGTATTATAGCTTGGTAGATCTTGTTTTGTTTTTCATGCTAAGGTTTTCAACTTGTATAGTAAAACAAGTCAGCCTTACCTCTATTTACTCTTTCCTTAACGTGCTTTTTGTAACCTGTTGGAATGGTTAATCCGAACACCATACACTACTCGTATGTATCATATGTGTATCTTTCACCTTCTACGTATACATCTGAGATGCTCCTCCTGTACACGAGTACCATCTTGAATTTATCCATATTGGTTTTAATATTCCACTTTTCTTCGTATCTAAGGATCTTATATCTTCCATCGTCGTTCTAGCCTGCAATGCTCCGATTCTGCAGGGGCAAATGATCAGTGGCTAATGTTGTCGGCGAAAGGGATCTTTAGACAGTCCTTGTTTCTGAGTGGCGGTATATCTCCGGTGTAGATTGAATATAGAGATGGGTTTAAACACCTACCTTGGGGTAGTCCGGCAACGAGTTCTAACTTTTCCCCTTCCCCTTAGTGGTTGCCGATTTCTATTAGAGCGTATCTCTTCATTGCATACTCACATAATATTCTTTCTATCTTGCTCATTCTAAGTTTCCTTAGCTTGAATTGCTTGTCCCTCTACCATACTTTGTCGAAAGCATTTGAGATCTCCACGTGTATCTTTTCCCATTTTGCTTTCGCAATCTTCTTCAAGATGACGCCTAGTGGCGTCCCGGTTCCTTTGTTTATTTCTGAAGAGAAATTAGAGGTTGTTTATTAACTATTGTCTTCTAGATATTTCGTCAGTGTATTGTTGAGTATCTTTTCGAATACGTTCCCGATAATATCTAGCACCAAGAAAGGTTTCCACTTGATCTGGGGTTTTTCCGCCTTTGGGACAAAGATCATCCTTGCTACCTTTAGATCATCGAGAAAGTATCCAATATTTATAAAAGCTTTGAATATATTTCTAATCCCTATCAGTATGTTCTGGAGTGCTTCTAGGTAGTATATTTTGATGAGTCCCGATCTTCCAGGGGCTGTTTGCCGGAAGTTCATAATAATATCGTTTAATTCTTCAATTGTTATGATGCCGTCAATTTCCTCGGTGGTATTCCTGTCTTCCTCGACAAAGTGGAAAGAGTACGTCTTTTTACTTTATTCGTTTAGTTCTTCTACTATTTGACTTTTGAATTTTATATGGTAGTTTACACTTACTTCACTAATTTAAACAGATTTTCCAATGTTCTTTAGATAAGTTCTCTATTTCTCCTACCTCTTCAGTTATCTTACCTATTGCGTCTTTAATTTTCATTCTATTCTTTCCAGGTTTTGTTCTTAATCTGTTTGTACATCTATTTTCTCGATTTATCTCTTTGTTTCTCACAAATTAACTAATTCTCTTTTCTGTCTCCTTAGTGTACTGAATGTTTCTCCTGTTGGTCCATGTCTTCTTAGCTTTTCTGCCGCCGTGCTAATATCCTCGCTCTTTCCAACCACTTCTAGTGATCACCTAAAATGCTAGATGGTTTTGTATGAGTTTGGGGTTATGGCCATCTCATCTGCCTTTTTAATTAACTCTCTGATCCTATTCAGTTCTTCATAAAGTGGCTTCATCGAAGGGGATGTTGACTTACCTCCGAAGTTTATCTTTGTACTTATCCCAATCCGCTTTGAGGTGAGTTTTTCATTTCATCGAATGTATCTGTATAGATTGCTTGTTGACATGGATCAAAGTTGCAGTGGTCACTGCAAAGTACTTATCCTGGTTCCATGTAATAATTGAAGGTCAGATTGAAGTTAGCCAGGCCGACTTCCGAGTTTGTTGCAGATTCTCCTAGAAAGTAGGGTGGGAAGTTGGGTTCCAGTCTTGGTAGAATTCCTCTGTTGATCAGTGTATTGAGTTGTTTTCCTACTCTGTTTGGAGATATATACCCCGACGTCGCCCAGTGGGCGTTTAAATCACCCATCAAGGTGATGGTGACCTATAGTGAAATAGGTTAGTGAAGTTCCGTACTGGTATTTTTGGGTGTCTAAGTGGCTGCTTAAGTCCATCTGTAGTTCTATTGCTGAGTGTGATTCTTTCAATCCTTGAATTTATTGTATTTTAAGTTTTTGCTTTATAGCTGCTGCGGCTCCATCAAATCTGCCACCTGATGTATTTCTAATGATAACATTGTAGTTCTAGCTTTTGATTTTTTGATTTTTCATCTTCTTCCCTTGTCATGATAGTGGGATTGCGTCCGAGTCCATTCTTCTAAAATAATCTCCATATATGTTTTATTTGATTCTCCACCCGTTTGTGTTCAATTTAGTATCTTTAGTTTCTTAAGTTCCATTCTTCTCTTATCCATTCCTTTTCCGATTATTTTTTTTTCTTTTAGGTCTTTTTTCTGGGGAACGGAGCTAGTGGTGTTACTTATTTTTTGTTTCTCTTATGTTTTACCTATGATATCCCTTTGCTTGTTCCTTGTGATCATGCTTCGGATGATTCTTCTCATATGGTGGGTTCCTTTTATTCAGTGAATTTGATTGTTGTTTTTTTCGTATTGCTGCGAATGACTCGGGTGAACTCCTGATTAGTATCGTCGGAGTTGTTATCTGTCGCTGTTTCTTCACTATTTCGTATCTTTCTTTGATTCCACTTTCTGTTATTTTTCTTTTGCTTCTTTAACTAATGGCTTGGTCGTGTTTTCTGCTTCATCAATTTTAAGATTACCGATGATTCAACCTTCTTTATAAATTTCATGGGTTCTATGCCGTTTTCTTGTAACATACTCTTTTGCGTTGATCTGTAGCTTTTCGGATTTGCGAAGTTCATTAGGTGCTCATGCAATATGCATATTAGTGTTTTCACGTTCAGTTTTCCCTCCAGATCGATTTGCGTTGTCGGCCCTTGCTGGTTGCTCTTCACTATAGGAGCGTATATGTTTCTGTGTCTCCGTCTCTTTTCTTTTAATTTTTTTTTTCAGGACATAACATGGTACTTTATGTACCTTTTGATTGCATTGTTGCAGTTGCACCAAGAATGTCCTTCTGTTACACATTCTGAACAGATGATCAAGTCTTCCTTTGGGTATTTTTGTGTCGTCCTGTGTCCTCCATGGCGTATCACCTGAAGCGGATTTGAATGTGGGTGAAAGCAAAAATTTTCTTTTCTAGAAACATCGGATCAATTCCTGTAGATTCGCAAATTACTTTGAACATGTTAATGTGTTCTTTAAATTTAACCATTTTGAATATCGTCAGCCATTAATGTCTCATTTTTAGTTCCTCTTTTAGTTTTTGGCATGTGTGCTCTCGCACCCATGACTCATTTTTTGGACAGACTACGCTTCTATTTACCGTTATCTGTGGCAGTACTCTGGCTTCAAGTTCTTTTTTTTTATAGTAATGCTGCCTGTCAAGCAGAAAAATTGTTCGATATCCTAATTTTCCGGACAAATTACTCTGAATCCCGATGGAGTTTGAATACATTTTATCTCTGGTAATTCTAAATCCGAAAATATAAGTTCAACGTCACTCTGGGGGCCCTAGACGCTCAACTCCTCACCTATGTACTCATATACCCCACTAATGCGCTACGGACCGAGATTGTGGCCTTTTATATGCTCAATTTTACAGAATGTTTGCCGTACTCATACAGTACGGCTGCAGGTCTACTTTTGCAGAAACGGGCAATTCTCAAATGTGTCTTGCCTTATTTCCGGGACCGACGACTTGTTCATTTCGATTAACATGAGCAAGAGGTGTCCACACCTCATGAAGAACCGCGCGGACGCCATCTCGGAGCTACGGAGGCCAGAATGCGTCACAACTTCATCATACACCTCCCCCCAGACACTCTTACAAGTACATACACCGCTGTTGCCGGCGCTTCCGGCGCCACCCAACCCACCTCACCAATCAACACGCCCACACAGCCCCAAGACCTCACAGCAACCCCAAGACGCAACTATCAACCGCGCTCTCCGCGGCGGCAAAAGACATGTCTGTGTGTGAGATCCGATCATACTCCAAACCTAATTTATACGGTAAACGGATTTGGGCAAATCGTCTTTCCTGATATGATATTCGCCCAAATACAAGAACACAAAAACACACGACCACCGTTTCTCCCTACACAAATATACACACAACTGCTTTCTAATCCTCTCCTTCCTACCACCATTTCTACGGGTGTACCCACCACCTCCTTTACCCCTCCCCAAACCCCTTCCCACCCTTTCTCCTATCGTCCCCATGTCAGTTCATACAGTACCCTCCCTTGCTCCCGCAGTCGCTACTCCACCTTCCGTAGTTCCTAACCCCTTCTCCCGTGATCACCCTTCCTCCCACTACCCTCACCCTACCTTCTTCTGCCCTCAAATCTTCTCCTGCAGGCCCCACTCCCCGCATGTCTCTTTCCACAGATCCTATCCTTCCTCCTACCAGCTTCATCACCCCCCTCCCGGGCATCTCCACCCCAAACCACCTAACCACTAATCGCACTACACATCAACTAAAGGATAACGCACCGTTACCCTCTCTCTTGGTGCAATACCAGGCTATCAAAGAGCATAAGGTTCCCAAACCCAAAACTACCACACATGCACTCCATTCCCCATCTAACCAGACGCAGTGCACCATAGTCGACATTTAGCACACACAATAGGCTCAACCACCTAGCCTACATGACCAAAACATAACACTTGGGATACATCTAACAACATATACGCAGTATATGCACCCACGTTCCATGTACACCGGCCACCACACACCCATACACTTAAAATAACAGCAACATGAGTGACGTCTCCCCGAATCGAACGCCTCTATGCTCCCCCCCTTTTTCCCTCCCGCCGTCCAAGTTGAACAAATAACAGAAAACAAAAACCACGCATCGGTGTATAGTCACCGACTTGTTAATTCCCCCTTTGCCCTCTTAAGGTTTTTTCCCAACTTTTTTCTCTACGACTACTTGATATCTCTGTTGTCATCACAGTAATCTCTCTCTGTTCTTTCTATACACACATCTTCATCATCTCCTCTTCAGTTCATTTCATCAATTGAACTGACTTTGCTCTCATCGGATACAGCTTGGATAAAGGAAGTTCGCGCAATAGAAATTCAGCTTTAAATCAATGTTAATATTAGCAGCCATTTTGCTGATTAATCTACAAGGAGAGTCAATTAATATGAAGAACTAACCAACTGCACCTCACTCTTAAATTTCACTTCATTTTTCAACCTCAAATTTCATTTTCCTCTTTTTTCTCATTCAGCTTTTCTGCTTCCACACGCAAAAAATCCTCCCATCAAGGGAGGTACTTAAAGAAAGAGACAAATACTTTTTTTCACAGTTAGTCATTCACAGCATGACTGGCTAATTCCTCACACTACACCCCCTATCCCGGGCCAAATGCCTTCGCTAATGGACACTTTCATAACAGCCCCGACCCAACTTTGCAATGCCGTAGCAATTGCCTAGTTGTGGACACGAGAGGAGGCAGGTTTGAAGAGTAGCCACTGCCAGGTACCCGGGCCAGAGGTGCCCCCGGATAATGGACCGGGATGCAACCTCTGCTGGGAAGTCTAACCAATCCACTGGTAGTGGTCGGCCCCAGACTACAGAGGGTGAAATAAATTCTTTCCTCTATCGCCCGGGTGGCAAGTCTTTTTTACCTTATTTTTTTACTAGAATACTAAATGCAGTATTCGATATTAAAATCAATCAATCAGCCGTTAGCCATGGTCAGACGTACGATTTTAAAAGGTTGGGCAGCAACTTGTTTGTAAAAATTGCTATCTTGAAAACAACATATTGAGTGATTCCCCCATTTCTCTTAATTTCTTCAATTATATGTAAGTTTGAATAATGCCTACCATTGTTCTTTATAAATTTTACACATTAAAAAATAGTAATTATTATAGATGGTTTAGAAAGGTTGCCTTTGTGTCATTGTGTCACTATTATGTTCTAGGCCTATTTGTCGATTGTGTTCCATTGTATTTTTATACTTATTATGAATTTTAATTTATTCAGTATCTATCATTAGTTGATCTACAATTACCAGTGGAAAATATATAACTCATTGGAACAAATATCTTATTGTTTTTTTTTTATTATTGATAATATAAATTTCATATAATATTTTTTTGTTAGGCTTCTGCTATCACTTCATATTGTATTATATATCATTTTTAAGTTAATTTCAAAATGGGAGGCTCCATACCCCTCCACTTGATTGTGAGGGATTTCAGCCCACACGACCACGCAATTTTTAAATAAACTCGTAATATTCCTAATTCGGAAGCCGAATATTAGATTCGAATTCAAAGGGCGATTGCTAAATGTCGTTAGGCCTCTAGTTTTTCTACCCCGTTGCTTGAATTCAAACATATAAGCCTCATCCCCAAATGTTATTTAAATAAATCATATTTTCTTTCAAATTGATTAATATTAAATGTCCATATCATATTTTAATTCAGAAAAAAAAATCAGTTCAAAATGATATATTTTACGATATAATGTGATTCCAACTCACAATGTGACTCGCAAGATGGTTGCTAATCTATTTTTCGTCATAACATCATAATTAGAAATTTTCCCAAATTAAGTACTGAAGAAGCTATATGTCGAGGAATAGGCCGAGGGGTGGTTGGAGTTTTCTCCGACTCATATATATATATATATATATATATATATATATATATATATCCTATTATCCCGAATGTGGAGGAGTCGTCGTACTACTCCTTATACTTCGTTCGGCCCGTGTCCTGAATGGGTTTATTGACTCAGAGTGCTTTGAGGTTGGCTACGGAGGGATTGGAATGAACTATGCCAGCAAGCGACCCAAAGAAAGTTAGATACACAACAATACGAAAATAAAGTTTTAATGAACACTAAACAAGAATATATATATATATATATATATATATATATATATATATATATATATATATATATATATATATATATATATATATATACAAATAATGTGCTTTGAGAGATAAATTAATTAGTGAATCTCGGATATCTCACTTGGCTTGAAAATTACTATTCACCATACAAATCCCTATACACTTGTAATGCTGGTAAGCTTCGCGGTGAAGTCGGGGAATGTGAAAGGGATGGGTTACCCTGGAACTTGATGTTCGGGTGGCGCTGGTGAGTGAAGGTGGTGAGGTAAGGGGTGGGGACGACGAGGTAGGTTCTCCAGGGACCAACCTGATCCCACAATTCCGTCACGATTCTGCTAGAAGAAAGCGGTGACGGGAGCTTCTTGTTACAGAGGGCCCCACGCTCGTGAACTCCGAGGAATCTTGAGTGCCTCTATTATAGGGGGAGAGAGCGAAGTGACCTATCAACGCTTAGGGTCACGGAGAAGAGCCGAGATGCAGATTTCTCGCTTAGGGAACCAGAATGAGGCTGTTTGTAGCTTCAGATCTTACACGTGGGTACGAGCTTGGGTCCGCACTGCCTTGCAGACCAACGGGCTAAGGAGCCTCCCTAACTGGGACCGATCTCCTCTCTGAAGACTTGATGCTTCGACGAATTTCCACTACACCGATAGATGGCAATTCCTGCACCGTCATACGCTGTGCAAGCTCTACTATTGAAGGTTAAAAGAATTTGTCTTATATACTCGAAACTCGGGAGAGGTTCTCAGGGCACCGGAGGTAGATTAGATGTCAAGCTACTCCATTTCGTCCTTTATAAACTTCCGGCAACTATCGGAAGCAAAGATGGGCTCCCATTTATCGATGAACAGTCCGGGAAGGAACTCGGTGGTTAGCTGAAATGGCCGGCGGTTTCTTCCAGCTGAAGACCACCAGATATTGGGCCGGAAGGGGAAGGGTTGATAAGCGGCCCGCCCGGAAGGAAGGTGGGCAAAACTTGGGAGCATTATGCTATTCTCCTACACTATATAGTGTATATCTATCTGATGGATATATATATATATATATATATATATATATATATATATATATATATATATATATATATATATATATATATATATATTTAAGCTATATAGTGTATATCTACGATATACACTATATAGCATTTGCGTATTTTAAAAAAATAGAGATATTTATAACAAAGCTCCCACAAAATTCGAGGGTAGGCATAATCTCAAAATTAACCAATAAAATTTCATTTTTTTTCATTTACACTCTTAATTTTTTACTTATTCCATCAAATTCACCCAAAATAATTTAATAAATAATTAGACCTGAAAGTATTAAGATACAAAAATAAAAGTATTTTTTAATAAAAGTCGTAAAATAGTAAATTTTTCTTTGTTACACAAGATTTACATACTGATTAATTTATAAGTAAATAAAGAAAATAATTCTTTTCTGATAATTTAAAATTGATTTTGTTTTTCGAGTTACATCCTTCATCAAATGTCTCAAAAATTCATTCACTGTTTCTTCTTTGGTAATCCACTGCTACCCCCAAAATCAGAACTAAATGAAGAAAACCTTCTGGAGAAACAGCGGGAATATAAAGAGAAAAGTCAATCACTTAAGCTAGCAATTTTCAGAAAAAAGGGGAGTTCCCTTTTAAAAATGGCAGCAAAGTTTTTAAAAATGAAAATATTGCTAAACATGAAAACTCAAAGGAGCATAAAATAAACTCATCAAAGAAGGTGGCTAAAATGCAACACTTGGATAAACCCAAGCTAATCTGGCTCTTCTGTCATTGAAAAAAGTCAAATCAACAAATTCAGCTTTTTATTTCGAAATGCTCACTTCATTGCTCTACAGTTTAAACCTTACACCAAATTTGAAAACCTATGTAAGCTTGACAAAGCCAAGAAATTGGATGCTGGTTATTGCAATCAGAGAAAGAGAAAAGTTTAAACCTAGTTTTGAAGAGAAGACCTTCTTTTTCTTGTTCATATCCGATGGATCAACAGACGCTTCAGCACTTGAAGAAAAGAATCTTTATTGTCGGTTTGCTCATAAAGGAGAAATATTTGTTCACTTATTTGCAATCCAAGCTGTGACAGAGGCGAATGCTGATGAAAGAGTGGAAGCCATTAAGCAAATCATGAAAAGGATTACAGGAGAAAGTCACACTATCTGGTCTCAAAGACTGGTAGGAATTGCAGCTGATGGAGCCTCAGTGTTGATGAGTGAAACAAATGCAGTTTTGCGCAAGTTAAAAGGAGACAACAAGGACGTCATCTCGATTCATTTTCTGGGTCATCGCATTGAACTTTGTTTTAAAGACTCCATGGAAATCATAATGTCATAATAAGTTGCTTCTCCTCCTAAAATCACTTAACTTATTTTACAAAAAGTCACCCAGAAATAAAACCAAATTGAAAGAATCCTTGGTCACCTTAAATAAAACACATGTATCGCAAAAGAATTGGTGGTACGCGATGGTTGCAGCATCTTCAGAGGGCGATAGAAATTTTACTGAAAGGATTTTCGGGATTCACGCACCATCTTTCTAAAGTAATTTTTACTTTGTAATATTTTTTTATTTAAAATAAGACATATATTAAGATAAGATATTAAAATAAGATATATTATATTTTATAGGTTGCTGAAGACGAGACAAACGTCACAAAACGCGAGAAGGCTAAAAGGAATCACCGGGCTTTTGAAAAATTGATCGATCATCAAGTGAGCTTCATATGTTAAGAAGTTCTCAAACAACTCGTCAAGTTATCGCTTAACTTGCAAACTCGTGAATTCTCTGGCAGGAGTACATGGACTCCCTTCATAAGGAGTAACAAAAAAGAGACCTCATCTTTAATGGTCTTTTCGAGCCAATCCAGGGTTGGCTCGAACGGCTAGTAAGCAGCAAGGGGAAGAGTTCTAAAACCAAAACAGGGAACACATAAATAAAAACAAAGCATCAAAGAAATAGACTGCGTTATAAAAAAAAATGAAAGATCCTTCAATATAAATGGACAGATCGAAAAGCAAATCCATACAATATGGTAATATCTTCCGTCATCTGAACCCTGACATTATCCCATCTCCGAGCACGGACTCAAAGACAACGACCAAAGGAAAATATACAACTACGAGATTATAAAGAAGAAGCTCACCGGAGAGAGATACGACGGTGTGGCAACTGCAGTGAAAAAAAGGTATCCAGTACGCACAGGAACGAGAGGTGGACGAGGCATACGCTGCTATGACAGTAAAAGTGAAATACACTCCACTTACCATAACAGCAGCCTACCAGCCCCCCTCCCTCTCGCCGCTCGTATATACCGATTCACTCAGTAATGGAAATATTCAACAGGAATAATCCAATCATTTTGCTGGGGGATCTGAATGCAAGATTTCCAGAATCGGGATACCGTTCCAAAAATAACGCAGGATTAAGCCTAAAACTGCTGATGGACCGAAAAATACTCAAAAGAGTAGGTCCAGATTTCTCACTTTTCATCACCGGAAGGCATCTACCAACCCAGATATCGTGGTAACAAACGGCAATCTGCCGTACAATATGCATATGGAACCAGTTTTCATACCATGTAGTGACCACATTTCGATTCTGGTGACCATCAACTAGAACCCAATACAGGTCCCAATCCAATCGAGGAAATCATATAAAAAGGCGAATTGTGAATCATACATAGCAATGCTGGAAGGTTATGCTCAACCAGATCTGGATGAGAAAAGCATTGAGGAACTACAAGACGCGTTAGAAACGTTAACCAAGAACATCGTCAAATCAGACTAAAAGTGCGAACAAAAAATCCAATATAGAACTCTTGCTTACTCGAAATGGACAGAGGAAATGGAGAGGAAAGGGAGATACATTAAGTGAAAATACATAGAAATAAGATTAAACGGCCCAAAACCAGTAGAATAATGAAAAGGTACCAAAAGCATAATAATAAACTAAAAAGCAAAACAAAAAAATAGATGAGACTAGATTAAAAATAAGTACTGAGTATATAGAAATGAAGAAGAAAGAATTAACGGAGAAAAAGATCAGCCAGTCTACTGGCGAATCACACTTACACACCATCACTTTTCGCACATACGTCTCAAAAAAAAACATTAAAAAATCCCTCTCACTTCTTTCATCTATCTCCTCAATGGAAATCTGACTCCTTCCCCGCTAACTTTTGGTTTATATAATTTCAAATATGTAAAGTCACCGTGTTTATATAGTTGTAAAAGTGACCCTTCTTGTAATAACATGTAAAATAAAGCGGTGCTTTGGCAAAAATGTTAGTACTCCAGCTCCCTTGGATAAGAAGCAGCCTCAGTGATAGAGATTGTCCGGATGCTTAACCCTGGCCAGGACGCAAGACATTTTTTCCTCCGAACGAGGGTTCATCCAGAAGCTTGAAACAAGCTGAAGGAGCTTCATTAGAGAATATCCCTCTGACCCAGTCTTCAACAGTGTATTCTTTATATTTCCTACAAAAGGGGAGTGAATCCGTAATGTCCGTCTTGTGGAGATGAGACTTCTTCGTAGCCCTTCTCGACTTGAAACTTTGGTCGAAGTCTGCCTCGCTGTGCACGCTAAAACGTTCAAACTTGCCTCTTTCCAATGGTGGGAAAGCTTGGCATGGTTTTATTTATTTGAAATGCTGACTTTTACATCAACCTACAATAATTTATATATTTTAATAATTATTCCTATCACGCAAATTCTTAAAACGCTAAAATCTTTGCTCAATTTACCATATAAATAATTATTCGGGCTCAACAACAATACTTCAGGAGCGACCATCTGATATACGAGTTTGAATCCAGCACAGAAGAAGGGAAATTAAGAATTAGCAACGGAAAATCACGCGAAATTAGGCATATGACCTTACTTCGGTGCAAAGCATTGGAGGAAGGGGCTATTTTAAATTACACCGGTTTTTATTATGGCATATATTTGCCGCTGTATGCGATTTTGTGTTGAGGCAATGTAGGATGGAGGTAAAAAGCACCAGGAAATGATGTAACTGTGACAGCTGTGATAAATAATGGGAAGAGTGATACTTCTGCACTTAAGGATAATGCGTTGAAGATAAAAAATATTATTAATGTTTCTCTCTCTCTCTCTCTCTCTCTCTCTCTCTCTCTCTCTCTCTCTCTTGTCTTCCAACTTAGTGAGGGCAGAACTAGAAATCACGGCTACAAACTTGAGCTGAAGCGTTACCACCGCGATCTGTGTGGGAAATTTTTCACATATAGCATCTGCGGTAGCTGGAACGCACTTCTAGTGGTAGTTGTCAACAGCAATTCTGTTGATCAGTTCAAGTCAAGACTGGACAAAGTCTTGAAAAGTGGCCGTTTGGGAACTTAAGCCGTTGAGCAGAACTGTGCCTGCTCGATGGTTAGTCCATGGGTACCCATCTCTAAATGGACCGTAAGGCCTTCTAGGATACTTTTTATCCTTGTAGCTCCTTGTATCTCTCTCTCTCTCTCTCTCTCTCTCTCTCTCTCTCTCGCTGTATATAATATACATAAGAGATGCCAGAGTCAAACAAATCACCCTCCCCCACCTGCCACAGAACGGGTTTCCCCTGCCTCACCTGACCAAAGGCACATGGTAGGGACCCCCCCAACCCTAGCTAACCCAACCCAGATGTCCAATACGCCCTCCCACGCCACACCTACGAACCTATTTAATTTTCATGTAACTCCTCGACCTGCCGACAACCCATTTAATTTCCATGTCACTCCTCGACCTATTGCAAATCCCTTTAATCCCCGTGGCTACGCTCAAGCAGCTGTTTCCCCTCCTCGATCCTCCCCGACCCTGACCCCCACCCCCACCCACAGATAGGGAAACTAATGAATAGTCTCACCTCCTCACCTTCAAAAGAAATCAGTAAAATCAAAATAATAACTTTTAATGCACGTAGCCTTAGAAAACATATTACAGAACTTAAATGTCTAATAGCAACGGAAGAGGATGACATCATAGCCATAACTGAGACCCATATACAATTTAGTATAAAAGACTTAATATGTGAATACATGCTAGAAGTCTATAGATTATTTTACAAAAACAGGGCCAATGGAAGGCTTGGAGGAGGAGTGGGACTATATATAAGATAAGAATTAAAAGTAACTGAGGTAGAACTTACAAATAATGAAGTGAAGCTGATCTGTGTTAAACTACATTTACGAGATTTTAAAATAAACATAAGCACTGTTTACCGTCGCCCAAATACTACCGTTGATGAGGACTTGGAATTATATAGAATCTTACGAGAAACATTACACGAGGAACAAACGCTATTACTGGGAGATTTTAATTTGCCTAATATCTGCTGGGACTTGAATATAGGGACTAGCCAACAAAAAAAATTAATGACAAATTTCATTGATGATAATTATTTACACCAATGCGTAAGGGATCCAACCAGAGGAAATAATATACTAGACCTAGTTATTGCATCCCAGGAAAATTTAATATCAACTCTGGCCGTAGCGGAACATATAGGTACATGTGACCATAAACTAATCCGCTTTGATCTAAATGCCAGGTATTCAACTACCAATAACTATTCAAAAGTACCAGACTACAGTAAAGCTAACTTAGAGGGCCTCAGAGAAGCCCTGGGAAATAGTCACGAGCAGCTGATAGAAATAGAAGATGTAAATCAACTTTGGAATAAATTTAAAGAACTATTTTTTATAGCCCAAAAAAACCATGTTCCTCTTAAGACAAGGAATAGTAACGCGAATAGAGGCAATCCGCCGTGGTTTAATAATGACATTAAACGAGCAATTAGAGATAGGAACCGTCTCCACACATTATTAAAACACAATAGAAGCTATCAAGTTAACCAACAATATAACACTAGCAGAAGAAAGGTTAAAACACTCATAAGATCAACGAAACGTCAATACGAAATCGAGATAGCGAAAGCAAGCACCACTAATCCCAAACACTTCTATACTTATATCAATAGAAATAGGCAAATGAGAAGCGGGATTGGCCCTTTGAAAAACCAGTTGGGTGAAATTATTTCAGATGATATGGGTATGGCTAATATTCTAAACGAGTTGTTTAGTTCAGTCTTCACCTTAGGATATACTAATAACGATAACAACGAGGATATACAGGTCAGACACTTATCACTAAGGAGCCTGGAAGTCAATTCGCAACTAGTAATTGATAAATTAAAGAAAATGAACTCGTACAAGACTCCTGGCCCTGATAAATTTTACCCGAAAATCTTAAAACATGTCCATAATGAGTTAGCAGAGTCACTTGCTCTCATTTTTAACAAATCTCTCGAGCATGGGGTCGTCCCTGATGATTGGAGGGAAGCTAACGTCCCACCTATCTTTAAGAAGGGATGTAAAAACCAGGCCAGTAATTACAGACTCATTAGCTTAACCTCAATAGTTGTAAAGTTGCTCGAAACGATCATTAGAGACAAACTAGTCAAGTTCCTCGAAAGCAATAACCTTATACGAGATAGCCAGCATGGTTTTAGGTCTAAGAGATCGAGCTTAACAAACCTAATTGACTTTTACCATAACCTTTTCAACCTATATAACGATAATAAATCATTAGATATAATTTACCTGGATTTCAAAAAGGCATTTGACAAAATTCCCCACCAGAAACTCATGAAAAAAGTGCGTACGCTAGGAATTAACGGTAATATATACAAATGGATTAGTAGCTGGTTAAAAAACAGGAAGCAGAGAGTGATAATAAATGGCGTGGAATCGGACTGGGTATCTGTTACCAGCGGTGTTCCTCGGGGATCAGTCCTGGGGCCTATTTTATTTACTATATACATCAATGACATAGACGTTGGAATAAATAATATCATATCTAAATTTGCAGATGACACGAAAATAGGTAACTCAGTATTATGCGAAGAGGACAAGGCTAGCCTGCAAGCTGATATAAATAAAATTACCGAATGGTCAGAGAAATGGCAAATACCATTTAATATCGACAAATGCCAAATCCTTCAGTGCGGAACAAAAAACAAAAAAATACAACTATACAATGCAAGGCGGCTTAATAAACACAACCCCGCAGGTTAAAGATTTAGGAGTAATAATTACAGAAAACTTAAAAACATCAAACCAATGCACAGCTGCTGCAAACAAAGCTAACACAGACTAGGATTTATAAAAAGAAACTTTACTTATAAAAGCGAGGAGATAATTATGCCACTATATAAAAGTATTGTCAGGCCATATCTCGAATACGCCGTGCAGTTCTGGGCCCCTTACTTAATAAAATACATAGATAAATTAGAAGCTGTACAACACAGAGCGACAAAACTTATCCCGTCAGTACATAACAAACCTTACCACGAGAGGCTAAAAAAACTCAATCTATTTTCCGTCAGAAAACGAAGACTAAGGGGGCAGCTTATCGAGTGCTTTAAAATACTTAAAGGATTTAATAACGTTAATGCCAATAACTTGTTCACACTGACAGGGGAGTGTCTCACCCTTGGACATGATTCAAAGCTTCAGGGTAAAAGAGTCACTATGGATGTAATAAAAAACTTATTCACTTACTCGATTATTAATGATTAGAATAATTTGCCAAACGAGGTAGTGGACAGCAGAACTATAGATTCATTTAAAATGAGATTAGACAAACACTTAACAAATATTGGAATTGTTTAGCATAAGCTACAAAATAAAATAATATTACAAAAATATAACTCTTTCAGGTTTATGTAAGTGGTTTTAATATTCATTTCATTTAATTACTATTCAATGCAAATTTCCTTCAGGTACTGTCTTCTTACACCTGCAAGGTACTTTTCCCAAGTTATTTCATGTACGGCATTTGCCGGAGGGAGTGGAGGGTGGGGAGAGCCTAAAACTTTTCTATCCTTTACTTCTACTATTCTATGTGTAAGTGGCAGTAGATTTAAGGCCAGATCACCTTAATCTGGGCCGTAAGGCCCGTGTGATCTGTGTATCTATGTAACTCTCTGTAACTCACGTAGTGATAAGACGTGCCTACATTTTCTCCGGAGCCCACTGATATATTTATTGTATATTCTAATCTTGTGAGGCGCCCTTTGTAATTATATTTTTGTTTTTATTAGTATATTTTTGCTGTTATAATGAATTATTTGAAGAATCATTCTGTGTGACTGTTAAGAACGTGTTTCTGAACTAAATATAATATAAAGCATTCTATTGGGAAAATTCACCAAGCGAATCAGCTGAATCTAACCTCAGACAAGAGACTCAATCTCCTACTTCGTGGCTGCTCCGAATTCCACAGACATAAGTGAAATTCTCTTTACCTCTTTGTCATTCTACCCACTGATCGTGGACTCGTACTGCGCTTTTTACATTTGTTCTCTTTATTATCATTGATCATTATTCTACTTGTTCTTTAAACTCTTTTGCTCGAAATCATTGTCATTATTAACTTAATTAAATAGTGCATTTTTTGCTTTTTTTTCGTTAGTTTCCCTTGTATTTTTATATTGGTTCTCTTTATTCTCCTTGGCCATTATCCTTCTTCTTTAAACCTCTTTGCTCAACATTACTCTCCTTGTTTTTTAAATTCTTTTTCTTATATGCCTATACCATTTTATTACAACAATATATTCCTATATATTCACTTTTCCCAATTTGATATTCCCCTAACTCTACCACTTTACTTTCTACACGCCATTCTCTTACTTTAATCGTCCACCTGTACTACTTTATACATTGTTTGCGGTAAAAATTCGTTTTAACACATTTTCGCAAATGAATTTAAGAATGTGTTTTTCTTATGCAGTTTTATGTGTACTTTTCAGATCTGATACACTTTTTTCCGGAGATGAATACTTTCCCCATATTTGAACGAAGTCTATACTAGGAAAAGTATGCATTTCCAGCAAAAACGAATTTCAGATCTGAAAACTAAACATAAAATTGCATTAAAAAAAACACATTATAAAAATCATTTAAAAGATCCAGAACCAGATCAGACCTAACCTGGTAATTTAAGACCACGATAGCGCCGCCTAGTTTAGGTTATTTCTGCCAAAAAGTAAAGATTTTAGTTACTTTCAAAATGGGGGTTGCCCGCCACACACCACCCGCAACTTAAAAAAAAAAAATCGTAATATTCCTAATTCTAAATCCTACCATTAGATTTGAATGCAAAAGTCGATTGCTAAAAGTCGTTAGGCCTCTAGTTTATAAATAAAAGGCTAGCATTTGTTCGAATGCGGGAATTAGAAAGCAACGTGCCCTTAAACGCACTAACGGAAATTTTGCACTGTTTTTTTCAACCTTTCGAATCCTTTAATTCCGAGCTTGCACATCCACCGCACGCCATTATACCATTTAAAAAAAACAAAAAAAAACAAAGACAGCCGCGAATCGTTTGAAATATACGGGACTAAAACTAAATGCTATTCGGTAATCGGCTAAAGACGCATGAGCAGATTGCCTGCTGATATAAAAAAGCCTGCTATTGGTTGAATATCGCCAAACGACGCATGCGCAGATCGCCTCCAGATCTAAACCAGCCAAGTCTAGGCGAAACAGTAAGCCAAAAGTTGAAGGAACGAGGACAAAAATGACGCAAAAAGATTCAAATTTAGCAAAATAACATTTTTCGAAAAGTCCATAAAAACGTTAATATTAAGTTCCTGGAGTTAAAAATAACATCGGTGGGCATCATTTTTAAAATTTAAAACGTTTATGGCGTTGAAAAGTATGAAATCGTAAATGCTTTAAAACGAATCTTTGCCTTGTTTTCTTTATTCTCCTTGTTCATCTGACAAATTAAAATTGGGAATTTCTCTTATTAATATAGATTCTACTATTTTTTTTTTACGGAAATATTTACAATTATATATGATTTGTGCCTTTCAATAGTCAATTTGGTGTTTCAAATTGCTAATATGATTAACTATACTGGATGTGGTACTGCCTCGTCTGACATTACTTTTATGTTCATAAATTCGTTTTGTTAAGGTGCTTCCGGTCTCTCCTATGTAAAATGAAGGACAGTTTGTAGAGCTACACGGGATTAAATATACACCTACTTCATTTGGCTGATCCACGGGCTTGGTCGAAGGGAAAGTTTTAAGGATAGAAAAAGGGTATTTAAATGTGGTTAAGCCTGGAGAAATAACTTTGTTCACTCCTTTGAGGAGGGGAGAAAAAGAAGGGATAGACACTTCGTATTACTAAATTTGTTTTTATCCTTGGGACGGTAATGAGTAGATTTGGCTTTAGATAAACTTTCACTTATAACGAGGGGGGAGGGATAATTTAATTCAATGAAACTGCAGGTTAAATGTGTAATCTCGTCTTCCAGAAAGCAAGGGTCACATATCCTAAATGCTCTCAAAAACATACCTGATGCAACGGCTCGTTTAATGCTAATATCATAATGAGAAAAAAAAAATGGAAATAAGAGATCGAATGGGTTCTTTTTCGGTACAAAATTAAAATTAAAATTATAAATCTTGTTAAACTTTATGTTACTGAAAATGTATTTATCAGCGATATGGGGTTTTTCCGTCAAAAAAGAGCTACAAGTCGTTCCAGATTTCCAAGCTCTGCCAGCTAGATAGCCGGCAGAGACGAAGTGCCGCTCTGTGTGAAAAAGTAATAAATTAACATCAAACTAAAAGAGCAAAACCATAAAAAGACCTTTAATCCCGAAGTGAAACCAAAAACCTGAATAAGACCATTGACACCGAAATGGAACTAAATACCAACTGAGAAAAAAATCTACCGAACAAGACTCACCTAAACCAAACTGACTAAAAGAAAGAAGAACGGAAGAAGGAAAAAACATAAAGACAAATTACACACACTACCAAAAAATAAAAAACGAATAACTAAACACTAAAATATAAATTATCAATAACAAAACAACAGCAAATGCGCATTCTTTTAAATACAAACATATTATGAAATTGAAAACAAATGACTTGAACGCCATAAACTTTAAACTATCCAAACAACAATGAAAATTACAAAACGGAAACAAATGCAAGCGATAGGCCTGACCACCAGGCGCCTAACATCTGATTACACCCTACCACACTTCTTTCTCTTTTCACCACTTATCTATTTTCAACTATCTACCTACACAACCTTTTTTTCCCTCAACACACGCACATACACTTACAACAACATAAGTGAACGCGCTCAAATTGACGGAAATTTGAAGTTACTGCATCGGGTGAATCTCGCAGCAAAGCGCAGCGAACTTTGCATAAAAACTCACATTGAAGATGTTAGTTATTAATATTGCAATTAAATCAAATGTATTTCATTTTTTTATGGAAAATATACATTTATCTATGTGTCCAGACTTTAGGGACACTCTATATATCCCTACTCCCTAACTACCTACGTTGATGTATTAAAAAACACCACCAAGTAAGCAAGGATTAGGTGTTACCAGTGCTAGTAAGCAGCTTTATATTTTATTGTTATATGTATATTTATTTAATTCTTCGTATATACGAGGTTATTAAACGTTTAATATTTGTAATAATATATACAATTTTTAATTTATAAATCATAAAGGCAGTTTTATTGTCATAATTAATATTATAAGCATTTTGGGCGGAATTTATATCTAACCGATCGCACCTCTACATATCTTTACTGAAAGCTAAACTAATCTATACGAATAGGGTTAACCTAACTTCCTTGATGTAGATACTACCTGTCTGCCGTGTACCATTTGCATTTTTCTAGTACAGCAGCAACAAGAGAAATGTCCTATTTTGATTATAAAATAATATTCTAAGCCTAATTTATGTTTCCTGATAAACCTTCAAAGGAGAGCAACTCGCCAGGAAACGAATCGACAAGTAACCGATGATACTCAGAATCAGCGGTTGAAGTAGTCTGTAAAATTACAGAGCTCGTTGTCGCAGGGGCGTTTCATGTACTGACATTTAATGACTGAATCTGAACTCTTACTAGCCGAGTGGATACGGCGTTTGTCCGCCAACGTCGCGGTACCGGGTTCGATCCCGGCGAAGAGGACACAAACGTCAGCGCACGGAGAGATCTGGCTACCATTTGGTGGACGCATTATACTAGGGTGGGTAGATCTTAAACCTCTCACCCTTCACACATAGCCAATTACAACACTGCTTTCTTTCGTCTCCCGCCTTCACAGCACAACACACACGCACTCTCTGGATGGGTATCCATATCCACATACCTCTGACGCGCAGCAAAACCCTCTGCCCCGGGGCGACGAAGGCTTCCACCTAAACGCTGTTCGGTGTCAAAAAATAATGATACTTCCTGACACCTCTCCACAAAGAGGACCGGCCCCTGGTGCCCTCAGGCTCACCAGCGATTATCATACTGACCATTATATTTATTTCATTATCTGTTCGGGATCCGCCTGGATAAAGGCAAGTCAGTGAACCACCACTACTACCTACTGAAAATCTAACGGCCTCGCCGCCTTACGTAGGGACCCTTTACCGTACGTGTTTAGAACACTTTTTTTTTACATTGAGTTTGACGTTGATTTGTTTATCTTCGGAAGTTAACTTTACTAACATATATGTAATATGCTACAAACAGTAATAACAGCACTTGACATTGGTTCAATAACAGTTAGGATTCATTAATGATTAACAGCGTAAATATGTTTGATTAATTAATATGTAATAATATGTGTATATATGGCAAAATTTTCAAAAAGCTACTCTGTTCCCTTGTCACGTTCTTGTGCATTGTAAGCTTGAGTGTATCACTTAAACATTGTGTAGTTTATAAAACTTAATGTACCATGAGATTATCGAAGTATCATGTTGCCATTATTATTATATTTTTCATTATTATATTAATGTTAAAAAAAATATATATATATTAATAATTAGTTTTAAAGAAAAAACAAACAATAAAAGCCTCCCCCCCCCGCGAGATGGTAGTCCATAAACTATAGCTTATTTAGCTTTTAGGTAAGTCCATCTCTGCTTATGCCAACTTCTCAGTCACACTTGTCTAGACTAGCCTAACTCAAGAACTATTTCATCAGTAAAGGCGGTCTGGGCAAAGGTAAGTTGCCTCCAGAACGTGAAATATTTTTCCCTTTCCCAACGGGTAATTCACAAAAGAGTAATACTTTGAAGGTGTACATAGGCGCCTTTATGTCTGCTTAACCTCCTCAACGGCGTGGCGAAGCTGAAGTGAGCAGGACTGCCACACATCTCGCCTCGTTCTAACTATGCAATTCTATGTGAAATACATAATTGGCGGCGCTGGGCAAAGCAGGATAGAGAGCTACCCCGCTGCGAAACCGGCACTAGGGAACCACTGACAAGGGAAAGAGCTGCAATCTTTAAGGATGGGGGCCGCCCGCCTCTAACCGTGGCTCCAGCCAGGACCACAGAAGGAAGTAACGTTAACGCCGGGAGTAGTTCTGATACCCAAACCCTCGAGAGGCGGCACCTCCGGCTAGCGATGGTTGATTCCCCGCGAATCAACAAAAACTCATCATTCATCCATACCATTTGGCAGTCAACGTTCATAGAGCGTAGTTACAACGAAGAAGGGGTTAACTTAACTTCAAGTTACAGAAAATACAACGTCTAGAAAAAAGGGTCACCATATATTACCCCAGGATCAGGATCGTGAAGAGAGACTTCAGCTCCCAGGGGCCATTCTCTGGAAGAGCCCAAGAAAACACAACCAGAGTCACGCTGCGAGCGATCAGCGGACATAACAAGCCCAGCAGAGAAAAGTTTTTGATTGAACATTGCCAACGATAAAAGAAGAAAACAAGAGATGTCTTCTTCACCAAAGCAAAACTTAACTATTTTTTCACATCTATAAAATCTCTAACTCATTTCTCACCTTTTTCATCAGTCACTCAACCTGCTTGTGCCTCGTTTTTGTGCCGCAATCTGAACCCAGAAGTCTTGGATTTTTTCTCTGAATCTGTAGCCAGATTTCTAAGACTCTGTGCTTGTTCTTTTGCCGCGACTGATAACCAGGAATATGGAATATTGTGCCTGGTTATTGTGCCGCTATCTGCACCTTCAAGTCTGGTGTCTTGTCCCCAGATCTTATCCTAGGAGTCTGTGCATTTGTACCTGTTTTTTTATACTGCGATAAGTGACCAAGTTTTGGAGATCTTGTGCTTGGTTATTCCTCCAGGATATGTACAGAGAAGTCTGGAATCTTCTGGTGGATTCCTAATACAAGAGTCTGTGACATAGTGCCGGTATCTGGAAACAGGAGCCTGGAATGTTGTGCCTGGTTATTGTGTCGGGACCTTGAACCACAAGTATGTGATCTTGTGCCTGTGTTATTTGCCTGGATCTGCAAATAAGAGTCATGGACCTTTTATCAGAGATCCACGGCTATGAGTAATAGTTCTTGGTCCGACGTCTACAAGCGAGTGCTTCAAATCTTCTGCAATATTATGCATATGGGAGGTTGATATATTTTGCCATAATCTGTACCCTAAATTCTAAAGCTTGTGCCTGGTTCTTGTGTCATTATTTTCAACTAGGATTATAGAATTTGTGCCTAGTTATTTAGTCGAGATTTGTATACAGGAGTCTGCGGCGTTTTGATGGTTCTTGTGCTGGTACCTACACTTAGAATGTTATGATTTTGTGCCAAGGATCATAACCAATGAATCTGTGATCTTGCCTTGGTTCTTTTGTTGTTATGTGAAGCCAGGAGTCTGGAACCTTGTGGCTGGTTATTTTTATAGATAAGAACCTAAGATTTTATGATTTGTGCCTGTTTTGTGCCTGAATCTGCACTCAAGAGTCTGGGGCTTTGAGCAGGGATCAACACCAAGGATTCCAAAAACTTAGCTCTCACTCTTGAGCCGAGATCTGCACCCAGATTTCTGGGACTTTGTTTCTGGATCTTGTAGCGGGATTTGCATCCAGGAGTCTTTACCCATGTGCCTGGTTATTGTGCCGAGATCTGCATCCACGGTATCTGCGATCTTGCGACAGAATCTGCATCCAAGAATCTAGGGCCGAGATCTAAACCCACAATTCTGAAACGTGTGAAATTCTTCGGCGGTATTTGCACCGACAATTTTGGGACTTTGTCTCTGGTTCTACTCCTTGTGCCATTTACCTATACATGGATGTTCCCTAAAATTTATGGGACCTTGTGTCTTGCTCTTGTGCCTGAATCTCTCCCCAGGAATCTTGGATCTTGTGTCTGGTTTCTGGACCGGGATCTGCAAACAGGACTGTGCATCTTGTGTATGGTACTTTTGACAGGATATAAATTCTGTAGCGCCAAGATCTTCACTTTAGTAGCAGCGATCTTGAACCAGGATCGGCACCCATGTGCATGTGATATTTTGGTTGTTCTTATGTCGGGATTTTTGTGCAGTAGTCGGTTGCATGTTACATGATCCTTGTATTGAGTTCTTCACCGAGGAGTCTGGTATCTTGTACTTTTTTGTACTCGGTCTTCATCCAGGAGTGTCTGAACTTGTGCCAGTCTTTTGCAGGGATCTGCATCAAGTATTATGAGATCTTCTGCCTAATTTATGTGCAAGGATCAACAACAAGTAATCCTTGAGGTTTGACACCCCGAGTCTGGGATATTGTCCCGAGTTGTGCTCCAAAGAGTCTAGGAACTTGTGCCCTGTTCTAGTGCCGGCGTCTTTACACATAACTCCCTTGTGCCTGGTTTATGTGTCGGGATTTTCACCCACGAGTCCGCGATCTTTTGTCTGGTTATTGTGCCGTCATCGGCAACCAGGAATCTTTGATCATTTGCCTGGTTCTTGTGCCAGGAACTTCACCCAATAGTTTGGAATTTCGTGTCTAGTTCTTTTGCCATTATCTGTACCTTGACTTCTAAGACCTTGTACTGGGTTTTGCAACAAGAGTCTGTGATCTGGTGCCAGAATTTTCAACCAGGAGTCTGAGATCTTGGGCCGGGATTTGTACAAAATAGAACTGGTATTTTGGTACTCACAATTCGTAGGATTCAGCTTTTCTTTTTGATGGTCGGACCTAGTGTTATGGGTAATAAAGCGACCCTTTCGTGTAATAATCTCATGAGTAATTGGAATGGCCTTGGACTGTGCAGGGAAATTGAATACAGGCTTTTTAGTTTCTCGTTCTATCTCTTACTATTTCCCTTATTATGACAAATATTATTGCCCCCAGTCAACTATATTATAATGATTATTTTTATTGCTATTACGGTTGTTGACTAAATTCTAACTAAGATGCCATCTTCAGTCAAATGAGAGTCATGAAGTGATTTTTATCGTCGGTTCTTTTTCAATTTTCCAGTAAGTGCTTCAGACAGTGGCTTGAATATGGCTTCTATTATAAACTTGAGATCAACATCATACTGGATCGAATCTTCGGAAAAATATTAATATGAGTAACCAAGTCATGGGGTAATTTTTCTATTTGTCCATGAAGTAGAGATGATTCGGGATGGATGTTTTGGAAGTTTTGAGAAGCCTGGATATAGATTTCATCTTTCAGTAAAGGAGTTTACAGATTATAAAAGAAAAGGCGAACTAAATAGGACCTTAAACTGAACTTGGTCAATCTGCACATATAACAGGTGTTAATTTAACAATCAATCTCGTTTCACGGCCTATTATCACAAGTCACCTCATGAGAATCAGTGAAGGCCTCTTGTTCCGAGTGATGCGATGAAACAACGGGACGTAGTCAAAATATTAATCCCAATGAATTTTATTTGTAAAAATACATTTGATTCTTTTATATCATATATGTAAAATTTTCGAAAAACAAAAAAATAGTTCAAGGATGTCGACCCAGTGATTAAAGGTTGAAGTAATTTACTGAAACAGTTTAGTAAATATTCTGAGATTGATGTTCGATATTCATTTTAAAAATCGATATTTAATTTATACTTTGGTCCAAACGGGTTTTTGTTTGGGAAATCGAAATTTATTTTACTTATAAAAGGAATTTTAGTTAGATTTGGGTGATGTGTGGGTATGGCACACAGATTCTCTTTTTTTTCTCCCCCCCCCCTCCCCCCTCTCTTCCTGCTTACCTCCTCCCTCCATCCGTCCGTCCGTCCTTCCTTCCATTCCTCTCTCTATCTCTCTCACTCACTCACACACACATATATATATATATATACAGTGTGCGAAAAAAATATCCGATACATGGTCAAAAATTAATTTACCATAATTACACAACAGCAAAGTAATCGAAAATTGATCCTATGTATTTTGTACGTTGAATACGAATTCGGTATTAGAAATAGTAAAGCATTGATATTATATCGACAAAAGTGTTAGATTATGGCCTCAAAAAGTACCCAACACATCCACAAAACTAGTTTTAAAGCGATAATAAATAGTTCTCGAACATTGCAGAGTGGTTTACGTGACAGGAATGCTTTAGAACTTTATAGAAAAATAATCTACTTCGTCCACGCGAAACAGCGGACCTCAGTCAGTGTCTGAGAGCTACATGAGAAGGAGGTCATCGTTCAACACTCTAATTCTAATATGGCAAAGACTAAAGAATTGTCAAAAAGGAGCAAAGAACTAATTGTTCAGTTACATAAAAGTGGTTTAGACTATAAAAATTTTTCATTATGCTAAAAATACCAATCTTAACCATAGGTGACACGATTCGCCGGTTCGTGTCATATCAGTCCACTGCAAGTCTACCACATTCAGGACGTCCATCAAAAAATTTCGTACCGTGCGGCTAAACATATAGGCCGTAAAGTAAAGAAGAATCCTCGAGTAACTCGATCTGAACTTCTCAAAGATTTGGAAGCAGCTGGGACAAATGTATGAAAAAATACAATTAGAGCAGTTCTTAGGAACGAGGGATTCCATTCTCGCATACCCAGAAAGACACCTTTGTTGAAACCAATTCATGTCAGAAATCGTATGAATTTTGCCAAGAAACATTTAGAGAAGCCTACAAGTTTTGAGGACGCTGTACTATGGTCTGATGAGACGAATTTTGAGTTATTTGGGCGGAATAGTGTTAGTCACGTTTGGAGGCATGATCCTAAAAATACAATCTCAACAGTGAAGTTTGGAGGAGGCATCATAATGGTATGGGGCTGCTTCTCCTCTGCAGGTCCTGGAAGACTCCATATTATTGAAGGGAAAATGAATGCTTAGATTTATCGCAGGATTCTAGATGATAATCTCTTACAGTCTGCAGACGACTTGAAGTTGTCAAGAGGATGGACATTCCAGCAGGACAACTATCCAAAACATACAGCCAAGGGCACTGCAGCGTAGTTTCAGCAGAAAAAAATAAATGTTATGGGATGGCCAAGTTAGTTGCCAGACCTAAATCTCATCAAGAACCTGTGGCGATAATTAAAACTAAAGATTCAGAAAAATGACCCAAGAAATCTAACATTTAAAAACAATATGCCAAAAAGAATGGGCCAAGGTACGTACAAATATTTGTAAGAACCTCGTAAGTAAATATCCCAAACGGTTGGAAGCTGTACTAGCGACGAAAGGTCATATCACCAAATACTAACTGGTTTTCATAGATGTATCGCATACTTTTTGAAACGTTCGTTTGATATACTTGGCGTAATCATAGTAATGTTTTACTATTTTTGCAATATGATACCAATTTGTATTCAACGTATAAAATACATAAGATGTTCAATTTTCAATTACTTTGCTGTTGTGTAACTATGGTAAATAAACTTTTGGCCAATAATGTATCAGATATCTCTCTCTCTCTCTCTCTCTCTCTATATATATATATATATATATATATATATATATATATATATATATATATATATATATATATATATATATATATATTCACACGCACAAACAATTTATTTTTGTTCCTAATTATCATCATTTCCTCTACGAGTTACGAGTTTACACACATAACTCTCATTTATATTCCTCCCTAAATATCAGCCACACTTATTCATTTGCCTATTATTTTGTGAAAGACACTAATATGTGTTTGAATATTTAACTGCCACATATGTCATTTTTTATGTGAATTTGCTAGTTCGGATTCTCCATTATGAACTACATATTGTGTGTCCCAGAAATATCCATAAATTCTGAAGGTTTATTGTTTCTTTTAAATCTTTTTTTTCTTTTCAGAAAAACTATAAAAAAATAATCCTTTAGATTTATAACAATTGTTTGAATTTATTTGGATTTCATCACGACACTACTAATAAATAATCCTCACCAGATAGGATTTCATGCATCTCATAAATTTCATTTGTTATTTCCTCGCTTTCACATTTAATACCTTCTCTCAATTAATTTAGGACTATTAAATATAATTATTTTTTTTGTGTTCATTGATTTAAATTCTAAAACTTCGATGTGTTTTGATGACCATTGATATAATAAGCTTCCGAGCTGTAGTTTCCAGCCCTAAACTAAACTTCCTTCTCCCACTCACCTACCAGCTAGAGCCACCTCTTCGCTTCCTGAAAACGTGGACACCCACACCTTCCGCCTAACTTCAATGCATATCAGAATAAACCTTTCTCTATACTAGACGTGTAAGTAAAAATGTCCCACAGGAAAGTTTAACCACGAACTTTAAGTGTATTCGCTTCATTTTCAAGGAAAACTAGTGTCGGAAAACTAGTGTCGGAAAACAAACCTTCCGGCATGCAGTAATTCTCATATGTTTGTGTTTGCAGCGCCGTAGTCTTTGTAAAGACATTCGCCGGTGAAGATCTGCGTAACATTTAAAGGGTTTTGTTGCTCTTTGAGTGTAAAGGTCTATAAATACTGTTCACCTAGGAATTCACTGCCCATTCAATGCTTGGTGGAAATATTATTCATCTGCAAATGAATTGCCCATTTATTGTACTATCTGTAAATACTTGAGAATTAGAGGTTAGTAAATGCATACAAGGAGTGCAAAAGAATGTATACAGTTAGAAAAAGAAGACATGAACGATACCCATTGCATTTATTATACAAACAAATGACTATTGCATATCCATGTAATAATTAGCAGAGCTTTAATCCCTCAGATACTCAAACTGCTTGACGTCCGTATTTACACACTCCTAATCGAGAGCGGACACTCGTGCACACACAGGCACAAAGGTATACTTACTTTTGCACCTTCTCTGTATGTTTTAATTCATGTAAGTCTATTAGTCCATGTTTCACACTGTTTATGTGTGCGATAAAGGTTTTTCACGTTCAGAACAAATCTTCTCTTGTGACCCCACCGGTAAAAATAAAAAATTCAACAATATCATCCCAGAAGATCCGAATGTCTCTCAGAACATTTTCCATGACTTCTACAAGAGAAAGCTAATGGGTACAAATTTGCTGTACGATAATGTACAGGTTTAAACTACGTATAGGTAAATATTATGCAAATAGTGATGAACAAAATGTTGAGGTTTCTGGTATAGAGTATCAGCATTGTTTGTATAGCAACTAATTTCAATTTAATCTCGCTCTATCAGCGAGCTGATCGTAAAGCTGCGCTACCAAGCTGGTCTTTCAATTGAAGCCATTTCAGAGACTGAAAAGTGATTCAACAAGTTCTGCTGACTAAAAGGTCGCGTGCTTTCACTTATTCTGATTTATGACCTTATGACCTTATGACCTTCAAAACTTTCAATAATTCCCGGACTAACCTTGAGAAGACTTTGACAATTATATAATTCGAAAAGGAATGCAAAACAACATAAGGGTTTTAAATTTCGTTAGAATCGGCCGAATAGTTATGATGTTATTGCCCAAACAAAATAATTCCCGGGCTAACCTTGGGAGTACCTTGTCAATTATATCATTTATAATAGAATTTAAAACAACATAAGGGTTTCAAATTTCGTTAGAATCAGTCGAATAGTTACAATGTTATTACAAAACAATAAAAAAGTAAAATGGGGACCGACCGACTGACCGACACAGTGAGGTGTAGTGTCACCCGCGACTAAAAATGTAGTCTATAATATTCTGTCAACCTAAGACAAAACTGGTTTAGGTAAGGCTAGTAAATCAACTAGCAGGCTAAGAAAGCACTCAAACAGGAAAGACCAAGCCATTACTCAAATTGTGAAGAAGGGCCCTTGCAAAACGGCCCCAACAGTATATCGAGAGGTCAGTGTGATTTGGGCCATCAATGTCTTCAGGCAGACTGTGTCACATCGGCTGGAGGAAGACAATCCTCATGATCGCACACCTGGAGTCAAGCCATCGATCAGTACGAGGAATAAAAGGGGTCCTCTTAGCACGTTGCATGGACGGGTGATCAATGCAGACAGCCAAGTCCAATTCAGTGACGAATCTAACTTCAAAAAGAGTGTAAAATTTGGTGGAGGAAGTGTTATGGTCTGAGGTATGATTTCTGTAGAATTCAGGGGACCACTTGTGCGATTACAGGGCACAGTGAATGAACAGTTGTCCGAGGAATTGCTGCGACAACATGCTTTGCCCCATCTGCGAGCCTCCGAAACCCAACCTGCAATTTCATGTCGGACAACGACCCCTGCCACACACCAATTGGGCGAAGATCTTCCTGGAGGACGAGAACATCACTGTCAGCACAGAGTCTGGAGTTGAATCCCATTCGAAATGTTTGCAGGACACTCGGAGAGAGGTCTAAAATGAGGAATCCGAAACACTCTAAGAACTCTGGGAAGTTCTTCAAGGTGAGTAGAGCAAGATTACTACACGAGTGTGTTAATAGTTGGTTCGTTACTATAACAAGAGATGTCAAAGCATAATCGAGAATAAAGGCTTCCACACTAAATACTACTTAATTCGAGCTTGGACAAATGTTTTCCACTGATAATTGAATCCTTTTAATCCAATAGAAATTTGTTTCCGCTATCGTTCGGATCCTTTTGGACGCTCTATTGCTTATACCTCATACATAAGTTATCGTACACCAATTTTGGAACGTTTGTATTTTCTTTAGCAAAAGTTATGGAAGATGTAATAGAAATGCAGGCGTTCTGATCTTTTTGGACGGTACTGTACTTTTTATTAGAAATCAAATTTACTTGTAGTTGCTCTTTATTTTCCCTGTGGGGTAGTTTTGCATTCATTGCTACCCTCACTACTATTTTGTAAGTTCCCTGTAGAGGCATCATCATCATCCATAGGTTCGATATAAAGTGGGTTTGGTGCATATCAATTTACATTGCGTTTTTGGTCTCGGGAAGAAGAACATAAAGTACCTGGTGCTCCGAAAGTCTCGTCACCCCCTACCTTAATTGATCCTGTCGAAACAGTTTATGTTCCCAACGTAGTATCGGCCTCTTCGGAGGAGGGGCTTGTCTGCTTAATCTTGCAGTGAAGTCCTGTCGCACATCCTCCATGCTCTTGCTAGAATACACACAATTATGTGCCCATACACTTGCAATCGGCCTCTCCTCCAAACTGTAGGAGCTAGTGTCAGTCATCTGAAATAGCAAATTAAAATAATACTAACAGGGAGTGAAAAGACTTTCGGTCATCTGAAATATAAAATTAAAATAATATTTACAGGGAGTGACAAGACTTTCGGACCACTCTGTATGTAGCCATGTGTCTTGTCTGTGTTAACAAACGACACGTGGATAGGAGAGAGAATACATTATGAATTGCACGTATTTTAAATATAATTACACCCGTTTTAAATAGTGTGGATTTGAACGTATACTGTGAAACTCTCCTCGTTTTCAAGCTAATGCTTTAACCACTCAGCTACCATCAACATTCTGCAAAATATGAATTCTAGTAGCCCTATAAACCAAACATTTTAGACTAGCCGCAAGGAAAATAAAACAATAGAAGGGGATAAGAGAATTTGCAAAATCAAAAGAGACGGGAAAGATCAAAGCAAATAACACAAAATGGACGACAAAATAGCACTTAGATAAGAATATAAGAGCAGGTGATGAATATAGTAAAAAAAAAAAAGGTTTTAGATAAAAAACGGGCAAGATACTCGTACATTGGCAGAAGTAAATACATAAGATGAAGAACAAATGTAACAATTGAATAAGAGAGAACAGGCAGTTGTGTAAAGAAAAAGGGACACTTTTATAAAGAGACAGCTGGAGAACTTTCTAATGAGAGAATTGGCTACTTTTATAAAGAGAGAAAAGAACACCCCCTATAAAGAAAGAATTGGACACCTTTATAGAGAGAGAATTAGACACAATTATAAAGCGAGAATTGGAGACCTTCATAAAGAGAGAGCCGAACACCTTTCTAAAAAGGGGATTTGAAAGTTTTAGAGAGAGAACTGAAAACCTTTATAAAGAGGAAATATGAAACCTTTGTAAAGAGAACTGGACACTTTTATAAAGAGAGAATTTGAAGCCTTTTATAAAGAGAACTGGAAACCTTTATAAATATATTTCAATACTATTATAAAGAGAGAATTGGACACCATCATAAAGAGAGAATTGGACACCTTTATAAAGAGAGAATGAACAACTTTATAAAGAGAGAATTGGAGACCTTTATAAAGAGACAATTTGACACCTTTATATAAAAGAATTGGAAACATTCACAAAGAGAGAATTGGACACCTTTTTAAAAAGAGAATTGACAACTTTATAAAGGGGAAATTGGAAAGCTTTATAAAGAGATAATTAGACAGCTTGATAAAGAGAGAATTGTACAGCTTCATAAAGAGAGAAATGGACACCTTTATAATGAGAGAATTGGACACCTTTATAACGAGACAAATGGATAGCATTATAAAGATAGAATTTGACACCTTCATAAAGAGTGAACTGGAAATTTTATAAAGAGATAAGTGGACACATTCATGAAGAGAAAATTGTACATATTTATTAGTAGAGAATTGGACACCTTTATGATGAGACAAATGGACACTATTATAAAGAGAGAATATTGACATCTTCTTAAAGAGAATTGGACACATTTATAAAGTGAGCATTGTAAACCCTTATAAAGGAAAAAATGTACACCTTTATAAAGAGAGAACTGGACACATTTATAAAGAGAGAGATGAACACCTTGATAAAAGAGGAATTGGACACATCTATAAAGAGAGAACCACGTAATAAAATGTGTCTTAGTTTCATGTTTTAGAATAATAAATGACTACCGATGAATTTTCATCTCAATTACTACTCATATTCATATATGTCTGTGTATTTCCTCATTATGTATAATTTTACCTTTTGTTCTTTATTAAATGGGACGCACTATTGATCCCCTCCCATTGTGTCCACATGCTGTTGTTACAGCAAAAGAAGGCAAGTTCTATTTAGACACATTACCATGATCACATCACACAAATCTATTTTTGATTCCCTCACTTGAATAAGAAGAAAGCGAGGAAGAAGAAAAACAGTTCATATATATATATATATATATATATATATATATATATATATATATATATATATATATATATATATATATATATATATATATATATATATATATATATTCATTTATTGAAGGCGACTGCTAACTTATTGTTAATTTTCTTTTCGAGTCTCCCAATTTGTCTTATGTTCCGCTTTTGGTCTTGGCTTAACCTATGGATTTGCTCCCCCAAAATCATTAGAAAGTCGTGACGCACGAGGGCAGAAAACTGGTTCACTAAGCAAAACGAAATTCTTAATTGGCTTGACCTGTTTCGATATATACATATATCGTTTTCAAAGGCTAAACAGTCGTGTCTAGGGAATAAGATACAGAGCTATTAAATATGTGATAATATTTATACGAACATATTTATAGGGAACGGAATTTCTTTAAATGGTTGAGACTTTATAATGGTCAAAATATTAGGATTGGGAGGGATTATTATTAGTGGCTGGTGGATGGGTGGATGGAAAGATTAATTGCGGATTTGTTTGGATATTTAATTTCGGTTGCTTTTCTTTGATGTATATGGCTTCTAATATAAGCAACTGTCGTCAGTTTGGGTCGTGTGCTAAAGTTTCAGTATTCTCTTTAAACAACTTCCGGTCCAATTGTTTTCCGGGCTTTTCCAACGTATGTGTCCTGGGGGCACCGTTGCTCAAGTGGTAGGTCATTCTTCGTGTTAGCTTTATTTCGGTCATTCCGATATATGAATGAGGTTAGAGTCCACAGTCTCCCATTTTACAAGTATATTCATATATCAGGTGACTTTTTGCTTGGGTGTTAGATTTCGTCTTGGGTTGTTTCTCATTATGAGATTGGAGGTGCATTTGTTGTTGTAGTAAATTATGAGACATACGTTATTCTCAGTTCGTGTTGCTTTGACTCCTCTATTTATGATTTCCTTAGTGAACCAGTTTTCTGCCCTCGTGTGTCACGACTTTCTATTGAATTTGGGGGCACCTAATTAACGGGTTAAGCCAAGAGCAAAAGCGGAATATAAGACAAATCGAGAGACTTGAAAAGAAAACAATTAACAATAAGTTAGTAGTCGCTTTCAATAAATGAATATATATATATATATATATATATATATATATATATATATATATATATATATATATATATATATATATATATATATATATATATATATATATATATATATATACATATATGGGAAGTGATATACAGAAACAAGAGAGAAGATAACTTACTGGAGTTGACCACGAGAAAAGCAAAGAGAAACAAACCACGTCGCTTGGCAAAGACTCGAACCTTAGACCTCTCGTTATCTAACCAAATGCTCTACCGACTGAGCTAACTTTTCGCGGAGTCGCCTCACATAACATCTCTACTCTCTTATTTCTGTGTATCACTTCCCACACATTATTTTATCAAGTGGTTTAAGCTTGGGGGTGGGTGCGTGCTAGTTTGCGCACCAACCACACAGGCCGATAGCTTTCGGTCGCACAAAGAAGGCATGTGTGCATTTCCGTTTTCATATATATAAATATATATATATATATATATATATATATATATATATATATATATATATATATATATATATATATATATATATACATATATATATATATATATGCAAAAAATCCCACAGGAAAATAAAAGGCAGATTCCAAGTACTTTCGGACTTGTTCAGTTCATTCTCAAGGAATAACGAATTACTTTACTTAGGTGGTATATATATATATATATATATATATATATATATATATATATATATATATATATATATATATATATATATATATATAAGAGACAACAGAGTGATGCCCTGCCCATGTAGAGCGAAAGGACACATAATAGAGAAATATTATCAAAGACGCGATAAAATACCGGATACGAAGAGTAAATACATATAGATAAGGTCTACTTCCGGAAGTTCCAACTGTGAGAAAAGAATGTTGACATTTAGGTCACAAAGCTATGAGTACATACATACGCATGCAATTATGAATACATTGAAATAAACAAAAGAAACATCTAATTTAGTAAATCAAAGGGCTAAGATTTAAAATGGACATTTTGTTACAAATAAATCTTTTAATTACAGGGGCCAGTTTCAAGAGACCAGGGGATATATTATAATTATGCGAGGAATTAATGAATGAGCATTCGACAATATTTTTTTTAACATAGTCATCAGATTTGTAAATAAATTTAGCCGAATTCTAATTGATACAGGGACTGTTTTCCGATAAATGGACAAAGTAAACAATATTACTTTCACCTCTTCTAATATTGTATTTATGTTGGGTCAAGCATACACTTAATGATTTACCGGTTTGCCTAAAGTATTGCTTAGGCCTTAGGGCAAACTGCACAATCGACAGAATAAACTCCCCCTATACTATTGTCATTATTATGAATCAATATTTTGTACATGGTCGACTAATATTTGGTCTTTTCAACCTTTTTTCGAATACCTTGCCGCCCCGGTCTCCTTTATTCTCTACCCCAGGGCCTCACATTTATTCAGATAACATAGCGGTCTTTTATAACATTAGGCAAGGTAAACTTCCCAAAGAGATCCTACTATTATTATCTCCAACCTCTCTTATTATACTTTCTAAAACATTCCATTATTCCTCCATTAATTTCTCATACGAGGGGCGGTCAATAAGTTTTGCGAATCGGTAGGGCAAAACAGAGGAAGGGGGATAGCTGTTTGTGGGGGTGTTAGGACAAGTTATGACTAGTCAGGACCTGCAGCCGCACGCTCCTGCCTCGTCTATTTAAGAAGCAGTAGCTGATCGCAGATCGTCAGTCACAAATTTTTCAACAATGGAGAAGGTTGAGCACCGCGCACTGATCAAATATTTGACCAAGGAAGGCAAAAATGCAAAAAAGATCCATGAACCCCCGGCTGCAGTGTACACCGACACAACCCCTTCATATGCAACCATTGCTGGCTGGAATAGGGAGTTCCGCCATGGTCGTGAGTCCCTTGAAGATGACCCCCGTCCAGGACGCCCGTCAGACGTGACCAACGAGGAACAATGTGGCCCGTGTGGAGAGGATGATCCTTGAAAATGGACGGGGAAGGTCGAAGAAATCGAGCGAGAACTTGGAATATCACATGGAAGTGTTATCAACATCATCCACGACAATTTGGCCATGACCAAGGTCTCTGCCCGTTGGGTCCCTAGAAAACTCACGCCCCATGATCGACTTCAACTTCGTCAAAGTCCACAAGACCAGAGTAAACGAAGCTGCTCTGCGCGAGTGCAGATTCGATGAGCTCAACCATCCCCTCCACAGTCCAGATCTGGCCCCTAGCGACTACTTTTTATTCCGCCAGCTCAAGGCTGCACTGCGTGGACGCCGGTTTGGGGACGATGAAGATGTCCAGCTCGCCGTCCAGGAATGGATTGAACAGCAGTCGGGAGATTTCTGGTTGTCGAGAATTCGAAGCCTCAGGGACAAGTGGCGCAAGTGCATTGAAGTCGAAGGTAGTTATATTGAAAAATAATAAAACACTTTTCCTCATATCTCGTTTCCTTATATCCGAATTGCAAAACTTATTCCCCGCCCCTCGTATATTAAAACTATCAAAAATCCTGCTGATTGGGTTTTCCGTACGGTCCTCGGACCGAATCCCATTTAGACATCTCCCTCTTATGTCCTTTTGTGACTATAAAAGACCGAGGAAGCGGGAAACCCCATCAGTCTGTTCTTTGACCGCCGGTGTTCGATCAAATTTATTTTTGTTATTTTTCCAAAATTTCTTCACTTTGTCTGTATTTCAATATCACTTAGTTTTATATAAATTTCTTGAAATCCCTATGTTTTTGTAAAACTTAGTTTATATATTTCAAATAAAAGAAATGAAAAAGATTTTTCCATCATATAAATAGAAATATCTGTACGTGTAAAAAAACCGTAAAAAACATCATGTGGCGATAAATACCAAAAATTACCTGAATGAGCAAAACCAAAGTGATTTTTGGATTCAGTGCATCAAAATTGCCATACATCAATTAAACAACTTTGATAATAAAATTGGTGATGGCCAGTATTAGAGTTTACTCCTTTATTCACATGTCGGAGAGAATTGACCGTTTGCACAAATCGATTTCTTCGCTTAGTGGGGAAAGCTTTGACAAGTCCCCAACAAATTGTTAATGGATTTATTTATTGCCCTCTTCAAGTCCTCTATCTCTTCCTTCGAGGATGTAAAGTCTCGGAGAATCTAAATTCACCTACAAACCAGCTATAATAAAAATATTATATGCTGATTTTGATTACTTAAAGTAAACAAAATTAACAGATACGATTTTCATTATCGCTGATTCATAGATAAATTTTCTTGTTAATCCTCATCTGCATCTCAGGCACTCAAACTTTATAAAATGCATGATATACTGTATACAGAAAGTTTCCTTGATATAGTACTTTTAATTTATATAGATGCATATATAGGCAGGTTGATTAATCATATGATCTCGTTCGGAAGCCTTCGTCACACTAGAAAGTGTTCGAGTCATTGCAAAGTCTTTGTTGAAAAATATACTTTCAGACATACAGAATAAAATATAAATTTAAGTCATATAGTATTTGGCTTTACTATATATTAGTGGTTTACTTTACCACATTGTTAATAGTGGATTATAATTTTTTTCATTTCATGTATATGGTGTTACAATAACTTGGACTGATTTTAAATGTGAGTTAAGTTTAAGTGTCTAAAGATTTTCTTCTTTTTCTTTCAGATTTAACAACTTCAGTCTTTGGCAATTTCAACCATGGAAAGATTAACAATCGAACAACATGTTAAAGTTATCGAAGCCTATTACGAAAATGGACGTTCAAACAGAAACGCATTTCGGGCACTTCACGATTTTTTTGGTCAATATAATCGACCAACCGAGAGTACAATTGGGAAAATTGTTCCTAAATTCAAACAAACGGTGTCGGTGGCAGATATGAAAACGCCATTGCGTGCTCGTTTACGCCGTTCAGCTGAAAACATTGCTGCAGTGCGCGAGAATGTGGCTGAAGATCCAGACACCTCTATTCGTCATCGCGCGCAGGAATTGAACCTCTCCACAACAACCTTACATGGAATTTTGATAAAAGATTTGTCTCTACACGCCTACAAAATTCAATTGACACAAGAACTGAAGACTGCTGACCAGTTGAAGCGCCGTACATTCGTCAATTGGGTGCACGAGCAAAGACAAGCAGATGATGATTTTTCGCAAAAAATCATCTTAAGTGATGAAGCCCATTTTCATCTTGGTGGATTCGTTAATAAGCAGAATTGTCGCATTTGGGCTGATCAAAATCCCAGGAAGATTGTTGAAAAGCCACTGCATCCACAAAAGGTCAGTGTTTGTTGTGCATTTTTTGCTAGCGGAATCATTGGGCCGTATTTCTTCGAAAATGATCCTGGGAATTCTGTTACGGTGACAGGCGAGCGATACCGTGACATGATAACCAACTTTTTATAGCCTGAATTGAATTCTATGGATGTCGAAGATTTGTAGTTTCAACAAAACGGCGCCACATACCACACAGCCAATGCAACAATGGCTTTATTAAATGAGAAGTTCCCAGGTGGCATCATCTCTCGAAACAGCGAGGTCAATTGGTCACCACGATCGTGTGACTAGACGCCTTTAGATTTCTTCCTTTGGGTCATCTCAAAAGTAAGGTCTATTCCAACAAACCAACAACAATTCAACAGCTGAAGGATGAGATAATAAGGCATATTGGAGAGATCGAGGACCAACTATGCAGAGACGTCATCAAGAATTTTGACCATTGAGTGGAGGTGTGCCGCCGAAGCCTTAGTGGACATTTAGGCGATATTATTTTTCACACATAATTGCCATGACTCAAATAACATGATCCAATAGTGAAATCAATAAATTTTCACCAATAACACTGTTTTATTTACTGCTAACTTCGATCCGTCTTAATGGAACACCCTTTATAACAGATGACCAATCGAATTTTTTACATATATAACAGATGACCAATCGAAATTTTACATGTATAACAGATGACCAATCGAATTTTTTACATGTATAACAGATGACCAATCGATTTTTTTGCATGTATAGCAGATGACAATCGTATTTTTTACACGTATAACAGGTGACCAATCGAATTCTTTACATGTATAGCAGATGACCAATCGAATTCTTTACATGTATAGCAGATGACCAATCGAATTCTTTACATGTAAAACAGATGACCAATCGAATTTTGTAGCTATGTAGATTATGTCGGAGGAAAATTTCCGTAGACTTTTCTCTAGCTTGAATTCAACCCTGTGTGGTTCACTGTAATATCGCTCTCGTTGTAAAGACTTTGTGCTTTCTATCTGAATTTTGCCCTACTATATTCCTTAATATTAATATTGATTGCCAGTTTGGCAAGTATAAAAGATTTAAATAGATCAAATGCCCATAGGGAGTAAGTATTTATACATATATTAATTTAATTGTAGTGATAACACTTTCATTTCTAACCCCTTAACGCTGTTATTAATCGCTTAGGAACGGTCATCTATTCTCGCTTGGTGGCTACAATAAAGTGTCTAATTAATCTAAGACAACTTCATTTAAACCTTTCCATTAAATTCGTAAGTTATTTTAACTAAAAATAAATAATAATTCATTTGATTTGGTTGTTACGAAAGCACAAAAGCGACATCAGTGGATCACACTTCAACATATTTTAGAAACGCAAGAAATTCACATGTTGTTGTACATGTAAAGAAATGTGGGAGATCTTTTTTTAATGAAGATGGTCTCTCTTGGCCACTGCCTATATATAACCATCAGCCGCCATAGTAATGCTAGCCTATAAATTAGACTATATTAAAATACACAAATAACAAAAAGAAAATAACAAACATCCAACAAAACCAAGAAAACCGAAAAGAAGAAGAAAAAGAGATACTTCAGCATCGGAGGAAGGCTCGATCATCCACCCAATAACAAGAGCGTCAAATAAAATGGAGGCCAACCTCCTCCTAGAAGTCAGGAGTGCACGAACTCGTCCCGAGTGCAAGGGAAAAGCCGGAGAACATGATGAAGGTTTTGATGAGTCATAGACTCAACCCGAAAGCTAAAAGGTTTTGTTACCACAAATATTGCCATTCAGTAACAATGATTACTTTCGTAATATAGAATTAGTCTCTAAATGCCATATTGAAGAAAGCTTCCTTGGGAAACTAAAGAAGTATCGAGATGTAACGCAAAGCAGTCGGTTAATTTCAGCTCCTAATTACCATCTTTGCAATATATTTCCAGGTATATAAAGCGAAAGAAGATATCCCGAGAAAACACAAGTTTTTACTAAAAATAAAAAGCAATCCTAAGTTCTTCGACTATAATGAATAAATTAAACCTTGACAAATTTCTGTATCTACCATCAAATACCAAGGGAATCCAAACGCAGTATTATGCCACTAAACAATGCGGGGTTCCATCAATTGATATCTTCCCAGGCGCCTTTTTGCTTCTCTCAAGACCGAACATAATCTTAGATTTATTTATACATGACAGGAGCGAAATATCGAAGGTTATTTTTCCTGTTACATTTGAAGGCAAAAAATCAGTTCCCAGGGTGTTCTTATGCTGCGTGATAGACTCAACCCGAAAGCTCAAAGGTTTTGTTACTACAAATATTGCCATTCAGTAACAATGATTACTTTCGTAATATAGAATTAGTCTCAAAATGCCATATTGAAGAAAGCTTCCTTGGGAAACTAAAGAAGTATTGAGATGTAACGCAAAGCAGTCGGTTAATTTCAGCTCCTAATTACCATCTTTACAGGTATATAAAGAGAAAGAAGATACCCCTAGAAAACACAAGCTTTTACTAAAAATAAAAAGCAATCCTAAGTTCTTCGACTATAATGAATAAATTAAACCTTGACAAATTTCTGTATCTACCATCAAATACCAAGGGAATCCAAACGCAGTATTATGCCACTAAACAATGCGGGGTTCCATCAATTGATATCTTCCCAGGCGCCTTTTTGCCTCTCTCAAGACCGAAGATAATCTTCGATTTATTTATACATGACAGGAGCGAAATATCAAAGGTTATTTTCCCGTTACATCTGAAGGCAAAAAATCAGTTCCCAGGGTATTCTTATCCTGTTTCGAGATGGTAGTTTGTATTGACGATTGATTGAACATATTTAAGGTTGCTCTTGATGAAAAGCTGTGGAATTTAATTGTTGCACGAGAATGTTAAATTGATCCAAGGATTATCACGAGGGACGACTCCTCGTTATTACATGGGGCATCGTCAGTGGCGTAGCTAAGGGAGGCCGAGCGAGCACAGATTTAAAAGTTACTCTGGGCCCAAAAGATTGCCCCATCCCGTTTTGGAATGACAGTTAGTAAAACGGTTAAATATAGAGGCCCATAAAAATATAGACATATTAGCTCAAGCATTAGTCAAGCAAAGTATAAGAAGTCACTCGGTTTCACATTTTGTAGTTTATTTCTTGTCATCATTCATAAGTATTCTGTATTAAAGCGTCTAAATAATTACTTTTATCGTTGCTGTATCAGACTGATGGAATGTATCAATATGAATTTTGAGTTGTATATTTGTTCAATATTTAATATCTCGGTTTCACATTTTGTTGTTTATTTTTTTAACCATACATAAGTATTCCCTATTAAAGTGTCTTACTTCTTTTTATTGTTTAATTTTACACACTATCAGACATACCAGAGTGCACCAAAATATTGCAGGAGTAGTTGTTTTATGTCATTCATGATATCAAACATTCGCATGTTTGGGGGGCCTCAAAAGAGATAATGCCCCCGGGCCCCCAAATCCCTAGCTACGCCACTAGGCATAGGGGCAATTTAAAAATAATGATTAATGCCATTTAATACTTTCACCCTGGTTGTATTCGTTTATTACCTTCCCGCTTCGAGAACATCGTGGGTCCAGCCCTCTAGGTAATCTCCTCCTTAAACTACTCCGGCTATGTACCTGCTAAACATTTCCCCTTTCCCTAATTTCCCTTTCTTTGAGAACCTTTCATCATTCCTTGTTTTCTCTTTTTATGTAATCTTAGGTAAATAACTTCAACTGTGGCCGCTTTTCCATAATTACAATACTTCTTCATTGAACATTTCGTCCGCCATCGATTCTTTGGAGATTTTCAATCAGATCGAAATAGACAAAATCCACAGATGTGCTTCCTTATTTATCAGAAATTAGAGCCAGCCACGACAAAGGGCTCTTCTTATTCAAAATATATACAGGGTGCGTCATCTATTTGAGAACACTATAGAGATCCTCTAGTGGCCTGATCCTTAACTAAATATCGCTCTTTTTCAGCCCCAACAGTGAAGATTCGAACCTGACGAAGGAAAAGAAAAGGTCGATGTCGTCACCTTAGCCCTCAACCACAGAGATTCGGAGATCGCAACCTTCATGAATGGTGGCGTGTCCTTCGTGCCTAAGATCATAAAATAGCTCCTGGCCTCGATCGAGAACGTGTTTTCATTGCCTTCCCCCCCCCCCCAAAAAAAACAGCAACAACAACAATACTCACAATGATCAGACGTCTTCAGGAAAGCCGAGTTTGGTGAGCAAGTTCAGCACATCATCGAGATCCCTAGCAAGTATATGAGGGGCTTAGCCAATCAGCTCTATGTAGGGGAATCAACAATCAGACATGTGGCACACGAAAACATTAGGTAAAACCCTATGTTATGAGAAGAGGCCACTTCATGTCCAATATGCCCCGGGATAACCGGATTATTCAGTCGAAGCCCTTGATGAACAAGCTCAAGGACCCCGGCGAGCCCAATACATGAAGAAGATTAATGACAGGTGGCTCTGTTCCAGCCCCACTGAGGTCCCCATTGTTATGCACAGCAAGTTCCGATCTGCTGTTATGGCTCGTGAGCAACGAGGACCATGTTATCCCTCCCCACTAGGAATTCTTAGAGGCAATTCCCCCGCCTACATCAAGACGCTGGACACAATTGTCAAGCCCTGGGTCAAAAGGTGGAGCTCGGGGAACACTGTACGCATTCCAGAACACTTTGCTTCCTCTCACATAGCCTACACAATCCAAGAGTATGTGGCCGAGAACCTTTACAATCATGTGACTCCAAAAATTTGGCTCCGAAGTCTTTAGATTTATCCTTCCTGGTCTACTAGGTCTAGGCTGTCATTGAGAGGTAGACCAAAGGTATCCTCGCCATACCAATGGCTCGTTGGAAGCTTACATCGTAAAGTTTAAGGCTCACATGTGATCAGGGCATGTTGCTGCTTCCGAAGCTTCATAGAAGCTTACATAAAGCTTGGAAGGGATTTTAATGAATAGTCTTTTACTACACGTATATAAAAAACATCTGCATCAAATTATATGGCAATATATTGTTTTTTCTATTATCTTTGTTTTCTTCCCATTGGCATTTTTTTAGCAAATATCTGAGCCACCCTGTATGTAAATATATATTTAAGGGTTAATGAGAGATCTTAGGTCTCATTTGTCTACCAGCTCACCTACTCTTTGAATATTCGAATCTCGTTTTTCTCGTTTAGGAGAAACAGCCTTTACCAGCTCGGCGTTTATCCTCACTTTGTTTGGTGCGCTAGATAGAGCTATCTCGATTTCCTATCATAGCGCAAGACCACGTTTGAAAACAAGTCCAACACGGCAACGGGAAAACTCATACGTGTTTGCATAACTACGATCTTTGAATTATAATTTCGATTTAATTTTACTTCCTTCTATCTACGTCTGGTCTTTGCACTTAAGAAGTATAGAAAATCACACGCTCGAGTTTACTGGAGCAGACACAAGAGAGGTTGATAGAAAACCCTTTAATTTAATATTATTCTCAAGTGATAAGAGAATTAGTAGCACAATAATAGCACGAATTAAGAGAGTTTCTATTTTTTCTGATATAAATATATACTTTCATACACTAATAAATTAGGTAATTCATGACCTCCAAAGAGGAGGAAGTTGGCGCCTAATTAGATGGTCTGGCTATTCACCGGGTGAGAGTTGCTTTGAGGAATACAAACTTATTACTCAAGGAACGAATTGGAGTGATTTAAAATTTCACCTCATGTCTTTCCCTTATGATTTATCTCACGAATACCTTGTAGCACTCATACATATGTAGTTAGATTTTATTACGTCAGTGAAACGGGTTTCGAGGAAATTTTCGAAATGCGCCATTTTGAATGTATAAAGCGATCATCTACCTTACCCAACGAACTATAAGGTCACTCAAATATATATATATATATATATATATATATATATATATATATATATATATATATATATATGATTTATTTAATCTGATAACTATTCTAAAGATTTTGTATGTTTGCATATTTTTAATGTTATATCATTGAAAATAGGTTCTTACCCGAAACGTCCGTACCAAGGAATTAAAATACTCTAATGAACTTCCTAAATGCAGCCTTCTGATTTATCCTGAAAATAGCCTGGTAACGTTCAACCCCTCTGCTTATATATATATATATATATATATATATATATATATATATATATATATATATATATATATATATATATATATATATATATATATATATATATATATATATATATCTATATCTATATATATATATATATATATATATATATATATATATATATATATATATATATATATATATATATATATATATATATATGAGGAATTAAACCATATTCTCCGAAGACAATTTAATTCAGAACAGTTTTGGTGTAACTCACACCCTTTTTAAACTGACACTGCGTAGAAAATATAAGGGAAGTGCATATAAGCATAACACAAGATCCCCTCTTTTTTCCCCCAATCCCCTACTTGTGGCTAATATGGAGGGGGGGGGTTAGGCCTAAACATATTGAAGGGCTGACATTTTACTATTTTGTTTATTTGCTTTCATATTACAGGATTAAAAGAAAATTGACCCTCAGATAGATTTAAATCAGGAACTGACGATATCAAGCTCGATTCTACGATTCTTCTCTTAACATAGTTAGCCGATTTAAATACCATTTTACTTCCATTGAAATCGATCGTATGATTCTTGTCTCTAACATGGCAAAATATTCCACTGCTTTCGCTGCCCACTCTAATATCTCTTTTGTGTTCGTACAATCTCTTGTCTACATTCCTCCCTGTTTCCCCTATATAAACTTTATGGCAATCGTTGCATGGTATTGCATATACTCCTATGTTATGATGTTCTTTGGGTTTCCTGGCCATCATAAATTGGTTTAAGGAATTATTATATTTAAAGGCTAGATTAATACCCGCTTTTCCAAATATGTCCTTTAAACTATTTAATTTATTATTAAATGGCAATGTTATACATTTGTTGAAGTCGTTAGTGCGGGAAGGCTTATTACCATAGAATGTTTTCCTAGCTGCAAAATGGGCAGATGATATGAACCAATCGGGGTAATAAAAATTAGAAAAAACGGACCTGATAATGACAATTTATTCATCTAAATAGGAAGGATAACATATTTTGTATGCTCTAAGGAAAAGGTTAGAAATTACCGATTTTTTAACAGTATTATCGTGAAACGAAAAATAATGTATATAGGCATTCGAGTGGGTTGGTTTCCTATACACGTCAAGTTCTTATTCATGGTGATCTTTATTAATGAGGACATCTAAAAAGGGTAATCTATTATCATATTCCCATTCATATTTAAATTTGATGGAGACATGCAAATTATTAAAATTATTAAAAAAAGGTATCAAAATCATGGCCATTAGGCCATACAGAAAATACATCGTTAATGTACCTTAAACATATAAAGTTAGGAGGAGAAATTGTGGGAAGGAGTTCAGTCTCAAAATATTCCATGAAGAGACATGCCAATATCGGAGATAAACTATTTCCCATGCTAAGGCCAAATATTTGTCTATAAAACTCATTATTTACTCGAAACACATTGTCAGAGAGACATAATTCAACTAAATCGATAAGTTTACTCGTAGAAATAGGAAGATCCAAATTAAGTCTAGGCATAATTTCCCGCAGAAGGCCCATGGTTTGGTCAACCGGAACTTTGGTAAACAAAGAGTTTTCCTTACAGCATACAAAATATGTCATCCTTCCTATTTAGATGAAGAAATTGTCATTATCAGGACCATTTTTTCTAATTTGTATCACCCCGATTGGTTCATATCGTCTGCCCATTTTGCAGCTAGGAAAACATTCTATGGTAATAAGCCTTCCCGCACTAACGACTTCATCAAATGTATAACATTGCCATTTAATAATAAATTAAATAGTTTAAAGGACATATTTGGAAAAGCGGGTATTAATCTAGCCTTTAAATATAATAATTCCTTAAACCAATTGATGATGGCCAGGAAACCCAAAGAACATCATAACATAGGAGTATATGCAATACCATGCAACGATTGCCATAAAGTATATATAGGGGAAACGGGGAGAAATCTAGACAAGAGATTGTACGAACACAAAAGAGATATTAGAGTGGGCAGCGAAAGCAGTGGTATATTTTGCCATGTTAGAGACAAGAATCATACGATCGATTTCAATGACAGTAAAATGGTATTTAAATCGGCTAACTATGTTAAGAGAAGAATCATAGAATCGAGCTTGATATTGTCAGTTCCTAAATTAAATCTATCTGAGGGTCAATTTTCTTTTAATCCTGTAATAAGAAAGCATATAAACAAAATAGTTAAATGTCAGCCCTTCAATATGTTTAGGCCTAACCCCCCCCCCTCCATATTAGCCACAAGTAGGGGATTGGGGGAAAAAAGAGGGGATCTTGTGTTATACTTATATGCACTTCCCTTATATTTTCTACGCAGTGTCAGTTGAAAAAGGGTGTGAGATACACCGAAACTGTTCTGAATTAAATTGTCTTCGGAGAATGTGGTTTAATTCCTCATCTTTTCTTGCGATATTGCATTAATTTTCATCATATATATATATATATATATATATATATATATATATATATATATATATATATATATATATATATATATATATATGGAGCTCGGCCGTGAAGCCTGCATTTAATATTGAGGATAAATCCCAGAGCCACGAGAAACGGATGCAGAATCTTTTAATTTTCCACAACGTTTCGCCATCTAATGAATATGAAAACTTGTAGTTTTCGAAACGTGAAAAATTAAAAGATGCTGCATCCGTTTCTCGTGGCTCTGGGATTTATCCTCAATATTATATATATATATATATATATATATATATATATATGAAATGAAAATGAAAAACTCACAAAGTATCACGTGAGGTTGGTTAGCAAATGAATACAATGTCCGGCAGGAAAAAATTAAATAGTGTTTCCGAGTACTTTCGAACTTTATTACGATCCTTATCAGGATAACTACAAAAAATAATATTATATTAGAGGTATATATACAAAAGAAAAGTATAAAAGACCGCCTCAAAAACAAGAAATCATCAATGAGGAAAACGGAAGGGGGAAAGTAAAGATTCACATTAAGAATTACAAGAAGCAGGTAGTAAGGTCAAACTGAGAAGACGAAAGGGTGACAGATTAAAATAAAAGGAGATAGCCTAACGAGGGAGATTATAAGAAATGAGCAGCGAAAGAGTGGGGAAAATACAGTGTACACAACAGAGCAGTGACATAATTAAAAAAAAAACACGAAAAACAACAAAATGGGTCCACATAACTAAAGATTGTATATAAAACTAAAGACAAATGCCAGAAATAATTTCTTTAAGTATTAGTTTTTTAATTATAGCATCAATTTTATATATGCCAGGGGAAAGGTTAAAATTATCACATTGGCTTATAAAAGCACCTTCAATGATATTCCTTTTTATAGGGTCATTAGAACGCTAAATAAATTTTGCCGAGTTCCAGTTAATAAGATGGTCCTTATCTCACATGTGGACAAAGAAAGCACTGTTATTCACCCCTCTTCAGACATTATATTTATGTTGATTTATACGAACAGAAAGTTGTTTACCTGTTTGTCCATAATATTTACTTAGGCAACCAGAACACTCAACTGAATAACCGCCCCCCCCCCCAAAAAAAAAAATAAACTACTACAATTACTACGTACTAATAAATTTTTAATGGTCGTCTCATATTTAAAAGCAACAGAAATGTTAAAGTTATTCAAAAGACGGGGAAGATCACTAAAACAAAGCGAAAATGGTAGAACTTAATGTTATTACTATTAAAAGGGAGAGTATGGACAGTTTGATAAAAAGTCTTTTTAGCAGAAGAAAGACAGTTTTGAAGAAACGAGTAAGGGTAACAAAGCTTATGGCCAATTTCAAAAAGATTGGAAAATTCCAAATCCATATATTCCGGGCTCACAACTCGTAATGCCCTTGGAAACATAGAAGAAAAAAACAGAACGTTTAACTTTAGGGCTGTGAGAAGAGTAAAAATGAATATAAGAATTTGAATTAGTAAGCTTACGAAAGATAGAATATTTAAAACCTGTATGAGTTCTATGAATAAGAAGATCAAGAAAGGGAAGGGTTCTATTATTTTCCATCTCGTGGGTAAATTTAATTGAAGAGACGAGAGAATTGAGTCTGGTAAGAAAAACATTGACATTTTTTAGATTAAGCAACAAGCAAATGACATCATAAATATACCTGTACCAAACAATCGGAGCGTCAAGGATAGTAGGGAGAAGTCTTGTTTCAAAAAACAATATATATAAGTTAGCAAGGACAGGAGAAAGACAATTACCCATGGCTAATCCAAATTTTTGGAGGAAATATTTTCTTTCGAACGAAAACTTACAGTTTTTGGTACAAAGGGAAATGAGGTTCCTAGAAAGTAGTAACGGGTACCGGCAAATCATAATTTTGCAAATGATCATTAAGGAAATTGAAAAGATCTTCAACGGGTACTTTGGTAAATAATGAACAAACATCGAAACTAACAAGAGTAAAATCATTAGAATAATGAATAGCATTAAGTTTAGAAATAAGGTCGTAACTATCAATGACATGAGAATGAGAAATGGTACCAACTAGTGGAGTAAGAAATGAAGTAAGCCATTTAGACAGGGAATATGAAACAGACCCAACAGAACTTATAATAGGGCGTAATGGAAAATTTGGTTTGGGCGTTTTTACTAAGCCGTACAAATAAGGTCGGAAGGCCGGCTGTGAAGATGGAGTACAGGGTGGGACTCAGGCACCCTTCATCTTTGCGGGACTCCCGTTTGAAGATTGAAGGTAGGATCTTCTTGCTCCTCTCTACTTATGTATGCCTTCCTGTTGGTTTCGCCACCAGCCAGTAACCTATCTATCCTGATGCCGAGGTTGAGCTGAAGGAGTTTGTATTTCAGTCCTTTAATCCAGACCTTGTCGAAGGCCTTTTCGACATCGCGGAGAACCACGTCCACGTATCCTTTTCCGGTGGTGGGTTGTGCTAGTTTTTTAGTTATGATGCCAAAAGCCATTGTTGAATCTCTTTCTTTCCTAAAGCCGTATTAATGTTGATTATGTTTTCCGGTTTCTTCGAGGAAAGCGTCCAATCTTCCATTTACTATTTTTTCGAAGACCTTCTCTAATAGGTTCAACAGAGAAATCGGCCTATAACTCGACACCAGGTTTGCTGGTTTGCCTGGTTTCGGTAGGAAGACCATCTTTGTTAATTTGAGCTTCTCCAGGAAGGCATCTATGCTTAGGTAGGCATTAAATAAGTCGGTTATTCCTTTAATTATGTTTTCTGGGGCCTTTGCTTAAAGGTGTTAATGGCCTCTTTAATTTCATCTGTCGTAATTGTGGCTCCTAGTCCTATTTGGTCGTCTTCACGGCTGTCCACTCTTGTTGCCGTGGTCAGTCTGTGTATGTTGGCATGTATTACTTCATTGACTATTCTTTCTGTTTCTCTTTGAAGTTCTCGTTATCTGCCTCTTCTATTGTATAAATTTTACTCCAATGTTCCATGAATTTCTCTTCTATTTCTTCATTATTCCTTAAATACTCGTTATTGTTGTCAATGATTTTGATTGGCTTTCTTGGTGGTCTACCTGTAATTGTATTTATTAACTAACATGCTTCTTTTGTATCTTCGGTTGTTTCCGTTTTCTTTACAAATTCTCTCCATATTTTGCTTTGTTGTTCTTCTATTAAAAAAAATCATTTCTCCTTTCATTTGTTTCAGGTCCTTAACTCTGCCGAATTTTCCCGAAATCTTTTATTTCCTGGTATTTCTCTTTAATATTCCTCGCTTTTCTTTTCATTTTCATTATCCACTTAGTTTGTGACAAAATCTTAAATTTAGTCATTGGTACAGCCTGTTCGTCGGCCTTAATCATAGTCTTGATCAGGTTTTCTATTATGGCATTTAGTTCCTCTGGGTTTTTTCCGTCTAAGTTCGGTTGTGAGTATTCTTCCAATATATTCGTGTATTTTAACCAATCCGCCTTCTTGTACGATCTCCTAGGACTTATAGGAAAGATTATTGGATTCTGGTTAATGGTCACCAGGATTCCAATGTGGTCGCTACAAGACATAGGGACTGGCTCCATATATATGAAATATAGAAAGTTTAATGTTATCATAACAATGTCCGGTCGGGTAGAGGCTCTTCCAATTATGCAAGTCTGGAAGTCGAGGCCTGCTCTTTGGAGTATTTCCCTGCCCATCGGAAGTTCTAAGTTCCGATTGGCATCGTTCATCGTAAGGTGGCCTGATTCCTGTAGCCGGGAATTTAGGTCTCTCAGTAGGATGGTAGGTTCACTTTTGTTGAATATTTCCATCACTGAATTAATCGGGATGTACGAGCGACGGAGTGGTTGGTAGGCCGCTGCGACTGTGAGTGGAGTATATTCCATCTCCAGTGTCACGGCGATGTAGGCTTCGTCGACTTCGCGTTCCTGAGTGTAACGGATATTCCTTTTAATTGTGATAGGTGTGCCATGGTATCTTTTCCCTGTTAGGTTCTTCTTTATTACGTCATAATTAGTGATTTTCAGGTATTCGTCATCTTTAATTCCGTGTTCCGATAGGCAGATTATGTCTGCGTCCAAATGCCTGAATATGTTTCCGTATTGGATGGCTTTGTTCTTCCATCCGTCCGTGTTTAAATGTAGAATTTTTAGTTTACTCTATTTTTGCTAGCCATTGTTTTAGTTTTGTTTTTTTGTCTTGTCCTTTGAGTTTTGGCATCTGACGTTTGAGAGTTTGTCGAAGGTTTCTTTCTTCTCTTATCTTGATGTCAGTGGGGTAGAACCTGATGCTGTCCTCCCATATCAGTTTTTAGATTGTTCCTTCCTTGTGCTCGGTGACATACGTTCATTTGCATGTGCCTTTTTTCAGCCCTTTCCTGATATCGTCTGGTCTGGTCCCTTCTAGTAAGGGGTAGGTTTCATGCACGAAGATGCGAAGCTTGAAGTTCTTCGCCTCGAACCGGCAGCCCTCTTCGTTATCTGCTTCAGACAAGGATTCCGAGTCGGTACTTTCTTCTTTATATTGTCTTTGTTTCGTATTTTATGTGCCTTCCTTTTCTTTTTTTTCTCTTTCTTTATCTGAATTTTCTATTTCCTTCTCCTCTTCTGCAGTTTACTCTGTCTCTTCTCTGTTTATTTTTATTCCAGTGTACCACCCACCTCCAGCATGTCCTTTACGTGGAGGAGGGTTTTGCCAGCCGTGGCGCCATATATAAGTGCCAATGGGGGGTTAAGCGGAAACCACATCTTCTTTATCCAATTCTTTTCAAGGAATTGGAATTCTTTTCAAGTTCCTGGCTGGTACTATATTATGTACATGTGCGAACATTATACACGCCAGGATATCGAGCCCGGTTCCCTCATTAACGTTTATGTTAGTCTTTTGTTGTTTGGATTGTTTAATTTCTCTTGCTGCTGCTTTTACCACCTTAGCGTATGTTTTATTTGTTATCTTTACTTTTTCTGGTCCCTCCTTTTTCTCCTTTCTGTTTATTATGTCCCTTCTTTCGGGGATCATGGCAGCTTAGACACTTTTTGGTAGTCTCCTTACACTCGCGAAAGTAATAACTATCTTTCCCGAACTCTAAACACACTTTCTTGTCTTAATTGGGGCAGTTTTTTGTTCTTCTAGCGCAGAACACTGGAACTATGTCTGCACATTAATGAATTTTTTGATGGTTATGTTTTCAGGCGGAATTCTCATACCGAATGCCAGAAGGCCGTTTTGAATACGTGAGTGTGGTGAACAAATTTTACTATCTCTTTTATTTTCAGATGTTGGTTTTCGTTCTCGAGTTTCATTTTAAGTTCTTCCTTAGTGTGTGATCCCAAGTAGAGGTTTACTTTTCTACACACTAACTAAGGAACGATTGGCTAGCAGTTGTGGCGGTAATTTGAGTGCCAGGCCGAAAATTTTCCAGAGTTCTAATTCCTTCCTGGGGCCACTAGCATTTCCGTCTTCTTGCTTGTGACATAGTGCTCCCTACCCATTTGGTACATCAATTAGTTTGGTTATAGCGATTTTTAGTTCTGTATACAGAGCTCTGATAATAACCCCTCTCTTGGATTTTGGTCTCCACGGCTCGGTCCTTAACAGGAGCCTTCTGTACGCCATGATTTTGTTTATTTGTTCGCTGTGTAGACCCTCCTGACCCACAGGCAACGCCCCCGCCGACTTGGCTCTAAAGGATGAGGATGATGATGAATGGTTGGATGGACCCGGATGGGCTCCTCTCGAGGGGTGAAATGTGACGGACCTTTTGTGCTCGCTAGCGTGGAATCAACTATCACGAGCCGGGGATGCCGCCGCCTCGAGTGAATTAAAAACCGCGGTTGTTTTCTACCATACACTTAGACACGGCTATGTGTCACAAGTCTTAGCCCCCCCTCCTTGGTGCAGCGGTTAGACTCTCCTACAAAGGTTGCAACCCGGCCCATTTTCCGGGGGCTCCTCTGGTACGGGTATCTGGCAGTGGGCTAATCCTCAAACCTCCCTCCTCCCGTACCTCCAATTATACAAATGCTACTGCCAGTTAGCAAATCATGATAATTTGGCTAACTGTGGATGGAAAAGTATTTTATATCTTTTTTATTAAGTACCTTCCCAGAGGAAGGATTTGGGGTGTGGGAGGTCAAACGGTGCGGGAGATGATAGATGAAAAATGAAATTTGAGACTGGATGAAAAATAAGGAAAGAAAGATGCAGCTCCTTAAATCCTTTCTCGAGCGAGTCTTCCTTCTTCAAATATTATTATCTCTTGGTAGCTTGAGGTTTTCTTCTTCTTTGAGAATCTCGTATAGAATTCCTTTGGTGAGCGTCAAAATTCTATCTTCGTTTGGGCAATTGCTTTACCAAGCTGAACGAGAGCGATGTGCAAACGATCCAAGCGGCAAATTATTTGCTAGCACCAACGTTAGCGGTTAATTAGGAAATGAATTACATTAGAGATATTCCATACATGTAAAATAAAATAGTGTATAGTGGGCAAAATAGAATTTAGCAGAGAAGAGAAAGTTATTAGTACAAGTACGAAGATAAAGGTTCCCGGAGACGTGGAATTCAATTAGTTAACATTGTACAATCTAATATTATGCTTTCATTTTTACTCATAAAGAGTTAGACAAGAAAATTCTTTTAAGGTCTATATTTACATACAATTATTCGACAAAAAATTTACGATATATCGTTGTTCCTTAATTATATAATTTTAATTACTTTGCTTTTAGTAATTTTAATATTTATACAATTCTTTTAACGGTTATTTGTTATTTAAAACATTAAGTTCTTGTAGGGTTGGTGTAACACTTTTTACGCTATTAGTCCAGTTACCATTGTCAATTTGAATCCCATCGTATTGCACAAATTGTTAACATACACTAGTTTTTTTAACACATTCTATATATTTTTTTAAAATTAGCTTTCTTACATTCTCTAGTCGTTAAATATTTCACATTATATTTGGTTATTTGTTATACGCACATTGATGATTAAATTTTTTAATTCGTCGCATATATTATATCACTTTTGGCCTCGTTATTTTTATTTTATTCACTTGAGCTTTTAGTCACTTAACTTCATATCGATTTTTATCACTTTTACGGTTTAATATTATATTTTGGATGTCTTCTCACCACTTTTTATACTTCGTAGGCAGACATGTTTACTGTGTGTACACACGATTCTGGTATGTATGTACATCGTACCTTTTAAAAGCAGCGTTGACACTTCCTCGGATAAAACGGGCCCCTCATAGGTCCACTTGTATCCCCCTTCGGCGATGCCATGAAGGAGTAGTTTAAGGTCGTCCTTTGGGGGCGGGAAATACCTTGAGGCCCACGTCCTCACCGTCGAAGAAGTACTCTCTCTCGAGTACCTCTTTCTTGTCGGTGAGTAGGTCCTCCACGTAGTTGTTTTCCTGTTCTTCCTCTTCATCCGTGTTCACTTGGTCGTTGATTACTTCTGCTTCCTTTTTCTTTTCTTTTTTTCTTTTTTGCTCCTTTCTTAGTTTCTTCTCCTTCCGAAATTTCTCCTTGCTTTTTCTTTTAGGGGTCTTCCACTGGGCTTTGCTTTTCTTTAACATTTGATGGTTGTTGTTCATCCTGAGACACGTCGACGAACTGAATGTTTAGTAATTCTGCCGAGGGCGGGTTTTCGGGAAACCAAACCTTTTTCTTTGTCTCGTTCTTCTCAAGGAGACGGTTTAGTTCTTCGGAGAAAGAACCGGGCAATCCCGGTTTGCTAAATGAGAGAAAATCACTATAACCATTATTTCTTTTCCCTGATTTAGGATCACCAGCTACGGGGTATTGATTCTTCCGTTCTTCGGGGCTGCTGCTTCCGCGTAGCTAATTGTAGTTTTAACTTCTTTTTCTTGTTTGACTTTTTCCCTCTTGGCTCGAATGGCTTCCTTGCGGATGGGACACCTCATGGCCAAGGCCCTGTGGTCCCCTCCACAGTTAGCACATTTTTTTTTTGGCTCCCTACATTCCTTCGAGCCGTGCCCAAATTTGGCACAGCTAGAAAGGGCCACTTCAGTTGCAGTGCAGTCTTTAGTCTGGTGCTTTTTGACTGCGTAGTACCTGTAGCCACAGTCAACTGGTATGTATTCTTCGGTTTTGATTTGCTCGAGTGATGCCTTTAGGTAAAACTCAAGCAGTCCTTCCTGTTTTGCCTTCTTCACCATCTCAATGCTGGTGAAAATGATCTTCACGATACTATTCGCTTCTCCAAATTTTTCCACTTTGGTTATTTGGGCCCATGGCTGTTTTGCGGTCAATTTCTCCTTGATTTCTTTGCACATGTTCTCTGTGAAGAGACTGTCAAGACGACGCAGGATGACCGTTCTCTGAACTAGTATTACTTTCGAAATAATAGCCTCGAGCCCGATCTACTGCAGATGGACCTTCGACTCGCCAGAGACTAGACGCTCCACATCTTCCATGGTGTGGCAGATAGTGTATAGCCTGTAGGCGTGTCGATAAGCCGGATGAGGACTACGTTGATGTTGTGATATATGGTTTGGATCACAGCCGTTCGAGAACGATTTGCCACCACCCCCCTCATCTCGTATAGTGCAGAGGGGAACTCTTTTTCAGTCCTGGGGGCCGACCCCATGGGTAGTGGGGAGCCTCCGTCTGCCCGTGCATAGAGGACTTCCGGACACACAGGAGAAAAGAAGATTGTCCTTTAGGCGTGCCTTCAAGTCTTCTTAATTAAATTCGCCTCTACCACGACCAGAGATGTTGATGGAACAACGATACTCGACTGTGCTTCATAAGAAAACCAGTCATTTTGATGAGAGACAAAGACGCATTGCACAGAAAATGGATGTAGGAACACAGTGCGGGATAGCAACTTTCAGAAATCATTTAATTCACATTTACAGGATATTTAAATATAGGATTTTATAATTTAGCGTAAAATCAATTTTAATGTTACGAGGAATAATTATGATTGTAGATGTGAAAAATACAAATAAAACGATTAGATTTTCAATGAGCATTTAAAAGTAGAGAACCGGTTACATACCATATTGAAGGTAGGTTCATACAAAAAAAGGCAAGATGAAAAGAACTTAGGGGCATATGTATTGGTTGATGCGAAGACGATGATTTATGTAGGAATGTACAGTATGAATTCAGCTTCGGATTAAAGGATTTTGTGCACAAAAATTCCAAGAATTCTCAGATGCTAATAAGAAGAGATGAAACGGGTTCAATGAGTTGATTTAGTGGTTGTGATCAAATTGCCAATACTATTTCTACTATCAAAAATAATTTGAAATTTACAGTGCCAATTAAACTTTTTGTAAATATTTTTTTATACGATAAAGGGTGAATTAGGTATTCCTCATGTAGTGTAACTTATCTCCTAACTTTGGGAAATTATTTGCCAAAGTCTGGAATTATAAATGGAATTTAGAGGCAATTATTACTTTCTCAAACTAAGATCGAAGAGAATTCCGTAAAGGTAAGTCAATAGGTTTTCAAATTGAATATGTATGTGTGAAGTAAAGCCGGCCATAGCTTTGCCCTCACCACTTGCACAGACATCTCGGACGAGCAGCGATAACTCCACTCTAGCTTCAGGTTCTCGTCTGAGGATGAGAGAGAAAAACAAATCTCCTCTGCGCTTCGATAGATAAGAGTGTTTCTATCTCCTTCCGGTTTCTCTGGAAGCAATTTTCCTGAGACCTTCTTCCCCCCTTCCCTGAGACACCCCCCCCCCCCCCTCCCCCCAACTTGGAGACGCGCCAGACACCACCATAATTTCGGGGCGAATAAAACCGGCGTGTCAATTTGCGTGGAGCTCCGTTACGTCAGAAGGCAGTTCAAGTTACTCTCCACTCCACTTCCTTTATACGCCAAGATGAGGATGGTGGACAAAAATCTTTGTGTGCAATACTAATATAATTGTGCTGCACATCTTTGGGGTTCGTATACAAGAGCATTGCAAATGAAAATTAGAAAGCAACAAGGTTCATCTTACTTCACATCCCCTCATTAACGTATCCTTAGGTGAGGAGGCGTTCGTATTTTAAAATTCAGCGGTCCTTATATGCAAACCTCTACTAGAAAGGATCAGGTTTCATGGTAAGACTCAATTCACTTCAATTCTTGATTTTTTTCCGCTATTTTCTTTATTCTTTTCAGAACTTTTGAAGAAAGGCGGCCCCATTTGACCTAGGGATCGCTACTCTTCTAATGAGCAATACTGAGGTCCCTCTTGGCCAAATGAGTCAATTTTAAAATAACTTCTATAAGATGACTTAGGATTGCGGACTGACTCTTCAGAAATTATGATAAGCTCATTTCAGTACTACCGTGGTTGGGTGGAATTTCCTTTATTCAAATTAGGCCAATATTTGTATCAATGAAACTGAATAGAAACGATTTATTCGCTACGTTCGATCATGAAAACAAACCTAACCTAACCTACCATACCCTATAATTTAATGAGTTTGTTTTTTTAACTTTTCTTTCAGATTTCCTGTTTTGTGAACTCTGTTTTCAAACGGGGGATAAAATGGGACTCCTATTCTTCAAATGGGAACAAGTGGTACCACTATTGTTCAAATAGGCAAAGGTGGTAACCTTATAACTAGTTCAAATGATCAAAACTAGGACTCCCAATGTTCCCTATGGACCAAACCTGGACCACTATTTTTCAATATGGGCAAAACTGGGACCACTAATATTCAGTAGTGCAAAAGCAGGCCCCACTGATGTTCAATATGGACAAAATCTGGACCCATATTGTTCAAATGAGCAATGCTGAGCCCCATAATCTCAAATGTGGGTAATAGTGGGGCCTCTATTGTTCAAAGAGTAAAAAGTGGGGTCACAATTGTTCAAAACAGGAAAAATTATTTCATGTTGTATTATGCTTTATGTTGTTATATTATGTCAGTTTTTTTATCTGATATTATCATTTGTTTTTAATGTAATTCATTCCCAAAGTGTTAAAAGGTTACATTGGAGGTCACCACTAGGGGCCAAATGATCTACTTCTTCCTGGATCATCTGGGAAGCATATCCATGTTAGACTCATCCCCTGAACCGAGGGAAGCTTTCCAGCCACCTCATAACTTCCACATATCCTTAGTTCCCGTAAATTCATCACTTTATTTGCCAATTTTCAAACGCTTTATTGTTTAAATTTCCACTCTCTGCTTTTTTCTTGAAAGAAATCAATAATAAATCAAATCAATAAATCTTTCTCGGATTCCTTCTATTAAATTAATTTTAACATTCACTTGCCTTGCTTCCCAGCCCCTTAGCAATGATTTTTCCTTTCTTTTCACACCATTACCATAAGTTGCCAATGAGAACCAGGCTATCCCTGGGTTACCTAAAACCTGCTTTCCATCACATAATATTTTTTTTTATATATAAAATGAAACGATTCCTAGTTGAGCCTTAAGAGTGCCATAAATCGTAACTGAACGTCAATTCGCTATATTGTTTGTTTTTTTGTTATACTATATTACGTTAAGATATGTTATTATATTAATTATGATATTATGTTTAATCGAATTATTGAATATTTCTGAATTAATGTAACTTTATTTTATTTATCAAGAACTATCTTTCTTCGAATAGTTATTTTGGAACAGAGGAAGTTTCTACGTTAATTGGAGTTCTTAAATGTTTCTAAAAGTACGAATATTTTTACCTTGATGATGCTTTGCTCGTGTTAGCCAAAACACCAATATGCCCGTTTTACTCATATATCCCTTTCACCTACATCCTTGAATGTCTGCTGATTTGGGCCAATTAACACGAATACTCGTACTCCCTTTGCGCGTTCGTATTCTAAAGTATTTTTCTATATACGAACTCATTGCACGCTTTGTGAGGTGTGGCATTGTCGTGGTGCATCAAAAGGCCTCGATCGGCGGCGGGTTAGTGCGGACTTGGCCTGATGTGCCAGCACTTAAGGAAAGACCTGGTAAGTGTAGTACTTGACTGTTGTGGCACCAGATCCACATACATTGGTCCCTGAGAATTGAAGAAGATGGTGAAAAGGCGCTTCCTGCTGCGAAATCTTTCATTCATTCAAAATCTGCGGTCAAGGCTCTTCATCACTCAACCACACCATGTTGGAGTGCTTGTCTCTGGTGGTGAAGAAAAAAATCCAACACTTATCTCTGGTAGCAACATCTGCGAACCGTTTCGGACCATTTGTTTCGAATTCAGCCAGCCAGAGACGACAAATCCGCACCCATTCGCTCTTCTGCTCTTCTGTTAGCAAATGGGGTATCCATCGAGCAAACTTCTTCCTCAGTCCTAAGTGTTCATGAACGATGTCATGTGCACTCTCATAACCGACACCAAGCTCCGAAAGACAATAATCAAAGAATAACAGTTGGATCTTCGTCAATGATAGCCCGAGCACGGACTGGTGTTGCTTTAGTCACGGATGTCCGGGGGCGTCCGGACCGATGATAATCTTCCACCTGAGTTTTTCCGGCTGCAAAAGCTCGAATCTATCGGGAAACCTGCAAACTTCTTTTGAGAAATCCACGTTTCCGCTTAGAAGGCGAAACCAACAATGACGCAATTCTACAGTGCAACGAGGAAATGTAACCCAGCCAAGCGGCGACATGTTTAACAGTCCATAGCAGACAACACTCGATGCCCCGCGCTTCCCTCCCTCCCATCACTCATTGTCTTTCTGCCACGAGTCCGACTGTCATTACTTTTTGATCACCCCTGGTATATAGTCACAGTTCCCCCTGCAGGCATTGAGGGTGGGAGGGGGCATAACTACGGTCAGTATGACCAGGAAGTTGTACACTACGAGCAGTGGGTCCTGAACGGCCTGCATTTCCTCCAGGTTCAGTTAGGCAGGACACTAGCCCTGCTACACCATCCAGGTCCTCCCACCCACCTTCCCTACAGATAACTCTTTTGGACATGAAGAACGTCAGAATTCAATACCGAAAGAATAAGAACGGAAACCTTTGTGATGGAATGAAGATCAGATCTAACGTAATAAGGTGGTGTTAGAGAAAGAAGATGCAATTTTACGGAAATCTTTTTCGGGAAATTTTCCAGATAAGAGAATATAATATTCTTTACTTCGGAGATAGGCTTCGGAAGTAAGTGGATTCCTAAGCAAAGAATTATATATTTTCTTATATAAAAATCTTTCCGGAAAACTGCGTCTTCTTTCACATTTGAAAGCTCAATAGTGAGTTAAAATAGTTAAGATATGGTTATTTTAAAAGGTTAGAGGTTGATTTCGGTTTGAAACGTTGTATTAGCTCATTGATCTTTATTAGTTTAGATATAGGAAGGGAATTTTAGGTGCTTGAATCAGGGTATTTGAAATATATGACCATTGGAATATAAGGACATCTTTCGTTTACTCACCTCGTCGTAACAAAACAACTGCCTTACATTCTTTTCTAGATTTAGACTCTTACACAACATAAGTAAATTCTTCCTTTAAAATTTTTCTAAAAATTAAGTGGTGGAGGTTCGAAGTTTTAAGGAGGTTCGAAGTTTTAAGGAGGTTCGAACGATTGGACGGAGTTTGAAAGTAAGTAGATTTTATGTTTGGAAGGTATAAGGGAAGTCTATTGAAGGATTGGAGCAGAGTGGAAGAAAAAAGTGAAAGATATTAAGAGAGATACTCTTCGTTCAGTGTACCATTTTCGAATCGGTTCTGCTGGGGCTCCACACTCCACTCAGACCCTACAACCTCAAAGTCCGGTGAGAACCGGGAAGGTGTATAGTCGATAGATACAAACATACAATAATTAGACTAATAAAGTAGACAGTGAAAGGAAGAAGTAAAACTCAAACAATTTGGAAGATAAAGAGACAAAGCAAGGACGGAAAATTCTATCAGGTTGGGCACGTCCAGGAGAGTCGCGCACCCTCCATGGTTCTACCGATCAAGGTCTCCTCTTGTGGCTGGCGGCTACTCGGGTTATTTACCTCCCACACATTTTTGTCCTACATTCACCTTTTTTTTGCTGCAAGTATATACATACACACATGAAATTAGAATTTTATGTTCTCTCACACCCCCGCATATACATTCAATCAAATTCAAAATTACGCACACCTATACACTCGTACAAACAGTTACACTCACTCTTACGCCAACAAAAACATACCAGCTTCAACCAAGAATTCAGCCGGAAGAAAATAACATAATTGATACCAATTCACTTTCTGCCGGGCCAATTTCCTCACCAGTACCGGTCGCGACCCGGAATTCAGAAAGCGAAACTTTCATTGTGACGTCGCTGGATTTATTGCGGGATTTAATCAAATAGTGTGGTTGGGAACCAGAAACCACAAGGAACTTAAAAACTGTAAAGGAACATAAGGGAACACCACCCAATAAAGGTCATTTAGGACCTTTCAAAAGGAAGTGGATGAGAAAACCACATTGAAATAGGTGTATATTTATTTACACAGGCTAAAATTAACCTTGCTCTCCAGCGAGGTGAGTATATAAATACAATCGTATAATATACATAGTGTATACATCAAATAGTTTACAACTCCATATGGGCTAGACATATGACCCCCTCCCACAGGTTATGGGTCAGACATGTGTTCAATTTCCTCATAAACACCTCGATGGGATCACTATCAAATATCTCCTGAGGCATCTCATTACAGAAGCCAACCACCCTATAAAAGTGCTTTTAAACATCTAACCTATACTCCTCCCTAACTACCATTCTCTCTAAACTTATATATCTCAAAATATTCAGTGGTTAAGGGGTATTTAGGACATTTTAATATATTTTAAAAACACGGAACATATCACCTCTCTATGGTTTATTTTAAGTGAAACCATAGCCAATTTCTTCCATCGATCATAGTATCATGATCTGGGTTGGTTTGGATACCCGAGATGAACCTTTCTTAGCAGTTCAACATTTTGAACGTAGTAATAAAGAAGACCAAGGCTAAATGCAATACTCTAGATAAGGAGGAATTAAATGGGTGGATAAATTGGTTACAATCTCTTTTTCTTTTATAAAAAAATAATTACTCCTAATTACTCCTAAACATTTGGTTAACTATATTCCTTGCTTCTAAACCCTGCCTTTAGGGCAAAAGAGGTAGAGGCAAAAGGGCAGAGGCAAAAGAGGCAGCGGTTCGGATCCATTAAGGACGGTGTCGTACATGCAGATCTGTATGAGAATGAAAGTAAGTGCAAAAGAGATAAGCAGAATAGTTGTAAAATAGAATTAACACATCGACAAACAATCGGACAAACGTTAGAACTATAGGTTGACAGAATTTCGGGGGAGGGGGGGAGGCAGGTAAAAGAGTCACAGAATTTGACCTTTCCTATTCCTGGATCTTCCTTTAACCTAACCTAACGTTAAATGATTTGTTTCATTACACTATATAAAAAACTAAACAAATATAAGTTCTTTTTCATTTTTGTAATACCGTTATATAAACAATGTATGTAAAGGTCATTTATTATCATCCAATGCGTTAAAAAAATATTATTATTTTGTTATTGCATTAAAATAAAATGCGATTTTGTGACTTTTCTGTAACTTCTGTGACTTTATTCTCACCACTTTTAGACAAAGCTGTAACCAGAACCGAGTGATGTGGGAGAAACCATGAATAAAGGGTGATTTATAAAATAGGTGAGAAAGAAAAGGCATTGAAAGGCAAAAAAGATGATCTAAGTCCTGAACGGGTCAAAGGTCAAGTATGTTAGAGTACAAGTGACCTTGAAGTCCTTACTCTTGGCCCCAAGGGTCACTAAAAGGGCACCTTGAACCCTTACGTAACAATATATCTAACCTCCCCAACTCCCAAAACATATCTTGACTGCTTCTCAATCCCTAGATCCTGAAATATATCAGCTCGTAGCTAAATCTAATTCCCAACATTCTCACTTCGCTTAACCTAACCACTCTTCCTAGCTCCACAAGAGGGGAGGTATGTAGCTCCCTGAATTTTCAAATTCCTCCAACTTCATTTCGTTCCTAAATAACTAATATTGTGTGCAAATAAAAAAAAAATTTCCGTTTTTTCATAAATAAATAACGCATTCCTAAAACCCTCCTAACCCGCGGAACAGCTAAAGCTATGCCCCTCCCCCCTCTAAATACCTTTTTTACGACCTTCGAATAATCCACCCTTACATTTTTTTTTATTAAATTCACTCGTTAATTGTTTACCTCCCCCCCCCCCTTCATAAAAAAGAAGCATTTGCTTTAGTTTCTTTATTCCTTTAAGAATCGACCTTCCTCAGTGAACAAGAGAGTTCCGGGTCATTTTAAGCGATGCCAATTAGCGTCAGCAAGAACAAAACGACTTGGATTAATCACATCATTTATTTCGATCCCAACAATCATGCCAGAATGGATCAAAATATCGTTATTAAGTAGAAAAATTGCGATAAAATAATGCCGCCATTTAACAACAGGACGATATCTTCTTATGTTATGCCATTCTATGTTGTTATACTATTTTATGCTGTGTTACTTTATGTGATGTTATGTTGTCTCTCTGCAGTATATGGAAGCCAAGGAAAGGTTGCTCCGAGTAAGGACTCGATTTGGCTGGGGTGAGGGGTGGGAGGTAATCACATCCGAAGTGACGTGAGTTCACTTAACTGCGATAGAGGGACAGATAGATAGATGGCGGAAGAACAGACGGACAAGGAGGGAAAACCTAATAGTTGGCTGACGGGTAGACATATGCAAGCGCAAGAAATACATAGTAAGAGAGGTACATTAGAGAGATAAACTTTTAATCACAAAGATGAATAGAGAGAGAAAACAAACAAATGAAAAACGAATAGACAAACAAATAGGTAGTGACTAGAGACGTAGACTAACAAACTAAAAAAATGGACTGACGGCCAAATGCAGAAAAAAGTTAAAAGAGGCAGATAGACAAAGAGAAGAAGGACAAATAAACAAATTTAAGTTTGAGGTCAAGAAGCTGAGAAATGGAGAGATAAAAAAGAGGGAAAACAAAGAATCAAACATAGGAGAGACAAACAAGGAAGACCAACAAGCAAAGAGATCAACAAGTAGAGAGATGGGTAGTAAGGAAAAAAAAACAACAGAGAAACCCTATGAAAAACAGAGTGGGTATCAGTTCAGGGAGATCCCTCTGGAAGGAAAGCTTGCGCCCATTCCGCGGATCTGAGACGCACCTTACGTCTGCGGTTCATTAAGATCTTAGGATCAGCTGTGCGCGTTTTACGAGGGAGGTCGAGGATCTTACATAACTTCCTCGTCGACGGATCATCATAGGTCGATGTTATGTCAAGTGAGGGATGGAAGGCAATAGATTTATCCCCCCACCAATTCACCCTTCGTGAGGGGGAAGAGCAGGGTTATGAGTGCCAAGGAGGGCCATGTACATGCCCCGGCTCTTCTTGTTATTCTTAGTTCTCTTCCGCGTTGGGGGCACTAAGGGGGAGAATAGGGAGAGTGGGGAGGGTTATGGGGACACAGGGCAAATGGCAGATGTATGGCCAAAGATGGCAGAGTGCGCCGCCGAAGAGTGTCAACGAAGGAAAGGTAGTCTGACTACTTCTATCGACGCATTAATCTCAATTTAATATAGGAGGAATAAATTAGTACGAGGCACAGGTAAGCAGAAACACACATACACACACACACATATATATATATATATATATATATATATATATATATATATATATATATATATATATATATATATATATATTCGTATAAGTGGGCAGTAAATTTTCTTCGTAACATGTTTTATTGAAGGCGACTGCTAACTTATTGTTAATTGTTTTCTTTTCGAGTGTCTCGATTTGTCTTATGTTCCGCTTTTCTTCTTGGCTTGACCTATGGATTAGTTCCCCCCAAATCATTAGAAAGTCGTGACGCACGAGGGCATAAAACTGGTTCACTAAGCAAAAGGAAATTTTGTATTTGCCTGACGGGTTTCGATATATACGCATATCATTTTCAAAGGCTACACAGTTGTGGCTAGGGAATAAGATACAGAGCTATATATATATATATATATATATATATATATATATATATATATATATATATATATATATATATATATATATATATATATATGGTAAGCTGCGTTAACATTTATACGAACACACTTATAAGAAATGCGATTTCTCTAAACAAGATATACATGCAAATGATTGAGAATCTATAACGGTCCCAGAATTAAGATGGGGAGGGATTATTATTAGGGGCTGGCGGAAGGGACGCTGGTAAGATGAATTGCGAATTTGTTTGGATGTTTAATTTCGGTTGCTTTTCTTTGATGTATATGGCTTCTAATATAAGCAATTGTCGTCGGTTTGGGGCGTGTGCTAAGATTTCAGTATTCTCTTTAAACGGCTTCCGGTCCAATTGTTTTCAAAGCTTTTCCAACGTATGCGTCCTGGGGGCACCGTTGCTCAAGTGGTAGGTCATTATTCGTGTTAGCTTTGTTTCGGCTATTTCGATATGTGAATGAGGTTGGAGTTCACAGTCTTGCATTTTAATGAGAAATAACCCAGGAGCAAATCTAACACCCAAGCAAAAAAGTCACCCGATTTATGAATATACTTGTAAAATGGGAGACTGTGGACTTCAACCTCATTCATATATTGGAATAACCTCTCCCTCGCCCTCCTCCTAGCCCTTAGATACCTTACATCCTGAACGATCATGTTCTTTTGTAAGGTTGGACCATAAACATCTTGATATATATTCTTTTATATCGAGAGTATGAGTAAAGTGCACAGTAAGGACGAAGGTTCTCTCCACCCGCTAAAGCGGGCATGAAAAATTGAATAGATACCTAATGAAATTGAAATAATAATACAACTAGGAATTTTGATAGTATAGGGATAATTTGGTACCGTCTTTTGAATTCAAATTTTATTATTATAAGTTTCTGATAACTTTATGTAACCTTTTTTAAAAATGTTTCTACGCTATTACTAAGATACATTTCCTCCCATAACTTGTTCCAGGGATTAACTATTTTGAGAAAAAATTCCAATAAAACTTGTTCTTAATGGCTTACGGACAAGCTTCATTTCATTGTTAAGTGTCGAAATGTTATATTTGCAAACCAGATTGAATGGTCGCATTAAATATTCCTCCTAAACTTTTAATGACTTTAATTAATTATCTTCTCATACGTCTGTTTTCTAAGCTGAAAAGGTTTAATCTTTTTAGCCGCGTTTCATAATTGTGTTTTTTTTAGATATGGGATTAGTTTTGTGGCCCTGGCTTGAACTTTTTCCAATCTTTTAATATCTTTTCTCAAATATGGTGACTAAACGTGTGCACAGTACTCTAACTTGGGTCTTATCAATGCGCTATACGTTCTTAAGACTATTGTCTCGCTTTTTAAATTGAATTGCCCTTTGAAATAACCTTGGAGTATAAAGCCTTTTCCATCTCTATGCATTTCTGTGAAGTTTTAAGGTCACTTGACAAATATATGCCGAGGTCTTTATTCCTTTTCTATAACTGCCATTGTTCTGCCAAATAACTTGCATTCAGCTCTAGGATTATTGTTGCCAATGTTCAGTATTTTGCATTTTTTTCTAGATTTAATGCTAAATCACATTGCAAAGACCAAGTAGTTACCTGGTATTTAATAACCTCTTCACTAATTATACCCTAACCCAACTTCCAGTAATCAGCAACTTGGAAACCTTAGACACTAAACCATTGTTTATATCCTTTACCTAAATGAACCGAACACTGTCGAACTCCGCTAGTAATATATGTCCAGTCGGCCGATATTTTTTTGATTACTACTCTCTGTCAGCGGTCATCCAGCCAGTTTTCGATCCAATTTGCAATTTATCGGATAATTCTTAATGCTCTAATTTTACACATTAACTTCATGTGTGTCACTTTATCGAAAGCATTTTGAGTTTAAGTGCAAAATATCAAATGATCTTGTGTTATTGTAAAATGAATTTCTATAATGGAGAAATTCTAAGAGATTATTTAGACTCTATCTATGTTTCCTGAAGTTATGTTGCGAGTGATGCAATTATCCGTTCAGTTCTGAATGTTCAATTATTTTCACTTGAATGAGGCTATAGAACATTTTCCTTACAGCATATGTCAAGCTTATTGGCCAGTAATTGCTGGATATCTCTTTGCAACTTTTATATATATATTGGAGTAACATTACCTATCCTTCAATCTTTAGGGACAACTACAGTTTCGAGAAAGGAATTAAAGATTTTCGTTAGTTGTTAAATTATTGAATCTATAACTACTTTTAGAACTTTTGGGGTGATCTTGTCTGGGTCAAATGATTTATATTTGTTAATTTTATTGATAAGCCTCTCAAAATCCGTATTTAAGCATTCAATTGATTTCAAACGATTATTACCCAAATAGATGGTATTTATTAGCTGTTGAGTTAACATTCCCATCGGCTATATACGGGCATTTAGGTTTCTATCACAAAACTTACAGTAACTTCAAACCAAATAAGGGCAAGTAACGCACAGAAATTACAGATAACAAATAAGAATGACTATAAGTTGTGCATGTACGTTGTACATGCTTTCTCCTTTTCCAGGAAATTCTTCACCAATTTGCCGTGTGGCAAGGTGCATTATCGTGCATAAAAATGGCAGGTTTGACAGAGACAGCTCTCTTATGGGTCACAGGATGTGCTTGCAAATCTTTATACATTTGAGGATTCACTCTTCCCTGCGCTTAAATTATGCCCCAGCCCCATAACACTTCCTCCACCCTCCACCAAACTTAAAGCTGCTCTTCACGCAGTTCATGAACCATTGGCCTCTGTCCTTAAAATGTGCTTAGTGTCGAAGGATAATCTTGCTCTCTTGTTCTTAGGTCTGATCAACTTGACCGTTGGTGTACGAAATTTTAAAGATCTTTCCGTCAGGCGGCGTGATTCTGTCATCGTGGAGACACTAATGCTCATAGTTTCAATGACCTCTCGGGAATTAGCTGGCTGTTGTCTTGTATTAGTCTTTTTTTAAGATACGGACGATTACTTGGTCATCTCTTTTTGAGGTTTTCTCAGGTCTACCAATAAAATTCCACTGATATATGAGCCTGCGGTATCGCAACGTGATAAAATATTATGTACGACATTTTGTAGGGGTTTAACCCTTTCAGTTCTGGCTCTGATGGAGACATGATCCTCTTGACGTAGCTAAACAATTAGTTCCTGGATATTGGCTGGTGTAGTGGGTCCCCTAGGCATGTTTGCTGTTTTAGAACGTGACAAGGTATTGATTGAAAGTGCTAAGAATTAATGGAGGTGAATTACTATCCTAAATTAGTTGGTTGCCTCAAAGATAGAAGTAATAGAATTACGATGTCCGGATCATTTTAACCAATATATTTTTTGCAATAAAAAGGCTCTTTTACACATAAATTGCAGTTCATCCATCTTATCATGTAAAATGTACATGTAAAACTTATAGTCATGCTTATTTTATAACTGTACTTTACGAGTATGATGCATTACTTACCATTATTTGGTTTGAAGGTACTGTAAGTTTTGTGATGGAAACCTGTGTCCCAATTATTATGGCTGTTATCCCATATATATATATATATATATATATATATATATATATATATATATATATATATATATATATACATATATATATATATATATTAATTGTGATCGACTAAGAGGGACAGAAATGAAGGGAACATAGCGTTCAATTTATTCCAAATAAGTTCACCGGACAAAAAATTAGTCATGCGTTATCTGCTCAGACGAATCACGTTTCTGATATATGCAAATGATGCCCGGCATCATGTTCATCGTAGACTTAGAGTACGACAGAGGGTGGTTCAAGCTGGAGGAGGCTCTGTGAAGTACTGGGGGTGTTTCACTTATGCATAAATGGGTCCTTTGTTTGAGGGGGGGAAACAATTTGGACCAATATACCGACATCGAGCTGCTAGACCAGTGGTTCTCAAAGTGGGCGGTGGAAAGATCTGGGGGGGCGGTGAGGAAGAAGGGGGCGGTAAGTGGGCGGCAGTCCGAAGTCGAAGTCAGAAGTTCGAACGTTTGTTTGACGATTTTTACATAACACGTGCAGCAGGACGAGTCAGTGGACGACGCATCAGGGTCTGGTTACCGCACGCCGCTCTGGCCCAGTCAGATCCGACAGCATAGACTACAAAAGCAAAAGCTCAGGTTTGTAATTTCAAGCTTGTAATGTTCAAAATTTTATCTTATAATAAAAACTGCATCCTGGCGGTCAACATCATCTTGAGTTCAAGTCAACATGAAATTGGGGACTCGCCAGAACGCGCCGTGTTGTGTTGTGTTGAGCTGCTTAGGGTGGTGCATTCACTGATATATATTGTTACGAATGTATATGACTTTGTACCTGTGTGTGCATGTGTTTGTGTGTGTGTGCATATATGCGTGTTCGCGCGTGTGTCATTGTGTGGGTGATCACGTCCGCCACCATTTTCTGTGAGTAAATGGAAGAAAATGAATACGTGAGAGGGTAAACTTTGCTTTTTATACCTTCAATGTTGTCATTTTTGTCTTTAAGTAGGCCTATTTATGAAATGCGATAAAATGCTGTATTTTACATGGTTTTATTTTTTGTTCCAGAATAAAGTATGGCCTTGGTACAGCAAACAAAAAAGAAGTGTCGGCAATATAGTGTGGAATATCTGAAATATGGATTTGTCGCAGCACCACACAACCAACAGCAACCAATGTGTCTACTGTGTGATAGAGTGTTTTCAAATGAAGCTATGAAACCTTTGAGGCTTTTGGAACATTTGAAGAAAATGCACTCTGATAAAGCAGACAAAAACTTGGCATATTTTCAGTCACTCCGAGACAACGTTCGGAAACGGAAAACCTTCGGAAATATATTTGCCTGCAGTTTACAACAATCTACTGACGGTTTGCGAGCATCATTTAACATCTCTTTGCTGATTGCTAGATCTGGTAAGCCTCATACAATTGGAGAAGAGCTTATTCTACCAGCAGTAAGAGAGGTTCTACACACAGTTCTACACAAGTCACCTGACCAAATTATAAAAGCTATTCCTCTTAGTGATAACTCTGTTCAGAGAAGAATAGATGAAATGGCTGAAAATATTGAAGAAACATTGTGTAACATGCTTAGGACAACAGAATTTAGTTTACAGTTAGATGAGTCCACTCTGCCAGGCAATGAATCTTTGCTTCTTGCTTATGTTCGTTTCGTCAAAGATGAAAGCTTGGTTCAAGAGCTGTTATTTGCGAGACAGCTTGAAACAGACACAAAAGGGGAGTCAGTATTTCGTGTCGTTGATGTTTTTTTCAAAGAGAAAGACATCCCACTTTCTAACATTCTTGCTTGTGCAACAGATGGGGCACCATCAGTGGTAGGTCGTCATCGTGGCTTCATTAGTTTCTTGAAAAAAGCTGTACCTGGAGTACTTACAGTGCACTGTGTAATCCACAGGCAGCATCTGATCGCAAAAAACCTGAGTGGTAGACTACACAAATCAATGAGTACTGTTATCACAGCAATAAATAAAATCAAGGCACATGCCCTCAATTCCCGACTGTTTCGACAGCTGTGCACTGATAACGATGAAGAGTTTGAACGTTTAGTGTTGCACACAGAAGTTAGATGGCTGCCAAAGGGAAACTGCCTGAGACGTTTCTATTCACTGTTTGATACAGTTGTTGAATTCTTCCAAGACTCCAATTCTGTTCTGTGTGATGAACTAAGAAACATGAAGCATGACATTGCTTATTTGGCAGATATATTCACAAAGTTCAATGAAGTTAATTTGCAGCTGCAAGGAAATGAGGCTAATCTAATTACAGTCAAATCAGCTATCTCCACCTTCCTGGCCAAGTTACAGTTATTCAAACGAAACATAGCTCGCCATGCACTCTACCAGTTCCCAAGCCTCTCTGAATTGGATAAGGAAAAAGGCATACCATTCGATGACCTTCAAGTGTATTGTACACACCTGGATGAACTGCACAGAGACATGTCTGAGAGATTTGAGGACATTTTATTGCTTGAAATACCAGACTGGGTGATCAATCCATTCCTTAATGTCGACGGTGAAGAAACTGGAGTGGCAGAGGAAGAACTGATTTCCATTCAAAATGACATTGAGCTAAGGCCAATGTTCAAAAAGTCATATCAAGATTTTTGGTTACAAAAAAAAATCTCTGACTGCTATCAAGTGCTGTGGAACAAGGTCAAGATGTACTTTATTGCCTTGCCAACATCATATTTAGTAGAACGGGGCTTCAGTGCAGTCGCCTTGCTTCTTTCCAAGCAAAGAAATCGACTGAAAATTACTGACCGCGGGGATCTACGACTTCTTCTTAGTGAGTTCCAGCCTGATGTTGAGAAGCTTATGTCCCTGCACCAAGCACATCCATCCCATTAATATTAAGTGTGAGACAATGAAGGTTACTGGTGGAATGTTTATTTACCATTCTATGTTGCTGAAACAGTTAAAACTGCTAAAAAATAAATTGGTTTACTAAATTGGGTTTTATTTGTGAAATACACATTTTTGTTTAACCTTTCTCTTTTCAAATTGCAGCATACCAAATATCAAGAAAGAGGTGTTTGTTTCCATATGTGTCTGTGGATGGCGCTAGGAATTCACTGGGGAGCCAAGGGGGCGCCAGCCTGCAAAAGTTTGGGAACCATTGTGCTAGACGAACAAGTTTTGCAGTTTTCTATTCATCTTAATGCGGAACGTGACTTTCCAATCCCTGTTTTCCAAGATACCCCCCCCCCTCCCCCCCCACGTTCACCGGGCTTGAATGTGACTAAATGACACGATGAACATTCAGAAACAACCACAAATCTTAATTGGCCCGAACAACGTGTTAAACGTCAGATATGACATCTAAGCAATCTGGCCGAATTACGCAATTTTTTATGCAAGAGTGACTGAACATTCATCTCTCCTACATACAAAATCATGCCTGGTCGAATCTCAGCTGTTATCGAGGCTTGTGGAGGTATTACACGTTATTTGGTAAGCTCCCGTCCCAGGCAACGAACTTTTTGCCCTATCAGCTTGTTTCCAGATAAATCTCATCTTCGGTGGCTTCTAAAATGAATAAGTGATAAATTAGGAGACTTAAATATATTTTAAGATTGCAATGAAACTAAAATCAAAGATATATAAAATTATTATGATGCTAGTTGAATGGTGGTCTGATTATTGTTAAGGGTGTATTTTAGTTTAAGTATATGTGTGGCGAGAGAAGGTACTTGCGGTGAGAGAAGGTGGTTTTCTTCAATTGGAGCGTGGTCACCAGCTCTTTAGGAACAAATATTTCTTCTCCTGCGTATAAATCCAAATTCGGGATTCGAGTTCGTTTATGAGGCTGTTTGCCAAATAAAATCGTATTTTGATTTAGAACAAAAATTAATAAAATAATTTTATTTTGTACTTGACCTTTGGTAAGATGACCGAGTGAACTCGGTGAGTTTAGGTCTATTTTCGGGGGAAGGAGTGAATGTGAACGCGGATGGAAAGAAATCGTTTTTTCTGCTGTGATGTCGAGTTGTGACCTTCTGAATCCTATCCACCGAGGATTGATCATGGAGATGAATGAGTTAAAAGTCCTTCCTCGGTGGATGGAGTACAATTTGAAGATAAATAGAAGAGACTTTTACTTCCCTAAGTGATATGACCGACTGTAGTATTATATCTGATTTTTGAGTATGGTCTTAGAATGGTCGTCTAGGTAAAATCTATTTAAGATTTGAGCATTTTTATATAATAATATACTTTTAATATCGTCCTTATTATTTATTCAGGGTTTTAAGCTTTTATATGAAAAAGTACTTTCAAATTGTTTGTAATATTTACGGTTTTAAATTTTGATAGGAAAATATATTATAAACATTGTATTCACTCCACATCTCTTCAGTGCCATTTCATAATTTTTTGCACTAATTGGAGCATGTCTTTATTAAGTCAAGCAAACAAGACTCTCTAGAAACAACGCATTTTCAGTAAGATATAGGACAGAGTGCCGCGAGAATTCGAACCTAATGCTAGACTTCAAATTGTGAATACTACTAGCTGATTAAAGGTAGCGGGGGATACACACCACCTTAAAGGGAGTTAAAAATAATTGTTGAAGTAATAAAGTCAAAGATATATAATACAGATCACTATCCACCCCAGATCATTCCTAACGAGCTGGAATCTCTTATACCAGATATCCTCGAGTTCCTCGTTAAACCTGTGGTCTTGAAGAACAAGAAAGGAGATAGAAATAAATGGGAGAAGAAGTATACAGCAATTTCACATGCTTTCCTAATAGCAACTAGACCAAATTCTTTCAGATCAACTTAACAAGTAGGGTTTGCTGTTCATCTTATTCAGAAATATGGTTCTTAACATCTACTCAATGTCTTCCCTATCTTAGAATTGTGTGCTTCCTATGATGAGGTAGCACTCAGCACTCTTTTAAGTTGCAGCATCCATACAGGAGCCCTCAAAGTGTGTCGTTTATAGTTTGTTTCCAACAATGTTGATGTAAACATATCTATCATTGATCGCTTCAACACTTTCCCCAATATGGGAGTGATTCAGTGTGTTACCCCTTCTCCTAATGATCCTACTTCAGATCAGCCTATCAAAAGATTAGAAAAGATCCCTTCTACATCCAATGCTGTACACTTAGTTTATGTTACCATCAGAGCTTGTGAGAGTAAAGGTACAAGAGATCTATTGGGTATAGCAGTCAGAGATTTAGTGAATATCAATCCAATATCCACCACTGTCTCGGTATCGAAAAGGGAACTCGAGTAAATGGCAAAAGACTTACTGTACAGGTTGGAATGGTTACATATATAAATGCACTTCAGACCTTCCATACGATGTGTCCCACATCTTATACCTTCCATTTACAAATGCTCCACCTACTGCTTATGACAACAAATACATAGTACTTAATCAAGCTGCGCAGAAATGAAAATAACTGAAACAACAAATTGCTTTGTAACATTTGGACCAACCCTTGTAATTCAAGGCTCGTGACATTGTTGCAAAATGTGGCCAAGAATCACCACTAAGTAATGTTGCGGTACGTCTTGGTAGTTTTCACTTACTGGTCTCATTCATGGGTGCAATTGGTTACATTATTAATGGAAGTGGAATGAAAGAACTTTTTAGTGTTGTGTACGTATGCAAAGGCATCTGTGTAAAAATGTTGACTGGTCATGTTTATGCAAGAGCACTTAGAGTACATATACTACTGCCTCCTACAATGGCTACAATAATTGTGAATGAAACATCTATATGCTGATGAACGTTCAACAAATGAAGCAACTTTACAGGAAAATGACCATACATACACTGATTTTCATTGAAATACTACGAAATGTGCTCTGTAAATTCATTGGTACCATAAACAATATGAACAACAAGGGTGTCGAGAAATGGCCAAGTGTACGTGAATATGCGCACACAGACACCAAGGTAGGCCAAGCGAGGCGAAAACTGTTATTGTTTCTAAAAGTGCGATTTAATAGATAACGGCAGCTGCGGAACCAAGGAATATAACAAACACAATGACAAAAATAGACTTTTAATACACACGACTAAAAGGGGACAACAATATATATATATATATATATATATATATATATATATATATATATATATATATATATATATATATATATATATATATATATATATATATATATGTGTATATATATATACATATATATATATATATATATATATATATATATATATATATATATATATATATATATATATATATATATATATATATGTGTATATATATATATACATATATATATATATATATATATATATATATATATATATATATATATATATATATATATATATATATATATAAATGGTACCTTAAATGACACGGACTTAAGTTCCGAATACTAATTAGATAACCGTAGTTAGGGAATGGTTATTATGGGAGATTGAGGGTAATGAATGATTTACTTCCTTTGAACACGAGGGTAAGGTGAGGCAAATAAGGGGAGGTCTTGGCAATCTTGATTACTCACGGAGGGTAGCCACAGAGCCCACTCGCGTTTTCGAGAGGCGGGCCTCCTGTCATCAGAGGGTCACCGAACGAACTTCGAAGTGGGGGGAAGATGACTTCTCCACACTCGGCTTGAGCGAGCTAATGGGCCTCTTGTCGAAAGAGGTCACCAGATGAACTTTGGAGGACGGCTTCTCCAATCCTTCATCCGAAGGTGGGTGAGAAAAGCTGACGTTGGCGTACGAGACTTTTCTCCTCGACCCGAAGACACGGGGGTGATGTCCAGCTCTTCCGTGGCTTGCGACCGTCACTCACACTTCTTGGGGGAGAGCTCGTTGAATTGCGCTCCTTTCGGGGAAGTCGCGTCTAACCGAATCTATCCGTCAGCCTGGAGTGGGCGCATATATACCCGGAGCTATTCAAAGCAGAGAGAGATATTGAGACCATCTTAACCTTCGTTATCGGGCGCGATGAACCGAGCGCCTCCTTACGAGGAAATGTCAACGGATGGGATCAGCAGCCAGACGGGCGACAGCGGTGGGGCCATAAACGCGGTTCACGCCAAGGCTACAAAGCAGTCTCTCGACCCGAGGGGGGAGGGAGGTTGAGACGACCGGGAGGAAGCTTCTGTGTGAATTTCACTGGAACCTGGCGGCGGGTCAAACGAGGGAGAGGTTGGAAAGGGGGGGGGGGAGTAACGGCTCGTTTTCTCTCCCTAAATACTGTCTTAGTAGGTGGGGAAATAATATTGTTCAAAGGGGATTCCTCCACAAAGGGTAGCACTGCAAAACTTTAGATGTAATACTTTGAAATGGAAACGCTGGTCAAGCATCTCGTTGAAGCAGAACGCTCATACAACTGGTACTTACACCTTGAAGCAATTCAAAAGATGCTACCCTATTTTCATACCAGTGGTCACTTTCTGTATGCAAAATCAGCTCATTTGTATTTACAAGCCGTGTTTGGTCTTAAGGAATGCATTAATCCCAAGATATGAAGATTATGTTCAAAAATGCGATTTTACAATCAGACAGTGAGAAAATTTGGGGTTAGTGATCTGATCTTACATGACCATCGAGCAGATAATGATGCGATCCATTAAGAGCTCTGGTCAACTAACGCATGACAAAAGAATGCCTGACTCGATAGTAACTAAATGGGTTCGCGGAATTCCTACCACTTTTAGGATTGCAGAAAAAAAATGAGGAATATTGTGATGTTGCTCAGATATCAGGAGAGCGACCATTAGATGCCAGAAAAGCTCGTGTATCAAAAGACATCCAGAATTTTCGGCAATTTGTAGAATGTTTTTTATCTCATTCGCCATTTCTAGACTTTGATGGCATTATGTCAGCTAGTACAAGATTAAAATGAGATGTAGAAACTATTCCGCATAATGCTTTTAATGTTGGAGTTTGTTCATTTCAAACATTGTTGGCAACATATTTTCAGAAGTCAAATTTGAAAGAAAGAAAAGAGTCAGACCCTTTTGAGCAGTCATGACAGGAGTAAGAATGAGAGATTATGCTTTTCTAGTTGATCTTGAAATGTAATTTAGAAGAACTTCATTTATCAAGAAATAACAAGAACTATTCAAACAGAACTTTGATTTTCAACTAGATCCACATCCCATGTCACTCTTTGATAACACAGGAATGTGTAAAACCAAAAAATCCATTCTGCATGAAGTATTGTGCGGTCTACTTCAAAAATGAGCACTTTGATGTATTTATGAATTCTTATAATGGGTTCACGTCGAACTAAAATAACATTCGACTTAAGGAAATCCAAATGGATAAATGAACAAAAAAGAACATTGTTTCCGTAGTCGTAGTAAATCTTTTTGGAAGAGTCTGAATGACAGTGATCAAATTACCGGGGGTTTTTATTCCCTGTGCTAGAGCGATCTGTTGACGCGGTGCAAACTATCATTAGTAAATATACAAAACTACAAAATAATAACGAGTGCCTGAAAATACTGTCAGACAACCATATAATCGATTCGTCCACTAACGTAAAAGAATAAAGAGCTTCCATATTTTTTCATGTTAATGTCATTTTCATACGCATTTTCTTATTGTCTCCCTAACTAAATCATTTTTTTCTTTCCTTTAACTCAAGAGATATAATAATTTAAGTTGAGTAATTGTAAAATACTGAGTACATGAATCTAGGTAAATGAATGTGAGTAAATAAATGTAGATAATCAAATGAAAGGAGGATTTGAAAAAGAATTTATGCTTTGAGCACTAAAATGAGAGATATGTCGCTATGTAGCAACTAGTGAAGAGATGTTTCCCAGACGTCACAATGTTAGCTAATTAAATATCGAAACTTAGCCCTCTCAATACCTTTAATCATATAGAAAAACAATTCAAATAATGACTTTGTTATATTTATCCTAAAATTAATATATCTTTTAAAATTAATATTTGAAAATTAGTATTATTTTTTTAATTCGCCCATCTAGCAACTACCTTCATGGGCATACGTCAACTTAATTAAAAGCCTAGCCTAGTACGGTGCTATTCTAAATATAGCAAAAAAACGAAAGAATAAAAAACAAGGAAAAAAGAAGGCAGCAGCTCGGCGTTTTGGAAGGCCCACCTTCCCCCAGCGAGGAACATGCAACCTACAATAAGAGAGTCAAATAAAATGGAGGAGGCCAGCCGCCCCCAAAACTCAAATAGTCCACATGTATGGGTACACGAACAAGGGACAAGCGGTAGCGACTACGCTCATCCGGATAACGGGACAAGTAACGTGCGCGAAGATCACCCAGACGGGCACAATGAATAAGAATATACCGAACAGTCTGGATGGACAAGGCACTCGTCGGAATAGAGTGCAGGCGATGGCTCCATTAAATGGAGGTGCGTTCTGCGAGTGTGCGTACTTCGAAGACGACAGAAAGCGAACTGAAACCGACGCGGCATTCGAGGGTAGGCCCTTGGAAACAGTCACGGCGCAAATGCATGCAACTTTAAGTTCCACTCGGCCATCTCCCATCTTCTTTGCCAAGCAGCACTGAGGGCTGCCCTAATTCCTGCCATGTACTCGGTGTGAAAAAAGAGCCAAACGCTTATCTGGTCACCCAGTCCTCGCGGAATCTTTAGCTCCCTCATCGGTACGCTCATTCCTCGCAATTCCCACATACCCAGGAACCAAACAAAAGATAATCTCGAATTTTACCCATCTCGTGGCAACCGTGGTGTCATGGATACCGCGAACAAGTGTGTGTGGAGATTCCAATGCAGCGATAGCTCTCAGGGCGCTTTATTAATCACTATAGATCACAATCTCGTCTCTGAGCTAGGCACGACGTGTTATCTCCCATACCGGGTGGTATAATGCAACCGGCTCGACCCCGAAGACGGACGCAGCGCCCGGTAGAGCCACGCTCACTTCAAACAGACAGGATACAGCGTGGAAACCGACCCCCTCCTGGGAAGTGGGGACATCCGTATACACTGCCACGGATCTAGCGTGATAGAAAGTGTGCTTTAAAAAGGCCGAACGCAATACTTCCGTCGCTGCAGAAACTTTGGGAGCAGAAGCCTGGGGACAAATAATTAAATGTATTCCTTCCAGAGTGGCATCCTGGGCAGAACTAGATGCGCCACCGACCCGAGAACTACACTGAACTCTTGAAGGAGTTTCCTAACCTTAAAACCATCAAGCTTAGAGTATGACTGGCGTTTCTCGGCGTGCAGGCGCATAATGCACTGTACACGACGCAGAGCGAGAGATATCTCCCCGGCATCGACAAGTAGGCTCTCAATGAGGGACACGTGGAAGGCACCGGTCACCAAGCGGAGACCGGTGTGGTGGTTAGAGTCCATCTTCCGCAACACACCTCGGCTGCCAATGCATAAAACTCTCATCCGTAGTCAATCTTCGAATGAAAGAAGGATCGATAGAAAAGCAAGGCTTAGGGTTCAGCAAGGTTCAGCACACCAGATGTTGAACGTTATGAAACGAAGCATATCTGTAGCGTTTGTATAAGAGACCCCATGGCTGCGAATATAAGCCTCCCAGGTTATGCGTCGGTCAAATACAAGACCAAGGGAATGATGTGAATCTAGCACTTCAAGGCGAATCCCGTTAGAAAAAAGTCTGGGTCCGGTTGGAGAAAAGGCTGGCGGCAGAAGTGCACCAACTTAGTCTTGGCCAAGTAAAACCGAAACCTGGCCGTTTCGGCATAGCGAGAGATATAGTTTGTCGTGGTACAACCACTCTATACCATATACTACTCCTATATTATGTGTGGAGGGTGACTTAATCATCTACTGCAACGCAAACCGTTGAAGGACTGTTTGCAGGGATTAACGACCGACTAGGAGGTCACACTTGAGGCGTTGGGTTTGAAAATCCTTAATAATCAAACAGAGTGCATAAATGGTTGGCGAGATTTACTTGAATAGGCCGAGAATATCGTTCAAGGTTAGTTAAAGATGAAACAACAAAAATATAATTTTATTTACAAAGATTAAAATAAGAATAATAATAGACAAAAGGGAATTATTTAAATTGAGATAGTTTCTTGATAATTATTATGAGAAGGGATTCTCAAATGGAATTAATTGAGTAATGTAACTAGGCTCAGATCAAAAAGAGGGAACTTGACAATACTAATAATGGAAAGGGTTTCAGTCTTACGGGTCGATGACTTCGAGGAATGTCCTTCTTGCGATGGGCGAGTGGAGGCACGATCCGAATGAGGCAGGTGGGACACGATCCGAACCAACCTTCCGATGAAGATGGCCAATCTTCAAAGATGACGTTTGACGGAGAATGTGTGAATTCTCGTAATTCCACGGAAAGAGGAATCTCTTTTCCTCAAAGGTAATCGATGGAGATTTTCTTCGGTTCAAATAAACGAAGGGAGACTGCTGTGCAAATTAAAAGGCTTGCCGATCGGAGAAGCTACCAATTGACTTGGGTAGAATCACGGCTGAAGAAGGTTGCTGTCTGACGAACGCTCACGAGACGAGGCGATAAGTAAGGCCTTGAGGTGCGGGCAGGACTGATTGAACGACAGAATAATCCAAGTATTTGTATGCCCGATTCTGGAGGGAAAGAGGAGTTTGGAGAAAGGAGTCACTAGCTATAGACATCTTAATCCGGAGGCATTGTCGATTCATCATTTAGCATCAAGGGCGAGATAGAGCGGATCTTTCATACCTCGTCATGAGGGGCGGGGGAGGCTTGGGACACAGTCGCAGGATTGGGAAATATTTTTCCCAACGTGCTCAGGAGTCGAAAATTAGAGAATGTTCGAACAGTAAGTGACGTCATCCATGGCGCGATACCGTAGCACGTGGTCTCTGATAAATTGGAGGGGTGTGTCAGAGGTTGTTCTTTTACATTGTTCCATAGCTGTTGGAGTCGACGCTCCTGAGTTGGCATCTGGGCAGCACCAAAATAGATCGAAAGATCGTCCTCGTAGAGCGTAGCGAACAAATATCTTCCGGCAGCACCGAGCTAAGACCCTTGTTGCTCAGGGAAAAGAGTGTGACACTGAGGACACTTGCTTGATGGAAACCCTCTTCCTGCTTCATTGGACTCAGAGGGTACACTCCCCCCTCCCCTCCCCCCGTACGTGGAATTGACGATCACGCTAAAACTCAGAAATAAAGATTGTGAGTCATCATCTCCCAACCTTAGTGTAGAAGATATTCATGATACTGTATCTCCATGCGGTATCTTAGGCCTTCTCAAGATCGAATAAAACCATGGCGTAGTGATGTCTATGAAGCAAGACCTCATAGACGGCATTTACCAGTTGGGACATAGCATCCGACATGTAGTGGAACTTGCGGAAGCCGCACTGTGCAGAATACAGGTGACTGCAGCATCCCGGCTAGAGTATTCTGAGAAAGCGGTGGCGAAGAATTGCGGTCCCATTCTCCTAGAGAACAGGAGTCTTCCTGTTCACTGAAAACACGTATGCACGCTAAGATAGGCGGGCGTGCTTTGAAACATACCAGAACATAGCCCTAGCTCGACGAAATACACCGACAATGAAATCGTTTGTGCGGTGCTTATACCGCATGTAGGCATAACGGTTCTGTTTGGAGGCCGTCACACACTCGGCTGAACACCACGGAAGCGATTGGCATGCAAAACGGCCAGATATTCTATGAAGAGTATTTAGGCCCGCGGCGAGGAGGTTGCCGGAGAAGAATTCAACGGCTTAATCCACAGACCTAAATTTTCGACTGGGACATATAAGCCAGTCATTTCATGAAATGTGGACCACCGAGCCCGCGTCCGAGCCAAGCACCACCTGTAGGTCTCTCAGGCGGACGCAGTCCAGAAAATGATATTTGAATGGGAAAGTGATCACTACCATGGAGGTTATCGACTATCTTCCACCCAAATTCAGGGTGCCCATCCTGTGAGCACAGGGATAGATCAAGACAGGAAAATGAAGTGGTCCTCGGGCAGTGATGCGCGTAAATTCATCCACATGTAAGACACTTATCTCCAGCTCGTCGATTAGGTCGGCAAGGACCTGGTCCCTGGGATTGATCGAGTAGTCTCCCAAGAGGGGTGCCTATCGTTCAAATGTACGAGTAGTAGAGAGGGTCTTGGCAAACGTGCCAAGATGCGGCAGAATTCTTCCTCGTCAAAGTCGCCTGTCTGTGGAATGTGCGGAGAAATAACTGTATACCGCTTATCCAGGTGCAGGTGGATTGTTACTGCCTGAAATTAGGTATTTGAAGCAGAGATAAAAACCGAGACATAATAGCAGATGTAAATTGTGCATCCTCCTGCCTGGTCCTAATGCCGCGGTGGTGGAGTTGCAAAACCCTTATAACCCGGGAGGGTGGACATGAGACACGCGTCTAGCATGTCTCTTGTCATGAGATTGCTAGAGGGGAACAGGAAGAGACGACCCTCTGCAGCTCCCCCTGGTTAGCCCGGAGTCCGCGGCAATTCCATTGTAGGAATATGCCCTCCAGTCCGAGTTTAGGGGAGATGCGAGGGCCTTCTTCGAAGAGAAGACCCTCGCGGTAATGCACGTACGCTTCCCAGAGGCAGAGCTCTGGGTGTTGTTTGCCGAACATCGCACTGAAGGCGCTGTCCTCCTTCGAGGAGTTATTGGGGAAGTTAGGCTCACCATGCGAGTCTTTTCCTCCCTCCGCCACGAAATCTTCGGTGGGCGGGGCTGCTTTGTAGGCGGGTGTCCCTCCTTTGGAGAATCCACCTTCTCCGAGCCACTCAGTCCAGCCTTGGGTGGGGGCTTAGGAGTCGAAGCTCGTTTGGTGCTGTTCTCATTTCGGGGGGCAGCTTTACGAACTCCGGAAGACGGCCTCACGACCACCTTCAGGGGTGTTGCTTCCTATGAGTCGAACGACTGGGTGGAGGCACGCAGCCGTTTCGCCTTACGAGAAACGGTTACTCTGAAGGAACTGGAGGGGGAATGGGGAACCCTGGTTTTAGCCGAGGCTGGGTGTGAATCAATTGTGCCCCCAGCTCTAACAGTAGAATGCCAGGGGTGTGTAGAACACACATAAAGGTTCCAAATTGCCGCGGAAACGACCATGCTCGGAGACATGGGGTGCCTTTTTAAATTGAAGCATAAGACGTTCCACATTGCTTCGAAGAATCGGGGTGTGGCTCTCCGCAATTGACACACTTGGACATACACGATAGGGAGTTATCGTGTCTCACCTTGGAGTATCTTACACAGACTTAGCACCACCACAGAAGTGGCATGAATGCCTTTACGCGCTAGCAATACTAACGCGAACACACCGTCTCAGGGAGCCTGTCACGATCAAATGTGACGAAGAGTGTAAGGGTGGTTCTCGAGCCCCCTCCCTGTTTTCTCATCACATGCTTGACATTGACCGTTCCATTGTCAGCGAACTCTAAGTTGATTTCTTCTATGGAGTAGTCCACGAGTTCCCTCGCGTAAACCACTTCTTCCAAGAAATTCATGGTAGAGTGCGGCGTCACACTCACCAGCGAGCCATTAAGTCTCCGAAGGGCACCAATCATGGCCGAAGTGCAAGCATCTGACGCATTCGCCAGAAGACTGCCGTCCGAGAAATGGGCCACCTTTGGCTCTTTAGCAATCAAGCTAGCTAATACTCTCCCTTGATGGACATAGCCTTGGCCGACATGCTAACCTCAGTGGAGCGAATAACTCCTAAACTTTTGAAGCCAGCGGGTTCGAAAACGCCAAGTAATTTCTCATTAAGGGGCCCTAACGTTATCGCCCCTCCGGTCAGCGCATTTGCAGATTTGGTCTTAGACTGGGCCCTCTTACCAGAGGGCACTTCGGAGCCGGACTTCCGATCTTGGCCTGGACCCGTTCATCCCCGGAGCCCCCACGGACGGACGGAACCCTTAGTCCAATTTCTATTATATTTCCCTTCCTTTATCATTTGAGGAGAGGAGGTGGGGAATGAACCCGCTTCTCTCCACCGCCAGAAGGAGCCCCTTTACCGGACGGACCGGCCTCAGCAAGATCCTTCTCTGAGATCGAAGATGTCTTGTCTGTCAGAGGGGCACGAGCCGGGGGAGGAGGAGATCCCTCCTCTCGTTGTGAGTCCTTGGGGCTCCAAGCCGTCTGCGAATAAGCTTGCACTGGAACAGACTCAGGTTTGGTGTTTGGCACCGAGCCTTGGTTCAATCCCTGGTGCTAGGTCACCTCCAGTACTATGTCCATCTCAGGGGGGCCTCCATTTGGCCATACCCCCGGACGCATCAGGGATACCATTCCAGGTACTTTGGGTCGTGTCGTCTCTGGCCGACGAACGACCTCCATCGGACAAGAGAGGGGGGGAGACACTCTGACCCCCAGCAAACTGTAAATGCAAGACGGCAGAAGCATAGAGGGGACGGACCGACGGGTCCTGCTATCCCTAGCCCCCTTAATAATAGTACTAAATAATAAAAAGAATGCTAATAATAATAATACTAGTAAAGTAGTGTTGAGTGGAGGCGAGAGGAAAGCGCACCAAGATCTTTCCCAAGCCCCATCAGAGAGTGCAAATCGACCGAGTGATGGGGCTTTCCTAATTTGCTCTCAGGCCGGGAGGATGTGTAGCTCCTTCAGGTGCCAAGTGTAATAGGTTTCAAACGGTACCCTCTCGCGGGAAGATTTTATAATGATGTAAATCATTGCGAAATAACTTAATGTAAATAGAATGTACAAATTTAATGTTGTTTGGAGACTAATATCGAATGTACACAATTTAATTCCATATGTATCTGCTGTTTTTGGCGGAATGTGCGGCCCATTTATATGCAAGGGAAATTGTAAAGTACCTTAAAATTGAGATAGAAACATCTGAAAACTTTCCAAGTTCCCGCCGAATAAAGAATACCGAATGCAGCACCTTAGATTTATTTACCCTGAAAAAATCCCTGGTTACTTCTACCCAGCCTGCAGTCAAAAAGACACCCTTCAATCATAAAAGAAGATAACTCTACCCACTTGGATTCAGTGCTTTCGCCAAAGAGACTCCCTGAAGAATCTAATTGTTAGCCATCAAGCCGAACCAAGAACCCTATCTGGATACCTAAGAGTAGTACTAAAACTTGGTGCCAAATCACCCCTGGTACCAAACCACTCACAACGACACCTATAATATTTCCATCTCTCAGGGATGGTGAAATATTTGGAAGTATAGTTTATGTTGTTGATAGAGGATTTCTTCTTCATCGAGTTGTTTGGCACTAGCGAGATATCTTTTCAGCAATCTTGAACAGGTATGCTAGGTATGTAAAGAAGCATTACAAGGAAACTGTTATTATTGTCTCGATGGATATCCAAAGAATCTCGAAAACAGAAGTACAAAATGTACTGAACGTATTCATCGATTGATTTGTTCTACCAAGGACATCATGTTTGATGAAACCATGCCAGCAACATCTAGTCAAAGTAAATTTCTTTCAAACGAGCGAAATTAAAGCAGGTTCGTCATAATACTAAATAATAAGTTTATCAATCAGAGTTTCCGTGTAAAACAAGCTACTGAAGATGCAGACACACTAATTGTAAATACTGCTATTAGAGAGTCCACCAAGACTAAATTAATAATGCTAGTAGGTGAAGTTATAGACCTTTTGGTAAACCTCACATCTTTGGTTGGAGCAAACAAAAACATAAATTTCTTAAAACAAGGCAGAGGCTATACAGAAAACTACACCCACCAGACTTCATGAAATATAGATCAGTCATCAAAGACAGCATTCTTTTCTTGCATGCATTTAGTGGGGCTGATACGAATTAAATAGAAGGCGAATAGGAAGAACAGAAGAAGGGTCACTGTGGAAGACCGCAGATCGTCTAGTAGAGGAGGAAAAGGTTCGAAAATAAACTTTAGAGGGGATAGGAAGAGTTGAAAGGTCGGTGGCTAGACACCGATGCGTGGTGATATTGTGCATGTAGGTAGTGGTATTGTGTTCGACTGGGGAGGCGCGTATTTATGGAAACGCAATGTTCATGTTACTGTTATCTTATGTGTGGACATGTATTGTCTGAGGGTGGTCGAGGACTACTGGGTATCTTAAAGCCATCGCAGCGTATTGTCTTTTGTTGTATGTACGCGGAGTCTCTTACGAGTTTCCCCCCACTGTCGTATTAAACAAGTGTAGGTATATGTGTTGAATGGTATTAGTTTGTTATTTTCATGTAATGTGGCCATGCGTGTACACATATGAGAGCAACATGCACGTTTCAGAGTAGAGTTCTGAATGCACTCTGCTTTCTTATGCCATGTTCGACTTGCAGCTATGAGTGTGAGTGGTGGATATGTGAGGAGTGGTCTGACTATTATTTTATATACGTGTAGTTGTAGTTTTCGGCTGGTAGGATAGAACAAGCGCAGCTTCTTGTTCATGATTTTGGTTCTTGTTCGTGTGAGGTTTTTGTGTGAGTGTAATTTTAGGAGTTTGTCAAATGTTGCCACTAAAATTTGGGTGTTAGGTGTGTGTCTTGTTGTGTCTGGGTGGTTTGGGTCTGGTGTGTGTATATTTATATGTTGTGCATATATTGATCACGTGCGCCGTAGAGTGGCACCTATGTATTCTGAAGATTCGGAGCTATGAGCCACTTATCCTCATAATCTATATTCTCGTCCATAATTATATATTAGTTCTTGGCGCGCGATTCTGTTTGGACCCTGGCTGTAGACGAGAATGGTCTCGTCGTCGGCATAGGACAATGTGTACGTATGTCTGCAGTTTTCAGGAGACCGTTGGATGTCGTTGATGCACATCTACTGCTGCTATTTACAGACAAGTGAAACTGAAGTTCATAAAACTGCTAAAGCATGAAGAACTTCCAGAATTAGTCGCTGTGTTTAAGGAACTATCTGCTGAACCTGCAAAGATTATTGAACCAGGAATAGTATGGGAATAGTAAATATGAATCGCTTTATCACTAAAGATATCAATGTTTTGCCAAATCACTAAGTAAAAATAAATTTTCTTTGGCTTCCTTGTCTTCTACAGACACTGCTAGTAGGTTTCATTCATTACGTACATGAGTGGTTGGGAAATGACTTCTCTCCTACATAATGAGGGTGGAACGCGACTGCAAAAGGACTGGCCACAATCAGCAGTAATAAAGATCCTGCTCCTTTACAGTTGCTCAACATTATATCGTACAAGTGCCTCAAAAGTGGAACGACACCCACCTGTACCTGTAAATGGGCATATTAAAATGCTGTGTGATGTGTGTTTCATGCAAGGAGTTATCAGGTTCAAACTTGGATATAAATTTTGATGGAGAGGATTGTGATGATCCCATTGATACAATGTTAGAAAACTTCCTAGTGTCAAAAAAAGAAGCAACAGATGGAAAGGAATCAACAGAAGCTGCATTTTCACTTACCTTTATTGTCAAATTATTCTAAAATTAAGTCTGATTATGTTAAAAGAAGACTAATCGAAGCTATTATACCACATTATCCTTAATAAGAGAATCAAAGGTGTCAAGGAGAACAATAATCAAGAAGTTTATGTAGTAGTAATAGATCCGGTCATGGTAATGATAACTTCATCTACCACAAGCACTTTGGGTGGTGGTAACTCCACCTAAGTCATTAAATGAGGAAGAAGACTTTTTCAAGACAATTTTCTGTTATATTTGGTATTGTAGCGTCAAAAAAAAAATGGTGGGACCATTCTAGCACGCATAGTGTAAAACCCACACAACACATTATAAAAATGTTTCGAGTATTTTATATATCGAAGTGTAGCACTCGAATTACAAGTAAAGTAGGTCTGTGACACTCAAGTTGCAGGATAGGTAGGCCCAGCGAGGAACCCCCACAAATGGGCGCCCGGTGGATCTATGAAACCTAAAAATGGGTACTTGCATGAATTAATGAAATAATATTCCATGGAAAAGATAGTAAACCAATGTAAAATAGAGATAAATACTATATCACAATTGTATATTTATTAAGAATGTATGAATCGAGCAAAGCGGATAACCAGAGTTCTCACACGCTACGAAATAGCTGCCAGACAAAAACGATCTCAATAATAGATAACAAAATCCTGCCTCTTTAGAATCAGCTAACTAGTATTAACGGAAAACTTACACATAGCCGCATAGGACAGGAACTGTTCCGCTTGCTCTCATTTTGGTAGGCCCAAGCTAAGAATAAAGCCTACTTACTGCCGCTTTCCTTTCGATTCCTTTTCATTTAACCCGTAATTACCGAGGCACCTTCTGGAATCAAGCCTAAAAGCGTCTTCTCCGTGAGAAACTTTGTAAGTCAAACAAATTCGATTGGAAAACAAAAGTAGGCCTAATACCTAAAAGCCTTCGTTCGATACCTGCCACACCACCCTCAGCCAGACTCCATCACACACTCACCCCACTCCTATAAACTGGTGACTTCAAGACTCACAATTAAATAGAGGTCCTTGTAGAAGCCGTTTTTTCTTAAATGATTCCCGCGAGATATTTACGAAAAACTGTTTGTTGCCGCCATTTTTTTTAAAATGGTGGCCAAATCCGGGACGGTACTGGGGTAAGAAATTAATATGTCATTAATTACCCAGATATTTTTTCTTATTCAACCCCCTATCGACTGTTTTATTATATTAATGAATCTGTAAATCTTCGCAATAAATATACAAATGAATGGAAAGATTATTGTCACTAAAATTACAAATGAGTAAATGATTTTTGGCACTAGATGTACGGGAAAGCCCATACCAAAAGGCTCCCAAAAGAGTGCAGGTCGGTAGTAGGCCTCTTAGTAAATTGTTTATTTTATAAGTCTTATCCTTGTTTTTGTCGTTGTCCTTTGGCGTTGAACTTGGCAATAGCCGTTCATATGGCACGGAGCTCCTCTCTCTCGTAAGCAATGCGATGAATTTCGTCGCCTGGGTAACATATTCGATTTCGGGATGACAAACCACATTGGTAATTACAGTTACCACCAATCACGACCGAACACCCTGTGCTGCCTGCATGCAAGTATTTCCATCCACATGGTTCACTCTGGACAACGTCACTCATAACACTGATGAATCTCTTACTTATCTGCACACATACAACACATCCTTCATACGTTCACGAAACTTCTCAAAAAGCTTTCCATTCCTCACTGTGTTCAATGTTTTAGCGACAATATATATATATATATATATATATATATATATATATATATATATATATATATATATATATATATATATATATATATATATATATATATATATATATATATATATATATATATATATATGTATATATATGTATATATATATATATATATATATATATATATATATATATATATATATATATATATATATATATAAATATATACATATATATATATATATATATATATATATATATATATATATATATATATATATATATATATATATATATATATATATATATATATATATATATATATATATATATATATATATATATATATATATATATATATATATATATATATATATATATATATATATATATATATATATATATATATATATATATATATATATATATATATATATATATATATATATATATATATATATATATCAACGAAATCTTGAGTGTTCATAATGTGTGCAGATGAGATTCTTCCTACTGCTGGAGATAAATGCTTGGCGAGCCATTTGGAGAGCTTATAAGTGGGAGAATTAATATTGGAAATGATTGGGCGTTAGGGACATCCCTCTTTGTGGGTCTTTGGGAGCCCATAAATATAGGGAAGTGAAGGGTTCGTACTCCTGAATTGTTTAATTAAATCTGCGCTTTTCAATATTCTCTTCAATTTGTTGTTGAAATTGCTTGTTTTGTTATTGAGCCGATCACTTTGTAGCGTTTCATATGTGTTCACATCATTAAGAAGTTCATTTAGTTTATCATTATAACTATGTTTGTCCAAAATGACTAACTGATTCGTTTTATCGGATTAGTTGAATTATGTATCTCTGACATTATGTCTCTCTGACAATGTCTTTCGAGTAAATAATGAGTTTTATAGACAAATATTTGGCCTTAGCATGGGAAATAGTTTATCTCCGATATTGGCATGTCTCTTCATGGAATATTTTGAGACTGAACTCCTTCCCACAATTTCTCCCCCTAACTTTATATGGTTAAGGTACATTGACGATGTATTCTCTGTATGGCCTAATGGCCATGATTTTGATACCTTTTTCAATAATTTGAATAATTTGCATGTCTCCATCAAATTTAAATATGAATGGGAATATGATAATAGATTACCCTTTTTAGATGTCCTCATTAAAAAAGATCACCATGAATTAAAACTTGACGTGTATAGGAAACCAACCCACTCGAATGCCTATATACATTATTTTTCGTTTCACGATAATACTGTTAAAAAATCGGTAATTTCTAACCTTTTCCTTAGAGCATACAAAATATGTCATCCTTCCTATTTAGATGAAGAAATTGTCATTATCAGGACCATTTTTTTCTAATTTGTATTACCCCGATTGGTTCATATCGTCTGCCCATTTTGCAGCTAGGAAAACATTCTATGGTAATAAGCCTTCCCGCACTAACGACTTCAACAAATGTATAACATTGCCATTTAATAATAAATTAAATAGTTTAAAGGACATATTTGGAAAAGCGGGTATTAATCTAGCCTTTAAATATAATAATTCCTTAAACCAATTGATGATGGCCAGGAAACCCAAAGAACATCATAACATAGAAGTATATGCAATACCATGCAACGATTGCCATAAAGTTTATATAGGGGAAACGGGGATAAATCTAGACAAGGGATTGAAGGAACACAAAAGAGATATTAGAGTGGGCAGCGAAAGCAGTGGAATATTTTGCCATGTTAGAGACAAGAATCATACGATCGATTTCAATGGAAGTAAAATGGTATTTAAATCGGCTAACTATGTTAAGAGAAGAATCGTAGAATCGAGCTTGATATCGTCAGTTCCTAATTTAAATCTATCTGAGGGTCAATTTTCTTCTAATCCTGTAATAAGAAAGCATATAAACAAAATAGTTAAATGTCAGCCCTTCAATATGTTTAGGCCTAACCCCCCCCTCCAGATTAGCCACAAGTAGGGGATTGGAGAAAAAAAGAGGGGATCTTGTGTTATGCTTATATGTACTTTTCTTATATTTTCTACGCAGTGTCAGTTGAAAAAGGGTGTGAGATACACCGAAACTATTCTGAATTAAATTGTCTTCGGAGAATGTGGTTTAATTCCTCATATATATATATATATATATATATATATATATATATATATATATATATATATATATATATATATATATATATATATATTTAATTATTTATATATATATATATATATATATATATATATATATATATATATATATATATATATATATATATATATATGTATAACTATCATTATTCCATGGTCAACACGTGCTTGCCAGTGATTGGGATACTGATTTTTATGTGAACTTCATTATCCCGTGGGAGAACTCCCATAACTGTAACTATTGAACTAAACACTTTCGTATCCAGCTTTCCGATTTTACTTACATTATGAAGATGTCTACTATTTATAGCTTTTACTCAACTGGATATGAGTGGATCTTAAGGTTGTGTTGGTCATAGTTCTGAAGTTGCATCTTACCCACTTTTCTCTCTCATACACACAAAATCTTGATTTTTTTCCCCTGTGTGGAGAAGTTGTGAATCTTAGCATATGTTATGAAATCAGCGTTGTTCAGTCGTTGCGTGATACAGCGAAGAACAGTGTTTATATATATATATATATATATATATATATATATATATATATATATATATATATATATATATATATATATATATATATATATATTTATATATAAATCTTTTCTTATTTCTAAACAGTTATGTGCTGTACGTGTATTGTTTCCTTACGATTTCTTTTTTAATTTACAGAGGTTAGTGTTCTCATTTCTGGCACTCTTTCAACTGACCTGACCTTGGTGTATATACATGACTATGACTTCATTAATCTTTACGCGAATGAAGATACTTCAAATATATGTATCTCTCCGACATGATGCAAGATGAAATCTCAAGTTCATCTTCGACAAATTAGGGTCGCAGCATCTTTCATTTATGTAGAACAAACCTTGGGAACTCATCATCTCTGTCTCATACAAAGAAAGAGCAACGAAGTATAAACGTCAAAAGAACAGAAACAAAGACCGAATAAATTCATTGCGGAGCCATCATTATCAGAGCATCACGTTCGCTTTCCCGACCTTGAAAGCATGAAATGAAAAGTTAAAAAAAAATGAAAATCTTCTTTTCGACAAAAACGTGACCCGGTCTGAAAAAAGGTCAATATTCTTAATCACTTGTTTACTTAAATCCCCATTGGTGCTTATGACCTTTGTAGTTTAAGCCCCTTAATAAAATCGACAGCGTCTGAATATACGGTCTCGCGTTTTTACGAGATATTGAAATGTTGTACCGATAATACGTGGAATATGCAAATCTTCCGCCATCATTTTAGTGTAAATTTGTGAGATGGCTCGATTTTGTTGGTCTAATGGCATCAATTGGAGTGCAAAGGCGAGATAATGATTGTTATGGTAAATTGCTTTACTATTAAAGAAAGGGGGACCAAAAACGAGTTAAGTTCGTAGTGTTAAATGTTTTTTCTCTATATACAAATCTGTTCATGGTTTACAATACCTCCCTCCAGTCTCAGTAGGCAAGAAAGGGCAGATAAGAAGGATAAAAATTAACAGAATATAAAATTAGGGACTGAAACAGACCCCTAAGATCCAGCCTCTGTCACTCAAAATAAGGCGAAATAGCTCTTCTTACGGTCACGAGAGGAGATCTTATAAGCCAACCTTTCCAATGCAAACAAAATGATTACGTATCAATTTGCTATTTTAATTGTTATCCTCGATATCTAAGAGAGGGAAAATCATATAATCCATTTTACCTCGGCCTTATGAATCGAGAACTATTTGCAATGGCGCAATTATAATTATACGAGCAAAGGTACCAGGCATTGTCCGGACATAAAAAACTATCTTGAACAAAATAAAATTTCTGCTTGAGTTAAATTAGGCAATTAAAAGTTGGTAGGTATAAGAATGTAAGGTTTACTTTTGAATAATGCAGTAGGGTATCAATCAAGACAAACATAGAACGATTTTCACATCAACATGATATTCTACATTTCTGAATAAACCTCGTTTATTTTTCGTTGGTATACGTAATTTTAAAATATAGGTACGAAAAATGATGAGCCATCGATATGCCCAAAGATACGGTAAATAGACCATTAAAAGGAATATATTAATTCTTATCATTAGAAAATATGCAATTTTAGTATATACTCAATTTTTAATGTGACCCATGCATAGCTTTGCTTAAAGGAGAGAAAAAAAAAATCGCGTGCCAAGTTTGGCACGAGTGCCAAAATTTGTCGACGCGTGTCCTAGACATTGACGTGTTGATTCCAAAACTTTCAGTCTGGCTTCGATAGTTTTTGAATTATGGAGAAGCACACATTTTCCGTGTGGAGACGACTGATATATATATATATATATATATATATATATATATATATATATATATATATATATATATATATATATATATATATATATATATATACATATATCAAAGTAGCGCGAGAGAATGATATGATGAAAATGAATCCATTATACAACATTGAAAGAGAAAACGGAATAATTTTTCCTTGCAGTAATATTTTTATTACCTTTGCCTAGTGTGCCTGGTTCAAATCGCTTTCCTGCACGGATTTTTTTCGAAAAAAGGTAATAAAAATATTACTGCAAGGAAAAATTATTCCGTTTTCTCTTTCAATGTTGTATAATGGATTCATTTTCATCATATCATTCTCTCGCGCTACTTTGATATATATATATATATATATATATATATATATATATATATATATATATATATATATATGGAAACAAAGGGAAGAAAGGGAAGGAAAACTTATCGAGTAGTTAATTGATTATTTTTATACAATAAAATATAAGTAGAATTATTGATTTTAAAGTTTTTGGAAATATATTTTTTAAAAGTTTTATGGAAATAATATACTCCAGTATAGGATATAAATATTGATGTAACAACTTGAAGTTTGAAAACAAATAGATAGAATTTCCTGATATTTTGGGTTGTTTCTTTTTTCAAAATTTCAATTGTGTTGAGGAACCTGAAAATATTAATTTAGAATTCTGAAATTTCAACACAATTGTTTTTGATGTTGGGTCCATCAAAATATCAGGGTGGGAAAATGAATTTCAAAGATTTTGGCAAAACCGCCCTTTTTCGATCCACCCTAATGTACATATATAGATGTTTATAAAGCTTGTGTATATAGATAATATTTATTTTATTTTTATGGATGATTATGTCACATCTTCGAGAGGCCATGATGGAGTTTAGTTGGTAGTGATTCCATATGTTCCTTTCCATGTGGGGTACTTTCCCATCGAAAGATGGTCTTGGTTTTAATAATTTCGAAACATTATTTTAGAATTCATGACATGAATACTATAGAGCAACTCCCAAAAGGCCACATAAAAGACCATTTATATTAACCCCATAGAACACGGTAAGAAGTCCGCCACATAACGCGACGAGCATGAATCTCATAGAACACCACTGTCACTAAACGAATTACTATTTATAAAGCAGCTGATGTCAACCAAATATAAGTAACTAACTGTTCAAGTGGTGGTAATTATCGCCGACCCCCACTTTAGTGGATAAACGGTTCATCCTAAGGTTGATGGTGACTATTTGTGCATACCAGTGCTGGGAAATCGAATCGAATTCGAATCGATAAACCTTTAAAATATATATATTTTCAAACTCGAATCGAAAAAAAAATCGAACTGAAATACTTTTGAAAACTCGAATCGAAATTTAAACTCGAACCGAAAAGAATTAAAAAACTCGATTTCGAACTTGAATCGATTATAAGTTTGAAGCGAAGACGTCGAGTATCATTAATAAAATAATTTAGGAATTCCAAGAAATAACTGGTTTAACTTGTGAATAGTAGGTAAATGTATATTTTAATCTTTCGTCATAATCCTAGTCCTAATCTTATTTTGCTAATCACAGAATGAGCTAAAGTTAAGCCTTTCTTCTGTTCCGAGTTTATAAATCCCTACGAGATTTCTTAATGATTCAACCTGATCTTACCTTCGCATCTAAATGATAGGATCGAGCTCTTGTTTCGCTAATCAAAGAAAAGTACACAGTGAATTTGGGCATGTGTTACTTATGGATAGCTATAGTAAACAAGAAATAACACAGTAAATAACGAATTTACCTTAACTCGAGGAAAATGTGTAATAAAATGGGGAAAAAGTTTTATAAGTTACTTTGTTATGAATTATATTTTAGAGAAAAAAGTATATAGAACTCTGAAATAATACATTTAAGCATTTGAAATGGAGGCTGAACTCGAACTCGAATCGAATTCGAATCCAAATCCATATTACAAAATCGAAAAGCCGAAGAATTTGAATCGAAAAATAAATAGAGAGAACTCGAATCAAAATCCGAATTGATATTTTTAAAAATGCTAAACTAAAATCGAAACTCGAATCGATATTCATTTTAGTTCCCAGCTCTGGTGCATACACTAATTTCTTCCTGTTTTCTTCTTATTTGTCATGGTAGATCCCAGTTTTTTTCTTTAAGTACTCATTGATGCCTAGGTTAATGTTTACTAAATTTGAATTCTTTTTCTTCAATGACCTCAAGATCTTTATCTTCCGCTACTTTATCAAGCCCTGACCCCATTCAGGTGCAATGCAATCGAATTCTTGGTTTCGTACATCGAATTATGTAAAAAAAAAATGTTTTTTTTCTACATTGACTTTGATTTGCTCTTTAACCGACCATTGACCATGTTTGTCTATACAAGTTTAAAGTTTTCTTCATTCCTCATATATTCGTATAGGTACTATATACACTTAGTTGTATATTTTCTGCAAACTTAGATAGTTTATTAAAAAAAACAGACAATATAATTTAGATTTATGTATATAACAAACAAAAACGCTCCCGAAAATTAACCTCAGGGGTTCTCCTCCAATTACGTTATTTATTGCAATCTTTGTTTTTCCCCCGTTGAACATAAATTGTGTTAATGAGTACTTATCCACAAATATTAGTCACTATTCGATCGAAATATGTTCCAATTTCTCAAGTTAGCTCAAATTTTATTAGAATGATATTTTAATTAACTTCAAATACTTCAGAATTCTGACTCAGGATAGCAAGAAGGTAAACATGGCCTATAGCATACACTTGCTTTTGAACTTGATTAAGTCTAGATAAAAAAAAAGGCGAATAGTAAATTCTTGCATTGTTTTTTTTTGACTGAATTGATCACTGTAAACAATACGTAGTGTACCCGTTGCACGGTGGAAAGATGAAGCATGCTGCTCCGAAACTGGCCCTGTACTATACCAATAAAAAGTCATTCCCTTAAAAAAAAAGTCTTATTTGCATTTAACGTTTCTACACTTTGATAAGAATCTCTGTTCTCCCATAATCCTCTATTTTACGATTACCTGGCCCGATTTCATGAGCGAAATTGAGTTAAGAATTTGTCCTCAAGTTTCGAGGACGTCTTTTGTTTATTTAGAGATGAAAAAATGTCGTTGAAGCGGAATTGCGATACAATAAAGTCGTCCCAGAATGTTTATTTTGGAAAGATAATTTGATTAAATTTTTTGGATATCTGAAGTTGACGATAACACAAAACTCAGTGGGAAGTAACTATACATAAGAACAGAATAAAACTCCCATGGACAAGCGATATGGCTGGAATAGGCCGAAGGAATTAGAAAAAAATAAGACAAAAATTAATAAAATAAGGAAGAAAAGAAAAAGTAAGACCAATAATAATAACAGAAAAGTTAAAATAGAAAAGATTTTTGCTTGTAGATTTTAACAATAATTCGCAAAGTCTAATCCTTAAATCGGTGGATATCTACCATTTAAATTAGGGGCCGAACGACCTGTCACTACATCACCTGACAAAACTGGCAAAGGACACCTGAAATGCGACCCCATCCGTCAATTAACCACCCTCGATGTAACTTAACTCCAAACTGGTATCTCATTTGCCCAAAACATAAAAACAAAAATATAAAGCGAAAAACGTAAAACAAAACATGTAAATAAAGATTAAATCTAAATAAATAAAATATATAAAAATTTAAATTGTCAAAAACATTCGAGCCAAATATGTAGGTAAGAAAGAGAACATATACTATACGAGTCCAAGATTGTTTTGCTTAATTGTCATCTTTTACAGACCTGTTTCTCGGTAGTTTTGTGTCCCTGGTCGCGTCCCATATTCAAAACCTAAATACAAAAGACATGTGTGGAAGACTTCCGCCATTGACACACACGCACATACAAACCCTTAAATGTGTTAACTTTATTTGCCAATGACGATACTTCAACACATAACTAGTTACAGACGCGGTGTACATGCAAATGTGTATTTACTTGAATCTTAAATATTATTGAGTTACGTTCTTACGTATATTTTGACATGGGGGGGGGATCTAGTCCACGATGATAGGGACCTCTTCCATTGGAATCTGGAGCATGAGGGAGTTTTTACTATAAACCTACGACTTAAATACTCGTCCCTCCAGTGAGTATAGAAGTCTTTACTATAAACCTACGACTTAAATACTAGTACACCAGAGAATAGGGAGTCTTTAATAGAAACCTACGAATTAAATACTCGTTCCTCCAGGGAGTAAAGGAGTCTTTAATATAAACCTACGACTTAAATATTCGGCCCTCCAGAGAGTAAGGGAGTATTTACTATACACCTAAGACTTAAATACTCCTTCATAACCTAACTCTTTAATACTCTTTTCTTGGAAGGAATGGTAAAGTCTTTTATCGACCTAAAAATTTTTATTACCGTTCTTTGAGACTATTTGAGGTATTTATTCTAACTAAGAGTTTAATACCCTTTCTTCAGGACTAAAAATGGCTCTTTTATACCCACTTTTGGGGAGATTTAGCGGTCTTTAATATAAACTAAGACTTTAAAACTTGTTGCTGGCAAGTGTTCACCAAGTCTTTAATATATGTCAACTCAGTAAGACTCAGATACCCCTTCCTGAGTGGTCACTGCACTCAACCATGTCGACCTCGTTTAAAAACGACCACGATCCGCGCGGTCTACAAACCACATTTCCCGTCCTTTGCTTTTCCGCAATAAGCGGCCTTGGATGCGTCCCAGAATGACTTAGCGATCCTCTTCCACACCCTGGCCTGCTACACGGAGTGCGTGGTCTGGAATGAAAACGAAAGTGCGTGCGTGCGTTCCGGTTGACTTCAATGACCCCCCCTTTTAAAAACTACCCCCTCACCCCAGAAGAAGCTGTGATCCAGGGCCTCGGCCGCTACTCTTCCTCGGTATCATTCTGGGCTTGCGAGACGCGAGGAATCTCGCCAAGCGCAGTTACGAGACAGCCATTCGTGAGACGGCGTGACTGACTCCCCCGCCCGTTTTAGTACTCATCTGGCTAACAACGATCTCGGTGCTTCGGCGGAGACCGGTCTCAAGTGGATAAAAATTGCGATCCGGTACGAATCATGGTTTAAATTATGCATTTTCTCAAAACAGGGATTTTCGAAGAACTCACGCAAGACTTTGTTGCCCCATCTGCGAGATGGTGATGTTCGAACAAATTGTTTACCAGTGTTTTTGTAGGAGATTTGTATTGATTCGGGTCGAGAACTGTTTGTTCAGCTAGACGGATTAGACATCTTCATCTGTGGTCGTGACTTCACCGGGAGTTCGTGAGAACAATTTGAAGGTAAGGAGAGAGAATTTGCCCATATAAAATTCGTATTAAAACAACGCGTTATAAATATCCTATGCAAGGTGGGGGTCTTTATTTTGGGAGATTATGGAGTATTATTTTAGGTATGGAATTTTTTTTGAGATTACAAAAAATAACGTCTTAATACAGGAATACAGCTTATTATTACTCTTCGTACGATTGTATTTTAGTGCAAGTAAGGAATAAATCGAGTGACATCAATAAAAAAAAACAAAAAAAAACAACCAGAGTACAAGAAAATCTTTACTTAGAGTTAGGTAAAAGTGGTAAAGTTAGAGTGAGCGAAAAAGGGTAGAAGGTAAATAAACTCGGATTACCAAGTATTGAAATTTAAAATTACCGCGCAATCTAAATACACAAGAATCAATTTTGTGATTCTGAATGCCCGCGTAGATTCGCGTCAATGGAGTTTGTGTGTTCTCGCTTCGAAATAAATAACTTGTTACAAATGTTTCCTTTTCTCGTTCAACCATAACTAACTTTTTGTTCAAATAGACTTTAAACTATGTATTTCATATAAGTGTACACTTTCACTTTAAATTGGGAAAACTAACTTACAAAGACGCGTTTTGACACGTCGAACTTAATCCAATTCGATTATATTTATTACCATAAATACTTGATCCCATTAGATTTGATCTATTATCATAAAATACTAGTAAAAATGTCTAAAACGTGTTCACTTCTCATTTAACTACTTTGTCCTTATTTTTCCAAATTCAGACTACAAAAAGTGAGATTGCTTTTTTAAGGTTTGAGATGGGTTAGGTTAGGTCAGTTTGTGATATTTTTTTAAATTAGTGGAACTTAGTTGGTTTGTGTATCCACTATTGACCATTTATTTATGAATTCATTTATTTATTTATATAAATTACCAGTAGTAAGAAAGATTCCGTAGAATTAACCAGATCGGCGGTAAAACACCTACCATTTTTATTTATTTAGAGCAAAAACTAACGGGGGCAGAGGCTACATAATGCTTTTAAACAGAAGTACGTCAAGCAAAGTGCTGAAATGAGGTGAAATGAAAATACGGGCAAGGTTACTATACCGAGTATCCACAAGATGAGACGGAGAGCACGCAAATCTCCTCGAGATTCTGTCTTACGCAACGAGATAAAGAGAAAGAGGAAGATAAATGTGAGGGAAAATCGGAAGATACATGAGAAAGAGAAAGATAAATAAAGGAAGATGATATGGGACCGGCTGATCGCTTTTGAAAATAGTCTGTGTGTCTACCCTTGGCCAAAAGTACAAAGCACCCTATGGAATCATTCATATAATATAATTACAAAGTTGTGGTAAATGAAGTCAATATATATATATATATATATATATATATTAATTATTTTAATACTTAGTTGCCTCCCCTCCGCCCCCCCCTCATTTTTCTTTAATTGCAGCCATAATTCTCCGTGAAATGGATTTCATCAATTTTTCACAAAATTGTGGTTATTTTGTTACCCATCAGCTTGTAATTTTTCATACAGTTGTGTTTTATTTGTACTAGCGGTACTTCCTTTTGCTTTTCCAAACACTCCCGACAAGTTTTCTATTGGTGTTCACGCCCTAGTGATGATCCTCATTTCTCCAAATCAATTCTTCATGTGTTTAGATGTATGGCATCGGGCAATATCCTGCTAAAATATAACTTCATTTCTAAGTGTTGTGGGATGCAATTTCTGGATTAATGGCTCTTGTGAAATACATGGTAGTATAATTTATTGTGGAATTAATTTCTCCATGGCCCTAATTAAAAGCACCCCCATGGTTTGCAGTTGGTACCACGCAAGCAGGTTGAAATGCCTCTATAACTCTTCGTCTCACAAAAGTGCTGAAAATTTAAAAGAATTTTACCCCGAAAATATTTTTTTTTTAAATAATTTTCTCCCAATATATTGAAATGGCATTACATAAATTCCACACATGTCATTCTTACCTACCTGATAATTACTTTCATCCGACCACATAACTTTAGACTTTGCCTAATTTTTGTGATCTTTTGACCCACTGAAGACGTGTTTTTCCGTTGACCTCAGATATCCATGGCTTCTTTCTCGCCTTGATTCATTTTAACCCTTGATCTTTAAGTCTCCTTCTTACTGTTTTGGGTGATATTTTTTTTAACTTGAAGCTTAATTGAACTCCCTGTAAGTTCAGATGTTTTTCTGCCATTCTGTAGTGAAGGTCGAATGATAGATATGTCTTCTCTCTTGATAGCGTTGTATAATGTTTTGGATAACATATCATAATAATTTTATTTTTTAGCAATTTCTACGTTTGATAATCCCCGGCTATGGAGAAATTGGCTTTGTGCTCTGTGTGCTTCTGTAAGTTCTTTAGCTTTAGTCATATTTTCCCTATTTAAAACGATATTCAATACACAATAGCTATAAATTTGAGGTGGAAACATTAATAATATGATAAATTCTAAAACGTTTTATTGAATATGTTAAATATGTATAAATCTATCAAGAGTGCTTTATACTTTGGACCAAGGGTGTACGTAGGAATGAACACTGGAATTCAGAAGTACAAAAGATGCGAGGGGAAAGATGCAAACAACCTCAAAATCATTGCTAAAATGGTAACCGAACTCAACGTAGAAACTTGCCATTTGTTCGTATGAGTCTCTGTGCTCTTTTAAACGAACTAGTTAAATCGATGCCACGGAGAAATATAAATTAGACCATTTCTTCGTTGTAATTTGTTTTATTTTTCATTTATTTTTTTATCTTTCGTTGATTCTCCCTCTTCTTCATTCTAATCTTACTTAACAACATCCAAGGGTATCGAACTGGAATGAGGAATGGGCCAGGGGGAGGAGAGTGGCGTGTTTTCTCTCTAAAAAAATATCCCCAATGGTCACATCTTTTGCCACTTAAATTATAACCATTAAAGACATTTTCACTAACCAAAAATTTACCCCAAAATGGGGACCTTTTTGGCAACTACCATGATGAAAATGACTGTCGCTCTCCGGATTTAATCTTATCAATAAATATATTATATTAAAATTAATAAAGAAGTTTGAGGTTTGTTAAACCTAGAAATGAGACCGGAATTAAAAGAAATAAAGAGTAAAGAAGGAAATAGATAACAAGGAAAAGAGAATAGAAAATAAATAGATAACAAGGAAAAGGAATGGAAATAAAGAGAGACGAGGGAGAGAAAAATAGAAAAGAAGTGAATAAAATAAAATGATAACAAGGAAAAGGGAATAGAAAAGAAATAGATAACAAGGAAATGGAATGGAAAATAAATAGGGAAAAAGGAGAGAAGAATAGAAAAGAAGTGAATAAAATAACATGATAACAAGGAAAAGGGAATAGGAACGAAATAGATAACAAGGAGAAAGGAATAGTAAAGAAATATAAAACATAGAAATGGAATAGAAAATAAATAGATAACAAAGAAATCGAATAGAAAATAAATAGATAACAAGGAAAAATGAATTAAACAAAAGAGAAACAAGGAGAAAGGAATAGACATGAAATAAGGCAATGGAAAATCGAATAAAAAAGAAATTGATAAGAAGGAAAAGGGAACAGAAATGAAATAGATAACAAGGAGAAAGAAAAGGAAATAAATGGATAAGAAAAAAAGGGAATCGAAATGAAATAGATAACAAGGAAAGGAGATTAAAAGAAATAGATCATTTGGAAAAGGGAATAGAAAAGAAGTTGATAACAAGGAAAACCGAATAGAAAAGAAAATGATAACAAGGAAAAGGGAATAGCAACGAAATACATAAGAAGAAGAAACATGTAGGAAATAAATTAATAACAAGTAAAAGGCAATCGAAAAGAAATATATAAGGAAAGGAGAATAGAAAGAAAATACATAACAAGAAAAGGGAATAGAAAGGAAACAAATAACAAGAAAAAAGGGGAGAGATACTAAATTTATAACAAGGAGAAAGAAATGGATAACAAGTATAAGGTAATAGAAAATGTAAAGATAACAAGGAGAAAGGAAAAGTTAAGAAATTGAAAACAAGGAAATGGAATAGAAAAGAAATAAATAACAAAAAAAATCGAAAATAAAATTAAATGGATAACAAGGAATGCAAACGAAATATAAACAAGGAGAATGAAATAGATATGAAATGATGCAAAGGAAAATCGAATAAAAAGAAATTGATAAGAAGGAAAAGGGAATAGAAACGAAATAGATTACAAGGAGAAAGAAAAGGAAATAAATTGATAGGAAGAAAAGGGGAATAGAAATTAAATAGATAATAAGGAAAGGTGATATAAAAGAAATAGATAATATGGAAAAGGGAATAGAAAAGAAAATGATAACAAGGAAAGCCGAATAGAAAAGAAAATAACAAGGAAAAGGGAATAGCAACGAAATACATAAGAAGAAGAACGATATAGGAAATAAATAAATAACAACTAAAAGGGAAAAGAAAATAAATAGATGGCAAGGAGAAAGAAATAGAATACAATGAAAAGGGAATATAAAAGAAATAGACAATAATGCAAAGCCCATGGAATGGAAATGATAACAAGAAAAAGGAAATAAAACGAAATAGATAACAAAGAAATGGAATAAGAAGAAAAATATACAAGGAAATGGGAAGAGAAACTAAATAAATAACGAGGAGGAAATGGATAATAAATAGAATGGAATAGAAATGAAATAGAAAGAAACATACAACGAGGAAAAGGGAATAGAAAAGCAATTGATAACAAGCGCCGTCGTGTTCGTTGCTGTAGTTCCGGATTAATTGTTCGTACTTTCGTGGTTTCGTAAGTGATTTGTACGAACTTGCTCTTGAAGATATTCAACCTGTGGCTGCTGTTACTTAGAATTAAAAAAGCGATAACTAACGAAGGCACCTCCGCCAGAAAGTCTGTAAAGTAGGTAGTAAATAAAGAGGAAGTGGAAAGGGAGGAAGATAACTACACCCCTGTCTTCACTTCTTCTCTCTTCCTCGTCCTTAGGTTGGGCAAGTTTTTACTTTCGTGCCCTCCCGTCCCCGACGTATGCAAATGGATCTGCCTCAATTGTGGAAGGGGTCTTTCGTTGCGTGGTCTTTCGTATCCTACTTGCCCCAACGTATGAAAATGGATCTGCCTCAATTGTGGAGGTTGAGAGGGCCCTGGAGAGTTGCGCGCCCTATCAATGCCGAGGGTCACCAGTTGTCTCTTCTTTTTAATTACTCTAGTTAGATACATTCCAAATATTTGTACTACCCTAACTTCACCACTTTATTTGCAATTTTTCTGCGATGACTAGTAATGGTCAGCCATCTCTGCGATGACTAGTAATGGTCAGCCTTCCCTCTGATGACTAGTAAAGATAAACCATCTTTCTGATAACTAGTAAAGATAGACCATCTTTCTGATAACTAGTAAAGATAAGAAGTAAATTAGGGATAGAAACAAATTTCTCACAAAGGGGGCGGGACTTATATATATATATATATATATATATATATATATATATATATATATATATATATATATATATATATATATATATGTGTGTGTGTAGGTACTTTGGGGGAGTTTAGACTGAGGTTGGTTGAAGACCATTAGTGAATGGGAAATAGTTATGAGTCCAGTGGGGATGGTTTATTATTATCTTTGCGGGGCCTTTTTAAAGCAAATATGTCAGCGTGCAAGTTGGCCAAAGATTAACAGGTAGCTGGTACGCGTTGGGATTGCAAAAGAAAGACAATGACAAAAATATATCTCTACTAACAACAAAATCAGATTTAAAATATACACAGATATTGGGTTTAAAGGGAATGGTCGCACAGGCGGAGTTAAATGTCGACGGGAGATATAGGTGGGTTAATTAGGCGATTAAAGTGGTCGAGTTCAGATCGGTGATTAAAAAGGGGAATTTTAAACCGGGGCGCACACACAAAGAATGGATCGATTGGGTAAGTCAGATTATAGATCAATCTGCAGGCGGCAACGGTCACAATTGCTTACGTGCTCTTTGCAGGGCCGCCAGTCGGGATGCGATGACTGTGATGGGGAAAGTCGAGTAACCTCACACTTCAGAGAAGGGAGGACACGTAAGGGCTTTCAGAGATGGAAATCCTCCTCAGATACTCGCTGATTGACTATGGCAGAGTTCACAGATGTTGATTTAGCCTTCGTCCTCCGATTGAAATCGTCGTTGTCTCCGATTGCGGGGGGAGGGTCCTTCAACTCATTCGTGGTTATAGGTGGGAAGTCTATTAGTGCTGCTTACTAAACCGAGTCGAAGGATTATATAGACACTCGACGAGGTGGCTTTAGATGGCTTGGTTGCCCCTCCAGACACACATGCGATTTGAGGAAAAAATCGGTGACTCATTCGGGGGTAGATGGATTGAGATAACGTTGGCGTAGAATGTTCGACCAACTTCGATCTATGACAGAGGCAGAACTACTGGGTGAGAGGCCGCGGTGGGAGACGATGAAATATGTCCCTAAGTAAATACAGCTAGGGTGTGATAAATGGCGTGGTCCAGTCGTGCTTTCAAAGCTCCATGCGGTGATCTTGGGACCACGTGGGCATAGAAGGGCACGTAGTCGCCCTTCGAACTTATTCCGCTACAAGGACCTATGAAATAATTTGCTCTTAACAGCTTTCAATGTACCTATCCTGCCCCAAAATGAGTTAACAAAAGATATTTCTTTCTTTATTCCTCTTTTCTGTTGTACTCCCCTATCCTTCGACTTCGTAAATTCTCCTTTTATTTAAATCCGTATCTTTTCTTAATAATAAAAAAAGGGGATTTCGACTTTTTAAACTATTGCCTCTCAAAATTTCCCCTTTTTGATGCACTTGTACTCATCTTTATGTACCCCAAACGACTGTACAATGTACAAAAAGATGTACACTGATCTTGTACATATGAGCATCATCCTTTCAAACAGGATCCATGTACTCGGATAAGTATCCTGGTTCCATAAAATAATCAGTAATCAGGATGGCCTCGTTAGCTATATGACCTCTCCAAATTTTTAAAAATCCAGTTCTCATAAAATTACGAGGATTTATTAATCAGGTTTAAAAAATCAAATTAAAACAAACCTTAAGAAAAGTAACAGAAGAAAATATGTGGGCGTGATGGCAAGAATGAAGAGTGGACAAACAGGAGATAAATGATGGATAGAAAATAGAATAAAGATGAACAAAAGGGAAGCTACGTTGGATCAAAATCATGAACAAATGTAATCGACGACAATTCTTTGTTCCAAAGAATTCAAATACTTAATTATTAGAAGGCATTGATAGTTCGCCAACCTCCGCCATGGTCAGAAAATGACTTAATTCGCAAAATTAAAGAAACTGAATTAGTCATCCGTCTCTAGATCTGGATCCGTTACATAATTTAATCAACCCTTGCTTGGCCTAAAGGCCACATCTTTACAAAATGTCCTCCACATGTCAGTAGCACTTTGAGAAATCTTGCACACAAACACACAGACAACGGTGATCACATAGCCCCTGCCAAACTCTTTTGATGAACGTAAGTATGGAACTTTAAAGTCCTTGTGGGGCATAAATTTAATGAACGTAAATCTGTAAATCTCGTATTCATTTAGACATTAATTCAATTTAGTCATAGAAATTTAAATCATAAGGGTAAATAAATTTCAGTATTCATATAGGCGAATGAATTTCAGTACTCACGTCGATTTGTTAATTTAAATTAAATTAAATTTTTGTACTCGTAAAATCCAATTTAAGTACTAAATAGACATAAATATTATGTGGGCATAAATTTGCATTAATATGGGCATATAGATTTCAGTAATCATACACCCATGGAAATATAAATTTAAATGGATATGTAAATTCTAAGAGTTTTGGCAAATAAATTTAATAGAAGGAAGGCTATCAATACTTCCCCATGTGCTCCCTCAGGCCGCGTTACGCAAGGGGGAAGAGGAAGAGGAGGGAGAACAAACCAACTCCCAGATGCCCTCGCATCGCTGTACAAGTCAAACAATACTCCCCCCCCCCCCCAAGAGCAGGTAGACGGGTTAAAATCATGAAGTCCTCTAGAGTACTTGCACGCCTTTCAAGGTCAGCCAAGGTATTGGAGTGTCGGTGAGAACGAGAGAGATAAAAAGTGGCTCCATAAATGATGGCAATGACGGATTTAAAGATGGTCTGGTCCACTTTGATAGCGGGAAGTTGGACCTTGACGGGCAATCGCCAGAAGGAATTCGTCCGTTGCTCAAGAAAAAAAGGAAGAAAATAAAGACTAATAATGATGAGAATCAAATTTTATTATTTAGAGTGTAAATTATGGATAAACTCTTGTCCATTTTTTTGTATTTATTTATTTATTTTCAAGTGAAACTGAAAATGCATTTTTGCTATCACACATCTCGTCATTTCAACTTCAACCGAATACTAATTTCTCCTTGGTTGATGCCTGCCATTGTAGTGCAATCATCAAGCAAGCTCGATGATTGATGTCTATCTTAATTTTAAAGTAATTATGAATCACAATCGTCGATTGATAGCAATTTTATCTAATTGTAATCTATCAGAGCCAGATTGCAAGACCAAGCTGACCTCTAATTGTCATGAAAAAAAAGCCTTTAAAAACAAGGATTCAAAGAGGATCTCTTTTCATTATTGAAGAAGGAAAAGAATTTTTGAATCTAATTGGGACTCTGGAATATAGAAACGAACAAAGGATAAAAAAATGAGGCTTAAATGGAAAGAATAAGAGCGATAATAAAAATGAATAAAAAATCCATACCAAATCTTATTTAAAAATGACAAAAAAAAAGCAAATCCTATCACCTTGTTCCTGCCCCCCCTATTCTACTTGCCCTCTTCCCCTCCCTCACTTATCTCCCGTCTCTTAGCCATCCCATTGCGCGCCAAGGCCAGAAATGACAAGTTCCAAACATGACCTTGTTCCTGTCGATCCTAGTCACTTTTATGGCACCATAATGGCACCTCAATATCCAATGAGAGTAAGGCGTGCATTGAAGTTGCCCATTCTGTATGGCACGAACATTCTGTTCTTGCCGATTTAATCTTACCCCGTTCTGCCTGTGTGACTATTCAGGGTTAAATGGACTTAGAATTATTCCCTTTCTATTTATTATAGTTTCTTCCCTTGTGATCGTTCCTTTTCTTCTGTCCGTGTTCGGCCAATTTTGAAATAGAGCAGAATGCCTTCTTTGATCATCAATAATGACCTTTTCCATTCTCTACCCAGTGAGTCAATTGAGCAAAGAGTTCGCCCTTGTTGCACTCATAATTGGACTAAAGTCTCCGGGGGGAAAGAATCTTGCTTTAATTTCTTCCTTAAAGCTAAAGATAACCTCAAGCGATTTCAGATTTATTTAGGCGATTTATCTCAATCAGAACACTTTCGAAAAGATGTTAAAAAGATTATAAAGGTAAAGTGATGTCGAAAGTTTTTGGCAGCGTCAAATTGTGAGGTTACCAAACTTTATTACTTCAGAAACTAAACCACTCCTAAGTTACTGAAGCATCTTCAGGGGCAATCGAAATTATATCTGTTTTATCGAGTTAGTGACCTCTCGCCAAAAAGACTTCTGGAATTTCTGGTTTAGTGAGTGTCGGGGATTTGGAGGATTCCGCTTCTAGACCCGTCCTTTTGAGGGCCATCTAAAGGTTCAAGATTAGCTTAAAAACTAAGAAGATTCCAGGCCTTGTCAGAGCAACTTTGTATCCGATGGCACCTAGCTTCCTGTCGTGCCGGAAAACGCATAGATCACTGCCATAATGCTCAGGAGTCGCTCTTCCGGAGTTGCTCCTAGGAGACATTTAGTCCTATCCTTATTTAAGCAGGGATTCTGAGAACGAAATTTACCACTGGCAAAATATTTGGCCGTGACGACAGTATATAGCTCAAGTAGTCAAGAGAGACTACTACTTGGAGACGCAAGGATTGAGCAGAAAATAAGTATGTGGGCACGGGGAGAAGCAAATACAGAAAAAAACATGAGCTTGCGAACAAAACGGGCGCTCAAAGGAAAAGGGAGGAAGTTATGGGCTTGGGTATCTTAAGTTCACTAACCCTATCCTGGTTGTACAAAGATCAGGAGAGATAAGACTGGTATTTCTTCTCTCAAACCCATCCTGAGAATTGTAAAATATTATTGTTCACAGAATATTATTAATAATTATCAATGATAGAAATAATACCGGAAGAATTGGAAAAGGAATAAGACCACGACAACCACTATCAAAGCTTCAAGGTACACCGTACTTGTTCGCATCCCAAAGGACACGGACTCAGATACTGTGAGCTCTCAACCAACACGGAAAACTAAAGGAAAGAACCATATTTCTCTTCCTTCCAAAACTAGCAGCAAGAACATATTTCAGGAACCCGAACGATAGCTTAATAAAGAAGAAAGTCCTTGGAATCACACTTTGTTTTTATTCGCGTTATGCCAGAGAATCAGGTATTCATATTCACACATTAAGTTCTTAGACTCTTTTTTTTTATCTTATGAGTGCAAGTTTGCATTTGGGAGTGGAAGCTTTAATTGAGGGAGTTCATATTCGTGTTCTCGGGAATTCTAGTTCGTAATTTGGAGTAAAGTTTGTGTTTTGGGGAGTTCCAAGTTCGAAATTTAGGAACTTAAGTCCTTATTTTGAGAGTGCCAGCTTTAATTAAAGGAGTTTACATTCGTATTTTCAGGAGTTCAAATTCGTACTTTGGGGTCTGCAAGTTTGAATTTTGGAGCGTTTCAAGTTCAAAATTGGGAGACTTCAAATTCGTACTTTTGGGAGTTTGAAACTTAATTGAAGAAGTTCAAATTCGTGTTCTCGGGAGTTCAGGTCCGTACTTTGGAGTCTGCAAGTTTTTATTTAAGGGCATTTCAAGTTCGAAATTGGGGACTTCAAATTCCTACTTTTGGGAGTGCAAACTTTAATTGAAGGAGTTCAAATTCGTTTTATATGGGAGTTCAAGTTCGTACTTTGAAGTCTGCAAGTTTGGTTTTGCTGCATTTAACTTCTAATTTGGGGAAATCAAGGTTGCAGTTTAAGTTCAATTTGGTCGGAGTTCAAATTCATTTTGGGAATTTAAGATTGTACTTTTGAGTTTGCAAGTCTGTTTTATAGCTTCTCAAGTTTATATTTGGGGAGCTCAAGTTCTTACTTTAGGGGTACACCCTCTATTTTGGAAAGTTCAAATTCGTATAGTGAGGTCATGTTCGTACTTTGGTATGTGCAAGTTTGTTTTGTTGCATTTCAAGTTGTTGTTTTGAGACTTCAGTTCGTACTTTGGGAGTTCATGTTCATATTTTTAGAAGTACAATTTTGTTACCTCAGCATTTCAAGTTTGTACTTTTAGAAGCGTAAGTTCTGAGTTCTGATTGTTTAAGTTCATTTATGCGTGTGTGGGGGAGGGGGAAACTGATGATGTTCATACTTTGATATTTTAAGTTCGTACTTTTAAAGAAAGTGGAAATGCACATGTTAGTTTTGATCTTTGATGGTGTTTTCACAGTGTGGTTGATGCATATTAATGCCCAATGCGTCTTCTACTGAAATGAAAAATGGTCGGTCGGTCGGGTCCCTTTTGCTTTATTTTTAATAAGATCATAACTATTTGGCTTATTCTATCGAAATTTAAAACCCTTATGTTGTTTTAAATTCTCTTTTGAATGTTGTAATTGCCAAAGTTCTCCCAGGGTTAGCCCGGGAGTTATTTCTCTTTGGCAATAACATCATAACTATTCGGCCTATTCTAACGAGATTTAAAAACCTTATCTTGTTTTAAATTCTCTTTTGAATGCTGCAATTGCCAAAGTCCTCCCAAGGTTAGCCCAGGAATTATTTCTCTTTGGCAATAACATCATAACTATTCTGCCGATTCTAACGAGATTTGAAACCCTTATGTTGTTTTCCATTCTCTTTCGAATAATATAATTGTCAAAGTCTTCCCAAGGTGAGCCCGGGAATTATTTTGTTTTGGTAGTAACATCATAACTATTCGGCGGATACTCTGCTAGACTAGACTAGGCTATAATCTGCTGGGCAAGCCTAGAATAGTCTATACTATGCTAGGCTATTATAGGTTAGGCTATACTATGCTAAGCTATGCTAAGATATAATGTACAAGGGTAAGATATACTATCTTAATTTAGGCTATAAAATGCTATGCTAGGATAGCATATAGTATGTTGGGCTAGACAATACTAAGCTATGCTTGACTAGGGTATAAGGATACTATAAGCTATACTTGACTAGGATAGTTAATTTTAGGCTAGGTTATATTATGTTCGGCTATACTAAGCTAAACTAGGCTATAAATGGCTATACTATACTATGCTAGGGTAGGGTAAAGTATAATAGGCTAGGGAGTGTTATGCTCTGCTATGCTAGGCTAGGCTAGGTAATACTATGTTAGGCTACGATAGGCTAGCTAAGCTATGTAAGGTTATTCTAGTCTAGGGTATGGTATGCTATACTATTCTAGGATATACTAGGCTAGGCTATAATATGATACGTTTGGCTATATTATGTTAGGCGTGGTCATGAATCAGAATAAGTGAGGGCACGCGACTCTTTGGTCAGCAGACCTTGTTTTTATTTCCCAGCAATTTGCTCAATTTCACCATCAATGCAATTCTTAATGAAGGTATAACGATTTCTCTTTCACACCAATTCTAAGTTTAAGATCGCGCCCCGAGTCAAAGAAACTTTTAAAATCCCCCGAAAACCATGAAAATTTGTTCCCGGGTGTTTTCTTTTTAACATTGTCATTTCGGTGTTGTGATTGCATGGCCGCCAGTAATTTTCATCATCATTATCATCATCATCATCATCATCATCATCATCATCATCATCGCCATTAATCGTTTTCCCACAAAGGTATGGTTGGCACGCATCAACACAGCTCATTGCGTATCGCGTCAGAAGGGTAAAAAACTCTCGGATTCGTGGTTTGGCAAAGGTCTCCAATTTTCCCGATAGAAAAGCCGAATCCTGAATTTCTTAAATTGCTAAGAAAAATGGTCATTTTGGAGAGTTTTTTTTCCTTGCTCCGGGTATCTAAAAATTGAGTAACTTTTTGTAGGTAACATTTTGGTATTTGGAAGATTAAGCCAAATATCTTGAAAGTCATTGTAAAATTGGATAAAAAGTCTTTCGCAGTGTTTAAAAAAAAATGGAAAGTAAAGGAAACAGGATAATTTGTGGTATCGACATGAAACGGTATTTTAGAGCTTCGTTGGTAATGAGGTGGTCATTAAACTACCCTAAAAGAGTACTCTATATTAATAAGGTTTATTGAAAATGTGTTCATTTTCAGTTTTCTCAAGTTTAAGGATTATGTGTGTGTGTGTGTGTGTGTGTGTGTGTGTGTGTGTGTGTGTTGGAGTCACTGAAATAAATCGAAAACGCGATTTAATAGACACGAAAAAGTATCATTGTTAATATCGATCTACTCGCAAGTAAGGTTTTGAAAGGAATTTTGGAGTAGGCAATAGACAGATGATTGTTTGGGAAAAATAAATGCCTTCTCCAGAGATGCTTGAGATAAGTTGAGTCCCAAATTCTCTCGTTAGTTAGAGGTTAGTTGTTGAAAGGAAGGAAATTATTTCTTTGAATCTTTGAAAATAAAGGAATCGAAGATTAACCAGCGGTTTAAACAAGTTTGAATGTTTAAGAACAAGGGTGCTAAAAGTTTAATAAATGAAACTTTCTTCAGACTGCAAGTTCCTGCGTTCGAAGAGAGGTTTGCTTCAGGTCACAAATTCTCCCGTTTGAAAGCTTGAAATTCCGGGAAAAGAGGGACTTTGATAATAAGATTAGATAAAGGTATTTGATTTGAAAAGAGTCTGCACGTTTGCATCTGAAATGAATTTGGAGGCAAGCAAATAGTTACCTGCAACGTTCGGAATATTTGACGATATTAGGGACATTACAACAAAATTATAAAAGTAAACATTCACCTGATTCCCTTTATGCGAACTTAAATTGACTTACTATTAACACACACAATAGTGAAAATACCTAATTGATTAGTAAGTCAATTAGGAAAGTGAGATGAGAAAGCTAAAAAGGTAGATTAAGGGTAGTTTGAAAACGACGCTGTCCTCGTCCTCTTCACAAGTAAGAGACTTTCGGTGCTCTTTGATTTGAAATACATAACATCTAAAATATCCCAACCCACCACACACCAGAGGAGAAGGGGTAGCCCCAAAAGTCACCCACGTCCAATTCCAACCGTAAGGGATGGGAAGGGGGCTTGTAAATACGTCCCTCCGTCGCCATAAGGACACAAGATCGACGGAAGAACTCTCCCAAACGAACAAGTGAGGTACACTATTCAAATCAAACTTGTAAAGATCAGGGAACTTTAAAAGCTGTGGACCTTACACCCTCCGTCCGTGGGTGAAAAAGAGAGAAATGGATGAGAAACAGTCCTTCGTAGCCGCCTTGTCCATGGAGTAAGGGTGAGTCACCATATATGAAGGCTCGCATCTCAGTCTGCACTTCATTCCTATTTAACAGTTGGATTGCGATTACATCTTAGTTTATTAATAAACTAAAAATCTCACTTTGTCGTCACTAATCAACCAAACTGAAAATTTATGTTAGACCCACGCCTCACAAGGAAGCTTATTCGCATCTTTGTGCATAGTTGTTTCAAGCTTTTATTCACCTACTCTCCTTAATGTTAATTCATTATTTGTTCTGTTTTCTCTCTCTCACATTTTAAATGAACATGTTCACATTCTAATCCCTTATGATTTTAAATAATCAGTGATTTAATCTGCCCTCTCAATATTTAAACAATGATTTTCGCTGGAATTATAATAAAATTTAGGGTTTCTTTAGAAGTCATGTTAATGCTGTCTGTCTACATTGCTATAACAGTACGAATTTTCTCCAATATTTTAGCAATCACAAACCCATATGATGCCTCAAGATAACTCTGAAGCGGCAAATATAATTAATCAAGATTACTTTCTAATTCTTATAATACCTTTGATACTAAATTAAATTAAAGTTAATAACCATTAACAAGTGTTTTTGACGGTATCATATATTTTCTTAGCGCAATTCGCTAACTTAGCATCCCGTTTTCTTTACTTCCCGGAAACTAAGTATTTCTTAAGAGCTAACCTACCTAAGTTTAAAAATGTTACCTAAAATACCATTAACTTTGTCATAAGGGATGAATTGGATATCACCTTGACTCTTCCTTACCACATCAGGTCTAAAATGAACTAAACGTGTGTCGAAGATATCAGCCTTCGACTCCATTTACACTGACTACACTACAATTTCAAGATGTATTTTATTTTTCCAGTTGCCTTATGTCTGACAGAATTCTCTACGTTCCAAAACATGTATCCTAAACATAATTATAAAAGTAAACTGAGATTCCTATATTATAAAAGAAGGAAGTAACGACATAATTGCAGCGTACAATGACCTTGGAATCTCCACTTACATTTTCTTGATAAATAAAACATTTTAACATGAAAAATTCTTCCAAAAAATGACAGTTGTTACTTTACGAACAGATGACCTCATTTCTAGGTCAAAAGTCGTCATGACGTATTTCGCACTTGTGAATTAGAAATAGTTGCATACATACATTCTGTGTATACGTTTAATAGTCCTTTAATACATAAACTTTGTGTACGTATGGTTATGCCAGAGTAAGATTGAAGTAACCTGGTTTTAGCTCCTACCAGTTAATCCATTAATTATGAGTTCATTCTCACACCTGAACTAGGCGTACAGATAGACGGTGTGGAATTGAGTGATTAAAAGGCTGTGTTTTACTTGTATGTGAGGAAGAGGTGTGGAAATTATAAAGTTCAGATTACACATCTTATAGCCCAGATGGTGCGGACCTAGTGTGCTCCGTTGTGTCTTTGTCACGAATTATGTGATTTAATGTTTTAAGGATATAATATTACAGTAAAGGTTAGGATGATTTCGTTATTTCGATGTTGAATAGATGTTAATGTGATAGAATGAGTCAATTCATATTTTTAATCTGCTCAAAAACTGTATTTTGATCTGTTATTATGGGTAGGAAAGTATTTATGTACTATATATTTATTAGTGTTGGTGCATATATATATATATATATATATATATATATATATATATATATATATATATATATATATATATATATATGACGCGTTAGGTGGGAAGAAGGGCCGAAGCCACATTTTCAAATTTTTCAGGAGAGACTTCCAAAGTTTGTATATTATACACCTTGCATTTAACTGGTATAATCTAAAGTTTTATCAGTTACGTCTATTTCAACATTTTCTTGTTTGTCCTTTTTAGTTTTCATTTGTTCTAACAAATTTGTATAATATTTCGCTGCGTCTGTTGGCATTAATTTTGTAAGTTCTTTGATATCAATTTTCTTTTCCTTTGTTATTGGGAGCATCTTAGAACACTTTGGAGGCCGTGGCTCACGAGCTAAATTGAACAAATTGTAGCAGTCTAGAGGAAATCACGTACCCTTCTTTGTATTGATGATCCAAAACAAATTTTCTTGCATCAATAAATTTAATTGCGTTTGATTTCCTTTGGACAATCCGCTCTTGTAAAACGTCAAAATCGAAAAAATTACTTTGTTCAAGTTCTACAACTTTAAAGCGCTGAGAAACAGACGTATTTATTGCTTTTACAGAATCTTTCTTTGTATAAATAATATCATTATACCTTTTTTTAATATTTTGTTCAATTTGTCCGAACTGACCATCACGAGGCATTGTTGAAATTTGGATATGAATTAGTTCGAATTAGACTCTGATATTTAGTATAACGATAAACTAAGTTATAAGGATAACTGATCCGTGAAAAACGCCGTTTTCAAGCTTTGTGGCTTAGGCCTTTCTTCCACCTAACGCGTCATATATATATATATATATATATATATATATATTTATATTTATATTTGCATATGTGTATATATATGTGTGTGATCTTGTCAAGCAGATACAAACAATTACACACCTTATTCAGCCTTACGTGTGATAATTCGAAAACCAAGGTAAATAATCTTTAAATTTAATATAGCTTTAAAAGTGAGCTCTTAAACATTTCTGCCGTACATGTGTGTATTTCTGTATGTAAATAAGTGATTTCTTGTATGTTTTCAGCGAATATTTTCCTTGAGAGAGTTATTACGCAGAAATTAATGGATTAAACGCTCAAGGGATGAACTTCTTTTGTTGAATTCTGACAGCGTTTGTCCCAAGGGCGAAGAATACTCGTTCCAAACTCCCTCGCTTCGTGTTATCAAGGTCTCGGAATCGAAAGAACACTACTTTACACTTAAATCATGTGTGCAAAGTAGGAATTGTATCCCATTACGGTTATGTTATGTAATTGTGTGATTCGAGACGCTAGGCTGACTCGAGTCCTATACTGAATCTGGCGACTACCCGCAGCCTCAAAATCCCTCGAAAGCAGGAACCAATTAGAAATTAATCTTTGTACTAAAGTGTGGATTGTCACGGTGTATCTTTCCACCCTGGGGCAGCCCATGTTAAAGTATTTAAAATTTATTTAAGATATTGTGTGATTCACCTTATCTTTATATTTAAGAGGTTAGACGTTTTGTCTCATTTTGTTGTTTAAAAGGTGTGAGACGTCAAATCAAAAGTGAACGATTTAATACTACTTATATGAGTTAACCCTTGGTATGTAAAATTACAGAAAGATTTATGATGATACCGTTAGTTTGATGTTAAAGGATGCTTAATAGTAAGAAATTTGATTACTTGTATTAGTTTGATATTTAAGGAATATTGATAGTGGGATATTAGGGGATTTTAATTGTTTTGATGTTTAAAAGCCGTGGCATAAGAAAGAAAAGTTATGATTTCATACAAATCGTGTGATTTTATCTATGTAAGTAAACAGACAGTAAATGTGAGATATTATGCGATTCCGATTACTTCGATTAAAAAAATGGGAAAATAGAAACAAAAGTTAATGTTATATTGAGTCATTTACTGTTTTATGGATGTAAACTTAGAGTAGGGGTTGGGATTATTCTGATATTTTGGTTTTAAATAACTCTTAATAGTGAAATATTGTGTGATTCGTATTTTTTAGGCTCAAAAGATGGAAGATAGAAGGCAAAAATAATTGATTTAGTTGTATTTAGATCTGAAATGAGAAAGAACAGGCAATATTACGAAATTTGTATAGTTTGATGTTTTGAAGATATCGAATGATAAGGAGAGATAGGGTAATTCGTAGTCTATTTATCTTTTAGCGATGAGAAACAAAAGATCAAACATGAGTGATTTGGTAGCTATTTGATTTATCACTGAAGTGAAATAATAGCGCACGACTAACTAGTGTGGACTCATTAAGAACTTGAGGTGCGTGGAAAGGCCTTTGATCACCGACCGTATGCGAGAACAACGTCGAGAGTGACGTTGTCGCTTTCTCAACGACATGAAGAGCCATGGCCATCGAATTCTCATTTTATCTGATAAAAAAACCCGGTTGATCTGATCATCAACAAGCGGAACGACCGCGTTGTAAGCTTCGGCCAGGACGTCTCCGAGGGTCTGCTATGTGTCTACGACCAAGAACACGGCCTCCGTGATGATGCTCGGCGTCGTGGCTTGGAATGGCGAGAAGATGCCGCCGGTTTGGTTCGCGGCCGATTACATTGCATTTTTATAATAAAAATATTTAATTACCCCTCAGACGTTGCCGTTTTATTCAATAAATATATTTAATTCACATTTATTATATTTAGCATGATTTTTATATTTCTTAATCTTATATTCGTATATTATTTTATTACTAATTATTTCCTTATATTTCATAAATCAAATAATCCTGGGAAAAAGAGAAAAAGCCATCTGGAATAAATTAGAAGAAAAACACTTAGAGGGAAGTAGGATGGTAGCAATCCAGAAACGGAACTGAACTGGCAAACGATTCCCTAGCAATAGGCTCCACCTTCGGCAAAGGGAACGCGCAATCTTCACTTGAGTGCACAAACACTTAGGGAAAAAAGAGAAATCAAGCTAAAACAAAATATAAAATAAAGGCATGAATGCCTAAAATAGAAATACGAAAGAAAAGAGGAAACAAAAACCAAAACAATTAGAAGAAACATATATATATATATATATATATATATATATATATATATATATATATATATATATATATATATATGTAGAGGGACCCACTAAAATAGTAATATTCCACCCCCAACCCCCCAAGATATTACTTCGGGAGAGAAAGCGAGCCGTTACTCCCCTCCCCCCTGACTTCACCCTTTTTAGACTTTCCGCCCGGTCACTGGGATATTCACACCGATGCATGACGCTGTGATTGAAGGCTACATCCCTGCCCTCTTAATCTTCCCTCCCCCCGAGTCGGGAGATTATTCGTCTATTTGTAGGTTTGCCAATTGCCCTTTTTTGATCTCCTCGAGACAACTTTTATGTCTCCAGCCGCTGGTCGTTCCTTCAGACCCGCTGAGCCCGGCCTCTTACACTTTCCCGTAAGGACACGCTCTGTTGCCCCGGCCGATAAAGAAGGTTCGAGAAAGTCTCTCTCCCTGTTTTGGAGAAATCCGGGTATATATGCGCCCTCTCAAGGATTACCCGCTGATTCGCTTAGACGACGCTTCCCCGAACGGAGATTTGCTTGAACGACGATCTCGCCCGAGAAGTGTTTAGTGACTGTCGCAGGCCACGGAAGAGCTGGACATCACACTCGAAACTTCAGGTCAGGGAGAAAAGTCTCTTGAGGCAACGTCAGCCTTTCTCAACCGCCTTCGGATCAAGAATTGGAGAAGCCGTCCTCCGAAGTTCTTCTGGCGACCTCTTGAGGACAAGAGGCCCAATAGCTCGCTCAATCCAAGTTTGGAGAAGTCCCCCGTCCCCCTCCGAAGTTCAATCAGAGTTTGGAGAACGTAGCATCACCCTCTTCGGGTTCCCCTCTACACCTGTGAGTAATCAAGGTCACCAAGCCCCCCCTCCCCCAAGTCCGCCCGCTTTACTCTCGAGGTTCAAAGGAACTGAATCTCTCACCACCCTAAAATCTCCCCGTATAATCACTTAATAACCCTGGTTATCCAATCAGTATTCGGAACCTAATTCCGTCTTATTCTTGTATATATATATATATATATATATATATATATATAGAGAGAGAGAGAGAGAGAGAGAGAGAGAGAGAGAGAGAAGAGTTTATTAAAAAACGAATTAGTACTGACTACCTGAATAAGGTAAACGAAATTTAGGTTAATCAAACAAGAGAAGAACCAATCAACAATAAAGAGATCAGCCAGTATCCTGGCACATACGAGTATACTCACATTTCACCTCCCTCCCCTCACACATACAAAAAACATCTCATGCTATCCTTCTATCGCTACTTCTTCGCTACCTATCTATAAACAATCCGAAATGCCATGTTTGGTTTTAATTTTATTAGAACCACGCATACCCACCCTTCGGTGCCGTAGAATGGACATAGTAGTACTGCCGCGCAGGAAAAGAGCACCGAATATACAAAATAATAACTTTACAGGAGAAGCGTTCAAAGTTTTCCTTTATTGCAATGCCCCCCAAAATAGTATATTTTTAAGATTCTGTTAAACATTTAATGTATTTACTCCATTATGGGCATCATCTTTCATATTTGTACTTTCTTTTGTGCATTAATTTGATATTTTTGGCTCAGTTGTACAAAAACTGTTTTTCCTTTGGTTTGTGGATTGCTATTCACCACAAATGCAGAGGAAAGAAACCGAATATAAGTATATTCGGTGTTTTTCTTCTTGAATGACCATTAATATTAAACAATGAGACACCGATTAAGCAATCAGATTTCATTATAATTATGGCAACCACATTACATTATATATTCATCACTGTTTTTGTTTTTTATTTGAATTTTTAACAAGTCATTGGGAAGGTATAAACAATCCTATAAATCGATGTAATTTTTATTGATATTTTGACCATAAAAATACAAACTAAACAAAGTTTTAAAAAATGCAATGAATTTATCTTTCTATTTGCATGTTAATATTAGTTTTAAATATCCTTAATTTAATAAAGAAAATAGTGGACATAAAGTCATATTTAAAACGAACTGAGTAAAAGTATAAAACTTCACAAAAACTGTAGTTATATCCATTTTTAAGGAAAAATGACTAAATACACAAAAAGTAAATCCATTTTAAACTTAACGGGAAAATACATAAGACCTTGATGCTTAATCTACTCTAGAATTTAAGAGATGGGAGATATTACCACTAGTAGGGAGGTTATTCCAAAATGCTCGACGGGAAATAGTCATTCTCATAACAAGACCTGAGTGAATTTTATCTAATTTTTCTTTTTGAATTCCTCTGGGCTTTGATGAATATTTCGCCGAATAATTGAGTGGAATAATTTCTTTCATAAATTTAACTTTAGTTCCAGAGTCCTGAAATGTTCTTTTATAGATCAGTCCGTGCAGACCTTTCTCAAATCGGACTTCACATAAATCTTGTAAAAGAGGAATATTATTCTCAGAAGACGTTCTTCGGGTTGTTCTTAACCTTGACAAGTTTTTGTAGGCCTTAAAATCATAAAGTTGCATTTCTAGGACCGTTGTTCTCTTCGTTGAAAGTTCCAGTCAATCGCAGAGGTCTCTCATATCATACAGATTCTTCTTTTTCTGGATTACTTGTTCAATTTTTCCATGAACGCCATCTGCGGCAAAGAATGTGTGACCGGTGACAAGATATTTCAACGGGATTTCCGAGGGTTCAAGATCTTCATTAACAAGTAAAGGAAATGCTGAATATAATGTCCAGATTTTATTCTGAGCAACGCAATTTATCTGTCAAAAATATAAACTTCTTTGTATCTCTATTTTCCTTAATTACTTTGATATAGGATGATGCAACATCAGGAGCATTCGTACCTCGAAGACTTTCATTCCAAACTACACAATAGTGATGTTGATTTTACTTTAAAGAAGCAAATGTTTCATTAAACACAACCATTCTCGAGCAGAAAAAACTTTCTTTAACATCAGGCATCCTTGGCAGGAGCAAAACCTTTTGCATATCGACGGCAAATATTAGGAGTCCATCCATTTGTTCGTATATCTCACTATCTCTATTGTATTCTTTTCTTGCTTCCTTTTGCATTTCATTGTGCAATTGAGCATTTTCAGCATTTTCTTCATTCATATTCAATTCATAAAATAAGCATGTTGAACATTTGTCAACACAAGGTTCAGAAAAACTTATGTTCATTTTCTTTAGTATACTCCGATAGGATTCACTAGAACAACGGACTGACGCGTGTTTTTCTTGAAATAGTTTGTACATTGAAGCAACGGAGAGATCTGTTGGAATGTATCTTACATGTGGAGCAGGGTCTCTTCTGAAAGGAGACATAACTGGATTGAAAGATTCGAAGTGATTCATTATTACTTCTCTATTAACTCGAATGGTAGGTTCACGTTTTTGTCTCTTATTTGGCACTGCAATATTTCCTGACAAATTAGTTGTGGATGAAGAAGCTGCATCAATGGAATGAAATAATGATTTTATAACCTGATCTTGACTGTACCCTAAAGTGCTGAGAAAAAATTTCTGACAGACTTTGATTGCTTGTCCTTGGGCATCGCTCAGTGTATACACATACGATGTCTTCTTTCTTGATAAATCTTCCTGAATATGCCTTCTTTCTACTTCTTTCCTTGTTACTTTGCTTGACAACCTTGCTCGCCTCATATCGTAGCAGTTTTTCCAAAATTCTGAGTGAATGGGGTTTCGCATTTCATCTGAAAACTTGGCATGGCATTTGTAAGGGCATTTATCTATATCACATCCATGGCATTTGTAAGGGCATTTATCCATATCACATCCATTGAATATTGGGTGTTTTTCTTTATCATGAATGATCTTTTCTTGTTGTGTCATTGATTTCCTCCTTTTTTAACCTCAGAAGCAACAGAGGTGTGATGGAAAGCCATTTCATCGTCATACACTTCTTCATAAACATCGGAAACTCCACGAGATTGAACTTCGATAGCAGCTGCTATATTATTCTCTTGAATGCATGAAATGTCTTGCCCTTCTGTCCTCAAAACACCTCTGAAAGGAGAAAATAAACAAATATTTTTGCATTGCATTTAAGTAGCACATACAATAATTTCGAGAATTACTGCATTATCATAATGATAATCATCACCATCATCATCTTCCCTTACCTCCCTCACCACCACCTTAATTTATGCTTGTTACCTTGTATACACAGCATAACGGTGCAAGTATTTTTGTGTTAACAAATGGACACACATATAACTTGAGAGGCATACAAATATCCAAGGCTTGCTCCTGAATATAAATATATATAAACAACGATATATTAAAGATAAAAGATATTAAAAGTTAAATGTCGGTGACTCAGCAAGAGATGCAGGCAGCCGCGCAGTGCAGTGAACATGGCAAACACACACAATGCACAAAAGAGAACATAATCTTGGATCCAAATCAAATAAAATCCTAAATTACCGGTTTATAGACCCACAATTCACCCATAGTGGGTCTAGCAGTCTAGGCTACCAAAGAAACAAAGAAAAAGAGGCTGGACAAACAGATGAAACAAAAGCGAAAAAGAAGATCAGCAAAAGAAAAATATGCTGGGGTCAGGAGGGCCCTTAAACCTCCAGGAACAGACACACGAGGAAGTATAAGCCTGAACCCCCTTGCGGGCTCATATTTAGTTTGATATGATTTAACTTCATGAAAGATTAAATTTGATACGAGAGACAACACAAATTAATCATCTCTCACCAGCCAAGCTATTCAACTTCATCTTGAAATCAATAATGAAAATATTGAATGAATTCTTATTTCTTTTACATTCCAGTAATTATGACTATTATTTATAATACAGGCCATATTAATAAAAAAATAGAGTTATTATAAATATAAAGAAAACATTTAATTATAAATCTAAAATAAAATAAAGAGGCAAACACATTTTGTGATAGAAAGCAAAACTAATTCAAATTAAAGCTAAATATGCTTTGTACTTACTGTTCTTTTAAAAATTGGAAGACGTTTGATGGTGCAGTGTAATTGCAAGCCATGGCTACCAGCCCTTTTGCTTTAGCGACGAGATTATCTCCAACTGAATTAAAAATATAAAACTTGACATAGGCAGAAAAAAAACTCTCTTGTCCATTTCAGTACAGACGCGTAGCTCACAATTTGTTCAGGAGAAAAACAGGTTGCTGCATGAGAGGAACGGCAATAAATTGATAGAAAGCTTGCATATTCGGTGTTTTACGTCTGGATATCGTGTTACATATAAATGAAACAGACCGAATATTCAGTATAATCGGTGTTTAACCTCTGCATTTTGCATATTCGGTGTTTCTTCTATTTTAGCCATGGTAGTGTCGCGTATATTCGGTGTGTGGCCAATTTCTAACTCAAAACGAGTGAAAGATGGGCGTAAACCAATGCCAGAATTGGAATCTACAGGTCGAATTACATAAGAGTCAATATATAACTCAAATTAGGAAAATTTGTATATTAGGTGTTCTTCCTTTGCACGGTAGACTAGGCCGTCTCTAGCCATTTACGACCTTACTGAGAGGGAAGGAGAGACCAAATTTGAGTCTTCCTAAAAGGAAAAACGCTGCCATATATTTATCTTGCAACTGCAGGGGGTGGGGGGGTATCTTTATCCAGAGTTTTATCTATCTATATCGGTTTTTTTTTTACCTTTAGTAGGGTTTTATCTTTATCGAGTTTTTTTAATTTGTATCGGGGGTTTTGAATCTTATTCGGGGGGGGGGGGGAATCTTTATCGGAGGGTTGGGTTTTTATCAAGGGGTCTGGGTCTTTTTCATGGGGGGGATCTTTAGTGGGATGATGTTACCAAAGTGATGACAGATGAGCCCATTGGACATTGGACATAATAAGTGAGAAATATAGTAGTAGAGGGTTTTAGTAGGAGAAATAGTGGGGAAATAGGGGAAAATATAATAGGAAAGTGAAAAATGAAAGGTAGAATGAAAGACAGATCCCTGGTGAAAGGGTATCACTGGCTTTCTTTGCGTTTTGGTTTTGTTTTTTGATAGCATATAAATATACTATCTGGTGAATGCGGTGGGCATTCGAGCCTTTGTATTAATACATGGTATCTTTACGTGGCTTTTGGAAGATTTTCATCTTCAATTCTGGGTGTTTCACACCCAGATTTGGATTTTTGGTGTTGTTTATATGTTTTTGGCGATATTTCGCGCAAAAATTTGGGGAAGTGTTTTTTAAAACCAAATTAAACAAGTGTTAATTCGGTGGCTAAACTCGTTTGGCTTTGTTAATGTTTTTTTGTGTTATGAGTGGGGGTTATTTAGTATTTAAGTGAACTTTGGGTCGACGTTAAAGTCATTCGGTAGTCTACTGCTTTTGAAACTAATTGGTCGTCTTAAGTTAGGTAAAATGTCGAAGTCGATGTGCTCCAGTACAAACTCGACAGATGAGCCCGAGTTTAGGATCTATTGATATTTAAACACTTTTTCTGGTAATCGAAAATGACGATTTAGATCGATAATTATTAACGTAAGAATTTAACAATTATAATCAAGACTCAACATGGCTAATGACAGGTCGGCATTCATCAAAGGTTGTAATAAAGCGAGTGGCGAAGAAGTTTAAAAGTGATGGAAAGACGCGAGGTGCAGTTAAGTAATGATGATGTAATGTCGTGAGCGGGAAAGAAGATTCCATCTGGTATTAGAGTAAAAAAAATCAGCCGCTGAAAAGAGGCGATTTCTAAGAAGTCTTCACCCAATGATATGAGAATGACAGAGTTTAGAAATATCCTCCTCCACATTTGACTAGACACGCTCATGTAACGATTAAATGCAAGCAATTTTAGTCCGAGTACTGAACCATTTTGTACAGCTTCTATGCAGGTCTTTGTACAGAAATGGACAATAATATTTTGCATGGCACCATTCAATGCCAGAGGGCTTCAACGAACGACTGTCCAAGAAAAGACTTGATAGAAGAGGTGAATTTCAATTTGTAATTAAATGCCTTCACAGTTCTCTTCAGCAGGTTTGCTCCATAAACATTTCAAAAAATAAATTATAGATCACGATGAATGTATGATCATTCACGTATGATCAATGAATATACGATTCCATTTCATTCTGTCTCGGAATCGCAAAATGATTTTTTAATGTTTTTTTCGTTAACTTCTCGATAATACTCAATTGCGATAGTGACTGCAATCAACGTTAAATCCAAACGCGGGTCGTGTGAAATGTAGGGTGATGAACTTTGATGCGTGGTGAAGATGTGATGAAAGAGTGAAGAGGAATTACAAAAAAGGATGACCCCGCCCCCTAGGATCCACCCCAACCCAGGCTTAAAACGAACCACATCCAAGACCCACCATATTAATTACTAATGCACAAATAGGTATTCGAGAGAAATACAGGGTGACACCCCTAAAACAGGGCCCAACTCTCAATAGGCTTTCTTTCTTAATAATTTTTCCAATTAATAAATGAAGCCTATTGAAAATTGACCCCCGTGGTTTTTTTTATCACTCTGTAGTACCTACCCAAATTTTAACTACTCGTTGACAGTTATCACGTTAACATGTATCTCAATGTTTACATGCGTTTTTAAAGTTTTAGTGTGGATATATGGTTTTTAAAGTTTTATAATAGCTACATCCGTTTTTTTGTAAGTTTTATAGTGGCTACATGTTTTTTTAAGTTTTATTATGCTTATGTCAGTTTGGTAAGTTTTATAATGACTACGTGTTTTGTGAGTTTATTATGATTACATCCATTTTCTATAAGTTATTAATGGCTACACGTTTTCTAAGTTTTAGTATGGGTACATCAGTTTTTAATCTTTTATAATGGCTACCTGTTTTGTAAAATTTAAAAGGTCTACATCCGTTTTTTGTAAGGTGTATGATGTATAAATCGTTTTTTTTTAAGTTTTATTTTGTCTACATCCGTTTTTTGTAAGTTTTATAATGGCTACATCAGTGTTTTAAATTTTATTGGGGCTACATCCGTTTTTTGTTAGAGGGGGGGGGGGTTAAGTTTTATTATGGCTAAATCTGTTTTGTGTAAGTTTTATAATGGCTACATGTTTTTTAAATTTTATTATAACTACATCCACTTCCTAAGTTCTATGATGGTTGCATGTTTTGTAAGATTTATTATGCCTACACCCATTTTCTGTAAGTTTTATAATATCTATATATCTTGTGGATTTAATTATGCCTATATCCGTTTTATGTAAGTTTTTAGTGGCTATGTTTTTTGTGAGTTTTATATGGCTACATCTGAGTTTTGTTTGGCTACATTTTTGGCAGTTTTAATATGGCAAATCAGTTGTTTTTTTGCGGGGGAAGAGGGTAAGTTTTATTAGGCTAGATCTAGGTTTACTTGTATACCTCTATCTATGTTAGTAACGTACCTAAGATTCATGCATATTTAATCTGATTGTAATCAAAGCCAGTTCCAGCACGTATCGACAGCGACATAGGGCAGGAGAACCTATCGCTCGCCTTGGGAAGAAGGCGTTGGATTTCCATGCTTGGGTGCCGGTTTCGATAACGGTAAGAGCGGAAATACCCCCCCCCCCAAAAAAAAAACCCTCGCTTGCAGGGGACAGCCACCAGTGAGGTGGGACGTTGAGTTTGGGCATACGCGCAGACAGGCCGACACACGCATAGTCAATCACAATACCACTTTCACTACACTTCCCTCTTCGCACGCACAACATATCCCTCTTCCGTTCCTGGAACCTGCCAAATGGTTCTTCATATCCGCATTCCCCTGACGCGGAACGGGTAGGCCTTCCTTGGGCCACCAAAGATTTCCTATTCGCTGTGGGGTATCAAACTTCACTACTTACTCTCTACTTACTTATAGGATTGGGCCATGCTGCCTAGAAGCTTGCCAGCGATTTTCCTGCTGAGCTTTAGATGAATTTCATTATTTTAACGCAGGACCTCGTCCATGATTCAAAATGGACTGGTGGCCCAATAAACTAAAGACAGAAGGAATAATAGATCTTCTTCCTCCAGCTGGCTATCGCCTGCTAGTGGTATAATGGGACTACGACGACGGGAAAGTGTGAAAGAAATACATACATCAAAACGCATTTGTACTCGTCTTTCAAAGGACTAATAGTGCCATCGCTTGTTTCCGCGCTCCCTTTCTCCTTGGGGAAACGTTCTCATCTGGCCGCTCCATTAGGGAAGGGTGACATTCGAAAAATAATAATCGTCAGGTCGAATTTTAAACATATTAACCTACGTACATTTAACTACTACGCAAGGTAGACTCATACACGTTTAGTATTATTTTATAATTAAAGTCATTTTGAGCTATGGTCTTATAGGTATACTCTAATATCGTGATTAGAGTCAGCGTTCGGAAAATACGAGCGAGGCTAGCCTTCGAATGAGAGATTTGCGAGGCTACATTCAAATGAGACAGTTGAGAGGATAATGTTCAAATGAGATCATTTTATTTAATCAAATTTATTTGATATACATATTGAAAGTAAGGATTGGAAATGATTAGTACGGTTTTTACCACCGATTCTTAGCGGTAAGGGCCTTAATCGGTCGGGCCTAAAACAACGTGAGGTCCAAACCAGGAGTTCGCAACAATGTCGCCGCCTCACTGTCGACCACAATACGGAGTCCATCCGACGAAAAACTGGGTCTAATGTGTCTTAGCATCGTGCAATGCAAAAAACAGTGTTTGAACTCTGTTAAAAGAAAATCAAATTTGTGTAATCTTTCAAGGGAAGATTTATCAGGGGGGAGGGGGGCTGGCAAGAAATAATACGAATGAGTTGAGGAAGGGAGAGCGGTAAGGAATGAAATAAGGAAGAGATGAAAGGAGGGAAGAGAGAAGGAATTTTGGCCTACCATTGATTATAACCAGAATCTTTCATTTACTCCCACTGGGTATGGTTAGTCACCAGATGGGACAAGTTTTGCGGCGACTGCAGTTTGACGAACCATGAAGATAAGCACTGGACTGGACGAGGCGAATCGTGGTACGGGCAAATTCAGCTTTGGCCTCTTCTCAAATAGCCTATTTTTATCGGGAAAGTTTTGATGGGCTTAATTTTAGTAGGCTTATTTTAAATTACCTATTTATAATGTGTTTTATCAGACTTGTTTTAATGGATCTGCTTTAATGGGTCTATTTTATTGGACTATTTTATAACAGATCTACATACTTTATTTGTTCTCTTTTTAATGAATTTATTTAAAAATATTTTTTGTATTCGGTTACGAATTTCCTTTAGGAACTCCTGAATTCACAGGGGCACGATAGATGATGATCTAAAAGCATAACTTTCGAGGTCATTCAATATTCTCTTACTTGTGTGCATGTGAACAATTAAAAATGCGAACATGCTGTGTACGTGAATAATGAGGAGGGGAGACAAGAAAGGTGGGGGATCTTTAATCGAATTAAGATCCTACATTGATCAACTCAGGGCTTTAAAAATATAATCTCTTCATCAACGCAATTTCAATGTTGATTCTGCAATAAATTCAAGTCAAGTAACTTCACTTGGATTTGTGCGTTTATATGTAATTATGATTGTGTATTTTGTAGTTGTGTTCGTGTGTGTATTGGTGTAGCTTGTATGTGCTTTAATGCCTTTGCATCTATTTACACCTGTATGGGGGCGTTTGCGTGTACTTGGGCGTGCGTTTGTGTTTGTGAATATATACATATGAGTATTTCTGAGTACTTGAGTATGTTTGTGGGGAAAAATCTGCTAGCTGGGTATAGTTGGTTCGGGCGACGCGATTTTGTTGCTAGATTTGGATGTTTTGCGGATCTTTAAAACCATTTCACTGTTTTGAGAGCCACATGTGAGTCTCGGGGGTTTCTTCTCGTGACACGTTTCCAGTGTATGGTTCTCAACAAAGTCAACATACCTAAGTCGCGTGCTCTCAATTATTCTGACGTATGACCTTATGACCTTACGACCTTCAAAACTTTCAACAAATGGGGCAATCCTCCCATAGTTAGATTTCCTTTAATAATTAACGGACTAACCTTGCGAGAACCTTGGTAATTATACCTTTCGAAATGTAAAACAACATAAGGGTTTCAAATTTCGCTAGAATCGGGCAAATAGTTGCAATTTTATTGTCAAAAAACTCATTGAAAAGTAAAAATGTTACCATCCTACCGACCGACCTACGGACAGACAAGGTAACTTATAAAATCACGGGCACGCGACTAAAATTAAAGGAATGCGACTCTCGTGAACGCAATGAATCATACTCTGTATTATTTATGAGTTTTACTATATAGGAAAAGGGGTGTATAGACAACTTGTAATTTGCCTTGAGCACTGAAAGGGTTAAAGACCTTTAACACAAAACGCTGATTTTTCTTTGTTTAATATAAAATAAAATCCGTAAATAATGTAACAGGAAAAGTACGAAGAATATTCCGATTAAACAATGTTCGTTAATAGAAAGGTTCAGGGAAATTACAATTAAAATATTAAGTATAAAATCAAATTTTACGGAGATCTTCTTTGATTTTTTTTATCATTTAAACGATTGCATTCGTTGCTCGGAGGAACGTTAAAGCGCGACTCTCTGGAACTCTGCTTGGTTTGGGGCACACAATCCTTAAGATGTTAGCTGCAACAGGGTTATCCATTTATTCTGAAAGTTTGACATGTTCAGAAGAGTTGGGAGTCAACTAGAATCAAAGTGGCGCAAGTAGGCTTCCCTTGAGGTATCTTCCACACCTTTCATTCCCCTAACTTTACCAATCGCCTCACTCATATACTTACTACAGAATCATTTTGACTTTTTCTAACATTATCAGTTGGTACCGACTACCCATCTCCCTTCCTAACAAATCCATGCCCTCGTTGGTTGTTGCTTTTAGAAAATAATGAAATTGGGCCTGAAGTCATGAAAAACCCGCTGATATCGAACTTCAGCAGAAGCGACGTCGAGGAGCTGTGGCGCGTGCTCAGGGCAAAGATACCATGTGTCAGCGGGGGAGGGGGGGCATGGCTTATGGTCCAAAGAGTCCACGTTCCAGTTGTTCTCGACCCCATGTAACGTCAGAGTCCGCAAGAGGCCTGGGAGGTAGTGGAATCAAGAGTGCTTGGTGGCCGCTCTGTATTGCTATAGGGGGTGCATATCAAGTTCAGGAGTGATGGTCTCACCGTTTGTGCTGAATTAAGAGAAGTACCAAACTGTGCTGAGAGATTGCATGCTGCCTTCAGCCCGAGACCACTCCCAAAATGCCCGGAATGTTACAAGTCTGCATCCACCATACAGTGGTTCCGGTACAGTACTATTACGGTGATGGACTGGTCACTTCAGTCTCCAAGTATGAATCCCATGGAAAACCTCTGGCAGGAGCTACTGAAGGCAGTCCTGACCGAAGAGTGTACCAGCATCTTACCCCCCCCCCCCCCCACTCAGGTGTCGCGACATGCCTCGATGAATACATGATCTCAACACTGCCAAGTAACTGAGCTTTTTGTATCAGTTTGGTGTCGCTGTAATTTTCACAACGCTTCGTCTTGCTTATCTGTTCTATGTTTCTGACGTTCCATGTTTTGGCAAATTTTCTATTTTAGTCCTTCTCCTTGATTTTTTGGGACACGTATAACTTATTGCTATTTATTCCTCCTTAAATGACTGTTATATTCATATTGATATGCAAATAAAACTTTTACGACCCCGCATTAATCTAATTTCCTAAAATTTCTACGTTGTCCGAAAACCTTTGGCTGCGCCCATTTATATTTATATATAGCTGGGAGGCTAATATAGTCGTTAGCGCGCTTGCCCGGCAATCGTTGGGTCGGCAGTTCGAATCTCCGTCCAGATTCTTCAAAAAAAAGAAGAAAAAAATGCTGACACTATTTACTAGGGAGGTTACCTCCGTGACTGAGCATCACGGTTGGGATAGGTAGGTGTTGCCCGTAGCCATGACAGGCAGTCCACCTAAGAGAAGGATAACTCTGATTTCAAAACCTTGGATGTCCTGGGTATCAATTAAAACTGCATCCGGTGGCGAGGCTCTGATTGGGGACTTTCAGAGTTTTGGGGATAGTGGAGTTACCCTTTAATCTGCCATTGCTGCCAGGTCCACTCTAACCTGGAGTGATAGCAACTGCCTAGGGTCCCTGCTACCTTGTAGGGCGAGCATCTTTAGGCAAAGGCTAGGAGAAAGGAAACTCCGATATCAAAACCAAACCCTGTCAGGTCATCAACGGCAGAACAGGCGGACGAATTTTTTACCAAAATTCAACGGCTATGAAGGCGGATGAAGGCTGCAACAAGTCTTTTAGCTCCGATCGTCTCGATTTCATCTTGTCATTGGACCCAACTGAAGGCTTGTGAAGTTTGTGTGCTTCTTGAAGGTGCAGCATTAAGTAAGTACACTCTAAACAAACTCACGCACAGGAAATGCCACGACAACAGTCTCGGCATAATACAAATAAACATTTTTTAGTATATTTTATCAATAATTAATATTTGATGTGTCCTCTTTTTGCTTTTATAACCTCTTTTATGCGTTTTTGCATATTGTGCATAAGTGGTTGGGGCATTCTTCTGCCATTCAATATGTGATACTAACATTTATTCCTATTTCATCACTGATTATCTTAATATTAACTTACAAGTGGTAGTTTTTTTTGTTAAAAATATCTCCGAAGAAACAGATTCCTGAAGCTCAAATAGTTCAAATCATTGCATTGTCCAGAGAGGGATTATCCCAAGTCATAATTGTAAAAAGAAATTGAAATATTGGATAAACGGTGTCCAAACAACCATTACAAGGTACAATGAGACCAATTCTTTCAAAAACCGTGATGGTCAAGGTCGCAAAAGGGGTGCAACTCCGAGGGAAGAGAAGTTGCTGAAAAGGACAATCTCTGACCGATAGGAAAAAAATCTCTTCTGATTGAGCTACTGAGTTTCGGGCGGGCACAAAGAGATATTAGGACGCAGAGTAAGAAAAAGATTATTAGAAGATGGGCTCAAAGAATATAAAGCTAGAAAGAAACCGTGGCTGTCTCAGATGAATAAGAATAGGCGATTGTTTGGGGCAAAAGAGCATGAAGATTGGACTGATAATGATTGGGTTAAAGTTGTTTGATCTGATGAAAGCAACTTTGAGGTTGTCCATATTAGTTTTCAACAATTTATTACGTTTGTACACATTTTTATTGGATATCAAAATTTTCATTGGATACCAAAAATTATTTCTCCTCAGATCTTTGGAACCCCTGGAGCTGTTTTCTGTTCGTCGAAGAGCTGGGGAAGCTTATGAGGAGAGATGTGTTCTACCAACAATCAAATTTGGAGGTGGCAGTGTAATGGTTTGGGGCTGCATGTCGTCTTCAAGTCCAGGATTGTTGTTCAATTGTGAGGGCAGAATGAATTCAAACACTTACACCAGCATGTTAGAACAGGTTTATTAACCTTCCTTAGGTAAAATTTCAACGATGACAGAGCAGATGGTGTAATCTTGCGACAATTCTCCATTCCACACATCTAGAGTCTCAAAGGGTGTGTTTGAAAAGAAAGGGGTGACGTTTATGGAATGGACCCCTCAATCTCAAGACCTCAACTCTATTGAACATTTGTGGTAACACTTGGGCACAAGAGGGAGGGTGCACAAATGTTCCTCAAAAAGTGAATTAACAGCCAAAATTCAGGAAAAGTGTCAGGAAGTTGAGCCAACTTAGTCTCAGGTATGCAAAAACGCATAAAACTGGATATAAATGAAAAAGGATGACACATCAAATATTAATTATTGATAAAATATACGCAAAAAATGTTTAGCTTCAATCATATTCTACACTTTTGCATACCTGGCCCATAATATTATATATACTAGGGTGACTGAGAGAAAGAAAGGTATATATGTAAGGTATTTAAGGACATGTGTTACTTTTACTCTAGCAGCATATTATTTGACTTTATATTTTCTATATTTCAGAATTATCAATGGCAAACCATATGCTTACACAAGAAATGAAGAGGCACGCAGTTATCGTGGCTATAAAGGCTGGAAATAGCAATTTAGAAATAGCACGATTTTTAAAAGTCACTAGATCCTTCGTCTACAAAGTTTGCAAGTAGTTAAAGGCAAAAGATGGTTAAGCCATGGATCGACAATGCACGCAACGGAAGACGTTATGTGTTTCAACATGACTCGGCCTCATCAAACAACGTTAGAATGAATGGCAGAAAATTTTCATGATCACATAACCTCTAACATTTGGCCTCCTAACTCCCCAGATCGGAATCTATTAGACCACTATATATGTAGCGTAGTTGATAAAGAGGTTATTGAGCACCCCCATAACACTAAAGAATCCCTAAAATCCTCCAGAGTCAGAGTAATGTCCAATATGAACAAGAACCACTTGATCCTAGCATGTAGGCGATTCAGACATCGCATAGAAGTCGTTATCAAAGCTGAAGGTGATTTTATTGAATAAATTACAAAACAATATGTTTATTATTATCCTCACAACCTTGTGAGCAAAAAAGACATTATTAGCTGTTTCTAAGAGTCATTTTTAGGTGTAAGTATAAATATGTCCTCAAATACCTTACGCCCTGTATGTATATATATATATATATATATATATATATATATATATATATATATATATATATATATATATATATATAGAGAGAGAGAGAGAGAGAGAGAGAGAGAGAGTTAGTATGTGTATGTGTGTGTGCGAACACAGTGAGAGGCGCATAAGATTCCGGGTACCCCCGAGAGAGGGAAAGAGAATTTGACGAGTTTGCCTTGAACCCTGTGTACCTTAAGTGTCACATCAATCCCAAATTATGAATTATCTACTACTGCATGAATTAAATTAGAATAATGCATGGTTCATAGATGTACACGTATATATGTGTATATCCCTAGTCTTACACCTAGTAAACAAGGTTTGCTGACCAGAGTCGCGTGCTCTCTTACTTATTCTGATTTATAACCTTACGACCTTCAAAACTTTTCAATAATTCCTTTATTAATCTTGGTAGGACCTTGGCATTCTATCATTCGAAAGAAAATTCAAAACAACATAAGGGTTATAAATTTGGTTAGAATCGGCCGAACAGTTATCATGTTAATTCCAAAAAAAAAAAAAGCAAAACGGTGCCGGCGGACCGACCGACGACCGACCGACATAGTGAGATATAGAGTCGCACACGACTAAAAACAATCAAAAAGAAGCCTACTGATATTTTCGGTGCACATGTTTATAAGTGTGTACTGCCTGTTTATAACCTAACCTAGGAATTAACGAGATCTAATTCTGGCCTATTTGAGGGGTAAGATAAATAATCTGGTAGTTTGCTTGCTCAACCTTTGAACAAGTGGCGGAGCCAGGATAAAAATTGGGGGGGATGGGCTAACCTAATTTCTTTTCCTCTGAGGAGGCTGAGAAAAGCGCAGTGATGATATATAATAGTTATCTTACACAACATTGATAATAAATAACAGCATCTCATAAATGAGTGAGCACTAAAAACTATGAATTGTAGTTTTGAGACGTCAGCTAAGATATAATACTGAATTTAATAATTATTTTTGAGATTTATCTGCATTTTAAACATGTATCATATAAGATACATTCGATCGCAACGGTTTAATTTTTATATATATATTATATATTATTGCATAACTATTTTTGAACAGCGAAATATAAATATGGCTTAAAAAAGAAATATAAACATAAACGGTCTGATATTTGAGGGGGGGCTTCATCCTCCTATCCCCCCCCCCCCCCACTCCCTGGATCCGTACCTGTTTTGAACCTTCTTTTCGTCTTAGCCTCGCTAGTCTACATTCTCTATTTCTGTTCTACAACTTCACTTCTTTAACCCTATATGGCATAATGTTGCTTTCTGGCAACAATCATCTTGAAGGTTTAATAGCACACACAGTGTGTTGTTGCAGCAATGAATCGAGCGAGTCTTGAGGCGATGCTCCGAAAACGGTTTTATATATAAGATTGACTCCGAAGAAATGAATCAGTGTGGCCAAGAGATTTGTAGTATCTTCTCAGATATCTTCGCCTCTTGATTACATCATGTCATCTACCATTTTTATAGGTAAGATTTTTGTGAAGATGGTATGACCTATGATAATAATGATGATTGGCGTGACGATATAATTAAGTACATTCAAATTACAACTTAAATAAATTGTAGTCAATTATCCGAAAGCAATTTTCGAAATTGTAGGTTCGAGAAAAAGGAAAATAGACCGTTTGTTCCAAGATAATTTGTTTTCTTTCATCGAAGACAATTTTGAGGGAGGGAGGAGTGTGTAAGCAATAATTGAAAGGAAACATGCTTTTTAATTTTATTTTTATCCGATTAATTCAAGAGAATATGATAGGGAAATTTTGTATTCAAAAGGAAAACTAACGAGGTCTGACACATTTTTTTAATTGATTAAATGAAAAGTAGTGAAGTTAGGAGAATGAAAATTTATATTCTTCAAAGAAAATTCAATAATTCTTAATAATTGGCAAGAGATGAAATTGGTTTATGTTATATAGGTATTGGTTTCCGGCTAGTTGCAAAATAACGGACCTGAGATGATATTGGTACATTTTGCCTACTATTAAACTACCTTTACCAAAATCCTTTTTTGCTGCCAGTGCTAAAAAATGGGCAATAAAAGTTGCTAATGGTGTACTTTAAATACTATTTTGTTGTATTGTCAAAATAATCGTCAGAACAAGGGATTACTGGGTTATTTCACTGGGTTGTTTTACTACCAATGGCAAAATATTAGACAAGAGAAGGCGATATTTTTGGACAATAGTTGATAGTGATTTCCTTTAGGCACTGTTTGTTATATGTGCCAAAATAATTGCCACACGTAATCTTGAATATTGTAGGTGGGTTTTCTTCTCATGCCTGTCCCAAAATAATGGATGAGAGTTGATATGTTGTACCTTCCCTCATGTTTTGTTGCAAGTACCAAATAATGGACAGGCAAACTAATATTGGTGTATTTAAAGTACTATCTCCCTGCCAATGCCAAAATAATCGACAAGAGGGAATATGCATTTTAAGCAGTTTTGTTGCCATTGTTAAAATAATGGACAGGAGTTGTATTAGTTTATTCAAATGATAATAATAAAGAATTATCAACCGCGTGTAATACGTGACTGCTCTGAGAAACATTTTATTGGTCACTATAACTAGTGGAGGATACTTTTAAGACCATCAAAACACAGAGCAGAGCGCTAAAATCAAGAACATTGAATGTGATTATTAGTGTAGGACATGTAAGGATAAGGCACAATCTACAGAGGCTATAAATTTCTAGGATTATCTAGCACTAAGCAACTAGAAAAATGTCGAACCTAGAAAGAGGAACACACCGGCTGCATCACTCACCAAATGTACTTTTTTAGTGGGGATCGCACCCCACCGACCCAAATTAAGTTTGATAATTTTTTCTACAACCCTCTTTTTATTCCCTCTTTTATTTAAGCTCTTTTTCTTTAAGTGTTTATTTCTTGTTATTTGTCTATTGATGGACGTGGCTTCGTGATTTATACTAGTTTCCTTTATTTTCAGAATTGAACATATAGAAAATGATAATATTAATAGACGAATAAATTAGTTTCAAAATTTTGGGGGGATATCTATTGTATGAAAATAATAACTGGCCTGACCCTGAGGGGTCATACCCTTCCATTATACTTTTAACCTCAGTAATTACATATAAGGTATGTAAAAATTATGTTAACACCTAAATGTATTTAACATACTTTTTTCCAGAGAATTCTGCGTCTGGGCGTTAAATGGTTTCGTTTTATGTTAACAACAAGCGACCTTTCATAAATAACATTCTACATATGATGTGTTTTGAAGTTAAATGTTAATTAGAGTTGATTTTTCGTTAACACATAGCTGCAGCTAAAAGTTTTCAGACACCGCGGAAATTTAGGTAATTATTTAGATCAATACAGAGTCGTAAAGTCTTTATTTCCATATCAGTATGAATATAACAGTGAAATGAGGAGGAATAAATAGCAATTAGTTATATATGCCCTTAAAAATCAACAAAATACAAAATTTGCTAAAGTATGTAACATCAGCAACATATAACAAACTAACATATGTACCCGGCGTTACGTGCATAAAAAGTCCTGTCGCAAATAAATACAGATGTATATTGTTTAAAATTCATATAGTGTGGCACAAAAATATCTTAACGTGCTGATTATTATTATTATTTGTGAGATGAAGGCAGATTTAGGAGAGTTGCGCACTCTCTCTATCATAGTATCGTATAATTCTATATAATACTATAATACCATATAATATGATATAATACCATATAATATTATATAATACTTAAGAATATCATATAATATACTTACAATGAGTTAACTTTTCATATCGTGCGCCCGGCAGTTTACGCGCACAAGTGAATGGCGATTAGTTATAACGCGAACAATGTTGTGGCCGCAGGAACAGATCGAACGTCTTATAGATACAGATAAGGCAGATGAAGCGCTGTGAAAAATACAGCAACACTAAACCGATTCAGGAAGCTCAGTAGCACTTAGAGAGTCCCTTGGCACTGATGAGAGCATTTATTATTCGAGGCTTCCTCTCCACGAGGGTGCGACACCTGGGAGGCGTGCTGCTGGCCCATTCCTCGGTGATGACGCCTTCGGTTGCTAATTGGAGGATTATTAACGACGTCTTACGGCATCTTTGAGGGCCTGCCAAGGGGTTTCCAGTGGATTCATATCCGGAGATTGAGGTAACCAGTCTATCACCGTCATGTTGGTGTCCCGAAACTACTGAATGGTGGAAGCGAACTTGTGACAGGAGACATTGTACTGTTTGAAAATCACATTCAGGGCATTTCTGGACTAGTCTTGGGCTGAGAGCAGCTGGTAATTGCTTAAGATAGCTTGGTACTTCTCTAAATTAATGGTGCCATCACAAACGGTGAGACGCCACACCCATGAACTTGACATGAAGCCCCATACCATTACAGAGCGGCCACCATGCTTTACTCTTGGCACTATGCACTTTCAATTCCATATGTCCGAAAACTTTGACTGTGGCTGTTATTTTGCCCTCTCTGTATAAACATTGAATTACTGGAGCCTTTCAAAATTCAGATTGAGGGTGATCCCAGCGTGGTCCCATTTGACTCCACAAGTATGGGTGGGGTAGGGGGATTTCCCGAAAAGAGTGATAATTGCCCGTTTTTTTTATTTTAGCCTCACACTACGCTAAAATTCTAAATTACGGCGACTTATGCCCTTGAAAGCAGTCGTCAAATGGGCACGTTAAAAAAAATCCCCCCTCAACGAAATAAATGGTTTAATTAATGATCTTCAGAAATAGACAGGTCACGTTTATGACTGTAACATAATAACCTCCTTTATCTAAAAGAAATATAAAATATAACTAAAAGAATTAAAAAAGGTTGGACGTAAATTAACGTTGGAGAAAATTGTTAGTCGTTAAGGGGAAAAGAGTCGAGATTTTAAAATTATACGTCAAAATCCTCCTTTCCCTCAGATGGTGCTGCCCTGTTGAAGTAATGGTAGGGTTTTCATATCAAAGATCAGCGTGATGAAGATATCCGTCGCTGTTGAAAGAGTAAAAGCGACGTGGGGCTGGTTGGAATTGAGATCTTTGTGAGAGAAATCGGCAGAAATTAACCTTCCTTAGATAAAAATAAATGTGAGTGAGTTAAAAGGGTGAACCAACCAACCAGACAGAGATCGAACATCCATTCATTACATTTCACGAACCATACGATCGTATCACGAAGTTTTCTCATCATTAGAAAACAAATTTTCAAACCTCTACGCAACATGGGGTTTGGTTGTAGCCCCTCAAACAAAAAACGCGAGGTCACTTTTCGAATCCTGGTAAACACTAACGAGTTTCCATCATTTGCGCCGAGTGCTAATATGCCTAAATGGCGTCATACGAATGCCCTCAGTTTTACACTGGATTGGATACTTCCAGATTAAAATATTACCTACTACCCACGGAATTCGCCTGGATAAAGGCAGATTGGTGAACCATTGCTACTATTATCCACGTGTGGACGGAGATTCTGGGATATATAGAAATGCCTCTTCTTTCCTCTGGGGTTAATGGTACGTGTTTCCCCTGGGCAGCCACAATAAAACCAACCACCTCCTAAAACTGACCTATTCTACATAACACAGTAAACCACTCATAACCGTCAGCCAAAACGAACAAATCAAAATAACCTGCCAAACCTTCGTAACCCACCAAACCACGCACGACCATCAAAAGCATCGATTCCAAACAAGCTCAGCAACCTTTTACCACATGACAACGAGTATATAATGATAAAATAAAACTGACATACCCAAACAACCTGACATCCCCTCCATTACACATTGAACACCTCACAATCACCAAATAAAACCAACACACTTAAACAACCTAACCAATGAACTCCAGCAAATTTTCCTTAGAATTTCTACAGGGTGTTCCTTTAAAAATGCTACCATTAAACGAGAGAACGCCCGATATCTTGCTAGTTAGAACTAAAATTAATAATAAAAGGTAATTAGTTGAATTGTAAGCCTTGCTTTAATTTTTCAGTATCCCTAAATCTGCACACAGGCAAAATGCATATTTTAAATTTTAAAAAATAAACTACATTTTATTTAATTTAAATATTAATAAATAACATCTTTAATGTGATTTCTTCCGTTCGTGACACAAAGTTCGATGCGCTTTGCTGCGAGATTCACCCGATGGAGTAACTCCAAATTTCCTTCAATTTGAGCACCTTCATTTATGATGCGCTGTTCGCTCAAGTGTCTCTTTAATTTTCATTCAGTACACCTTCTCCTTACTTACCATCCAGAAAAAGAAGGTCAAGAGGGGGGGGGGGGAAGGTCTGGTGAACAAGGGGACCCTTTCACATGACCACGTCTTCCAATCCAGTTCGAGACTTTGTCATTCAGCAAATCTCTTACCAATGTGGCGAAATGAGCCGGTGCGCTATCCTGTTGAAATGACTCAGAGTCCTTTCAAGTTGGGGGTATTAACTGGTCTCTCAACATGATGAGGTAAATCTCACTAGTTACATAATTATCGAAGAAAAATGGTCTTAACACGTGAGCTTTCCACAAAATACATCACGCCATAATCTTTTGCGCTCGTTACTATTTGGAGTGGTCTACTCAATGCAAATTGTTTTGCGACCAGTATCGAACATTCTGTCGGTTAACCTCACCATCCCCATAAAAGAAAGTTTCGTCGGTGAACAACATACAGTTGTTCTCATCCAATGTATTGGAAAACCATTCACACATCTCGACTCGTCTATCAGGGTCATCCTCTGTTAAGTGATGCAAGATTTGTAATTTGTACGGATGAAACCTTTGTTTTCTTAAAGATACGACTGATTGTTGTTTTGAAAACACAGGGCTGAAGCTGCTAAGTGATTTTGTGGGGCTAACGTAAAACTTAGCCATGACAGTTTCTTTCGTTTCGCCAGATACACTCGGGCGTCCAGAACGGGGTTTGTCCATGACACTGCCTGTTTCTTTAAGCTTACTAACCACATTTCCCACCGTGAAAAAGCCAATTAGGGTCTTTCTGAGATGACGTGCATTAAAATCATCTGCTATCTTTCAATATGACCATCTTCGTGTCCACTGCAAAGTACCAGTTCAATCCTTCATTTTTTCGACAAACTCATATTTAATCTGTGGTGCAAAAGAAAATAGTTAGTTATGAAGAGTGATATTTCCTAAGTGTCAAAGCTCTAGGAAGCTCCTGTACAATGAAACTACAACTCCCAAAATGGGACGAACCAAATAAATACAGGACTCAACCTCGCCATATTTTACGCTGGTATATATGCACAATTTGAAGGGTTGCCAACTAAAAATTTGAATTTTTGGTTACTCAAAGAAACTATAGCAAGAAATTAGCTTTTATATACTATTTAACAGCACAAAATGTACCTGGATATAGCTATAAAATAGCTAAATATTCACCCTTAATAATTTGTTTCTGACGTAATGCCCTTTATAGCATTCCTTTTCACTCCGATATTTGGGAAACATATCCGACACCGAGGAGTCAAATTAAAAACTGTTCGAGTAATAAAATTTATTTATCCATTGAATCAATATGATTCACAGAATCAGCGGATTAACCATAATCAAAGTTGGAAGAAAATTTACCCATAAAACCTTTAGGAAAAAAACTATCTTCGAGGGCATTAAACTTAAATAAGGTGAAATTATATGAAGATGGAGAAAAATGAACAGAATAATGAATTCCTCGCGTTTACTTATCAAAAATGTGAACAAAGAAAAATAATGTCTCTGAAATGAAAATAATCCTGCAAGATTTTAATTAAAATTCCAACATGATGCAAATTCAAAGGGAGTCGAATGACACATATATACCAAATTTAAATTGAATGAACACCTAATGAAATAGCTATAATAGTAGCTAAATATTATATAATTTGTGAAAATTAAACAATATTCCTGCCGCTCGCTCGTGTTTGGTGATATATATATATATATATATATATATATATATATATATATATATATATATATGAACTTAATAAAGTTCGAAAGTACTTGGAAACACCTTTTCATTTTTGCCTGCGGGACATTGCATTCATTTGCTACCCTCAGGTGATACTTTGTGAGTTTTTCGTATATATATATATATATATATATATAATGTAAGCAACCAATAATGCGATTAATTAACAAATTCGCTGACATCTTTGTTTAATTCATTAAATAAAAGGAGTACTCGGTAAGACAAATGTGAACCGGTAGAAGAAAGAGGAAGAAACGCAAACAGGAATAACGGAATAAATTATGTCATGATTTTAAAATTTAAATTAGTTACAATTTTAAGATGATTTTAATTTCCGTTGAGTAGATTTAAGAAAATACAAATGAAATAACTTATTAAGGAAAATAAACAAACCTGATGTTTACAGCATAAGAAAATTTCTTTCATTTTAATTGATTAGAGAATTTAAATGTAAGATATGGCTAAAATCAGCAAAGGATGATTACTTATGTAGATTTAAATAAGGGTTGAAATATAAAAATAAAAAATCTGGGCCCAAGTAAATTTATGCGAATAAATAAAATATTATTATCTAATATTTGATACTCCGTAGATCCTAGTACATATGTTCAATTAAGAAATTATTAACTAATATTTAATACTCTATAGCTCAAAGTATATCCAAAAAGATATTCTAAACTAATATTTGATAATTCCTTGCTCCTGAGATATAAAAATAATATATTATTAACTAATATTGGATAGTCCATAGCCTTTAGTTAATTCAAATAAGATAGTTCTAACTAATATTTCATATTCCGGAGCTCAGAGTATATTTAATTAAGATATTATTAACTAAATTTTAGGACTCCATTTCTTCTAGCATATTAACATAAGATATGAGTATTATTAATTAATATTAATACTCCGTAGCTCCTAGTATATTAAAAAAGGATAAAATTAACTAATATTTGATACTCTAAAGATCATAGTATATTAAAAGTAGATATTATTAACTGATATTTGGTACCCTATAGCTAATAGTATATTAAAATTATATATTATTAACTAATATTTGGTACTTCATCCTCCTAGTTTATTTACAAAGGACATTATTAACTAATATTTGGTACTCTATGCTCCTATTATATTCAAATAAGATATGATTAACTAATATTTGCTAGTCTAATCCCTTAGTATATTCTTGCTAGATATTATTATATAATTTTTTATGCACCGTATATTTCAAATTAGATATTAACTAATATTTGATATTTCCTTTCTAGATAACGGATATGATACGAAAATTAAACCGATCTCTCATCTTCGTTCTTTGTAAGTTTTATATATTTTTTGTTCAAATGGAAACTTCTCAATTGCAAGGGGGCTTTTACGTTAGTGGGGGTTTGCAATCTTACCATAAATTATGTGGTAACCTCTTCTTTATAGACTAATCCTCTTTCAAATTCCGATAAATCTCTAAATTTACCCTCTTAAGAATCTCCTCACAGCTCTTCAAACGCTTTTATAAGTGGTATCCCCTAGTATAATTACTAGTAGAATTGCTTTATTTATTTTTAATTTAAATCAGCGAAAAACCAACTATGGTGTTTCGCCCTTAAAATTAGAGGAGAAGTTCCATGATAAAATGGTGTAGTTATGGGATTTGAAAAATATTTTGAAAGTGAATGGGGAGTTTATGCAAGGAGAATACTAGGGTTGCAAGCAATCAGGAGACACTCGCACCTATCCTTAACCTAGAGTCCCTTGTGGTTTCATGTAGGAGCCTTTTGAATGTGGGACACGCATACTGGTGGTTAGAGAATTTAATTAATTAGGAAATGGAAATCAATTTTAAGCGACTTTGGTATTTTCACTTAAAGAACAAGGGAAAAGGAGAAAGATAGCATACGATGGATAAGAAGAGGAGAAAAACAATAGTAAAAAAGTTTATTATGATAAAGGCGGCAAAGGAAAATTTAGTCACCCGTACAGGCTCACACCCACCGTATCCATGCAGAGAACCCAAAAAAGAGCCACGCCCCTTTTAACCTTCTGTCTAATCTCTTTGTCCCTCTGACGCCCCAGCCCCTCATTTGCCCCCCTGCTGCTGAATTCTCTGACAGGATGGTCCCTATCCCCTCTATTCCTCACCAGCCCGCAAGGGAACGCTACTTGTACATAGTGTGAGCAATCTTACTGCGACAGCTGACTTCTGGGGTATTTATTGTGTGCCTCAACACCCTCTCGGCCACAATGCCTGGGAACTATATTTATATCTTCCACGCATTTTCACTTTCTCCTGCTTCACTACTTTCTTTTCCGATTTCTAACAACCTTCTACGTGGTAAGTCTTCGTTGCTATTGCGTTTTAAATTCGAGGAAGAAAAATGTCGTGCGGTCGTGGTCAGCCTTTCATTCTGAACCTCTCGGCAGCATTTAATCACACTGTTCTTCTTCACCGTCTCCGTGAATTTTTGGGTTTGGTTGTTATTCCCGTTGTACCGATGGGGTAGCTTTCATCTCGGTCTAATCATAGTGTAAAATTCTTGGCCTGGGAAGATGCGTTTTGGTGTCCCGCAAGAGTCGGTCCTTGGTTTGCTTCTATTTTGCATATATTTTCTTCTACGTCGTCTCAGTCTACCATCACATTTGTGTCCTGGTGGCAAGCAAATCTACTTCTCCAGCCTCGTTTTAAGTGTCTCAGAAACTGCTTATAACATCATCATTGAATGACTCGGGCAAATTTCTGAAACCATGGCAACGGGCAGAAGTATTTCTAATGAACAGTCTTGCTGGTGGGGCGGGTCCCCTGGAACACCATTGCCCCATTTATTAACCTCGATGCCTCTCGTGCCCCCTGTGCTATTATAGTAAAAATCTGGAAGCCGCCTTCGGTAGTCAATCATCTGCCTGGATCCTCTCCCTGCTTTGTCCGTCATCTCAGCATCCGTTGCCACCTTTTAATTGCCACTCGTGCCTTCGCCCCCTCGCACCTTGACTGCCTCACCTCACTTCTCTGCATTTCCACTCTTCAGCCTCTCCAAATGGGTCAAAACTTTGCAATCCGTGGGGTTCTTCCCCTCCGGGGACTTTTCTTTCACGCAACTCCACTTTTTCGCCCATTACACTGATCTCCAATTGGATGCAGAATCACTTACAAGGTCATCCTTCTTAAATATAAGCCCTTATACACAGCATCTCCACCCTACCTGTCCTCCTCATTCACTTTATCCCAGCTCCTGAGAGCACTACGCTTTAACTCTGCCCCCCCCCCCTCCGACTGATTGTTCTTCGTAGTCGTCTATGCTGCTGCGATGTTGTGGAATGATCTGCCTCTTGCGATACGCTCATCCTCGCCCCTTAGTGCCATCAATCTTTCTCTTAATCGATAACAGCGCTCGAGGGAGGAACAAGGCCTCGAAGAGGGCCCTGAAAAAAAATATTATTATTATTATTTTATATCCCATAGGGATCTTCCATCAGGACAGACACCTGAATGTACTTTTAATCATGAGGTCCTTGGTTTCTTAAGATCCATCCCTCCAATAATGTTGTGGCTAAGGTGTATAAGTGTCCGTCCTGTTCTGAAATGGTTCTCCAGTGTAGTAGCTGGAGATGTTTGCGTCAATCAGCCCTGGGCGTTGTTGGTATGTGTTTAGTTTTGTAGAGTGACCGCACCGGAGTCTTACCAGGACGACCCGTGCGTAAAGTGGAAGGGATGTTTCTTCTGGACTGATATCCGGTGGAATTGCATTAAGGAGGTGATTTAATGAGTGAAGAGTTTCCTAAGTTTGTGAAAATTTCTTTTCTACAGGTATGTTGTAGTAAAGAGGTTCGTAAAAAAAAGCATTAAAATGGGAAGGGGGGGGAATATTATCACCCACTTGGATACTGTCTACTTCGACATAAGTCGCCGTAACAAAAATAAAGCAAACAAACAAAAAGGCAAAGGCAAAAAAGGTAAGAAGAGAAAGGAAGAACGCTCAATCATCGGGGGAAGGCGCGCCTCCTCAGGTGCAGGATCATGCGACCGACACAAAAGAAAGTGAAATAAATGGAAGAGGCGAACCTCCTCCGAGAGTTAGTTAGTCTGTATTCTGTGTGCACGAATCCGTCCCGAGTACAAGGGACAAGCGGTAGCGACACTGCTCGGGAAGATCACCCAGACTGGGACATTCGACATGAATGTACCGAACAGTCCGGGGGACAACGCCTTCGTGAACATAAGGCGCAGGCGAGCGCTCCATCAAATGGCGGTGCGTCCCGCGAGTGTGTCCAATTCGAAGACGACAAAAAGCGACTTGAAGTCGTCGCTGCATGGGAACAGTCGTGGTGAAATGACATGCAACTTCAAGTTCCCCTCGGCCGTTTACAATCCTCTTTGATAGGCAGCCCGGAGGGCTGCCCTAATTCCTGCCATATAATCGGTGTGAGAAAGAGCGAAATGCTGGTCTGGTCGCCCAGTACTCTTGGACCCCTTAGCACCCTCATCGGTCTGTTCATTCCCCGCAATTCCAAGATATGCCAGATAGCGAAGTCATCTACATTAAAGAAGTATATGATTGGTGGTAGGACATTGGAAAGCCAGCCTGTTTATGGCAAATACGAAAAAGGTTGTACTAATGACGCTTCCTTGAAGTACGCCCTGATGCTGTTGCAATGTAGGGGAGAGAGAAAACCCAAAAGGTCCACCGAGAAGCGTCCATTTATAAATAAATGAAATTTTGAAGGAAGATTGGCAGTGGTCCTCGGAATTACATCTGGTATAATTCGTGAAGAATGAGTTTTTGCCAAACCGTATGTACGAGTATGTTTTAGATAGATCGACGAAGATTGCGGCAAGAAAACCTATTTCTGTGAATGACTGGGCTATACCATGTTCCAGGTACGTGAGTTGGTCTAGGGTTTATCTATTCTTGCGATAGTCATATCGGTTTGTTGATACCATGTTCCGCGACTCGAGTTACCATTTTATCCGCCCATTTACCATCCTCTCAAAAAACTTACACAGGTAAGATGTGAGTGCAATTCTTCTGTAATTGGTTAGGACGGCCGGATCTTTCTTTGCTCTTAAGAGTGGTAGTGTTATTGCTGAGCGCCATTCGTCAGGAAATATACCAGTGAGCCAGAGATGGTTGTATTGGTCAAGGATATATTTTAAGCAATCGGGATTTGCATGGTGAAGAATCGGCAGATGATTTGGTCTTCTCAGGGTGCTGTATTCCGGACAGTTAGACAGTGATGTTCGAGTTCAGCTAATGAGGATAGGGTATTGTAATAAAGGGAAGTTTCCGTTTAAAAATATATTACCAGACTTTCTGCTTTTGTTTTTGTTTAAAGAAGGTTGGGTTCGAAGAGCCTTTCGAGGAAGCACTTATATGGTTACCAATGTCAGGCGCAACATCTTCTGGTATGCTGATGGTTTCATTGTTGATTTTTAGGATCGGACGAAGTATTGTGTTGCGACTTCCTGTCATCTTTCTCACCTGATGCCACGCTTTACCTATGAGGGTTTCCTAGGTTATGTTCGTTGCGTATTTTTGCCAGGATTCCCGGCGTGCTTTTTAAAATATTCGCTTGGCTATTGTGCACACACTTGTATTCTATATAATCATCGTTGTATCTTGTAGCTCTAAAATTTATATTTGGCCTGTTTCGTTCGCGTTTTGCTCTCTTGCAGTCGTTGTTCCAGCATGGACTGGAGAAGTAGTTATTATTTATTGAGTTGCGTGAAATATACTTGATGTTGATGGGTTTTAACATATTTGTGAAGGTTCTTAAGGAGTTAGGGAATTGTTACTGATATAGATTGGCTGGGAAAAGCCAAGCTATATAATGAGTGGGATTACCAGTATTTAGGATTCAATGGTTATTGTTTTCTATGATGTCCAGGATCATACTCCCACCGCTCCTTGCTTTTTCATAGCCTAGGATGAAATATGGATGGGGAAGCTGATCGGTTAGTTATTCTAAGTCTGCATATGCTATTGTGATGTTTGGAAACAGGTAAATGGAGCATATTGTAGTCAGTTGAGTCGATTGCATCCTTATTGCTATGGTATTTCTATTTGTATTGGTGTTTTATGTTGTATAAGGCGTAATTTTGTCAGTGAATATGCCGTTGCCTCTTTAATTTGGGTCGGAGTGGCGGAAGTATTTAGTTTTTAAAATAATATCAGGATTGCTATGTATTGTCCCGTTGATGCAGATGCATGTGAGATGGTGTTCTTTTATTAGATCTTGTAAGCTTTCGTAATTCGCCATAATGCCGCGAATGTTTCATTCTAGGAAACAGGTTTATATGGTGTGTTGGTTGGGGTTGAAAATTATTTGGATGGGTTCATCTCCCCAGTTGGGGCGGAAATGTTAGTTTTGGTGTTCTGATTTTAGATGCTCCCAGCGGGGCTGAAGTTGTTTTGTTTTGGTGAGCAGTATTGGAGGTAGGTTTGGCTGCTGTTTCGAAGTATTTGGGGGCTTGCTATGGTCTTTGCAACCTTGGTTTGTTCCAGGTTGATCGTCCTCACTGGTGTGGGATGAGGAGGTTCCAGCCTTTGAGTTGTAGCTTGGAAGTGGTTTTGTTGTAGGGGTTGTCATGCGTTGAGGGAAGGGTATTGCCATGCGTTAAAGAAATGGGATTACCTGATTTGTTAGCTTCTTTAGTCCAGGTTTACTCATGATGGCTGTAATATCATCGAAGAGAGATTTGGGTGTTTTAGTTTATGGATGTTAGAACCTTACTGGTAAGGGGTTTGGAGGCTGTTGAATTTTGATTTTTCCACTTTTCGTTGAGACCTCAATGATCTTAGGTTCTACTTGTTTCCTTCAAGGTTTGTGGACGGGGATTTGTATTTGTTTGTTTCCTGTTGGAGGACTCGGTTGTTGCAGCCTTATCTTAGGTATCAGACTTTGCTTAGGTTTTGAATGTTACCGCTTCTAGGTTCGAGTCACTGACTGCTTTTTAGAGTTTCGAGTCGGGGCTTAGGGTCCGGTACTTGCAGTTTTGGGAGTTTCGTTGGCGTTTGTTCATTTGACTTTGGGAGGGTGGCATAGGATGTGAAGATGAGGGAAGATTGAGGAGATTCGGTAAAGGAGATTCTGTTCTCCAATTGCAGGGCTTAAAGGAAGTTGGTTATGGGGTTGCATTTGGGTCTTAGTAGTTGGCGCTGAAGTGTTGGATTTGGATTTTTCTCTGTCCTCGAGCATTGTTTGTCTTTAAGTGATGTTAGCATAAGAGGGAGTACATAGGCGGTTTCCCTCTTCCGACATTTCTTGTACTGCTTGGTAGCGGATGATGCCAAATCGGAGCATAGGGACATTCAATTCTTGTTTGTAAGCAAAGTGTTTGCATGCATTTTTGAAGGCGTGGTGCTTTTCGCCGCAGTTATGGAATTTTTATGTTAGCGTGCACATCTCATGGCATGTCAATTGCCTATGATTTAACTGAATGACCAAATCGTAGACAATTGGAGCATCGTAGAGTGTCGAGAGTTCTCTGATAAGGCGTGTGGTTCCTGCGAATTTTATGTGTGTGGAGAGCGTCTGCTGTTTGAATATTAATTTTATTATTTTAAGAAATCTTGATCGGTTGTCAGTTTTACGTTCAAATATGGAAACACTTTCCATGTTATGGTTGTCATCTTCGAGTATTTCCTTGATGCCACGGAAGATGAACTCTTCTATGATTTGGGGTCCTGGCATAAATATACTCAAAAGAGCGGAGCCGACTCTAGTGTTGTAGTTGTTTTTCTCTAAGTCGTGTATTGGCTAATTGCTGATATTTGTCAGAGCCAGTAATTGTTTGTAGATTGATTCAGTTTTGGCTTTTACTGTCAGTTTAGTACAGTCAATATTTACTGAGAAGTATGGTTGTAGTTCTACAGTGGCGTCTTTTATTTTTTCCCTGTTTCGATGACGCAAAAACTTTAATTTTCTTTGGATTTCATAGTTATATATTTGGACCGGGAAGCTGGCCCAAATAATTGTTTGAGCGTTGTGGCTTTTTGGGTGGTTTTTGTTTTGTTTTTATTTTTAGCATTCATGGCCGTTGTATACAAATTCGGCACCTCTGCCCGTGTCAGCCAACACTGACCCCAACACGAGTACGGCACTACAGGCGGGCTGGTATACGCCTTCTCCCCCCCTCCCCCTTGGGAACACCCGGACCAAATCCTATACGTGGTGATGTAGGCAGGTCGGGATAACGGATTCAGCTTGGTGACCGGCTTCTGAGCGGTTAGGGTCATCGCGCCTAACATCTTGTCGCAGGAGTGTTCGGTTACGTGATCCAATGAGCGCCGGGTTGTGACCGAGGAGGTCCATGAGCAGGAGAAGAAGGGGTAAAGAAAAGGTGATTGTAAAGGGTCAACGGAAGGGCAGGGGCAAGGTAAGTGGGAGTTGGTACAGGAGACGGAGATTAGGGGTTAGTGAAGGAAGGAAGGGAGGCTAAGGTGGGGCCGGACAGGGCGCTGAATCCCGTAAGCACGACAGCCAGAAAAAAAACATATCGCCGTGCGCCTTTGGGGGCGTTTGTCTATCATGGGCCTCCATATAGCGCAGGTCTATCATGAGTCTTCACATAGCTTCTGTCCCATATGGGCCCCTACATAGCGCATGTCTATTACTGGCCTCCACATAGCTCCAGTCGCTCATAGGCCTTCATATAGTGCCCCTCTATCATGGGCCTTAATAACGTGGCTGCCTCTAATTAACCCCACATAGCGCCTGCCTATCATTCGCATCCACATACATAGGACTGTCTATCATTGTGCTCACATAGTGTCTGTCTATTATTGGCCTTAATATAGCGCCTGTCTAACATGGGCATCTACATATAGAGAGACTCTATTATTGAACTCCCCATAGCGCCTGCCTATTATTTGATTCTAAATATAGCCTGTCTATCATGGGCTTTACTGTACGCCTGTCTATCATCGGCCTCTACATAACGACTTTCTACCAGGCGCCTACACATAGCGCTTGTCTATTATGAGTGTCCACATAGAGGCTTTCTATGATAGGTATCCACAAAACGTCCTTTTCTTAGGGTAATCCACATAGCGTCCCCATATTTTAGGGATCCACATAACGCCTGTTCCTCAATGGCATCCATTATAGAACCTGTCTATCATTGGCCTCTACTAAGCCACTGTCTTTCTTGGGCCTCCCCCTAGCGCCTATCTCTTAATGACCTATACATGACGCCTGTCTAACTTCAGCCTGTAAATAGCGTCTGTTTAACATGGGACTCACACTAGCAACTGCCTATCATTGTCCTCCACATAGCGTCTGTCTAACATGCTCTACCACATAGGGCTTGTCTATCATAGGCCTCACAATAGCGCCTATCTATTATTGGCCTCAATATAGTATTGTCTATCATATGCCACCACATAGCTCCTGTTTATCACTGGCGTCCAGATAACGACAGACTTTCATGTGCCTCCATATAGCGCCTATCGATTGAGAAAGCCTATATTGAGTGCCTAACGGACATGGTCCTCCACAAAGTGCCTTCCTATCATTCTCCTCAATATAGCGCCTGTCTATCGTGGTCTTCCATCTAATGCCTGTCTATCACGGGCTTACGCATATCAACTGTACCATGGGCCTCCATTTGCGGATGTCTATCATGGAGATCCCTATAGTTAATATCTATGATGAACCTCCAAATAGCGCTTATCTATCATAGAATACACATAACGCCTGTCTATCTTGCGCCTCCAAATATTGCCTATTCATCATAAGCCTCTACATAGCGTCTCTATATCATGGGCTAGCACATAGTACCTCTCTATTATTCTTCTCTGCATGATGGCTGTCTCTCATGCACCTCCGCATAGCGCCTGTCTATGACTGGCTTCCACATATCGACTGACTATCCTGGGCCTCCACATTGCGCCTGTCTATTGAACTAAGGCTGGCACATAGCGCCTGTCTCTTCTGCCTGAAAGAAAGCACTTGTCTATCATGGGCGTCCACATAGCACCTGTCCATCATGGGCCTCGCTATAGTGGCTGACTAACATTGGCATCCACAGTTCGGCAGTCGATCAATGGCCTCGACATAGCGACTGTCTATCATGGGCCTTCACATAGAGCCTGTCTACCATGGGTGTCTCCATAACGCCTGTCGATTACTGGCTCCAAAGAGCGCATATCTATCATGAGCCTCCACTGGCCTTCACATAGTGACTATCATGAGCATCCATAGAACACTTGTCTACCATGGGCTTTCACATTGCGCATGCCTCTAATAGCCCTCTACAAAGCTCTCCTCTATCATGGGCCTCTACAAAGCGCCTGTCTAGCATTGGCCTCCACATTACGCCTCACTATCATTGACCTCCATACAGTTCATGACTCTCACGGGGCTCACCATTACGCCTGTCTATCTTGGTCCTTCGTATAAGGCTCATCTATCATGAGCCTCTAAAGAAGACCAGTCTATAATGGGCGTCTACATAACGCCTTATTAACATTGATCTTTCACATAGCTCCTCTCTATCATAGGGCTCCACATAAGGTATGCCTATAATACGCCTCCACATAGCACCTGTCTATCATTAGCCGCTGCATTGCGCCTGTTTATCATGGTTCACCATACAGTGCCTGTCTAAGATTGGCGTCCAAATAGCGCCTCTCTATCATAATCCTCTATATAACATCCATTTCTCATTGGTCTCTACATAGCCCTGGATATCATGAGCCTCCATAAAGCGTTTGTTCATAATTGGCCTCCAAATAGCGCCTTTCTATCTTTTGCCTCCACATAACGCATATCTATCATTGGCCGCGATATAGCGAGTGTCTAACATGGGCCTTAACATAGCGCCTGCCTATAATAATTGGTTTACACATAGCGCCTGTCTGTGATGGCTACCAAAATACGCCGTTTATCATTGACCTCCACATAGCACCTGTATATCATGGTCTACCTATAGAGACTCTCAATCATAGGCCTCAACATAACCTCTCTCTATCATGGGCTTCCATATAACGCCTAGCTATCTTAGCCCTCTACATAGTGCCTTTCTGCATGGGACTCCACTTTGCATTTCTATTTTAGGTCTACATATAACGCATATCTCTTATAACCCTCCACATAGCGCATATCTATTATGCATCTCCAGATAACGACTGTCCATGCTGAGCCTCTACATAGCGCCTGTATATTACGGGCTTCCATAGAGCGACTGGCAGCTATTATTGGCCTACATGTAGTGCCTGTTTCTCATAGTCCTCCACATATCGTCTGTCTATCATTGGTCTCCACATAGCACCTGTCAATCATTAGCCTCTAAATAGCATCTGTCTCCCATTGGTCTCAAAATAACGACTGTCTAAAATTGGTCTCCACATAGCGCCTGTCTAACATTGGGCGTCTACATAGCGCCCGTCAATCATGGGCCTCCATATATCGCCTATCTATCATTGGCCTCTAGAAAGCACCTGTCAATAATGGGCCTCCACATAGTGCTTGTCTATTATTGGCCTCATAGAGCACCCTTTTATTATGGAACTTCATCGAGTGCCTGTTTATCATTTGCCTTCATAGGACGCCTGTCCTTCATGGGTCTCTATATAGTGCCTATATATCATGGGCCTCCACATAGCGCCTATATATCATGTACCTTAACTTAACGGCCTCCATATAGAGCCCTTTATATGATGGGCCTCAACATACATAGTACCTGTCTAATATTGGCCTCCACATAGAGCCCCTCTATCATGTGCCTCTACATAGTCTCATTTTTTCATGAGCCTCTACATAGCGTCCTTTTCTCTTGGCCCTCGACTTAGAGCTTGTCTATCATAGTCTCCACTTAGCTCCTGTTTATTAAAGGCCTACACATCGCGCTTGCCTATCATTTGCCTCCACTTAATGACTGTCTAACATTGGCCTCCACATAGTGCCTTTTTATCATTGGCCGCCACATTGCACTTGTCAACCAGGGGCCTTCAAATAGCTCCTGTCTACCGTGGGATTCCATATCGCGCCTGTCTATCACGGGCCTCCGCATTGCCCTTATCTATCATGCCTCCACATGACTCCTTTCTATGATTGTTTCCACATAGCGCCTGTCTATCAGTGGTCTTGATTGATGATTCCAGAAGGTATGTAAGGACGTATAAGAGAGATGATTTGAGATGAGAAATATATTGAAAGAAAAGTAAGTGGAAAGTAGGCTTCTCCCTCACAAGGGTATACATAAATAGAAGTGGATTAGGAAAAGGGGAATATAAATGCAGGCAGGAATGATCTGTTCCTAGTAAGAAGGAATATGCTGCCACATGCATATGATGTGAATGTTGTAGGAGGTATGAGCATGTGACTAATCAATCACATGATTCTGCTCTCTAAGGTTACGTGGGTTGATGTAAGGATGAAATGTGAGGTAGGTGGAAAAGAAGGAGAAATCCAAATATAGATACGCTATTGAAGCAGTGAGCGATAAAAGCGTATGTGCGAATGATTGAGAGTAGGAGAGATGGGAAAATGGGAAGTCAGCAAATGGGGAACAAATTTGAGGAAGTGATACTAGGGTGCGTATGGGTGTGCTGGAGCTGGAAAGAAAAAGCAGAACGCTCAATTTTAGAATCACATGCAGATGATTATTAGTGCAGATAAGGATGTCAGAGATGTATGTGGGCATATACAGGGTACAGATAAGGATGTCAGATAGTTGTATGGGGGCATATACAGGGTGCAGACGGTATTTTTTGCATGATGACTTTCTCAGGAAAAGACAATTGCTTTTTTTTAGCTACATTCGTGATTTTAGGTCGGTTTGTCTTCATGATATGTTTTGTCGATCACACTCGATGAACCAGCCTTTGGCCTCAATGACAACCTCCAGGCAATCTTAGAACCGACCACACTGGCCTTCGTCACTATCTCCCGTTTTAGGCCCCTGAAGTCCCTAGTAATCCTAGCCCTCAGCTCGTCCGTGTTGAAGCTGTTTTTTTTCTACCGCATCCCACACAAAAAAGTCGAAGGGGTTGCAGGAAGGCGAATCGGGATGCGAAATTTCAGGTGCTGTGTGAGTGAAGAAATTCTCCGACAGCTATGCCTGTGTCTTCCAGCTGGTATGGCAGTACTCAAAATCTTCTTGTCCCACGTAAGGCCTCACTGCAACTACTTGGTCGATCCAGGGCTTCACCACCTCGCTCACAATAAGAATGTAACTGTCGATGTTCAGCCTGAAGCTCTCAAGGAAGAGGTGTGGTGGCACGACGTTATCTTCACTGCTAACAACACCGAAGACCATAGTTGTCACTGGAAATTTTATCTTCATGACTTGGCACGTCCTTAAGTGAGACAGCAATCCGCCTGTTGTTCTGAGAGTTGCTATTTTGGTCTTGACAGAAATTCTTCTCGTCTGAGAAGAACTACAACATGGCTGGTTCCACTGGCTATTTCAACTTGTTGTTCAACTTCTTGATGTTCTTAAGTCGCTTTTTCTACATCGCCTTAGACTGAAATTGTTCATTTTCCATTTTTTATGAAAAGTAGCGAATTACTTCATGAACCACCAGCCTGGTGAGCAATTCATCAACACCTTTCTCCTTTGACATGGTACGAAGCGACTATTTAAGATGATTGTTGATGATCTACTGGATTTCAACGACGAATTCCGGTGTTTGGGGGGGCGTCAGTTCGTCGACCACGTGTTTTTCTCTCTGGATTCACCTCGTAGTTGAATCCTGAATCTTTTAGCTCCTTTCTGACCTTTTCTACCATCCATTTGCTGACTTTGAGGAAGTATGAAATCTCCTTGTTTGTCCTCCCGGCACGGATTACAAGTTACAAGGACTCCATAACTCTTCCAAAAATTGGGGGGGGGGGGAGGCTAAAAAATTTCAAGTCAACTACTCTGCCAAAAAATAAAGCAAAAATCAAAAATGCGTAAAAATTAGCAGTTGAAAATTGCCAACGAATACCGTCCCCACCTTGTACAAGGAGGTGAAAGTAAAAATGAAACGAGTGATTGACCAGAGTAAGAAATCATCAAATGAAACATTTGGACAGACGATGAATGATAATAGAGATATGACCAGGAATCTATTATAAAAGAAAGTGAGAAAGGTGAGAAACCAAGAGAAGTTCTCTATACTTTATGGATAAGAATCTCAGGATATTTAAGAACAATGAAGAAATTAGACGTTAATCGCGAAAGTACTTTGGCACGTGGTATAATGTGGGTGCGAAAATGAAGCAAAGGCAGCCGAAGTAAATAATGTAGTCATTGAGATGTTAAAAAGTGGCTGTGATTGTGTTGCTGAATGGGTCTGGTTGTTGTTCTAAGGTATGGAAAAGTTTACAAAGCACTGTGGACTGAATGTTATGATAGTACTGTTGTATGAGGGTAGAAGGCAAAAAGTGAAGGCAAGGAGTATAGAAAAATTATGACTTGGCGTAGGCGGAGGTATGTGTGAATAAAGTAGTTGACTGAGACAGCTAAATAAACAAGGGCAAAGAGGTGTAGTAAAGTGCATGCTGAGTTCCTGTATCTGGAGCAAGCTTATGAATTTTTAGATAGGAAGGTATTAAGAAAGGTTCTAAGAATGCATGGAGTGAGTGGTAAACTGTTAGATGGCGTGAAAGTATTCATACTGGAATACATGGTTAGCTAAATGGTTGCGGAGTAAGATGGTTTAAATGTACCTAGGATGCATTGTAAATGATAGTGGCACTGATGAATCAGATTGCAATTGCAAGGTATTAAATGGTAGAAAAGTTTCTGAACTGATTAGAACATTAGTGAATGCTAAGGATTTGAGTGTGAAATGTGCCAGTATGTTGCATGGGCGTATCCCGGTGGCAACGTTGGTGTATTGGAGTGAGACTATAGTATGGGAAGAGAGGGAAAGTTCTCTAGTGAGCCCAGCGCAAATGGACAACTTGAGAGGAATGCTCGGTGTGAGCTAGGGGCAGAAAGTGAGGTGCGACTGGGTTAGAGATGTGTACAGTTTTGAGAAGGGTGTGGATGAGGATTTGTTTGATAGTATTCTATTGGCATGTAAGAACAAGGGATAGAAATGGACTTGTTACGGTAATGTCATGGTGTTTGAAGGGTTGGAAACCAAGGTAAAATGTGGAGTGATTTTGGAAATGAGTGTTTGAGAGAGATTTAGTTGATCTCGGAGCAATTAAATAATATTGTGTATTGTATAGAAGAGACTTGTGAGGGGACTTTATTGAGGTCTACTCCCCAAGGATGACCCTTGCCTGGGCGAGATTAGAGACATAAACCACCATTGCTATAAAGGACCATTTTTTTATGTGGAAAAGGTAATGGTTGGCTATTTGATGGGGCATAGAGGGTTAAAGAGGGAGGGGAAGGGGATATTTTTAAGTAGCCTCGATGTGTACCATCCCAACTTCAAGGGAAATCTGTGGATGTTATAAAATTTATATTTTAGGATGAGTTCAATAGGAAGAAAATAAAGGGAGTTACCATGGAGAAGGAGTCTTGAAATACATAAAGGAAAAAAAATATTTGTTTCGCTGATGAGGCATTGTTGACCTTGATCTCTGCCCTGAGACATAAAAAAATGACCTCCGACAGCGTGTGACCGCAGGAAGCCAGTGTCCCCCAAAGACAACAGGTAACTTTTTGATACCGAACCACGCTCGAAGCTAACCAGGAGACAAATCACATCCCTCGTTAACCAGTCTGAAAGTTGTAGTTTGGTTAATCGGGTGGTATTATGTATGCAGCACCGTCCTGGCATTTATGCTGTAATGCAAATCTTGTTTGAGGACTAACTGGTGTTATGGAAGATTGATATGTCGAGAAAATAATGCATATTAGTTCAGTGACTATTTAATGGCCTTTGTTTGTTTTTTGTTTTTTTTATTTAATATCATCTATGTGTTGCAAGTGCCAATGATATTTTCATTTAGCTAATGACTTACCATTTTGATGAGGGTATCTAAAAAAAATGGTAAGTCATTAGCTAAATGAAAACATCATTGGCACTTGCATAAGTTCATTAGCAACACATTGGTGAAAGTTTAAAATGTGGGAGGTATTTCTGCCGCACCCTGTATAATTCACCAGCAATTATCTTGTGTATGTCACATAATACTCAAAATATTGTATAGTAAAAGCCTCTTGCTTCATTTTACATAACAGCCAGCAATCTTATCTATTATATATCAATAAAAAATGCGGAAGAGTTCAACAGGAAAGAAGCAAAGCGAATTCCGAGTGTTTTGAGACTATATTCACTTCATTATTAAGGAATACTCGAAGTTAGAATTTACTTTTTATTTTCCTGTGGGATATTTTTATATTTAATGTCCCTTCACGCGCTACTTTGCGAGTTTTCCATATATCAAAAACGTGTAAATAATGTAGAATAATAATATTGCTCTTAGGTAATAATGGGATGCATACTTAATTTATATTTTCAGGTAATTTGTTGGTACACATTTTGTGTTGATGCATTTGAAAAAACTTGCGTTAGATTTTGTGTTGCACCACACATCATGGGTCGAAGCAATAATAAGTATCATTCAATTTTGGATATCTCCTGGAAGAAACTTTCAGTGTCTCTCATCCTCAGCATGGCTTGACTTCACAATCGCGTCCGACTGGCCAATGTCAAATAGGTTAATCCACCCCCAGCTGTTGCGGAGAAAAGTTCTAGGTAGATTTCGGCGTGGGCCGTACCTGCTCCACCATTTATCCTCGAAAATAATCACCCATTGCTCCCATCAAGTTGGAACAGTGATGGCGGCGACCTAGAGGCTTATCCTACTCGATAGCTAGATAGGAGATGCATAATCTTTTAATTGCCGTTCGTTTTCGTTAGGATATTTAAATAAACACAAATAGGTAACTTATATACCCTGTATTTTTAAGAGTGAACATGGTGCATGTTAGCTGCTGTTTTAGAGTCTAAATATCCGGGCAGTTTATAAAAGCTTCTTTCTAATATTACGATCAGAGTGGCTTTCCGTGCTGAGCTAGTAGATGATGACGTTGTTTGGCTTAAACTATTTTAAAATTAATACATTGTTGTCCCTCTTGCTTTACTTGTCTCGAAATACTTTTAATCCTTTCATCATCTGTGATTGAGTATAAATTTTAATGAATGCTTTCGAAATGTCGCTTACTGGAATAGAGATCTCATAGTGTACACATATCGTTGAATGAATCAACAGAAATTCTATTCTCTTAAACAGCCGATAGGCTAGGCATAGCGTTCTTATAAGCCAAGCGAATTTTCGTTGATATACAGACTTCATATGCAACTCATAGCGTTATATAAACTAACTGAATTAATGTTGCCACGGAGACCTAATAGGCTAAGTGTAGCATTGAATACATTAACGAATTTGCATTAATATTAAAACATCATAGTCTACGCAAAGTGACAATTAAATTCACCGAATTATCGTTGAAGTCGAAATTTCATAGGCTAATTATTTGGTTTTATAATTCAACTTAATATCACTTTTCTTAGAGGTATCAAATTTACTCTGAGATAAATAAATCATCCGTTGTTGTAGAGAGCTCATAGACTACGAATAGCATTAAATACATCAAACATATGCCCGATGCCTTTGGAGACCTCGAAAGCTACGCATAGCAATGTCTTTGAGACACCATTGGCTACGTAGAGCCTAACAAATGACCAAATTTTCCGTTGCCATAGACACCTCATAGCTTACGCATAGCGCAAAAATCTACCGAAATTGCTTTGACATAAAAACCTCATAGGTCACTCAAAGCGGTAAAAATAACAACTAAATTTCTTTTGACATAGACTTTATAGGCTACGCAGCGTTGCACAAATAAACCGATTTTTCGTTACAATGAGTTAAATAAATTGAATAGCGCTAAATACATTAAATGAAGTTTCGTTGTCATATAGACTTCAATGGTTACGGAGAGCGAAAAGTTAATCAACGTGGTTTCCGTTGCCATAGAGACTTTATTGGATACGCATATCGTTAAATGCATCAACTCTTAAATATATCAACCGAATTTCTTTTGGCATATGAAACTCATAGTGTAGTACCCATTGCGTTATATAAATTAACCGAAATTCCGTTACCGTGGAGAAAAATTTGGCTGCCCATAGCGGTAAATAAAACGACCGAATTTGCATTCTCTTAGATACGCTTAAGCTAGGTATAGCGTTCAATGAACCAAGCGAATATTCCTTGTTGTAAATATAGAGAATTCATAGGCAGCGGATAGAGTTAAATAAATTAACTGAATTTCCGTTGCCATTGCGTTAAAAGCATCAACCAAATTTGCGTTGTCATAAAGACCTCCTAGTATAGGCATAACGTTAAATTCATAAATCAACCGACTTCTCGCTCTAATAGGTTAAATAAATCCATATCTTTAAATATGTATATGAAGTGAAATTCCGTTACCAGAGAGACTTCATAGATTATAGATAGCGAAAAGGCATCAACCGGAATTCCGTTATAATACAGACCTCAAAGGTTATCCATAGATAGCATTAAGTAAAATAACCGTAGTTTTGTTGCCAAAGAGGCCTGCTAGGTTACGCCTAGTGATAAATAAATAGCGAATTTCCGTTCCCGAGAAATCTTATAGGCTAGGCAAGCTACGCATAGCTTTAAATAAGTTATCCAAATATACATTGTCTTAGATATCTCATAGGCTACGAGTAGGGCTAAATAAGTCAACCGAATTAACGGTACCTTAAAAATAGCACAGGCTACGCATAGTATCAACTAAATTATCCGAAATTTCGTTGAAATGAAGACCTTAGGATACGCTCAGCGTTAATTACAAAAATAAATAAATAAAAAGAATTTCCATTGCTATAGAAACCTCACAGGCAACACGGCATTAACTCAACAACTCAATTTTCGTTGCTAAAGAGAGCTAATTGCAATACCTAGTGTTAAATAATTCAACTGAATTTTCCTTCCCATAGAAAATCCATATGTTACACATAGCGAGAAATGTATCAACCGATAAGGTTGCTAGAAAAAGCTTATAGAGTAGCATATCGTTAAATTAAACCAAATCCCGTGGCCAGAGAAACCTCATATACTCGCATAGCGTTAAATAAATCAACTGAATTTCGGTTACAATAGCGACTATGCATAATTTTTTTACTATAGTTTTAAAAAACTAAACGAATTTCTGTTACAATAGAGAGCTCATAGACTATACATAGTTTTAAATAAATCAACGAAAGTTCCGTTGCCATAGATGCCACATATGCAAAGCACCTGTTTAAAGAAATCAAGTGAATTTCCGTTCCCATAACTTTTAATAAATAAAATCGAATTTCTTTTGACCTGGACACTGGTCTCTCTGGTTTTCCAAATCCCTAGAAAAGTCATAACTTAGAACCGGTTAGTCTAATAAAATTCAACCGAATTACTGGTGACACGATTTCATAAGTTACGTATAACAATGAATAAATCCACTGAATTTTCGTTCCGTAGAGATAGCATAGGCTACGCACAGCGTTTAATAAATAAATCGAATTGCTGTTATGTAAAAGCGCTCAGTGTCTACACGGCGTTAAATAAATTAACCGAATTTCTTTTGATATAGAAACTACTAGGATACGCATAGCGTTAAATACATCAACGGATTTTCGGTTGAAATAGAGACCTAATAGGCTATGTATAATTGACGTTTCTATAAAGACCTATTAGGCTAAGCATAGCGTTAAATACACCAACTGAATTTCGTTTGAAATAGAGAATTAAATGAATTAACCGAAGTTCCGTTGCTATAGAGAATTTATTGGTTTCACATATCGTTAAATATATCAACTGAATTCATATTGTCATAGAGATCGCATAGTCTACAAATAACGTCAAAACGTAATATGCTTTACGATGTAGACCTTTATAGGTTATGCTTAACGATCAAAACAAAATAATTTCCGTTGTCATGGAAACCTCATAACCAACCCATAGTGTTGAATAATTCAACTGAATTTAAGTTGCCATTGATACCTAATAGCCTTAGCATATAATTAAAACAACCGAAGATACGTTGAGAAATAACTCATAGGATACGATTACCTTAAATAAATCAACCGAATTTCTGTTGATGTATTTCTGTTGCCATGGCATATAATCATCAAAGACTACGCACTGCGTTAAATTTATCAAATGAATTTCTGTTGTCATAGGTTATTATGCACCGAGTTAAATAAATCAACTGAATTTTCCTTTCCCTAGAGATTTCATGGGCTACGCATAACGTTAAATCAGCTGAATTTTCCTTTCCTTAGAGATTTCATGGGCTACGCATAACGTTAAATCAACTGAATTTTCCTTTCCTTAGAGATTTCATGGGCTACGCATAACGTTAAATCAGCTGAATTTTCCTTTCCTTAGAGATTTCATAGGCTACGCCTAACGTTAAATCAGCTGAATTAACCTTTCCTTAGAGATTTCATGGGCTACGCATAACGTTAAATCAACTGAATTTTCCTTTCCTTAGAGATTTCATGGGCTACGCATAACGTTAAATCAACTGAATTTTCCTTTCCTTAGAGATTTCATGGGCTACGCATAACGTTAAATCAGCTGAATTAACCTTTCCTTAGAGATTTCATGGGCTACGCTTAACGTTAAGTCAGCTGAATTTTCCTTTCCTTAGAGATTTCATGGGCTACGCATAACGTTAAATCAGCTGAATTTTCCTTTCCTTAGAGATTTCATAGGCTACGCATAACGTTAAATCAACTGAATTTTCCTTTCCTTAGAGATTTCATGGGCTACGCATAACGTTAAATCAACTGAATTTTCCTTTCCTTAGAGATTTCATGGGCTACGCATAACGTTAAATCAGCTGAATTTTCCTTTCCTTAGAGATTTCATAGGCTACGCTTAACGTTAAATCAGCTGAATTAACCTTTCCTTAGAGATTTCATGGGCTACGCATAACGTTAAATCAACTGAATTTTCCTTTCCTTAGAGATTTCATGGGCTACGCCTAACGTTAAATCAACTGAATTTTCCTTTCCTTAGAGATTTCATGGGCTACGCATAACGTTAAATCAGCTGAATTTTCCTTTCCTTAGAGATTTCATAGGCTACGCCTAACGTTAAATCAGCTGAATTAACCTTTCCTTAGAGATTTCATGGGCTACGCATAACGTTAAATCAACTGAATTTTCCTTTCCTTAGAGATTTCATGGGCTATGCATAACGTTAAATCAGCTGAATTTTCCTTTCCTTAGAGATTTCATAGGCTACGCCTAACGTTAAATCAGCTGAATTAACCTTTCCTTAGAGATTTCATGGGCTACGCATAACGTTAAATCAGCTGAATTTTCCTTTCCTTAGAGATTTCATAGGCTACGCCTAACGTTAAATCAACTGAATTTTCCTTTCCTTAGAGATTTCATGGGCTACGCATAACGTTAAATCAGCTGAATTTTCTTTTCCTTAGAGATTTCATGTGCTACGCATAACGTTAAATCAACTGAATTTTCCTTTCCTTAGAGATTTCATGGGCTACGCCTAACGTTAAATCAACTGAATTTTCCTTTCCTTAGAGATTTCATGGGCTACGCATAACGTTAAATCAGCTGAATTTTCCTTTCCTTAGAGATTTCATGGGCTACGCATAACGTTAAATCAGCTGAATTAACCTTTCCTTAGAGATTTCATGGGCTACGCATAACGTTAAATCAACTGAATTTTCCTTTCCTTAGAGATTTCATGGGCTACGCATAACGTTAAATCAACTGAATTTTCCTTTCCTTAGAGATTTCATGGGCTACGCATAACGTTAAATCAACTGAATTTTCCTTTCCTTAGAGATTTCATAGGCTACGCATAACGTTAAATCAACTGAATTTCCGTTGCCATGGAAATCTCATCATCTACGCATTACGTTAAATAATTCAACCGAATTTCCGTCGCCATAGAGCTCTCATAATTACGAGAATAAATGCGAAATTCATCTAACATAACTTTTTGTAAAATCCTGCATTTATGATATGAACAAAATACTGTTATTGTTTTTCCTCTTCGCCATTATAGTAATCACCCCCCTCCCCTCCCCTCCCCGCCATCCTCTGCTGCTTGTTCAGGGAAGGTTATAAAGCAGCCACCAAGGTGCTGCCTTTGACACTCACGTGTGCTGCTCTTTCACTTCTTTTAATTTAGCCCTTACATTCGCCCTTCCCGTAGCGTGACCTTCCTGTTTGGGTCATGCATAGCTGCTAATAATAAATGATCTTTTTATTCTTCCAATTGGGTTATTTATTTTTCTTCATCCATTCCTAATCATTCTCATCCCTTCGTTACCTTGTTGGATTATACAGGATCCTAATAATTAAAAATTGCTCATTTTTCAGTTTTCTAATTGTCCTGTATGTCTACTCATACTTTCTTGAGTTAGATTTGCCCTCATCGGATTACACGGCTAATAAATCATTTTCTTTTGCAGTTTTCGAATTGGGTTCGTATGCCAGAGCGAGTCCTCTGGGCTCCCAGTCACTGCCAAGGATACCTCCAGCGGCTGTCTACTTTCCCGCCCTGATAGACACCGATTTGATCAAGGTAAACTTAGATACTTCCCTCCCGATACCTTGATGCTAAATGAGTTTCCGCCGTTATGGACTCTACTAAAGAGATGAGACTAATTCCTAACGAGGGTAACACCATCTTTCACACATAATTGGGTCTATCCAGGTGTGAGAATGAAAGGAAAAGAGACAAAACAAAAGAGAAGTCTAGTAAACCGAAAAACACAGTAGTCTATACCAGGGATAAAGATGGGTACACAGGAAAAATACAGGGAACAAACTCACCCCCTAATAATATGACCAGAAACCTTTAGGAAAAAGCTCATTCAAAGAGTACAGGTACTAAATACAATATGAGCTTTCCCTTCTTGCGGGAAAATGAAAGTGATCATAGTCAATAATTGTCAACAACAAACACGAGATTTGCGCTAATGACTTCTACTCGTGAGGAACATTTGGGGTACTAAAGATCATCAGACAGAACTGAATTTTATAAACACACAAGCTTTAAGAACTCCCTAAGTCAGGGGTTGCCTGAAATGGCATTGATGATAAATTAATAAGAAGTAGCAAGAAAACGCAAAAACCAGAAGCAAGAATAGAATGAACAGTAGCAAGAAGGTTTATCCATGCTGAATCTTCTCATAAAAGCACATAATTTGCAAAAATAAGGTTAAAAACCCTCACAACAAGAAGAATATACCGTAAGATGGGAGTTCCTGGGTGATCAAAACCTCTCAACCAAAATTATGACCTAAATTCTACCAATCAAGCTGCCAGGAAGAAATATTACTAAATAAGTATAAACACAATTATAAAGGAATAATGCCTAAGGCATTATCTACACAACATATTGGCAAAAACATATTTTTCACCATTCATCTATTTATAAATACTACACTAAAATAATGGATAGCAAATTTTGTGCTTAATAGATTAAATCCAGTCAAAGATATCCATGCTCGAAATATACAGGAGGATAGTATGCATCCCTAAACCACTCCAGGCGGTTTTCATATTATGCCTTAACCTCATCTCTCAAAGGGGCTGGGTTTAGACGCTCTCCATTATGATGTCTTTAGAGGAAGAGCTGGTAGATCCTCATCAGACAGCCAAAATAGGCCTCCTCCAATGCTTCCGAAGGCCACGACCACAACAGAGAAATTACCCTTAGCTCAAGAAAGCCACGTCGTGAACAACGTAAGTTCTATTTATTAGCAGCACTTTCCCTTCTGTTGGATCCTATTTTTTTATACCTTTCCTACATTTTAACTTCTCCTACCTCCGGTTGGACATGTTCCTAAACGGTTTGGCCTATTTTTTTAATAAATAAGAGAAATAGTACCTAGTATTATTCAATATCACTCTAAAAAAAATACACTCTTTACTGTCAGGTCAATTTTTCTTCCTTTTAGGCCACTTAACCAACTTTTTATTGTCATTAAAATGAACATAAGATGACTATTCCTTTATTATAATTTATTGTAAACAATATACTACAGCCAATGTGAGTCAATGAACGTAATGTCTCGAGGAAGTGTTCTAAAATGAATCATTTGATGTACTCGCATGTATTCTAGCCGAAATGGCGCGTTGCCAAGGCGACCTCGGAGGTGGTAGATGAGTCAACAAACGTTATATCTCATTGAAATATTTTTTGTAAATACTTCTATCTTGACATGCCCCCGTAAATACTCGATTAACTAATTATGTAGAGCCAGACATTTGATTTCCGAATATATACGGGAAAATTCGTTAAGAGGTTAATAGAGTGACTTTGCTAATGACTTTGTACTAATGACTCACTAAAACTTAACCCTCCACAATTGAGGGTGGGGGGTGCTTAAGCTCGTATTTATAATGACTTCGATTCTTTGTACCAGCCTAGTTTGATCCTATTTATATGGCGTCTTCTTCCTGTGACTTACCCCATCATCATTGTTAAGCCATTTGTTATGGTTAGTTATCGGATGGAGTGGTAAACATTTCGATCATCTGCCTTATGCTGGGATCCGTGGTTCGAATCGCCTTTAAGCTGTTCTACGATTCTGAGATAAACATCAGACGGTGGCAAAAAAACGTAATGAATCATACATATCCTCATTGGATTACCATTCCTTTCCATTCTCTCAAATTATTCCTTTACTTATCCTTCTATTTATTTATTTTTTCCTCTGCTAAATCATTACCAACTTGGTTGCTACTGAGAAAATATTTGAGTGGTTATTAATATTAACCTTACCACCCTTTTCTATAAGTCTGTTACAGAAGCCCCAGGCCCCTCCTACTTAACGGACTCGGTGTACTACCATGATCCAACCCCAGTACCAGAGGTCAATTGTCGTCCTCGCTGTTATACCAAAGTCGTAGAAGACGAGACTTTTGCAATGGTAATTACACAAATACTTCTTTTTTTTAATTTAGAAAATATAAAAAAAATTGATTTCAATTACCTATTCTTTCTTTATCGATGCTCACGGCGTAATTATAAGCCATTGATTCTTCGTCCTGGTCTTTCAGCATCTGCAAAATTTGTCTTATACACCCCAGTACTTTGGAGAGAGTTTGGGGTTTAATCCACTACTGAATCAAGCTTTAATGCATTACATTCCCATGGATTCATCCGAAGTCATTGACCAGATTATTCAGAACTCAACCGAAACATTAACTACTCCACCCCCAACCCAATTACCAACGCTTTTCACCGGGCTCAAGGAGAAGCTAGGTACCCCCAAAACTACAACTGAAAGAGTGACTATATTTCCGTTAACGAGTGCTCCTTCTTCGTTCAGTGGAAAACCTAGCAGATCCAGGAAGATAAGGTTCCATCCTCGCCGTGCACGTCCAAGAAGAATTAGTAGGATTTCCCTAAATTTACCGAGGAAATCGAGTTCAAATAAAGGTCGTGGACGAAGTTCCAGAGTTTCTGGAAGATCAGAATTGACTACTACATCCGTTAACCCATTTCTCGCTAGAATTTCGCGTCCCGTTGTAGAACCAGTATACAAAAGACCATCAGATAAATCAACCACTATCTCATCGGTTTCAGAACAAAGGGTGTTAATTAATAAACAACGTACTATTTCCAAAACACCCGTTTTCGTGCAAAAGTTATTTGGACAGCGTACTCCTACACCAGATATAGTGACAATGGAACCTCTAACTCGAGGACAGCACCACCAACTCAAAGACCCACCCAGAACTAGTTTCCGGAGGGTGGAAAGACCTCCTAGCAGAACCCTTTCCTTGGTGGAGGAAGCCCCCGTGTATCGCACTTCCACCAGATCTTACAGAGCACCTTCTTCCCTACATCAAATTCGACCAAAACAAGAAACTAATGTCGACTCATCTCACAGAGACTTCATTCAAGCAGGTAATTTATACCTTATTTTAGTCTCGTAAAGTCTTTTTAAATTACAAACACAATTACAAATACTAAATTATTTCTGATGTGCAGAGGTATGTGTATATAAATACCCATCAGCAGGATTCCTTGGAACAGGGTGTGTGTGTGTTGTGCTGCGAAGACGGGAGAGGAAAGAAGCACTGCTGTAGTTGGCTATGTGTGGGGTGAAAAGTGTAAGATCTATCCACCGAAGTACAGGACTTGAGCACGGTGCGTCCACTCGTACCGAGATCGAACCCGGTACCGCGACGTTGGCAGACGAACGCCCTATCCACTCGGCTAGCAAGAGCTCTGCAAGGAGCTGAGTGACTGATGCTAATGGCTTAGAGCCAAAAGAATTTGAGCGATGGAAGAGGAGATAAGTGGGAAGAATCACCTCGGTAGAGAAGGATGAGGGCAGATACAGACTAGAGAAGAAACTAGAGGAATCGAAAGGGCATTGGGCAAGGTGGTTAACAACCCCCTTGAACAAGATCACGGGAACCCAGATGCCCAAGTTTATTTTCAATTATTAAAAAAAAATTAGCGAAAATGGGGCATCAAGGCCTAAATAACATAATAGTGGCTTTCAAAGAAAGTGGTGGAGTTAAGGTAAGTGAAAATGTGTGCAAGGTAATAAATAGTCTGGGTGACCAAAAGGGAGGACTATTAGAAGTATTAGGGGCCTCGACAGCACTCATTTCTCTTCAGCTAGGCGACCATAACAAGCCCGAATGTCTAGTATATGAAAACAAGGAAAAGAGAAATAAAATTACATGGTTTTTAAATAATAATGAAAGAGCTTGGAATCACTTTTTTATTTTCCTCGAGAAATTTACAGTGAATATGTTCTATGTGCGTACCATTTTTCCCATCGAATAAATAGCGCAGATGTAATTTCACCGGGTGTGTTTAGTCATTGGATGGAACGTCGCCATTGCCGTGGCTGCCATGCGCTGTAGATACCCGGGTTTCGAACCCCACGTTAAAATGGGGATCGCCAGCGATAAGAGCAGGCCTTTCAAAAGGAGGGCAGAGCAGTGGCAAAAATAGCACTGAGCTGTGGTAAATACAAGAACGCAAAGCGAGAGTAAAAATATCACAGAGGGATGGCAAAAATAGCTCATGGCGGTGGTAAATATAGAGGACAGCGGTGTAAAGAGAATGCAGAATGGTGGCAAAAAGAACGATGGTAAAAATACAACAGAGTGTTGGTTATAAGAGCGTAGAACGATGGTAAAAACACCACAGAGCGGTGGTAAATATATAGCGCACAGTTGGAGTAAAAGGAATCAAGAATGGCGGTAAAAAAAAGCGAAAATGGTGGTAAAAAAACGTAGAGTGGTAGTAAAAAGGGCACTCAGTGGTGGCAAAAAGAGCAGAGAGTGTTGGTAAAAAGAGCAGGTAACGGTGGTAAGATAAGAAGGGCGCAGATTGATGGTAAAAATAGCCCGTAGCTAGAGGAGACGGCGGTTCGATCCATCATTAAAAAAAGAAATAATAATAAACTTTTTTTTCATCTTTTGCAATGATACACAATCCCATTTCTCCCTAAAACTCCCGTATGTGGATAGCGGATGTAGCTTGGTAAACCAAGCTGCAGATGACATCTGGGAGCTCACGTGCTCTCACAGCCATAATGACCACAGGTGGATCTGTGACCATATAACTTCCACTCATTTTTACTTCTTCCATCTTTACTACTTTCTCTACACATCTCTCCTCCCAGTGTTTCTTGCGGAGAAGCCGTCTTGGTTTTTTACTTTTTAGTTCTAACTATCACACTTCTGTCTAAAAGCTCTCCCTACAATCGGCTTTTAACAACTTCGCCGTAAAAAAAAGGCATCTCCCTAACAACATCGTCCCTCTAACAGCTTCTCTTACACAACACATTTTCCCTAGCAAAAGATTCTCTCTAACAACAGCTTGGTCCTAACAATTTTTCCTTAACAACACTTTCTTCATAGCAACAGCTTCTGTCTAACAGCTTTTCCATAACTACAGCTCTTACTACCAAAAGCTTCTCTGTTTAACAGCTTCTTACTAGCAACTGCTACTACCTAACAGCTTCTCTCAAACAACTTGTCCCTAACCAAAGCTTCTTAACAATTGTTTCTTCATAATCGAAGTTTCTCCCGAACAACACTTTCTACCTAATAGTTCTTCCTCTTGCAGCGTCTGCCTAACAACAGCTTCTCTCTAACTGCTTCTCCCTAACTACAGCTTCTCGATTACAACAGCTTTTCCTTAATGTCAGTTTGACCTTTACAGCTTTTCCGTAACGACAAATTCCCCCTGCCAGCTTCTCCCTAACAACATCTCCTCCCTAACAACATCTGGTATGGTTAGTCACCGGATGGATTGACCTTCACCTCGAGGGGCGTGCCATGTAACGACTCCTGGTTCGTATACTCAGCTGTACTATGTTGTTCCAATTTCAGTTCCTTTTTACGCCTGTTCTCTTTATTTATTCATATTTCTCTTGTGTTCTCCCGTTATTTGTAGGATGAGTTGTCATTTTATCTTATAGCTGAACCCTTAAAGCACCATGCTAAAAAATGAATAAATGGGAGACCCCCGTCAACGCCAGAAAAAAAACTACCGTAAAAATTCAATGGAATTTTTCAAAGGCCCAAAATATAAGAGGACCAATTGGTTCGATCGGCTGTTGTACACTCGGGACCTTTTGGTCCGCATGGCGCTTTAAGGTTAAAAGCGACTCACATAACTTTTACTTATCATCAAGACAGTAAATATGCATTTACATCAGTGCTGGAGCAAATGCTGAAACTCGTAAGCCAGAAAATACCAAATCCTGACGCTTCGGTTATGTTCAAAGGAATTTGGGCGTTTCGGGACTTGGGCTTTTGTGATTATGAACCATATCCCGTTTACCTACCTCAATACTAAAAGGATTGTTCTCCGCTCTCGGACGTTGTCCCAACATATGCCATGCTTCCAGATCTGGGTGAGCGAGGCATGGCATTTGTGATAGATGTGTTCAACAGGATCTGGACAGAGGATATCCTTCCAAAGTCCCAGGAAATGACTACTGAGGTCGCTTTTCGCAAACCGGGGAGAGATCACTCAATACCCTAAGCATTCATACCAAAAATGCTTAGGGTATGATTGCAATCTCACCCTAGGATGGCACCGTCTAGATCAGCTGCAAATAAAATGAGTGCCGTTGGTGACTGAGGTAGAAGCCGGGCTCTGTGTAAAAGTGCATACTGCAATGTATACAAGGCAAAGCGAGTGGCACCTTCCCCGTATCGACAAAAAGGCTCTCTATAGAAGATTTGCGAAATGCATCGGTCCTCAAACTAAGACCAGTGTAGTAGATCGACTCCACCTTCCGCAATTCACGCTCAGCTGTGGATACGTAAAAATCACATCCGTAGTCAAGCTTTTAGAAAACAAAGTAACGATAAAACAACCAAGCGTTAGCCTTCTAAGCACCTCAAGTGCTGAACGTTACCAAACGAAGCATATCCTTAGTGTGGATACAAGAGACAGTAAGGCTACAAATATAGGGCTCCCACGTGAGGAGTCCGTCGAAAACAAGACCAAAAATACTGAGCGATTCCACCACTTCCAAGAGAACCACGTTTAGGTACAAGTCCGAGTTGGAGTGGAGCCGTGGATAGTGACAAAGTGCACTATCTTAGTATTGTCCAAGAAAAACCGAAACCTGTGCGATTCGGCAAATGGCAGTGCGTCGAACGAGGGTTGCGCGCAATGGCGCGCAACCCTAAGTCTTTCATGTTTCTTGCTAGGCAGCCCGGAAGGCGGGCGTGATTCCTTCCATGCAGTCAGTGTGAGAAGAGCAAAACACTAATCTGGTCGCCGAATCCTACACCTGAGTCAGTGTGAGAAGAGCAAAACGCTAATCTGGTCGCCGAGTCCTACACATCTAGAAAAAGAGTCTACCCGATAAGTGAAGACAGAGATGCTCGCAGGGAAGAGCGGTGGTCTTGTTTCGAACATACCGGAACCTAGCCCTAGCTCGAAGAAATTCACTGACGGCGAAATCGTTCGGGTGACGCTTATAGTGCAGCTAGGCATATTAGTTCTGTCTGAAGGCCGTCTCTCATTCGGCAACCACCAAGAAAGAAAACGGCGTGAAAAATGGCCAGACGTTCTAGGAATAGTTGTTAGGCATAAGGTAATAGAGTTACCAGAGAATAACTCAATGACCTCCTCAACAGACCTAAACGCCTCGAGTCGGACTAAAAAATCAGTCATTTTCTGAAATGCGGACCACTGTGGTTTTTCAGGCGGCAAAGGCCCAGAAATGGTATTTGAATAATTAAATGGGAAAGTGATCACTAATCAGGCAATCGTCAGAGAAACAGGTTACCTTTGGCTCTCTACCAGTCAACTTAGCTAATGCTATCTCCTTATGGAACATGTGCCTCTAGCCAAGTTGCTGCCATCAGTGGAGTGAATAACTAAAAAGCGTTAAAGCCAGCCGGCTCAAAATCGCGAGGCATTGTCTCAAAGATGAGCCCCAACGTAATCTGGGTCACACTGCACAAGGGCATCTGAGGGCCAAAATTGCCAGTCTTGGCCTAGTCGCTTGTTGAAACGGCAGCATACCCCTCCGTCCTTGGAGCCATTCCAGAAGTAGATGAATCCTTAGTCCTATTTAACTTCTTCCTCTTACCTTTTCTTTTCTTTTTTGGAGCGGAGGGCCGGGAGTGAGCTTGGTTCTTTCTACCCCTGGAAAGGGTTTCAAGGCTGAACAAAGCAGCCTCAGCCAGATCCTTCTGCTAAATTGAAAATATCTTAGCTCTCAAGGGGGTACCAGGAAATGGAGTCTTCCTTGTGAGTCTTCCGTGACTCTTTCCGCCCCAAAGGGACCATTTTCAGGGCCAGACTCAGGTTTGGTATCCACCCTCTGCCAAGGTGTCGAGTATTCCGAACACAGAAGTCCGCAGGGTCAGCATGCCGACCTCCATTGGGTAAAGGGGGAAGGAGATGCCGGCTCCCATCAATGTCAAGGTACCAGGTACCTTGGCAGGGTCCAGGGAACGATGCCTCTTATTCCTCTGAGGGGGCTTAGATTGGTCATCTGCCCACATCGGGGAGGTCGTGAACCGAGGCAGCGCGTTCTTTGCCTCGCTATCTTTTTGGCCGGCCCTTCAAAGGCAAATGGGGACCCGCAACAAATGAAGAGTTGCCCAGACGCAGCAACTCTATAAAATATAGCAAAGATGAAACCCCGAACCCGTATGCATTAGAGAGAGAGAAACGCTCTCTCCACTAGAAGGTTCTGAGAGGGGCTCTTGAGAAAGCACGAAGGGGTCGCTTTTTATCTCATCTGCGCCAACACCAAAGTCGGGCAAGATGAAACTGAACCTAATCTAACCTCCTGAGTATTGGATGACAGGGTTTTTTTGAGAGGACCATAACTGGGATTGGGCCCATAGCTAAAGGGAAGATCTAACCGAGTTAATACTCTCCTCCTGGGAAAACCCTGCTGTCTAAGCTCGCTTTATGAGGGGCCTCATTAAAGCTATTCCCTGCAGGAGTCACTAATGAACTCAAGTGAAGACAAATGAGACCGTCGGGTAGTTGGCAAAATATATTATTAGGGCCGTTAAGGCGAACTCTATCTAGAGAAAATGGGGGTCAGACACGCTGGACCTCAACAATGTGGGAATGCACGCATCTAATGCTGAGGGAGCATGGCCAGACGGACCCCGCCACCCATTGTCTTTCTAAGTTCTAAGGGAATGTCCCTTATCAGGCCACTCCGACCGAGGACAGTCTATTCTAAGCCGCTTGGCCAATTTCTTGGTGGTCTTCTGTGAAAGAGAAGTGGACCAGTAATGGTTTCAAAAGGGAGTGGTAAAAGGGAACCCTTTTTACTAATAGTGGTGAGAAGTGGGCCTCTCTACCAGTCAGATGTTGTCGTCTATGTAATCACCTACTCCATCACCAAGGTTGGGCGAGATTTTGCTGAATGGGAAGTAATCTGAAATTTTGAGATTTTGCCAACCCGCCACAAACAAAAAACATACGACCATACAAACAGAAAAGTAGTTAGTGGGATATATCCCGTGTCTAACCTCCCCCTTCTATCCAACTTAGTTTCGGACTTTTCAGGGCCCCAGCCTTGGTTGCCTTAATGTGCGGTGTTCGCGCCTGTGCAACGGCATACAGCGATCAGAATTTAGGCAGTGGCTGGTCGTTCCCCAAAAGCTGCAGCTCTAAAATGGGCAGCCAATGAAGTAGGGAGACAGGGTGTATTTCCTCACAAGATTGTAATAATCGTCGACAAGACGGTCATGATCTGCAGATCTGCGCCGTAGCAGACCCAGAGACGGGACCTGAGTCTTTTAGTTGGCCTCGCAGTCAACAAGGCAGTAAAGACTGCCCGCTATAAACATTACATCCATATACATCTGGCAACGGCAGCGGCAGCAGGAAGGTGGTCAGTCCATTGAGCTCAAGGAGGGGGTTATTGGAGCAAAACCAATCTTCCCATTAGGTATGTCCCAATGCCTTGGACCCATCAAAACCTGTCTCTTTCAACAGGCGGACGTTAAATGGCTTAGATATAGAGGTTCTAAAGCCTCTCTGGTGACACGGTATGAAGTAGCTGGTCAGGTCCTTAAGCCTAGATAGAGGAAATAAGGAGGGGATCCACTTAGAAAAAAAGTGGGCGCACTGAGAGAAAGGGGAAAAGGCACCAGTTTTCTCAAGCCTTCTCTTTTGAGACGGGCCTGGAGGACTTTCTCCTCCTCCAAGTACTAGGTGTACCACTCTGCCCAGGGTCGCCTCGCCCTCCTTGTGAGATTTAATGCAGTTACACTCGGTTTTTTACTTATTTTGGGAAGGCAGTTTCTTTTCTATTGCCACCTTTCGCTGGGAAGGATCGGACACCACACCGAGACCCGAGGTTCCTCGCTGGGAAGGATCGGACACCACGCCGAGACCCGAGGTTCCTCTTGACTTTAAATTCCAACAAGGCTAGACGCTATGGCACATAGCGATCAACGCCATGAATGGCAAAACTGCAGAAAATAGATGAGTAGCTATGTGCTTAATAGCGCACATAGAGAGTAAGAAAGGAAGGGGACGTTTAGTAGCGCTGATGTGACCCGACCTCACTTTCTAGGAAAGTTTGGAACTTCATTCCTACCATTGGAGATTTCGGCTGAAATATGTAAATAAGATTTTTCACAATCATTGGGTAGTCAATTTTTATATTTAGTCAATTTTTATCTATTTTGACTCAGAAAAATCTGTCGAACGCCCTTGCTTCATGCTCAACCTGATCATCAATTAATGGGGACATCTCTTAATACAAGAAATGGATAAAAGGTAACAATGTGCGACTGTAATTTCTCCCCTCTTTTTATTATAAGTGCTACATCATTGCCATAAAGCGCTCTGCCTCCACACACTTTCATTCCACCTTTCAAAGAGGGTTTGGAGAAATGCCCGCTCACTTTTCAAATTAAAAGCAATTAAAGACCCCTTACTCTACCACATGCAGTGGCGCTTCTGGCAGACATGGTTCCCTGGCGAACCACCACTTTGGCGCACCATATGAACTGTTTCGTCCCCCACCCCCCTTATAAAAAAAACAGTCTGAAGCCACCATTATTTTTATTATTACTATTATTCATCTATTTGGAACAATAACATATAAATTATCATTGCTTATACGTGTAACAACAAAAGTATACTTATAAATACTAAATAAGTACACAAACTATATACAATAGCAACCTTAAATAACAAAAATAAAGTAACAAGGATAGAAAAAGTATATAAATAAATTAGTGAATCAATGTGCTAAATTGCACAACTTCATTTTACAAATAGAATTCCACATTTGCTTACAAGAGAATCTAATCTTCCACTCTTCCACGACAATCCATGCCGCTCTGGGCCGCTGTTTGTAATTAAGAGAAGCCAATACGTTCATAAACATGCAAGAAGTAAATAAACGCCCAGTTAATTACTTAAATACTTTTATTTGTAAAATTAAAGAACAAAATACATTTTGAACAATGAAAGTAAATTGTCAATACTTTGTGGGTTTGCTTCTAGCGGTTTTAGAGCGGCATTAATAAGTTGGGTCTGAGATTACTGCTTGCGGTTTTAACCACCATGTTTGGCCGATGACATTCAGCTATTTTGAAAGTGTTCCCGGTTTCAGGGAGACATTTTCTGTAAAGTCTTGTCTCGTACACCCTGCACAAATTGTAATGGGTTCATGTCAGGGTATGAGTCGGCCAAGGAGGTCGTTTGATGCTGCTATGGTCGTCCCATTTTTTTCTTCTCTTTGCAGTATGGTAGACACTCCCATTTTCCATGAATAAAAAACCTTTTTAGCAAATTGAATCTTTAAACTCATTGGTAGAAGTCCGTCTTTAAGAATGGAAATGTATTTTTCCGAATTGATATTGCCAGTAATTAATTCTACAGAATAACAACTACAACTTTTTTTTATTTAATGCATTCAATTTATTCTCATTGCCTATCTGAATAGTCTTGTGCTATTTTTTCGGCGCGCAAAGCACAAGTTTTCGAGTTATTAGCACTTAAAATAGTAATTTCCAATAAATAAATCGATTATTTGCCGCTGCTATGACGTCATAAGCCCCGTGAAAATATTGCTTCATTGCTCCGATTCAAAAAATAGATATACATACAATGAGGATGAAAATTGAACTACGAGTTAGAAGGCTAAAGCTATTGGGTTACTTAAGCACGTTTAGTTTTAAGTATTTTTAAAAAAATGATTACGACCAGTTACATTTTCTTTATTTTTTGGTCTTCGAATCTTCAAATTTAACTGGTGTCTCCATATCCTTCTCGCTAAATCGAATTCAGTCTTACTCCCGCATTGTTCACACAAATGTTCTTAAAAAATTAGGCCGTGCTTTTGACAACACTTCATTACAGCTTCAAAACGACCATAATATTCACGGGAGAACGCAAGAACACTCATTTCTCAACTATCAAAGAGAGCAGACATTTTAGACTATAGGCTATGCTACGCCGTGTCACAAAAATAGGCTTCTTGTTTTGTTCCTTTGCGGCGGGAAAATAAAAAAATAATAAAAAATACTTTATCCACTCCAAAATTAACATAAATAGAAAAATAAAATGAACTGACCTACCTAAACCCTTACATAACCTATTCTTTTTGTGGTTTAAAACAAGATATAGGTGGCGAGATGACTGCCAATTTATTTTCCCTCACAACACCATAATTAGAATTTTGCTCGCCTTAACTAGGGAAAGTGCCATATAGTGTATATCCACACTATTTCCGTTTTTTTTTTAGTTGGAGGTGTTAATCTGTAGAAATACCACATTATTAAAAACTCAACTAACTCTGACCTTCCAAATTGCCGTTCCCCACATCATAAGAGAAAAGCAACCATGTTCCAGCGCTGGTTGCTACCTGTTTGTGTTAAACTCCTCCTGAGGGAGGAATCTCCAAAGCCCGACTCGTCCAATGTCTGAAAATTGAGTAAAACTTGATTCGTGCGAAAAAGTTATGTTGTACCAAAATTCCAAATGCATCTTACTCATTTCTTAATCCCATTCTTCCTCTCTTTGCTCATTTCTTCAGTCCATTCTTCCTCTTCCTGGTAATTTCTTAATCCCATTCTTCTCCTTCCTTGCTCATTTCTTGAGTCCAGTCTTCCTCTTCTTAACATTGGTCCTAGTTAAAAGAGGCTGTCTCGTGGCTGTACGTCCATAATATCCAAGAGAGTGCAGTTAATTTACTCCTGTTCTTCGCCTGATTCGGAATTTTTCTGCCACTCCAGAAGCTTTTAACCGAGGAGGGTTCTCAAAGGGTCTTCGAACACCCCAAAGACATCTTTCACAAGGCCTGGGACGACCAGATCCTGACTCCGGTGATTTTTCCTTTATATTTAAAAGTAATTCTGTCAACGGAAGAAAGGGATATTCCAAGATCCTAGCAATTTGCCTTTGGGAGAGTCCACCCCCCTAAGGAACTAACAATCCGTCCTCTTTGAAAATATTGACATTTTGGGGAAACTGTTTTCTAACGACTTTTAATAATCCCAATATTAAAATTCTAAAAATATGGAAAACACACTAGTAATAAAAATGGCAAAAAATATAATTAAAATATTTTATTTAAAAACTCTGGATGTCTATTTTTTTAATAGTCTCTAAGTATTAAACATAATTTTACTTGGAAGACCTATTTCGAATTTCTCCTTATTTTTCTATCCACCTTATCACACCTTTTATGAGGAGACGATGTTTCGAGACAGTCCTTTCTTTCCAACCGTTAGGAAACGTCTCAAATTTGTCTTTTCCTCTTTATTTTCTTTCTTATCTAAAGTTGGCGTTTCAAGTCAGTTTTCTCTAGCCACTTGGGAGTCATCTCACTTTTTTCCTCTTCTATCTTCATTATCTGTTTCATTATCTCAATTTATCCCTTGTTTCCTCTTCTTCCTGTTTCCCCTTCCGTGTAAGGTCAGGGTTTCAATGACACACTTGGCGGAACGAAGGGTAAAAGGTAGGTGATTGAATTGTATAGATCTATATAAAAGGCGAGAACGTTGCAGGGAAAATTTAAGATACTGAGTGCTAATATTCATAATTTGTAGCAGGTTCAACATATATTATAACTGCTTGATTTGATAGTTATTCATCATATCCTTTTGAACCCCAATTTTCATCTTTTGCAGATCCCAACATATATGTACCACATGAATACAATAAAGAAGCAATTCCAGGAAGTGCTGACATAGATTATCCCATTTACACAACGATTCCAGATACAAAATTCCGATGCTTTAACCAAGCTCATTCAGGCCTGTATGCAGATGAAGATGCTAGGTGTCAAGTAAGTTCAAAAGCATAGAACAACCAATAAATAGTTCAAGTGTCGAATTACGTCCGGTCTAAAGTGTGATACAACACTTTTAAAACTATTATTCCCCGTTTAACACTAATAATATTGTTCATCAACGAAAACAATTTGGGCAATACTTCCAATTATGCTCCTTATACTCTTACGAAGAGTATCGAAATCTTGCAATCTTGCAATTGCTCACCATTCCATCTTTGCAACATGAATGAACTTTCAAGGAAGTTTAGCAACAAGTGGCAAGCAACAACTGGTAACTCGGACATCCGCACTCGCTACCATTTGCCAGGAGGAGAGAGGGCATTCGTTTAAGGTTCTCAGTTTAACATCTCTGATCATCCAGCTATAAAATTTATCCTACACAGCCACTGTCGACCGTAGCCTGCTATTATTAACTGTCCTACAGAGGTTCGTTCCGTTCACTAGCTAGCAACCATCCGTCTCTCTTTTGCTACGTTAATTCCTTCATTCTCTTCTCTCATTATTGTGCTTGAACTTCCCCTGACTTTATTATTAAATATATTTGTGTTAATTAACAGCCATTCCAATCCGCATACAGTACAAGAGGGCAGTATTTAACAGAAAGAAAAGTAAATCTCTATGAATAGAACATTTTTGATTTGTCTCCCATATCCTGCATCTTTTATTGACGAAGCACATCTACAAGCCAGAGCATTTTAGCACAATTTAAATAATAAGAACATTAATCCACCCACCCATAGCAAAAATGAAACTAACGCCAAGTGTATTATTCTGCATTACAAACCCTCCCTCAAACGGATTAATTGTCAATTAAGCCTTTCTGATTTCAAGCTAGGCTTTAACTTTCCTAACTCCAGAATAGGCTGCCACCATCTAATAAATTAGGCAGATATAAAATTCCCTGTAAATATTGCAATGAAATGTACATAGGAAAAACTAGACGTAACATATCTCAGAGAATTTATGAACAGAAATATTCTGTACGTACGGGCAACATGTCCAATGCAATCTTCCAGCATATGTGTACAACCAACCATAGTGTTGATTGTGATAAAACGGAATTTAATATACATCAAATGACTGGGTTAAGTGACAGGTGTTGAATCCACTCAAATCGATTTTCTCCCAAACTCTAATCTGTCGAAAGGGAATTTCAAATTTAATCCCGTGGTTCGGTCACTCATCGCATCCCAATAGGTGTACACCGCTCCTGATAAATATTGCCTCGATGTTTTTTTTTGTGCGTGTCGCTCTCTCCCATTGTTTGAAGTTATTTTTTCTCTTATTTTGTATATAAAGAATGAGTTAAGGTAATATTTTGTCAGTCTTTGTACAGCTGAAGGAGGGAGCGTAATGCTCAAAACTAGTCCAGTACTTTTGAATAAAAAATTCTTTCTCTCTCAAAGCTTTTGTTTATCATGAACAGGGTTATGCAAGAGAACCACATGATTAGTGTGACAATAAATGACAATCCCATTTATGGACAATCCACCTGAATAGTCGACATTCTATAATTTGCACATTATTCTTTCAGGTATTTCATATCTGCCAAGAGGACGGCCGTGAACATTCATTCCTGTGTCCAATTGGAACGGTATTCAACCAGCAATACTTCGTCTGTGACTGGTGGTTCAACTTCTCGTGTGATAGAGCTGACTCTTTCTATTCTCTCAACGCCTTCATCTACGAATTGCCTGAAGAGAAGCAAGAAGGCTAAAAATCTCTTAGTTAACTCAAAATTTATAGGAAGCTCAATTTAGAGGATGATAGCCGGTGTCCCACATAAAATGGAACAACCGCATCAATCGTTATGTTGAAATTTGTTTGTTGTTTAGAATAAATTAGTTTAGTTCAAATGTAAAACAAGAAATTCCTTAAGTCTTTAAAGAGACCAAAGGAATTTCATGATACGGGAGTAAAATGTCGCCTGAAAATGGAATAATGAGTGTTAGTTCTGATACCTATATTTGAAAAGCGGAACCAACGTATTAGAGACAATGGAAAACAATAGAAGATTAATAACAGGAAAGTCAACCGATGAATTTGAATAAGGTTTTGAAGAAAGATATTTTCTGATTTCAAGGGCCAAAATCTAAGACCAGAATCATCCTTAGACTTACCCTCATTAATTCAATTAGAAATATTAAAGAAATTCGATAGTTGAATAAATAGATTAAAAGAGTTGATGAATCTCGCCGTCTCTGTCGCAAAGGAACGTGAAAATGCTCTTACCGTGAAGAAGTTTCAGCAAAAGACAGAACACTAGTCGGCGCCGCGTGACACGGAGGTCCGTTGAGTTGCTTCGTAGAACTGCTGGTCTACATTTGTTGTGACGTTCAAAGTTGTGACTCGGCCATTACCAACGACGGTTATTATAGGTTTGAGGCACAGGCAGTGAGTATTTCCCCCACCCTCTATAAGAAAATCGAGGTAGTCAGAGCTATCAGTCCGTTGTATGTGAGGGCAAAACAACCCCTATAATTAGCGGTTGGAGGAGAACAAGTCGGCACATGTGCTGTTCCAGTTGGTAATGGTTGAATTGGGGGGGAGGGAGCGGCACAATACACTTGCTCCATCTCCCAAGAAATGCGTGCAGAGAAAGAGACGAGAAATATGTATTTGTTAGGGAGAAATGAAAAAAAGTTGATAAATAGCGAGGGGGCAGGAACGATGAGGTAGAAAATGCAGACTATAAGCAAATTGCTTACATGAAAGTTGACATAATGGTGCATGTGATTGATGTGCTTCGATGATCGTTTATTTATAAGTGTTCGGTACTTGTTGGCCGAGAATAATATACAAAAGGTTTCTTCGGGTTCATGAAGTGATGCATGAATATTAGTCATGCAAGAAAAATGAAGTGTAAATTTCCCACTACTCTGACACAAATTGATATATTGTTTTTTTTATATAAATCCTTTAAATTAAAATTTTGTCCTGAAATGCATTGAATTTATGAATAAAAGCACATTTAATCGTGCTTTTCCTGAGAACGATATTATAAAAGTTAATTGGTTGAGTTTGAAAAAGTCAGACTTTATTTACATAGTGAGCATGGTAGTTAAATTGCTAGCAAAGTTATGGTTTCTGAAGGATGTAGTTACCAATGAATGAGAAGAGGTTGACCAATTTTAAATTATAAGTAAGGTTGATTTTTTTTATATTTTCCTTTTGTAATTCAAGCACTCACGTGGATCGGTGAAGATGGAGGGATTTCAGTGAGCTCTATTATCAAAACAGATAATCTTTTTATTTTGGATATTTCACTTATTAATATCAATAAAATAGGAGTTATAAGTCTGGCAACAAAAGGTAACTGAGGGAATCATAGAAAATAAGTACAAACAGTTATATTAAATCGGGGTTTAAATTCCTGAGAACGATATTATAAAAGTTAATTGGTTGAGTTTGAAAAAGTCAGACTTTATTTACATAGTGAGCATGGTAGTTAAATTGCTAGCAAAGTTATGGTTTCTGAAGGATGTAGTTACCAATGAATGAGAAGAGGTTGACCAATTTTAAATTATAAGTAAGGTTGATTTTTTTTATATTTTCCTTTTGTAATTCAAGCACTCACGTGGATCGGTGAAGATGGAGGGATTTCAGTGAGCTCTATTATCAAAACAGATAATCTTTTTATTTTGGATATTTCACTTATTAATATCAATAAAATAGGAGTTATAAGTCTGGCAACAAAAGGTAACTGAGGGAATCATAGAAAATAAGTACAAACAGTTATATTAAATCGGGGTTTAACGAGTCGAGGCAGAATCAGTGTTGCTCTAATTTTGGCTTACGTTTTAGAACTCCCTATTTTAATCCTCTCCCTTTCTATACATTTACCTGATTAGTTAATTAAATGGGTTTGAGAAGTTTTCTCCTTTCATTTTACTTGGAATTACGAAAAAAGAATAGTAAGTTCTGGGGGTGTTGAAGGGGGTTGCTTGAATTAGTTTTTCTCTTTACAGTTGCTGCCTGAGCGAAGGGGTAAAATTCGGGAATGACAGTCAGCATGGATCTGTGTGTGTTTGTAGTGTGATAGCCGAGGGAAGTACATGTGTTGTATGTGGATTGCGTGAGTGCATTTTCGATTTAGAAGAGGATGGGAGCTCGGGATTTAGGGATGATATGTAGGATGGAGAGGCTAGTTTCTAAGCTCAAGATGGAGGTCAGTGCTTGGCCTAGGTCTGGGAATAAGGTAGATAGAGAGGTAGGCAAAGTAGATATGTCAGATGTAGGTAGAGAAAATTCTAGAACATGTGGGGTTAGCGCACTTGTATTAGCTAGAAGTAGGGCAAAGGGGGCGTAGTTAGAAGGGATAGGCTTAGTGTAGGGTCTGGATCAAATTAGACGAATGAAGGTGAATTGTGGGTGAATGTACATAGATGGTATGGATAGGGTAAGATAGGTTAGGCGTGTAAGACAAAGGGAGGCAGAACATCTTAGCTTAGTTAATAGATTCATTGCCCTGAGGGAGAAGTCAACTGCAACTGATATGACTGGAAGTGAAGATGGAGATGGAAGTAGAGTTACTGTTAGTGTAAATGAAACTAGGAGGGTGCAAAGAGTTAGAGGTCTAGGAGAATTAGAAATAGGAGTCTGACTAATATGGTTGTGACAGGTGATTATTGTGTTAGATATTTAGATAGGAAGTTGAGTGGGAGTAGATAGAATGGGTTGAGGGTTTGCTTGCCAGGTGCTGGAGTAAGTGATCTGAGTGACAGCTATGAGGGGCTGGTGTCTGGCTGTGCAAGTGATGCAGCTGTGATTATACATGTAAGAGTGAATGATTTTAAGAGAGTGGGTGCATGTCAAGTACGTGAGAGGAATAAGAGGTTAAGTGAAAAGGTCAAAGAAAGTCGAATAAAAGGTGTTGTGAGGGGTATGCTTGTGAGAATGGATGATGGGTTGGAATGGATGTCTCGTGTAATTGGGCTGAATCAAAACTCACAAGTTTGAGGACAATTTTCGCACGAAAGAGCAACATGCAAAACACTGTGCTTCATAAAACAGTTAATTGAAGCTGCGTGTCCTCTTTATTTGGAGCTGCGTATCCTCTTTATTTGAAGCTGCGTGTCCTCTTTATTTGAAGCTGCGTGTCCTCCTTATTTAAAGCTGCGTGTCCTCTTTATTTGAAGCTGCGTGTCCTCTTTATTTGAAGCTGCGTGTCCACTTTATAAAATGCTTTAACAGTAGCCCAGGGAGACAAAGAAAAAAAATTTACAGTGCATTGTTAGCCCCAAAAATCTAATAAAGAAAAAATAGAAAAACAAACTACAAACAATACACACAAAGAAGATAACTAAATACGACAACCAAGAAGAGACACCAAGTTAATAATAAAAAGACGCAAAAGGCCTAAATAAAATAAAAAAAAGAAAAGTAAAGTTAAAATAAAAGAGGTGAAATGCTCAGGAAATATGAAAAGAAAACTATTAAAAGAATACATAAACAGAAAGGAAAAAAAGGTAGTTAACAAGTTAGAAAAAAAGATAACTGAAAGAAATAGAAATATATATATATATATATATATATATATATATATATATATATATATATATATATATATATATATATATATATATATATATATATATATATATATATATATGAAAATTAACCCACAGGAAAATGAAAAGATGAAAGTGCTTGGATTCATCTTTTCATTTTCCTGTGGGTTAATTTTTATATTATTGCTTATATATATATATATATATAAGTGAAATAACTCAATAGCCGGTTATAGTATATGATAGTGAAACCACTGTATAGGAACATAGAATTTATTTACGAGACTAGTTTCGGTATGAAGTTTACCGAAACTAGTCACATAAATAAATTTTATGCGCCTATACATGGGTTTCACTATCATATATCAAAACTCTCCATTGAGTTCTTTGATGGAAGGACATAGGAGTGAATACCAAATATTATGAACAATATTTTTTATAATCTGAAGGAAAAGGTTATACGATAACCAGAAGCACTACTTTAATAAATACTACCTAATACTTTATTCTACTTAATCGGACATTAGTTTCGTTCCATCTTGATACCGTGACGTGTTCGTCAAAAACAAAGCAAGGGGGCATTTTTCAGCATTTCCCTGCCCCCCCCCCAAAAAAAAAACATGCTTACAAAAGTTTATCTTTATATCAAATTCGACGGTCAAGCAAATTGAATATTATATTAAGCTCATCTTTTCTTTAGTGTAATCTATTTATTTGAATTAAGGGGTGTTCTGAGCCCTTATTTGCTATCCTCGTCCGTAAGATTAACAGAATTGTTTCCTCACATTTCTCTAATTTTTCGTAGAAACATCTTTTTTATCATTTTATCTATGTAATAGGAGGTAAAGGATTCCATTACGCGTAATCTCTCGTCTCAACAACCATAGTTATTCAATAATTTGAAATAATATATACCCGCATGAATATTTTTCAAGGCCGCTAGAGGTAGTCAGAGGAAAAACAGGTTAGGGTAATTCCACCGCCAATCTCCCTATCGGAAATTGTTCCCATTTCTGGGACAACGCCAGAGGAAAATTTCCTAGCAGGGAAAATATTGGGGTTGACCCTTTAATTAGTATTCTTTGCCGTAGAAAACGCCGTTATTAACTTGTATCGAGCTGACCTTTTCGGAGGATTTCCTTCGCGAATTACTACTTACTATCTTTTCACATTTGTTGCAAGTTGGTCGTGATTTAGTACTCTCTCTAAATTTAACAATTTAGCTTAACCGGTTAATCCGGTATTTTCTTGGGTCGAAGCCTTCAGTTCCTTTGTTAACTATGGTCCTTAAGCCTTCAGCTAAGGAAACGTGGTTTGCCTGTCTTTAGTGTAGCTCTTAAGTTAAAGCTCCGTTGGGAGTTAAGATTTAACAAGGTACGTTGTATTGTTTTGCTGCCTTTAGAAAGCTCTGGTCAGTGAGGGCGTACTTTCAGTCTCCCATTGTCGAGGCCTGGTTTGTGCCCTCATTTTTGCCTACTTAAACTTGATACCACAATTAACCACTTCCGTTGGCGAGTCGCAGTCAATATTTAGACAGATTTCCTTGTAACTATCTGCTTCCCGGAGCAGCCGTGTCTTAAATCCGCTTTAAGTTTTTCACGTAGACTTACTTTTTCATTTTTGATTTTTGTTATCGTAGTCAGAACTCCGGTAAATTAGGCTATTGTTGTCTACGTGCTTGCTATCCTATTTTGGGACATAGTAATTTTTTTTTCTTTATTTGAATATTTCATTTACATTTTTATTCATTGTGTTATTTGGCGGGAGTTCCTGTCATTATAGTTTAATCATTAGAATAATTGATCACTGTATTTAATTTTATTAATCGCAGGTTTGGGCAATTATCGTGTTCTAAATCCACTGTTAAACAGTGGGATTCCCACGTTTAAGGTCTAGTCCTTCTTGGCGGTAATTTACCTGCCCTCTGGAGTTAGACCCCAGGGGATTTGTATGTATGCGGGCTGCTCGCGGTCTAAATCTCAGAGCAGCACGACGGTGTACAGACACTTTGTAGCACATACTAGAAAATGCCTAAGTAGGCCTACCAGTGAACCAGGGTTCGGCTCTGCCGGGGGCGAGCGAGCGCGGTTACGCGCTGATTCTCCCGGCCGCTAGTTTACGTGCGGTGGAGGATGAGCAAAATTGTCTACACCCTTTCCTATATATTACGTATCTGGCAGCGTCGTAAGTCATTGCAGTTTCTCTTTTCACTCAAATAAATTTCCAATGATTGCTTATTTTACCTTCCATACTACAAGCGACATCTCAGTTAGGACTTATAAATCGGAGAACCAAAGCTTAAATTAATGCGAGGTCAACTTTAAACCAGCAGAATCTCGTACAACGTACTGCGGGACTGCACTTCCTCCAAGCAATGGGTTTATTTTAAATATTCATAATTATAACGCCAATTAACCAGTTGATTTTCGAATTTTTGAATCTGGTGTTATTCCTTTTCATTACGCTCTTTCAATGGCAAACAGATAAAAATTACGGAAATAATTTCATCGAGGAAATACAATTTTAACATATGCTGTTATGTGCACGTACAATGAAACCTGCCAGGCAGACGATCAGATTCTACGGTTGCACGTTGTCTTGTCCAGATCGGCTTAATTTCGTGAACGTATCATCCAAACTTCCTCGATTTCGAGGCCACAGGATAGATTTATATTAGTTTTATATCCATTAGAGTACATATATTCAAAATACTGATTAATTTCAACTGTTGTAAGCTAAGATATACCGGTGTCAGGCCAATATATCTGTACCCCCTGTCAAGACCTCAGGGTTAAAGTGGGCTAGCCTGTTTTATACTTCTGGTATATTCTGGGCTAGTCCAGTTTATACCCAAGGGTATTATTGAGGCTAAGGTATTTTATACCCAAATGCCAGATTATACCCTATCACTCAGACATAAAATACTCAAGGATACGACACTATTTTTAGTCACGAGATACTCTATAGTGGCGGGCGACTTTACATCTCACTATGTCGGTCGGTCGGTCGGTCCCAGTTTTGCTTTTTTTTTGTTTTTTTTTAATAACATTGTAACTATTCGGCTGATTCTAGCAAAATTAGAAATTCATGTTGTTTTACATTCTTTTTCAAATTCTATAAGTGCCAAAGTCCTCCCAAGGTTAGCCCATGAATTATTTTGTTTTGGCCGATTCTAGCGAAATCTGAAACCCTTATGTTGTTTTACATTTTCTTTCGAATGATTGATATAATGGCTAAAGTCCTCCCAAGGTTAGCCCGGGAATTATTTTGTTTTGGCAAGAACATCATAGCTATTGGGCCGATTTTAACGAATTGTAAAATCTTTATATTGTTTTACATTCTCTTTCAAATAATATAATTGCAAAAGTCCTCCCAATATCAGCCCGGGAATTATTGGGGGGGAGGGGCAATAACATCCTAGCTTTTCGGCCAATTCTAACGAAATTTGAAACCCTTGTTGTTTCACATTCTCTTTCGAAAGATAGAATTGCCAAGGTCTTTCCAAGGTTAGTTCAGGAATTATTGAATTTTTTTAAGGTGTTAAGGTCATAAAGAAGAATAAGTGAGAGCACGCGACTTTTTGCTTAGCAGACCTTGTTTTTTTTATTTAACACACTTATTCACTACAATATACAATTTTATTCACTTAAATCCTATTTCAAAGAGTCGTAAGCTAAATTAAATACACGATTGGCTTGGTAAAAATAAGATTTCCCTTCCTTTATCAAAAAAGAAACATTTTATAGAAACACAAAATGGCTTATCCATATAACCAACTTTTGATGTATGAATCTCGAGTACAACTAACAACTTGCTTCATTTTAGTCATCTTGATTAACAATATCTTTACTTTACATTCGATCTCAAACTCAAAAGTGCTCGAGTTAAAATTCGGATAAATGTCGGATTCTAATTGAATTGAAAACGTGATTTTCAAAATATACTCTAATAATTTTATACAATCCATTAATTTTGCCTCGTTTTAATTATGCAATTTTGGTGGGGATTTTCGGCCTAGCAAATTTCTATTTGTATTGTCGCAAAACAAAAAATAGAATGCATACAAAGACCTAAATTGCAAAAAGATAAATCATCTCAAAGTGGAAAGTTCAAGATTTTTTTTACACCAAGAATTAAAACAGAAAACTACAACACCAAATATTTTACCTCCCCCAGCAAAAAAAAATTATATATATATATATATATATATATATATATATATATATATATATATATATATATATATATATGCGGCTAAAAAGGCAATGTTGTAGCTAACTAAGCTCTTCATCAAGCACTCGGAAGGAACTCTTCTCACAGTTACGAGAGGATAGCGCATAAGGTAGCATTTCTAACGCAAACAAAAGGTTGCATAGCAATTAGCCATTTTAATTGTTATCCCTGCTTTCGAAGAGAATGGAAAATTCACTTTATCCATTTTAGCTCGGTAATATGTCAGATGGCACTGTTGAAGAGGTTGAAAACAGGCACTTATGAACTTCAGTTGTTTGTCTGTTTTATACAGAAGAGATAACGTAAGCAAACATAGTCTATGGTAAGAAAGTGGCAAGACGCAAAAAATGCTGCTGGATAGCTCGACCCTTAGATTTGGAATGGGGTATAGCAACTTTAAAATAGATAGGGAAACCGAGGAGTGCACCTGTCACTCATAATATAATCGAAATTGGTAGAGTGCACTATACAGTATCCACAATGTGTGCTTGTCACTACGACATGAAGAATGTGATAGAACTTTCAAAATGTCATAATACGCCTTCCAAAAAGGCGACAGTGTACAACGCCCGTCGAAAGCCATCCTATTCAGCTTTTTGCAAATACTAATGTGGGAGGGGGGGAAGATGGCTGAAGTTCGGGAAGAAAAGGTTTCATAACAAAGGGGAAATGGTCACTTCAATATAAGCCATCTCGAACGGACCGTTAGAAGTCAGAGAAACCGTTTGAGGAACACGATAACAAAATCTATGCAACTCAAAGTATTCACCCGGTAGGCTACGCAGCGATATGTTTCTCTGGCCGCCGTGCTGACGGGACTCAGCGCCCCGTCCAGCCCCAGTTTAGCCTCTCTTCCTTCCTTCGCTAACTCCTAATCTTAGTCTCCTCTACAAACTCTCCCTCATCTTGCCCCTGGCCTTCCGTCGTCCGTTTACATTCCCTATTTCTTTACCCTTTTGTTGGCCCCTTCTGCTTATGGACTTCCTCGATCACGACCCGGCGCTCATCTGGATCACGGAACCGAACACTCTTATAGGATTTGATCCGAGTTTTTCCTAGGGAACTGCTAAGAGAGCAATAAGGCGGCTCAAGATTGACCGATGCCAGGGGGAGCGGCTCATTAAAGCCAATCTCCTTTTGGGGGCAAGCGATAGCAGGGCCCGACAGTACGTGCCCCATAACGTCCTGGAGTCCTGTATTCTTGGGTTACAGGGGGCCATCGTACCTGACCCCTCTCTTCCCGATGGATGCCAGTTCGCCGATCCCTAGACGAGACAAAATGTAGCTCTAATGGGGGTCTGTGATGTCTTGGGGGAGGGATGTCCACATGGACCCCGCTGAGATTGACATGGTCCCGGAGATGACCCAGCACCAGACGGGAGGATCTTCCATGGGGTCGAACCCGGGCTCGGGGTCAAGCAGCGAACCTGAGCCCGCCCCTGTGAAGGCTTCTCATCAGATGGCTCGGGCCCCCGAGGACTCACAAGGAGAGGAGGAAAATCCTCCCCGGGCTGGTGCCGCTTGAAAGCAAAGAACTCTATTTCAGAGAAGGTGCTTGCTGAGGCAGATCCATCTGGCCTAAGGGTTCCTTCCAACTGTGTAGAGAAGCGGCTTCATTCCCCACTTTCCTCTTCCCGAAAGAAAATAAATGAGAAAAGGACCAATAGGACTAAAGGTTCCTCTCTCTCCTCGGGAGCCAGTAAGGGGCATATTAATTTGCAATCCTGGCCGCCATGCGAACGGGACTCAACGCCCCGCCCAGCCATAGCTTAGCATCCTCCTTTATGACACCCTCTCTTCTTACCCTGCTTCGTCGACTTCCTACAACCTATCTCACAGCTTTCTCTGATCGACCTCTAATTTCACAAGGTAGACACCCACTAGCTTCCTCTCGCCCAACCATTCAGGATCCGGGCTGAGGGGGGAGGAGACAATGCCCCCTCTCCCCTGAGCTCCAGTTTGGGGTTGTATTTTTTGTAACGACCTGCTTCACTCCCACCTACTCCTTCCTCACATACTTTTTCTCTCACTTTTCCATGTCTATGAATTTTACGCCCAAACCAAGGTGGAGCCGCCGTGCTGAAAGGCTGCCTGGCCACTAAGCAGGAGGAGTGGTCCCAAATGGCGGTCAGCTGGCTTTGCCGGCCCCGTATTCACCCATCGCATAACGTGCTACGGCATGGGCTGATTAGGGTTTGCGTCCGGTGAAAAGTATAGGGTCACCATGCCCGATGATTTTAAATTAAAAAACACCCTCTTTACTCCTCAAGACATCGTCGGAGCCGCCCCCTATGTAGGTCCCCTTCACTGTGCTTTCGCAGGGGGTCCTCCAAACCTATTTGACCATGGAGAAGGCTTACTCCTCTCCTATTCCTATGAGTGTAGATGATTCTCCCCTCACCTCTTTATCAAGGGGCTACTCCCTCTTTCCAGCGACAGTCCCCCTTTACTTTGCCAGGGGACTGCAAAAAAAGCACGCCAGCGGCCCATAATTGACCACTTCCGGTGGGAGCGGCTCGATAGGACAAACCCCCTTAGGGAGGGGAGGATACAAGTCCCGTCGGCCCGTGCCATCTAAAGTCATGCTGGCGTGCATATCAACTCTACAGGGGGCCGGTTCGCCGGCCCAAGATGAGACGAAAAATTCCTCGAATGGGATCTTTGATTTCTTTTTAAGGGGCAGGGGTATCACCACATGGAGCCCCCCACCCCCTGAGATGGACATGACCACTGAAGTGACCCAGCCCCAGACAGCAGGATCTTCCAAGGGTCGAACCCGGGCTCGGGGCCAAGCACAGAACCCAAGTCTGCCCATGTGCAAGCTAAGCTTTTCCTGACGGCTCGGGCCCCCGAGGTCTCACAGGAAGAAGAGGGATCTCCTCCTGCGGCTGGTGCCCCTGTGACAGACAAGACCTTCTCCATTTCAGAGAATTATCTTTCCGAGGCTGGATCATCTGGCCTAAGCGCTTCATTTCCCGCCATCCTATCCTTAGGAAAAAGACAAAAAAGACTCGGGGTTCCTCTCCCTCCGCCGGAGCCACGGAAACTGACGGGACCACTGCCGTTTCGCTATGCAACCAAGGAAAGATAGGCACGTCCGCTCCTAATGCTCTCCCTGGTGGAGACTTCCTGACTATGACCAAAATTGCAGATGCCCCTCATTCAAAGGTTACCTAGCGTTTTCGAGCCTGCTGGCTTCAAACGCTTCCTCGTTATTCGCGCCACTGAAGGCAGCATGTTGACCAAAGGCAACATGATCCATCAAAGGATAGACTAGCTAGCGTGATTGGTAGAGAGCATAAGGTGACCCGTTTCTCGGACGGGAGTCTTCTGGCGAATGTATCGAATCCCTCCGAGGCAGCCATAATTAGTGCCCTTTGGACCCTTGGGGGGAGACTGGTGAGTGTGACGCCGCACTCTACCATGAAATTCGTGATAAGTGGTATATGCGAGGGAACTCGTGAACTAGCCCATAAATAACATCACCTTAGAGCTGGCCGACATAAAGCAGTCATAGTCTAACGTGGGATGAGAAAACAGAGAGGGGCCTCGAGACCCACCCCTACACTCTTCGTCACGTTAGAATATGACAAGCGCCCTGAGTCGGTGCATGCCGGTTAGTACCGCTACCGCGTGAAAGCATTCGTGCCACTGCCACGTAGGTGCTACTACTGCCACCACTTCGGCCATACGTGCAAAGTCGGGGTTACTCGAAGTCTGTATAAGTTGCTCCAAGACCGTACACAATAAGTCCAAATCGTTTGTGGCCAAGTTTGACAATTGCGGAGAGCCGCCCACCCACTTATTCAAAGCAATGTGGTGCGTATCTCCTTGAGAAGAAATCCTGGCCTTTCAGGCTAAGGATCGTCTCTTATTTCGCGAGGCTAATGAGTTGTTCCTGGCACACCGGGCGCTGCATGGTGTCTTATGCCTTGAACATGCCTAAGAGCACGGTCGTTTTCGCGCCCATTCGGAACCCTTTGCGGGTTCCTCCCACCCCGAGTACTCCCCTGGTAGAGCTGGCAGCATAAAGGGTTTACACCAGCCCCGGCTTAAACCAGGGTTCCCCATCCTTCTCCCAGCGTGACCGTTTACCGTAAGGTGAAACGGTAGTGCGGCTCCAAAGAGTCGTTAGACTCACAGGAGGCAACACCCCTAGAGCTGGTCGTAAGGCCATCTTCCGGGGCTCCTAAAGCTGAACCTCGAAAGGAGGACAGTACTAAAGAAGCTTTAGCTCCTTCGCTCACACCCAGTGGTAGGTTAGCTGACTTAAGGACGGTGGATACTCCAAAAGAGTGACCTCTACCAAAGGTTTTGAGGCAGAAGGAGGAAAAGACTTGCGTGGCGAGCCCAACCTCCTCCGATAAGCACTCGAAAGCAACAGCACCTTCAGCGCATTGTTTGGCCAACAGCACCCGGGGTTCTGCCTCAGGGAAGCGTACGGCCATTCACGTGAGGGTCATCTATTCGGAGACCTTCCCCCCATCTCCTCCGGAGGTAAGCATGGCGGGCATATTCATCGAATGGAATTCCCTCGGACTGCGGGCACACGGGGAGGAGCTGCGGAGGATCGTCTCCTCCAGTTCCCCGTTAGCTATGTTGTTGCAGGAAACAAAGCTTGGCGCGTGCCCCCTGGCCACCCTGCTGGGGTATCAGGGTTTTACGTTTTTTTGTTGTTTTTTTTAATTTTATAGAGCCCATCTGGCAACTACCCACTTGGGCATAAGTCACCGAAAAACACGACAGACTAGAACTAGGCTACTTTAAAATAAAAATATGAAAACTTAACAATCGATATAAATTGGAAAAACTTAACAATCAGGAAGCAATCTCCGGCAGCGGGGGGAGGTCTCCCTCACCCCGGTGCAGGATAGTGCAACCTACAAACAAAACAATAACAAAAAAAGAACCTTAAATAAAGGGGAGAAGCCCGGCCTCCCCCAAAAGTCAACAAGTCCACAAGTCAATGTGCACGAATCTGTCCCGAGTACAAGGGACAGGCGGTAGCGACCCCACGCATCCCGGTACAGGGACAGGTATCGTGCGCGAAGATCACCCAGACTGGGACATTCGACAAGAATGTGGCGAACAGTCTGGGGACGACGCAGTCGTTGCAATAGGGCGCAGGCGAGCGCTTCATCAAATAGCGATGCGTCACACGAGTGTGTCCGATTCGGAGACGACAGAAAGCAACCTGAAGCCACCGCGGCATTGGGGGATAGGTTCATGGGAACAGTCGCGGCGCAATGGCACGCAACTTTAAGTTCCCTTCGACCGTCTCCCATCTTCTTTGCCAAGCAGTCCGAAGAGCTGCCCGTATTCCTGCAATGTAGTCGGTGTGAGGAAGAGCGAAACGCTAGGCCGGTCGCAGAGTCCTCGCGGACTCTTTAGCGCCCTCATCGGCGCGCTCATTCCCCGCAATTCCTACATGTCCAGGAACCCAGCAGAAGATAATCTCGACATCTGCCCGGCTCGCCAAAACTGTGGCGTCACGGATATCGCGAACCAAGAGATGCAGAGATTCCAATGCCCCGAGAGCAGTCAGGGCGCTTTGTGAGTCGCTATAGATCACAATCCGGTCTCCGAACCGGGCACGTCGAGTAATCTCCCGTACCGAGTTGTGTATTGCCACCAGCTCCGCCGTGAAGACAGACGCAGCACCTGGTAGAGCCCCACTGACTTCAAACAGAGGGAATACGGCGTGGAAGCCGACCCCCTCTTGGGACTTGGAGCCATCTGTATACACTGGCACGGGTCCAGCGTGACACGATGTGTGCTCCAAAAAGGTCGAACGCAATACTCCCGGCGCAGTACAAGCTTTACGAGCAGATGCGTGGCGACAAATAGCCAAATAGGGTGGCGTCCTAGGCAGAACAAGGGGCGCCACCGGCCCGAGAGCTATATCTACCTCTCGAAGAAGTTTCCTGGCCCTAAACCGAAAGAACTTAGGGTATGACTGGCGTCTCTCGGTGGCATAGGCACCATCGAGATCACCTGCGGATGCAGTGAGAGCTGTTGGCGACTGAGGGAGACGCCGGGCTCGCGTGTACAGGCGAGCGATGCACTGCACGCGGCGCAGAGCGAGTGGTATCTCCCCAGCATCGACCAACAGGTCCTCAATCGGGCAAGTGCGGAAGGCACCGGTCGCAAGGCGAAGGCCAGTGTGGTGGATCGAATATACCTTCCGCAATAAACGCTCGGCTGCGGATGCATAAAACTTGCATCCGTAGTCGAGCTTCGAGCGAACAGAGGATCGATAAAAAAGTAAGGCAGTAGCCCTATCAGCGCCCCAAGCGCTAAACGTCACGGAATGGAGAATGTCCATGGCGCGGGTACAAGAGACCCTAAGGCTGCGAATATGAGCCTCCCAGGTGAGACGTCGGTCGAATACAAGACCAAGGAAACGGTGCGACTCAACCACATCCAGGCGCACCCCATTAAGAAACAAATCTGGGTCGAGGTGAAGCCGTGGATGGCGGCAGAAGTCAACCACCTTAGTCTTGGCCAAAGAAAACCGAAACCTGTGCACTTCGGCATAGCGAGAGCGGGTCAATGCCTGTTGGAGTCGACGCTCCAGAGTTGGCATCTGGGCTGCGCCAAAAGAGATCGAAAGGTCGTCCACGTAGAGCGTAGCGAGAACATCTTCCGGCAGCACCGAGGTGATGCCGTTGATGCTCAGGGCAAAAAGTGTGACACTGAGGACACTCCCCTGCAGGACACCCTCTTACTGCTCCTTTGGGCCAGAAAGGGCTCCCCCCACCCGTACGCGAAATCGACAATCTCGCAAAAATTTAGATATAAACATTGGGAGGCGTCCCCTCGCCCCCATCACGTGGAGAGTCTCCATGATACCGTATCGCCATGCGGTATCATAGGCCTTCTTCAGATCGAAAAACACCGTGGCGTAGTGCTGTCTACGAAGGAAAGCCTCGCAGACGGCATTTTCCAGACGAAGCAGAGCATCCGACGTGGAGTGGAACTTGCGGAAGCCGCACTGTGCGGACGACAGATGGCCTCCGCTGTCTAGGAAAAAGGCTAATCTAACATTTACCAATTTCTCCATCAACTTGCACACGCAAGAGGTTAGAGAGATTGGGCGGAAACCGGTCGGAGTAGAGTGATCTCTCCCTGGTTTGCGAAAGGCGAGCACAATAGCGATTCGCCAGGAGTCTGGGAGAAGACCTTCCACCCAGATCCTGTTGAACAAATCTAACAGAAAGGCCATGCCTCGCTCACCCAGGTGTCGAAGCATGGCGTACGGGACATCGTCCGGACCATGGGTGGTGTATGCGCACAAAGCGAGAGCGGAACGCAACTCACTCCCAGTAAACTTGTCGTTGAAGGGTTCTCCGCCTCTGGAGGTAAAGTCCAGCCGGCGGCCTTCCGCGACATCACGACGTGCATTGAATGCTGGCGGAGCAGCATCCCGGCTAGAGAATTCGGGAAAAAGCGGTCGCTAAGAATTTCGCCACGGACGCAGGGTCCGAGATTGCGGTCGCATTCTCCTGGAGAACGGGAGGGGCGGGGGGGGTTCCGCGAGAACTTGCCCAGAATCCTTTTGACTCGCTTCCACACCTCAGCTAAAGGGGTCTTCCCGTTAAGTGAAGACACGTATGCCCGCCAAGAAGAGCGGCGGGCATGCTTCGAAATATACCGGAACCTAGCCCTAGCCCGACGAAATTCAGCGACAGTGAAATCGTTCGGCGGCGCTTATAGCGCATGTAGGCATAATGCTTCTGTTTTAGGGCCGCCTCACACTCAGCTGACCACCATGGGAGTTTTCGGCGTGCAAAACGGCCAGACTTCCTAGGACTAGTAGTCTGGCCCACGGCGATGAGGTTGCCGGAGAAGAACTCAACGGCCTCATCTACCAACCTAAACTCCTCGACTGAGATAGAGAATTCAGTCATTTCCTGAAATGCAGGCCACCGCGCCCGCGCCAAGCACCACCAAGGTGGTCTCTCAGGCGGCAGTTGCCCTGAAAATGATATTTGAATGGGAAAGTGATCACTACCATGGAGGTCATCGACCACCCCCCAATCAAAATCAGGCTGTGCATCCGAAGAGCACAAAGATAGGTCAAGGCAAGAAAATGAAGCGGTTCTCGGACAGTGATGCGTAAACTCATCCACGTTTAGGACACCCATCTCAAGCTCTTCGATCAGATCGGCAAGGACTTGTCCCTTGGGATTTATGGAGTAATCTCCCCAGAGAGGATGCCTGCCGTTCAGATCTCCAAGCAAGAGATAGGGCCTCGGCAACAGTGCCACGACGTGGCGGAAGTTCCCCGCGTCGAAGTCAGCTGACGGTGGAATGTACGCATAAATGATAGTATACTTCCTATCCAGGTGCAGCTGCACAACCACTGCCACTGAAAGGATGTATCTAAAGAGAAAGGAAAAATGGAGACATCATGCCGGGTGTAAACCGCGCATCCCCCAGCCCGGCCATCCCGCGGTGGTGGGGTCGCAAGACCCTTATACCCCGGGAGGGCAGGGAGGGCGCACGCGCCTAGCATGGTCTCCTGCAAAAAAATAGCTAACGGGGAACGGGACGAGACGAGCCTCCGCAGCTTCTGCCAGTTGGCCCGGAGTCCACGGCAATTCCATTGAAGGAATATGCCCTCCAGGCCTAGCTCGGAACAGACGCGGGGGCCCTCCTCGAACTGAAGACTCTCACGGGAATGGCCGTACGCTTCCCGGGGGAAGAACCCCAGGTGCTGTTGGTCGGACAAAGCGCTGGAGGCGCTGTCGCCTTCGAGGACTTATTGGGGGAGGTTGGGCTCGCCATGCGAGTCTTTTCCTCCCTCCGCCTCGAAACCTTAGGCGGGAGTTGCGGCTTCGGAGGCAGGGGGCCCTCTTTTTGAGGAACCATCGTCTCTGAGCCACTCACTCCACCTCGGGGCGTGGGCAAAGGAGCCGAAGCTCCTTTGTTGCTGTCCTCCTTTCGGGGAACAGCTTTAGGAACCCCGGAAGATGGCCTAGCGACCATCTTCAGGGGTGTTGCCTCCGGTGAGTCTAACGACTCGGTGGAGGCGTGTGGCCGTTTCGCCTTACGGGAAACGGTCACGCTGGGGGAAGAGGGGGTGGCCCTGGTTTTAGCCGGGGCAGGGTATATACCCCTCTTGCCGCCAGCTTTACCAGGGAAGCGCCTGGGTTGGGTAGAGCCCGCAGGAGGGCTCCGAATGCGCGCGGAAACAACCGTGCTCGTTGGCCTGGATGGGCCAGGAGCAGAGGGTGCCTTTCTAACTATTGAGGCATATGACGTCCCAGGCAGAGCCGGGCGCGCCAAGACCAATTCCTTTGCCTAGCGGAATGAGAGTCGATCCTGGGCCTGAACGGCCAGGATTTTTTTCTCAAGAAGATATGCACCACATTGCTTCGAAGAAGCAGGATGCGGCTCTCCGCAATTGACACACTTGGCCACACACGATTTGGACTTATCGTGTACGACCTTGGAGCAATTTACACAGACTTCGGGTGACCCCGACTTAGCAAGTCTACATGAGCGATTCGTATGGCCGAAGCGGTGACAGTAATAGCACCGCCGCGGCAGTGGCACGAATGCCTTCACGCGGTAGCGGTACCAACCGGCACGCACCGACTCAGGGAGCTTGTCACAGTCGAACGTGACGAAGAGTGTAGGGGTGGGTCTTGAGGCCCCTTCCTGTTTACTCATCACACGTTCGACCTTGACCGCCCCATGGTCGGCCAGCTCTAGGGTGATGTCCTCAATGGAGTAGTCAACGAGTTCCCTCGCATAAACTACTCCTTTCACAAAGTTTATGGTAGAGTTCGGCGTCACACTCACCGGGGTGCCATGAAGTGTCCGAAGAGCACTTATCTCGGCCGCCTCGGCGGGATTCGCCGCATTCGCAAGAAAGCTCCCGTCCGAGAAACGGGTTACCTTCGGCTCTCACCTAATTGCACTAGCTAATCCTCTCCTCTGATGGATCATGTTGCCCTTGGACAACATGGTGCCATCAGTGGAGCGAATAACTAGGAAGCGTTTGAAGCCAGCGGGCTCGAAAACGCCAGGGAAACCTCTGAATCAGGGGCCCCGATGTCATCGAGGCTCCGCCCTGTGCACTCTTGGTATTAGTCTTAGTCAGGGGATCCGCAACCGGGGAGGCAGAGGGGGCGGATGTGCCGATCTTGGCTTGTTCACTTGCCAGAGTAGCAGCAGACACATCCGTCCCCACAGCCGCTCTTCTTGGCGGGCATACGTGTCTTTACTTAACTGGAAGACCCCTGTAGTAGAGGTGTGGAAGTTAGTTAAACTGATTCGGGGGCAAGTTCTCGCAGGACCCCCTCCCGTTCTCCAGAAAAATTGGACCGCAATCTCGGACACCGCGTCCGTGGCGAAATTCTTTGCGATCGCTTCCTCCGCATTTTTTAGCCTGGATGCTGCTCCACCAGCATTCAGTGCATGTCCTGATGTCACGGAAGGCCGCCGACTGGACTTTACCTCCAGAGGCGGAGAACCCTTCAACGAAATGTTTCATTTGACTGAGTTGCGTTCCGCTCTCGCTTCGTGCGCGGACACTACCCTTGTTCCAGACGATGTCCCGTACGACATGCTTCGACACCTGGGTGAGCGAAGCATGGCCTTTCTGTTAGATTTGTTCAACAGAATCTGATTAGAAGGTATCATCTCAGATTCCTGGCGAATCGATATTGTGCTCGCTTTTCCCAAACCGGGGAGAGATGTTTCTACTCCAGCCGGTTTCCGCCCAACCTCTCTAACCTCTTTCGTGTGCGCGTTGATGGAAAAATTAGTAAATGTTAGCTTAGCCTTTTTTTTGAGAGCGGAGGCAATATGTATTCTGCATAGTGTGGCTTCCGTAAGTTCCACTCCACGTCGGATGCTCTGTTCCGACAGGAAAATGCCGTCTGTGAGGCCTTTCTTGGTAGACAGTACTACGCCACGGTGTTTTTCGATCTGGAGAAGGCCAATGATACCGCAATGCGATACGATATCACGGAGACTCTCCATACAATTAGGGCAAGGGGAAGCTTCCCAATCTTTATATCTAAATTTCTGCAAGATCCCAGATTCCGCGGACGGGGGGGGGAGCCGTCTCAGGCCCAATAGAGCAGGAAGACGGTGCCCCGCAGGGAGGTGTTCTCAATGGCAACCTTTTTGCCCTGAGCATCAACATCGGTGCTGCCAAAAGATGTTCTCGCTCCGCTCTATGTGAAAGACCTTTTGATCTCTTTTAGCGCGGCCCAGATACCAACTTTGGAGCATAGACTCTGAAAATCATTGAACCACGTCGTTCACTATGCTGAAGCGCACAGGATTCGGTTTTCCTTGGCCAAGACTAAGGTGGTTCACTTCTGCCGCCATCTATGGCTCCACCATGAGCCAGACTTTTTTTCTAAATAGAGTTCGCCTGGACGTGGTAGACTCGCATCCTTTCCTTGGTCTTGTATTTGACAGACGCCTCACCTAGCAGGTTCATATTCGCAGCCTTAGGGTCTCTTGTACCCGCGCCATGGATATTCTCCGTTCCGTGACGTTCAGCGCTTGGGGCGCTGATAGGGCTACTGCGTTACCTTTCTATTGATCCTTTGTTCGTTCGAAGCTTGACAACGGATGCGAGTTTTATGTATCCGCAGCCGAACGTGTATTGCGAAAGGAGGACTCGATCCACCACACCGGCTTTCGCCTGGAGACCGGTGCCTTCCGCACCTCCCCAATTGAGACCCTACTTATCGATGCCACTCGCTCTGTGCCGTGCACAGTATAATTCGCCTGTACGCGCGAGCCCGGCACCTTCGTCAGTCTCCAGCAGTTCTCACTGCATTAGCAGCTGATCTCAACGGTGCCCTTGTCACCAAGAGTGGTCAGTCATACCCTAAACCCAAAGCTAGGAAACTCCTCCGAGAGCTAGGTATAGCTCTCGTGCCGTTGGCGCCCATGCTTATGCCAAGGACACCATCTTGGAGTGTACCACCTCTGACTATTTGTCGCCACGCATCTGCCACCAAAGTTTCTACACCGCTAGGAGTATTGCGTTGGGCCTTTTTGGAGCACACTTTATGTCACGCTGGAACCATGCTAGTGTATACAGATGGCTCCAAGTCCCTTCAAGGGCGCACTTTTCACGCTGTATCCCCTCTGTTTGAAGTCAGCGGGGCACTGCCAGGAGTTGTGTGAATCTTCACGGCCGATATGTTTGCAATACACAGCTCGTTACGGGAGATAACGCGACGTGCCCAGTTCAGAGACCGGTTTGGAATTTATAGAAACTCACAGAGTGACATAAGTGACCTCGGGACATTGGAATCTCCGCATCCACTGGTTCGCGATATCCGTGACGCCACAGTTTTGCAGAGCCGGGCGGATATCGAGATTATCTTCTGTTGGGTTTCTGGATATGTAGGAATTGCGGGGAATAAGCGCGCCGATGAGGGTGCCAAAGACTCAGCGACGACTGGGTGACCATACCAGCGTTTCGCTCTTCCTCTCACCGAATACATGGCAATAATACAGGCAGCTCTCCTGGCTGCTTGGCAAAGAAGATGGGAGACGATCGAGGGGAACTTAAAGTTGCTTGACATTCCGCCCCGACTGTTCCCATGGACCTATCTTCAACTGCTGTGACCGCTTCAGGTTGCTTTCTGTCGTCTTCGAATTGGACACACTCGCAGGAAGCACCGCCATTTGATAAAGCGCTCGCCTGCGCATACTATGAAGACTACGTTGTCCCCCAGTCTGTTCGGCACATTATTTTTGAATGTCTCAGTCTGGGTGATCTCCGTGCCCGTTAGTTGTCCCAGTACCGGGACGAGTGGCGTCTCTACCGTTTGTCACTTCTACTCGGGATGGATTCGTGCACACTGATTTTTGGACCTTAGGACTTATGGGGGTAGAGGGAGTCTGACCCCTCCCACTTTATTTGAGCCTCGTGCCTTTTTTGAAGGCCGCTTGTTCCTGCGCCTGGAGGAGGCGGGTCTACCCCCGACGCCGGTACGAGTTTCTTTCTTGCAGTCTCTTAGCTTTGTTGTTTTTTTGATGTTTTTATCGTTGTTATTTGTTATTTATATATTATTTATTTTTAATATACTCTAGTAATAGCTTCGATGAGTACGATGATTTATGCCCGAAGTAGGCAGTCGCCAGATGGGCTCCTAAAAAAACACACCTGCAAAACTACCGCCCTATAGCCCTAACATCTTACCTCACCAAGCTCCTGGAAAATATGATAAGTGTCCGTTTAGGGTGGTATTTGGAAACAAGCAAACTCTTGTCACCCTCACAATGTGGCTTCCAAAAGCTCCACTCAACAAGCGATGCCATCACTCGACTTAAATCAGATGGGCGTTTCGAGCTTTTGCTAAAAAACACCACCTCGTAGCAGTCTGTTTTGACCTCGAAAAGGCCTAAGACACATCTTGGAGATACGGGATATTAAAAACCCTTCACAAAGTGAGCATGCGCGGGAACTTAGCACTTTTCCTAAACATTTTTTTGATAAAACGCTCTTTTTCAGTCCATGTTGGAAACTCTATTTCTAATGCTTTTCCCCAGGAAGGTGTCCCGCAGGGCAGCGTAATTAGTGTACCATTGTTTTGCTATAGGTATCAATAATATAATCGATAACTCATCTCAGAGTCACAGCCCCCCCCCAAAAAAAAAAAAAACGTAGACAACTTCTCTATCTCCCTTGAATGATCAAAATGACAACAATAGAACGGCGCCTACAGCTTGGCATCAAAACGAAAACATACATATGTAAATTGACCTCTACTAACGCATACCGCTCTCCGTGCATAAGTCCAAATTGGTCCACTTCTGCCGTCGTCGCGGCTGAATTCGTGAGCCATACTTATATATCTACCGGCAACGAATAGCAGTAGTTGAAAATCACAACTTTCTAGGAATGGTGGTCGATAAAAAACTAACATGGGAAGCCCATATCAGAAACCTCAAAAGTATAGCTAACAAAGCTACCAACATTCTGAGAACAGTCTCAAGACACGAATGGGGAGCCAACAGACAAACCCTACTTCTCCTATACCGCTCCATTGTCCGCCCCAAACTGGAATACGGTATGGAGATATACTGTTCTGGGGCCAAAAGAGTCCTCGAATTAATAGAATCGGTGGCCAGCGACAATCAGAGGATCGCCACCGGTGCATTCAAACCCTCCCCCATACCCAGTCTTCTGTGTAACACAGGGGATATGCCCCTTGACCTGCGGATGGCAGAAATCACACTGCGCCATTACGCACGTGCCCAAAGAACCCCTACCTCTCCGACCGCCGAAGCTGTTCTAAACGACGGGCTAAACGATATCTTTATAGCAAACCAGTGACTCCCACGACCACTTGCGAAGGCGGGTGCGACTCCTGATGGAGAAGTTTGGAATTAAAATGAATTCCATCCATGCGGAGTCGTACCGGCAAACCCCACCTTGAAAAAACAATATTCAAATCTGCCAGAGTATCATCCTCCAGGGAACACTAATACCACCTAGGGAGCGCAGACTTGCATTCTTTAACGACGCAGAAGAACACTAGGGAGTGGAAATATTCACAGATGGTTCGAAATCGGACGACTGGACTGGATTTACAATGATATCTGAGCAATATACTTATACCAAGACACTATGTCAAACAACAAGCATATTCACGGCAGAATGCTAAACCCTGAGACACGCAGAAAGATGGGCATACGAACAGGAAGGACTAGAAAAATATACCATCTACTCTGTCTCATGGGACAACCTAGAAGATCTCGAAAACTGGACGATCTACATCCAATACTCCAAGATATAAAGAAACGATATTTAAAGCCAACAACATTGGGAAAGAAATTTCATTCTGCTGGGTCCCTGCGCACACAGGTGTACATGGGAATGAAAAAGCTGACAAAGCAGCCTAAACCGCCGCTCAACAAATCATATGCCCACTTAAAGTTAACCACCAAATTCAATATCAAGACTACAAGAATGAAATAAGAAACTCACTCAGGGAAACCTGGTACACCAGATGGGCCAACCATAGGGGTTCAAACAAAATGTGCCACATTTTCCCGAATTTTTCAGTGTGTAAACCGCCGACAATCTCATGTCGGCAAGAAGTTGCAATGTGCCGACTGCGAATCAGTCACATCAGAATGACGCACGTATTTCTAATGGAAAAAGCACCACTCCCTTACTGCCAAGATTGCTTAATCTCCCTAACAACGAACCACATCATCGTGGAGTGCCCCACCTTCGACGAACTGAGACGTCGCTATCTACCCTAATATTTAAAGAACAAAATATCCATCTCATATTGACGAGATTTCTAAAGGAAAGCGGCCTTCTTACTAAACTATGATATAACAACATGTCAAAGGAATTTTTAACTCATTCAACATATATCCATTTATATCATCAGCACATGTAAATATCCATCCTATCAAAAATCATCTATCCATTATCATCTTTTAAATTTGTAAAAAAGAATCTTAAAAGAGCCTCTTTTATAAAATTGAATTCCGACGCGATCACCTTGAAGTGTGCGTCATAAGACTAGCATCAATACATCCACCATCCGACTACATGGCAAGAATACGGGCAGACCTCCAGGCTGCTTAGCAAAGAAGATGGGAGACGGCATACGGCGAACTTAAAGTTGCGTGCCATTGCACCCCAACTGATCCCATGAACGTCCCCCCGTCCTCTCCAATGCCACGACGGCTTCAGGTAGCACGTTATCTGTCATGGTACCGGGACGAGCGGGGTCACTACCGCTTGTGTCCCTTGTACTTGGGACTAATTCGTCCGCACAGATATACAGACTATGACATTTTGGCTGTTGACATGAGACATTCCTGAATTGCTAACATTACTAATCGGTATCAGAGAAAAATGTTCATTTATTGATCTTATTTAAGAGTATCTTAGTATTAGTATCTTAGTATCCTTGCATTGATAGGTGAGGCAAGAAAGCTTAGGTAACTAAAACATTTACTGTTGATGACGAAGTGATCGAGGACAGTCACAGCAGCAAAGCTGATTTTCTTCCATTGGAGTGATTTAACCCTGTAAGTGGATTATCAGGATGAAGTGTTGACTATTTTTGATGCTAAACTGGAGAACAAATATCCCATTCTGTCACAAAGAGCTCTTAATGTTCCCATCCCTGTGCCACACCTTACCGTTGAGGAAATGGTTTCTCGGCTTTAGTTTGTATTAAAACTATAGTCAGAAATCAACTGAAAGACCTATATGCTGATATGTGATATCGACGGTCCTCTACAGTCTCTCACATTGCTAATTTAGTTATAAGGACAAACAATATCAATTTTTCCCATTAACAAATCACCAATAATTTATTTTATATTAACTACCAAATAAATAATGCTTTAATTCCAATTTTAGTAATACTTCAGATTCGGGGCGCACGGTATACTCGTATACAAAAAAATATAACGCCATAATTGTTCACATCTGACGCTACCGTCTGACGTCATAAGACATATTGTAGCCCAAAATTGTAGCCTATAAACAGCGCCACCTATCGTACGCCCCGAAACTGAAGTGTTACCCCAATTTTTAATAAAAGGAACAATGATTTAATTTTATTTTTTGTCAAAGGAATGAGTAAAATCTTAATTCTTTACTTCTTGTTAAAAATTAATTTCTTACATTTAAAATGCATTAAAAATGAAGCGTTCCAATATTTCTCTTTCCTTTGTATCACTGCACTCTGGAACAGGACTCCAAAGTAATTAAAATCATTTTATATCATGTAATCCTGCAGTACTCCGAATAGAAAAATTTAATCATTTATATATATGTATTGTAAATTCATCTTCAGTGGAGCGTTGAGAGATCCACTATATATCACAGAACTCAATTTAGAATTCCCCTATATTAAACAATTCTCTAGAATTACGTAAACTCCCTTAAATTGCTTAGCAATATTGGTATCAGCTTGCTTACAATCTTTCCCAACGAGCTTTTATCTCCCTCATTGTTTTCCCTCTCGTCCCGGACGATACAAATTTACATTCAGCACTGTGAATTCTAAAACATTGTAAATTTCCGATATTCATTGTGATTCCCCAAATCCTAAATTAATTGTAATTACTCATTCTGTCTGCATCACTCTCGCGCTTAACGCCAATATTCATCCTACTGTATCACATTTAATCAGTCATCTTGTAAATTAATTATCTCGTACCTTCATTTAAATTTCCTGTAACCTAATCAATTTGAATTATTCATTTATTAATTCTTAAATACATTATATTTTCGTTTCTTTGATTTTTTCCATTCCCTCAAGTTCACCAGACGCGTTAACTTTCCGCCCACGCCGCTCATTAGGCTTAAATTCATCAGTCAATCATTCCTCTCAAATTTATGTGTATTGATTTTGGTGTTTGCTATCTAGGCTAAATAACACACTAATAAATGCGTACTAAAAATGGTGACTAGAATTAATCTCCCGTCAATCGATACATATTATAAATTAAAACGTATATTATATATAATTTTCAAAACACCTCGCGGCCATTTACGCTCTTCCCTTTTCGAACACCCATTTCATTCACGTGCTTCCTTTTTCGTATCACATTTTATCGACAGCATCCTTCTTCCAATTGTTTATAATTCTTATCATTATAAATCAAATATTATCCTTTAAATACAACGAGTGAATAATTTCCTTTTATAATAATTTTTTTCCCGTTTCTGTCGCGTGACTAATTTGCGCTCACATACACACACACATACACGCATGAATTTTACGCTCAATTCTTTAACGCAAACCAATATAATTCATATGTTCTACCGTTTACTGTATTTCTCATTAACAAACATCACATACAACTGACGTGATCACATTGGTAAATCAACCCACATCGGCTAAAACAACGGTGATTGACCAAGCAGCTACAACAATGCAATCGTCAACTGAAACTCAAGAAGGTGCAGTCAAGGCCCCACATGCCTTACTCACACTCCCAGCCTTTGATTCATCAATCCCCATCGCTTGGTTGGACGTTTATGAGCTAATTCTCCACCCTCAAGCCATAGCAGAAGAAGAAAAGATGGCTTCCATCATCCAAAAAGTTCACATAGTATCTTAAATTTAGGAACAATTTATTCAATGGGGAGAAGGTGAGAGCATATGACGAACTGAGCGAGGCCTCCCTAAAGGAATTTGGGAAGTCCCAAGATGATGATCTAAGGGAGCTCCTTAATTCTCAAGAAATAGGAGATATGTAAGTGTCTTAACAACTTCTTAAATCGTTTGAAGGAACTTACCACAGTAAAAGGCGCACAATCTGACCTTTTTTACCCTCTTCCCATCGATATTTTCATGCGGGGTGTCCCAGAGTATATTAGGCCCCTGATCCTTATGTCATTACCTACCGATGTTGACCAGCTAGCAAAAGCAGCCGGCCAGCCATATAAAATACCATTTGCAAATTGGGGCAAAGTACAAAATCACGACCCTCAGCCTGATTCTTCCATTTCACTGTTTCGGGTAATGTCTAGTTCTGCTTGCGAATGACGTAGCGTGGCGAAATTCCCCCTCCCCCGCTCCCCTCAGACGATAGATTTAGCAGCCACATTAGCGAGGATTGAAAGGACTCAGCCGGTTGAACCTGCAGCAAGGGATACAGAGCGAGTGACGGCCTGCGTATGGTGTGCAGAGAGATAGGACCTGTTCAGGTTCCAAGAAAAGAAACCAACGAGTGAATCTCAGCACAAAAGGTGATACGCAACAATTTTTGCAATCTTCTTCTGTTTATTCTCACCATAACTTTTCACAACAAAAGGGTCTCTGCTGGTACTATCAAAGGTATGGTAACCACATTTTAGACAAGGGCTTAGTGTCACGACTAATTTTAAGGCACATTTCAGGATTTGAAGACGACAAAAATCTGAAAAAAATCGTAACACCGACCTTTTCGGGGGCAAATTTTGCTTAAATAGTCTTTTCTGTAGTGTGAAACTGGTTGTATTCAGTTGTTATAGTTCTCGTCTCTGAAGCTAGATATGGGTAATTTTCGCACAGGAAAAATATTTGCACATTAACTCTTTGTGTATCTAAGGTTTAGGTAATTTCAGATTGAGGAATTCTTGTTTGTAAACTACTCGGAGGGCACTGTAAATTAATCGATCTATGACGAATTTATCAGATATTTACAGGGCATTTTCTATCGAGGGATATGGATTCACCTTTTTGAATGTATGTAGATTCACTCATCACATGTATTATTTCTGTTTTATACTAACCAGTCTTTCTATTATTCATTTTCAGGCCTAAGATGAGTAAAATAGATATAACTTTAAAAAGTCATACTGTCTTTGGGTCCCCACTTACAGAAATTTCTCCCCAGTAAGGGGCACAGCGATTTGCTTTCCTGCCGCCGTGCTGACGGGACTTGGTGCCCTGTCCGGCTTCAGCTTGGTCTCTTCTTCTTTCTGACAACCTGTGTTTGTACCCTATTTCCTCACTTTTCCTACAACCTCTCCCACAACTTTCTCTGGTCGGCCTCTAATTTCACAGGGTAGTCGGCAACCAACTTCCCCTCACCCAACTATCCCGGATCGGTGCTAAGGGGGAAGGGGACAATTTTCTCTCACCCTTGATCTCCGGTTTGGGGTGGTGGGTTTGAACAACCTGCTTCATCCCCATCCTTACCTTCCTTGCATACCCTTTCTCTTGCTTTACAAGGCCCCCTCCCCTCTGTGCTTTCACAGGGGACCCACCAAACTACTTCTACCGGAGAGGAGGCTTACTCCTCTCCTATGACTTCGGGTGCAGGGGTCTCCCTCAACCCCTTCTCTGTACTCGCCTTTGGGCGACTTCCTCTTCACAGTGGCAGTGCCCCCTTTGCTTTCCAAGAGGATTGCCAAGAAGGCAGGCAGGCGGCCCTTTATTGACCGCTCCCGGTGGCAGCGGCACGATAGGGCCAACCCCCTTAGGGGATCGAGTGAAGGCAGGACCCGTCGGTCGATGCCCTCCAAAGACCTGCGGGCACGCAGAAAGAGCTTGCGTGCCCCTCTCTCTTCCCCCAAAAGACGTTGGTTCGCTGGCCAAAGATAAGATGACAAAAGTTACTTCGAATGGGACCTGTGATGTTTCAGGTGGTGGGATTGCCACTTGGAGTCGACTCGGTGCCAAGCGCAGAACCCGTGTCCGCATCTATGCAGGCTGCTCCGCAGACGGCAGGGTTCCCTGAGGCCTCACAAGGAGGAGAGATCTCCCCCGTCAGGTGGTACTCTAAGAGGCAGAACCTTCTCTATTTCGGAGAAGCATCTTACCGAAGCCGGACCATCTGGCCTAGGAGCTCCTACCGGCGGGAGACAGAAGTGAGTTCATTCCCCGCCCTCTTCTCGTAAGAAAAAGAATAGGAAAAGACAAAAGAGACACCTCTCCCTCCGTGGGGGCCACGGACACGGACGGGGCCGCTGCCGTTTCGGTATGCGACCAAGCCAAGAATTGCACGCTCGGCTCCAGTACTCCCCCGGCTGGGGAATCACTGACCAAGACCACTAGTACAAATGCGCAGAGCGGAGTCTCGATTACGTCGGGCACCTCATTCAGAGCCTACCAGTCGTTTTCGAGCCTGCTGACTTAAAACGGTTCCTCGATATGCGCTCCACTGATGGCAGCATGTTGGGTAAGGGTAACATGATTCATCAGAGGAGAGCTCTAGCTAATGTGATTGGTAATGAGCCGAAGGTGACACGTTTCTTGGAGGGTAGCCTTCTGGCAAATGCGTCAAATCCCTCCAAGGCGGCCAGAATTAGTGCTGTTCAGGTACTTGATGGCACGCCTGTGATTGTGACGCCGCACTCTACCATGAACTTTGTGAAAGGAGTAGCTAATGCGAGGGAACTCCTGGACTACTCCATACACGATATCACCTTAGATATGGCTGATTATTGGGTGGTGAAGGTTACGTATGATAAGGAAACAGGGAGGGGCCTCGATACCCACTCCTACGTTGGACTCACCGATTTAGGGAGCTTGTCCCTGAATCGGTGAGTGCCGGTTGGTATCTCTACTGTGTGAAGGCATTTTTGCCACTGCCGCGTAGGTGCTACTACTCTCGCCGCTTTGGCCATACTATTCGCTCCTGTCGACGTGCATACTCGGGGTTACCCAAAGTCTATGTAAGTTGCTTAAAGGCCGCACACGATAAGTCCAAATTGTTTGTGGCCAAGTGTGTCAATTGCGGAGAGTCGCACCCCGCTTCCTCTTAGAAATGTGGTATGTATCTCCTTGAGAGGAAAATCCTGGCCGTTCAGTCCCAACATCGTCTCTCATTTCGAGAGGTTAAGGATTTGGTCTTGGCGCGCCAGGTTTTGTTTGGGACATCTCATGCCTCAGTTTTGAGAAAGACACCCTCTGCTCCTGGCTACTCCAGGCATACGAGCACGGTCGTTTCCGTGCCCATTCAGGACCCTTCAGCAGGTTCTACCCAGCAAGGGTAGAACCCACACCCAATGTTAGGCTGGGTGGCTCTGTGCCGGTGGATCCTCCAAACGAGGGACCATCGCGTCCGAAGCCCCTTCTTCCCGCTCGCATAAGGTTTTGAGGAGGGAGGGAGAAAAAGACTCCTATGCGGAGCTGAACCTTTCCCATAAGTCCTCAAAAGCGACCATACCTTCAGCGCATTTTCCGGCCAAAACGCACAGAGTTCTGCCTCTGGGAAGCGTATAGCCATTCCCATGAGGGTCTTCTCTTCGAAGAGCACCCCCGCATCTTCATCAAGCTAGGCCTGGAAAGCATATTCCTTCATTGGAATTTCAAATGGGAGGAGCTACGGAGGCTCGTCTCCTCCCGCTCCCCGTTAGCTATCTTTTTGCAGGAGCCATGCTGAGCGCGTGCCTCCTGCTCACACTCCCGGGGTATAAGGGGTTTACGATCACACCACCACCAGATGGGCGCAGGGCAGGAGGATGCGCGAATTACATTCGACATGATGTCTCCATTCTAATCTTCGCTTTACATGACTCCTTTCAGGCAGTAACTGTGCAGCTGCACCTGGATAGGAGGTATAATGTTATTTCCGCATACATTCCACCGTCAGCCGACTTCGACGTGGGAGACTTCCGCCACGTAGTGGCACGGTTGCCGAGGCCCTTTTTCTTGCTCGAAGATCTTAATGGTAGATTCACCCTGAGGGGAGACTACTCGATTAATCCCAGGGGTCAGGTCTTGCCGATCCTGATCGACGAGCTGGACATAGGTCTGCTAAATGTGGATGAGTTTACGCATCACTTCCCGAGAACCGCTTCATCTTTTTGGGTCGATCTCTATTTGTCCTCTCTGTATGCACAGCTTAGGTTTGGGTGGAAGGTGGTCGATGACCCCTATGGTAGTGATCACTTGCCCATTCAAATATCATTTTCTCTATCTCTATCTCAGTCGAGGAGTTTAGGTCGGTTGATGAGGCCGTTGAGTTCTTCTCCGGCAACCTCATCGCCGTGTGTCTAACTACTATTCCTTAGAACGTCTGGCAGTTTTGCATGCCGAACTCTTATGTGGTGGTCAGTTGAGTGTGGGACGGCCCTCAAACAGAAGCGTTATGCCTACATGCGCTATAAGCACCGCCCGAACGATTTCTCTGTCGGTGAATTTCGTCGAGCTAGGGCTAGGTTCCGGTATATTTCGAAGCAGGCCAACCGTTATTCTTGTCGTGCATATGTGTATTCACTTAACGAGAATGCCCCTTTATCAGAGGTGTGGAAACGAATCAAAAGGATTCGGGGCAAGTTCTCGCAGGACCCCTCCCGTTCTCCACGAGAATGTGACTGCAATTTTGGACCCCGCGTCCGTGACGGAATCCTTCGCGACGCGTCGGGATGTCGCGGAAGGCCGCGGACTGTACTTTACCTCCAGAGCCAGAGAACTCTTCCACGAAAGGTTTACTATGAGTGAGTTGTGTTCCGCTCTCGCTTCGTGGGCGGACACCGCCCCTCGTCCGGACGATGTCCCCTACGCCATGCTTCTATACCTTGTTAGATTTGTTCAAAAGGATCTCGGTAGAGGGTATACTTCCAGACTCCTAGCGAATTGCTACTGTGCTCGCTTTTCGCAAACCGGGCAGAGAGCACTCTACCCCCGCCGGTTTCCGCCAAATTAATGGAGAAATTGTTAAATGTTAGATTAACCTTTTTTTCTGGACAGCGAAGGCCACCTGTCACATGCGCAGTGCGGCTTCCGCAAATATTAATCCACGTCGGATGCTCTGCGCCGACTGGAAAACGCCATCTCCGATGCCTTGCTTTGTAGACAGCACTAGGCCACGGTGTTTTTGATATGGAGAAGGCCAAAGATACGGCATGGCGATACGGTATCATGGGGACTCTCCACGAGATTGGGGCACGGGCACTCCTCCAAATCTTTATATCTGAATTTTTGCTAGATCTTCGATTCCGCGTACGGGTAGGAGGAGCCCTCTCAAGCCCAATGAAGCAGTAGGAGGGTGGACCATAGGGAAGTGTCCTTAGTGTCACACTCTTTTTCTTGAGCATCAACGGCATCATCTTGGTGCTGCCGAAAGATGTTCTCGCTCCGCTCTACATGGACGACCTTTAGATCTATTTTGGCGCGGCCCAGATACCAACTCTAGAGCGTCGACTGCAACAGGCATTGAACTGCATCTCTCGCTTTGCTGAAGCGCACAAGCATCGGCTTGTCTCGCCCAAGATTAAAATGGTGCATCTCTGCCGCCATCCACGGTTCCAGTCCGACACAAACTTGTTTTCTTAATTTGGTGTCCCTGGAATGGTGGACTCGCACAGTTTCCTTGGTCTTGTATTTGACCGACGACTCAGCTAGGAGGCTCATATTTGTAGCCTTAGGGTCTCTTGTACCTGCGCCATGGATATTTTTCGTTTCGTGACGTTCAGCACCTGGGGCGCTGATAGGGCTACTGTCTTATTTTTTTATTGATCCTTAGTTCGTTCGAAGCTTGATTACAGATGCAAGTTTAATTTATCCGCAGCGGAGTGTGTACTGAGGAAGGTGAACTCGATCCACCGCACCGGCTTTCCCTTGGCGACCAGTGCAGTCTGCACTTCCCCCATGGAAAGTCTACTTGTCGATTCTGGGGAAATGCCACTTGCTCTGTGCCGTGCATTATTCGTCTGTACGCGCAAGCAAGGTGCCTCCCTCAGTCGCCAACAGCTCTCACCTCCTCTGCTCCCAATGCTTGTACAGCACCGGGAGTATTATGTTTGGCCTTTTTGGAGCACACTTCGGGTCACGATGGAACCGTTCCAGCGTATACAGATGATTCCATGTCCCAAGAGAGGGTCAGTTTCCACGCCGTATATCCTCTGTTTGAAGTCAGCGGGGCACTGCCAGGCGCGGAGTCTGTCTTCACAGCCAAGCTGGTTGCAATGCACCGCTCGTCACTGGAGATAACGCGACGTACACCGTTCAGACTGGTTGTGATTTATAGCGACTAACAAAGTGCACTGAGTGCTCTCGAGGCATTGGGATCTCCGCATCTCTTGGTTCGCGATAACCGTGACGCCACGGTTTTGGCGGGCCGGGCGGATGTTGAGATTATATTGTGCTGTGTTCCTGGACATGTAGAAATTGCGGGGAATGAGCGCGCTGATTAGGGCGCTAGTGTGTACGAAAGGACTGGGCTACCAAACCAGCTTTTCGCTCTTCCTCATACCAATTACATGGCAGGAATCTAGGCTGCCCTCCGGGCAGCGTGACAAAGAAGATGGAGACGGGCGAGGGTAACGTAAAGTTACGTGCCATTGCGCCGTGACTGTTCTCATGGACTTATCCAACAATGCCACGACGGCTTCAAGTCGCTTTCTGTTATCTCCGAATTGGACATACTCGCGGGACGCAGCGCTATTTGATGAAGCGATCGCCTGCGCCTTATTGTGACGACTGCGCTGTCCCCCAGACTATTCGGCACATACATACATGTTGAATTTCCCATTCTGGATGATCTTCGCGCACGTTTCCTGTCCCGGTACCGGGACGAGCGGGGTCACTACCGCTTGTCACCTGTACTTGGGACTGGTTCGTGGACGAGGCTGGCCTCCTCCATTTTCTGACTTTTTGTAGGTCGCATATTCGTGCGCCAGGGCCAGGCGGGCGTGCCCCCGACGCCGGAGCGCGCTTCCTTCTCGTTTCCTTTTTATGTTTTTTTTTCTCTTTATTTGTTTTTACTCGCCTAGTAGTAGGCTGTGATCTGATTACGGCGACTCTCTCTCTAGTAGGCTCTCGCCAGATGGGCTATAAAAAAAAATCTGAAGAGCACCATACCCAAGAATCCTATTTAAATGAGAACTAACTCGAAATTTAGTCACATTTGTGTATATCCTTTAATACTTGACTACCGGACACAGTTTTAATGCCCACCAACTTGACCTAGTGGGAATGCTAAGTTTGTTTGACATGATCCCTTCTTCTGGAGGACTAAGCGAACTACCACCGTACTGTTTGGTAGCCGGGGGTCGTAAAAACAACTTAGGTCTTGCCGTGAGTGATTGAAGCGGAGTAGAAATCCGCCCTTGTTATAATCCATGATTGTATTGACAGAGTACTACCATTGGCTAGATTACACCATCTTTCTTTATATCATATTCAGCAGTTTTCCTATAAGAAATAACCATTCCTTCCACCACTTCGTTCTTACCTACGCGTCTCCTATTTTGGGGCCTCTCGCGACTTAGGCTTTATTCATGAAGGCCTCAAACCACCACCTTACAAATCTCCTCCATGAACTATCATACAGAATATCATATACACCCCACCCACCTCCAGCTCTCTCAAACTCATTCGGTAATCAACTGACATTTTAGGCGTTCTTCCAATACTGCGCATAGAAGGACACTCGCTAACATTGCAGGACATTGTTACTTAAGTAAATTCCGTCCCTGGGATCCTGGCTACGATAAACTTCGTAACCAGGACGTGAGGGGCTCTCTCAGAGATCTAGGACTCAGAGTATCTGAGTTCATGAAGCGGTTATTACAGGGTGGCGATATTTGGAGGAATCAAGACAAATGTATTAATAGACAAATAGAAAATGTCGAAAAATTTGATATAGAAATAAAGGAACAAATATTTGTACGAAATTTTCAGTCCAAAGGTATTCGTACCGTAATCAATTTGATAACTAATGGTCAATGTATATTATTTTGCTTAATGATACTCCTCAAACATAAGTATTGTTTTTAACTATTTTCTGAAAAAAATCAGAAGTAATTTTGTCCCATTCGCATTTTAAAACTACCCCGATTCATCGATGTTTTGGGGCGTCTTGCATGAAAGAGGCCCTTCAATTCATGCCATAAATTTTCTCTCGGGTTGAATCTGGCGCGACTGTCATTCTTAAACGCCTAATTTAGCTTCATTCAATCAGAAACTAATTGGTATGCGTTTGGAGTCGTTCTCGTGTTTAAACACCCATCTTCCGAGGCAAGGCTTGAAAGCATCACTCTTCAGATAAACCAAGAAATTTTATGTAAGAGTAGTATCCTTTATTCGTCGTTCCGTTTGCACATAAACTGCACCACTTCAATTTTTTTGGAAGACCAGCCTCACCACTTTTACTTTAAACATACTCGACTTCATTTGCGCCAAACAACTCAATCTTCATTTCGTCTGAACAACATGCCACATGGCTCCCAAAACTGGAATCTTTCTCTAAATGAACGTTGGGTGGGGTACTTTAGACGAGCTTTTAAATGAATGTTTTTTTTTTTTTAATAAAAGTTTCTTCCTTGGACTACGTCCATGAATTCTCGCTTTATAAATCATATTTAGCACTGCGTTCGAACTAACATCCAAGATTTCTTCTCCTTCCTTCTAATCATTTTTGGGTAATTTTTAAAAGATCTAAGAATCTGGGATTTATTAAAACCATATAAATTAAAAATGGATGTGAAAATGATATCTTATGAAAACTTTTTAGCTGCGGCTTCGTAAAAAGTGTTGTTAATTCTGTCCCTAAAACTTGTTGAAATTTTGTAGGCGTGTCTATTAATACATTCCTTTGCCTCCAAATTTCGTTACCATACAATAAACTGTTCATGAACGATGGTGAAAGATTATGGATATTAGGTAGGGTATAAATGCTTTCTGGAGTAACTGTCTGCATTGAACTGTATCTAATTCCTGGTGGTAGTTTCTATTCAAAAAAACATCTTCTCTAAATGTAAATAATCAAGTCTATTCAACATCAACTGGTGATTCTGTGTAAGTTTAGATGTGTGACTTGGCGTTGCGAGAATTCAACCAGTCTTGTAAAGACAAAAACACCTGTGGTAATATGAGACGACGATAGCGCCGTCATTCCCAGGGTTTTAGAGCTTTCTAATCAATAAAAGTTATGGAAGAAATGTTATTCAGTTCATCAAATTACATAGGAATACCCCTTTTTGGTGCAATCGGATGAAATTAAGTTAATCGATACTGTTACTTTTTCTTTGCAATCTGATGAAATTAAGTTAATCGATACTGTTACTTTTTATTAAGTCCTGACGAAAAATAGATTGGCCGCCATCTTAGGAACCATATTATTAATTTGAATCACATCTTATTGTATTATGTATCATTTTGAATGGATTTTTTCTGAATTAAAATATGGAAATTTTATATTAATCAATTTTAAAGAAAATATGATTGATTTAAATAGCATTCGGGGTCTTGGCTTATACGTCTGAAGTCGAGAAACACGATATAAAAACTAGAGGTCTAACGACATTTCGCAATCGCTTTTGAATCTTATGCTACGCTTTCGAATTATGAATACTAAGAGTTTATTTATAAATAGCGGGGGTATGGGTGCACCTCCCACAGTTTAAGGTGTGTATGGGCACGAAGCCCTAATTTCACAATTACCTTAAAAATAATTTTGGGACGGGAATAGCCTAAAGTAGGCGGCGCTTTCGTCGTTTCAATTTAACACACGTGTGTCCTCCAGCGCAGCCTGTGAAATAACGACCACAGGGTTTAGCCCTGCAGCAAGCTCGAATGCCACGGAGCGATACAAAAAAACCCTACCTCGAACTGATGAATAAAACAGCGTGATTTTGATATTTACTTTAACAGATGTGCCAGGATATGTACATTATAATACATTTTAAAACAGTTTTTACATATAACGCTTGTATATTAAGATAGGTAAAGATGAAAAAAGGAAAAGCTTCAGAATCACTTTTTGCATTGGGAGCATCAAGAGTAGCAGTGATCATTTCTAACAACTCTTGAATCATACGTTTAACAAAATAGGTCAGTGTTTAGTTTAGTCCCAGTTCGAAAGGAAGAGGAGAGTACACCAATAAAGACTACGAAAAAAAAAAGATTTCCTGAAGACTAACTGTGGTAACATCATGCAAGGTGAGAACTGAAACAAAAGCCATAAACTAGAATAGATTTTTTGTTATAGGAAGGTGGGTAGAAATGTCTTGTGATTGAGAACGGAATTAAGAAACCACTTAAAGAGGAAACGAACAAAAGTTGAATACAGAAATGTATTAAATTTAGGAAAAAATAGCTAATCAACTGTTATAACTCGGTCACAAATTTAGAAGTTAATCGAGAATGTGACAAAAGGGGAACTGTAAGGTATTCTTGGCCTTTATAAAATAGCCATATCGTAAGGCAAAAAAAATGTCCCTCTGATAAACATCGTTTGGACATATTTTATACAGAAAAAAAGTTGTGCACTGCATAAACTGTCATTTCACATGAGTATCTTTTATACATTCAACCGTAATTTGAAGGTAACAATAAAATATGAAATAAAATACACAAAGTTAAGTACCTTTTTCATATAATAGTTGATGCATAGTAACAGTAATATCTTTCTACAGTTTTCTCATAGAGCAGCACTCACAAAAAAGAAACAAACATAATTTCATAATTAATAATCATAATATTATTATCAGACTTTTTTTAAAAGGATCGCAGCTGAAAGATATGTACTGACTGTCCGAATACTAGAGGGTCCCTCTTCGTACAAGTCCTTATAACCTACGGTTACCACAGAAAACTTTCAACCAAGTTAGATGAAATCAGTACCATTCCTTTGAAATGGTCTTGTATTTGTTTGTCTTTTTGCAAACTTTAAGAAAGAAGACTTATTTATATCTATTAATCACAGATCTATTAGTATAAATTTCTTACATCCTTAGAAGTAAGAGAAATCATGCAATATTCCATGCACATAATTACAAATACAGATAAAAAATAAAGAAATGGATGATCTACTGGATTGAGAAAGAATGGCAACACGCATGATATAACTTATTTTAATGAACTTTTAGCACTGCAATTATTTACATTAAATGAACTAATTTGGCAAAATCAAATATGAACTGAACGGAGAACCAGGTGACTCTCAAGCCTAGACCACGAATCAGGGGAGAAAATCAAGTTACGAATTTGATATAAAACGAAGTACCCCAACAGAATTTGACTATACCTCCAAAATATTTGACCCTACTTTAAATAGATATCAATAGAATTTTACCCTACTTTGTATGGACTCCAATAGAATTTGACAGAAATTAAATAGACCTCAAATGATTTTAACCATAGTTTGAATCGACTACAAAAGAATTTGACCATACTTTGAATAGACCCCTAAAGAATTTGACCATACTTTTAATAGACCCTCAAGAACTTGACCATACTTTGACTAGATCTCGAAAGAACTTGACCATACTTTAAATATACCACAAAAGAATTTTACCCTACTTTGTATTATAGACTCCAATAGAATCTTACCATACTTTGAATAGACCTCAAATGAATTCGACCATACTTTGAAAAGGCCTCAAATATAATTTGACCATACTATGAATAGATCCCCAAAGAATATGCCCATGCCTTAAATAGACCAAACTAAGCGTTTACTAAAGCCAATCTTTTTCTATATCTAGCAAAAGTCATTAAAAGAATCCTAATCATCATCACACAGAATAAGACTCCCCCAAAGCGAATGTGGATTAGGCTTAGAGAAAATATGTGGTTAAATTAAAATGAGTTTTATGAACATGATTTTTTCCATAACATAAAGCAAAAAAACAACAAAACAAAACAACATAACTACGGATATCAGTAATTCTTACGTAATATTATAAAATTTTAAAAAATAGGTTTTTATAAAAAGATTAATTTGTAACAAAAATATCAAATCTAAAATACAAACTAGATCAAGTAGAAAATATAAAACGTAATTATTGTGATACAGGTTAAACAAAATATCTAGCTCATGTCCTTAGAAATTTGCAATTAGCTGTTAATCTAGATTTAAGTTCAATCATCAACTATTCCAGTATTTAAGACTTCGAAAATGCACAAGTAACATAATGCGAAAAATACTTCTTTTGTTTTACTTTGATTTCAATACCTTATCAACATTAATTATTATGTTGACATTTTTCAATTGATATACCATCTGCTTCATTGACCTCTTTCGGCACTTAGTTTAGATCGTTTTTAACTCTTTAGTATTGGTAGTCTTTGTTTCTTAAGTAATATTATTATTAATAATAATACACTATATTATTAAGAAACTGAACTGATAAACTTTTCATTGGATAACAAGGATATAATTTAAAGCTTAAATTCTATGATAGAATTAAAGGTTAATTAAGAGGACTCTAAAGATTAGATGATCTCAGAGTCCGAATTTCTTAAACAAGAAGTCTTTGCCTTTGGACATGGCTCCTGTTACGGGGTTCTGGGTTGCCATTTCGCCCAGTTTGCCCATTGGGTTCGACAAACTGGACAAACCTGAGCTCAACCCTGCCCCAAGTCCCCCTGGAAGGGCACCGGCCAAACCCCCCAGTTTACTGTCAGTTGAGGGAGTAGTAGTGGGGGCTGTATTTGTGGTTGTTGTAGTATTGACGGGTGGTTCGTCTTCCAAAAGGGGGTCATTCAGGTCAAAATCCTCCATGAGTTGGTCCAACTCGGCGGAAGAGATGCCGGGTGCAGTTTCCGCCTCGTCGTCCAAGATGTCCATTTCATACCTCTTATTCGCTGGCCCCCCCACCGTGGCAGATGCGGTTGTGGGGTTATGGCCCCTGGCTCCTCCTTGAGTGGAAGCAACTCGGCCCCTTTCTCTTGAGGTTGACCTACCACTTCTCTCCTGGGCGCTGGTACTGCTGCTGCTGCCCGCGAGGTCTTGACGAGGTCCTGCTGGATGGTCCAGTGAGGCTCCCCTCGTATCCTGAAGGATGAAAAAAAGAGGCAATGAGAGCGAGCGGATGGTAATTAATTCACGGTCTAGAACGCAGCGGCTCACGTTAACTTCTAATTGAATTATTCAACATCACGTTTATCAATGCCTTTCAAAAAATGCCGTTAAGACAAAAAATACCCACCCACTGATTTAACGCAATAATTTAATCTTTAATCAAAACTCCCCATCCAAAAAACCCCCCCTCGGAATCCCTTATTATTCATTAAAAATATGAAGGTTTGCTAAAGAGGTGAATTAGAAATATAACGAATTATTCTAATAAAAGAAAGCAATTGAGAATAAAAGAATGTTGGCATCTTGATACACAAATCCCCGTATCTTATACAAAATGGTATAAAAAAAACTCATATTTAACTATGGATTTCTTTATGCATAATTAAATTTCCTTACGTAGCTACTGCCATTGTTGATTCGTATAGGAAAGTTGGGTATGACGTATTTTACTCATGCCTTTTGGTATCTCGAAACGATAACTATTTGGGAATAGCAGGTATTAGTACCTAATAGTCACACCCGAGTTAGAGCGCTAAGATGGTCTATCCTCTTGAGATGATCAGTTAGATTTTAATGAAACAAAAAATAAGCTTCCAATAGTTATGCCATAGATCTGATGCATTTGGAGGCAGCCAAAAACCAAATATCGATATATATTTATATATACTCATTATCTGACTTACCATTATCAATAAATGTACATATTTTAATTTCAAGACGCTTAGAAATTACTCGAAATAAGTTACCTCGTGAATAAGCTTAAGGGTACCATCTTTTTGAATAGCTCGGGTACAGGTCTAACTTAAAGGCAAAAGCAGTAAATTTATAAAAATACAAACCATTTCTAATTGGTTTTATTCTTTAAATCAATTGGGGTGGGTCTAAATGTCATGATTTTATTCACTTAGGCTAAAAATTCTTTTACTAAGGTAACTATTTTGAAAATGTAAGTTCTTAGTGCACATGCAGAACTATTATCATGTATAAGTATATACATAATATTCAATTAAAAATAATTAGCATACTTCAGTTTACACAAGCATCTTCAGATATGTACAAAACTAAAAGAAAAATCAACGGAGAAAAATTTAGAAAAGAAAGAAATATTTAAAGGCAAAGAAAAAAGAAAAGAAAAAAGTTTGTTTATATTTGGGAAATGACGCCGAGAAATGTTTCGTTTCTTTTAGAAGAGACAAAATTATTTTTCAATGGAAAGCGGTGAAATTGTTACTATTAAATTGGCAATTTTTTAAGATGATGCAAACGTGGACAGATAATTGTGGAAATTACGAATATATTGTGTTTAATTCTTGCACCTTAAAAAAATAATTTGAAATGTAATTTTTATTGTGAAGTATTTTCTCCAAGGGGGTGTACAATATCGTTTCTTCCTAACTCAATAGAACTTGGGAAGGGAATATCTGAATTCCCCCCTTAACTGTCTCATTCAAGAACGTTCAGATCCAGTAAGTTCTAGTAGCGAGATTCAAGCTCGCACCCAAACAAAAATATGTACGTGTGATTGTGAATTTTGGACAGAGTGGATATAGGAGTAATCCGAAATTGACTTACTAGGCAATAATTTCTGCAAGATTCTTGAAGGGATAATGCGATGAAGATAAATACACCAAACTGACTAACAAATAATACTTTAATTTAGTTTCTGATTTGAATCTGTGTACATTTATAAGCGGTAAATCCATTTTTAAGGCGATCGCAATCACTTTTAAGTGTTTAGTTGGCGCATTATGGAAAGATTTAAAATAGGCTGAAATAATGAACCCGAAATTATCTGATAGGCCTACATTAATTACTGCTTGTTGGGGGGTTTTCTGTGGCCAACGCTTTTAAATATCCCTAAAATTGTGCTATGTACGAAGTGCCACATCATTTTTACTAAGTGAATGGAAATTTGAATGGTTCGGATTTTAAAATAAACAAGAAAATTGCCACTTTTCGAATACTCGATGTAAATTCGAGCAGTCTATTAATTCTCATAGGCGCAACATTATCGAACTAAGAATATATCTGGAGGGTTTAAAACTAGTAAAAAATAAACATGGAGTGTGTGATAGTCTCTGTGACATAAACGGACCCAGACTGGGTGCACTTTAAAATCTTTATGTGAGAAGGTTTTACTTTTAACATCAACCGGGAGTCGGAAGAGGAAGGCATCGGGAAGGATTGAAAAAAAAAACACCCCCTCTATCCAAAATAATAACCCTATCAGTGTAATTTCGAGTACACTAAAACTATAAAAAAATTCATGTTAATCCACAAGTGACCTCGAGTAACCTAACCTTTCTCCAAAAAATCCACCTCGTTTTTAAACATGTTCGAGCGATTATTGATAGGGTCACCCCAACCCTAAAAGTCCAATTGAATGAGTTAATTTCATCACCCATTCAACTTTGACAATTGATAATACAAAATATCCAATGCTATCATTTTCTAACATGTTCACAGGTAGAGGGAAGTTATAGCAAAAAAAATGGTCTCAATTTTCTGGTCCCATTAACGTAACTTGAACAAAAACATCATCAAATATTCAACATCAACTTTCTCCAAACTCAGCAGCAGCAGTAAAGCAATGATTCCAATGCAAGAAGTCGTCCTTCAATACTATCCCTCTAAAACATGGACAAGACAAACTAGCGGAAAGATCCATGAGGCTGATGGGGAAGAAACAGTATGAGAAAAAGTTCCTCTTAGAGGAATTCCATCTATTAAAGGATGGATTTACGAGAAAATCAACATCTTTAGTACAGATGTAGTTTTGCCAGAGATAAAATGACTCACACAATTCAAGTGAATCGTTCATTAGGTGAATCATTCCTAACTCAAAGACGAGAGGTATTAAATAGTACTCATGAGATCAGAATTAGGGTAAAAAATAATATATGAAAGATTAAATAAAACTATGATCCACATAGTTAACGATGGTATTCTAATAACCATTAATGTTAATTCATGGTCATTATGCGTCATATGGCAGTGAAATATACTAAAAAGAATATGAAAAATCTTCTCCGAGTCATAGAAGAGATATTGAGAGAATAACAAAGCTTGGAAGGGAAAAATTAAAATGTGCTGGGGCAAACAAAACTATTAAGAGTCCCTCCCCAAAATTCAATAGATAAAAGTTTTTTAATTACTTTACATAAAGGTTTTGAAACGGAAGCAATCTTTGTGTGTGGGTCGTGGGGGCTATGTTCCTATTTAAAAAAAAAAAACACCTTTTGCATGCTAGGCAATCGAGTCGTAAATATTGGACTCATTCAATCTTTCCTCACTTTTTCGAGGGGTTTTTTTTTTTTTAGATATGAAAAATGAAATAATTTATTAACTTTTAATTCAAGGTAAACCGCTGTTCGAATCCTTACAAGTATGATGAAATAAAACTAACAACCTTAAATATCGTTAGGTTGTTAGTTTTATTTGATCAGAGCGGTATACTAATTTAACCTCTTCCAAAACATCTACAAGATTCTGGTTCCTTTTTTTTTACGAATGTTATTGGTTTCAGGCAGATTGGAACGACTCAGATAGTAGCAAAGTTTGATAAGGGGTTCACCCATTTTTATAAAGTTTAAAAGATAGTTAATCCGCTTAACTTTTAGAGTTAGTTTTCTAAAAAAAAAAAAAGGTTCTTGCATCTAACTTAACTAGAAGTCTTTATAAACTGGTCACTGAATTTGTGTAAAGTAAAGAAAAAATATGTAACAGCAAACTAGGTAAAAACAATCTTACTGCTCGAAAATAAAAATAGAAGAGATCAGCTTATTTTAAAAAAAAATAACTCAAGGGTTTTTTTTTAAGTTCAATCATTAAATGAAAACCAACAGTATACCAAGTCATCAGCCATTTACGAAAATCAAAATCATTGGATGCGTTTGGTTATGATTTACGCATGCGCAGACTTACCTGACCACTAGTCACAGATCTACTAGCTACAGAGCGGGGATCTAGCAAGAAAATTGAGGGATTAATTAGTATTAATAGAAGAAGAACAAAGAACTACAAAAGTAGACTTAATTCGAACTTATCATGGTGGTAAAAGTGAGAAATAGGAATAGTAGAAGAAATAGAAAAAAAGTGAAGAGAAAGGATTTTTTACATTTAAAATGAACAAAAAATAAGCGTTAACTGGATTAATGAATTATTTAATCAGTTTGAAGCGATAAGACATTATCACATTAATTCGTAATAGGTTAAAAAGTAAATACGTTGTTAAAACGTAAATATTAAATTAGATATAAACTAAAACTTAAAAAACCGACAATATAAATGATTAAAGTGAAAATAATGATATTTTATAATTTTGTGCGTACGAGAGTTTGTAACAAAAACGTATACAGAGTCTTGGGCAAAAAAATCATATTCCCCAGATTTGGCATTCTACGGTGTATATGTAATCACATGTCCCAAATGTACTCACTGACTGCAAAATCTCGAAATATGGAGCATTAAAACTTACGGAAAATGAAGATGTAAAGCGAATTTTGAGTCATTTTGAGTAAACGCCTAAGGAATGGGAGAGAGCACATAGGAGCACTGACAAATTTAAGTAAAGTAGCGTCGAGTCTTTCCCTCGCACTACTCTTGAGGTGGAGAAGAATGAAGGGAAGTGGAATAAGGCAAAGAAATGTGGTCTGACTCGACCTAGATTTTAATAAAAAATAGTGGGGAAACTAATGGAGGCACCTCCATAATTTTTATAAAAAGGGGGTCGAAAGACTGGTGAGTTAGGGAAGGTAAAAATGAGTGTTAAGTATATAACCCGAGTATCCAAAGGAGGAGGCTATTTGGAGCATTAGAACACTAGTAAAGAGGATGGCATTAAATAACCTTAGGAAAGGATTTTTTTTCAGCCAATGGCTAATCTCGAAAGGTAAGGAATCCGATGGATTTAATTCAGGGAAATAAATTCCTAAATAGGTCCAGAAGTGGTACAAATACGAGACATAAAAAAAGCCAGAATAATTAAAAATTGCGGAGAATACATTGCTATGAGTACTCGAAGAATACAGGGAAGCACTCGAAAGGTCGACTTTGCCATCTTGTTGACTTCGGTAGGGGTGGAGGTATTTAAAAGAAAGAGAGTAACTTAACGAAGGCACCTAAACCCGTTTGATCAATTATAATAATAAAAGGAAACCTAAATACGATTTGCCCAATTTACGCCTATTAAAAAGGATGGGGATTAAAAATGATCATTTTACTGACTGGAAATCATCAGGTTTGAACAAAAGGACCCCCCCTCCCTAGTTCTTACTTGTTTCTAATTTAATGCTTCTAAATTATTCCTGAATTATTTCGCATTCAATACGAAAATACCCCCACATTAATAGCTTTAAAATATAAGCGCTGAATGAAGCGATTGCTTACAGGAGCCCCATTAGATGTAAAGGAATATTCAGAATTTCCTGGATGGAGCGACGAAGTTCCTGAATCTGTTAAATGCTCTGGTGCGAACAAGAGCAGTCGCTCGTATTCTTATGGTGACCATATGATGGTGATTCTTATGAGAGTTTGTGTTACTTCTTAGGGTATTCTTATGGTTTTCTGATTTTGATCTTATGCTGCTAGTTTTATTAGGTTATTCTCATGTTGCTTTAATGCTAGTGGTTCTCATGAGGCTCTGATGGTGATTCTTTTGGAGGTTTACTTAAAGCCATTGAAAGTCAGAGACCCGTAGTGTGTGAGTCATTCTAAGTTATTGGTCGAGTGGATAAAGCCTCCCGTCAACTGATCTTGGCGAGATCAGGGGTTCGAAACTCATTTACACTACGACGCTTTTTTTCTACTCTGTCAGTTCCATTCCCATATTGGAACTTTCCACTTTGGAGATAGCGGTCACCCTGTATACATGGACACAGGTAAATGAGGTTAAAGTTCATGGGAAGGGGGAGGGGGGAGAATGAGGTATGAATTGAAACAACGATACTCGCGAGATGGCGAAGAACCTCAATTTTATTCCCATTCTGAGGAGGGTCTCGTAAGTGGTTCTCAGGATCAACTTTGCCGGCCAAGGTCTTTACAGGACTGATTTATTGAAATCTGTCTGTTAGTGACCGTTCTCCTCTTGGACCTGGCTGTCAGTGCGATGGATCCAAAAGGATCTTGAAAGCATAGGACGAATTTTGATATAAGGTAATCCGATGGGATCATATCGAACCATTTAGAGGAAAACCAGAACTGCTGTGGATTTTTGATAGAGGATAATCCGATGGGGTCATATCGAACATTTTAGTTTTGTTTGTTTTTTTAAATCTCCGTCTGCCGACTGCCTACAAGGGCAAAGGTCGCCGTAATTAAAAATTCAGCCTAGTACTAGACTACTTTAAAATTCCTAAAACCAAACCAAAGAAAGAAAAAAAACAAATAAGTTAAAATCAAACAACAACAACAACAAAAATTAAACCGAACAAAGACAAAAGGAAGAAAGAAGCACGATCCGGCGTGACTCTGGGCGCAGAGTCATGCGACCAATACCAAAGAGAGTGAAATAAAATGGAGGAGGCGAGTCCCCTCCGAGAGTTAGTTAGTCCACAAGTCTGTGGGGTTGAATTCGTCCAAAGTACGAGGGACAAGATGTAGCGACCCCGCTCGTCCCGGTAGATGTAACGTGCACGAGGATCACTCAGACTGGGACATTCAACAAGAATGTGCCGAACAGTCTTGGGGACAACGCAGCCTTCACAGTAAAGTGCAGGCGAGCGTTCCATCAAATGGTGGTGCGTCCCGCGAGTGTGTCCAATTCGGAGACGACAGAAAGCAACCTGAAGCCGTCGCGCCATTGGAGGGTAGGTCCATGGGAAGAGTCGCGGCGAAATGGCACGCAACTTTAGGCTCCCCTCAACCGTCTCCCATATTTGCCAAGCAGTACGGAAAGCTGCCCGTATTCCTGCCATGTAATCGGTGTGAGGAAGAGCGAAACGCTGGCCTGGCCGCCCAGTCCTCGCGGACTATTTGGCGCCTTCATCGGCCCACCTGACTAGGAACCCAAATGGATAGAACCTCGACATCCACCGGCTCGCTGTAACCATGATATCACGGCCCACGGTTACAGCAAACCAAGGGGTGTGGGTGTAGTATCGTAGGCTTTCTCAATGTCGAAAGATATCGCCAAGAATCGGTGGTTTAACGAGAAAACTTTCCGGGCCGATCTCTCAAAGTGTACTAAGTGGTCAAAGGTACTATGACCAATGCGAAAACTGCACTGAAATGGAGAGAGTAAGTAATGGTTTCCAGGAACCAATTCAGGCGCAGCAGCACCATCTTCTCTAGCAACCTGCTCATGCAGCTGGTAAGAGCTATAGGGTGGTAGTGATCTGCGTCCAATCCATCCCTTCCCGGTTGGATAAAGGAGAGGAAAATCCCAACCGGCTATGATGATGGGTATGAACTCTTCACCCACATAAGGTTGTACAAGTCGAGTAAGAATATGACAGTGTGGATGGAGATGCCAAATCATATTAAAATGGATCCCGTCAAGGACAGTAGATCCACAAAGGGACAATGTAGCATGCAACTTGTGGATGGGAAAGAAAGCATTATACGGAAGGTTGGAGTTCGTCACAAAATTGAGACGATGTGACTCTTCGTTTGATTTAGATGCTAGAAAAGCCTTATTTTAACGGCTGACACTGCTGACGGCACTGAAATGGTTAACCAAAGCGTTGCTGCTGACCACCAGGCTATCATTCACTAAGGATCACTGCAAATTGAGGGTGGGGGATTATAGCCGGCATAACGACCCCGGATCTTGTTAATCTTCTTCCAGATCTTTGCGGTAGAGGTTGTAGAGGAAATTAATGAAATGTAGCGACGCCATAAAGTTCGGCGAGCCTGACGAAGGGTTCTCTGAGGAAGGCCCGAGCTCGGTTTCAGCGGAATCGGGCATGAGATAACTTGTAGTCCTTAACGGCTGTCCCGCACTCAGAGGTCCACCAGGGCACAGTTGAGCGACCCGTTACGGATCGCCTCCGGGAAATGGTCTATGTGGCCGCGTTGTAGATAATCGATGTGCAGTAAGACAATACTGCGTCCACACCATTGAAGGTCCTCAAGAAGGCACTTGTTGAAGACGCCTCTCGGAAGCCTTCCCATTCAGCATGGCCTAAGTCCCACTTGAGAGGCATGGGTGGATGAGTGCTATGATGAACGGCTGACAAGACAATAGGGAAGTGTTCAAAGGCTGACCACCGAAACTCAGTGAGACAATTTGGAGAACAGAGAGACAAGCCAACACAACTAAGAGGCCGTTTTGACATAAAAAGTAAAATCACTGGTGTTTAAAAAGCAGAGAAAGTCAGATAATAAAAGCGACTATAAAACACTACCCTTGGCATTACCAATAACGTCCTCATAATATGGGTGACGGCCATTAAAATCCCTAAGTAATAAAAACGAGGCGGGCAAATGATCTACAAATTCGAAAAGGTTGGGTCTTAACAATGGTAAATGAGGAGGGAGGTAAATAGAGCAAACACTAAAACGCCTTGTAAGAAAAAGCCTCCTGGCAAAAACTTGGAGGGTAGTGTGAAGGGGGAGGGAAGATACATGGTGGGATGAGGAAACCATAACTGACACCCTAACATGAGACGAGCCCTTGAGTTTAAAATACGAAAACCGGGTACCCAGTTTGTCCTCCTGAAGACAAACAACTTGGGAAGAACGCCTTGACAATTCAATTGTAAAATGGAGGATATTATGTGGGACGGTTGGATACCAAAGTAAATATCCTTTACTCCTTTGTGGCTGAAGTTAAGTTTAAAGTGCGTCCCAAAGAGCTCGGGGGGGGGGGGGACGAAGAGCAGATTTCGAAGAGCTTGCTGTAGCAGGGAAAGAGATTTTGGAAAGAACGGTGACAGGGGATATTTCCGAGGGTCCCGAGGAACCGAGAAACCTCTGCCTGTGACTGGAGCGCACACTCCGGTGAAAAGGGAAGATCGAGAAGAGATTCTCAGACGATAGATTCAGAATCGTGGGCCAATAACGCTTTCGATGTTTTGGGGGTTGGTCCAACAACCGTACCTGACGATGTTGGAATATCATCGGCTTTTATCGGATCATGAGTTGGAGGGAGAGTGGGCGAAGCAGGCAATCTGGTCATAGTACGAGGGACTGTACGGATTTCTGCAACCGTTTGGACTGGTAAGGATCCTGCATCGTGTGAAGAGCTGGACAGGCTTGAGAACAAAGAATATTGAGCAACAGGAGAAGAGTCCATTGAATACTTTCAAGGATCAGCCGAGTCAGCTGCAGAGACAGCACGCTTATTGGGAGCCGGTTACCCAGAGGGGAGGAATTCTTCCTCTTACTAGGGGGCTTTGGGTCAAAAGGTCGGGTAGAAGAACTATCACTGGTAGATACAGAAGATTCTTTCAAATAATGTCTGATATCGTCAAGGGTCTCACTCTGACCGACGGTCCCGGAAAAAGCCGCTGGGGAGATGGGAGCAACGTTAGGTTATCTCGCTGTGAGAGCGATGCTTCGACGGTATATCGGAAATACTTCTCGAATTAGTGGCAGATGGGTGATGAGATGCTACATGTGTGTCGAAAACTTGAACGTGATGGTTGGTTTCGTCCAGTGTCACGCGAAACATCTGAGTAAAGCCTGCAAAAAGAGGAAATTTGTGCTCAAGCACGTTGGCGAGCCTCTCTCCCGTCCAGACGTAGAGAGTAGCGCAAAGCGAATACCTTCTTTTCATATAAGAACATTGGGCAGGTTTTCGATGCAGCACTGTGGCCACCACTGAGGTTGTCACAGCACTGTATTTTGGCGCATTCAGGGCCATGGTAATAAAAACTATAATTCACATAGGAACGGGGGCTGCCAACAGGAACAGCCAACATGTCCAAATTCATTACAATTGAAGCAACGTATGCGTAGTACGAGGTATGGGCTATCCGAGACACGAAAGTACCCAGCTTTAATAAACTGGGGGGAGTTCCTGGTGTGCAAAAGTCAAAAGCAATGTGGCAGTTGGGACTCTAGTAGAGCCCACAGTTTTAGTCACCCTGTGTACATGTTTTAACACGTTGGGCACTAATCTTACGCTGTAGACGGGTGAGATCGTAGTTCCTTAATTCATTCGAACGGACCCCTTTGACAAAATTAAGACGTCGGTGAGGCGAAACGGTTACTGGAACTTCGGGGATCAAAGACAGATTTTGGACAAGGTTGTGTTGAGAGTGAGATGAAACCTCAACCATGATATCACCACTATCTCTTGACCCCTTCTGGCGGAGGTCACCACAGCGGCATTCAAATAATTCATTGAGGTCAAACACGTTCACTTTTGCAAGCCGGGTTTCAGATGAGGCACTTAAAACCAAAAAGCGTGAATCCAAGCATAGGGATCCAACGAGCGAGGAAAGGCTGAAAGGGGAACTGAAGAACGTTTGGCACGAGAACCCCTACGAGAAGGGGAAGTTTTAGGTTTATGACACACCATAACAAACAAAGTTGCGTTTGATATATCCTCTTTTAAGAATGGATACGGATCCACCACACGAACTTTATAGGCCGAAAAGGCTGCACGAGTTCTCCTATGTGCGGAAAAAAAAGACCTAGGATCGGTTTCGTTTTGGGCATCAGCAAACGAAGGCGATGGAGACGCCCAACCTCCGATCTACAGGAAAGAATTCAGAATCAATCCCCCCCCCAAAAAAAAAAAAACAAGCGGACGTCAGGTAACCGTCAGGGCTACTGGATAGGAGAAAGAAGAGGGGGAAATAAAGGGCAGTTAAAGAAAATAATTGATGAGGCGAAAAAAGGGCGTAATAAAAGTCTAGTTCGCAGCACCAGGGGACCCAAAAGGGCCCATGGCTGACCCCCCTTGCCACGAGAAGTCCAGGGCCTCTCTGGGATTAATCCATAAAAAAGAAAAGTTCTCAGAGAGAGAGAGAGAGAGAGAGAGGACGACTCTGGAAAGGTAAGTGACTTCAGAAATGGAACTGACTTAGAACGAGAACTGAATTCAGAAAGGGAACTTGAGTTCAAAACGGAAACTGACTTCAGAACGGGAATTCACTTCATAAATGGAACTGACATAAGAAAGGGAAATGACTTTAGAAAGGGAACTGATTTCGGAAAGGGATCTGAGTTAGGAAAAGAAACGACCTGAGAAAGTGAAGAGAATCAGAAAAGAAAATGACATCAGAATTGAACTGACATCAAAACTGGAACTAATATCAGAAAAGGAACTGACCTCAGAAAGGAAACTGAGTTGAGGAAGACGAGTGACATCAAAGGGGGAAATGACACCTAAAGGGTAGTGAGATGAGAAAGGTAGCCGATATCAGAATAAGAACTGACAACTGAAAGGGAACTGACATCGGAAAAGGAACTTACATCAGAAAGGGAACTCACTTCAGAAATGTAACTGACTTGAGAAAGGGAACGGACCTTAGGAAGGGAAGTGACATCAGAAAGGGAAGTGACATCAGAAAGGAACCTGACATCAGAATGAGAACTCAGAAAGGGAAGAAAATTCAGAAAAGGAACAGACTTCAGAAAGGGAACTGACTTCAGAACGAGTATCGCCTTCACAACGGGACTGAACTTGGCGACTGTTGCCTATAGCAACCTATCGTCCGGAATCCTTAATATACTGTGGATTGCGTGTTGCTTCCAAGCACTCCTTCACTCTGATTTGGCCCACATCCCATCTTATGTGAAGCAGTAAGTAAAGAATAGTCCTTTGTGAGTCTTCTCTCATCTTAAAACACAACTGCTACTGCGTTCTCACTAGGTGGAGTCAGCGCACATGTGCGTTGCTCAAGAATAACCTCCTCGACCCACTTATGCCTAAGAATCACAACACCATCTTTTTTCCACACTACTGACCCATCATAGCGGTTAGGTATTGTCCTATCCGGTTTCACTCCTGGGCAGAAAGCCCCGTACAAACCCATCAATCATTGGTCCCTCGATCAAACTCCTTTCAAAGTGAGGCATTTAGCAAAACCTCTTTTATGTTGAGGAATTTAGCCAAAACTATATTGTGTCCGATAGCATACACATTCGATTCAATTGTTCTAGAAAGGGGAATTTTAAAAGCCACCTTCCTAAACTGCACTTCCCAAATAACCCCCTTCCCTAAAAGTAAAGAGGGATACTGAATTTGTTTCATTATAAAAAAGGAGGATTTCACTTCTTAGAGAGAGCATCGGTGAATATAGATAGGGTTTTTATAAGCCGAAATATATTTTTTCTGAATGTAAATAAAAAGAAAACTGAGCGTTTCTGGAAATTGTTTTAGCATGAAGAAGAGGGAGTCTTAAATCAATGAGTCATAAATTAGGACATACATCTTCAGGGGGAGAATTTTGATGGTTTAGTGCCGAAAATTACATGACTTCGGAGGAAGACGGTTTCGGTGCCAAGCAGTGATTAACGATAATCAAGAACAAATTCGTTTTATGCCAAACTCATTCCATTATTAACCAATTCTTTAGTAGATATTCTGTGCTTTAAATACTTAGTATTGTACTGAAAGAACAAATGACAACAGTATCCACGAACAAGTGTTCAATATAAAGTGAAATTTGGGATCGTATGAATGTTGCAAGGACATAAAGGATGGAGTAGCTCCTATGGGTGGCTGTATTTAATCCTAATCTAGTTTGCGTAGGAAATTAGGTGGTGAAACACCAAAAAGCAAAACTAATCACATGGCTTCAATTGATCAAAATCCCTAGACGCATATTACTAATGTAAAATAGCTAAAATGACCATGTTGATCATATGAATTTCTAAGACGAGGAGATGGCGAGGAGGTATAAACTATTGATAATACATGAAGGCATTTTCGGAACTGGTCCATTAAGCTTGTTTTATTTGGTCATGAAGAATGTACTGATCAAAATATACTTGGAAAATTAAAGTACGTTACTTGAGGGACTGCACTGCAGCATAATATACGTTACTAAACTTTGCAAAGTGTAAACAATACTCAAGCGAAATTTATATATGAATGATTACACGGAGAATCCTTTTCCATAGGGTCGAAAAAGGGCAAGTCTGGCTTGAATGATGAACAATCGGCAACAGATATTCAAAATTACTAGCAAAGTTACAGATACCATTCTCTACAGTATTTGTCTATCGGTATGTACTTCAATAATGATGGTTAGCAATGGGAAATAAAATGTCTACCAATAATTAGCTGTTTCTCAAGTTTACTAACATGACTTTGCATTTCTTCAAATCCTGGGCAACTCTTGTTCGAACTATCTTCCGTAGTTTGTCCAGACTGACCTTGAGCTTGTGACTTGCTACTCAAGGTATTTAGGGGGTCATTTGAGTTTTTTAACTCGTTTTCTTTGTTTAGTTTCTTCTTTGAATCTGCGGTTGAACTACTTTGCTCTCCACCTTCATTTTTAACGCTAGATTTGACCAAACTTTCAATCTTGGTCTGGTCCACCTTCTCATCTAAATCAAGATCGTTTGATGATGTTAACACTTTTGGCTTTGTGCCATCATCAGTTTCAGCAATCTTTTGAGTTTTCTCTTGCCCCGAAGAGAGTTTGGTAGGCTTCTCTGACGATGGCATTACCGTGGTATCGACAATGTTATCAGTTGCAGTACTTTTGCCCCTAAAACTAGCCATAAAGTTGGATATATTTTTAAGCGCCGATTGGCCAGCTGTAGTAATCCGTGAGACCGTGACATTTGTATTCTCATCAGTTTGATCTATTTCACAAGGTCCCTCTTGCCCTAAAGAGGACAAGGCAGGTTTCTCTGGCGATGGCAGTACCGTCGTATCGTCAATTTTATCAGCTGCAGTACTCTCGCCCCTGAAACTAGCTACAAAGTTGGATATATTTTTAAGTGTCGATTCACCAGCTGTAGTAATCCGTGAGACCGAGACTTTTGTAGTCTCATCAGTTTGATCTATTTCACCAAGTTCCTCTTGCCCTGAAGAGGACATGGCAGGTTTCTCTGGCGATGGCAGTACCGTGGCATCGTCTATTTTATGAGTTGCAGTACTTTCACCCCTGAAACTAGCTACAAAGTTGGATATATTTTTTAGAGCCGATTCGCTAGCTGTACTAATCGTCGAGAGCGAGGCTTTAGTAGCTTCATCAGTTTGATCTATTTCACGAGGTTCCTCTTGCCTTGAAGAAGAGATGGCAGGTTTCTCTGGCGATAGTAGTACCGTGGCATCGTCTATTTTATGAGTTGCAGAACTTTCGTTCCTGAAACTAGCTACGAAGTTGGATATATTTTTTAGCGCCGATTCGCCAGCTGTAGTAATCTTCGAGCTCGAGGCTTTTGTAGCATCATCAGTTTGATCTATTTCACGAGGTTTCTTTTGTCCCGAAGAGGGCGTAGCAGGTTTCTCTGGCGATGGCAGTACCGTGGTATCACCAATGTTATCAGTTGCTGTATTATCGCCCCTAAAATTAGCCACAAAGTTGGATATATTTTTTAGCGTCGATTCGCCAGGTGTAGGAGTCGTTAAAAACGAGACTTTTGTGGAAGTTTTGCTCATTGTTTCTTTTGTATTGGTAAAGACGGAACCAAAGTAGTTCATCAATGTCTCTGCAATTGAGAAGAATGGGTAAAATATTGCCTCGTTTCTTAAAAGCAGGTTTCTGGAAAGCTTTAAAAGCTATTAGTCTCGGACGGAGTTAAGAAACATTTTAAAAGCGAAATTCGCGCGTTCTACCAAGAAACTTGTATCATAAGTCTAGGGTTAAAGTGACTTTCAGTGAACCGTTATCAAATAGCTCCGATTAGAAAAAAAATTTCGATAAAAAATCTGGCGTTCAAACTACAAATATCTTCGAAACGTTTTTTTCTCAAACGTATATTATAAAGTTAGATAATTAATGAAGGGTTCCATTGATTAGTCCTATGGCCCTACAGAAGAACAACATACTTGGAACTAACAGAATAGAGAAGATTCAGGTTCCAAGAGGCTCATAAACATTCTTTATTAAGACGAAAAGGGCAGACTTGCAAGTCGATGGAACCAGGAAGAACCAGAGCACAATGCTAGAATTTGCTACTAAGCTTTTGTGCGTGAGAAGGAAAAATAAACCAATACGAGGGGCAAAAACTAAGAAAAAAAAGAAGACAATGAACATGAATAGTGAAAAAGATCAAGGTAAAAAAGGATTTTTAGATATTTATCCCTCTAGACTAGGGTTATGTGTATTCAAAATCTCTAGGAACACATTAGTAAAAAGAGCACATGTAGTTAACAAGAATTTGAACCCCGTCAGGGAAAAGCTAAGAGTATTGGCGTAGGAATCAAATGTAGCCAAAAATGGCAATCGCCTCGTCCACAATTTAACGTAATATTTTAGACCCGGAAGTTCAAGGTCGGTCCATGCATAGAGGAAATATGGTTTTGGAGACAAAGGGGTGGGTGGCAGATTAGAATAGGGAAGGGTGGTGGTGGGGTTGAACTGAAATAGTTTATCAGGGAAAAAACAACCAACTGTAATTCCTTTATAAAAAGTCAAACAATGGCGTGTGTATTTAAAATTGCTTTATGCATCATAGCATCAGAAGCCTAGCAGTCAATTTCAGAAACTACATCTACAGAAACGACTTTACACGATTTAAATAGGGGTGATATATAAAGACTTATTTGGCGTGCTAATACACATGGACTAAATAAATGGGTAAATGGAAAATTGAGTGGGTCTCTATGACACTATTAGAAAATAAAAAGGGAGTTAGTAAAAGGCCCAGGCATGATAAGTCGCTCTTTTGTCTCCGTTTTCTTTGAAACAATCGGCGAAGGGGGACAATATTAAAAAAAAGACAGACAAATAAGCCTTTGTAGATTGTTTCGATTCGGTCATGTAGATTTTTTTTGGAGGCCTACGGAAACACAGGACTTCAACGAACGACAGTTGTTGGCAAACAACAATAATTATGCACATTTTTGAGTGGGGAACTTCTTACCTTTAAATGAACTGTAAAAAATGAAATAGAAAAAAATGTGACAGTAAGCTTTTCTCTAGGTTTTATATTGTAAATAAATCAATTTAAAATTACGAGAAATGGAGTAAATTGTACAAAAAATATGAGTACGGTACTTAAATTTAGTGATATATTAGGTAATAAATTGTTAAAAAGTACTTTTCTCTAGAAAAAGAGACCCTATCTGAAATAGGAAATCTGTATTCAACTTTGTGTAAAACAAAAAAGTACAAAATTATAAATTGAAATAATTCAACTTAATATACTTAGCTCTAATGTAAATAATGAAACAAGCTTTAAACAATTAGATATTACATACAGATAGAGAGACACCAAATAACACCAAACAGTAATAAACATACACTTTTATAGAGAAGAATTTGGCAAGAAACACTGCACATATATTTTTTTTAACTAAAATAAAAGCTTTGCCATTTGGACATAAGCAAGCTTACAAAATACCATAGAATAGACTTAAAGATGCGAGAATCAAAAAGCTTAAGCAAATTTGAAAAAAAAACTCATGAAATTTTGAGTATGGCAATATTTTTTTAAGAGGAAATAAAAAAATCTTTGACATGGGAAATATTGATGCGGAGGGGGAAGGGGGCTCTGTTTTGTTTTCATTTTTACCAAATACTTCTCTAAGTCAAAATAGTTAATCCTTGAATGGCTTCTTTAAGAATAAGGCTTTGATGTCTGCCATAGAAACTGATAAGAAACGTGAGAGAACATATGGCAAATCGCACTTTTCTATCATTTATGAAAAGCTCCACATAAAAAGAGATAAAATTAATGTCTTAGCCATACTTGCAGAAGGATTGGGCATATTGTAGTGAAATGGCAGGACAGTGGATATAACCACGAATGTGGTGACGTGTAATAAACTCTTCCTATCTAAGGTTGTGGTTTGGAACTTCGTCGTGTGGCACCTACCTCTTCTTTTATCTCTCTGATCTGGACGGGGAGGAGGGGGTGGTCCGTGTACCCCCGGGCCGTGCCCACGCCCACCGTGCGTCGGGGGACGGTCCCTGGGATCCAAGGTATCACGACGGGATCTGAAAGGAAGGAAGCTTTAAAAATCCGGGTGTCCAAAGGGTGCAAGTGAGTCCCAGCGATACTTCTGTCCTCATGAATTGGATACATCCACGGATGAAGCGAAGTTGCGCTGAAAGTAATTACCGTGGCCTTGGAGACTCTGGGGTGTCTGGGCTGAAAATTCTTCGAGTTGAAATTAGAGATAGTGACTTGGTGAAATGCTCGTGTGTGGGACAGGAAGAATGCCTTTACCGGATCGCAGCGAGTGTCGTAAAAGTCGACTAATCTCGGATATGGGACTCTTGCCTGGGAAGCCGCGCAACCGAAATTTTGTCTTGTGCGCGTAATACGTTATGAGCGCGTGGCTATCCTTGATCCCGTCGAGACATGCCACTGTGGCATTGATGGGCGCAGGCGACACCGGAGCATAGTTTTCGTTTTGTTTTAGTTGTTTGTTCTGCTTTTTTTTGGGGGGGAAGGCATAAAAGACTCGATGAAATTGATATTATCCTATTAAAAAACACCAACGTAGGTTTTTTAATGGGTTCATGCTAGGCGAAGAGATAAAATGAGGAAAATAACGATCCCATTGGCCAAAGGTTAAGGGCAGGAAAGTCGCCCATTTCTCCATAATCCGCCAGCATGGCAGCTATCCTTGTATGTTGGGTCTGTACATAACCCCGCTGAACATGTACACCCCTCGGCCTCAAAGGTACGGACGTCTCTCACCTGTGTTCCTCGTAGTCGTGAGGCGCGTCCTGGAGGAAATTGGAGGGCACGAGTCCCCTCTGCCCCCTCAGCTCTCCCATGTAGAACCCATCATCATCCATATCACCATAGACGTAAATTATGTCGCCCGTTTGAAAAGATAACTCCACCTGTGACGTCAAAACCGCACAAAAAGTTACTCTTCCACTCGATCATCTTCCTCACTGATGTTATCATCTCAACACCAACCAACGGGGGCTAGGTACCTCAGAGTCCACATTGGGCGATAGCTCCTGAGGGTCATAATCATACATGGCGATCATCTTCCTCACGGGCATGTTGGCGTAAATGTCCCCCCAGCGATCTCCCGCGTGTGCCCTTCGCCCAGCAGAGCCGTCTCTTCGTCTTCTTCCAGTTTCCGACTCCTTCAAGAGTTCTTGAGCGACTCTTTCGTCATCAACCTGCATGAAAAATGAAGTGTTACCATTCAATTACCTGCATTCCGATCCCCTTCTCACGCGGCTACATTTAGTTAGCTTCTACAGCGGGTAGCTTACACTATGGTTGGTTTACACCCCCGGGAGAACTAAGGAAATTAAAAAAGTGTAAGTTAGAAACAGTCAGCAAAATCTACTCAACCCACTCGTGGGAAACCCCATTTACTTTTTGAAATGAGGTTATGATGTTTTTAAACCCCATTTTTAGAGGTGCTATTAATACCTTCTTCGGGTACGCCTTTGGAAAAATCTGAAGAATGGCAAAGCGAATGCTCTGGTTGATGCCAAATTCTAAGGAGCGATGTAGAGGAGGTGGAAAAATGGATGTTAAGTAATGAAAAGAAAGGATGAATAATGATTGTACTTTTATACAAAGGTAAAGTATAAAAGGGAAGAATGCAAGAACTTTTGCGGCGAATAGTCTGGCTGGAAGGAGTCTTTTGGACAGGAAGAGGCAGTTTACATCAGGTATTTGCTGAGCAAGAGATGTTTGAAAAGGTCCACAAAGAAGAATGCGCTGTCGGCTGATGTTAAGGATGTGGAAAAAGAATAGGATAGCGTTATGGGATGTTTTGAGGATACATTATGTAGTGGTGTTCGTTTGATGAAAAGTGAATAGTTAAGTAGACATGAAGTATGACGTGTGTAGGAATGAATGGGGATAGAGTAAATGGGTATGAACTACAAATGGGATGTTTAAAGAGAATGCAACGACGTCTTGGTTTTTAATGTGTTGATGGATAATATTAATGAGAGATGTATAGGCAAAAATTGATGGGGAAGATGAGAATTTGGTGAGAGAGGATAACTATTAGATAAAGAGTTTTGTTTTAATTTTCTATTTCAGATGGCTGACACGAGCTCTTACAGTTTGGAAGGGAGCCTAATTGCAAGCGTATGGTGTTCATACAGAACTCGATGTGTGACAATGTAATTGAAAGTGAATAAACTAAAGCCAGTACATGGCTTTGATATTATTATATTTTTCCTCTATTGTCATTATTACTTTTCGTTAGAGGGTAACAAGACTTTCGGACCACCCTGTATGTTGATAAACTTGTTTGTGTTGGGGTTTGAGTAGAGGCGTAAAGTTAGTGAATAACATATATGCAAATGTATGTCTGATGCGAGGCCTAAAGTGAATGCCGTAAATGGTAATGCATTGGTAGTCGATCGTAGAGGTGTTGAAGTCTGTAATCGATAAATTATGTGTAACTGGAATGATTAAATGAAGCTCATTGTTTTGTTGGCGTAGATAACCTTATTGTAAATAATAATCTAAACTAAAAGAAGCTGGAAAATGGAAAGGGGCGGAGTGGTGAGATACAGACTATAATATAAATTCAAGTCATTTAGTAATAGGATGAATTAGTGGTTTCTTTTTCCACCTTATTAATTGCGGATTGTAATTCTCTATCTCCTTTTCATTTGTACGGTTGGCCAATCGAATGTGTTCAACCATGTAGATTAGGTCTGGGGAAAAATTTATCTAGCTTTTTATTGCATGCCTTGTTATGCAGCTTTACCTGGATAGGAGGTATACTGTTATTTCTGCGTACATTCCAACGTCAGCTGACTTCGACGCGGGGGACTTCCACTGCATCGTGGCACGGTTGCCGAGGCCCTTTCTCTTGCTTGGAGATCTAGACGGCAGAAATCTTCTCTGGGGAGACTACTCAATAAATCCCAGGGGGCAGGTCCTTGCCCATCTGATCGAAGAGCTTGAGAAAGGTGTCATAAATGTGGATGAGTTCACGCATCACTGCCCGAGAACCGCTTCATTTTCTTGCTTTGATCTATCTCTGTGCTCTCCGGATGCACAGCCTGATTTTAATTGGGGGGGGGGGGGTCGATGACCTCTATGGTAGTGATCACTTTCCCTTTCAAATATCATTTTCGGGGCGGCTGCCGCCTGACGAGCACACCTCAGTGGTGCTTGGCGCGGGCGCGGTGGCCTGCATTTCAGGAAATGACTGAATTCTCTATCTCAGTCGAGGAGTTTAGGTCGGTAGATGAGGGCGTTGAGTTCTTCTCCGGCACCCTTATCGCCGCGGGCCTGACTACTATTCCCAGAACGTCTGGCTGTTTTGCATGCCGACCACTCCCGTAGTGGTCAGCTGAGTGTGAAACGGCCCTCAAACAAAAGCGTTATGCCTACATGCGCTATAAGTGCCGCCCGAACGATTTCACTGTCGGTGAATTTCGTCGGGCTAGGGCTAGGTTACGGTATATTTCGAAGCACGCCCGCCGCCCTTCTTGGCCGGCATACGTGTCTTCACTTAACAAGAAGAACTCTCTAGCAGAGGTGTGGAAGCGAGTCAAAAGGATTCGGGGCAAGTTCTCGCGGAACCCCCCCCCCTCCCGTTCTCCAGGAGAATGCGACCGCAATCTCGGACCCTGCGTCCCTGGCGGAATCATTCGCGACCGCTTTTTCCGCATTCTCTAGCCGGAACGCTGCTCCGCCAGCATTCAATACACGTCGTCATGTGGCCGCCGGCTGGACTTTACCTCCAGAGGCGGAGAGCCTTTCAACGACATGTTTACTGTGAGTGAGTTGCGTTCCGCTCTTGCTTCGTGCGCGGACACCACCCATGGTCCGGTCAATGTCCCGTACGCCATGCTTCAACACCTGGATGAGCGAGGCATGACCTTTCTGTTAGATTTGTTTAACAGGATCTAGGTGTAGGGTCGCCTCCCAGATTCCTGGCGAATCGCTACTGTGCTCGTCTTTCGCAAACCGGAGAGAGATCACTCTACTCCGACCGGTTTATGCCCAATCTCTCTAAACTTTTGCTTGTGCAAGTTGATGGAGAAATTGGTAAATATTAGATTAGCCTTTTTTTCTGGACAGCGGATGCCATCTGTTTTCTGTACAGTGCGGCTTCCATAAGTTCCACTCCATGTCGGATTCTCTGATCCGACTGGAAAATGCCGTCTGCGAAGCTTTCCTTCATAGATAGCACTACGCCATGGTGTTTTTCGATCTGAAGAAGGCCTAGGATAACGCATGGTGATACGGTATCATGGTGACTCTCCACACGATGGGGGCGAGGGGACGCCTCCCAATCTTTATATCTGAATTTTGTGAGATCGTCGAATCCACGTACGGGTGGAGGAAGCCCTCTTCGGCCCAATGGAGCAGGAAGAGGGTGCCCCACAGGAAAGTGTCTTCAGTGTCACTCTATTTGACCTGAACATCAACAGCATCACCTCGGTGCTGCCTGGATGATGTTCTCGCTACGCTCTACGTGGGCGACCTTTTTATCTCTTTTGGCGCGGCCCAGATGGCAACTCTGGAGCGTCGACTCCAACAGGCATTGAACCGCGTCTCTCGCTTTGCCGAAGCGCACAGGTTTCGGTTTTCCTTGGCCAAGACTAAGGAAGTGCACTTCTGCCGCCATCCATGACTTTACCCCGATCCAGATTTGTTTCTTAATGGGGTGCGCCTGGAAGTGGTTGAATCGCAACGTTTCCTTGGTCTTATATTTGACCGACGCCTCACCTGAGAGGCTCATATTTGCAGCCTTAGGGTCTCTTGTACACGCGCCATGGATATTCTTTGTTTCGTGACGTTCAGCGCTTAGGGTGCTGATAGGGCTACTGCTTTGCTTTTTATCGATTCTTTGTCCGTTCGAAGCTCGACTACGGATGAGAGTTTTATGCATCTGCAGCCGAACGTCTATTGCGGAAGGTAGACTCGATCTACCACACTGGCATTCGCTTGGCGACCGGTGCCTTCCACACTTCCCCTATTAAGAGCCTGCTTGTCGATGCTGGAGTGATGCCATTATCTATCCGCCGTGCATAGTCCATTACTTGTCTGTATTCACGAGCGCAGCGTTTCCCTTTGTCGCAACGGCTCTCAATGCATCCGCAGGTGATCTCGACGGTGCCTATGCCACCGAGAGACGCAAGTAATACCATAAGCTCTTGGGATTTAGGGCTAGAAAACTCCTTTCAGAGCTAGATATAGCCCTCGGGTGGGTGGCGACCCTGGTTCTGCTCAGAATGCAACGCTGGAGGGTACCACATTTGGTTATTTGTCGCCACACCTCTGCTTCCAAAACTTCTACAGCGCCAAGAGTATTGCGTTCGACCTTTTTGGAGCCCACCTCGTGTCACGCTGGAACCGTGCCAGTGTATACGCATGGCTCCAAGTCCCAAGAGGGGGTCGGCCTTCACGCCGTATCCCCTCTGTTTGAAGTCAGCAGGGGTCTGCCAGGCGCCGCGACTGTCTTCACGGCCGAGCTGGTGGCAATACACCACTCGGTACGGAAGATAACGCGACGTGCCCGGTCGGAGACAAGATTGTGATCTATAGCGACTCACAAAGCGCCCTGAGTGCTCTCGGGGCATTGGAATCTCCGCATCCCCTGGTTCGCGATATCCGTGACACCACGGTTTTGGCAAGCCGGGCAGATGTCAATATTATCTTCTGCTGGGTTTCTGGACATATAGGAATTGCGGGGAATGAGCACGCCGATGAGGGAGCCAAAGAGTCCGCGAGGATTCTGCGACCGCACCAGCGTTTTGCTCTTCCTCACACCGACTACATGGCAGGAATACGGGCAGCTCTTCGGGCTGCTTGGCAAAAAAGATGGGAGACGGTCGAAGGGAACGTAAAGTTGCGTGCCATTGAACCGCGACTTTTCCCGTGGACCTACCCCCCTCCCAATGCCACAAAGGCCTTAGGTTGCTTTCTGTCGTCTCTTAATTGGATACACCTGCGGCACGTCCTGCCATTTTATGGAGCGCTCGCCTGCGCCCTACTGTGAAGACTGCGTTGTCCCCCAGACTATTCGGCACATTCTTATTCAATGTCCCAGTCTAGGCGATCTCCGCGCACGTTACCTGTCCCAGGACCGGGATGGATGGGGCCGCCACCGCCTGTCCCTTCTACTCGGGGTGGATTCGTCCACACCGACCTGTGGACCTTTAGACTTTTTGGAGGAAGCCGGCCTTCTCCCCTTTATTTAAATAGTTGAGTTTTGTTGTTGTTGTTGTTTTTTCTTACTTTAGTAGGTCGCATGTTCCTGCGCCGGAGGGAGGCGGACCTTCCCTAGACGCCGGAGCTTGCTTCCTGCTTATTACCTTTTTTCTTTGTTTTATTTTTATTGATGTTTTTTTTTTGTTTTTTTTAGCATCCTCTTTTAAATATGCCTAATTTTAGGCAATGTTGAATACGGCGACTAATGCTCAAGTGGGAAGTCGCCAGATGAGCTTAAAAAAATAAATAAATCAACCCGTGTGTCGCTGTAATTATCGCTCAAGCTGTAAAGACTGCGCTTTCTATCGGAAGTGATCCCTTGTCATATTCCTTTGACATTAATACTAATTGCCAGTTTGGCAAGTGTTGAAGGTGTAATTGCATAGAATATATGTTTTTTTACATATATTAATTGTACAGAATATACATATATATTTGTACATATATTAATTCTTATTGTAGTAATCACACTTTTCTTTCCAACTCCGTAACTCTGCTATGATAGCTTTAGAACATCTATTCGCTTGGTGAGTAGAATAAGGTGTCTAATTAGACTTAAGACATCTTTATTTACAGAGACTTTGGATTCCCACTTTAATGCCTGGAAGTAACTCTTTAGTCTGGAAAGACAAGATCTAGAGTAAAAGTGACAGATCTAGAAAATCTGGAGCAGAATGTTTGGTATAAAAATAATAGGAATGAATGGGAAGAGAATTTATAGCGTGATTTCGTCGTGACATTGCCGGCCAACGCCCACTTATTGGGCTGGGATTAGGAACAAAATGAAATGAGAAAGGAAAATATAAGTTGGAGGAAACGAAGGAAGGGATTTTTTTTTTTAGCGCGCCAATCTGGCGACTGCATTATAAAAAAAAATCAAATAAAAAATTTCAGCCAAGTGTTAGGCTACTTTAAAATAACCAAATAAACAAACTAAACAAAGAGATAAACAACCAAAGAGAAAAGACGAAAACAAAATGAAAGAAAAACAAGAAAGAAGCATGCTCCAGCGTCAGTGGGAGGCCCACCTCACTCCGGGGCTGGAACATACGACCTATAACAGAATCAAATAAAATGGAGGCCAGCCTCGTCCAAAAAGTTAAATAGTCCACAAGTCTGTATACACGAATTAGTCCCGGTACCAGGACAGGTAACGTGTGCGAAGATCACCCAGACTGGGACATTCAACAAGAATGTGCCAAAAAGTCTGGGGGCAGCGCAGTCCTTCCCGGCGAGTGCTACATCATATGGCGGTGCGTCCTGCGAGTGTGCCCAATTCAAAGACTGGGCATACAAGGAAACAATCGCGACGCAATGGCACGTAACTGTATGTTCCTCTCGGCAGTCTCCCATCATTTTGTGCCAAACAACCTGGAGGAGTTCCCTGATACCCGACATGTAGTCGGTGTGAGGAAGAGTCAAACGCTGGTCAAGTCACCCATCTTTGTGGACTCATTGGCAAGCTCATTCTCCGCAATTTACACATGTCCAAGAACCCAGCAAAAGATAATTTCGACAACCAACCTGCTTGCAGCAACCGTGGCGTCACAAAAAAAATGCCGTGATCTCACTCAGGGCGCTTTGTAAGTTGCTAAATATCCCAATCTGGTCTCCGAACCGGGCACGTTGCGTTATCTCCCGTACCGAGCGGTGTATTGTCATAAGCTCGACCGTAAAGATACAACGCCTAATAGAGCCCCTCTAACTTCAACCTAAGGGGATACGGTGTGGAAACTGAGCCTCTGCTCGGAATTACAGCAATCCGTATACACTGGCACGGATCCAGCGTAATGCAAAGTGTGCTCCATAAAGGTAGAACGCAATACTTCCGGCGCCGCGGAAACTTTGGGAGCAGAGGCGTGGTGCAAATAGTCAAAAGTGCTACCCTCCAGGGTTATTTCCTGGGCAGAACAAGAGGCACCACCAGCGCGAGAGTTACACCCAGCTCTCAACGTAGCTTCCTATACTTAAACCCAAAGGCCTTAAGGTATGACTAGCCTGGCTCGGCGGCATAGGCACCGGGCTCGCGCGTACAGGCAAATAATGCATTGTGCACGGCGCAGAGCAAGTGGCATCTCCCCAGTAACAAGTAAGCTCTCAATGGGGGACGTACGGAAGGCACCGGTCGCCATCCGAAGACCGGTGTGGTAAATTGATTCCAACTTCCGCAATACACACTCGGCTTCGAATGCATAAAACTTACATCCGAGGTCAAAAGCAAGGCAGTAGTAGCCCTATCAGCACCCCAGTTGCTGAACGTTAGGAAACAAAGAATCTCCATGGCGCGGATAAATGAGACCCTAAGGCTGCGAATATGAGCCTCCCAAGTGATGTGTCGGTCGAAAGCAAGACCAAAGAAACGGTGTGAATCTATTACTTTCAGCCGAACCCTGTTTAGGAACAATTCCGAGTCAAGGTGAAGCCGTGGATGGCGGTAGAGGTGCACCACTTTATTCTTAGCCATGGAAAATGTAAACCTGGGCGCTTCGGCATAGCAAGATACGCGGTTCAATGCCTGTTGGAGTCAACGCTCTAAAGTTGGCCTCAGGACCCCACCAAACGAGATAGAAATGTCGTCCACGTAGAGCGTAGCTAGAACATTTACGGCACCACCGAAGTGAAATATTCCCTGCGGGACATCATCCTTTTCCTCTATCGGGTCGGGGAGGCCCCCTTCCCCGTACTAGGAATCGAAGATCTCGCAAAAGGCAGAAATAAAGATTGGGAGGCGTCCCCTTGCCTTCATCGTGCAGACAGTCTCCATGATACCGTATCGCCATGTGATATCATAGGCGTTCTCCAGATCGAAAACACCGTGGCGTAGCGCTATCTATGAAGTGGCCTTTCCTGTCCAAGAGAAGGGTTAGTCTAATATTTACAAATTTTTTAACTTACACACACAGGAAGTTAGAGAGATTGGGCAGAAACTGGTTTGCGAAATGCTAGGCAGTAGTCTTTCGCCAGGAGTCTGGAAGTATACCCTCTCTCCAGATCCTGTTAAAAAAAATCTAACAGAAAGGCCATGGCTAGCTCACCTAGGTGTCGAAGCATGGCATACGGGACATCTTCTAGGGCAGGGCGGATTCCGCGCAGGAGGTGAGAGCAAAACTTTTTTTCTTTTTTTTAGGAGCCCATCTGGCGACTACCCACTTGGGCACAAGTCGCCGCACTCACGACAGCCTAGCACTAGGCTACTTTAAAATAAGAATATGCAAAAAAAACAACTAACACAATAAAAAAGGGAAAATGGCAACAAGCATGAAGCAAGCTCCGGCGTCGGGGGAGGTCCGCCTCTCCCCGGCGCAGGAACGTGCGACCTACAAAGAAAACAACAAAAAAACCTAGTTAAATAAAGTGGAGAAGGCTGGCTTCTCCCCAAAAGTGCATTAGTCAATGTACACGAACTTGTCCTGAGTAGAAGGGACAGGCGATAGCGATCCCGCCTATCTCGGTACCGGCACAGGTAACATGCGCGAAGATCGCCCAGACTGGGAGATTCAACAAGAATGTGCTGAACAGTCTGGGGAAGAAAGCAGTCTTCACAGTAGGGCGCAGGCGAGCGCTCAATCAATTGGCGGTGAGTCACGCGAGTGTGTCCAATTCGGAGACGACAGAAAGCAACCTAAAGCCCTCGCGGCATTGTGGGAAGAGTCGCGGCGCAATGGCACGCAACTTTAAGTTCCCTTCGACCGTCTCATATCTTCTTTGCCAAGCAGGCCGGAGAGATACCCGTATTCCTGCCATGTAGTCGGTGTGAGGAAGAGCGAAACGCTGGTCCGGTTGCCCAAGGCTCGCGGACTCTTTGGCGCCCTGCGAGAGCAGAACGCAACTCACTGAATGTAAAGCTGTCGATGAATTTTCCCCACCTCTGGAGGTAACGTCCAGTCGGTGGTCTTCAGCGGCAATACGATGTGCATTAAATACTTGATAGAGCAGTATCCCAACTAGATAATGAGGTAAAGCGGTCTCGAAGGACTACTAAACGGTAGCGTGGCCTAAAATTGTGATACTATTCTCCTGAAAAACTTCAGAAGGTACAGCGAGAACGTGCCTCGAATCATTTTGACTTGCTTGCTTCAACACCTCTGCTTGAGTGGTCTTCCAGTTCACTGAAGACACGTATGCCAGCCAGAGAGAGCAGCGGGCGTGCTTCGATACATACCGGGACCCTAGCCCTAGCTCGACGAAATTCAACGACAGCGAAATCGTTGGGATGGCGCTTATAGCGCATGTAAGCAAAACACTTGTTTGATGGCCGTCTCACACTCGGCTGACCCGCACGGAAGCGGTTGGCGTGCAAAACGGCGAGACTTTCTGGAAATAATAATCACGCACTCCACGATAAGGCCTCATCCACCGAGCTAAACTCATCGACTGGGACAGATCAATCAATAATTTCCTGAAGTGTAGACCCACGCGCCCGCGCTAAGCGCCACCAGGGGCTTTTTCAGGCGGTAGCGGTCCAGAAAATGATATTTGAATGGTAAAAGGATGACTACCAAGATGGCCATCGACCAACTTCCACCTAAAATCAAGGCTGTGCATCCGAAGAGCACAGGGATAGATCAAAACAAGAAAATGAAGCAGTTCTCAGCCAGTGATGCTTAAACGCATCCACATTTACGACAGCTATATCCAGCTCGTCGATCAGGTCGACAAGGATCTTACCCCTGAGATTGATCTAATATTCTCCTCTGAGGGGGAATCTACCGTTAAAATTCCCGAGCAAGAGAAAGTGCCTCGGCAACCGTGCCACGGCACGGTGGAAGTCCCCTACGTCGAAGTCAGCTGACGGTGGAATGTACGAAGAAATAAAAATATACCTCCTATCCAAGTGCAGCTTCACAGCTACTGCATGCAAGGAGGTATTTACAGAAAAGAGAAGAACGGAGTCATCATGCCGGATGTAGATGGCGTATCTTCCTGCCAGGCCCCCATTCCGTCGTGGTAAGCAGAGAGCACGCGCGCAGCATAGTCTCCAGCAAAAAGATAGCTAACATAGAACGGGATGAGACGATCCTTCACAGCTCCTCTCAGTTAGCCAGGAATCCGCGGAAATTCCATTGGAGGATTATGCCTTCCAGGCCTAGCTCGGAGAAGATGCGGGGGTCCTCTTCTAAGAGGAGACCTTAACGGGAATGGCCGTACGCTTCCCGGAGGCAGATTTCCAGCATTGTTGGCCTAACAAGGCGCTAAAAGCGCTGTCGCCTTCGAGGATTTATCGGGAGAGGTTAAGCTCGCTATACGTGTTTTCCTCCCTCCACCTAGAAACCTTAGGCAAGCGGGGAGGCGTCATTTGGAGGATCCACCGTCTCCGAATCACCCAGTCCAGCCTTGATTGAGGGGAGGGAGAGCCGAAACTCCTTTGGCCTGTCCTCCTTTCGGGTGGCAACTAGAACCGGCAGAAGGGTTCTGAATCGGCGTTGAAACGATCGTGCTCACAGGCCGAATGGGGTGGGGGGCAGGAGCAGAAAATGCAGTGGCCTTTTTAAAATTGAAGCATAAGACATCCCAGGGAGCACCAGGCGCGCCAGAACCAAGTCCTTAGCCTCACGAAATGAGAGACGATCCTGGGCCTGAACGGCAAGGACTTCCTTCTCCAGCAGATAGAAACTACATTGCTTCGAAGAAGCAGAGTGCGGCCCTCAGCAATTGACACACTTGGCTATACACAATAGAGACTTATCGTGTACGGCATTGGAGTAACTTACACACACTTCGGGTAAATCCGAGATTCCTGGTCGACATGAGCAATTTGTATGGCCGAAGCGATAGCAGTAGTAGCACTTCGGCGGCAGTGGCACCTGTCACGGTCGAACGTGAGTAAGTGAGTAGAGGTATGTCTCGAAACTCGTCCTTGTTTTATCATCACACATTATACCTTGATCGCTCCATAATCGCCAAAATCTAAGGGGATGTCTTCTAAGGAGTAGTTTCACCAAGTTCATGGTAGAGTGCGGCGTCACACTTACCGGCGAGGAGCCATTAAGTGTCGAAGGACACTAATCCCGGTCGCTTCATAGGAATTCGACGTATTCGCCAGAAGGCCCCCATCAGAGAAAGGGTTGACCTTCGTCTCTCTACTAAGCGGACTAGCTAGTGCTCTCTTCTAATGCACCATGTTACCCTTGTCCATCTTGCTGGCATCAGTGGAGCGAATAAGCAGAAAGCGTTTGAAGCCAGCGGGCTAAAAAACGCTAGGTAGTCTCTCAAAGAAGAGCCCCGACATAATCGAGTCTCCACTCAGCGCACTTGCATCTTTGGTATTAGTCAGAGGGCCCCCACCCTCGGCCGCCTCGAAGCCGAGTCGATATTGGTTTGGTCACTTGCTGAAGCGGCAGCGGGCCCTTCCGTCCTGGTGGATCCTGCGGAGGGAGAGGCACCCTTAGTCCTCTTTGTCTTCTTCCTGTCATTTCTCTTTTTAGGAGAGGAGGGAGGGGAAACAATACGCTTATCTCCACCGTCGGAAGAAGGCCCTAGGACGGACGGATCAGCCTGAGCAAGATCCTTCTCAGGGATGGAGAAGGTCTTTCCTGTCAAAAGGGCACTCGCCGGGAGTGGAGTCCTTTCATCTCCTTGTGAGTCCTCGGAGGCCCGAGCTGTCTGAGGATAAGCTTGTGCAGGGGTGGTCTCAAGTTCGGTGCTTGAAACCGAGCTGGGTTCGACCCCATGTAAGATCCTGCCATCTGGCGCTGGGTCACCTCCGGAAGCATCTCTATCTCAGGGGAGGGCGGGTTCCATGTGGCCATCCCCTCTAAGGCACCACGGATCCCATTCGAGGTACTTTTGTCGTGTCGTCTCTTGCCGGAGAACGGACCTTCCTTGATGAAGAGAAGGTGACATGAACGCCGAACCGCTGCAAACAGTAAATGTAGGGACTTCAGGACTATAGGGGGCACGGAATGGCGGGCCCTGCAATCCCTTGCATCCCTAAGTGGGTTCGCTCTATCGAGCCGCTCCTACCGGGGGTGGTAAACTTTGGGCCGCCTACCTCCTCTCTTGGCAGTCCCCTATAATATTAAATAAGGGACTGCCACTGGTAGGGAGATGGAATCGCTCGAGGGTGCATCCAGAGAAGGAGGCATGGAGGAATTCACCGCACTCATAGGCCTAGAAGAGGAGTAAACTTCCTGTCCAGTAGAAGAGGGTTGGAGGGGCCTCTTAGAAAGGACATGGGGGCCACCTCCTCTTCAGAGGTAGAGGTGCATGAGATCGGCCCCCCAAAGTGGCAAAGGGGAAGCCCCTTTGCCGCAAGTAGATGTGGAGAGGAGAGACTTCCACTGGTCGAAGGGATGTCTCATGTTACCTCTTCTTTCCGAACACCTACGGAGGGCGAGGCCGCGTTTAGAGGCGGATCCCCATATGCAGTCGCACTATTCATTTCGCTTGTCATCATAGTTTAGAAAAAAGAACTCATAAAAAGTAGATTCTATGACTTAGGAGGTAAAGAGAAGAGTCTCCATAGAATCAGAAATTCCAGAATGTGATCCTTTACAGATAATATGTCCCGGTCCAGCTTTGAAGGGTTTTGTCCACACGGCCGTCATTCGGGCAAAATCGTGCTGGAACTTTAACCATAAAGGATGGTGCCGATGTAGCCAACCTACATGTGTACTGGAATGCAGTGAGCAGACTCAACGGCCCAAAACACCCCGTAACTAATACTTGTCCTAGCCAGGGGGCTTTCTGCCCTCGGAGCAGGTAGGGACCTACGGTGTACACTACCACTTGACTAAGATCATAAGACGAAAGTGCGCCTGGCAGCCAGATCCTCTGTTGATGGAACGGGAGGGGGTAAGGAATGGAGGGAAGAGGGAAAGAAGGGAGGAGGAAGGATTCGGAAAAGGGAGGTAGGAAGGTAAGAGAGAAGGAGGAGGGAAGGGCGAGATGAAGGGAATAAAGGATGGAACGAAGGATAATGGTTACTGGAATTTATCCTTACCTAAATGAAGAATGGTTTTATGGTTGTTAAGTCAGCATAATTGCCCAATGTACCCCTCACTCCGCTTTGCGGTGCCTGGTCAAGCGAAATCATTTTAACATACATAGGGGATGGGTAGTCGTTGGATGGCTCACTTATAGAGATTGCGGAGGGTATCAGAGAAACCCAGGTTAGGAATCCCACTTAAACGAAGGTCTGCACTGGGGCATAGACTATGGGAGTCGGAAGTAAAACCCGGGACAAACCAACCCATTTCGAGGTCATTGAGGGAATCCCCCCGTTTAATTTTATCCAAACCACGGATCTCTTGACGGCATCCACCAAAACAAAGCCAAATAGGAGCAGGAGCAGGAATCCATCCGACGACTAACCAAAACCATGTAGTTTAATTTCACTCAACGGCGTTTTTCCTCACCTCGACAGTTAGGGTTACGACCTGATAATTGGACTCTCACTGCCATTTTGCCCCCCACCCCCCTACGACAGGAGAACCTTACCTGTACCTCTGAGACCATGTTGCAAGGAACGTAGCCCCCTCTCGCCCCAGCCTCTCCCCAGTAGAAGCCGTCCGGGTCCTTGTCTCCGAACACCTTGATGAGTTGGCCCTCTCGGAAACCCAGCTCCTCGTCGCACGCATCCGGATTCGGGCTCATTGTTGGGGGGTCGTAGTCGAAAAGGGCGACAAAAATCCTGGGGTGCTCGCCCCCTCTTCCCCGCCCGTAGTCACCCCCGCGGTGCCTGCCATCGTCGTACCGATCCCTGGGGTCAGATGGGTCTCGGAACTCGCGAGGATCTCTTATGTCTCTAGCGTCCCGCCTCTCACGATGCGGGCCGTGTGGATCCCGGTAATCTCGAGAATCCCTAATATCTCTGGGATCTCTCGGGTCCCTGGGGTCTCTTGGAGGTTGACGGTGGGCTGCGGGGACAGGGGGTTGTCTACCTCTTGGAGGAGGGTGGCGGGAGTCGTGCCGACCCCTACCTGTATCGTAGTCGTCTTCCGGATATCCGTCGTATTGCGAATCCTGTGGACCACTTGTATCCTTCGTTATTTCTGAAAAAATAAACATAAAGGAATTAATACACCTGCAACTATTACTATTAGATAGAAAAATAATAGTAAACAAAGCTGGAATCAAACTAATGTGCGATAAAAAAAGTAGGCATAGTATTATTTGTCAGGGTCACGCGAAATAAAAAATACTTGAAAAAATAAAACTAAACAGGCTTGAAAAATGAGGCAAGCATAAATCAACAGTTTTGGCATTATATTTACAACTCTACATTTCACTCCATACTTTGTCTCTAAGTCTTTGAGTGAATGTTGTGGTGGTGGCATCTGCTCTAAGATTTTCACGTACTGCAAAATAAATGCACAAAGTCCTGTCCACCCACAAAAGAAAAACGCGGAAGTGAAGAAAGATCTAGAGAATTCAATTAATTTCACTTTATTCTCGTAAATACAGTATGTCTAAATTCATTATGTCCACAAGCAATAGTTATGTATACGGAAATACGCGTAATTTTACTCTGTTGATGGAAATACACGATATTTTATTCCATTCCGCCGAAATAAGAGTATTTTACTGTAAAAAATAGAATTAAATTCTGTGGACGGAAATACGCGTTATTGTATTACCCCGCAAATATACCTAATCTTAACTCTGTTTGCGGAAATACAGGTAATTTTATTCCATTTACGGAAATACGCGTTATTTTACTCCTCAGGAAATACGCCTAATTTTACTCTGTTCACGGAAATACGCGTAATTTTAACCCGTTCACGGAAATATGAATATGTATAAATGCGTATTAAAAAATACACGTATTTCTGTACTGAGTTTATTTAGTTTTATAAAATAATCTTGGATTTTTCTAAGTAAGTATGATTAATTAAGTGAGCGGTTGCTAAGTGCATGGTATAATTATATACTGGTACTGGTCTTAGGGGCTTAGTTACTTAAAAACATTATTTTAAAGAGCAAAAATATACATAAAAGTGGAATTAATAACTACCTTGAACTTCTAACACTACACTAAATCTGAAAATTAGTTAAGGAAGTAGTTTACCCAACTGCTTTTACAAAGTTTTACTCCTTAATTAGTCGTTTCTTCCATTTAATGATGTTATTCTTTCTTCCACATTAATCCTACACACTTTAGGGTTTAAGAAAGACGTGAATAACATTTGCAAGGAAAATGGTCTGTGCTGACGAAACAAACACTGACAAGTGATTATGGGTCAAGGAAAGGATATCAATTGGCTACTGTTGATCATTTTACACCAAGAGGTTTCTACACTAATTTCCGTGGTCTAATGGGTATAATTTAGCATTACAGCATGGGTGAAGGGATTTTATGATAAGAATCAAAAATACTTCTCTCATGTGGGGAGGAATATCGTCGGAGCTTTGAAATAAGCTCTCAGTTAACAATTGCTGCCGGGGCCAACATTTTTTCCTCATCTTAATTCTGTTGTGAGTCTTTTTTTTATACAAATACCATTAATAGCAAGAGATCTAAGAAGGTTTACGAGAACAAATAATTTTAATAATGGTGTTGAATAAAGCGAGGTAAAATATAAAACCATTCCCCAAGAATATTGGTACAAACATGAAAATGCGAAATGACCTAAGTTGGAAAAAAAAACTCATTGAAAGATCTAGATAAAACCATGGAACTTTGTTCTACCCCAAATTACTTCTCTAAACTTCATTGAAACAAACTACTAAATTTTTTATAAAAGATATTGAGGTCATAGAGACATCTCGATTCAAATAATAAAATGATAAGTCTTTACATTTATCCAACACCTACATACAGCACCGCAGCCTTAGAAATTTCACTGAGAGCTTACTCAAGCTACACCCCAACGAGCGACAAGTTTGCTTATTAATAAGCGAGATATAGAAAATAGAGAGCAGATTTTGGTGGTAGGCATGCCAATACTTACGTCTAGCCTTAGGGATATTTTGTCCCTTTCCTGGGAAATGAGGGGGAAATAAAGGAAATCAGAGAGAAAAGTGATATAGAGAGATCGGGTATAAAATTAATTCCGTGCCGTTATCAAGTAGGTCCATTAATCAAAGGTCATGAATTTTTGTAGGGGTGGATATGGGAAAGATAAAACATGGGCGTTCTTTCTCTACACCCTTCAATGAGTCCCTTGGATCTAAGATTAAAACCCCTCGCTTTTATTTAATTGTAATTTTTAACATACCTGTCCTCTCTATTTGAAAAGAAAGTATAAGTTCCTCTTGGCTCTCGATAGTAGAGCAAGAGAGAGGCAAAAAAAAAAACAACTTAGATTTTAATTTTATAGACTAAATTTTTAGTACCGAAAGACTAAACTGGATAAAAGAAACAAGAAAGTGTATACAAAATATTAGAAAAGATTTGGTAAAGATTACGAGATTATATTACCAACAGTGCGGGTAGTGCGCAGATCTAACAAATTAGGAAAAATTGCTTGTGTATGGATTTGTGGGAAAATGTGAACGACAAAGATACAAACTATTTTATATTGCACACGTATTAATCTATACACGCCTGTAAATTCTCTATGTGGTCACCAAATAATAGTAACCAAAAGGACGATGCATATATAGAAAGGTGCAAAAAAAAATGGATCGGATGTACAAAAATGAAATCATTTTTAAGGATTCATTTTAGAGAAATGCCAAAAGTTTCGTGCCATTAACTTCTTTTAATAACTTATAACTAAATACTACCCAGTATACGATGGTAACAAAATTATCATCCTAAATCTTAATTTTCAATCAAATTACTCAAAAAATTGGGTGGTATCTTGGTTATTAATTACCAATTTGAACATTTAACTACAAAATACATCATTAATATCTGGTTCTGTGACTTTTTTTTTAAGATAAAAAAATCCTACTACACATCACCGATGCTATTTTCCCACTTAGCTCATTTCTATTACCACTCAACACCTTGATACTGGTAATGGTAAAGCAACAACCTTCGATCCTTATCTAATTTTCCTCTACTTTGAATTACCAAGTCGAAAATATGGTCCTGAACGAGAATTTTGAAATGCATTCTGTGGTGTTGGTTTTCTCATGCGTATTTCTTATATCTACCGTAGGATGCAGCTCGGCTCACAAACAATTTATCCTTCACAAACAGAGTTTTGTCTTGAAAAAACTTGTTTCTGATGGAACTAGCTGAGAATCTTACTAAATTATTCATGAATCATGTTTATATAGTAGAATTATTTCAAACAGTTAATATTAACCAGTCATAATAACTTCAGAACCTCTTTTTCATGCAATTTAATTACATGAGGAATGTGGGAGGGAACGGCTCGTAACCAGTAAATCATATTTAAGATAAAAGTTCATCTAAATTCATTGCGAACAATTTGGTTATGCTACATTCAAACCAGAGTTTTTAAAAAACATATGTTTAATTTCACCAAAAGAAAAGGCAGAGAAAAGAGATCAAACAGTATTTTTTTAAGTATTGGAAACAAAACCCATATACAAAAGAAACTAAATTCTAAAAAAAAAATGAACTTATTCCAACTGTAACAACTTGGAGAGGGAGATAAAGTCAACTGACACGAATCTACAGCCAACTCAAAAAGTCAAAACAAACCAAAGATCAAATTTTACAGAGGCAAAAACGGGACGAGAAATTGGAAAATTTGGTTACTTTCGTCACAGAAATTGATTAAAAAAAGGCTAGGTAAAAAAACGGATAGACTTAACTCGTGGCAACATGGTATTTACAAAAATAAACAAAGCTAACAGTAAAACTTGGCAACTCTCACTAGTCTATTATAAGACGAATTTCAAACCATAACTTATATATATATATATATATATATATTTATTATATATATTTATTATATATATATATATATATATATATATATATATATATATATATATATATATATATATATATATATATATATGCTGCATATTTTTACCTCTGAAACCGAGTGAACTGAATAATGAATTTGATAGCTTGGCTAGGCCACTCTTCGCAGGACCTGAACGGTGAGGAATGATAGACGTAATGGTCGAATCAAGATGAAAGTAAAGTACTCATTTTGTCTAAAATTAATTACTTCGCATCAAAGCATTCGCGTAATCAACCTTTTAAACATTCAGAAAAAATCAGGTGAGTAAAACTTAAGAGTATAGCATGAATGAAATTTGAACACTTATGAATTATAGTCACATTAATGAAGGTGTTTAGAAATGACGATCACTCGCAAATGACGTCATTAGAAGGCGGAAAATTTGTTAGGCGAGTGAAGCATTTAATAAAAACAACTTCAAGAATGACTCGAAAAATCATTATAGCTATGAACAAATGGGTTAAAATATTCTTGGAAATAAATAACGGGACTGAAATATAATTATGAGTGATTTAATCCTTAAATAATACTATGCGATTAGACTCACAAATAAATTATAGTAATGCAGTCCCATTCAGAGCATTTATAATGAAAATTGTGAGTTCAAATTTGTATACATCGCAACGAAATTAGGATTTTTTTTAAGCTCCTTTGCAGCTAAGTAAAGTATTAGAATTGCACGAAAGATTTATATTTTGTAAGTATAATATGGCAAAATAAGAGACAAAAACAAAAAAACCTACACAAGAGAATCGAACCCGCGACTTCTCGCATGAACGGCACACTGGCTCAGTAGCAACGCATGCACCTTCATATCAAAAGTCAAATGTTTCGAATCTCGATGAGGGTTGGATTTTGCTTTTATCGGCTAAATGTGATTTTTTTTTTAATTTAGTGTAATGACGTAAAGTAATTCATAAATTATTTTTAGATTTTGAAAAAACGCCATAGGCAGGTGTTCAATCAACTTCACTGTTGTCGGGAGTTTGTCGCCTTTATGGCTAGAATTCAAACGATTGCACTTACCTATAGCGGGAATAGATGACATGTGAGTTTGTTGAGGTGGTGGGTGATGCAGTGAATGTGGAGGGTGGGAGTGTCCACCCACATGGCTGGGATAAATCTCTTTGTCACTTAGGTTATCCTCGTGCTCTAGTATTGTCTGTCCCACATGATCGATTCTAGTTCCGGGCACGGCTGGGTGCCGGCGACCAAATAATCGATCCTTGATACCTCTGGCCCCGCTTAAAGGTCCCTGAGGGTGTGGTCCCTGTCGGTGGGAAATTCCTTGAGCAGTTTTCTGATCACCCTGTAAGTCCTGAGGAAAATAGGACTGATTAATGTTGCAACCCATGTCGGTTTCTCCGACTTCGCATCCAACGGTCTTTGCTCGAGCACCAATTCAACCGAGTTGGTAAGAAACCAACTAAACATACTTGAAATAGAGTAATTCAGGAGTCCACCAAATCCTCTAAATCCCCATTCTTTCCCATTAGGATTAGTACCAGACTGAGCGAGTTGTGGTAAACACCGAAACAACACCCATAATATTTATCCAAGTAAAAGGAAAGAAAACCACACCAGCTATATTTTTTTAAAGACCCATTCGAGCTTTCTTTAATGGAGTTGAAAGAAAATTATCACCTTCCTTTGTAATAAAAACAAAGGACAATAAGTGTATTATGGAGTATGAATCAATATTCCGTGCAAATCATCAAGTATTTCACAACATTTCATTTTGTTGGTTTAATTTCATTACTATTACTGAGAATCAGATATATTTAATGGTTAAAAGCCCCCATACCCACCAACCTTACTAATAGTGCTCAACTCGCACAGCCAACTGGCTACTAACTTAACTTCGTATGTTTAGAATTAAAAAAATAATATTAGAAAATAGGGCATGTTAGGTAAGGCGAGCTGGACTGCAGCCAATTGACCTGTGTTCTTGCCAATATGGATGTCAAATCAAATGAATTTGAAAGAGAAAAATATCGAGTTGGCATAAAATAAAGTAGTGCGAAAAGACTTTAGTAATTTACAAAAATTAAACCCTACATAAAAAAATACACATATCTTTAAAAAGAGGTAAACGAGAAGAGTTGTGGAGTAATATGAAGATGTATGTTTTGGTGAACTGTCGGCCGGTACCACTCATCTTTTTTCTTTCTGATGCTTCGTGAAATTCACGAAGGTAAAGTGGAAGTTATAAGCGTGATTATGGTAATTAAAAGACAGGATTTGTAAAAGAAAGAAATGTTATTATAGCTGAATGGTTTTTTTTCCTTCCTAGTGTTATATTTTTTTCTGTAGCGTTAAACTTTACATGTTATTAAATTTTCTTTGAGGTGCCATATTTAATAGACACCGGAGAGTAAGAACACTTACATTGTCTGATAGTTCCGTCTCACTTTCTTCAGCAATGTCGGATAGTTCAGATCGTCTTTCGTAGTCGGATGTTAAAACCTCAGAGTAATCTACTGACTACCAAAACGTATAAAAAAAACAACAACATAAAAAATTCAAAATAAAATAAAATTTCAATCAAACAAAAAAAAATTCAAATCATATTCGGATCAATAAACAAATGAAAAAAAAAAACGCCTACTCAAAATTAACAAAGTTATCTTGATAATAACGAATATGTATTCGCACTGCAGGATTCTTATTGAAAATTTGAATTAAAAACTCAAGAATCTTGATTTTTTTATGCAATTGATGAGTTAGGGCTTCATCTAATTGAATCATGAAACTTTTAGGGATCCTAGAATAAGATACCTTGGGAATTGAGTACTGGGTGGCCCCAAATATTAAGCAAACCTCGTCCCCAATTACAGTGAAATATACATTCGTTCTCGGTGCATTTTTATACAAGTAGACAAATCTAATCTTCAAATGCAACAATGGCGTTTATAACTAAAGGTGAGGCTTTTTTATATTTAAACACTGAGACTTACTTGAATTACCGATGTTACTAAAGCCCTAATATAAATGACGGCTGTTTACCCTAGTTATACTTGTACCACAGAATGAATCTTGTGAGCAAGAGTTACCTATGCATGAAGTTACCACGTTACGTCAACCTTCTTTTTCTCACCTTTGTCTTATTTCCAATTCGAATAAAGTGACTTGGAATAAGCGTTGGGACGGAGTCTGAAGAGACACTTTCTCTACTCTTTGTTCGAACTGTGATTTGTTTAGGCTCAAAGCCATGGATTTTCGTCAGGTCAATGAGGGCATGATCTCCTATAAACGAGAAATCCTATTAGAAGACACAAAAATAGCCGTTAGCTGCAAAGCAGTAATCATTGAGAGAGTGGACGTTTATAGGAGGATGCAGAAGATATTTTATGTGGTTTTTTTTTACAGACACAAAAGGAAAGAAACCCGAAAGGTGAGAAAAGCTATTAATGACAAGACCAAACTGAAGAAAATAATAAATTGGTTTGAAATAAAGAGGTAAAAAAGGGATATGAAAACTTTTTGCAGTAGGGAAATTACCTGTAAACGAATCGGTGTGTATAAACTTTTTAGCGTAACTCTTAAGGTTAGTTTCTTATATGTTTACCCACCATACTCAAAAATCACTCCCAGCACACATTAACTCGATCCTGCGTCCAATAATACCCACCTGTGGGGCTATCGACTTCAGTGACCTTCTTTCCATCGGCATATACCGCGTATCCTGTGACAAGTGCTCCGTTGGAAGTCCCCGATGAGTTGTTCAAAGTTACAGGGAGCCAGGTGACCAGTAAAGATCCATCTTGAGGTCCCATTTCCACCTGAACATCTACAGGAGGATCTGGAAGACCTGAGATTTTAAAAAGGATTTATTACAATAAGGATAGGAGTTAAGGGAGGGTGCAGGATGCTATGAAGGAAGGGTAGTGGATGGATGAGAAAGAGAAGGATGTTTACGTTCAATAGGGTACTATCGATTAGTCAGATTCTGCGTTGAGTAGAAATTAAAAATCCACCTTTAAATTTCAGGTTAATTTTAACTTTTCCAAAGAAAAATAACATTTCTTGGCGTTGAAAAAAACATCCTTCTCATTTTCATCAACATTTAGTAAAAAAAAGGATTAAATAAAGGGAATAAAACTTAAAGTATGGGGATATGGAAGGTGGTAAAAGCAGACAAGAGAGTTCGAGGTATAATTGGATCATTGTTCAGATCAAAGAACAAACACGGAAGATGTACCCTACTTCTTGATTTTGAGAGTATTTCTCTTAACCATTTAATAAAATAAAAATGCCTTCAAATTTTACAGGTGCTTTATATTTTTATTTAGTAAATATACAACAAGTGAAAATTGATAATATACTTAAAATTCTTCTGTAGGATTTCGGAAGTGGAAACTCAATTCTTTATATAATTTATATTGGATGTTATTTAATCCTTATTTTTTTATAATCTATACAGTAAATATTGATATTTATATTATCCATTTTTATTGATTCTTAACAATTCTGCCTAAATAATTTTTTTAAATGAAATCCATCGATCTAAAATCTGAGCTCGAACACAAACATTACTTAACGGCTAAATTGGCCACACAGATACCGCTTGATGGATATCGAGGAACATAGCTGCTGTTGACATCGAAAATACTAGTGTATATGTGTAATAAATTGATTACTACGATCAGGTAGATGCTACTAATCATACTACTACTAATTATAAGTCGTGTGTAAGTGCATAAAACAGTGTACAGTAGCATTTCTGCACAATTGACGTACTCTAACTACACCCAAATCACCAAAAATGTACGTTTCTTTTTACTGAACAAGATCAACAAAGTCAAAATGTGAGGGCATTGGAGAAAGATAGGGGTGGGATAATGGGAAGGTGACTCATTCACATGTCGAATGTGAAAACAAAAACAATAAGAAAACAAAGACAATACGTGGTTAAACCAATATAAGGGCCGGCCATTCATAACCTTTCGGAACTGAGTATAGAGTGGTAAGGAAAAAGGTGTAATTAATTTTTTGAAAATACAGACATCAATAATGAGATACCTTAAACATTATTTACTAACTAATGTATATTTTATAAATATAATCTAACCACAGAGCCATATGGTAGATACCTTCTTTTAATAAACATAGTCACTATACAAGATGAATATGAATGAAATGGCGACAATTTTGCAGAGATAATCATCAATTTAAGTAAATGTAAAAAATAAACCATTTTATAAATCCCAAATAGTACTTATGTAATTAAATCTGCACCCAATATTTCGAAATAGACCAGTTTAACACAAAGGGTGGTGTGTCAGACTGGGCGCTCCGCCAATTGACTCTCAATTGGCAGCTTTTTTTTTGTGTCCGCTCACCCTGGGAAACTACCCGACACCTAGACGCTAGAAGTCCAATGCCCTATACGCTCCTTAGCATATCCTATAATTTCTACTCTATTGGGTTCAGTGTTGTCAATATGTGCTGTAGTGCATTGATGGTTTTTTATTATGTGTGTATCCTAATAATAATCTACAACAACCTTATAGTTTTATTTGGGTTGTGGCCTTTTAATACTAAGCATTAATAGTGTTTGGTAGTGATTTGTTATCGTGTTGTCTTTCGTGGGCTGGGATATTTTCTCTTGTGACACTTGTGTAAATATTTTGTTTGGGGTAGAAATATTGTTGTTTTATTAGTTATTTTAGTATTTTGTTTGCCCCGTATTATAGCACCATTTATTGTCACTTTTCTTCCTCTCTATCTCTACAGTATATCTTTTCATCTAAACTTAACCTCCTACCTTTTCCTGACCCAAATTTTCCAATCACACCCAATTTCATTCGCCTGCGGTGTTTAAAGCATCGCTGACATCGTCACAGAAGTCATCCAATAAGTTTCTTCTCTCATACTTTCATAAAATAAAGCTTCTTAATTTCTGAAGTCCCTCCATTAAGGCAAATAAAGGTCTCTCAATCACTGCCTCTCCATGTGTTGTCCTCCTCGCCCTCCATCAATCCCACCCTTCACCAGTTTTCTTTTATTGTCGGCTTTCTAAACCCCGCTCCTTGGGGATAACTTAATTTGTGAATTTATCGCATCTAAGAAGTTAAATGTCTTTGGCCTAATGATGAGATGGCTCAGAGAAGATGCAAAAGCTATTTATGCGGCGGTCTCACTCCATGATTTATCTTTCATTCACTCGCTGAAAGCAATACGATGTGATGGTAGCGTAGATTTAATTACTGCATCCTCTCTCAATCCAAACAACTCGCACAACGCATTCAAAGTTCTACTAGCGTCCTTGCTTTTGAAGTGATCTCTCACACTTGTTTGTGCTAATATATCGCTTGCCCAGTCACCAACCATCTGACACATCCATCGGTAACATGGGTGAATTCCTTAACCTGGCATTCTCTAATCAGTCCGAAATATTGCATATACTTCTCGATTTAACTTCCTCACATGTCCGATTTATTCTCTCCTAATTTGTCTCAACCACCTAACACACCCACGGAAAATTATTTGCCCATGTCGCTTTCACCGTAAAGACACCTCCACAGCCCCTTTTCACTACTTGCTTTACCAGTTGCTCCAATTAACCTAACCCTCGCAAACTCCCTGCTACTAGGGATAAAACTTTACAATGTCTTTGTAAATTTGAGCAACTAATTATTTTCCTTTATTTCGTTGCCTCCATAAAAACTTGCACATATGAGTCGAAGGGAGAACGAGCGGTTCCACATTTTCGCCTCGGCCCCAAAGCGACTATTTTTGGTTTGTGTGGAAACCTGTTTCTGGATCTTTAAAGTTCTGCGAGTGGTTAACCATCAAATGCTTATACCGCGTCTCTGGCAAGGATTCAATTCCATTGTATGCACGCCACTTATCAGATATAATAGTCGTGCCAGGTAATACATATTCTTTAATTATAGATGATTATGTTTCTGCCGATCTATCAAGAATTTTATACATGAAACACTTGCGTGAGTTCGTAGGATGCCATTTTTTTAAGGGTGAAAACAATGCTTATGCTTCTAAATAAACCAAAGGATATCGTAATACTAAAGATGTAAGATGTCACAGGCTACTGAGTCGAGTAACTGGCCGTTCAGCCTTCTGGCTGAGGAGATGAAGTTGCGCCAAAATAAGATAAAAGATCTCGACGCTAGATTAAAAAACACAAAACAAACAAACAAAGACCAAGTAACAAAAACACAATAAGAAAGTTAAACAAACAAAACAATATGCTAAATAGCAGGAAGGAAGCACGCTCTCAGCGGCATAGGCACTGTCGAGATCGGTTGCGGATACAATGAGAGCCATTGGCGAATGAGGTAGGCACCGGGATCGCGCGTACAGGCGCAGAATGCACTGTACACGGCGTAAAACGACTAACATCTGACCAGCAGCGGCATGTAGGCTCTCAATGGGAGATGTGCGGAAGGCACCGGTCCCACATGGAGGCCGGTGTGGTGGATCGAGTCCACCTTTCGCAATACACGCTCGGTTGCGGATGCATAAAACGCGCATCCGTAGTCAAGCTTCAAACGAACAAACGATCGATAGAAAAGGAAGGCAGTAGCCCTATCAGCGCCCCAAGCGCTGAAGGTCACGGAACGAAGAATGTCCATGGCGCGGGTACAAGAGACCCTAAGGCTGCAAATATGAGCCTCCCAGGTAAGGCATCGGTCGTAAACAAGACCAAGGAAAGTGTGCGAATCTACCACTCCAGGGTAAATCCAATTAATGAACAAGGTTCAATGCCTGTTGAAATCGACACGCCAGAGTTGAAATCTGGGCCGCATCAAAAGAAATCGATAGGTCGTTCACGTAAAGCGTAGCGAGAACATCTTCCGGCAGTATCAAAGTGAAACCATTGATGCTCAAGGCAAAGAATGTGAGACTTGGAAATATTTCCCTGTGGCACATCCTCTTCCTACTGAATTGTGCCATAGAGGGTTCCCACCACCCGTACATGGAATCGACGATCTCGCAAAAAGTCAATAATAAAGATTGGGAGGCGTCCCCTCGCCCCCATCGTGTGAAGAGTCTCCATGATTCCGTATCGCCATGCGGTATTATGGGCCTTTTCCAGATCGAAAAACACCGTGGTGTTGTGTTGTCTACAAAGGAAGTCCTCGCAGAAGGCATTTTCCGGGCAGAACAGAGCATCTGACGTATAGTGGAACTTGCGGAAGCTGCACATTGCGGAAGACAGGTGACCTTCCCTGTCCATGAAAAAGCTAGTCTAGCATTTACCAATATCTCCAACTTGCTACGCAGGAAGTAGGAGAGATTGGGCAGAAATCGGTTAGGGTGGAGTGATCTCTCCCTGGTTTTCGAAAAGCCAGCACAGTAGCGATTCGACATGAGTCTGGGAGGATACTCTCTGTCAAAACATGGCAAGGGCGGTGTACGAGCACGAAACGAGAACAGAAGGCAACTTACTCAATGTGAACGCATCGTTGAAGTGTTCTCCAACTCTAGAGGTAAAGTCCAGTCTACTTTCTTCAGTGATATCACGACGTGCATTGAATGCTGGAGGCGCGGCATCCCTGCTAGAGAATGCCGAGAAAGGAAAGCGATTGCGAAAGACTCCTCCACGGACGCGAATTCTGAGAATGTGGTCCCATTCTCATGGAGATCTTGATCCGAAGCCTTTTGATTCGCTACCACACCTCTTCTAGAGGGGTCTTCCTATTAATTGAATACACACATGTCCGCTAGGAAGAGCGGCGGGTGTGCTTCGAAACATACTTGAACTTATCCCTAGCTCGACCAAATTCACCAACCGTGAAGTCTTTTGGGCGGAGCTTATAGCGCATGTAGGCATAACGCTTCTGTTTGAGGGCTGTCTCACACTCGGCTGACCACCACGGAAGCGGTTTGTGTGCAAAAACGTTCTAAGAATAGTAGTTAGGCCCACGGCGATAAGGGTACCGAAGAACTCAACGGTCTCACCCACCCACCTAAAATCCCCGACTGGAAAGAGAAATCAGTCATTTCCTGAAAAGATAGCTAACGGGGAACGGGAGGAGACGAGCTTTCGCAGCTCCTCCCAGTTGGCCCGGAGTCCGCTGCAATTCCTTTGAAGAAATTTGCCCCTCAGGCCTAGCTCGGAGGAGATGCGGGGTCTTCTTTAAAGAGAAGACCCTTACAGGAATGGCCGTACGGTTCCCGAAGGCAGAGCTCCGGGCGCTCTTTGCCGAACAAGGCGCTGTCACATTCGAGGAATTAGACGGGCTCGGCGGCTTCGAAGATGGGGGTTCCCTCCTTTGGATGATTCGTCTCCGAGCCACTCAGCCCAGCCGTGGAGTGTGGGCGTAGGAGCAAAAAGTTTATTTGGTGTTGTCCTTCTTTCGGGGGCTAGCTTTAGAACCACGGAAAACAGGCTCACGACCACCTTCAGGGGTGTTCCCTCCTGTGAGTCTAACGACTCGATTGAGGCGCGCAGCCGTATGGCCTTAAGGGGGAGGGGGTGAGTCCTGCTTTTAGCCGAGACTGGATGTGAGTCCTATGTGTTGCCAGCTCAATCAGAGGAGCGGCCAAGGTGGGTAGAACCCACAGAAAGGTTCCGAATTGGCGCAGAAACGGCGTGCTCGTAGGCCTGGAGGGACCAGGAGCAGAGGGTCTTTTTTAACTTTGAGGCATAAGAAGTCCAAGTTATCACTAGGTGCTCCATGACCAAGTCCTTAGCTTCGTGAAATGAGAGACAAACCTGGGCCTGAACGACCAGGATTTCCTTTCCCAGGAGATACGCACCACATTGCTTCGAAGAAGCGGAGTGCAGCTATCCGCAATTGACACACTTGGCTACACACGATTTGGACTTATCGCGTGTGGTCTTGGAACTTCTTACACAGACTTCGGATAACCCCGACTTTGAACGTTTACAGGAGAGATTCGTATGGCCGAATCGGTGGTATTGGTAGCACTTCCACGGCAGTGGCACGAATGCCTTCACGCGGTAGCGATATCAATCGGCACGCACCGACTCAGAGAGCCTCTCACGGTCAAGCGTGATGAAGAGTATAGGGGTGGGTATCGAAGAATCTCCCTGTTTTTTCATCACACGTTAGACTATAACCGTTCCATGCTCAGCCAGCTCTAGGGTGATATCATATATGGAGTAGTCAACGAGTTCTTTCACGTAAGCCACTACTTTCACGAAGTTCATGGTAGAGAGGCCCCGACGTAATCGATGCTCCGCTCAGCGTACTTAGGACTAAAAAATAATAATAATTATTTTATTAAATAATAATAAATAATGATAACATACTACTGCTAATAATAATTAATATTAATCATAATTAATAATTATAATACATATTAATATATCATTCTCAGGCCCCAGCATAGAGTTTAAATCAACCCAGTGACAGGGCTTTCCTAATTTGCACTGAGGCCGGGAGGATGTGCAGCTCTTCCAGGTACCAAGTGTAATAGGCTACGCAGGGTACCTCCTGCGGGTAACATAGGATACAAAACAGCGGATACATCACCTACAGAAACCTGGAAACACCAGCTTCAAAACACTCAAAACAACTCCTAGAGAACAGGAGAAAAACCTACAGAACACTGGAAACATAACTGATTGAAAACTACCAAAATTACCAACAAAACACGGGAAACATCATCTACAAAAACTGGAAAAATCACGTTCCGAAGATTGGAAATCTAACCTAAAGAATACTGGAAACATCACCTACAGAACACTAGAAGCATCACCTCTAGAACAATGGAAACATCACCTGCATAACAATGGACACACCTACAGAACACTGGAAACATCACCTCCAGAACACTACAGTGCGACTCACGGTATTAGTTAAATTCGTTATTCCAAAATAACATTATTCAATTTCATTGGATTTCCCCCAAATTTCAGGGAAATCCACTCTACAATATGGTAACACTGCAATATATAGTTTACAGTGACGTGCACCGGTTAGTTTGTTTATTGCGTCAGTTTCCTACAAGACACCGTCGATCAGCTAGCTGGCTGACGCTATTAGTTGATCCTTTTGTGAAAGCGAAATGGGTCATGGAAAAGATTTAAATGAGGCTGAAAAAGCCATAATTATAGAGTAATTGGGCAAAGGAACTCCTGTGAAGCTAATTGCCTCCGAATTAGGCCGCCATGTTGTGACTATCAAACGATTTATGGAGAATCCTCCGATGAGGAAGACTCGTTCAGCTAAGGGCGTCCTCAAGTCAATAACCAGGCACGTTGCGCCTAAATTGAAGAGAACCCTTCGTAAGGGACCTGGGTCAACCAGTCGATGAGTTTTCAGCGAAGCTGGCCTTCCAGAAACTCCGAAATCTACTCGCAACAGATTGATCCCGAGAATGGCGGAACTTGAGAAAAAGTGATGTTAGGCCACCCTTGACGGCGAGACACATGGAGTTGAGGAAGCACTGAGCGAAACGGTACAGGAAGACACCCATGAACAGGATGCTCTTCACCGACGAGTTCAGGGCAACGATGGATGGCCCTAACGGGTGGGTGAGAGGATGGATTTACCAGGATGTTACATCTCCACGAAGACTTCGGCGTCAACAAGGGGGTGGAGGTGTTTCATGTTATGATCTGGCGTCATCGGGATATGAGCTATTGGGGCTTGTACGTCTACTAGATGGCGTGCAAATAAATTCCAAAGCACATTGCACAATTCTGGAGGCTGTGCTGCGACCTTGGCTTGAATCAGTCCCATTGGCACGTCGGCAGAATATCATTTTCATGCATGACAACGCACCTTCGCATGCTGCACGTGCTACTACTGCATTTTGGGGGATTTTGGGGTTTAAGCGTGAGAATTTCATGGTTTGGCCTCCCTGTTAGCCTGATCTGAGCCCTATCGAGAACCATTGGACTATTAATTATCAAACGTCGAGTTTATGCTGATGGTCGGCAGTTTTCGCCAAAGGATGAACTTTGGATGGAGATTCATGATGCGGCCCGATCAATTCCTGCCTCCACAATTAATACATTGACCGAATCGGGGAATGATAGGATGATTGAGGTCATCAGCCGTTCAGGATCGTATGTTCATAAATAATTTGTTGTAATACCCATTTCATGTTACTTAAATGTTCATAAAGCATGTGTATACATTAAAATGTTCCTTTCTGCTGAATATCTTTCAAATGCCTATGGTAGACTCACCTAAAGTGTGATTAATTTGCTTAATGCTATTATCGCGGGTCAGTAATTTTACGCTAGTATCATTGGTCATGGGCGTTATCAGAAAATATTGTTTCCATCATTCAGTAATTTAAGCCACTTAATAATGTTAGTGTTGGCAATGCTAAACATAATTTCATAACATCTGAGTCCAACAAAGGAAGGTTATGTAACATAAACTATCGAAACTAATACCATGGGCCGCACTGTAGAAGCATCACCTTCAGAACAATGGAAACATCACCTACATAACAATGGAAATACTTATAGAACACTGGAAACATCACCTACAGAACACTAGAAGCATCACATACAGAACACTAGAAGCATCACTTCCAGAACAATGGAAACATCACCTACATAACAATGGACACACTTACATAACACTGGAAACATCACCTACAGAACACTAAAAGCATTACTTCCAGAACAATGGAAACATCACCTACATAACAATGTACACACTTACAGAACACTGGAAACATCACCTACAGAACACTAGAAGCATCACCTCCAGAACAATGGAAACATCACCTACATAACAATGTACACACTTACAGAACACTGGAAACATCACCTACAGAACACTAGAAGCATCACATACAGAACACTAGAAGCATCACTTCCAGAACAATGGAAACATCACCTACATAACAATGGACACACTTACATAACACTGGAAACATCACCTACAGAACACTAAAAGCATTACTTCCAGAACAATGGAAACATCACCTACATAACAATGTACACACTTACAGAACACTGGAAACATCACCTACAGAACACTAGAAGCATCACCTCCAGAACAATGGAAACATCACCTACATAACAATGGATACATTTACAGAACACTGTAAATATCAGCTACAGACCACTAGAAACACCGCATCCAGAGCAAAAAAACATGACCTACAGAACAATGGACACTGCAAACATCACCTCCAGAACCCTGGATCAACGCCTAAAGATCACTTGGCATAAACGACTACAGAGGTGTAATAAAGTAAAGGGAGGATATGTTTAAAAATAATATCTTGTTTTTGTATAATAATGTTTAATTTAATTTTGGTGTAAACCTTCTTGAAATACCCTTTTTAATTACCTTTTTGAAATACCATTTTGAAATACCCTTTTGAAATATCTTTAGGAAATACCTTTTAGAAATACATTTAGGAAATACTTTTAGAAAATACCTTTTTGAAATACCTTTAGGAAATACCTTTAGACAATACCTTTTTGAAATACTCTGACCTTCCCCGCTAAACTAAGATTCGATAAACTATTCTGATCAATTACTTTGGCTTAAATCTTCACAAGGTGGGATTGGCGCTCATCAACGCCACAAGATTCCCCTGCATCATCTATACATTTTATGTACTATTAATCACAAAACTGCCCACCTTATCCCACTCCCACCCTTCCTCACGGTAATGGGGGCCCTGCTGTAGAATTTCCACCATATTTTCTCTTCCCCAAAGGAAAATTGATAAACCTTTGAGCGATCCAAACTACCTTCCATTTTTTTTTTTAAACAATTCAAGTATTACACACATTTATTTACAGGCTTAAAGGCTTTCAGTTGATCCACCCATCTAAGGCTATAGGAAAAAAAGTGATGGGTGAACAGCTGGAGCCAAACTTTCCATATTTCATAACTTTAATTCTTTTATTCTAAATAGGTTAGGTTAGGTTAAGTAAAGTTAGGTTATTAGCCCTCTCGCTGTGCCGCGGTAAGTTATTCAATGCCTTCACAATGACAAACCCTTCAAATGAGAGTTAGATCATCTTCTTCGCACTCTTACAATCTTACGAACAATAAGACAGTGATAATTACCTCTCCAACCTGTGAGTGAAATGCATGAAACGGGGAAACAGACAAAATTAATATACATCCAATTACAGGTGAAATTGGGGGAAATAATCACAAATAAGAGAATTTCCCATTCTACGCCGGTGAAACATCTTTTACCATTCAAGTTTGTCAAATTCCGAAGGAGATTTGAACGATTTTTTATTATTATTTATTTATTATCTCTGAGAGATGCGAACTTTAAAAGGAGAAATTTATTTATATCTCTGAGAGATGCGAACTTTAAAAGGAGGAATTTATTTATATTTCTGAGAGATGCGAACTTTAAAAGGAGAAATTTATTTATATCTCTGAGAGATGCGAACTTTAAAAGGAGGAATTTATTTATATTTCTGAGAGATGCGAACTTTAAAAGGAGAAATTTATTTATATCTCTGAGAGATGCGAACTTTAAAAGGAGGAATTTATTAAGAGAATGAAAAATTATCAAATTGAGTCGCGTGCTCTCAATTACTTCAATAATTAAGGAAAAAATATTTAATTAACCAACGTATTATCAATTAACAAACATCATCTGACATTACGACCTTCAAACGTTTCAACAAGTGGGGTAATCCGACCCATAATTAGTTTTCATTTAGTATTTCCCGGACTAAAACAACATAAGGGTTTCAAATTTCGTTAAAATCGGCTGAATAGTTATGTTATTGCCAAATAATTCCCTGTCTAACCTTGAGCGGACCTTATCAATTATATCATTCGGAAGAGGATGTAAAACAGCATAAGGGTTTCAAATTTCGTTAGAATCGGCAGAATAGTTACGATGTTATTGGCAAAGAAATCATTGAAAAGTAAAATGGTTACCATACGACCGACCGACCTACGGACAGACATGGTAACTTATAGAGTCGCGTTCACGCGATTAAAAATCTATAAAAAAAGTACAGAAGGCAGGAAAAGCGATATAAAGTTAAGCAGGACTATAGAATTAAAAATAATTTAAATAAAAGTTGAGGATCATCTTTTAATTGAAAATAAAGAGAAAACTAACGAGGGAATCTCACGCAGAAAGTTTCTAAGGAGAAATCTAGAAAGTGAGGAAGATGGTAGAAGATATAACCACAGATCCTGCGATCTTCCAGATGTCAACTACGGCATGTAGGCCCAAGCTACATCCCTTCGCAGGTCAAACACTCAGGACGAAAAGCGGGGGCGGGGCTACTCCCCAGGTTTGAGGTGTCCCCTCTCGATCATAGGAGAGAAAAGTGGAAGAGAAAAAGATAAAATAACGAAAAAAAACCGAAATCTTTAAAAAATCGCATCTGCAAATAATAATTACGGTATTTTAAAATGTGAGACGGCGATTATTAAGAAAATACCGAATAGACACACAAGGAAAAAAGCAATTAGACGAGAATAAAAATAATCCAAAAGAGCAAAGAAAAAAAAACCATTCAATAGTTTCAAAACAGATGATAATTTATAAAATTACGAAAACCAACAAATGCATCACCGCCGGAAGAATTTCGGTGAGGTTGGGGAAGGGGAAAATGTATGAAGAGCACGAGGTGGTTGAAAGAGGTTCCGGTTCGTTTGGAAAGGAGTCGCACAATTCTCCTCTTTGGGTCGTTTCGGCGCAAAGGCAGATCCAACCAGGGTTGGGACTATTAAAGAGAGTCTGGAACAATCATACCATACCAGAGGCAGGATGAACGGATCGCTGAGATTCACTCTTTTGAATCCCCCACCCCGGAGGTGATGAGAGAATGCACCTAGCCAGGCATCAGTGGTGGTGGCACCATTTTCCAGGCTGCGGTGTGGACATCACCCAGCCCTCCTGAGCTCCCAGAAGAGACTGAATGTGACAAACGCGGATGCAACACGGCAAAGCAACACAGTTACACACATAAGCAAGCACACCTTCAGCACAACATACTCCAAGAGGACTGCGTGAGAAGCAGGTACAAGCCGTATTCTTTCTCAGGGTCCAGGGAGTGCTCGGCAAGAGCCTGAGGAACTGCAACAATAATAATGTGATAAATAAATCACATCTGAAATAAGGGACCGCGTTAAAAGTACATAAAGGCAATCGAAAGAAACGAAAAGGAGGAAAAAAATCTTCAATTTTCTCTATGTCGAAAAAGGAGAGGGAGCGATCCCGTGTCGAGTCTACCTAAGTTTAATACTAAGAAAAATCAAACGAGGAAAAACTGGATAGGTGAAATTCAACAAGTATGTGCTGCACAGTCTAGGCCCTAGGGGATAAACCAGCCGTCGCAGTAAAGTGCAGGGGAACCGGCAAAGGAAGTGTGTTTCCGTTGGGCCAGACAGTAGCAATGACGTCAAAGAAAGAATTTTGTTTTCACTCAGCCAGAGTAGCAATAAGGTCAAAGGAATTTTGTTTCCACTCGGCCAGACAGTAGCAATGAGGTCAAATGATTTTTTTCCCACTCGGCTAGACAGTAGCAATGAGGTCAAAGGAATTTTGTTTCCACTCGGCTAGACATTAGCAATGAGGGCAAAGGAATTTTGTTTCCACTCGGTCAGACAGTAGCAATGAAGTCAAAGGAAGTTTGTTTCCACTCGGCTAGGCATTATCAATGAGGGCAAATGAATTTTGTTTCCACTCGGCTAGACAGTAGCAATTGGTCAAATGAATTTTGTTTCCACTCGGTCAGACAGTAGCAATGAAGTCAAATGAATTTTGTTTCCACTCGGCTAGACATTAGCAATGAGGGCAAAGGAATTTTGTTTCCACTCGGTCAGACAGTAGCAATGAGGGCAAAGGAATTTTGTTTCCACTCGGCTAGACATTAGCAATGAGGGCAAAGGAATTTTGTTTCCACTCGGTCAGACAGTAGCAATGAGGTCAAAGGAATTTTGTTTCCACTCGGCTAGACATTAGCAATGAGGGCAAAGGAATTTTGTTTCCACTCGGTCAGACAGTAGCAATGAAGTCGAAGGAAGTTTGTTTCCACTCGGCTAGGCATTATCAATGAGGGCAAATGAATTTTGTTTCCACTCGGCTAGACAGTAGCAATTGGTCAAATGAATTTTGTTTCCACTCGGTCAGACAGTAGCAATGAAGTAAAATGATTTTTTTTTCCACTCGGCTAGACAGTAGCAATGAGGGCAAAGGAATTTTGTTTCCACTCGGCTTGACATTAGCAATGAGGGCAAAGGAATTTTGTTTCCCCTCGGCTAGACATTAGCAATGAGGGCAAAGGAATTTTGTTTCCACTCGGTCAGACAGTAGCAATGAGGTCAAAGGAAGTTTGTTTCCACTCGGTCAGACAGTAGCAATGAGGGCAATGGAATTTTGTTTCCACTTGGTTAGACAGTAGCAAAGAGGGCAAAGGAATTTTGAGGTCAAATGAATTTTTTTCCACTCGGCTAGACAGTAGCAATGAAGTCAAAGGAATTTTGTTTCCACTCGGCTAGACATTAGCAATGAGGGCAAAAGAATTTTGTTTCAACTCGGTGAGACAGTATCAATAAGGTCAAAGGAAGTTTGTTTCCACTCGGTCAGACAGTAGCAATGAGGGCAATGGAATTTTGTTTCCACTCAGCCAGAGTAGCAATGAGGGCAAAGGAATTTTGTTTCCACTCGGTCAGACAGTAGCAATGAGGTCAAAGGAATTTTGTTTCCACTCGGTCAGACAGTAGCAATGTGGGCAAAGGAATTTTGTTTCCACTCGGCTAGACATTAGCAATGAGGTCAAAGGAATTTTGTTTCCACTCGGTCAGACAGTAGCAATGACGTCAAAGGAATTTTGTTTCCACTCGGTCAGAAAGTAGCAATGAGGTCAAAGGAAGTTTGTTTCCACTCGGCTAGACATTAGCAATGAGGGCAAAGGAATTTTGTTTCCACTCGGCTAGACAGTAGCAATTGGTCAAATGAATTTGGTTTCCCCTCGGTCAGACAGCAGCAATGACGTCAAAGGAAGTTTGTTTCTACTCGGCCCTAACAATGAAATCAAACAATTGTGTTTCCACTCTGATAGACAGTAGCAATGACAGAAAAGGAAATATAGTTCCACTCGGCCAGACAGTAACAATAACATTAAATGAATTGTGTTTCCAATAAGCCAATATATATATATATATATATATATATATATATATATATATATATATATATATATATATATATATATATATATATATATATATATATATATATATATATATATATATATATATATATATATATATATATATGAATTTGCAGATCTATGTATACAGATACAATAACACTTAAGACAAACTCATGGCCTCTACAGAAAATCTATCTTGAGTCCCAAACAGTAAATTTGTAGCATTGATCTATAGAATACAAAATATAAACAGCAATTTTCATCATGTATAAAAAAAATAAGTTTTTGGAATTATTACTTGAAGTGGATTGGAATGTAGTGAAAATTTAACGGAAGATGGTGATTAAAAGCAATTTATTCCTAACTTACCGTCTCTCGCTAAATCCATCCCTTAAAATCAAACAACATATTTAAAAAAGTGATAAACACATTTGCAATTCTCCTCAACAGTGCTAGTCTTCTTTCTCTTCGCCTTTACCCACTTTTACGTGGGATCGACGTTTCTGCCAAGCCTTCTCCACTCGCTTCTTTTTCTGTGTATCTCCTCTTGTGAGTCCCTTTCCTTCCAGGTCTTCACTAATATTTTTCATCCAACGACTTTTCGGCCTTACACATTTCGGATTCCCCCCCGGCCTTCCCTCTTTCATCTGTATCACCCTCTTTCCTACATACTCATTCTCTCGTCTCATCACGTGCTTATACCACTGTAGTCTATTTTACTGTATTTTCTTGGAAATTCCTGTCACTTTTTTTGTTCTTCTTATTCGTTCATTCCGGATCTTATCCATCCCCGTCACTCTACAAGTCCACCTCAGCATCTTCATCTCGGTGACTTCCAGTTTCCTCTTTTGGGTCTTCTTAATGTTAATCTTTTTATCACATAGTATTCCAGATGTCTTCTTCCAATTATTCTATCGCGCTCTGATTCTATGGGCAATCTCAGCGTTCAAATCTCACTCACTTTTCACGGTGGACCCCAACTATCTAAAATCCTCACTCTTATCAAGATTTCCTCCTGCATTCTAAGCTCTTCCTGGGTGTCATCCAAGAAACTCAAATACTCCATTTTTTCTCCTACTGATTTTCAACCCCCTCCCCTCTAATGCTTCTTTTCATGGCTCCAGCTTCCCTTTAGTCTCTAATCTATTGGTGCCGCATAAAACAATGTCATCAGCAAAAAGCATGCACCAGGGGAAAGGGGCCCTTATGCCTTCAGAAATGACATCGATTATTAAGTCGAAGAGGTATGAACTTTGACAGTAATCCATCCCGTCAGGCCCACACTGCTTCTTGCCCGAGTTCTAGAATCAGAATACATATCTTGTATCAGGCGTACATACTTTTCTGGCACACCTTTACTTCTCATCCATCTCCATACTTCTTGGCGTGGAACCCTGTCGTACGCCATTTCTAGATCAATAAAAACAATGTGTAATCCTTTTCCTTTTTACCCGTATTTCTCCAGTGTCTGTCTTAAAGCGAAGATTGCGTCAGTTGTTCCTCTGCCACTCTGCCAGGCATGAAACCAAATTGATCATCATCTGTTGCAGTTTCATTCCTCAATCTCCTTTCTATTATTCTTTCCCAGATCTTTATAGTGCAAGACATTAGCCTTATACTCCTATAATTCCCACATTCTTGGATGTCACCCTTATCTTTATATATTGGTACTATATACTATCTCTCGATTCGTCTAGTAATTATTTTCCAAGGTAGATTCTCTCATCAGATCCCACACCATGTCTACAACCTCATCTCCAAGCGCGCCTTCCATACTTCTGCTGGTATATAGTCTGGCTTACTCGCTTTCCCATTCTTCATCCTTTTCAGTGCCATTCTCACCTACTCCTTCCTACTTATCTCGGGTATCAGACCCACATTTGGGACTCCCTTACCATAGGTGGCTCTGAGATTTTTGTGGTTGAGTAGCTTCCCATAGTATTTCTCCCACCTATCCTTGATCTTATCCTCCTTATTTAACACTGCCTTGATCATCTTTTACCTGCTTTATGAGAATAAAATCCTTAGAAGCTTTGTCTCTTGCCTTTGCAATTCTGTACAAGCTCCTTTTTCCTCCTGATGTTTCCAATTCTTCTTCCAAGCTCGTGCCTTTGCCGCAGTCACCGCCTTTTTTGCACATTTGTTTGCTAGATTAAACCTTTCTCTGTCTTCGTGTAATCCAGATAGCTACCATTTCTTCTTCGCATCTTTTTTTCCCTTCTATTGTCACTTGCACTCCTCCATTCCACCACCCTTTTCTCTATTTTGAGGGGGGGAACCTTACTGATGTTTTTTCCAGTACTTCTCCAGATCTTCTAATCGCCCTGCTGTTGAACTCCAGCATAAGGCCGAGTTATAAGCAGCACTTTCTCTTTAAATTTCCCTTTCAATTCTTCCTCTTTCAGTCATCACCATTTTATCTTTGGTTGAACCTGCTCCCTTCTGCTTTTCCTATCTACACTCCATTCAGTAACTATCACTACAACTTTTTGTTGCGCGGCGACATTCTCACTTCCCTCAGATGTTGTCGCCTATACATAAGAAGATCTATCTGGTTCCCTCTACCACCACTCTTATAAATTACAACATGCCCTGCTCTTTTCTGGAAGAAATTATTAACTAATTCTAAGTCAAAGGATATAGCGTAGTCGATCGCTCTCTCTCCTTATTTGTTCAGAAGAACCTATATTCAATTCATTCAAACCTGACTGTAAATTTGGAAGCGAAGCAAGTTGTTATCAGATTTTGCAATGCATTAGTTCTGGAGCCGCTGGTTTTAGACTTCTTTATATATTAGTGGTAACTGAGGGTGAAATTTTGTGGCAGAAGGACGAATCAAGTGGATGATAAGAAGTCTTACCTTTAGGAAGAGTTCGAAATTCAATGCCAGCGGAGAGCCTCTCTTGTGAGTGGGTGGTTTTCTCATCGAATTGAGGCGCTCTAAGGTTCTTAGCGCGAATAGACACCCTGTAGGTCGTGTTCGGGGACAAACCTTTAAAAATAAAAAGCAAAGTTGATCGTATTTTTGAAAAAATAACAAATGACGTTTAGATTATTATGAAAACGGTTGTTGATAGTTGTAAGATTCTCTGACACAGTCGATTAGATTAGGTTACAGTTTTTACTCTCGGATGGTATGCTCATTATATTATTAGGAAATTTTGCTCTTAATATTCCCTACAACCACTTTTTAAGTTTTTTTTACAAAAAATTAAGCCCCCTCATCCCACTTAGCCCCGATCCGGGATGGTTGGGTGAGAGGAAGCTGGTCGGTGTCTACCCTGTGAAATTAGAGGCCATCCAGAGAAAGTTGTGGGAGAGGTTGTAGGGAAAGTGTAAGAAGACAGGGTGCCAGAAAGGAGAAGAGGCTAAGTTGGGGCCGGACGGGCCACCGAGTCCCGTCAGCACGACGGCCAAGAAAGCAAATCGCCGTGGCCCTTACGGGGACCCTACAACCACCAATATTATTTCACTTACTACGTAAAAGTAGTTCGTGCACAAACAATATGTGATGTCAGATTCATTTGATAATAGAAATGTTTATGATATTAATAATGGCCATTTTCCAAATTGAGTATCGTTTTGTTAGTTTTTCGCCGTTTATAAAGGACACAAAAACCGTGCGGTCAACTCACGGCCAGCCCCGTAAATTAGTACTTACGTATCTCTCCATGTTGATGGAATCAATGTACACTACGTTTCCGGGCAAGCGATTCCAATGATGGATTATCATGCAAGTGAAAACACTTTACCTATGTTATTGGGTTGAGGAATAAGTTCTTGCGGTTTTATCAAATTTATTCATTACCATTAACAATTTTAGAAAAACTTCATTTTTAATTGACAACAATATTCAATTTAATCAATAATGTATTCTCTGTTGTTATTTACGACTTATTCCCAACGTTCAACTAGTTTTGCGATGCCTCTTCAATAAAAATCTCTGGATTTTGACTCGAAGAATTCGTCTAACCATGTTCTTAATTCCACATCAGTATTGAACGAAACGTCGCGCAAATTGTTGGAGAGCGATCGGAACAAGTGTAAATCCGATGGAGCCAATCTGGCGAATATGGAGGATGCGGCAGGATTTCCCAATTAAGCGTTTGGATGCCGTCTTTTGTCATATTGGCAATGGAAGAACGAGCATTGTCGTGTTGAAGAAGAACTCCATAATGTCGATGAGGTCGCTTTTCACGAATAGCTTCGGCGAGTCGATACATTTGTTGAACGTAGAGTTCTGCATTGACAATCTCGTTGTTCGCAAGGAGCTCATAAAGAATGATGCCTTTACAATCCCACCACACACCCAACATCTTCTTTCGTGGATGAAGTCCTTGCTTTAATCGCGGAAGTGGTTTTTTATTGGGGCTAAGTCATTGTTTTCTATGGTTCATGTTGATACAAACACACCACTTTTCGTCGCTAGTGATGATGCGGTGAAGAAATCTGTCCTTATATCCACGAGTAGCCTTGTGACGACCAAGCAAACCTGCGGCAATAGTGGAGCGTTGAAGTTTGTTGCTTTCGCTCAAAGCGTGCGGAACCCATGCACCGAGTTTTTTAACTTTCCCAATCGAATGAAGGTGATTCACTACAGTTTCCTGATCACACGCCAATTGTACAGCTAATTCTCTAGTCGATTGACGAGGATTTTCGTGAAGAAGGTCGTTCAATCGATCTTCATCTAACTTAATGGGGAGACCAGAACGTTCTTCATCATTAAGATTAAAATGACCGTTTTTGAAACGTGAAAACCACCATTGAGCTGTCCTTTCTGATAAAGCATTTTCTCCGTACACAGCGCAAGTATCGCGACGAGATTTAGCTGCGTTTGCATCGTTCTCGTCTCGATTGAAAATGAATAACAAGTGTCGAAAATGCGCATTTCTTTCAACTTGAAATTCCATTTTGAGGGTATAGAACAACAATTAAATTAACACAACTTTTAAATAAACCGCAATGACTTATTACTCAACTTCAAGACGTAGCCTAAGCAAATCAAAAGTTTAATAGTCTACGCTGTTAAGAGACGTAGCCTAACCTCTGCAAATTTTGCTCTCATTATTTATTATTGTTTTTTTAATATGTACACAAATCACGTCAACAAAACTTAAATCAACACAACATAAAAAAAAACGCAATAACTTATTCCTCAACCTAATAGTTTAAGAACGCTATACATGTAGCTCGAATCATCGTTTTTTATCCTACTTGAGTTATTAAGTTCAAAAAGGAATCTGATTTAACAGTGGCAAAGCCGTTGAATATCATAAAAAATTTGTATCTGTTCACACCTCCATCTACATGTCTCGCCTGAACTCAAATCGAGCACCTTTTATCTGTCCTTATAGGATCTGGGTCGCAATCTGGGAAACATTACCTAGGGCGACATCCTTTCAAACTATTCTGGATTTTTCCGAAGATAAGCAGATTTGTACCATATATTACAATGGATTTGTACCGTGGAAAAACGCTCTTTCAACTTGTTGGAAAACCTCCATAGAGATAAAACCTAACCCTTTGTTGGACTTTTTTGTACGCCTCCACACATTGGTTTGAAAGTTTTAAGTCGTTGTTGAGAGACAACTTTTTTCAGTGTTCACTTCAATCAATGGTATTCCGCGATTTTGTGGAAGCCTGCTTGAATTTTATCTCGGTCAGAGAATGTCACAACTTTTCGTCCCAGTTTTATTCCATTAGCAAATTTCGAGTGTTAATAAGAGTCTGTCTATAACATTAACATAAATGAATCGAAGTGTTCCCAGTACATATCCCTATGAAACTCCACTAGAGATTACTTCTACTCCGATTCAATCGCATTAATTTCTCATCTCAGTTTACAAGGATCCCGTGAGCTTGAAGCTTTTTAATCATGCTCCAAATATCAAAGGTTTTTGAATATCCAAATAGACCACGCTTCCTGCTCGGTTTGCATCACATCCTAGAACTATATTTTATGAAAACACTCAGGCAAATTAGAAGGCCGATGTTGTTGTTTTTTCCAAACGTATTGTATGTCGTCATTTTTTCCATGGCTGTCGAGATTTTGAACTATTATCTCTTTGACATTTAGTTGAAGTATTTTGATAATTAATCAAGGCTTTTAGACTAATTGCCCTGTAGTTTGTAGCGCAGTGAAAATGAGCCTTTTTGAAAATTAGAGTTGTTCACTAATTTCAATATTTTTGGAACGACCTCTTCTAGTGACCAATTAATTATACTATAGCGTACGAGAAGTGCAGGCGAGCGGCTTAAAACCTTCGTTTGAATGAGTCTCTTTTGAGACTCAGGATGGCCGAGTGGATTCGCCGCTGGCTAACAGTGGTTCAGCGACGCGGGAAGCTGTTCGCAACTCGCCTACGCTATTATTTTTTCTTTGCCCCTTTTCCTACTTCCCTCTATCTACAATACTTAGCAAGGATAAATCATATATATGGTCTAGGTACTTTGGTAGATTTGTTTATCTATGTACAAACCAACTTCTCCATTAACTGATCAGGCATCATTGGAATAGCCAAATATTCTTGGTGAAATGGACTAATTAGACACAAGCTACCAAAACATGAGCTTGCTTGAGGTAGGCTTCAAATCATAAACAGTGGCGTGGTTCATGATGTGGACACAGTAAACTCTCCTGGAGAGAGTGCGATAATCATGCACATCCACCACATATCATGAATCTCGCATAACTATGAGACCATTCCTTTATAATTGAGAAAGAGATCGGTGTAACCAACGAAAGAATTTATATTCATTCGAGAATGATAATAGGGACAGCGAAATAAATGAAAAAAAAACACTAGTTAAAAAAGTTAAGGAAATAAGGAAAAGAGTTAAGAGCAACAAAGATTCCAATAGAGAACTTGTAAAGCACGATTCACAGCAAATCCAAACAGTTCAAGCACGCTTCAAGAGCACACACACTACACCTCTACCAACCTATACATATTTGTGTCCGTCCCACCAACCTATGAGCCAGCGCTACACTACCCAACACAGCATTTTAAAATAACACCCTTTTTTGCAGTTGACTTCAACGACCACAACCCCGCCTGGCTAAAATCCCATGGCATGTGCAAAGGCCTTCAACCAAGCAGAACCTCCAAACTACCTGCTCATCCACAACACCCCTTCCTCGGCAAAACTTTCATGAACTTCCAACACTTGTTCACCAAATCTGGAGACCACAAAATTCACTGCAGAGATGTCATCTGAGGCGATATGACAGACAAAATAATTCGTCTCTGCATCTCTTCCCATATCATGGAATGTCTAGTACCATACAACCCACTTGATGCCTACTAACACGAATTCCGCCCATTACACCAAATAAGCACTGTATTCACCAACTCACACCACCACACATGATAGTAATTGCAACAATAGGCATACCAGGGACGGTACATAGAAAGATTCTTATCACCGAAATCCTAAACAACACAATTGACTCCACCTACAAAAAATGGGTTCTCAATTTCTTCACAAGACAAGTACAATACACCACGGCAAGCTATCGCAAACACAATGGTATCACACAGCAATCCATACTCTCCTCCACCCTCTTCAGCTTTTTCCTCCATGACACCCCTTCTCGGAATCCCAACATCAAACTCAACAGGAGGGATCTCCAACCTAGGGGCCCCCCCATTCTTTCGTCCGTTTGTACTAGAGCTCCAGCCCTACAAACCTTTGCAGGCTTGCCCGTGCGGCCTTTTAAGCTGCGTTTATTCCTTTTGAGTGTATTTTTTCTTTACATAAAAATGGCTTCTAAGAATAAAAATATGAATATAGGGGCAGAGAATCACCTTTACAATAATGAGGCGTGGATTGATCGGCATCTCTCTGTTGAGCGAAAGAGAAAGCCAGTGTGCCTCATCTGCCTTGAATCTGTGTCTTCCTGAAGTTCAACGTGAAAGGGCACTTCGCCAGACATACAAAGGGCATCAACATGAGCGCACAGAAGAGACTGAGTGAGGTGGCTTGCTTGTTTACCAATCTGGATAAGCAGACTATTTTGTTCAGAAAACAAAGAACTGATAGCTCGCAAAATACTGTGCTAGTTACAGTGTCATCATTGTTGCTCGCAAAGCAGCTGAGGCTATTCTCAGAAGGCGAGTTTCTGAAGAGCTGTATCTGGCCACTGTAAATGCATTCTAGTCTGATGAGATGAGTACGTTCGCGAACGTCAGCCTCTATTCAACGACACTCACAAGACAGAAAAGATAGCTGGGAACGTGAGATCTGCCTTGAAGGAATGCTGGGCTTCCCTCTCATTCTTCTCACTGGCCCTGGAAGAAAGTACCGACCTGAAGTAAACCGCTGAATTGTATGCATTTATTCGAAGTGACAATCCCAACTTTGAAGTACGTGAAGATTTCTGGAAGTTGTTCCGATGAAAGCTACCAATACTGGCGCGGATATCTTTAAAGCAGTGTTGAAAAGCGTTGATTAGCTGAATCTGGATTTGTCTCGCCTGACTGCCATCACAACAAACAGTGCCCCAGCTACGGTTGGCGAGAATAAAGTGTTTGTCTCACTTATACAAAAGCATGTTTAGGCGCTTGGCCGCCATCAGCAGTTCAAGATGCTACATTGCATCGCGCATCAGGAAGCCTCGTGCACCAAATCAGCAAATATGAAGGACATGTTAGTAACTGTTGTGAAGGTAATGAATGTGATCATCGCTCATGAACGGAATCACCGACAATTTCAAGAGATTCTGGTAGAGATGAAACCAGAATATGGCGATCTACTGCTGAGTTGTGGCAAAATGCTCAGCAATGACGGGGATGGGGGCTAAAAAATGAGATGGTTACCTTTTTCGATGGGAAAGGAGTTCATTATTGGATCGTCATGCTGGCCTTTCTTGGTGACATAATAGCTCACCCAAACCAGTTCCACCTTCAAGGTTCGGATGAAGGACAACCAAGTATGAGAATTGCAATCGCGCGTATCTACATTTGAATTGCCGCTCCGCCTCTGGGAATCTCAGCTGGAGAACCAACCACAACACTTTCCTCTGAAGATGTTCTCATCAGTGGTTGTGTAAAGGTCATCAATGACCTCCATTTTGAGTTTACCAGTAGTTTTTATAACATGAGGTTATATGCCACTGCTTTCAAAAAATTACCTTCGCATTTTGAAGTTAACTGTTAATAACTGCCATTAAAATTCCAGACGGAACTCATTGTTCTCTAATGTTCAGAAGATTCAATGTCCAAGTTTCTTTCTTACCACATCCTCGATTTGTATAAGACCCACATGCTCCCATCTGGTCGGTTTTCCAAGCTCATACCTCACCTAGAGTAATAAGCTGCGTTCGCAATTGTCATATCATCACTTGTCTGACTTGCTCCTTCTGCCAACCTCTTTATTTAACCCTGATATTATATCTTCGTGGTTGGAAACAAGATCCGGTGTCTCATTAATAATAAATTGTGATTGTTCAAAGTGTCCATTTAGCTTTTGTTTTTTTCTAAGTTTAGTTTAGTGGCCCTTTGGTTGAATAGGTTTGAGGAACCCCTGCTTTATAGTTATGCAGATGATATAACCATTCTCCTCCAACACACAAAGCACACCAAACAACTTGTGACTTTAACTCTGCATCGCAAGACTCGAACGTTGATTACAGCAAAGCAATGACTCACCTCACCTTTCAAAATCCCCACTCACCTTCTTCGCAACTCAAATATTGGAGTACAACAGACACCCATACATTATTTTAGTAAACATCTCATATAACCTAAAGACAACACCAATTGTTTTAGGTGCCACATTGGACACAATATCCTCAGCACAATACAGAATATATAAAACGAAGCACTCCGCCGCGAAACTGGAGGCCCATGCAGCTATCCAATTATCGAACTACAACCTGAAAAAAGATATACCCATAAAACGCTATATTGACCTCCTAGGAACCCATTTTCTCTATAATACACGAAACCCTAACCAATCATGCCAATACAAACAATATCCATACCATCCTCCAATACCCCTTCAAATATCCACACACATCCAAACCTTTTAGCCTTTATTTACAAAAATGCCTCTTCACTAAAAGTAATCGACTGTCTTAGAAGGCGATTTTAGTGTTTTCCTCCATCGGTTTATTAGCGTTTCCCATTTAAGACAGGAGTGGTCAAATTCAGTCTTCTCCTCCGTGCAGCTTATGGCTCAGTGGCGGTATTCTTAACCGCTAGAGGAAGAACCTATTCTAGTTACTCAGGAGTAGCAACGTACAGAGTAGTGTAAGTAATTTCCGAGGCCCCTTTACCTGTGATGGTATGACGGTACACTCCTGGCTTGACAGTGCGTACTTCAACGCTGTTGACACAAACGGTGTGCTGAAAATTGGAATTCGACGGCATCCACGAAATAACGGCAGACGTGGAAGTAATATTGGTGGCACGGACGCTTGTTGGTCCGATCGGACAGTCTTTGCCGATGACCATGGTGCAGGCGGCGTCCCGAGATGTACGCCGATTTGGGGTGACGGAACGCACACTGATGCGATGAAGCTGCAGAGGGTTGGGGAATGGTGTTAGTCAAATGCAAGGTCGCTATACCAGATTCATCCATTATTCCCTCATTATAGCTAGGACCAGACTTTTAATTTTAAACTTTGGTCTATTTACTAGATTTTGAACGTTAGATCGATTCGGGATGAGGGGGGGGGGGGCGACGAACGCAGATACGCTAAATAGTCAAGGGTCGATGAATTTATGACATCAATGCCACGTCATAATAACCCGAGAGTCCCATTATTCATTCCCTGAAGTTAAGTGTACGCACGAGATTGTGAAGATTTGAATGCCTTAATTACCTCAATAGACACAATGGATTATGGAAAAGGGAGAATTATTAACATATTTAACATAAATTAAGGCAGGAATCTAAAATAAAATGTATATTAGTTATTTCCATCGAGAAAAATACGGTATATTCACAGGAAGGGCGAAAACCCCATAGCTGATTTTGATATGGATGTTTTGATACTGTTTCACTCGTATGGGTGGCGGGAAGACCGTCCTCCGGCACGTGTCCTAAGAGACAACTAAACCCAGATATAGGCGGCTTGCCTGGGAAGCCGCGTACCCGGAGGTTCTGTACCTGCAACTGCAATGGGTAATGGCCGTAATGGGCGGGATGTCGCGCCCACTATCCAATTACATATCGTGTGGCGTTGATTATCGTCCACCCCACAGAGTGGGGAAGAGGTTCATGGAAAAGACTCTAATGCGCATCTCAGTTGACCTACCCATTTACGTGTGATCCGAACCACGGGTCATTACAACATATTCGTATGAGAACTGCAAAAAAGTTGACCCGAATCGGTAGCTTAACTTCCCTAAAGGTATGAAGCGGTCTTTTCACACAGCTAGGTCCTAGTCGTTCGAGATCAATCAAAACTAGAGTAAAACAAAGACAAATAATACGAAGAGGAGAGAATATATGAAAAAAAGAAACAAGCAAAGGAGATTAAGACGTTCTGTAACTATCCAGAAGATACTAAAAACAGTAGAAAACAAAGTGAAAACAGAAACCTAAACAAATCACTGTTCTCGGATACCTAGACCAGTAAGGTGGCAGAGAATTAAGGAATGCATCTTAAGAGAAACCTCTAACAAAATGTGGACAAGGTAGTTCCAGTGTCTCTGAAGGTTAACGTCTATCAATAGAATAATGGAACAAACAATGAAAATTCAAGGAAGGGGTGGGAGGGGGCGGGGTTTCGTTATTTATAATAACACGGAAGAAACGAGCAAAGTACAGGAACTCAAAACAAGGACAATATATTCGCTTGGTCATTCCGGTTTTCCTTAAATCCTTATTCGTTTGTTCTGGAAACGGGGAATCGGTGGAGAAACCCTGCAATTTGATTTTCCCTCTACCTATATATTACCTCCTGGAGGGTTCAGTTGTATCCACGATACCGTTTAAGGTTGACAAATCTTAATATTCATATTCCGATCATCCTTGTTTTGTTTTTTTAAGTCTACTTGTCCTTCCTCCGTGGTTCGGAGTCACGCTAAACTGTCGGTTCTGAAATATTGATCTGAATGTTCGGGTAAAAAATAGAAACCAAACAACGAACTCGTCATTTGAATTTGTTCGTCTCACCTTGGTAGAATCGACTCCTTCGACGAGGGCTCTTGTCCTCTCGTTGGCTTTCACGGTCGTCTTCAGGAGACCATTCACGTAGACGTGATACGACTCGACAGTACCCGGCGGAGCGTCAGTAGGTGGATTCCATCCGATGAGTATACTCTTGTTCAACTGTCGTTCAAGAGTCAATTGAACCGGTGGCGGCACTAGCACCGAGAAGAAGAGGTCTAGTTAAGAGAGAGGTTGATCACTAGTCGAGCTCCATGCACGTCAAGCAGCATTACAGCAGCAACAAGGACTGTCAAAGGAAGGAGGGGAAGGCCTCATCCCACTAATCTGGGGACCCGAAAGAATAGGTCACTGAGAGGAAACTCCCTTGAACTGGAGTTAGCATAAATGGTTTTCGAAAGAGCCGATTCAAAGATCGGTAGGATGAGGACCCCCTCTTCCCTAAGGAGATTGCCAGATCAGATTTAGGAGCTGGAGTTGGGTCGACGGCAGCGCAGATAATCAGAGAAAGGTTGCAAGCTGCAGGCTCCACTCATTAGCAAAGACATATCGAAAGTAATGCTGTAGCTAACTACTGGTAAAGCTAATTCACAATGCGATTCAACCAATATCTCACTAAAAACTGACAGGGCAAACCAAACAGCGCTAATGGGGACAACATATCAACTCTATGATTCCTATTCTTCTTCATATTCGTCGTACGGGAACGGTAATTGAGAAAATAAAAACTTCTCTCACTGTGAATTAACTTCGAACGGCTTGTGTGTGTTACTGGAGAGGTATCAGCAATTAAACAGTTTGCATGCGAATGGTAGTGGCAAGATGAATTCAAACTTCATATATCACAAATTTACAAAGATTTTCAAGTGCCACATGGAAGCACAGTTGAGGAAGATAAGAACCCTCTCGTTCTTTCCAAGGGGGCGGGTTGATTTCGGCCTCATGATACAGAATCATGACAATGGGGAGATTGAAAATGAGCCATAAAGCGCCATTAGGTCAGTGGCTTCAAAGACATTCATTAACTGCAACTAAAATAAAAAGAGGTCCTTAAAGAATTTAGCAAATGCCGAGATTTATTGAGAACGAGTCTAGGCAGCCATCATGCGCTCACGGACGATGCGAGGCCAATTTTCGTAATTCTTCCATAATGGATTTAGGGGTGAGAGAGGCAAAATGATTCATCACCCACAGGAAATACATTATTGCATGGCTATAAAACATAATTATCAATAAAAAGCTGATATGAGAGTAGCAAATAGCATCTAGAATTCACGAGGCAAGAATTTATCGAAAGGACAGCAAGCAAATTGAGATATGAATATTCTTTTTAATGGCACCTGGGTGCACTTTTTTTTATCACCAGTATTAATAACGCCTCAATACTTGTAACCAGACCAAAATTTCCAGTATGGACAGAAAACTCTGCTTAGAGGAATGGGGGAATCGCAAATTTAAATCAGCCAATTACGGGTAAAATCGGACTTAAATTTTGATTTTTGCCAATGGATTTAACGCCATTCAAATAACGCAAAAAATTTTGATCAATTTGAAAGTTGTTTTTTTTTCAACTGGTAATAAAAGAAAGGGATTAACGGTAAAATTGGGATTACGAGCGTTATCTAACGTTATTACAAGTGTATGTAAACAAAGTTTGGCAAATTAAGGATTTTCTATAGGGCATAGAACGTAACTATAATCCTATGCTATTAGGTCTAAGTCTAACATTTGTACAGTAATAGGTTAGATGGCGTCTAAACTTCATGACTCATCTATTACTAGTAAAACTAAGTTCTCAAATGCTAAAAACTTATTCCAAATTGGAGAAAAATACCCTTCCTAGTCAAATTCATTTTCAAGAGAAATTTATTAAGTTTAAATTCAGGAAAATGTGAATTTAATTTGTAATCCCCTAAATTTAGGGGAAAATTTTGATAAGAAAGGGTATTGAGAAGATATTTCAGTAGTAACTAGAAAATTAATACAATATAGATAAAAAAAAAATTACATTGAGAACGTACCACTTTCTCCATTTGGAGACTCGTCCTCCTCAAGAATATCCTCAAGGTCAAGATAACTGGGATGGACGCTCGCCCTCGGCTGATTAAGGCCCAGTTCTGAGGACCAAAAAGGAGGGATCACCGATGGGAATTAGATTAATAAAAGGGATTCCTTAGAACAGCAGGAATGTTTTTTTGCCAACTGGTAGAAAGAGTATTCTAGGAGGAGGAATCTTGATGCGAGTCATAGTGAGTCGTTAGTCGGCGCGCGAATCAGTATGACTCACGTCATCTTGCATTAACTCGAGTAAAGACTACTTTCAAGTTGCATCTAATTTACTCGCTTAATGAATGATTACGAAGCATTGGTAATTGATAAGGTACAAGGCAAACTATCGGAAAGGCAAGATTCAGCTGAAGATACCATTCGAATTGTGTAGTTTAGATTTATCTCTAAACAAAAAAAAACTTTGGGTATTGAATTTTCTGTTTAGTAAACTTCGGTCCTACGTTGAATTTAGGGAAATTGAATCCATAACATAATCCAGTCATATCTTTAAATAAATGAAAACGCGAGTTAGTTAATACAAATTACCATCTTTAATAAACTATTGTTACGATGATTACTTTATTAACACTCAATAATCTCAACGTTTCAGAGTTAAACAAATCATTTCATATATCGAAAGATTAATTCGGAACTGTTTTCATAACAGTTGCTTTTGGTCAAAAAGATCTCTCAGTAAAAGTGGCGAACTACGTCATTGGATCCCGCGCGGTAAACGATTTGAATCCCCGCAAAAATCGTTGTTCAATCATTAAATTTTAATCAACGCTTAAAACATGATTCTTAAGTCTATGAAAAAGGCTGATTTCTTTTGAGCCATGATTTGGTATAAATTGCTTTCAGCTGAAATGGGACAAAGATTAGCGTTTAAATATAAGAATATAATTAATATGACAACAATTAATGGCGTTTGTATATGTAAAACACAAATCTTATCCAATGCACAATAAAAAAAACAGCATAATTTCTTTTAGTATAACGCATGAACTATAGAGTGCAATGCTGACAAAAGAGGGTTGGTATATGAAACATAACATTAAGAGTGAATCAAAATAAAGAAGCATTACGAACCACCACCAAAGTGTGTAGTAAAGGCACTCGGTGGGTAAAGCTAAGAGAAATAAAGTAATATCATGTCACTCAAAAATATTGACGAAACGAAATATAATGAACCACGCCAAAGGCTGACAAGGGTAGTCTTAACGTGTTTTTCTGGAGAAATCAATGTCAAATAGATCGTTCTTTCCACGGGTGTCCTGACCAAAAGATTCAAATGAATAATTCATCGAATGTATATAATGAATGACTCGCCAAAGACGCTCACATCATAATGGGATAGAGGCTCGAAAAGGATAAGGGTTTACCAGTCTCCCAACTTAAAGTCCAGCGACAGCCTGTACCCAGTTTATTTAGAGATCGTTCGAATGATTTCAAATAAGGATCGGGGGAAATAAATCCTCGAAGTCGATAAAGGAGGCGAGAAAAATGGAATTTAACATTCGTATAGAACCCAACTTGGAATTATATAGCACAGACAAGTTTACATATAAGATATGCAAGAATAGAAGCGTATATTAGGAGTATTTAAGAATAAGCAATGAAAAGAGAAAATCTTTCGGCGAGTTGATCTTTAGATCATAAAAAATGGAGTTAATTTTCCATTGATAATAATTTATGAGCATGGGAGATATTTCATGAAATATGACTTGGATTGGAGCTATGCCAACACCTCTTGTTATTACATCTCCAAATCATGACTAAGATTTGTAACTTGTACTTTCCTAACGGGGTAAATTAGGCGCTTATTGATATTATCCTAGTCTTTTCTCTCTCTCGTTAACTTTCTTTCCATTCTTAAATCTTGAAACTTTTTATGAGAACAGCTAACAAATCTTTTTCTTGAAGATCGTCTGTGGTACGATCAGTTCAAGCACTAAAAGTTAATAAGTCAAGGAATTTATTTTATTTATCGCGCCCTCCTGTCAGCTGCCAGCAAGAGCACGACCGAAGAAATGATTAATATGCCTATTTTTATGATAATTAACAAAATATAATAAAAATAAAGGTTGTGATAGATCATTCGCACTCCATTACTAATGAAATTAAGAAGAAAGTTTCCCCAAGGGAAACGCGTCGATTGTATCTCAGAATCGCATTAGCAAAAAGGATTTATCTAAGATGCTACCTTTTGATTCTGGAAATCGGCCGGGACAATGCGGACAGCGATATAAAACATGCTATATATATATATATATATATATATATAAGGTGCGGTGGCTAATTTCTCGCAATTGGCAAGTCTGAATTCCGCACATAAGTGTCGTCTAGCGTCGGTTCTTTCTTCTCCCTATCATAGTAGACTCAGTTATGCATCGTATTCGAAGGAAGTAAGGACATGATCCGATTAGATCATCCAACATTTGGAGAGGGTAAGCTATGCTGCTTGAGATTCACGGCGCGAGCTCCAATGCAAAGATCTCCAAGAGCTTGAGTGTCAATCTGAGAAGGCTGCAGAAGATCAGGAAGGAGTTGGATGAGGTAGGGTGTGACTATGAGGGTACGATGGATCGGAACCCTCATTTTAAGCGTTTTGATACGAAAAGAACCCCGAAATTTGTCGCGGAGATCCAGGCCATCATTGACAACGATCCCAGCAAGTCAATGAGGTACATAGCCAGGGACGAGGGAGTCAGTGTATGAGAACATCCGCTACTACTGATTCAACATCAGAAATGGTCAGCTTTTGTCGCAGAAGATGAAGGACAAGCAGAAGGAACGTGCTACTAATCTTCTGAACAAACTGAACCATCCCCTCAAGCATGGCATGTTTGGGTTCTTGTCTGTTTGGACCAAATGCTGAACTCTTAAGACAACGGTTGGATTGCTGTGTGCCCAAAATGTGCCGAGAGTCATGCAGATCAATTTCCCAGTCTAAATCATGGTGTTTGGGTCAGTCAGTAGCGAGGGTAATGCCATGCCTCCATTTATCTGCTCAAGGGGTCTTATACCCCAAGGGAGGGCTTCATCAAGTGCCTGGAGGAGTTGGTGTTTCCCTTGATCCATGAGGTGGCCGCCGGAAAGCCGTATGTTGCCACACAAGCAGGAGGATCCAGTCTTGGTTGTTAAAATAATTTCTTTTCACCACATCACTCCAAATATCTGGCCTCCTAACTCCCCGGACTGCAACCCATGTGGGGCCGTGGTTGAGAGAGAGAGAGAGAGACCACCAAGTCCCTGTGCCCCACCAATGTGGAACTTAGGTCCAGGATCACCATAGTTTTCACCAAGTTAAACATGAGGAGCGTCGAGAAGGCCTGTGGCAGGTTCCCACGACGCCTAGAGTCCGTGGTTGAAGCCGACGGCGATTTCATTGAAATGAATGAATAGTACATAAATAGTATAATCCTTCAAGCCTTTAACATATAACGTTGGTAAGTATAGGGTCTTTCAATAAGGACGCTCAATTTTTAAATGTAAATAAAACAAGTTGTGTGTGATATATGCACTCAATTTATTTTAAATTTGAAAGTGCATATTATGGCATTAAGTGTGGAATATGAGGTCGTTCAAATGTCTGCCGCCGCTTTGCTTGGTGGAACGTATTCGGGAGGCTAAATTTTCGATGACTTTGTCGCATAAATCTGGTGAATTTGCTGGATGGTGTTCGTTATGTTGACTTTGAGGACATCAACTGTTTGCAGATTATTCGCATAGACCTGCGATTTAAGGTAGCCCCATGATATCGGTCGCCATTTGACCTCGCCGCCACGCGAGATGACCCTGCCCTGAAATCGTTGGTGCAAAATGTCTATCGCGGCGTGCTTAGTGTGGCACGTAACGCCGTCCTGTTGGAACCACATGTCGTCAGTATCCATATCAGGCATATAATCCAGTTGAGGCCACAAAAAGTTGCTTATCATCGATCTGTAGGTCTCGCCGTTGACGGTTATAGCAATCCCATCTTCGTTCTCAAAAAAATACGGACCGATGATTCCGTTAGACGAAAATCCGCACCAAACAGTGAACTTTATTGGGATGCAATTGGTGCTGGTGTATCTCATGTGGATTGTTTTCGTCCCAAATCCGACAATTTTGCTTGTTCACAAATCCATTCATCCAAAAATAGGCCTCGTCGCTGTGGCGAGGATAGAAATCACGTAATGCGCGAAACGTTTGTCGAACGGAGCACTGATATCGATAATAACATTTGATGATTTACACACGCTGTTCAACGCTATAGCCTTCCATCGTGACTTGCCAAGTAGTACTGAAGAGTTCATAGTGAGGTTGCTAGATGTCGCTTTAACAACATGGCCACTATCGCCTGACAAAGCTCGAACGTCCTTGTTGAAAGACCCTTTATATGAATGAACTCAGTTTTATTCTATTTTATATTGAAGTTAGGCCATAAATTATCCACCGCACCATATACGTATATATATATATATATATATATATATATATATATATATATATATATATATATATATATATATATATATATATATATATATATATATATATATACATTCAAGTAACCAGTATCGTATTTGGTCCTTTGCGAAATAAGAACGAGAAATTTAAATTACATGCAAACGTTTCTTAGAAAAATATTTGCGTATGATCGTGGTATTTAAATCTAGAGGAATAGCTATGAAAAAATCGTTTATTTTTTAAATGCTCTTGATGCATAACCAATAACTGTAAGTAAATAAAGACAAAAAACTTTAAGAAAAAACATCAACTTTTGAACGAATAATTCCAAAAATATGGAAGAGCTAAAATGAAAACAAAAAAGGATTATCGAGGCACCATTAATAGATCAATCATCCTTTTTTTTATATAATTACTTATACACGTGTTCCATTTTTCTTTTTAACCATCCTCCATATACCCACTACTTGATATACCCCAACTACTGTTTAGAGTAGAATGCGTAGGTACCAAAACATGAGCTGACATTACTTAGAGGAAAGAGACCTGTTTTTGTGAATATTTTATACAAATTCTGAGAATAATTTTACCGACAAAATCTATACTAAATCAATTTGAGGATATTTAGCTGTCTAGGTATTAGAAACACTTGTATTCATAACACTACCTACGAAGAATTCTAAACTAAAAATAATATTTAGCATCTTTCTGTGGAGTTGTTAAACCCAAGTATGTAATTATTCTATTATACTGTAAATGTACATAAAAGGATCTGCACCCTCAAAGGAACAGCATTCGAATCTAATGAGCAGAGCAAAATGGACAACTGCATATTTAACCTACATGTCTCTATGTAAATTACAAATTACGGGTAATTCCACTAAGCAAATATCAATACTCAATATTTACATCTTAATGCTGACAAATATACATACAGGTGCCTCAATCCAATGAACTGATTTCAAAAGGCCAGGATCGAATCGAGAATTGATCAACCAAGAGCAAAAATAAGGTCATGGCTTAAGACGTATTAGCGGCTCGTATTTTCTCACCCAGTCCGTCCTTGACTCCCGACTACGTACAGTAGGATCATTGGTAGATTAGTGACTACTTTTAGGGGGAAGTTGAAAATGGATTTTGAGGAGAAAACCCCACTTTTGGTACTGGTTTGTAAAGATGACTTATTCTAATCCAATATCTGCCCCAAAATGGTACTACTGTAGCGTTGTTGACGGTCGTAAACTGTGGACCCATACGCAAAATGGTGGTAAATGATGAACTGAAAACCCGGGCAGGAGTGCAGTGTAATTATCCTATGGGTAAGTATAATGGCCTTGGATTGGATGGGGATGTTTGCTTCAGTCGTTAAGTGGACCGAAACTCTCTTAAATCTGCCTCCCTTCATCAAAGAAAGCAGAACCCCTTCCAAAGAAATTGAACATGATTCGTGTTTGTGTCTAAACAGATCTAAATTCATACTTTGATTTAATATCATCCATATAATCTGTAATCCCACAGTTATAGGTAATCAGTAATCAGCAAAGTTGTGTTTAATAGTGACTTTATTCACTTGAGGAAAGTAAAGATGTAAATATTCCTTAAATTTGCTAGTGAAACGAGTCGCCAAGACGGCTATTTGACTTTCAGTTAACACTAGTTTTTATCAGTAGAGAGTAAAAGAGGACAGAAGTGAAGTACGGACTGGGTGTGACGAATACGGCGGCGTCCATCGTCACCACAAAATCAACGAGGTAAACAAAAAAGGCTCACGAGCGAATCATAATATCGGAAAGGGAGGCGAGAGAAGGCCACGTACTGGATGTGATCGAATCCAAAGAAGGAGGCTGCAGATGATTCTTTAAGCCAGTCACGTTTACGGGAATCTTGGGCAGGCCAACTGCCCTCCCCCCACTGTCAACTTTCCCTTGCACAGAAACGGGAGTAGGGGAAGCTCCGGCGCCAGATGTCGACACTAAAACACTACCTTTTATGTTCGAAGGTTCATCCTTCTCCCCGAACAATCCTTGAACACCTTTGAAGATGTTTTTAACGAATTTAACCGGAGCCACTGAATCTGCGAGAGAACGCAAGGGGGGGAGGGAGATAAAAACTCTCTTCAAAAGAACAACTCGATGCCATTCCGATACATCCAATATCTAAGCCAATTACCTCTAAGAGCCTTAACTCCTCCATCCCGCATAAGGACATGAACTTTTCTTATATCTACCAAGTCTGGGTTTCAACTGAACATTTCTCGCTGGTTATGGATACCGTTTGCTACTATCTATACACTCTCACACAACCTGAACAATTAAAGACAAAGGAATCTAAGTACACGACATGCTGTAAGCTTAAGAATAAGGCACATTTTCTCTCGTCATGTGACCGCCTAAAGGGAGAAAGGTCGATTAAAAATCGAATACCTTTAACTAATGTGGTATGTTGCACATAAAAAGCATAGTCAATTGGGTAAGTAAAAATAGAACTTGTGCTAGAACCAAGATATGTCAAGGGGTATGATTAACATTAGAGTTTTGTGAAACACAAAACTATCGAACAATAAACATACCAGTTTATAAAGAACAACACAGCATGAGTTCTCAATTTAGTTTTAGGGTTTAGATATTTAGGGTACAATCATGTTCGCAGTGATTAAAAAAATGGGGACATAAGGGAAATTTTATTGGGAATTTACCTTCAAATAAAAGCGTTGTAATATTAACGAGAGTAAAATGGGTTAGGTCCCTACAAACTTGGGCTGCCTAAGCTGGCTTCTGGTTTATTTATTCTTTTGGGTGGAGTTAAACCCCCCTCCCAAACTAGGTTTTGGGGATGTTCTATGTGAAAAAAATGATAAAGTCTTGCTTCACTCTTACCTATCAGCATTTGGGAGTCATCCTGCGACATGAAATCAAGATCTTGGGGCACAGATGTAGAGACAGACTCATCACAATCTCGAAGCCCCATCACGATCGATTGGTGAAATTCTATTAAATCGTCTCCTACCAGCTTTTCCACGAAGTTGGAGGGAACTAGTCCTCTCCTACCATCAAGTAACTCTCCGTCAAAGAACCCGTCCTGATGGGTTAATGTAATGTAAAAAGCCTTGTAGAAGTAATTAATATAATCTTAATCTACTATTCTGGACTTATTAAGCGCCATAGTTTACACTAATTTCTCTTTTACCAGCGAGGAAAACATTGACCAAAGTGAGGTTGAGAGGTTGCATTGTATCTGTTATGAAAAGGTGTTGATTGAGGAAAAGCGAGATTGAAAGAAGGAAATGTGTTGTATATTGCGTCGGTATATGATTTTCAACCACATAATTTATCTTCTAAATTCCATTTTGTTGTTAGAGAGGAAACTGCTATAACCATCGAAGGAAATTTCAAACAAGGAAAAAAAGATGAGACCAAAGGGGAAATTTGTGAAAGGAAATCAACCTGTCGAAAAAAAAAAGCGTCGAAGAAATTCGAACCACTGACTCGCCTAAGATTAGCGGCTGGAGAGGTTTCATCCACTCGGCTATACACAAGCCTTAAAATACTCAGTTCACGCAGGGCCTTTTACCACTGTTTAGCATGTCCAAGCTAAGGGAAACAAACAGACTATAGAAAGGTGGAGTAGAAATAACACTAATAGTGAAAAAGGTTTAAGAATGACAGAGTGCATTAAAGCCTCGACCTTAAATACTGGCACTGGGGGAGTGTATCATCTCAAAGGACAACGTCTAAGTAAGAGAAAAGACACTCAAAAAAGCCATTGTTAGATAACTTTAAAGGGGGCAAATATCCCGAAAGCGAATTTAAAATCAGAAAACGTCACTCATGATTAATTAAAAGAACAATAACAAGGTGTATTCAAATATGCAGTCGTTTATAACACACATTCACAAGAATTTGTTACTTAAAACCAATTACGCGAATATCTATTATCTTAAAATACTCACAACCACCTCCAAAGCGAAAAGCAAAATGTAAGGATACAATAATGAACTATACATAATACAAGAGCAAGTCAAAGATATTTCCATCCCTAACAAAGACCAAACAGCCATCGTCTTAATAGTGGTGTAGCGTGAAAAAATATCCATAGGAAATACCAATAACAAATGGAATAACTTAAAATAAATAATAAATAAAGGTGTTTTACGAACCAAAAACTTGGACAGGAGTAGAAAAAATACCACCATGGTTGCCTTGAATCTAAACCCTGGGTAAATGGAGAACCAAAAGGTAGCTAAGGTACATGTGTCTTCGTACGTGCATATGTGAAAATGTTAAGCAAGATATGAAGATGAGGGAGAAGAGAGGGAATGAAGATGAAAGTAGGCAGAGAAGCAGAAAAATAAAAGAGACAAGAGGGAGATCGGTAACATAGCGTCTCTCACAATGATTCGTGGGAATACCTCATCCATTTGGCCCCACACAAGCACATAGTCGCCAGCATTCAAAGCCAATTCAGCTTCAGGGTTTTCATTCGGCGACTGCTGGAACGGGTCGTAGGAGTATCTGTGAGAAAAAATGGTAAGAACTCATCAACCAATAAATAAAAATATATATTCTATTTAAAATAAAGTTTAAGAATCCAATAACCCCAGAATAACAAGTCATGAGTTCTACTGCCTCATTAATGCCCCTCAGATAGAAAGGATAACAAAGGAAAACAAGGGGTACGTTACGATTACACAAGTTAATCTATTCAATTCCACGCATTATGCATTCTTCTATTTCAGCTTTTGGGTGTATGCGTATATGGTATACAACATATACGCATACACCCAAAAGCTGAAATAGAAGAATGCCCGGCTCCTCTAGAAAACTCAATGCCCCTCTCCGGTTTGGCCAAACTCCATTGATAACACTAGCGACAACCTAAAATACCCATCCGAGCAATTGCATCAGATCAGCAACCTCGTCCACATATACCCTACATATGGCGTTCAACTTGGTGCTCGACAGCACTGGAGCAAAGTTATTTCCAATAAAAATCTTGAAACTAAAGAAACAATTAAAACAGGATTGGCTGATCCAGAAGTGCTATAACACCTCTTGGAAACCTAATTTTCTGAGCTTTACAGATATCGACTATTTAAAGTAGCATAACCTATCTCTTTGTCGATATAAGATATGATACATCTGTAGAAAACCAACAAAATAGTCCATGCGCTACGTGCTCTAACAGGTGTTACCTTTGGACAACAAAAAGAAAAACTAACCTCCTTACACATATATAGTAAACCATTTATCCGTACCACACTCATGCTTTATCTCCCTACCACTGCTAAATCAACGCCGAACACTTAATGACATGCCAAAACCTTAAACTTAACAGACAAAGACAAAATATATCCTAATTCAGACTAAGTTCTCTGCCTTTCGCGGCAGCGTCCTTCAGACTGGACACGAAACGGTCATAATAAGGCTAAGCAGTGAAGGGGTACAAAATAACTTTGCTCGAGAAAAGAGAAGCTCACCTGGCGATATATACGTGACATCGCCCTTTGCCTGGGATTTCTAGCACGTCCAGCACTCGATTATCTGTTTCTAGTTGTCCCGGGGGCACAATAATCCCAGGAAGGTTCCCATTTACAAGGTTTTTATCTGCAAAATAGAGGGACCTATTTGTAAACAGCTTGATATCCCTAGATTTGTTTCACTGAACTGAAAATGAGATGATTAAAATGCGGATAATAATATCAAAGTAAGCCAAATTTACAGTGAAGGCAAAATTGAATCTTAACCCTTCATGATAGATTAGGTAATATGTATTCTATTGAAAAAGGCTGGTCAGTGATGAACGTGGACATTGATAGATAAAATTAAGGCGGTCTTTATTAGTCCCATTTATATTTTTTTGAGTTTTGGGGGACTACTAACCACAAATGAAGAGGTGACTTGTATTCTATTCAGAATATGAGTCATTATCAGCAATTAAAGTGGATAGGTCAGAATAGAATGGTTTAATACCTGGTTAGTGGTACTATTCACATAAAAAAGGATTAAAAGAAAATAAAAAAATAGAAAAACTAGATTCAACCACTTTGCCAGCAAAGATAGAGCCCAGCATTAGTTAATTACATGTCGAATGTTCCAATCAATAACTGCAACTGCAAATCCACCAAGGTAAAAGATATGTAAATCTACCATCAATCCATGACTGTTTCCTCATCGCTCTCTTTACCCATTTAAATAAAGAGAGAAAAAATAATAGGGAGTTTTATCACACATCTTAGGACTTTTTTTATCTCCGAGTGGGGACCTAGGTAGAGTGTGACAAGGGATCCGAACCGCGGGTAAGTACATACAGCCTAAGACAACCGTCGTGACGGCGACACCGAATAGGGACTCCATCTAGCGTCTTGCCTCAACCGATATGGCTTATCTTTGATGTAATCAGAAGCGGTGTTTGCACTCAACTAGTGGGCGACCCTCCAAAATAATATAGGGGACTGGTGTACCTAACAGGGGAATTTCATTTAGTAAAGAACCAGGGAAGGGATGAAACAGGGTGTACAGGTGAAAATAATAGGATTCAGATGACAAAAGCAGTGATGGCAACTCATCTTAAATACCCTGGTTTTTCTGGCATCAATGTGACAGAGCGGTGGGGGCAGGAACATTCTAACCGGATTGACTCTTCAGTTAGGGAGAGGTCGGTGGGGTGTAGTTTTTTTTTAATGTTTAAACAAATAATAACAAGGTCAACAGAGCTAAGTCACGTGCTCTCAAAACTTTCAATAATTATCAGACTAACCTTGGAAGGACTTTGGCAATCATATCATTCGAAAGAAAATGTAAAGCAACATAAGAGTTTCAAATTTCGTTAGAATCGGCCGAATAGTTATGATGTTATTGCCAAAAAAAATCATTGAAAATTAAAATGGTGACCGACCGACCGACGACCTACTAACTTATAGAACGTGACTAAAAATTTATTAACTCTATCTGACCAGTAGTACGAGTTCAGAGCCGTTTACTTCAACAAACGATAACGGGAGAGAGATAAAAGATGAAAGAATACAAAAAGCAGTGGCAATAAAAAAAAGAAAGATGGACAGGGTGGTCGGGAAGTCTTGTCATATCCTGTAAATATTGTTTTAACTTTCTATTTCAGATGACCGAAAGTCGTGTCACTGCCCGTTAGGAGGAGATAGCACCGCATCATTTTCTGCCACAAAAATTATGGTGTTCATACAAACCTTCTCGATGTGTGACGGTGACAATGAAATACACTAAAACCAATACATGTGTTTGATATTATTATATTGTCCCTTTATTATAATTATTACTTTTAGGAGGGGGTGGCGAGACTTTCGGACCACCCTGTACTATTGCAAGAGCAACCTCTCTCAACTTGATCTGGGGGTGGCAGGAACATTTCACACCCTCAAGAACAATCCCGATCCCTCCCCCATCAGGTTCCCATACCTCGCAAAGCAATTAACACGCAGATAACGCAGTGACCCCTACAATCTGTCGGTTCGAACCATCCCCTAAACGCCATACATCCCAGCAATCACCCATAAGAAACATCACACCACGGTATGCGCGGGTCGCCCTGGCAATGCTCCGATTCGCTCCCCATTCAAAACTACACGCAAACACCTTACAAGCCTCACCCACACGATGCGCGGGTCACCCTGGCAATGCTCTGATTCGCTCCCCATTCAGAACTACATGGAAACACATTACCAGCCTCACCCACACGATGCGCGGATCACCCTGGCAATGCTCCGATCCGCTCCCTATTCCAAACTACACGCAAACATCTTACAAGCCTCGCCGACACGATGCGTGGGTCACCCTGGCAATGCTCCGATTCGCTCCCCATTCAAAACTACACGCAAACACCTTACCAGCCTCATCTACACGTATATTTGCATCCTCTTCCACCAGGAACAGGATACACAGCTCAACACATTCCACACACTCGCACAATCAAGCTAAATCTATAGATATACGGAGTGTCCTATCTTGGAGATTTTCGTCTATTCGGTGGAGTTCATCGAAGCTACTAACTTAGAGCATAGTTAGGTTAATTTAGGTTCAAATAACCTAACCAAACCATCGAAGCTGTTAACCTATAGCATGACCCTTAGCCAGGAACAACGTAATGAACAAGTTTGCATACAACAGGGATTCGAAGGTACGACCGCGACCAGTTAAGGACAAATCCCATCTAAAAGGACATGAAAAAAATAAATTCTTTCGGACTTAAAGTTTTAAATTTCCGTATATTTCAATGTTTTTTAAATGATTTTTTAATGATAAAGTTTTTTAAATTTTTAACATTTAAAAGTGTTCGCGATTTAAAGTTGCAAACCTTCAATGTGTCGCCCCCTAGGTTAGAAGACCCGACGAAATATCCCGATCGAACGTGGTTCTCCCAGAGATCCAGCACCTGTGGATCTGTAGATTTTGCCTGTGTATGTGGCGGATGCGTTGAATGTGTGTTGTTGAGCTGTGCCTGGTTCCTGGTAGCAATGGGAGAAGGTGCCTGTGTCAGTCAGGCTGGTACGGTGTTTGTGTTTAATTATGAATGATGAGCGCATCCGAGCATTGCCAGAGCGATCTGTGTATGGCCTGGATGTTTCGTTTATGTTATTTTGGGGTTGAATGGCGTTTAGATGGCGGTTTAGACGAGGAGATTGGAAGGGGGTTGCTGCGTTGTATGGAAGCATGGGTGGGCGTAAGTGCTTTTTTGTTTTATGGGGAGGATGGAGCTTGTGTGTAGTGGTGGAGCGACTTTCGTGGTGGTCGTTGTGACTGTGTGAAAGAGAGAAGTCTATTTCGTACCGTCTTTCTCGTACAATGTGGTGATAATAGTTGGCAGGGAAGAAGCATTCGGGAAGGTGGTCGAAGTTCCGCTTAGGATGTTCCCCGTCGCCGGGTTAATGAGGTTAAGACCTTCCACACCGAGACTGCCAAGGACTGGCGGGGATGCCGTAAATGGTTCGGACAAGAGGCTCCTTCCAGGAAGGCCTCTGGCAGTGGTGGTTCCAGAGATCCCCAAAGATTGCTGGGCAAGGTTAGAATGCAGCAAGGACTCGACTGGATGGGCGAAGGAGCTGATTCCCAGAGGCTGCGACACTGGCTGAGACAGGTCCAGAGCGGCCACCGTGGTGGCTGTTGAGGTAAGTGGGGTTGTAAAGATGTTGGAGAGGTTAGTTCCGGTCGAAACTAGAGAGTTGGAAGTGATGTTAGTAAAAGCATTTAATGCGCTCGATGAAATGGAAGAGGAGGATGACGGTACTCCTGCAAAGGAAATTTCAAAACCATTAGCCCAATTATATAAAACCCCCTGTTTTAGATCAATGGAAAATAGAAAAAAACCCTGTTTTAGATTCATAGAAACCTACTAGATTGAAAACAACCCTGGTATTTAGATTAAAACCATATAAAACCCTGCGATTTTAGATTAAAATCATATAAAACTCTGCTTTAGATTAAAACCATACCCCCTAAAATAATTTTAGACCAAAAACATAATAAAGCCTGGGTTTTAGACCATAACAATGTAAAGAAACTGTTTTAGATCATAAACTTTAAAAGATGTTTGGGGAGTTATAAAACACATTCAAGATGGCGGCTCGCTCGCCAGATGACGCCGTGTGGCATCCGATATATCCTCGAGTCGAGGTGTGGATAGAAAGAACAGTAGAGGAATCTCTGTGGGGAACCACAGAGATCGTGTGGTAAGAGAGGAAAAGAAATTTTAGAGGGGATAGGAAGAGTTGAAAGGTCGGTGGCTAGACGCATATGCGTTTAATGCATATGTGTATGTACCCGTATGTTACGTATAGTGTTTATGGTGTCCATAAGTGTACTCTGGTGGTTGTCATTTTGTGTAGGGTTGATGCTCTGGAGATTGAGATTACGTGGTGTTTTCGTGGTTATGTTCCTCTTGAGCTCCTCCCAGTTCATGGTAGTTTAGTCTGTATAGGGAAGGGTGTATTAGGATGGGTGAAGAGGATAATAGAAAGCATATAGGGATGTGGTCAGATAGTAAGTGGAGAACTGAGGCCATGTGGCTGCAGAAGCGTGTGGCGTGGTCATTGTGGAAGACTATGCCTGGGGACGTAGTTCCTCCGCAATGCCCGAAGAATGCGGGCAAGGCAGGGTCAATTTGCTCCTACAAGGCACCGGTCAAAAATCGATCCTGTTTATGACACGATTGGGAATTACTCCGCCCAGTCGTTGACTAAGAGTGAAAAACAAACTTTGCTTGGAAGTGTTAATGATAATTATATTTAAATTTGCAAATAATATTAAAATGAAAATAAAAAAATAGTTAGACTTTACAGCTTTACAATGATGTACGTTTCCCTATCTAACCGAATCGATACTTAATTATAGCGTGGGCTTCTTAAAATTAAATTTTCAGCACTAACAAGCAATAGAATTATTAAAACTCATTGGGCGAACAAAATTTCACCCCCTCTCCTGATTAGTGTACATAAATGACTTACACTACGATTATGTACAAAGCTTAGTACACGTTGGGGAAAATATTTAAAGGATGGAATACCAAAAATTAGCTTTTCCTTAAAGCGACTCAAATGGCATACTGAATTTCACATTTCGACAGCAATGAAAGGAATTGCCATGGCAAATACGCTGATTGGTAACAATTCAGGACATTGCATACTGTTTTGCTCAATTACCATTAAAAGATACACAACTCAACTATTAACCCAAAGATGCTTCATACAGGGAACAAAATATTGACCGAAACAATTGAATACAGGGTTGGCAGAATCAAAACGATTGAATAAAGTTCTGTTCCAAACTTTCAAGGAATAAGAAAAACATCAGAAGAACAGGAGAGGCTTGCTAAAAGACTTGTAAGAACATATAACCAGTTCTCATACTCGATTCTTAACAATAAAACAAGCCCTTAGGCAGAAGATTCCTAAAATGTTGAAAGACCTACAGGTAAATGGGTAGGAAAAATTCTCGCCATGGCAAGCTTTATATGCCATTTAAGCACAATTGGTAGTTTAGCGGGACACCTCCTTTATAACTAAGGCTTTGTTGAATCATGGAAACATTAATTTATCATGGATTTTATATCAAATCTATATTATAATGAAAAACAATCAAAAGTTGTTGTAATATAATCAATGTATTTGACCAAATAGAAATATCCTAAGCGGGGGAAAAGGGGTCTCTTAGGATACTTTCAATTCACTCATAACCGGCCGTGTTCTCTTTGATGCTGGGGTTTACCCCAGAACAATGGCGAAAGAAGAAAGGACGGATGAATGAGAACAAAAGCCAAAGTAGAAACAAATAATGAACAGAGTGTATGCATTCCAGATGGTAGAAATAATGAAGCTAAATGATGCTTTGGGATCCTGAAGCAACATGTAGCTGCTGACTCAAACATCCAGAGAAATATGACTGGCTAGGAAAAGAGAAGAGTGCTAGAACTATTTTCAGGGACGAAGGCAATACAGAAAAATACAAAGCCAAGCAAATGCCGTTTTGTAATCAAATATATCACCTATAGAAACCTAAAGGGAATACTCCAATTCAGACCAATTAAGTTAAGATAAATATTTGAGTCACTCAGATGACTTTTAAAAACGGGATAATGAAATTTTCTAAGGAATCTTTTCTAAGACATAAGAGCAGTTATATAGAACGTTTTCAAAATCTAGATTACTTAGATAGGCTAAAAGAAATTACTTTAAGAATGTGAAAAGACCAACTTGAAAAAAAAAATTTCTATCAGCAGCAAATAGCAAGTCAAACTTTCGAAGGGAATGGACGTAAATTCTAGATACTCAATACCAAGGGTTCATTTTGGTCTAATAAGGAACCAGTACATCCCAACGAACTTTCTAAGATTGTGCAACCAATGACGTGACTTTGTTGGCAGAAAACTTACTATTAGATCGCCAGTAAAATTCCTTGGGAATCGTCAAGAATCTTTTTACTTTGGATAAAGATGTCTCGGTGTTGTTGGAGAACAAGTTTTTTAATACAGGGACTTGTGGAAGCACTCTTGGAGACTTCGTGTTTGCTTGGTAACCCCCTCTTTGTACGCCGGGTTGAGAGTTTTGGATATAACTCAATGCGGGACCTTCGTCATGTAGATTATTTAGCTGAGGCGCTAAAAGATTTGAATTTCCAGCATAATTCACAACTTCCACTCCAGATGGTCCACTGCTACAGGTTATTGGTAACCATTGGTATCTTTTGTGCCTCTCGGAACTTGAAGCAGCAATGGGGAAATTGAAAGTACGGTCCTGTTGCATACCTGGCTCAGGCAAGAATTTAGGGTAGAAAGTCTTTTTCATGACGTTTTTGTGACCTTGGCAAGGGTATTGGGTTAAGAGTATTGTGTTGGACTCTTTGGACATTAATAAGGAAGTAGTACCCTCAGGACTAGTTTTGACCAGGGTGGGCAGATGGTTCCTGTTATTAATGTCACCAAACTTCAGCCGAGGTAGTAAACGACCGTTTGCTGTTATAAACTCAGTTACTTAAGCGTTATTAAGTTCAATATAAGATTAATTTCAAATTTATATCAAAAGTAAAGGCCCTCACTCTCCAACTGTTATTATACCACAAAGTTTATTCCTTATTTAGTTTATTTAGAAGCAGTTTATTTCTCAAATAACCTGACCTAATGATTTGAGATTAGAAAAGAAAAGTATCTACTCACCTATAGTCGATCGACTTTTGTCTAGTTCTGCTAGTATCTTGTTATCCTGCTGAATTTTGGCCATGATGCGATCAATTTCGTTGGTGACGGAAATGTTTTGAGTGGAATAAGGAGACGCTCCGTGCCCTCCAGTCGTAGAAAAAGTGGATGTTGTGGCAGTGAAAACACTGGAGGATAAAGAATGCGCCTGGCTCATACCTGCGTTAGAAATAAACTATTAGTGAAGTTATAAAGGACAGTGAATTAAATATGTATAAAACAAGACTTACTACGGTACGCCGTTTTTGGCTTTAGGCAGATCACACACTTCTCAGCGATTTTACAAAAATGGACAGAGGTAACAAACTCGGTATAGTCTGACAATCTAAGTCAGTAACCCATATTGGTAAGTGGGATCATAAATAGTAAAAGCAGTTTTACAACTAGCAAAGGTAATTATTTAGACAATAAAATAAAAAGTTTCTTTTAAAAAGTCATATACTTGTATATGACTGAACATGCAAACAGTTATCTGGTTTAAATCATGCAGCACAGATGTTGGCTTTAGAATTTTTCTTAGGTTAAGACGAACCGTTAGGAAGCATTTCAATACATCGCAAAAGTTTTATTTGGGATGGGTATTTTGTTATGCGGTATTGATGATAAGAAAACAGTGTAATTGTTCAATAAGAAAGAAATATGATTTCGTTTCAATATCCTTTTGAAAGTGGCGGTATACACTCTGAGTGAGCCACTATACATATACACAAATCTATAAGTTCTACAAGAAAGTTATAGTAAACTGATGCATTTATGTGTCTTAACCTCCTTACAGAAGAGCAAGAGCGATGAGGTCAGGTGAGCATAGTTGTGACAGATGTAGTGCAACTACTTGTGTCAGTTCACCATACAGTGGTCACATCTAAACGAAGGTGCAGTTAAAAATAAACGTCTCTTACAAAACATTTATACATCAATGATGACATGCAAACTGGAAAATTCCACTACACACTAAGTGCTGCGATCCTCTTCACTAAATTACTAGTGATAATAGTGGCATTAAAAAAACTTTGAAAAAAATCCTGTTCTGTAGAAGCTACGAAAGCCTATTTAGCAGACACATCGACTCATTCAGAAAGAAGCATCTAAATGATGGCTCTAGAGGCGAATGAAAAATAGAGCCACGGTGAAGGTTGACATCGCCTCTAGCGGCTCTCTAGAGTCACTTAAGGATCGTTTTAGGGCTGAATGGGGGTGCCAAATGACAATACGTTTTATTCCCGATTTTCTGACCTGTTTGGCCAGTCAAAGGTGACGTAGAATAAGGAGGATTACTCAAAAATGTGTCAGGCAGATCTGCCAAGCCCATCACATCAAAAGCATACATGTGAGGCCCTAGGCCCATCCCATAATGAGGCGTGGGGGTGGATCGAGTTGTACTACCATTGGACAAAATTTGACTCGAATCTGCAAAGAGACGAAAGGTGCAGTGTTTTACGGGGTGGTCTCACAAGAAGATGTCCAGTTAAGAAGTCAAGAGTTGGGTGGAGTTGCGAACTATGCTGTGCTTTGTTTGAATACGCCCCCCTTCCCTCCCTACCAATATCTTTATGATTCCCCTCGTCTTTGTTCCGTTCGCCGATGTGTGTTCTAAATAAATTGACTGCATCAACTTTTAAGTGATTCAGACTTAACTGAAAGACTTCCCACTACTGACTGATATCCACGTAAAATGTTGAAGTCTTTCTGCGATACATCTCTTTATTGATTAAACTCTCAAAAATCTAAATCTATTTAAAGAAATCACATATAAATCCCTGAAAAGAAAAATAAGGTCTTCCAGTAAGAAACAAAAGATAATTTAAATTAAACAAATTAAAATATGGTGAAGACAATTTTTCAAAACTTTGTCCAGGAAAGCAAACAATGCCTTTTTGGAGATATAAATTTTTTACAATTGTTGCCGTAACACTGTACAACAAATTTCAATGTCAAGAAAAAAACATAGATCTCATTGAATTTTATTATAAAGTCGAGTGTGTTGAATTCGAATTTGATAACAATTATTTCACATCACGTAACATTATCTTGTAAATTGCCGATTTAATAATTATGCAATCGATACCGATTTCCACGATACTATAAATGTATTTCGCTCCAAAGTCAGATTAAATGTGTCCATTGTAATTAATTCATGAATATATAATGAATCAGCATGTTTGTTAGCATTATATAATGTATTAACCTACATTTTAGAATTTACTTCTAATGCTATATTTTGATAGAACCTCTCTCCTTGTTCATCACTCACATCTCCTGCATTCTCTGGAAAGAAGGACAGATGAGAATGAAGAAAGTGTATCTTCAATAACATATTGCATCCGAGATCTTGGTAGCACTTGATTAGGCTCTCCAATATACTCTCTCGCTGGGCCACTAGGTGCTTTCTCAGAAATCCTTTGCATACATCTTTGAATGCCCGCCAGGCCGCTACCTCAGTTTCATCCATTGTCGCCTCGAAGTTCTCATCAGCTATAAGTTGACGAGTTTGAGGACCAACAAATATGCCTTCTTTAATCTTGGCATCACTTATTTTAGGAAAGATCGTTTTGAGATACTGGAAACATGGCTTGTTATGTTGCAGTGTTTTGGTAAATTGCTTCATTAGGCCTAGTTTTATATGCAGTGGTGGCAAAATAATTTTATTCTTCGTAAATAGTGGCTCATGAATTACATTATGGAATCCAGGCGTCATAGTTTCCCGAGGTGACCATTCTGAGCGTACATAATGCTTTGATCTGGCTCTACTGTCTCATTTGCGAAGGAAGCACATAAACTTGGTGTATCCAGTTTTTAGCCCACTAAGTAGGGTTACTACTTTAAAGTCCGCACAAATTAGCCAATTATGCTCCTTGTAACTTATGCGGTCTAGAATAAAAGCAAGGTTATCATATGTCTCTCTTAAAATGACTGAGTGAGCAACTGGAACTGAAGGCATGGTGTTCCCAATGTGCAACAGAACCGTTTTAATGCTGTAAAGGGATGCACCTATAAATAACCTCCACTCATTTGGTTCATAGGTCAGCTCAATGGCATTGAATAGACCTCTGATATCATTACAATAAGTCAAGTTGTTTTCAAAAGTGAAGAATTGCTGTAGATCTGCAGAATGCTTCCTAAATACTGTAATTCGAGCATGTTCATCCAACAGATTCCATTGCTGCAGACGTGAGGCCAGGAGTTCACTCTATTGCTTAGCACGTGTTAGATCACGAGTTAGATCAATGAGTTTCGGTTGGGTGATGAAGTGTGGTTTCTTGTCAGATTCAAGCTGTGCCACATATGGTATATCTTGAGATTCTGAATCGTCTGAGTTGCTCGTGTCATCGCTTGGTAGTTCAGAGGGCGGCTGTGGTACAGGAATAGTACCTGAATGTCAAACTGGGCGAATAGCAGACTGAAGATTTGGATACATGATAGATTTCTTGCCTTTTCTGTTGCAACCTGCAGTGAAATAAATTAAAATCAGACTAAAAATGGATATTACTGTCTGTGATCACTTGCACAAATAGTGGAAGTACAACATAGTATGTATTTTGATCTTTTTAATTGATACATCTCTTTAAAATAAATTAAAGACCAGGTAAGAAAACACATTGAATACCCACCTTTAATATCTGTTAAGCAGAAGTAGCAATCCATTAAACGGTACTTTGGCTCCCTCCAGACCATTGGTATGCCAAACCTGAGGCCTTTCATCTAGTCAGAAAATGAACTTGTACACCTGGCAGAACATATGTGAGGTGCCCAGGGTTGTCCTAGTCACCCATTTTACATCCAAAGTGCAGCTCATAAGGTTTATTCACATGTTTAATCAACTGTCTCTTGTATTCTCTTAATGGAACTGATCCACATATATAACAGAAACTGACGGGGGAATTTTTGCATTCTCTAGGCATTTTAGCTCTGTCTCATGTAAAGAAAAAACACTAGTATTCGAAAAATAATATAACTAGTATCAGCAACAAATATTAAATAAAAAGTAAAAATAGGAAGCATTTATAGTAAGTTACAAAATTATCAAGCGTTACGTAAGAGACCACGGATTTCGACCCATATAACTAAAAATATATTGGAAATACTTTCATAAATTTCATAGGTTAGGTTGACAAATACCTTAGGAACACCCCATTAAAATTATATCAAAATTCGTTTATAACTTTTAGAGTTGTCAGTTTCAGCCCAATCCTGCTTGCATTCATTTCCTACGGAACCATCAGTGTATTTAACGTAAGTAAAATAGTAATTTACGAGAAACTGGAGGGTTGCAGAAAGAGACGGATGTTATATTCGTGATTTAAGCAAAAAATACCCATAGAAAAGGTTATTTTCATTTCCGTTTTTTTTCATTGTTGTACAGTGTAATGAATTGGATATTCGCGCCTTAAAACCACCCAACAATATAAACATTTGGTGAGCAATTATTCGCTAAAATGGAGAAATAATGTAGACAAAAACTTATAACAGAAACATCAAAAAATAAAAGTATAGACCAACGCAAACCCACTCTACACTTCCAAGTTTTGGATAATCCATAAGCAGCCAAGCCTATGTCTGTTTGTAGCTTTGTATGTCTTTAAATTTTCGATAAAAGAATTTTATAATGATAAAAATCTACTATGAATTATACAACTTCAAACATTGCAGTTTTTGTTTATCAAACTTTTTATTCAGTGTCCATGAATTGTAGGTTGGAATTTCATAATTAGGTTAACATAAAATTTGTTCTTCGATTTTTTTTCTGTTAAATGTCAGTTGCCATTTAGTACCAAAAGGTTGCCATATGTGCTCTAATATAAACTAATATAAAGTAACTTTTTTTTGTGTTAGGCATAAGCTTGAGATATCTTTATGTTTAGTTATATCCCGGAAATTCGATTGATTTAGAAAATAATAACAATATAACGACAGTTTTTTTCCGTAACTTCTCATTTATGGATATCAATTATAATTAATGAAACCTTTCTAGCACATATTGATAGGCAAAACAAATAAGTAGATTGATTCTACCTTCGTTAATTTATGCACCAAAGAACAAGATACAAATTATAATGTGGAGCAGGATAAATATAGGTTTATATATCACAAAGTTTTTCAATCTTCTTGTTTGAACGAAGTTCGCTTCTAAGTCCATGCTTGTGGAGAAACAAATGAGGATGGCGAGAACTTTAAGTGAATAATTTATAAAGTTATGATTCCTGAAACCTTTCGCCAATACTGTACATGTTAGGGGCCAATGACTTAGTATCGCTATTAGAAAAAAATGATTCGACAAAGCTGTATTGATTTTCATATTGCTATAAATAACAAAAGAGGTAAAATTATCGTCGCTCTGATGTAGAAGAGATAGAAATGACTTTAACATGACTCGATTACCCATATTTAGCTGAGTGCGTTATAAGACCACTCACAAAATATGTTTTTTTTTATTCTATTTATGATTTGTATTTCCATGTAGGAGGTATGTTCAGTAGATTTTCTCACCATAAGGGAATCGAACTATTTATTTTCACACGTTCTAAATTCTTTAACGTTACCATTACATTTGTTGTGAAACTTCATTTTGTAAACTTTTGGCAGACATAACTACGTAGCGTTATTTTTTGTTTTATTTAAAATTATATCAAAGCATCTTCTATTGCCTTGCTTAAAGGAAATTTCAACCATAGAACAGGTTTGCTTAGTACTTTGTGATCTCATGATAAATTCCACTTAGCTCCACACTGAGTTCCACTAAAACTTTAATTTGTCAGGTAAAAATAATCTATTATAGTTACTTCGAATTACACGCGTTATTAGGGGCGCAATCTGAGGATAAATAAGCAATATTGATCTATTTTAGAACCAAGGGAGGCATAATAAATTAAACAAGCTCTACTGACCAGAGTCGCGTACTCTCATTCTGATTTATGACCTTACGACCTTCAACGCTTTCAATAATTCCCGGGCTAACCTTGAGAGGACCTTGGAAATTATATCATTCGAAAGACAATGTAAAACAACATAAGGTTTCAAGTTTCGTTATAATCGGCCGAATAGTTACGATGTTATTGCCAAATAGTTTCCCGACTAACCTTGACAAGAATTTGGCAATTATATCATTCAAAGGAGAATGTAAAACAACAGAGGAGTTTAAAATTTCGTTTTAATCAGCCGAATAGTTACAATGTTATACCAAAACAAAAAGAAACAAAACGTGGACTGACCGACATAGTGAGATGTAGAATCACCCGCGACTAAAAATCACCGAAAAGAGATTCAATACATTTACTGATATAAAATCCAATATTTTTAATGGCCTTTTTTTATAAAAAATACTACCGTAGTTTGAAAATATTAAATGCCAAAAATTATTCCAAAAATAACATTTTTATATAGAAAAAATCTTTAGAATTTTCAGTTCGACATTCTTGTTTCAAAAATCAATTACACGTCCAATCGAGGTCATTTCAAAAGAGGGAAGAAGGAGGCGGGGAGAGGAAAAAATAATTTAAAATCATTTAAATTAACACATTATTAGTTGTCAACCCGCATTGAAATATAAAATTTGCATACATAAGTTGCTCCTAACTAAGGTCCGGTTCGTAGGTTAAGTTTCATATGTTGTTAGGTTAGATTAGGTTGTCTGTTCCGTAGGTTAGGCTAGGTCTGTTGCGTATATTAGGATAGTTCTGTTCCGTAAGTTAGGTCTGTTCAGTAGGTTAGTTTAGATCTGTTAGATAAGTTGGGTTAGTGTGTTACGTTGGTTAGGTTTGGTTTGTTCATTAGGGTTTGTTAGATTAGGTCGATTCCGAACGTTAGGTTATGTCTGTTCCCTAGGTTGGATTAGGTCCGATTCAGAGGTTAGGTGAAGCCAGCTCCGTATGTTAGGTTAGGGTTGGTCTTATGCATAGGTTAGACTAGGTCGGTTCCATAGGTTATGTTAGGTTCCCCTATGGTGGACACATGATCTTCACACTCTACGTCACAAATATCAGTAGAAAAACTAATAGAAAACTCGAAGCCTTACTTGTTCTATCAGGCACCACCTTCGGAGAAAAAAAGAAACACAAGCCACCCTATACGAACAATTTATCCACACCACACTCCAATTTAACATCACCTGGTGGCATCGGACCACTGTTAAATCTAACTTACAATCCAAATAGCGCAAAACAAAACCCTTAAGGGCAATATCGGTTGTACCTAAATCACCCCCTCGCCCTATCTAAAATCAGAAACCAAAATACAAAACCACCACCACCTTTCCAAGCACCAACACCCTCAGCACATTTCAACATACTGCACCTCGCAATTCCCTTGTTAACCGCAAAAAAAGGAAACAACTCACTAAAATAGCAGCCACTTTACACAAACAACTTCCACTCCAAATCAATCCATCCTCCTACTGAGATAAGGAAGGAAGAATCTTCCCTCTCCTAAACACTACTGCATAGTTCCCCTCACTCTCTCAAGACTGACTTCAGGCTGCCACCAATAAGTGCAATACTACAAAGACCTCATAAAGCTGTCTAGCCTCTAAGAACCCCTCAGAAACGCTGAACGCCTAATGCTAATATGCCTTAACCCTGAACCCAGCAAGGAACAACAGGCACGACATATCCTGAGTCAGAGACTTCTTGCTGGTTAGACGCGGGCTGGCCGTAATGACCAGCCTAGGAACACCAAGGAAGTATATATATAAATACATAGGTAAAGTGATGGTAAAATAAGCCCAACTTAATTTGAGGACTTTATTTCTAAGCTTTCGGACCTTCCTCAGAGATAGGAGCAGAATGGCGCTACAAAATAAGTGTCATTCTCAGTTTCGACCTCATATCTCTGAGGAAGGGTCTTAGCTTAGGTCCGAAATCTTAGAAATAAAGTCCGCCTATTTTACCCTCAATGCGTGCCCTAAGCTACATGTTTTCCACGACATAAATAAATATACATACGTTCTTTTCTTAAAATATCATTTCCAGGGTTCTATGTCAACATATATTTTTAATATTACTTCTGTCATTATCGATATTATCATTGAGCTTCATGTAGAGACAAAAATTTGCCTATTCCTCTACAATCTACCCGCTCACTCAATATACCCCGACCTCCCTCAAAATCAAAATATTAACGTGGGAAATTTGGGGGTTCAGTTTATTAAAATGAATATCCTATTTCCTATTTTTTTATTTTCCGTGGCAATTTTAGGAATTTTCCCTCCGTATGTCAAATGAAGAAAGTTCCTTCCCACACATCAACACCAATTTAAGAAGTGCGCCCATAAACCTTATTAACTCAAATTAGCCGCGTCACATGTTTTTAAAAGGTTTCGAACAAAAATAAGTTAACTATGATATAAGTTTTGTTTTATAGATCCTCGAATAGTTTTGGGTGACTGCTGCTAAGCTTTGCTGTGCTGTGTTGCGAAGTAATAATATTTTTCATAACACTTTAGGTTGAAAAACTAATTATAGGGATAAACAATAAACAAATATTAATGCGATATTTTTGTGATATCGAGGAATTTGGCACCTTTGAAAAAATAGGTTTCGACACTACTGTGTGAAATGCCGCAATAATGTTAAAAAAATCACTAAATTTAATTTATTTTATAGGTAAATGTCCCATCTAGCTTTTTTCTAACAGAATATACCCCCAAACACTCCATCTTTCATCAAATAATAATAATGAATTAAATTGTTACTCTCAGCTAGTCGTCGTTAAATGTGACTTGACTAATTGTTGCAACTGTAAAAGACTACGAGATTAGTGGACTGTAACAAAGAAGAAATTAAAAAAAAATGTTTTTTTTTAGTCTAGGGTGAATAAGGTTTTTTTACTACCATCCGGCGATTAATTGATATGCATTAGTCATTAGATTTTCGAGAAAAGGGCCCCCAGATTTGTTAATTGTTCGCATCTAATATCTACTTAAAAGCCTCTATAAAAATTACCTGAGAGAAACTCAGTGAACAAGTGCATTCGATCCCTTCCCTTTCTCTCTCTATTCAAGAAGTTAACTAAACTCTATGAATTGACAAGAGGCAAGATCTAAAAATTAACAAACACACATGCCAGACAAGTCTAATCCTTTGTCCTATAATTTCAGAACCGTTTCAGCGTTATCCATAAGCAATGACGATCACCAAAATATCTCAAAGATCTTATGGCACCTTTAAACAAGATTGCCACTGGACACTCGAATAAGACAACAATTTGGATCGTCGAAAAAAAATAGAGCCAACGAATGATTAAGTTTTGCATTTTTTTTCGCCACTTACACTACAGCAAAAGAGACAGAGGTAGTGAGTTCCTACCTGGAGTGATATCACCAGATTCTGGACTAGGTAGTTCAGCGCTCAGGGAACCAGACCGCGACCAGGAGTTCTTAGGCGACCCTTGAGTCTTTTTCAGACTCTGCATTTCGAGAAGCAGTTCTTCGTGACGAAGGTTCTGAACTTCCGCCTTTTTCTCCAACTCCCGTATCTTAGACTGTAAAAAAAAAGCCCATTAATACAGTTGAAATGTGAATTAATTAGACGTCTTTAGAACCCTTAGAATGTTTTTTTTTCGAACGAGGATAGCAAATGACCAAGGCGTAGTTCTTTCAGCAAACATCTCTGCACAATCCCTCAAAATTATCGTTGGGATCCAATTTCCGAGTGGATTTTTAATACCTCCCAAACTCAAATGTGAAATCATCTTTCTTTAGATAAGACCCCGTTTACACCCGGGAAAAGAGTCATATTCAAGTACCTCCTTTTCCAAACACACATTAAACAACTCATTAAAGTGCTTTTGTCATCTACTCTTAGTCCTCTCATTGCTCACAAGTTTCCTCCCATTTTTATCCTTAAATTTCACTGAACTACTCTTTTGATTTATCCCTTTTCTCACCCTATTGCAAAATAACTTTCTGCTCCTGTCCTGCTCCTCATTCACCTTCCTTCCAAACAGGTCATTTGCTGCATACCACGACCAATCACTCGCTTCACTGCTCTTTTGGCTTCTTTGTATGCATTAATACACATCTCCATGACAAGCTCCCTTGCACTAGGCAGCGTGAGCAAGTATAATTCATGTGTCCTCTTCACTTCACCATTAGCCACTGCATTTTCTCTTCCCAGTTACTTTTTGCCTTACATACTCTCATTTCATCGAACTTGTTTCCTATGTTCACACTTTATCCTTCTTACATTCACACAGTCTCGCTTATATTTCCCTCCATCGCCGATACATTGATTCTTTAGTGGCTATTCATACACAAACCAATTTAACCATGCACACCCACAACTCCCAAAGCTTTCGCATCAACCACATGCATTCTTTCTCACCAGATGAACCGTATTCATATATTCAACTTCTCTTCTTTGCCCACATGTACTCATGTACATCGTTGTAGTGAAAAACGTTTTTGCCACACACATGGTTCTGTCAGCACAGAACCCACCCTGATACTCGCCCAGGCGGGGGCAGCTCCACACGCACATAGCCACTCAAAACACGGCTATCATTCCCTGGGTCTTAAAATACACCCACTCTCTCCTCTGTCCCAGGACCCTGGGCATGGTCTACTGGTGACCCATATGGGGCCATTCATATCCACATATGAATGCCCCCTCACCCAACGGGGATGGGGGTCAAAAAGGGTTAGATGATCCCGGGTTGGTATAAAAAACACAATATGGCTCCGACGAGAGCCGGCTCCTGGTGCCTTCGGGATCACTAATGAGTATCATGCTGATCTTTATGTGTATTGCGATATCCGATCGGGAGACTTCGTTCACAATGTGAGGGACGAATGGCGCTACCCACCTACCAGGGCATAGGTCACCCCTTGAAAATCTTAACTTTACCCAAGCACCAAAATTGGTACATAAAAATATTGAGTTGGGGTAAGTGAAAATGTGACAGGTAAAGAGCCCGAGTAATTCAAAGAGGAGACTACTTTGAGTAATTGGGGCCGAAAGGCCGCGCAATTCTTGGAACATGATCAACTGCCACTATTATTCCCCCCCCCCACACGCCAATTTTAAAGCGGAAACCAACGAGGGAATCTACGCCCCACCGTTTGTAAGGAGAGATCGGTAAAGAAAGTGAAGTTGGGGAAGTGAAAATCTGTGGAAGATAGTATATAGCTGCAAATCATTGGGGGGGGGAAACTATAGGTGTTGGGGTCGGGAGGGTACGCGAGCCTCCAAATGTCAACTACATCTCCTTGTCAGTGCTTAAAAGGGGGGAAGTGGAGGGAAGAGTTACCCCTCCCCATCAAACCGGAGCCAGGAGGGAGGGATGCTGAACCCGGTCCAGATGAGGGATGAATCGACGAAAGTCTGTTGGCGACTAACCTACAAAGAAAATAGAAATGCCTAGAAGGAAAAGAGCCTAGGTAGTCTCAATCGAGTACGAGACTGCCGGGAGATGATTTAGGCAAATACTTCCTCAGGTCTGAGCATTGCGGCTGGAGGGTACACGATATTCGGGATGTCAGCTGCAGCTGTGGTGCCCGCTCTATCCCTAGATACCCACCTCCTGGGGTCAGATCGGCGCTCATCATCGCCACTGGGCGTCGTAGGAACAAAATTTGGGGTAGGTGACCTCACAGAGGCCACTCTCAGGATTTAGCCGTCTTTTACGCCACGCAACGGAAGACGGTACGGACATTCTTCCTGCCGACTCCCCGACAAGTGGGCGCCACGATAATTAACCTTTACCTCACAGCCATGAGATTAAAGTGAGCCCGGACGTCGTTCTAAAAGGTTGCTCACACCCTTGACCTTACCTGGAGCGCTTCAATCGTCTCTGCATAGGCCTTCCTGTCCATATGGGTGCCATGAGCCCCAATAGCCCCCTCAAGGGCAGCCTGCTTCTCCCTGAGCTGCGACAGTGCCTCTGCATGCTGTTTCTCAAGCTCCCGCCGCCGATCTGCCGCGTCTTTCATTTGCTGAAACGAAACGGAATCGATCAAGTCCCGAACGAGTCGAATTTCAATCTTAGGGAGCCGGAGGCGGAGCCCCCAATCCCCCACTACGAAGTGATTGATGAGATTTAATCCTTAATAACACTTTATAACAGAACACGAGATTAAAAGAATAACGAAATCAACCTATTTTTCCTGTAAAAAAAAAACTTGATAAGGAAAGTAACTTCTCTAAATAGAAAGTCTGTATAAATAAGCATAATACTGAGCTTAAGGCCACGTGAAAATGATAAAAGGAAACTAAACAAGGTCTACTGACCAAAAGGTCACGTGCTCTCACTTATTCTGATTCGAAACTTTCGATAATTCCTGGGTTAACCTTGGGAGGACCTTGGCAATTATATCATTCGAAAGAGAATGCAAAAACAACATAAAGGTTTCAAATTTCGTTAGAATCGGTCGAATAGTTAAAATGAATGTTATTACAAAAACAATAAAAAAAGCAAAACGGGACCAACCGACCGACATAGTGTGATGTAGAATCGCTCGCGACTAAAAATACACACAAGATTGCATGTTGCTACAAACAAAACCCTGTTTATTTTGTTGTTGTTTTAAGTTTCCCTGGCCCATTAATTCCTTTACAAAGCTACGTCTCAAAATAAAGTCACAAAACTAAAGATATTGTCCCGGCCACATTACCTCTTCTCTATATAATCATCATATTAAAAACCTGAAACGAGTTCCTGTGATTACCAGAAACATTTTATTTGATTTTAATTACTAAGTACGCTCCATTATGCCGATTTGGTGCACACAATCTTACATAACGCGTGTATTACAACTACGAGTATCATAGCTTATTACGAAAAAAAATCGTTCATAAATCTACCAAATTACTTAACTAATGGATGAATGATTGATCGTGATGAGTGAAATGTGCAGTACAGCAATGAAAGGGAAAAAGCTACACGCAGAAGAGAGTTCAAATAGAGCAATTTTCGGCTTTTAATTTTAACGGACGGATATCGTTCCAACAGTGTGTTGATGAAGCGAATGCCTAAGCGAAATTGGTTTATAAGGAATGTTTAGCACAGGTTTTAGTAGTTTTTATAAGGGTTTTGTTGTTGGGCTATGTAGAGGTTTTAACAGGGAATTCTACAGGAATTATTGGAAGTTTTGAATCAGAATAAGTGAAAGCACGCGACCTTTTGATCAGTAGAACTTGTTTAGTTTATTTTTATCATTTTCACGTGGCCTTAAGCTCAGCATTATGCTTGTATAAGAAGTGCTTAGTACAGGTTTAAAAAAAGGTTTTGTACGGGTTTTAGTAGTTTTTCTAAGGTTTTATACAAGTTTTAACATATTTTTACAATTTTAACCGATTTTGTGTACGTTTAAATACCATTTTGTACAAACAATAAAGATTTTAGTACATGTTTTAGGACGGTTTTTGGTGTTTTTATACAGTTTCAATATGGGTTTTAGCAAGAGTTTATGCAGGTTTTTATGTTTCGGTCCGAGTTTTAATACGCAATTGTGGTTTTAACTATTTGTTTTTTTAAACCGTTTTTGTGTGTGTTTTAAAACTGTTTCTACACAAGTTTTACCAAAGAGGTTTTCTCCTTTTTTTTAGAGCTTTCCTAGGGTCGACCTACAGTTGCGAACAAAATTGTTCACACACCCTTATAGCTTAATGCATTGGTAGGAAATATATATACTACCACTTTTTAGATAACTTAAAAATAAAATATGACTTTTAATAGTAAATTAAGATAAATTACCGTTCGTTTATTTCAACTAAATTTCATATACCAATTTTAGTAATTTCCCACGAATGAGAATTTTCACACCTTTAATTGATATCCTTTGAATGTAATAAGTGGCTGAAGCCGTGATTTATAGCTAATTATAAGCTCTTGCCAGCGTTATTTTGGGATTTTTTTCACATTCCTCGAGTCACAGGTTTCTAATTCGGTTAGGTCCTTGAGCTTGCGTATGTGAACGGATTATTTCAAATTCCACTATAGATTTTCAATGGCATTTAGGGCAGATGACTACAATGGCCAGTCCAACACGTTCCATGCCTTCATCTTCAGCCACCCTTTTGTTGATTTTGAGGTGTATTTCGGATCGTTATCCTGCTGGATTGAACAAGTGCGTCCGAGCTTCAATTTTTTCACTGAAGCCCAAAGTTCTTTGCCAGGATTACCTGTACTGGAGCGAATCCATCGTTCCATCTACGCACTGAAGTTTTGCAGTTCCATATGCAGCAAAACACTCCTATAACATGATGGATCCACCGTCGGGGCTTCGTTCTTCGTGTCCAAATGCTGGCACATTGCCCTGAAAAGCCCCAATTTCGTTTCGTCAGTCGAGAGAATCTTCTCTCAGTAATTCACTGGCTTGTCTAGATGGCGCAGGGTGTGGACGTACCGTACAAGATTCTGTTTTTACCTAGCGCTTAGCAGTGGAGTGTGTCTCGGACTTCTTTCCTAACCTCTCTACCGGCAGATGAAAGGTCATACTGTAGCTTTGTGGTAGGCATGCTGGGGGTTTTATCCACCTTCCTCCTCATGAAACTTATGGCAGCTGGGAAGAGCACAATATTTCTCCCTCGACAAGGTAGCGATTCCACTCAACCTATAGCCTTATACTTCTGTACGATGTTTGCAATGGCGTTTTTTCGAAAATTCAACTTGTTTGCTATTTTCTCTAGTCTTCTTGAAGAACTCTATTCTCTTTGCCATATTTAGCGACGTGTTTTTCCGAATGACGATTAGTGAATGCGTATATAGAAAACATATGACCTCCGATAAATTATCCATATACCTGTCGACCTTGGACACGGTGATGGGCATCTTGATTCAATAGTCATCACAAAAATGAGTGATTTTTTACGGGTGTGTAAATAATTTTGATTGATAGAATAAATAAAATTGGTATATGGAATTTAGTTGAAATATAATCAAACTGTAATTTGGCTTAATAAACTATTAAATGCCATTCATTTAATCAGGTTCTCTAAGAAAGGGATTATATATATATATATATATATATATATATATATATATATATATATATATATATATATATATATATATTACCAATTCGTTAAGATTGAGTGGATGTGAATAATTTTGATCGCAACTAAGTTCAAAGTGGGATCTGAACCATGGATCACAAGAGAGGTCCCGCAAGTAGACTTGAATCGGGATTTCATCCAGCAACTAACCACACGGCATGTACCTTAACTTCTTTGGCCCAGAAGGGGGGTTTCTACTCTGCTAGAGCATAAAACAACATGCGAGGTCAATGAGGGGTAAGGCACTTCATAAAGAGAAACTGATGTAAACAATGAGGGCATTTTTACAGAAGGGAGAATGAGGACAAACGAAGGAAGAGTGCGATCTAAAGACCTCCTCAACCTAGCGGCAACCAAAGAGGTCATGGCACTTATTGGAGGCGAAACAAGGGAGCAGGACATCTAGGGCACCGTTCATTAACCCTAAACAAAGGGTGTTCATTGGCACAACTTACCCTCCGAGAGAGGGCTGGGGGACGTTACTACTCCTGAGTATCTTTGTACGACTGGTCCATTTCCACTAGGCATTAAATTTCTAGCTACTAGGTGTCGTGTCCAAACGTGAGTGCACGGAGAGCTTGCATAGTTAATCACACACATAGAAAAAAAACAACACTGCTATCCTTCCTTCCCCTTCTTCACGAGGAATTCTACCGATGGGAGTTGTATCCACATCCCCTGACGCAGCATGGGTCCCCTTACCCCCAGGGTAACGAAGGTGCCAACCTGATCGCTGATTGGTGTCAAAAATAAATACTTACCCCACTCCCCAAAAAGGAGAGCCTGCCTTTGCTGCTCCCTTGAGTTTACCATAGATTGTCAAGCTGATCTTTATGTTGGTTTCATTATCTGGTCGGTAAGTCTGTCATAGTCAAGAAACGGATGGCATCACTAGTACCACATTAGATTGGTTACAGCCTCTTATTGCCGTTGTCATCCTTATTCCCTTCCCCCTCAATTACACCATATAAAATGTTCCTATTTGCACCAACCTGCCTTCGCATAGGAAATCAAGGAATACCTCTCTATTTGTACCAGCCTTCTTTCATCTCAAATTAGAGGCTCATCTCATCTGACAACTGGTCAAAACACACACGTTCTTCCTATTTCAATATTGGGTTATCGATTTAACCGTGTAAGAACCTCACCCCCCTATATAAGGGAAAAAGAGGCGCAGCTATGGGGACAGAATTTAAAGATAGTATCTGATAAATCAATTCACTACTCAAACGAAACAAGATTTACTCACGATCAAGACATGTTCGAGACCCGTTTCTCCCCGAGGTCTCGGCCCGTCTGCCAGCCCGTAAGCATTGTCCAGCTGAAACAGACGCAATTTTATTAGTACTAGGGTTCGAACGGTGTAACTCACCTTAAATTTGAAACTTAAGTTGTAAAATTAAATCCATCAGGTCTATATTGGGGAGAGGGATTTAAGGCACATGCAAAGAGTTTAGGTAAATGAAAGGGAAAATTCTACATCGATAGAATTTAAAAAATCATGCGATTAGTCATTGTGGATGGGTCATATAAAATAGGGAACCTAAAAGAAAATAAACTAAGTTGTAAATATTTCATTCGGCACATAAATTAGAAAGAAAGAAAGAAAGAAAAAAAATAGATTTAATATGAGTTGTCTTTATAAATCATACATTCTAAATAACCTCAATCACATATAAAAGATTCAGGTATTCTCTTGAGCTTGGCATGGCACCATAAAGGCAGATCTGATGATATTGTTTTAATAGAGTTCGCAATTAATTTCTATTAAGTCCCACATAGCTATGTTACAGCACAAATAAATATAAATAAGATAAAACATAATCGCCCTATCTTTATAATGATATATGTTTTCTTTTGTAGGATTAAGTCTTTTCAAATGATCGATCTTTCTTTTGTGTCCTATCTTCTTTGGACACCGTATATTTATTGCCTCACTCGTCAATAGTCTTCTTAATTAGTGTGAATTCTTTTAAATTACTTAAAAACTAAGAAATCATGTATATGTATTCTAATTTTAGGCATAATTAGAAACAAATATAGAGTTCTTGCTCTGTTAATGGCAAAGTAGAACTTGAAGATATGTAATAATCCCAAGATCGAAGAAATAAACAAATTTACTCCATCATTCTGACGTCATGTCCAAATAAGCGATTATTTATAACCCGGCGACAAGCCGTAATTGTTTATTTTTATCAGCAATGGTTCCGTTAGAGATAATTAATACCCATATCTCACGGGTAGCGCGAGGCACCTTTGGAGGGAAGGAAAGATATATCTTTTTCGCGGCGCCTCATTACTCACCGGTAAAAGGCGAGCGCCATGGAACCCATAATGGATGTTGAATTATTACAGATTTGGGACAGTTTTCGGTGACGAAGGTGTTGATTGCGTTCGTTAAATACATATGTTGCCTCGACATGTGTACGAGAAGGGGGCCGTATTAAACAGCGCGTACGTAAAGAGGAGCTCTTATCATACACATGGGCAGAAACACCTATTACGGGTCTGACATTATTAGAGGAATTAGCGAGTCCCAGAAATGAACTTAAAGGGTTCTACGGTTCAACACCTGTAACCACCAACGATAACCACACAACTGGACCTTTAGGGTACTACCGTTCAGGACAAGCAACTACCAACGATAACTACACAACTGGACCTTTAGGGTACTACCATTCAGGATCGATACCCCATCAACTATTTATCAGATTTTAGAGTTGAATGAAGGGATGCAGCACCGGTACGCTCTCCGATGTCTATCCGTCACATCCACAAGAGGATCTCGTCGTGGAATGGAGAATTGCGCACTCATTCAATCTCGAGTGTCTTTAATCGGTGGTGTCCCACTCATTTGGTTTCGAGGGCAAGGTAAGGAAGAGCAAGACTAAACCTTCCTGGGTCAGAAACTAAAGTGACTCATTAACACGCTATGATTTCTAGTTTAAACTCAAACCCTTCTAGCAAATGATTTTGCTTCTAATCGTCTAGCCTACACTTAGGGCACGTGGCTTTTGGGATGAGGGAGGAGAGGCTGATGGGGAAGAGCAGCGAGGAACGAGGTCATTCAGTATACCAAGCAAATTAAGAGAAGTTATGAGTGCGTATACTGTGTACTAGTAATGAAAAACACAATAAAAGTAATAAAATAGTAATAAAAATAGTAATAAAAATGATATCACATATAGCGAAAAAATAAAAGTAAAGATGACTACCCTAAGCGCCCTCCCAAAAGCGCCCAGCCATTAGCGTCATCTGCCTTAAGCAGTCACAGAGGCGGTAAACTGCATCTTCTAGCCAATGAAATTTGAAGGGGAGAAAGAATTAAAACCTCGATGATTAATGCGAATAGAGCAATAATCATAAGCGAATAGAGAACAGTTGATAATAAAGTAATAATACAAATATTATTTTAAAGGGTTGAAACAATTTTAATCTCAATATGACCGTTTTTACAGTGGGTGTTCGAACACCTTGACTACGAGAAGCCTCTTCCTGATTTGTTGGTATGTCTTTCGACAACTCTGGCGTCTTGACGATAGGAAGTGCAGGGAGGTGCAATAGGGGAAAGTGGGTCGCTCCTCCTGACGGATAGCCTTAGGGGTTGCCCTTTCCTAGTTTTCAGCGGCTTCACAGTCTAGCCCACGTAGCTGGAGCTGGAATCGGCCTTATAGTGACGCCTGAGTGGTCCATCGGTTTCACCTTGTAATACATCCTTGTGGGACGGGGTTCTTTTCGAAATTTAAAACGCAATAGCAACGAGGTCATAATAGACAGATTGTTGTAAGGAGAGATCTCTAAAGAAAGTATTGAATGTAGACGAAGCGAAAGTAGTCCAATATATAGCAGGCATTGGGGCCGGGAGTTGTTTTTTTTTAAGCGCCATCCTGAAGCATCCTCTTAAAAGTCAAAAGAGTCCACAACTCTGTGTGCACGAATCCGTCCCGGGTACAAGGGACAAATGGTAGCGACAACGCTCGTTCCGGTACCAAGACAGGTAACGTGCCCGGCGATCACCCAGTAAGGTGCAGTCGAGTGCTCCATCAAAGGTAGGTGCGTCCCGCGAGTGTGCCCAATTTGAAGACGACAAAAAGCAACCTGAAGTCGTCTCAGCATTGTTGGAGAGGAAGGTAGGTCCATGAGAACAATGGTGGAGTAATGACACGAAACTTTAAGATCCCTTCAGTCATTCCAAATTTCTTTGGCGCCCTTATCCATCGCAATTTCCACATGTCCAGAAACCCAGCAGAAGATAATCTCGACACCCGACCGGCTTGCGGGAACCGTGGTGTCACGGATACCGCCAAACATGGAGTGTGGAGAATCCAGTCTCTGAACCCGGCACGACGCGTTATCTTCCCTCCCGTGCGGCGAATTGCAAGCAAATTGGTCGGAAAGACAAACGCAGTACCTGGTAGAGCCGTGCTGACTTCAAGCAGAAGGGATACGGCGTGGAAACCGACCCCCCTCTCCTGGGACTTGGAGCCATCCGTATACACTGGCACTGATCCAGCGTGACAGGAAGTGTGTTCGGAAAAGGTTGAACGCAATACTCTCAGCGCTGTAGAAGCTTTGGGAGCAGAGGCGTGGTAACAAATAGTCAAAGGTGGTACCCTCCATGGTGTCGTTATGGGAAGAACCAGAGGCGCCACCGGTGCGAGAGATATACTGAGTTTGCGAAGAAGTTTGCTACCCATAAACGCAAAAGGATTAGGGTAGGACTGGCGTCTCTTGGTGCCATGGGTACCATCAAGATCTGCCGCGGATGCATTGTGAGCAGTTGGCAACTGAGGGAGGCGCCAGGATCTCGCGTACATACGCATAAGGCTCTATTTACTCCGCAGAGTGAGTGGTATATCCCCAGCAACGACAAGTAGGCTCTAACTGGGGGTCGTGCAGAATGCGCTGATCGCCAAGAGGAGACCAGCGTGGTGGATCGATTCCACCTTCCGCAATACAGGCTTGGCTACTGATGGGTAAAATTCGCAAGCGTAGCCAAGCTTCAAATAAACAAAGGGTCGATAGAAAAGCAAGGCAATAACCCTATCAGCAACCTAAGTGCTGAACGTCACGGAACGAAGATGTCAATGGTACGGGTACAGGGACCCTAAGGCTGGTAAAATAAGCTTCACAGGTGAGGTGTCGGTCGAAAACAAGACCAAGGAAACGGTGCAAATCCCCACTTCTAGGCGAACCCCGTTTAGGAACAACTACGGGTCGGTATGGAGCCGTGGATGGCGGAAAAAATGCCCCACCTTAGTCTTAGCGAAGGAAAACCGAAATCTGTGTGCTTAGGCAGAGCGAGAGATGCGTTCAATACATTTTGCAGTGGACGCTGCAGAGTTGGCATCTGGGCCGTACTATAAGAGATTGAAAGGTCGTCCACTTAGACTGTAGCATAAATATCTTCCGGCACCACCAAGGTGATACGTTGATGTTCAGGGCAAAGAGTATGACAATGAGGACACTTCCCTGTTTGGCGCCCTTTTCTTGCTCAATTGGGACGGGAAAGGCTCTCCACACTTGTAGACGGAAACAACGATCTCGCGGAAACTCTGATTAAAGATCGGGAGACGTGCCGTCGCCCCCATCGTGTGGAGAGTCTCGATGATATCCTATCACCATGCGGTATCATAGGCCTTCTCCAGATTGAAAAACACCGTGGCTTAGTGAGGTCTACTAAGGAAGGCCTCGTAGGCGGCATTTGTAGGCGGAACAGAGTATTCCACGTGGAGTGGAATTTATGGAAAGCGTACTGTGAGAAATTCAGGGGGCCTTAGCTGTCTCTTAAAAAGACTAATCTAACATTTACTCATTTCTCCATCAATTTGAAATGGAGAAGGTTAGATGTTAGAGAGATATAGTGAAAACCAGACGGGATGAGGGATCTCTCCCGATTTGTAAAAAGAAAGCACAGTAGCCTTTTGCCAGGAGTCTGAGAGGATACCCTCTATCAACATCTTGCCGAACAAATCTAACAGAAAGGCCATGTCTCGATCACCTAGGTGTCGAAGCATGGCGTACGGGACATCGCCCGGACCAGGGACGGTGTCCGCGGACGTAGCGAGAGCAGAACGCAGCTCACTTAGAATAAACCTGCCGTTGAAATGTTCTCCTCCTCTGGAAGTAAAGTCCAGTTGGCGACCTTCAGTGAAATCCCGACGTGGATTGAATGCTAAAGGAGCAGCATCCCGGCTAGAGAATACTAAGAAAGCGGTGTCGAAGGACTCCGCCAATGAAGAGAGATCCAAGATTGCGGTCCCATTCTCCTGGAGAACGGATTTGGGGCTCTGTGAGAACTTGCCCCGAATCCTTTTGAATCGCTTCCACACTTCTGCTAGAGGAGGATTCCCGTAAATTGAAGAAACGTATGTTCGCCAGGGAGAGAGGCGTGCGTGCTTCGAAACATACCGGTACATAGCTATAGCGCGATGAAATTCATCGACAGTAACATCGTTCGACCAGCGCTCATAGGATATGTAGCCATAAAGTTTCTAATTGGGGGCCGTCTCCCACTCAGCTAACTACCACGGAAGGGGTTGCGTGCGTGCAAAACGGCCAGATGTTGTAGGAATAGTAGTTAAATCCACGGTGATGAGGTTGCCGGAGAAGAACTCAACTGCATCATCTACCGACCTAAACTTCTCAACTAGGACAGATAAATCAATTATTTCCTGAAATTCGATCCACCATGCCTGCTCCAAGCACCACTGAGGTGGTCATCTGGACGCAGTAGTCCTTAGGGAGGGGGGAGGGAGAGGAGCCAAAGCTCCTTTGGTGCTATTCTCATTTCGTGTGGCAGCTTTAGGAATCCCGGAAGACGGCCTGACGACCTCCTTCAGGGGTGGTGCCTCCTATGAGTCTAACGACTCTGTGGAGGTGTGGCCGTTTTCCCTTACGGGGAAACGTTTTTCTTCTTTCCTGTTGGCTAAAATCGAAAGGGGACCAAGGCAACATGCCAAGTGAGACATAAACCTCAAGAGGCTCACGCTGCCATATTTAGGTCTGTTCAAAAATCATTTTTACTGATTTTCTTAAGTTTATGTACATTTTCCAATACTTTTTGACCGGAAAAAGCCGTAAATTACAACTATTTTGAAAGGATGTCGGGAAGCATTGCCGCGTGAAGCTTTATTTTTTTTTACTTGAAATCGGCCAAAATCACCAGTTTGGGGCCTTTTAAATTGTGTTCTGCACTATATTTTTGTATCTAAACTAGCCAGAGCAGCAAAATAGGTACCAAATTAAAGTATTTTTAATCCTCTTATTAATTTCTACAATTTTGATAGACTTTGAACAAGAAATGGCAAATTGGTACAAACAAAGATTTCAGAAATATCACAAAATTCGTTTTCGCACACTCAAGGAAAACAAGGAACCTTATTCATCACACAAATTTGAGATTGACATTTTGTCACAAATATAATCAATCAAGAAGTGAAAGCATTGCATGATGATTAATTTTATAATGACATTTATTTACAGTCAGTTACTGAGTTTGATTTTTGAGGGTGTCAAAGCGGCGTCTGTTAAACTCCACAGCTTGAAGGAGATAGTCCCTTTGCCTTTAAACCTGTTGTTGACCTTTGCAAAGTCGCTCATCATCTCGACATCACGTTCGGCAATGGCATTCACCACTTTCAGATTATTAATATAACCAACGCTTCTCTGTAGTCCTCATTCTGTGGCCAAGACGGGGGAGATTTCAGAGGCCACTTGGATTTAATGTCGAGTGTGTCCGGCAGTAAATGTGATTCGAGGCAAATAAGACCAACCAGGATGGTCTTAGCTGTGACCCTCTGGAATAGAGACTTTCCTGCTCTGAAAGTGCCTGGCTTCTCATTTGCATGGAACTGGTCGGCAATGTCAAACTTCAGTGTGTTACTTAATCTACTGCTGAACGGGATAATGGCACGACATCCGCCCCCAGGGATGGGGGTACTGTGTGGAGCCTGTTACACTTGGTACCCAGAAGGGTTGCACGTCCTCCCGCCCTGAGTGCAAATTAGGGAGGGCCTGTCACCTGGTTGTCTTGAACTCTATGATGGGTACGGGGAAAGTTGTTGTGGGACTTTCGCCTCGCCCTCCACTCAGCACTACTTCACCTTTTTATTATTATTATTTATTATTTTTTAGTATGATATTTATATTAGTAGTAGTATTTATCATTATATACTATTATTATTTATCTTATTTAGTATTATTTTGTATCATATAAGTTATTAATATTATTTATTATTATCATTACTGCTCTCCACTTAAAGTGTTTCCACCTGTACAGAGTTCAGTCCGGTAGTCATGGTGCCTTGGTGGACTGCATACCATCCTGGAATCACGTAGAACCAGGGTATGATAATGATAGTTGATCAACCACCCAACCCATTGGTAGATCTGCCTATCTCTATTTCTCTATATTACATACCCTCCTACCCGTTTCCACACTTGCTCTCCTATCCAGAGGTCCTGGGTGCCTGGAGCACTTTCTTCCTCTTATGAGCCTTAGGCGAGAGGTAGTGGATACCGGGAGGTCCCTACCTGTTGCGAGAATCGAAATCCCGCTAAATAGGGCAAATATTAGGTTCGGGGTGGGCTGGGCCGTCGACTCTGGTCACCTTCCTCCAGTACACATATCAAGTGACAACGTTGGCACCATCCTAGGTATGGGGGAGGATGATGAAAATCGAGGCACCCCTATGAACAAAGATGACTGTGACGGAGAGTAGCTCGAATGGGATCTGTGATGCCTTGGGGGAGGGGCACACAGAGGCCCCCCTGAGGTAAAGATGGTTCCGGAGGTGACTAAACCCAAGAGGGCAGGATTTTCCACTGGGTCGAACCCGGGTTCGGCGTTTGGCGCAAAACCTGATTCCGCCCCGTGCAAGCTTCTCAGGTGGCTCCGTCCCCCGAAAACACAGAAGGAGAGGATGGACCTCCTCCCTCGGCTGATGCCCCTGTGAAATCTAAGAACTTTTCCATCTAGGAGAAGGATCTTGCCGAGGCCGGTCCATCCGGCCTAGGGGCTCCTTTATGAGGTGGGGAGAAGCGAGTCTATTCCCCTCCCTCGTCTCCCAAAAAGAAAAGAAGCAAGAAGAGGACTAAAGGATCGTCTCACTCCGCTGGAGCTTCTGTGAAGTTCGGGTCCGCTGCCGTTTTGGCAAGCGACCAGGCCAAGGTCGGCACGTCTGGCCCCACGGTGCTCCCGGGTCGGGGGCCCCTCATCGAGCAACTACCTGGCGTTTTAGAGCCCGATGGCTTCAAACGATTTCTGGTTATTTGCGCCACTGATGGTACCATGTTGACCAAGGACAACATGATCCATCAGAGAAGAGCATTAACAAGCTTGATTGGTAAAGAGCCGAAGGTGTCCCGTTTCTCGGACGGGAGACTTCTGGCGAAAGCATCGAATCCCTCCGAAACGCCCGTGAGTATGACGCAGCACTCAGCATAAACTCTGCGAAAGTAGTGGTCTATGCGAGGGAACTCGTGGACTACATAATTATATGACATCACATTAGAGCTGACCAAACGTGGAGCGATTGAAGTCCAAGGTTTGATAAGAAAACAGCGAGGAGCCTCGAGACCAACCCCGACATTATTCATCACATTCGATCGTGACAGGTTCCCTGGTTCGGTGCGTGCCATTTGGTATCGCTACTACTTTGGCTATACGAATCGCTCCTGTAGACATGCAAACTCGGGTTTCCCCGAAATCTGTGTAAGTTGTTTCAAGGTTGCACTTCCCTTCTTCGAAGCAATTTGGTGCGTATCTTCTGGAGAAGTAAATCCTGGCCATTCATGATTTTCTCCTCTGACTTCGCGAGGCTAAGGACGTGTTCCAGGCGCGCCCGACGCTGCCTGGTAGTCTTAAACCTCAAATTTAAAAAAGACACTATCTTCTCCTAGCTCCTCCAGACCTACGAGCACGGTCGTTTTCACGCTCATTCGGAACCCTTCTGCGAGTTTTACTCATCTTGGCTGTTTTTCTGTTAGAGTTGGCGGCACAACGGCTTCATACCAGGCCTCGGCTAAAACAACCCCCCCTCCTTAATCTGTGCCTATTTTGTTGCTATATCTTGTTTAGCTAAAAAAAATTATAGTGCAAAACACGATTTAAAGTAAAAAAAATTAAAGTTACCGGCGGCAATGTCTCCTGACATCCTTGAACAAAATACTTGTATTTACTGCTTTTTCTGGTTAAAAAGTATAGGAAAAAGTACAGAAACATTAAAATGAGTAAAATAATTTTTGAGCAGGCCTAAATATGGCAGCATGAGCCACTTACGGTTTCTGTCTGCCTTGGCATGTTGCCTTGGTCTCCTTGTGATTTTAAACAACAGGAAACTAAAATAAACGAGTTATTTTTTCTCTTTTCTGTTAGTTAAAAGTTGTATTTGTTATTTCTCCCCCACACAACTTTGTTAGGTTATCCAATTAATATATAACATTATATTTTAAATTACAATGAGTGTATTGACAGATTCACCAAGGCAGAACTATGCTGTTTAAGTAAATAAAGTCCTTATTAAGTCGTATTTTAATATTAATTTGAAAATAAAATCTAAATGGTTGAAGGGGGGATTGAACATGCTGGCGGACCGGATCCGGCCTTCGGGCCGCATGTTTAACACCCGTGCCCGAAGTGCTAGGTTATTCAGTCTGGGGCGCCCACACATCTTCGCCTCTTCCAACTTCACTTTGTTTCCAAACCTCTTGGCGGAAAACCCCTGTTGAAGAAGGCCCGTCCTCAACTCCTCCACCCCTTAAAGGTCCGGTATCGGTCTACTTCCCCTCTAATACAGGTCCTAATTCACGTCACACTTTCCTTTCCAAACACGTGCCCCGAAAACCATCTTCTACTGCTCCTCGGCGTGGCCTCAAATCCCCTCTGCCCCTTCTTCACGCATCCGCCCCATCATACTTGTACTCCTTCATAGTGTAGCTTCATCTAACCCCCCCCCCCTTACATCTGCGGGGGCCCAATCCGACTCACTTCAATCAAGCAAGGCCCCCCTACCCAATGAAAGCTTTTACTTATTACCATTGTGGCCCCCAATCCACCCCCTAGCCTTTCCCGCGAAACTCACACTTATCCCCCTCTTCCTTCATCCCATAGCCACCCCTGCCAACAACCGCCCAGGCGGCCACAATCCTTATTCTCCTTCCCAGTGTAACTCCCAATCCATCTTCTTTCCCCTTCCTCACGAATTATGAATTAGTGTAAGTGAGTATGTGTATGTAAGGGAAAAAAGCTGCCAGCGGATAGATAGAGCCAAATAAAAGTGGTGAAAAAGAGAAAATCGTGTGAGAGATTTGCAAAGGGAGGCAAGACGCCTGGTGATCAGGCCTATCGCTTTCATTATTTTCTTGTTTTGTGATTTTTTGGTTGTTTTGGATATATTTTATTATTATAACGTTCAAGCCATTTGTCTTAACAATCTTAATACGGCTCCACCCTCAAACCATCTTGTGACGCATCATACATCCGTTCGCCCCCGAGTCCATTTGAGACGGGACCAACCATTAGACCCCGGCATGCCAGCGGTGCAGAAGCCGCCCTTCGCACGGACGGACAGACGCTTCGGCAAAGGCGGCCAAAAAGCCCGCTCGATCACGCATCCCTTCGTGACAGGAGGCGACGTGAGAGCACTACAAAGAGTTCTGGCCGCGCGCGTATGCACATTGCATGTCTACACTGTATATGGAAGAACCTACGTTAACGCGCGCTAAACGAAGCCTTTCGAAACTTACTAAGAGGGAATTGTGTCCAGTAATTAGTATAAGATATTGTGCAATTCAACGAAGGCATTTATTGAATTCGTCCCTGGTCTCAGCATTTAAGTTCAAAATGATTCGCTAGTTTTCTCTTTCGACCAAATTATTCTCATTTTTCTTCTTTATATTTCACCTCGCAACACTTCTCTGAAGAAGGACCCTAGCTTGGGTGCAATATATATACAGGGGGTGGGTGGACAAATAATTGGACCAGTAGAAATTTAACACCAATATTTTAATGAGCCATTATATTACGAATATCAATCCAAATTTCATTGTGAGTGCTTTGTTTTATTGTAGATACATAGTTTTATTTATCAACTTTAATGATTATTTGTATTTATTTTTCAGATCGTGGTATAGATGCTGAGATGCGTGACCTCACTGAGTTCGAAAAAGGGCAAATTGTTGGAGCTCGAATTGCAGGAGCTTCCGTCATCAGAACCGCTAAACTCATTGGTTCTACGAGAGCTACCATATCAAGGACCATGACAGAATTCAAGAAGCAGGGCAACACCTCCAGAAGGAGGAGTAATTCCTGCAGGACTTCGAAACTCGCTGAAAGAGACCGACGAGTGTTGAAACGCATTGTGATGAGAAATCCCCGGACAACTGCCTCTAAAGCGACTAGCCCAGTTTCGACCAAAACTGTTCGCTGTGAGCTCAATAAAGCCGGATATCATGGAAGAGCCAATATCAAGAAACCTCTGCTTTCTCATCAAAACATTCAGAAAAGGCTGAACTGGTGTAGAGGTCACAAAGGCAGTTCGACAGACTAATGGAAACAAGTAATATTTTCCGACGAGTTCAGTTTTTTCTCTTTTTTCCGACTGCAGGGCGAGTTTATGTGTGGAGGCACCCTGGGCAAGCTTTTAATCCTGACTGCCTTCTTCCTACAGTGAAGCACTGAGGATGGTCAGTGATGGTTTGGGCAGCCATATCTTGGAACTCTCTTGGTCCAATAGTTGCCCTGCATGGTAGGATCAACAGCAACGAATATTTGAATATTTTGAAAGATCAAGTCCATCCCATGGTCCAGACATTATTCCCTGATGGTGAGTGCTTTTTCCAAGATGAAAAGTCCCCAATACACACCGCTCTTGATATTATTGAGCAATTGTGGTGCGTCTTGGAGGGACAAGTTAGAAGTGGTTACCTTCCACCGTCGTATCTGAAACAGCTAGAGCAAGTATTGCAAGAAGAATGGCTCAAGATTCCTCTTAATGAAGTCAGGAAGCTGTATGAATCAATTCCAAGACGCATCGATGCAGTTCAGAAAGCAAAAGGAGGATCAACTCCGTATTAAATAAATATTCATTGAATTTAACACGTGTTCCAATTATTTTGTCCAACCCATATATATATATATATATATATATATATATATATATATATATATATATATATATATATATATATATATATATCCCATGCCATGTTATTAGCTTCACTCATTTCTTTAATGTTTTAGGTGTTTATACTTTTCGAAGTTTCTGGAACTTATGTGGCCGACGCTTCTTCATATGGCAACACTTCCATCATAACTTCATTTGAGTCCCTGGCCTCTTTGATGAGTTATAGCACGTAACGTGATCTTCAGGTTTGCCACGCTATTAGCTGCTGAACGATTTTTTGAGAATGGGAAAGGCTAAGAGTCTCACTGTGGCTGAATAAACTACGATAGTGAAAAAATTGACTAAAGGAACTCCTCCTAAACTTATAGCCAACTCCACCGGCCACCATGTTGACTCTCTGAAGCGTTTTTTAGCCGATCCATCGCCAAGGAAGACGCGGTCGTACTCTGGCGTCCTGAAGACCGTATCTACCCGGGACCTTCGTAATGTTAAGAGGCAGCTGCTTAAGAAACCAAGACAAACATCGAAAACAATTTTTGCTGAAGCAAATCTGCCAGAAGTGTCAAAATCAATGAGATGCCGGTTGCTGCATTACGCCTGAAAAACGACCTCCTCTGACGCCCAGCCACAAGTAATTGAGGATGGAATGGGCGCAAAAGCACATGAAGACAAACATGAAGATGTCAATATCCACTGATAAAAGCAGAGCAACTCTGGATGGACCTAACGGATGGGGAAAATGTTGCGTTGAGAAAGGCCAAGAGCGTCATATCCGTTTTCGTCGCCAACAGGACGGAGGTGTAATGATATGGGTAGGAATAGTTGGAAATGAACTTATTGGTTCTGTTTGTGTGGCTGATGTAGTACAAATAAGTTATGCGTCCTATTGCCAGCTTCTTGAATCAGCTTTGCTTCCATGGCTGCAGAAGCGTCTAAGGTTGATATTTCAGCACGACAATGCCTCGCTTACTCTGGAAAAGCAAGACAAGCATGCTTGTCATCGATACGACTCAAAAGGTAACCGTTTGATGGTATGGCCGCCTTGCTTTCCCGATTTGAGCCCTATCGAAAACTTATGGGGGATTCTGAAGCGGGCTATTTAGAAGGATGGGAAGCAGTACGCTTCGAAGGAAAATTTGTGGAAAGCAATTGAGACATCTACACGCACAATTCCTCGCTCCGAAATAAAAAAAAATGACCGAATCTGTTAACAGGAGAATCGTAGTGTTACAGAAGAAAGGCTCTTATGTAAAGTATTAAGTATTCATTTAAGGTGTTGATATTGTGATATTACTTTTTTTGGTTAAATAAACATTGCATAATCATATTCTATTATTATAAACCTTTTACGATGCTATATTTTGGTAGGTATGTTGTTTTTCTATAAAAAGCTAATACCGTGGCACGATTGACAAGTAGTTAAAATCTTTAAACATTGTTGAAATGAAAGTCATATTACAAAATGTGCTGAAAATGTAGGACACGGTCGCACTCATTAACTTAAATATACCATAGAAGTATAAGCTCAGTTCTACCGATATAATTAATGTTTTATCATTAGCAAAAACTTTAAGCTAATAGCGTGGCACGGGTTTATATATATATATATATATATATATATATATATATATATATATATATATATATATATATATATATATATATATATATATACCGGGTGTTGAAAAAATTGATATCATTTTGCAATCTAATAACTTTGCCAGTTCCTGTTTAAATGACTTCAACTTTAATACCATGTGTAGAAACAGGTAGAGTTTATGTTTAATGTTTGATGTTTTTATTTTTACAGGTATAGAAATGCCATTCCCTGGAAGTGAAAAGGCGGTTTGAAGAGACGAGTTCAAGGAACGTCTTGTTTTCAGTGATGAGGCCGCATTTCATACGAATGGCAAAGTCAATAAGCATAATGTCCGCATTTGGGGCGAAGAGAATCCCCATGCCACAGTTGAGCACGTGAGGGACTCACCGAAAGTGAATGTGTTCTGCGCCATCTCAAAGGCCCGTTTTTCTTTGAGGGAAATGTGATCGGCCATGCTTATCTGCAAATGCTTCAGAACTGGCTAATGGATGGGCTCATTGCAAATGGACAAGAAGACTTCATTTTTCAACAGGACGGGCTCCACCTCACTGGAAGCTCAATGTGCGGGCTTATCCCGATGACAATCTGCGAGGGAGATGGATCGGGCGTGCTGGTGATGAAGACAATGTGCTGTTGAAATGGCCGCCACGTTCTCTAGAGCTATGTGAAGGGACTCAAGCACAGAATCACTACCGCAATGAAGACTGTTACCAAAGACATGCTGCAGCGTGGTTGGGAGGAGCTGAACTACCGACTTGACGTGTGCCGTGTCTCAGGTAGTGCGAATATTGAACATTTGTGAAATCGTTCATGGAATCCACATACCTTTGATTTTCTCATTCAAATTTGCAGGAATAAATCTTATGTTGTTTAACATTAAGCCTGTTTAGTTTCCTTTACATTGACTATGTAGTTTCTGTGATATTTACATCTAAAATGATATCGATTTTTTTTAAACACCCGGTATATATATATATATATATATATATATATATATATTAATTGATTTGTTCCTTGGGAATCTGATATTTAGTAGGAATATGAAGACCCAGGTGATCACACTAATCATTTATTGACCGGACGTTTCGGACCTTTACTAGGACCATCTTCAGCCACTGTATCGACTAATGAGAAGGGGAAGGAATATTAACGATAATAGTTAAATAGTTCGAAGCATGCATTATATAATGGCTAAAAAAGCGGGTGGAGACAAACCCTAACTACGTCTCGCTTGAAGCGCCTGCAAAGAGTCCAGAACAAGGCGATTCTCTATGGAAAAACAAACGCAGAACGAGATATTGAATACCCCAAAGAGATCTCCACCGGAGAGTGGCCTTGACACCAATCAATCTGGCGACCCAAAGTCTGTTCAAAAGAACATGGGAGAGGATCCTGAATAAAATTGCACCCGAACTAGCTGAGGGTCTAAACATCCCAGCGAACAAAAGGGAGAAAGTGGCCAGAACAAGGCAATTTCCGAGCTCGAGACAATGCTCCGAGGAACAGTTGGCACCGTTGTTCACCATCAACTACACATACTATATATTAACAAATACACTCACAAATATGAATGAATGTGTTTGAATGAAAGCGAAATAATTGTATATGTCAATATAACTAGTAATTAAGACAAATAAATAAAGACAGAACAAAAACAAATTCTTAAATTAGTATAGAAGATTTAGAATAGGTGATTAACTATATTATTACCTTTCAAAATCTTATCTCTCTTAAAATACGAATAGTACTAGAATTATAAAATTATAAAAAAAAATATAAAAATATACTAGAAAAGATAAATAAATAAATAAAATAAAATAAAAATAAATAAAATAAAATAAAAATCAATATATAAAACAAAATAAATATAAATATATATAATAATTTTTAAAAATTAGTTCAAAGTTAAGGAAAATAAAAATAAGGCTGAAAAATAAGTATAAAAGAAAGCTTGAATGCGTTATAACAGAAACTCAGGTTCACACAACAATACAAGTTACAGGATTTAAGGTCATCGACAACGAAAATAAGATCCAAGAAAAATGAAAAGCATAGCCCTCACTACCAGGGCAAACCCTACACACTCTTCGCTCACAATCTATCATCTTATCTTCCACATCAATTTTTTTTTAACTAATATTCATAAAACAAATCAACTAACATGAAAATACATGGATTTGTTTAAAAATATGTTCGAGAACAAAAAAGGATGTTGGGTATAAACAAAAGGAGGCAAAGGTTTATGAAATTCTGGTTCCATGCGGGGGCGTTGCAGATTCTGGTGGCGAAGTTGTGTATTGATTGAAGGTCTGTGTTGAGAGATCATAACTGCCTCAGCCATTCGGGGTCTTCGCGAGTGGTTCACCGTTGAATGCGTATATCTTTCATAATTTGTTTTAATAGTTTATGTTTCACTAAAAAACGATGTAATCTGTCATGATCTCCTAACACAGCGCCGAAATCATGAAACTATAGGAAATTTGTTGGAAGACCAATTAATCGCAATATAATCGCCGAGGCAGCTTGAATTGTCTTAAAATGTAACACGTATTAGTTTCCGCAAAATAAAATACAGGAAAGAATAAAAAAAGTGTGCCATATGGTTCCAAAATATAAAAATAAGCTATTATAATGTCGTTTTTCGGGACGTACCCACACAGATGACGCGAGAAAAATGTATTTTAGGGAACTAACATAAAAACATCTGAAATAAGTATAATAAGTAATATCGGAATACTTTATTTAAGATAAATATGCAATAGCCTTTAGAAATAACAAAAAACTGTATTTTTTCCTATTTCGAAACACAATGGGACAAATAAAAACAAATCAGGCCATGATTGGTAAATTTTGATGACGGATGAGCATCAGTGATTGGACGTTAGATATGCTGAAAAACGCCCAAAATCTAGCTAAAAAATAACTAAAATTCTTGCGCCCCTCTCCTTGAAAATTACCGTTTTTTTCATCCATTGTCTTGAACGTTTCATATTATTGTTCATCACGAATTTTTCGTCTTCTCTAACAATCTATTAAAAAAATGGTTGACGTTTTAGTCTAGAAAGAAGAAAGGAACAAATGGTGATTCTTTATTGCAAGTGTACGCATCCCATTGGCCGTTGTGCGTAAAATGTGGTAGCTCCGAGTTACCACTGCCGGCTAGCGCCGCTGTTTAGACAACATAGCAAAAGGGGAAGCCGAGTGAATAAGGGTCTCCTTTTCAGCACATAACCACTCTTTCAGCAAGCCCTATGTAGTACCTCCTCGTGGTGATACACGGAAACAACTGAGCACTCGGAGGCAGTTTGGTCGTCAGATCCTTGGCATGCAAGCCCATCGCTGTGTGAATACGCCATAGTGACGGAAACCAAACTCCCAGCTATGGGTAGATAGCTCTGCTGTCTTGTGGATACCACAGAAGAGGGAAAGGCTAAAGAAGTAAACTCCGACAGAAAATCCGGAGCCGGAGTCCCTAAGGCAGCCCGTTGTTGTATACAGATTCGCCCTGGCAACTCCTGTGACGTTGCTGGAACCATGTGCATTGGCTCCAGCCTGTTCATTGGATTTCTCTAGTGGCGTGGAGAAGGGAGACCTGCTGCATGGGCAACAGCCAGTCTTCCATATCGATTTACCCAGGCCCTGCATCTGGAGAGGTCACTCCAGCCTCGCTACACCGTCGATAAAAACACGGGAAGCAGCAGATACCGGTTATAAGTCTTCTGCTCGATTGGCCTAGAGCTAGACGCCAGAGGCTGCTTCCGACGGTGGGAGGGGCCATCGTGCCCCATTGGGCAGCTACCACCCGCCTCAAGCTGGGCAGTCTCCAGTCAATATGGTGCTGCATCGCCACGGTTCGTAAGTCTCACTGGGTGCGTGGGGCTAAGGGTATAAACCGACAAACGGATCTTCATCTGTGCACCAAGCAACAAATCTACAAAGAAGAAACTCTCGCCCCTCAAGCTGAATGCCTAGAATGTGAGAACCATGACGCGAGGTTTCTCAGACAACCTTTAAGACATCAGCGATGCACGAGACTATAGTGATTGATCAAGACCTGAACAGACTGCAGACGGACATCGTCGGCCTCCAAGAGACCAGACTACCAGACTAGGATCCGTGACAGAGAAAGACTTCACATTCTTCTCCAAGAGAAACCTATAGACGAACCTAGAGAGCATGGAGTGAGACTTGCTGTCCGAAACGGCCTGCTGAGATCCATCATTCCGCCTACAAAACGAACTGAGCGAATCCTGTCTCTTCAGCTCAACACCCCAGCTCGACCTGCCAATCATATCAGTGCTTATCCCTAACATAGACCTCACCTGCCGATGACAAGGATAAATTCTACGACGAACTGAACACAGCTATAAGCCAGCTTTTTGAGAAAGAGTTGTTTGTTCTCTGCGATTTCAACGCCCGGGTGGGAGGCTGACTGCAACTCCTGGCCTACATGTCTCGGGAAGTTCGGCCCGAGAAGATGAACGAGAACGGACAGCGCCTACTAGAGCTACAAACCACTTACTGGTTTGTAGCAAGGTTAAGATGCGTGAAAAGAGACTGTGACGTAGGGAAAGGAAGGGCAGACCTCGCATTGACGTCAGCAAGACAAGCAACCAGGAGAGAGTTGATGAGTTTGCTGCCGCTCTGGAGAAATCCTTGCCCGACCCAACAACAGAAAACACCCATGGGAGATGGGAACACTTCAGAGACACCGCCTACAATGCCGTAGTGGACATGTTTGGCAGAAAGACTGGCAAGTAAGCAGACTTGTTTGAAGCCCACTCTGAAGAACTAAAACCAGTCATCGAGGAGAAGAGAACGCCCTGACCGCATACAAATACAGCCCTAGCGAGAGGAATCTGCAGGTTCTCTGGGCTTCTCGCAGCAAAGTCCAGTAGACCGCCAGGTGCTGCGCCAATAACTATTGACTAAAGCTCCGCTACAAGATTCAGGTCGCAGCAGACACTGGTAACACCAGGGCAATGTATGATGGAATCAAGCTGGCCTTGAGGCCAACTAGAAGGAAGACCGCCCCCTTCAATTCTACCTCAGGCGAAGTTATCCAGGACCGGACCAAGCAGATAGAGCGTGGGGTAGAGCATTATTCTGAGCTGTACGGCAGAGAAAACATGGTCTCTGAAGATGCCCTGAATGCCACTGAGTCTCTGCCCATCCTTGAAGAACGAGACAATGAACCAACAGTAGACGAGCTTAGCAAAGCTATGAACTCTCTTGCTCCTGACAAAGCACCTGGAAAGGATGGCATCCCTGCCGAAGTCCACAAGTTCTGTAAAAAGACCATCATCACTGAACTGCACGAGATCCTGTGCCTCTGCTGAAAAGAAGGTGAAGTACCCCAAGACATGAGAGATGCTAACATCGTCACCCTCTACAAAAGCAAAGGCGAAAGAAGCGAAAGGCAACAACTACTGCGGCATCTCCCTCTTCAGCATTGCTGGGAAGCTGTTCGCCCGAGTTGCAATGAAGAGACTCCAAACTCGCAGAGAGAGTCTATCCCGAATCCTAGTGTGGCTTCCGTGGGGACAGGTCGGGATATTTTTCTTCTCCCTCCGACAACTGCAGGAGAAATACAGAGAGCAGAGACGGCCACTCTTCGCTGCTTTCATAGACCTGACAAAGGCCTTCGACCTAGTCAGAAGGGACGGCCTCTTCAAGATCCCTCCTAAAATTAGCTGTCCACCCAGACTGCTTAGCATCATTAGGTCCTTTCACGACAACATGAAGGGTACTGTGGTCTTCGTTGGCTTTACATCCAATTCATTCAAACATTCAGAGCGAGATAAAACAGGGCTGTGTCCTTGAGTCGCCATTGTTCGGGATATTTTTCGCAGTCATGATGAAGCATGCATTCGGAAATGCTACCGAAGGTATATACCTACACGCTAGGACGGACGAGACGAATTTCAATCTTTCCAGACTGAGAGCGAAGTCGAAGGTCCAACTGAAATGCCTTCGAGACTTTCTCTTTGCTGACGATACTGCAGTCACCGCCCACTCAGCCGTCAACCTCCATCAACTCATGACCTGGTCCAGCCAAGCCTGTTCAACCAAGACCTCATCATCAGGCGAAAAAAGACACAACTCATGGCGCAAGATTCAGATTCTCTACCTCACATCTGCATATCCAACCACAAACTGGAAGTCTTCCATGACTTTGTGTACCTGGGCTCCACCATCTCCTACTCCCTCTCTCTTGACACCGAGCTCAACAAACGACTCGGCAAAGCCTCCACCACAGTGGCCAAATTGAAGACGAGAGTTAGGACCAAGAATAAGCTGCCAGAGCTCACCAAAGTTCATGTCTACAGTGCCTGTGTTGCGAGCACCCTCCTGTACGGCAGTGAGTCTTAGACTATACGAACTCGATAGGAAAACGAGCTCAACGCCTTCCACATGCGCTGTCTACGACGCATCCTAGACATCAAGTGGTAGGACAAAGTTCCCAACACCATTATCCTGGAGAGAGCTGAAATCCCCATCATGTATTTCCTGCTGAAACAGAGACACATGCGCTGGCTTGGGCACGTTGTACATACGGACGACATCTGGAGATCCCCAAATACCTTCTGTACGACGAACTGACACAAAATAAACCCTCCACAGGCAAACCACAACTGCGCTAAAAAGAGATTAGTAGAAAAGACATGAGGGCTCTGAACATCGACACAAACACCTGAGAAGGGTCAGCCTCAGAGCGAACGACCTGGAAGCAATTGGTATGCAAAGGCCTATCCAACTTTGAAAAGACACTGATCTAACAGTTTGAAGCCTAGAGACAGAGAAGAAAGGCTTCAAATCAGACAGATAGAAATCCATCATCATTCATCTGTTTGCCATTCCAGGATCGCGCTGGCCTGCCACACTCGACGCTGTCCCGAATCTGGATTGACATCCCAGAATGCGGATCCATAATCTTCCTATACCGAGGGATGCTTACTACTACCTTTAACAGGTCGTGAAACCTTGTTTATCTCCTTCAAATGGCGATGCACAGTAGAATGGATTGAATGTAGTTTTTCAACCAATTGTTCAACAATTAAAGTCGGATTTTCTTACAGTTATTTTTAAAAAAAATCTTGATCAAACTCCACTGGTCGTTCAGAATGGGGTTAATATTTCACAATAAATTTTCACGATCGCAAATTGTGAAACCATCTTTGACACTGACTCACACTAATTGTTCCTTCATCGTATACCTGACACAAATGTTCTGCTTTTAACTTAGCATTGTTGCCTTTCATAAACTACCAAAGCCCAAGGTTACGAATGTGCTCTTTTGACATTTCCAAAATATTCATTATTTAATGATGTCAGATTAAATTAACAATAATAATATAAAATTAATAGCCCAGAAAATGACGACTAAGGTATGTCGAAATGTAAGCCATGGGTTAGGCTAAGGCATACCGATTTCTAGGCTTCGAGTTCATTAGACTAGGCTAGTATAAAAACAAAGTTGCTTTCGATTATTTCAATCTATAAAATAATAATAAATATGAAATAAATGTCCTCATCACTTATGGAATGAGCTGGTAGAGGGGTGTTTGTGTGAACCCCTTTGTGTCTGGCTGCACTGAATTTTATTACGATAGCCTAAGTGTTTTACATGCCCGTGAAGCAAAGTTTTGGGGCCTAGTGAAGAGGCACATTTTTTCTTTATTAACAAGGGTTCGAATTCTTCTCGGTAAGCCTCAAGTGAGGGGCTTTTGTGTGGATTGAAAACTTTCTTGGAGGTTTGATGTGAAGGCTGGCACTTGCACTGAGGAGATAGTGACAGCCAGTGAGGGTGTTGTGTGAATGGCAATGGTTTCCTCCTCCGTGAGTGCAAGAATGAATAGGCCACGAATGGCGTGAGGTTGCGTTTCTGGGTATCGCCATTATGAGGTTGACCTCGGTCGCTGGTGGCGCCACTAGGCTTCCAATATTTGTCAACTCAAATTTCCATTATCATTTTCGAATAACTTAACTATATAGATACCAGGCAATGGATTCGCCACGCCCCCCTATGGGGGAGCTTGCGCTTCGCTACTAAGATTAAAATTTAAAATCTAAAAAAAAGCAGTCATGGTTAAATTTGTATAAATTTTCTGAACTTCGCCAATTATAATAATTTTAAAAAGGAACTCTAAACTAAATTTTCCCCCTTTCAAAATATCACGTTGCTAAAATATAGAATTATATTAGAAGATATATAAAAATAAATTTTCTGAACTTCTCCATTTGTAATTCTTTGGGTTTTAAAAAATGCGCCAAACTTCGATACTTATATTTATTTCTGAACTTCACCATTTTGTTTTTTGATATTATAAAAGAATTATTAGAAATAACTTTGATAAAAAAACATAAGTCATAACATTCTAGTTTCAGCCACAGTTCGCTAATCGAAGGCTCGTTGTTATATACTTTTATATTCTAAAAATACCTTAGTGAGATATCGAAGATATTTTACATTTGTCTTAATATGCTTTGGAAATCTATATTTCTGCTGCTAAAAAATTAACACAAAGGCCCCATTATTTGCTCCTCTCAGCCCTGTCGGTGCGACGTCATAACCATCTGGTTAAAGAGATTGATTGCACCGATTCAAGAAATACTTATTCACCTCGATATTGATTAGCATCACATTGAGGTAAGACGTTAATTTAGCTACGGTGCCGAAGTTTTAAGGGCATGTTAATTAAACGTGGGCTAGTTTATAGATATTTTGATTAAATAGTTTGTGCTGCCTTGTTGTATAATCTCAAGTTTCGTGAAAGTAAACACAAACAAAAGAGCATCGAGCCGATTTAAACTATTCGCGCTCCAAAGTTTTCAAACAAATGATTCATCGAATGGAATTTTAAGTTTTGAAATGCTTTTCAGTCTGATTCTTTCAAATTCGCAACTCATTCTAATCGCAAATCACTATTTTTGCACATTTAACCACCCTAAAACCACAAAATCCCTCGATTTTTTCATATTTCTTGTGAAAGAAACTTGATATTTTAGGAGTTGGAAAAATGAGAAAAAGAGTGATTTTCAACAAAAATAAGTTCAGTGTTGAAAAAATCACAGGAAAGCATAGGATAAACCTTTATTCTAAGCTGTGGATGAAACAAGAAATTTACCTTATCTCCTATTAATATGCGTTTTTTTCGTATTTAAAGAATGTGAAAATTTGTTTAAATTTCATTATTTATTTTGTCATCCTGACATCTCAGACCTTTTAACAAATGAAGCCAGTTTGTATATTTATCTTGCCTATTCGTTAAACAACAATTTCAATAGAGATTCTTAAGCTTAAATTGTATCTTTACCACGTTCATCTGATAACTTTAACTCTTTATTATATATGAATGCCTAGTAATATCGATGAAAAGGTACTGTTTTTCTATGTAAAATTACAAATAAGAGGTAAAATTTCTCGAAGACTATCACTAATGCAGGAGGTTATATGTGTCGTTGCCCTGTTGTGAGTGGGTTAGTGACCAAGGGTGATTTGTTACCGAGTTTTGGTACCAACCACTCCTGGGTGACCAGGTAAGATTCTTGGTTCGGCTTGGTGGCTACCGATTCGATTCTTCGGAGAATGACTTTTGTTTGAGGCACTGACTCCAAGGAGTTGAGCTATCTTGATTGAAGGCTGTCTTTCAGTATTCTTTATTTGGCGGGAACTAGGAAAGTCTCCAGATGTTTATGTCTTCATTTTTTAGATACTTTCCAATTTCCATTTTATATTAATGGGCTGCACATCCCGAGGCAAACAACAGATACAATATAATTAATTTTTATACATTCGATGTGCGTTTCCAAATAACATTAAATTTGTAATTCTATTTACATTCATTTATTTCACGTTTACATTAGTATAGAATTTTACAATTTTATTTAATTATACACAAGTAATTAATAAGGCAGTATTCCTTAGTATTTGATGAAATGAATTTATAATTAGAGCGTTTAATAGATTTACATAGAAGTTTTTGGAGTTTAGTTTATTGTATACGAGTTTTTTAATTAAAAATATATTAATTTTAGCAGAAATAAAACAAAGCCATTATTTTAATTATTTTTTAAATATGATTAAAGTTATTTAGATGAATAAGTTTCGATAATTAGCTGAGATGGTGAGGTCTGGGAAACATCCCTTCAATAATTGTCAAATGCTGCTATCTCTCATTTTGGGGCTCAAAGCACAACTTTTCTTTCAAATCGTCCATTTATTTTACTGAAATTAAATATATAGAGGCCAATGCTTTGGAATTATTACCTACACTCGTTTACACAGATTCATATAATTATGTAACCACAAATATTATACTCCTATCTGTTTCTTTTTAAAACGGTGCTAAAGTTCATCTATTTAATGGAAAGACATTATTTAGTTATGGAGAGAATAAGAAACTGCGTATGATAATGACAGTAACTTGGGAAAATATGACTGAAGCTGTTTCTGTTTATTCTTTTACGCTAACCGACATATAGATTATAAGGTTAAGGACATTTATTGTTATAAAGTTTAATAATTACTTTTAGGCCCAAGCGTTGAAATTCAGGAGGGGTGTCTGGGCCCTGAGCTTATCGCTTCTAAGATTGAGCATGAGCTCTCATCATTTCTTTGAGTGGTCTGGCAGTACCTTTAGGAGCTTATTATTATTTTATAGTTTTGTATATTTACTAATCGTAGTTTGTACCGCTTGCATAGATCACACCAGCATAGGGAACAAAAAAAAAAAAAGAAACACGGTACTTTGACCACTCTATTCGGAATCCCTTAAGTGAAATGTTATTTAAGTTTGACGTGAACCCATTATATTACATAAAACACATCCAAATGCTCATTTTTTAGGTTTCTTTGAGTCTCTTATTCAGAATTATAATGTACAGCCCAGAATATCACGAGCCTCACTGCGCAGCTGGTGTAATGACTAATATATCTACATATTATCAATTATAGTTATAGCGTGAACAACAATTAACAGCACTGAAATGGTAGATCAGAAGTGGGTAATAAGTGTCACGATAAAATTTTTAGTAGGGGTTAGTAAATTGAGTATAATATATATATTTATGTTATTATAGGAACAGGTAGGGTAGAGTTGTTGTGGCTATAGTTTTTGTCTTAATAGGTCGTTGTTTATCTTCATAGAGGGGGTGACGGGCGTATACTGACTGGCTATTTCTACAGGACTTTGAGACGCCACCAAGCATCGAAGCATAGACAATAAGACTATAGTCAACCGCATGTTTTATCTTTTTCAGTCACGATTTCTAAGATTCTTGGGAGGAAACGCTGTAAATCTCTTTAAATCTGATGCTCTTTTTTGACCATTTTTATCTAAATCACTGAAAGCACTTATCTTTTTTTCATAGAGTCTTTCTTCATCATCAGTGAGATTATCTTCAACCGTGTTTTATATTTTTAGTTCTATCGAAGCAATCAAAAACTATAGATTTAAATGGAGAGTTTTTGATCTTCTTATGCGTCTTTTGAAAATTAAAAATCACTTACTTAAAATCAAATTTATGAAATGAAAATCAAGAGTAATTAATAATAGTTTGTAAATTAACTATATAAGTAATTAAAAAATAGAACATTACACTTAAAGTACATAAAGATTAAAGGAATCGGAGACGGAGTGGGTCCATTTTGACCAACTCCGACTCCTCTAGCAATGAATTCACCTCCGACGCTATACCACTGGTTTTACTTTCACATGATGATCGATCTCACAATTTCAACCGCATTACTAAAATCACTTGCATATTTTTGCCACTTTGATCTATCTGAGATAACTATTTATATCATGAATGCTTATAAAATAGTTAAAAAAAGTATGTTTTTTTTTTAATAAGTGCAAATAGATGCTGCAAAATTTCTCAAATGTCATCTGACATGCATGACGCCACGATCCATTGGTTTGTTGACTGTATATTGTTTATACTTTAGTAAAATATATTAAAATATTTATCAGAAAATAAAATAATTCACAGGTAAAATGTGAGATATGGAATTAATCATTATATCTTTTAAAGCTTAGAATCTTTTGTCCTCTGGATGATTGCCAATTTGTATCGACTTTTATAAATTAAATTAAACTCCCAATTTCGATTGAATTCATAAATTTCCATACCATTTGTACTCCTTTCATCTGAGAAATGAAGCCATTTATGAAGGCCTGTATGTGTTGGTGCGGGAAAGAATTAATTTGTTGTTTGTTATCATTGGAAATCCATAAGATAAAAATCCATGGCATGACACAATGCTTGGGAGCTCGTTTTAGCCAATAGGAATTGATTTTATGAATATATTAATTAAAATATGAGAAAAAAAATTAACAGAAATAACTTTCATTAACTCTTGGATAGGATACGAGATAGTGTTAATAATTATAGCTGACTCCTGTCTCATTTGTAACAAGTTCAACAGAGCTAAGTCGCGTACTCTCAATTATTCTCACTTATGACCTTAAGACCTGCAAACCTTTCGATAATTCCCGGACTAACATTGGGAGGACCTTGGTGATTATATCACCCGAAAGAGAATGTAAAACAACATAAGGGTTTCAAATTTCGTTAGAATCGGACGAATAGTTACGATGTTATTACTCAAAAAAGCACTCATTGAAAAGTAAAATGGTTAACATCCGATTGACATAGTAACTTTATAGAGTCGTGTGTGAACTAAAAATATGTCACCATCTTGTTCATTATAATAGCAGTTTTTGTGTATCAAGTGAGAATATTAAATGCATAACGCACTGCTTAACTTTAGTGGCAACAGCAATCTCACGAAATGCATATATGATTAGTTTCACTGTAAATGTGGCAATGTTTCCGGAGTTCCCATAGAGATGGATAGATAGATAGATAGATAGAGAGAAAGAGAGAGGGAGAGAGAGAGAGACCCAAAGCACCATTCTCTTTTGCGTTTCGACCCTCGTTCCGAGAGGCGAATTTCCTATTATTGTGTGCATCCAAATTAGGCCGCTTTGCAATTGTTACTTAAAGTGCAGCGATGATAGGCCGTTATTATAGCAATGCTTGCCATCTTCACACTTTTGCTCCGTTTCGTTTGGTACACGTGCATTTTCACCCACTAGTCGTGGTTTGTTAGGTTGGATACAGTCACTTGCTTGGGGTGAATCAGCTTGCCTAATGCAGTGTCAAGGAGGCTTGCCATTGCTATTGTAAGACTTATCAGCCGGAACTTGTAGTTTATTCTTGTTTAGTCATATTATTTTTGTCTCATTTTTCACCAAATATTTGAATAGTATTCATTATATATTCGTGGGTCATTTGAATTCATATTGTCACTTCTATTTCCTTAAGATACGCGCTATTACATTGGTGGCCCTCTTTGTTTTATAATACGAACTTATTCGGCAATGCAAGAAGAAAAATACCCCAAATCATCCTCTAATCGATATTCCTATTATATTTTTTTATGCCTGCTATGTATGGAAGTCCAGTGTATCAAACTCTTACGTGTGAACTGCTGAGTGAAATTCCATTTCCTTCTGCCTGGTTGTATTATAAATTACTCTTTTCTTCAAATCTCTATTGTGGAATAACAAGGAAAATAAATTAGTAGGGGTTTTAGCAGCGATCTACGGTACCCTCCAATATGATCAGAACGATTTATATTTTCCATCTCAATAAAGTGGTTTAACATCAACACATACACGCAAAAAACAAGGTCTCTCTGACCAAAGTCGCATGATCTCACTTATCCTGATATATGACATTAGGACCTTCAAATAATTCACGGACTACTCTTGGGACGAGGACCTTGGCAATTATGTATATCATTCAAGAGAAATGTAAAACCACATAAGGGTTTCAAATTTCGTTATAATCGGCCGGATAGCTATGATGTTATTTCCAAATAATTCCCAGGCTAACGTTGGAGGACCTTGGCAGTTGTATCATTCGAAAGAAAAGGTAAAACAACATATGGGTTTCATATTTCGTTAAAATCGGCCAAGAGTTATGTTGTTATTGGCAAATAATTCTCCAGCTAACCTTGGGAGGACTTTGATAATTATATCATTTGAAAGAGAATGTAAAACGAGATAAAGCTTTCAAATTCCGTTAGAATCGGACGGAAATTTATGATGTTATTTCTAAAGCAAAGGATTCACGGGCTAACCTTAGGAGGACCTAGGCAATTGTACAATTCGAAAGGAAATGTAAAACAACATAAAGGGTTCAGATTTCGTCAGGATCGGCAGAATAGTTATGATGTTATTGCTAAATAATTCCCGGGATAACCTTGGGAAACCTTGGCAATTATATCATTCGAAGGAAAATGTAAAAAAAAACCCACAAGGGTTTCAAATTTCATTTGAATCGGCCCAATAGTATTGATGTTATTGCCAAATAATTCTCCGGCTAACCTTGGGAGGACGTTGGCAATTATATATTTCGAAACAAAATATCAAACATAAGGGTTTCAAATTTCGGTAGAATCATCGACTGAATAGTTATGTTACTGTCATTAATCCCTGTGCTAACCTTGTGAGGACCTTGACAATTATATCATTCGAAAGAAAATGTAAAACAACATAGGGGTTTCAAATTTCGTTAGAATCGGCCATATAGTTATGATATTATATCCAAATAATTCCCAAGCTAAACTTGGGAGGACCTTGGCAATTATATCATTCGAAAGAGAATGCAAAACAACATAAGGGTTTGAGATTTAGCTAGAATCGGCTTAATAGTTATGATGTCATTGCCAAAATATTCCGCGGCAGATCGTGGGAGGAATTTGGAAATTATATCACTTAAAACAGAAAGTAAAACAACAAAAGAGCTTCAAATTTCGTTAGAATCCCCCGAATAGTTATGATGTTATTACCAAATAATTTCCAGGCTAACTATGGGAGGACCTTGCCAATTATATATTTCGAAAGAAAATCTAAAACAACATAAATCTTTCAAATTTCGTTAGAATCGGCCGACTAGTTACGATTTTATTACCAAAACAATAAAAGCAAAACGGGAACCGACCGACCGACATAGCGAGATATAGAGTCGCGCGCGACTAAGCGCACTCGTCTAAAAATAGAATAGTCTCCGTTTTCTGTGACATTAAAAGACTAAAGGTATACTTGTATTATTCGAACTAGTTTGCGGGAATAGAGGATGAGGCGCCACATAGGATCAGTGAGTGGGGTTATTTATTCCTCCACAATAACCGCCATTTATCACAACATCTTCCATAACCTTTGTCTAAGAAAATACAAGGTTTCAAAAATTGGTGTACGATAACCTATGTACAGTTATAGACTATGCATGTGTAAAAGTTATACAAATTTGACTGGATATAACAAAAGTTACCAGTAGATAAGCAATTTAATAAATATATAAATATTTAAAAATACGTGTATAAAATGAACCGAACGACAGTGAAATATAACAATTAAATTATCAGTGGCAAACATCTGTATGAGTTATGAATATTTAGTGTGTGTAGGAGCCTTTATTCTCGATTGCGCTTTGACATCTTCTCCCGCAGAAACGAACCAACTGTTGCTCTATTTACCTTGAAGAATTTCCGAGAATTCTTGAACTGTTTTCGGATTCTTCGTTTTAGACCTCTGCCGGAGTGTCTTGCCAACATTTCGAATGAGATTCTAATCCGGACTCTGCAGGCCACTGAATAACAGTGATGTGTTCGTCGTCCAGGAATGTCTTCACCGACATGGCCGCGTCATAGGTGGCGTTATCCTATATGGAAAGTGGAGGTTGGGCATAGGAGACTCAGATGGGGCAAGGCATGCTGTCGCTGCAATTCCTTGTACAACTGTGCATTCACTGTGCCCCGTAAGCACACACGTGGCCCACTGCATTCTATAGAAATGACGCTACAGACCATGACACTTCCTTTGCTAAACTTCACACTTTTTAATGCAATTGACAGAAAATATTTCCCTGCTCTGTGACCAAAGAATCTCTTGCCATCGGACCCGAACAAATCGATTTTAGATTCCTCACTGAAATGGACTTGACTCCATTGGTCGTACGCCCATGTAACTTGCTCCGTGGTGATTGCAAGGCGAGCGTTCTCGTTCTTAAGTCTGATCAATGGCTTGAGCGCCGGTATGTGAACGTGAAGATTGGTTTACTCCAGCCGACGTGAGATAGTCTGCCTAGAGATATTAATGTCCAAATTCTCACTAATCTCTCAAGAAACTGCTGCAGCCGTCTTGATATTGTCCTTCTTCACAATTTGGTAAATGGCTCGTCTTCCTTGACCTACTGGTTGGTAGAACCATACAGCTACACTTTTAGAGCGCGTGACAGTCTCTGCAATGGCTCCAATGGAAAGACCATCTTGGTGGCGCAGCTTTACGACCAGCTCACGGGCAGAAAGAAGAGCCGTGACAGATTTCTTAGGCGAAAATTAACGAGCGCATATTAGACAAACTGCTTGTAACAATGAGATTCCTTAGGTGCTCGGGACAGAGTAGGCACGCAGCTCTCTCAAACCTTTCCAGCCTTTGCTATTGGAGTGGGCGGGCGAGATAGCCCCAAGATATCTGGGGCGACATGGCTGCTCATGCTATAGTGGCCACCTAACTGCGAGGCAAGAAAGCAATTTTCGCCCTTTACCACTATGTACTTGTGGTGTTTTGGATCAGGTTTTAGCACCAATTGCCTACATTTTTATGTATATCTTCCATATTTTTCTTCTCTAACTTAATCACTTAGGTTAATGTAGTTCTGTTATGCACGACCCAAAGAGGACTTAAGGAAGAAACAAGTTGGGCAATTGCCCAATCTAAATTAACTAACCAAAAAGATAGCTTCCATGAATGAGTACTGTTGTTAATCAAGAGTACAGATAAGTACATCGATCAGCTGCTATGAAAGGGTGGCCCCCGTGCAAGGAACGTAATTCGTTGCAGGAAATCCTTCGTATATAGAAAATTGGTTCTACGCGTCGCATTTTCACATGTGAATTGGCGAATCCATCCCTAAGCCACTAAATCGCCAAATTCGGTTTAAAAATAAATGATTTCCGCATTCTTAAGTAAATTACATTAATATATAATAAAATTACATATACTATTAAATATAAATTAAAAAAGCAATGAAAAACATATTGCTAGGGCGTAGGTTGTTATGAAAAGTATCGGCGCTGTAGAATTTATAGATTCGTGTGCGAATCATCCACATGTCTAGAAGACATTCACGTTTAGGTGATTCATGACGAGATTCAAGAACAATCTTAGTTCGTTCCACGTATTTTGTTCGTACCACGTCATTATTTTATTTTTTGGAGGCGTCCGTACCACTAGGGCGGAAGAGTACCGCCGTCAGCTGCCGTGAAAGAGTCCTATTGTTCACTAAACGTAGTGAAGTGCACACCTGATAGCTGCCATGAGAATATGTTACTGCTCACTAAGAGTACAGCAGTGATCTGCTGTGAAAGAGCAATGCTCTTCACTAAAAATGCAGAAAATTACCTCATTCGGCTACCATGAAAGAATACACCAATTGTTTAGGGGTACACCCGTCAGCTGCCATAAACTGTACTACTGTTCACTTAGAGTAGTGAACAGTACATTAGTCATATGGTATCAAAGAACCCAAAGTACAAGCTTAGAGGTCATTTAACAACCCACCTCACTCGTACCCCCAATTGGCACGAGTTTAAACAATGTTCTTCGCTCCAGTTGACTCGGCAGGTGTGCTTTAGTTCGTAGTCTTGAACACTTACGCTCTCTGTACGAGCATTTTAAGGGAAGGTACTTGTATACTGATGCAGCTCGTGTATCCCCTGATTTCTGGTTAATTTTGTCTTTACGGACGACGATTCCTTCGTTGGATTACCTATGGTCTTTTCATTTCAAAAATCTAAACGGTTGGATTTGGGCCTTGGGTGACCTTTTAGAGGAGTGGGATTCATTAAGGAAGATACCCGGACAGATTTAGAGAATAGACCCCCCCCGACCCTCCAAGGACCTGAACACTAATTCACTATTCTAATTATTTTTATTTACCTCGCCTTTTAATTTCCTAAAAAACACCTTCCCAACCAGGCCATCACCCTCTGTTCCGCACCCCCTCAACAACCTATGGGGCACAAATGAACCCCCTTTTCAAAGAGGGACCAACAGGATCCAGGTTACTAATCAAATCCGAGTAAACTCACTCGACCGTAAACACGCCCCAGGATGGTAAACACGGAAGAGAAAATAAATGTCAATAAAAGTACGCATTGATCACACCCTCCAAACGGGAGAAGGGGAGAGGCTGAGGGAGATGGGGGAAGCAGAGTGAATCGATACCCCCTCCCCGTTTCCTATATCCCAGGAGTTCGCGCGCGCGCGCGAATCCTCAACTCGTGGATCTCCGACTTTCGATTGGATGCAATTGATTGGACGAGAGGCAAAGGGAGAAAGTAGGAGGGGAAGGGAACAGCAAAGGATGGGAGATGATACGAGCCACCCCCTCTGTTACACATTTTCATTATAAATCAAGTAATTGCAAAGGGGGTGGAGGAAACGAGACCCTCGATCTTTACCTCTATATTTTTCAGAGGGGGTTTAACTTCCTCTTTTTCCGTTTGTTGGGTCTAGTCAAACCGCGAAGACAGACATGAGGACTAATAGGGTCGAAGTGTCCTATGACGCCGGGAGAACCCTGCTGGCGTACAGGTGGTCTTCTTAAAAGACAAATAATCCTAGTTCTCTTTGTATTATTTTTTCAGGGCCAATCTGGCGAGTGCATACTAGGGAATAAATCGCCGTAATACTCCCAGAGCCTAATGCTAGGTGAGATAAAAAAAAACACATAAAAGACTCAAAACACAAAACAAATCCAAAAGAAAGATAAAAACAAAAGCAAAAAACAAGTAAGAAGGAAGCTCGTTCCGGCGTCTAGGGAATGAGGCTCGCCTGCCCACAGCATAGGATCATGCGTCCAATACAGGTCAAATAAAATGGAGGAGGTCAACCTCCTCTAAAAAGTGTCGACCTCGCTCGCCCCGATACCGGGACAGGTAACGTGCGAGAAGGTCACCCAGACTGAGGCATTCAACAAGAATGTGCCGAACAGCCCAAGGGACGACGCAGTGGTCGCAATAAGGCGCAGGTGAGCGCTCCATCAAATGGTGGTGCGTCCCGCGAGTGTGTCCAATTCGGAGAGGACAGAAAGTGATCTGAAGCCATCTCACCATTGGAGGGGGGCGGGATTATGTCCATGGAAACAGTCGTGGCGCAATGGCACCCAACTTTAAGTTCAAATCGGCTGTGTCCCATCTTCTTTGCCAGGCAGTCCAGAGAGCTGCCCTGATGCTTGCCATGACAAGTATCAGGGCTGTAATCGGTTTGAAGAAGAGCGAAAGGCTGGTCTGGTCGCGCTCAGTCCTCACGGACTCTTCGGCGCTCTTATTCCTCGCAAATCGCACATGTCCCAGCCAAAGATAATATTGATATCCGCAAGGATTGTGGCAATCGTGGAGTCACGAATACCGTAAACGAGAGTATATGGAGATTGCAATGCCTCGAGAGCACTTAAGGCTCATTGTGAGTAGATATAGAACACAATCTGGTTTCTGAAGTGGACACGACACGTTATCTCCTGTACCGAGTGGTGTATTGCGACCAGCTTGGCCGTGAAGATAGACGCAGCGCCTGGTAGAGGCCCGCTCATTTGAAACAGAGGTGACACGTAGTTGAAACTGACCTCCCATCCACCAAGCCCACTTGGGACTTGGAGCCATCAATATACACTAGCACGGAACCAGCGACCCACGAAGTGGGCGTCAAAAGTCCGAACGCAATACTCCCGGCGTTGTAGAAGCTTCGGGGGAAGCAGAGGCGTGGCGACAAATAGTCAAAGTTGGAAACCTCAATGGTGGCGTACTGGGCAGAACCAAAGGCGCCAATTGGCCCGAGAGCTACACCAAGTTCTCAAAGAAGATTCCTAGCCTTAAACCCAATGAGCTAAGGACTGGCGTCTCTCGGTGGCATAGGCACCGTCGATATCGGCCGTGGATGCAGTGAGAGCCGTTAACGACTGAGGTAGGCGCAGGACTCGGGCGGAGAGGCGTATAATTCACTGTGCACGTCGCAGGGCGAGTCGCATCTCTCTAGAATAGACAAGTAGGCTTTCAATAGGGGACGTGTGGACGGCACCGGTTGTGAGGCGAAGGATAGTGTGGTGGATCGAGTCTACCTTCCACAATAAACGCTCGGTTGCGGATGAATAAAACTCGCATCTGTAGTCGAGCTTCGAACGAAAAAAGCATGGTTAAAAAAGTAATGCATTGTCCTTATCAGTCCCTATAGTGCTGAAGCGAATTACATAGGAATACCTATTTTTAGCTTGGGTCGTCGAAGGTCTGCGTACGACACGCAAGCTCCTCTTAAAAAATTATAAAAATTAATGTAGATTAGCTTCGAGAATAAAACAACGAATCAGGGGGATCTCGCAGCAGCAAGAGGCCCCAGAGGTGTTGTACCTTGGCCTGCCAACGTGAGCAAACGCCTTGCTCCCTCGCCAAATCCTAAACTACTGTCTTGTGGATGTCCTTGAGTGGACAAAGACTGTGCGAATCCACTCCTAATGAAAAATCTGTTGTGGTGACCGGCACTAGACGAGAGTTATTAGATCGACGACGCGGCAGTCTCCTGCAACACTCTACAATGACTTGTCGTCTTGGACCACCTTGCCACCGACCCAACTATGGAGGGCCAAGATAGTGGGCTAGGGAATGCACACCCCATCTTTTGTGCAAGTTTCTCTCTATGCCCAACTTATTCTTTTTACGGGCACGAAGTGACGTCATCACCGAATCCATGGACAACTAACAACTACTATGGTGCTGAACGTCACGGAACGAAGAATGTCCATGGAGCGGGTACAAGAGACTCTAAGGGTGAGAATATGATACTCTCTGGTGAGGCGTCGGTACAATATGAGACCAAGAAATCGTGCAAGTTTACCAATTCCAGGCAAACCCCATTTAGAAATACTCGTAAGTCTGGGTCAGATGCCTGTTGGATTTGACGCTCCGAGTTAGCAACTAGTCCGCATCAAAAGAGATCGAAAGGTCATCCACGTAGAGCGTAGCGAGAACATCTTCGCTCGCCCCGAGGTGATGCCGTTGATGCTCAGGGCAAAGAGTGTGACACTGAGAACACTTCCCTGCGGGACACCCTCTTCCTGCTCCTTTGGGCCGCAGAGGGCTGCCCCCACCCGTACGGGGAATCGACGATCTCGCAAAAATTCAGATATAAACATTGGGAGGCGTCCCCTCACCCCCATCGTGTGGAGAGTCTCCATGATGCCATATCGCTTTGCTGTATCATGGGCTTTCTTCGAATCGGAAAAAAAAACACCGTGGCGTAGTGCTGTCAACAAAGTAAGGCCTCACAGACGGCATTTTCCAGTATGAGCAGAGTATCCGACGTGGAGTTGAACTTCCGAAAGACGCACTGTGCGGAAGACCGGTGGCTTCGACTCTGCATAAAAAAGGCTAATCTAACATTTACTAATTTCTCCATCAACTTGCACACACAGAAGGTTAGAGAGATTAAGATAAAACCGGCCGGGGTAGAGTGATCTCTCCCCGGTTTGCGAAAAGGAAGCACGCTAGCAATTCGTCATAAGTCTGGGAGAATACCCTCTACCCAGATTCTGTTGAACAAATCTAACAGAAAGGCCATGCCTCGCTCCCCCAGGTATCAACGCATAGCGTACGGGACATTGTCCGGACGAGGGGTGGTGTCCGAGCACGAATCGAGAGTGGAACGCAACTCACTCAATGTAAACCTGTCATTGAAGGGTTCTCCGCCTCTTGGAGGTAAATTCCAGTTGGTGGCCTTCCGCAATATCACGACGCGCAATGAATGCTAGCAGAGCAGCATCCCGGTCAAAGCATGCGGAGAAAGCGTTTGCGAAGGACTCCGACACGGACGCGGGGTCCGAGATTGAGTTCTCATTCTCCTGGAGAACGAGAGGGGGGTCCTGCGAGAACTTGCCCCGAATCCTTTTGACTCGCTTCCATACCTTTACTAGAGGGGTCTGCCCGTTAAACGAATACATGTTTGCCGACCAGAAAGAGCAGCTGACGTGCTTCGAAACATACCGAAACCTGGCGCTAGCTCGACGAAATTCACCGGCAATGAAATCTTTCGGGCGGCGCTTATAGCGCATGTAGGTATAACGCTTCTATTTGAGGGCTGTTTTACACTCAGCTGACCAGTACGGAAGCGGTCAGAGAGAAATTAGTCATTTCCTGAAATGCGGACCACCAGCCCGCGCCAAGCACCACCGGGGGAGTCTCAGGCGGCAGCGGTCGAAAAAATCATATTTGAATGGGAAAGAGATCACTATCATGGAGGTCTTCGACCCCCCCCCCACCCAAAATTAGGCTGTGCACGCAGAGAGGACAAGGATAGATCAAGACAAGACAATGAAGCGGTTCTTGGTCAATGATACGTAAACTCAGCCACACTTATAGGGATGGTAGTTTACCTTTCAAGCCCACGAGCAAGAGAAAGGGATTCGGCACCGTGCCACGACGCGGCGGAAGTGACCCGCGTCAAAATCGGCTGACGGTGGAATGTACGCAGAAATAATAGTATACCTTATCCAGGTACAGCTGCATTGCTCCTGACTGAAAGGGGGTATCTAAAGCGAAGAGAAGAACGGAAACATCATGCCGGGTGTAAATCGCGCTTCTTACTGCCCTGCCCCCATCGCGTGGTGGTGGGGAGCAAAACCCCATACCCCGGAAGGGTCGGCATTGTAAACGCTCTCAGCATGGTCTCCTGTAAAAAAATAGATAACCGGAAGGGGGATGAGAAGAGGCTTCGCAGTTCCTCGCAGGTGGTCTGGAGTCCACAGGAATTCCATTGAAGGAATATGCCCTCCAGGCCTAGCTCAGAGGAGATGCGGGGGCCTTGTTCGAAGAGAAGACCCTCACGGCAATGGCCGTACGCTTCCCGGGCGCAGAATTCCGGGCGCTGTTGGACGAACACGGCGCTGAAGGCGCTGTCGCCTTCGAGGACTTATTGGGGGAGGTAGGCTCGCTATGTGCATTTTTTTCTTTCCACCTAGAAACGTTCAGCGGGCGGGGCGACTTCAAAGGCGGGGGTCCCCTCTTTGGTGGATCCATTGTCTCCGAGTCACCTAGCCCAGTCTTGGCCGGAGGCGTAGGAGCCCAAGCTCAGTTGGTGCTGTCCTTATTTCAAGGGACAGCTTTAGGACCAAGGAAGACGACCTTGCGACTACCTTCAGGGGTGTTGCCCCCTTAATTTTAACGACTCGGTGTAGGCGAGCAGACGTTTCACCTTAGGGGAAAGGGTCACGCTGGGGGTGGGGAGGAGCCCTGTTTTTACCCGAGGCTGGGTGTTGAACCTTTGTGCCACCAGCAAAAATACATAATAATAATAAAAAATAATAAATAACTAATCAGTAATAATAGTGAATAAAATAAATAATAAGAATGATAATAATAATACAAAAATAAATAGAGATAAAGTAGTCCTGAGAGGGGGCAAGGGGGAAGCGCACTAATAACTTTCCCAGGCCCCATCAGAGAACTCATGTCAACCAAGTGAAAGGGCCTCCCTAATTTACACCCAGGTTGGGAGGATGTGCAGTTCCTCCAGATACAAAGAGTAGTAACATGCGACAGGGTCCCTTGTGGGGCATTTCCCGACGAAATTCATAGCGAGTTAAATCACATTGAAAACGCTTAAGGGTCGCCCAAAACGGTCAGACATGCGAAGGAGAACGCAACGATCTCATCTAAAGGGGAACGAGAGGAGACTAAGCTCCCAAACTCCACTATTAAACCGAGATAGATAATAGTGTTTTTCAAAACAACAAAAACAAAGGCATAAGAGCGTTAAAAAAAAAATACCATCATCTTGAGGGTTTTAAAATAAACAACAAAAACAACGGCATAAGAGTTTTTAACAAACAACAAAAACAATGGCATAGGAGCGTTAAAAAAACAGAAAAATCAATAGCATGAGGACGTTTTTTTAAGAAAAAACAAGAACAATGTCCCAGAAGCGTTTTGAAAAATAAAAACAATGGCATAAGAAAGATTAAAAAACAATAGCATCAGAGATTTTCTTTTAAGCAAGAAAAACAATGGCATAATACCGTTTCTAGAAAAAGAAGAGGACCAGCCTCACAGAGATGTTGGATCTTAATTCACACAATTTCCTTCTTTTATGAAGTGGAAATTGGAAGCTCATTTTCTTTCTCTCTCGACCCATAAAATATGAGTGGCAAATAAATTGGTTATTAAAAAAAGCAACTAATGAGGACATCTCCCCTGGAGGTTTTGAAAGCGAAAGCTTCCGAAAGTAGTGAGGTTAAGGGAAGAAAATATATAAAAGTACATATCTCAAGTAACCAGAATAAACTATTTGATGCGATGTGGACCTGAGAGGCACGCAACTCTTGAACTGAACTTCGTTCAGCAGGGAAGTCCTAGCTTAATAGTCCGAGCGCTATCTTAGATCAACTCTTGATTGATAATTTATTCAATAATTGTCTTGAGACAAATCGAGCAAAAAGGATTTGGAGAAAACAAAAGTTACCATCGACCCAAATGCTAGAGCTGAAAGGCTGACTTTCAAAACAACATGGCCCAAAGTTTGTTGGTCGTCTAAAATACAAACTCAAATCTGTTTTGAGACTGTAGATTGTACCGGTATAAACTACAGTCGCCACAACGGAAGTCTGGACCTTTGGTCATATTATATGCATCGATATAGGTCCAATCAATATAATTGATTGATGGTATATTTACTCTTTGGAAATACTTGGATAGTGGTAGATAATAGATGGTGAAAGGGGGGTTAAAGTTAGGCTTGTTTGAGGGGCATCGCAGGCATTCTTTATGTTTTGATACTTATTTTTTCCTTTTTGTTTTATTTATGTTGTCACGTGTTTATCTCTGTGTGTATTCTTCTTAGTGTTTTTCTGTCTATTTTTTTCACCTCATCTCGTTTATTTTGTATTCGTGTATTGATTTTGTTGAGCTTTAGAGCCTTTGTAGTGTTCGATTTTTGTGTTTTACCTCGTGTATTTTCTCGTTATTTGTTGATCATGATTTTACTATTGTTTTATAGGTTGTTGTGTCATAATCTGTGTTGATGTTTAAGTGTAGATTGGTAGTATATTTTCCTGTGAACAGATTTTGGTGCTTGGGAATCACCGGCTTTGATCGACCTTCCCGTGCAGTCTGGCAGGGATGTTAATTCTGCCTCCAGTTATTCTTAATTCTGGGATGATATCATTGGACATTGTAGACCAGACTTTTTTGGCTAGTTTCTGGGTTGCGACATTTATTGGCTCCAGTTTCTGCCTGCGGTGCAGGTCCCTCTGCCTCAGATGCTCTCTTCGTCTGTTTTTGTTTATGCAGAGGGATGCACTCGTTGGAGCCTCCTCAGAGCGGTCTTGCTGGCCGCTTGAGTCACTACTGTAGGGTCAATGAGCTTAGCCCGGATAAACGACAGGTATAATTTTTTGATATTCGCCGAGCTAAGATCACTGAACCTATATAGCTTAGAGATTTCTCCCTTCGCCATATTCTGCCTCACCGTGTAGGGACTCGAGTATCCGTGGTCGGAGATTTTTGGGCCCAGGATGGTGCCTTCGGCGGAGTAGCCATATCTCCTCCCATCAATTACAATGGGCCACGTCAACTTACGGCACAGCGCGAGGATCTTAAATTTTTCCCTGTTTGTTCGGATTTTCCACTTTCTCTCGAATTCATTGATGTTCGAGATCTCTGCGATGGTGTTGATAGCCTGATCCCTTGCTTTCCTAACCCTACTGGGGGCGATCTGTGTGACGTCATCTGCGTATCTCAGATACATCGTGTCCCTGTGTATTGGAGTAAGGAGGTCGATGGTGAAGACCAGGTAAAGCAGGGGACTCAGGTAACTCCCCTGGGGAACGCCCGCTTTGAGTTCGAATTCTGGACCTTTGTGTTCTTCGATCATGATACGCGCCCTTCTGTCCACGATGAAGTCACAAAGAATCCTTTCCAGGACTGGGTTTAGTCGGAGACTTGGGATCTTGTATTGCAGTCCAATCAGCCAAACCTTGTCGAAGGCCTCATCACGATGTCTACATAATGACACTTCGCTCGGCATTGCGCGATCTTTTCTGTTAGGAGCGCCAGGGCCGTTTCAGTGCCCCTTTTTGGTCTAAACCAATGTTGTTGTGGGTTGTGCGCTCCCAACTCGTCGAGTTGATTTTGTAACCTGTTGGTTAATGTTTTGTTGCGGTTTCTGCCAACGTCTGTTAGGTATATATATTCACATTGTGTCCGCTGTATTATTCAGTACGCGCTCAGACTTGGTCGTGAGGGGACGCTCATTTTTTTGCGATGTTACTTTCATTTTGGTGGTTTCTTGAAGGTATTTGGCTAATCATATATTTTTTAACCAGCACTCCAACCATGGGTCCCAAGCCTCTCACAAATGACGAAAAGGTCCGCATTCTCACTTTGAGGGAGAATGCCTGCGAAATATGCCTGCGAACAGGGCGGGCAAAATCTACCGTAATGGCGCTCCTCTCTCCTGCTCGTGAGCTTCCCCCAAACACCATACCCCAACATAAAAAGCGCCAGGGACCAGAGAAAAAGACTACACTGGGGACATATCGCTTGCTAAATAGGGCTGGCTGTTATTAAAAACCCTATGATAACAGCCAGACAACTCAAGGAAATGTACCCTAACCTCCTCCAAAATGTCTTGGAACGGACCGTACAGCATCGTCTTCTGAAAGACTTGAAACTCCCCAGCCGTACTGCCGCGCTCAAACTGCTGTTGAATGACCGCATGAGGAAGAAGAGGCTTCATTTTGCAAAGCAGCACAAGGGCTGGACAATGTAACATTGGTCAGAAGTCATGTGGTGGATGAAAGCCCATTTCAGATCATAAGGTCACACAGAGTAAAAGTGAGGAGGCCAGCTGTGTCGAACAGGTACAGCCCCCAGTACACAGTGAAGACTGTAAAACACAGTCCCTCAGTTATGGTTTGGGGTTGTTTCAATGCCAAGTTAGGGAGTGGTGGTTTATATTTGCTGCCCAAGAATGTGACCATGAATGCTCAGCGCTACAAGGAAGTTTTGGAAGGTCATCTATTTAATCATATGGAACTTCATGGAACATCCATCTTTATGCATGATTCAGCTCCTTTTCACAAGGCTAATTTAATCAAGCAATTGCTACAGAAAAAGCGCATCAACGTGTTGGCCTGTCCTGGGAACAGTCCCGATCTCAACCCCATGAAAACGCATGGAAAGTCATCAAAGACAAGGTTAATGGAGCCAATGTGTCATCAGTGCACAACCTTCAGGAGGTCATCAAGAAAGTGTGGTGCACCAACATAGACTTGAATTACTTGAAAAATCTTGTTGCAAGTATGCCCAAAAGGATATAGGATGTCATCAAGGCCAGGGGGGAGATAATAAAATATTAAAAGTATCAACAAAAGTGTTTTTAATTATATTAACCTAACCTAATGGAGGTAAGTATTATAAAAATAACATAAAATAGCGAGTGTCCAGACTTCCGTTGCGGCGACTGTATGTTGTAGATTATTTTAGGGTATACTACTTATAGTAATAATAATAAACTCAATATTGATGTATAATTTTATAAAACTAAAATTATACAATGAAAAGCAGCGCGCAGGTCAATGGCACCTGAAGGATTTGATCGAAATGCCATTCTTGAGGGAAGATGTGGTAGAAAAGGGAAATTAACCTCATGAGCCAGAGGCGGAAAAATCGGTCCAAGTGAAGTTTCAAAATTTAGCTCATGAAAATAGATCGTGTTATGGGCAGGCCCAGCAGATGAACGACCGGGTCTCCACCACCCCCTCCCCCCGTTTTTTAAGTGTATAGAAGTCTCCTTCTCTACGACCTTAGGTACACTAAGGGCGTGCGTCCCCTCAATCCCCTTTCCCTCCTACTCAACCCCATCCCTACCTCCACGTTTCCAGATGAAGTTAATTTAAAGTTTATCTGGCGCGGCAGACAGACATTTTGCTCCCAAAATTAGAACTTGAAGTGTCGCCTCTCAATTTTAAAATTAATGTTTTTTCTCTCCTAAAAAGAATGTTTTTCTCCAGATCGAGTAAAATGGCTCGAAAGATGGCTTTCCCATTACCACCTAAGATTTAATTTAGTTATTTTTATTTATTATAAAAAAGAAAATAAAGAGGACATTTATGCCAGTTTTTTTTTAAACGGTTGAAATAGGCGGAAAATGAGAATTCAATGAGAAAAAAGAACAACAACAATTTCCTTGGTAAAGGGAACCCATGTAAGAAGAAGAAAAAGAAGAAGAAAAATAAAAATAAGAAGAAAAAGAAGAACAACAAGAAGAATAAAAGAACAATGAATGAAAGAGGAGGGGGAAGAAAAGAAAACGAGAGATGAAATAACGGATTCGAACTAAGTTCTAGCAGAACGCTGAGGTGGAAGTTGGTGATTGGTTGCGGTGCGTTTCAAACCCCACTCACTTTACCCATAGCCCCCATTTAATCAAATTGCGCTCGGTTGTGTGACGTGCTACTTGCATCTCATCCTGGGGAGGGGAGGGGGGGGGGCTGTGCACTCACTGAATAAAGAACCCAAATGACAGAGAAATGGGAAGGGGTAGGAATTCCCAAGAGTCGCCGAGAGATAGAAAAGTTTCCGTGTCAAAGGCTTTAAATAAACCTGGGGACGAAAGCCCCCAAGCCACTAGCCGTCGCTATTACTGGGCCACTCAAAGTTGAGCGAACGAAACGATGGGTATTTGGGGGTATTATCAGCGGCGTTGATGCACACCTACCCACTCTAAAGAGCAAACTGTTGAAGGTCTCGAAATTGTTTCCTGATAAGATACTTTGCTCGTTAACTAGGTACAAGTTAAGCATTTACTAGTGATGAATATAGATAGTAGGCAATGGTAGTATCAGAAGTATCAACAGTAGCAGAAATAGTTACAGTCGTATCAGCAGCAGCACCATCAGAGAGTACGATTTATGTGCTCTCGATGGCTTATTATGAATCGTAGGGTGGCGGGGGGAAAGCAAAATCGAGTTATGTCTATCAACAAACTATCAAAAACTCCCAAACTATCGAAGACTTAGGTCCGGTTGGAAGTTAAAGCTGTCTACTGATTCAATAATTTATCTGCTTATGTTATTTTTTTTACAAAGAAACTCGAAAAACAAAAAGGATTCCTCGCAGTGGATAAGAATCCAAGGAATTAAGAGACTAATTGGCGATCTGGAGATCGAAAGGGCACGCAGCTTTTCTAAACCTGCTCCATTCCACAAATATCTTGCGAGGAAGCTGTCAACTAGCACACCAAAAATGATCCTCGGACTTTGAATGAGAACGAAACTAGGATCGATCAGAAAATGACATCGAAGTTTACACTCAACCAATCAGATACTCCATAAAAATTTGGATCCGAAACATGTTAAAAACATCTTCTCAAAACTAAAAGATTTTGCAAACCATCTCACAAGTATAAACCTGTTTGAAACATACGCACTAAAAATGCAAATGTGTTCAAAAATATCTAAAAGGCTCTTGCAAACGTATAAAAGCGATCGAAGTATGTACAAAAGAGGCTTTTAAACTACAAAAGTGTTAGAAACAAGTTTCAAATCCATAGCATCTTTTAAGCATTTTTTTTACCAGCACCAATCTGGCGACCACCTACGCAAGCACAAGGCATCGCAATCATCTTACAGCCTCATGCTAGGATAGATTAAATATGAAACGAGCAAAAAGACAAAATAAAACACAACAAATCCAAAACAAACAATGGGGAAAAACAACGAAAACAGAACAAGAAACAAACAAGGTCTGCTGACCAAAGGTAGCGTGCTCTCACTTATTCTGATTTATGACCTTACGAGCTTCAAAACTTTCAAAGATTCCTGGACTAACCTTGGACAAATTTTTACAATTGTATTATTTGAAAGAAAATGTAAAACGACATAAGGGTTTCAAATTTCGTTAGACTCGGCCGAATAGTTATGATGTTATTGCCAAAACAAAATATTTCCCGGGAAAACCTTGGGAGGACCTTGGCAATTATATCATTCCAAAGGGAATGTAAAGTAACATAAGGGTTTCACATTTCGTTAGAATCGGCTGAATATTTACAATGCCATTACCAAAATTAAAAAAAGCAAAACGGGGACCAACCAAACGACCGAAATAGTGAGAAAAATTGCGTGCTCTCGCTTATTCTGGTTTATGACATTAAGACCTTCATAACTTTCAATAATTCCCGAACTAACCTTAAGGGGACGTTGGCAACTATAAATTCGTAAGAGAATCTAAAACAACATAAGGGTTTCAAATTTCGTTAGAATCGGCCTAATAGTTATGATGTTATTGCCAAAACAAAATAATTCCCGGGCTATACTTGGGAGGACCTTGGCAATTATATCATTCGAAAGGGAATGTAAAACAACATAAGGGTTTCAAATTTCGTTAGAATCAGCTGAATAGTTTCAGTGTTATTGCCAAATCAAAAATAAAAACAAAACGATTTGCATGGGACTAAAAATAAAAAAGAAGAAGAAGCAAGCTCCATCGTCAGGGGAAGCCTGCAACCTCCAGCGTGGGAGTAAAATAAAATGGAGGAGGCTAACCTCCTCCAAAAGTCAGATAGTCTACAAGAGTGTCGTGCACGAACTCGTCTCGGGTACGAGGGAAAAGCGGTAACGACCTCGCTCGTCCCAATACCGGAGAGAGATAACATTCGCGAAGATCACCCAGACTGGAACATTCAACAATAAAATGTCGAACAATGGGAGACAACACAGTGATCGCAGTAAGGTGCAGAAATGCGATCCATCAAATGGCCGCACGTTCTGCAAGTGTGTCCAATTCGAAGACGTCAGAACGCGACCTGAAGCCGTCACGACATCGATGGGGGAAGGGGTTAGGTCCATAGGAACAGTCGCGGTGCAATGGCACGCAAATATAAATTCCCCTCAACCGTCTCCAATCTTCGTTGCCCTGATTTCTGCTATGTAGTAAGTGTGAGAGAGAGAGAGCAAAACGCTGCTTTGGTCACACCATCCTCCCGGACTCTTTGGCGCCCTCATTCCCCTTAATTCTCACATGTTCGGGAACCCAGCAGAAGATAATCTGGTCATCCGTCGTCCGGCTCGCGGAAACCATGGCGTCACGACAACCGCGAATCAAGGGGTGTGGAGATTCAATTTCTCCAAGAGCACTCAGGGCACTTTCTGAGTCGCTAAAGATCACAATCAGGTCTCCGAACCAGATGGATGGATTGCACTCAAGTCACTTGGCGTTCACTGAGGGGTTCTGCAAACCAGGCACGACACGTTATCTCTCGGCCGTGAAGACAGATGCACCCTCTGTTAGAGCGCCAATAACTTCAAACAGAGGAGATAGGCGTGGAAGCCGATCTCTTCCTGAGTGATCTAACATTTAGCAAGTTTCTCCATGAACTTGCGCACTCAGGAGGTTAAAGAGATTAGGCGGAAACCGACCGGGGTAGCATGAGCTCTCTCTAGTTTACGAAAAGCAAGCACATTATCCATTCCCCCGGTGTCTGGGAGGATACCCTCTGTCCAGATCCTGTTGAACAAATTTAGAATAAATGCTATGTGTCGATTAATTTTCCAAACATTACATGCATCCAATTAAGGAATGAAATACGTCATCACATTAACGAAATTAAGTTAAATAGACTATGGTTAATCAAAGGGTGGGACATTTCGTATCGCCTCGGCGGCGGTGGCGTCAGTATGTTACATGGATCGGCGCTTTTCATCCCATGTTAGAGTGTAGATCTTCACTAACACCAAGGTAAACATCAGATGGGAGGGGGCGGGGGAGCTCCTGAAGGTACCTCTATTTTGGGGGGGGTTTAATTGTCCTTGTTTCATTGTTATTCTTGCATCTTTTTTGTTTAAAATTAACTTGAAGATTTGCTTTGAGGGCCGTTTCGTTGGCTGTGCTCTCATTAGGGGCCGCCAGAATGGATCCCTAAATTCCCCCTTAAAAAATTGGTGGTGAAAACCGTGACAACAACACCTTACTCCCAGTATTAAAAACGACCATAGCATTTGTTGTACCATCTCCCTATATTAACACTTTTAACCATCTAGTGAAATAGTTCAAACAACAAACGTATACGAAAATAATTTTAATTATTCATATTAATAGGAAAATAGTCGTACCTAGTCCTTATTATTAGGAAAGTAGTCCTAAATGCACAGAATGGGAAAATATTCTGAATAGGATCATATTACTAATAGGAAAAAGTCTATTTCCAACTAATAAAAAATATAAGCGTGCTACGTTCTAAATAATAGGAAGAGTCTTAACTAGTTCCAACAAATAGTAAATGGTTTTAACTAATTGGAAAATAGTTTAACTAATTGGGAGTTAGAACTAGTTCCAGCTAATAAGAAAATATTCCTGCCAACTTCAAACTAAAGAAAAGGTTCAACTATTCAGTATTAATTGTAAATAGTCATAACAAGTGGGAAAATAGCGTTAACTTATATATTTCAAGCAAGTTCAAATTAATTAGAGAATGTTACTGCCTAGTACCTAATAGAAATAGCTATAATAAGCACAACTAATAGGAAAATAGTAGTAACTAATAGGGAACGGTCTAACTAGTTTAGATTAATAAGAAAATATCTTGTCTAGTAATAACTAAGAGGAAGAGCTCTGACTCGAAAAATCTTTCTTACAAATGGGGGGAGATCTGATTAGTGCCACATAATAATAATAAGATATTCTACCTACTGGAAGAAGCCAGTAGGTAGCATTCCAACTAGTTCTACCTAATGGAAGAAACCAGTAGGTAGCATTCCAACTAGTTCTCATTAATGGTAGACTAGTTGGAACGACTCTTCTTAACTAATAGTGACATTGAACTTGAAGAAGCACAAACGCCGAAAAAAATCAATGTTTGAATTTTGCCCGTGTTATACAAGTAATTCCCAACATTTAATATTTTAATAAAAAGTTAAAAGCGGTAAAATTAGGGGAGTGAAAAGTATGTGGAGGTTATGTACCTGAAAAACCCAAAGAGGATCCTATTTGGGTACAAAGGATCGTCATGGTTACTAGTTTGTAGTAGGGCAAAAAGGTTTGAAAAGTACTAGTGTGATACCAGCTCCAACCAGTCCATTTGACGCATGGTGAGGTTATGCGCATCACTGCCCATTGCATACAAAGGCGGGTCTAATTTAGTTAACTTCTACGACGCATAGCTAACCTTATGTGTTACCCATCTTCCTACCCCAACGCAGAAAAAACTAAAACCATACTATTATTGCCCAAGTTCTTACAAATTGTACCTACTGGATCTCTTTAACATCCATCATCTAGTGTGGCCCCATTTTCACATCATACTTCTACCACTCCAACTCCTTTTGTCGCCCCCTCCCCTTAAGGTGTCCTGTTCGTGTAAGAAGATAAAGAAATGGGTGAATTAATTAAATCTAATGTTAAATGCAAAAATGTGGATAAATAAGCCATTCCCAAGAGGGCAGAACCTAATTTAACCTAACTTAACATCACGTTACCGAACTCAATCCCACCTGACGATATTCGTACACTGGCGATATTCGTAGACATGTACTCTGACATACAAATTCATATACAGAAAAAATGTACTCTGGTTTAAGAATGTGTACACGGTACATATACCAAGATGCACAGGTACACAGTACCACTTTTTATGTGGGTAAAGGGGGCGGTCATTGAGGGCAAAGAACGCACAGGGGCAAGATTTATTTTTCATAATTTAAGACTAGTGCGTTTCTTCCTGGCCCCCAACGCTCTTAAGGGGATCTGACTTAAGCCTGGAGGTTTGGTTTGGAGAGTTGTGCAGCCTCAAGGTCTCAAGGCACATAGTAGTATCCTCTCAACACATTTTCACTTACTCCAATCGCACCACTTTTTTTACTAATACTCTGTTCGCGTATTTTAGGGCGGATGTTAGTATTATTGGGTGGGGGTGGGGTGGGGTGGGGGGTACAATATCGGAATACAACTCTTATTAGCTTAATACTAAGAAGCAAAAACCAACGAACGAACTTACAAAAAGTGGTGAATTAGGGAAAGTAAAATTTGTGGAGGTAGCCCGGGTACTGGTGACCAGGAGGTCGCGCAACTCTCCAGCCTTAATGACCATTAATTTAAAATTTTAAAATCTAACAGAATTTTAATATTATATTTTAATTGAAAAAAAACAAGTAAATCATCGGTCACAAATCCCTTACGATCTGCCAATCGAGTGGAACTACCTCTTCGGATTACAGCGAAGTTAAGCCACATCGTTAGCCAATATGATTAGTTTCGATTCGGGTCGACTTCACGGTGGCTACATTACACTGTCAATACCAGTGGTTCGGAATCCACGTTAATCAGTAGGTCCTGTAATGTACTGCAAAAATAAACATCCTTTACAGAGACAACATCGCATTTAATTTTGGAAATATATTTTAAATATGTCACGAACTAACCAAAAATACATTCAGGAAGCTTTTTAAAGTAGGCTTTAACATGCAAATTTTTTTTTTAAGGCAGTACCACTAAAAATATATGACTAGTAAGAATTCAATTTTCACGAGAAGTAATCTTTAGAACAAAACACAGATTGGAATTTTTAATCAATTTCCCATTAAAAATACATCATATTATTCCTAAAATTACATTGTTTTTGGTTTCCATTAATATCCAATAAGCAAAGAAGCCGTAAGAAATTACATACACCAAAAGCATTGAGATCCAGGAGGGTTGTCCGCAATGCTGAGAACCAGAAAATAAACCCCCGACTTATCTTGAATTGATATAACTTGACAATGTAATATTAGGTCCATTTTACAAGCGTGTTAAAAAAGGTCTCCCAAAGGTTCTTTTCAAGTCTTTATTCAAGTTCACAAGCTTCAGACCGCCTCATGGTTGGAAATCAAGAAGTTTACCATCGCTACTCTAAAAGATCTGGATTACCACTTGGTCAAATAAAAGTGGTAAAAAAAAAACACGCCTGTAAAACCCGTTATTCTGAGTGTAAAAGTCTGAATGACAGCAAAGGCAAACAATAACCCATCTGGAACTCGAAATTTTGGAGGACAACTGTGAGAACACTGGTGGCCAGGAAGGCTGTGTGCCTGGCTCATTTCTAAGAGGCCTGCCCCATTCTCCAAGGGCTCACTCGAAATTTAAAAAAAAAACAATTTTGGCGTCTGCAGTGGTCAAGAGCAGAGGGGCAAACTAATGGCCACCCTTGCAGATGAACACCTTAAGTTTTGGTACATATTCTTCAAATGTCAATCGAAATTTTGCAACAAGGGACGAATGGTAATTTTTATACCGCGGAATGAGGGGCTTAAATCCACAACTCACGTGTTCTCCTTCAGCTACTAAGTACACTAATTAGAACCAGATCATCTAAAAAAAAAATGAGCAGATGAAGATATTTAGCAATAAAAAAAACACTAGCACAAAAGCAACCCTTCGTATTCTTAGTCCAATGAACATTACCTGGCGATCGAAAGAAACTTTTTAGTCATCACCAATAATTATGAAAGTAACTAATCCTTGTTCTGATAACAATCAACCAACCAAATTAAATAAACCTGATTCAGTTATTTAAAAAACTTTTCTTCGAGACTTGGCAGTCTCCCCACTCCTAGATTCTAATAAAAAAAATTGCCTAATCTTATATGGTCCTAAGCTAGGACTTATCCACGTGTTAAAATGGTTCTCTCACTATTGTCATAACCAACTTTAAGTAAAATTCATGCATTATTTTGCCTAACGTGATAATTACCTTATTTGCTGGATTCAAAAGAATCCATTACACTGGTCTGCGCTGTTTTCAAGGTCTAACACAAAATACCCGATTTTATGCCAATTTTTCACGCTGAATACGAAAATCATGCTCATTTTATCTAATCAGATCAAGTTTTGGAGATATAAGCACATGCTAGAAATTCCTATATTCCGATCTATTTGTAGGCGAATGTACATACAATAGTGAATTTTAAACTGATTTATACACAGAAGGCTTAAAGAATGTTCTAATTGATACCAAGAAGAGTACAACATACAAAAAAGCTACTCATGGATGAATGGTCTCTTCAGGGACTTCCAATTGTTCCTAGCAGACACCAAATCCCTTTTCAGGCACCAGCAGTAGTCAGACAGAAAGTTGACATCCCAATGCCCTTGGGAGCTTTCCTCCATTACACGGATATCTTGGTGAAAGAGCTCACCCTGTTCTCTACTGAAGTTTGCACAATTCTCGGGAAAATAGTCCAGGTGAGAGTGAAGGAAGTGCATTTTCACTGACATACGCACACCAAGTTTGCGGAAATTCTCCCTTAACTCATTAACCGCCTTCTCATACTGAAAACTTCTATGGTTGCCACTGAAGTTTGTAATGAGTGACTTAAGCGACAACCAGGCAAAGAGTTCAGCAGGATTCAGTACCTTATCAAAACTGGTGTCTTTGATGAGCTCTTATATTTGAGGACCATCAAATATATCTGCCTTCAGTTTTTCCATGCTGATTCGTGTAAACCTCTGACGGTGGAAAGCAAATCCTCTACCTTCCCTGTCCATTGCCTTGACAAAGTTGTTCATCAAACCGAGTTTGGCATGCAGGGGTGGAAGGAATATCTTGCTCAGTTCACCAGAGGGTGGGGCAGAACGTTGTGTGAACTGGGTTCTAATCCTTGTCTTGACGGCCAGTCTTGTTTGACACAATGCTGCTCGTCAGCTCGACTGTCCCACAAGCACATAAATCATGGATACTTTGTGTACCCGCCTTCAAGGTACATATGCTTTGTGTATGATCTTGTATTTCAGAATACATGGACTATTTATGAAAATTTGTTCGAGTACGTATTCTGTGTACACGTTGTGTACCCACCTTGAGGGCCTAGGATGAGTCCAACAACTTTAAGATCTCGACAGATCAGCCATTTGTGTCCTTGGTAGTTGAGAGCAGACAACAGACGGTCCATGTTATTGTACGTTTCTTTCATTGTAGCTCAATGTCCATCAGGGATCGATGAAAACTTATTGCCGTTATTAAGAAGAATTGTCTTGAGACTTCTGTTAGATGAGTTCATAAGAAGTTATCATCCATAGCATCATACTTCAGGCCCATTAGGTTGAGAAGTTCAGCAATGTTGTTAAGGTACGAGTAGACCAGTAAAGAGGCTTCATAAAAAAATCTAAATTCTTTCTCGCGGTAACGATACCAATAGAATGTTGTGCCTGGTGCCAGCATACATTTCTCTCGATGACGTGAACCCAATAGCTGAGCAGATTCTTTGGAAAGGTTCAGGTCTCGTGTCAGGTCGTTGAGTTCGGCTTGCGTATATAACACAGGTTGGTTCCCCCAGTCTCCTGGCTTGTATGCATTCAACTCAGTTATATCGTTAGTGACGCTAGCCACGAAATCATAGCTAGAATCCATTATAAAATCAAGCTCAAGAACAGGAAGATCGGGGCCATGTGGGACTGGTTTTATAGCAGAAGGAACATTGGGGTATTGAACACGGTGCTTGTTCTTGCGATTGATGCCTTTCAAATTTGTCATGCAAAAGTAGCAGTCGGTGGAGTGATGATCTTTGCCTTCGCTCCACACCATTGGGACACCAAAGGACATAGTCTTCCTTTTCTTATTACTCCAATCTCGTAACTTTTGCACACATGTTTTACAGCACATATGGGGAGCAAATGGCTTATCCTGGTCCCCTAGTTTCACTCCAAAGTAAGCATGATATACCTTTTTCACAAAATCCGTGATTTTTGCTTGACGGTCTGGAAGAGCGACAAGGCCCCAGATGTAACTAAACCTATTCGGATGATTCATACACACACGATCCATTTCAATGTAAATGTAGGAAAAGATGAATAAAATAGGTTATGTATGGATGCTCATCAAAAGTAATAAACGGTTGGATGATAGCGATATTTTGGAATATACATTCTAATATAAATCAATCATATCTTAGAAACCAGACATACCCAAAGAAAACTAATTATATTCTTAAATTCAGCATGATAAAATTATTCTAAATCAGTTGGAAAACCTATGACCTTGGGAAAAAAAGTTTTGAAACGCAGGCCAGTGTAATAGTTTTAGAGCGAGAACGTGGCCTCAACAACATAGAATCCAACCCCCTCCAAACCCTTCTCATATTGGTAAGGTTAAAACGAGAATAAGATAATGATGGAAATATCAAGCGAACTTTCCCAAGGCAAGAACAGAACGATTAGGATATTCTTTACAAGTTGGGGCTACTTTTCCCTAAAAGGTCACTACGATATAATTCCTCCAGGATGGCAGTCGTTCCCCAAAGCGATTCTCCTCGCATATAACTGACTTCCATTTACGACCCTTAAGGACTCCAGTACAGAAGATTATAGAGATAAAGCATCCTTCACCCTCCAAGGCGAAAGCAACTACGATTACCTAAGCGTGATAAATCATCTATCTAGTCCGGCTCATCACGTACAAGAAGACAGACTAAGTTAGAGAAGATGGAACAGCACTCACTTTCACCTGCTGGGTCAGAAGCCTCCCCTTCACTGTAGAAAAGAAAAGCAAAGACATGTATGCACACAGGATCTGGCACATTGACCTAAATCCTATGCCATTCTGATTGATGACCGTATTCATAGCGAGAGCGATTAATTTATTCTCCGTTTGTCGTCTACCGTCGTCATTCTCTCTGACTGGTGATATCCGGTTGTAAGCTACTCAAGATTTACATTCACATAATACACCCAAGTCACAACAGTTTCCTGCTTTCAAACAGCCCTCGACGTCACACTTTTTTTTAACCTTTTAGTAAGACTCAACTTCGATGCATTATCTGTCGTTTGCCGATGCGGGCCACATTTTTATTTGGCCAGACGAGGCTTTTCCACTGGCTCAAGCTCGCAGTAGTAACCTCTCTGCCATAACTAAAATAAATGCATCAATCTCTCCACATCTACGCATTTCAGAGTTTTCTAGCTTCCACCCTATGCACGTTAAGCAATACGCGCAAGTAGAACTGTATATCCCTCGGTGCGATTAACAAGATTCATCCTAAATTTGTAAGTCATAGTCCTGCAATTACAGATATTGTTAATCAACAATTATTGTGCGGGTTCATTCATTGATTTTGTCCTTCGCTGCGCGAGTTTTTTCGCGATACTGATTAATCTCGGATCGTATTTATTAGTGGACTATAATTGATACCCGGCGTTGCCTGGGATAAAAAGTCCTGTCGCAAATAAATTCAAATACATAGTTTGAAATTCTTATATTGTGGCACAAACATATCTTTACTTGCTGATTATTATTATTATTTGTGGGGTTAAGGCAGATTCAGGAAAGTTGCGCACTCTTCTAATCATATTATATAATATCATATAATATAATATCGTATAATATAGTTACAATGATTAAGATTTTCACAACGTGCGCCCGGCAGTTTACGCGCATGCGTGAATGGCCGTTAATTATGAGTGACCAAATTTGTGGCCGCAGGGACAGATCGAGAGTCTTATAGATACAGATTAAGTATTTTCTCAAGCCATCACTTTTGTCTTATGCATAATATAACTATGACAACTTAATATAATTCGTTTTGTTTCAAAAAGTCAAATCACTCGTGAGTCAGCCAAATCATACGGTTTCCACCCCAAAGAGACCCTTTTAACGGGCGAATTAACTTTCATCCTGGCCATACATTATTCCTTTACATCTATTCATTATTTTTCTTTCTCTTTCATCGACCTTGCTATCTTTCGCGTAGACCAGGGATGGCGAAGGACTGGCCTGCGGGGTCAAGAACTGACCCAGCGCCACGTTTTAATCTCTCACTAACCTTTTTATTTAAATTAAAAAATAACAGCGATTTTTAATGTTCTCTTTAAAGTTTTGAATTTTCAAATTTAATTTGAGGACAGTTTGATAATTTAATTTTAGTGTCGAAAAAAAAACAGCTCATACGCGCGATTCTATAATCAGAGTTGCCATGAATGAATTTTTAGCATAGTTGCAAATTATTTGTCTGTTCCTGGAATTTCTATATCTCATAACGATTCGTTCATACTTAAATAAATAAGCTTGGTTATAATAATCTGGTTTAATTTGCATGATTTACTAAAAAAAACAAGTCGCACAAACCAAAATTTTATTAATTTTTTAAATGAATCTTTTACCCTTTAAAAGTCAGTATTAGGCTTCTTAGGAAGAAATATTCAAATAATTAGATATACTCGTTTGGAGAATAAAATAATATACACTTTTAAAAAAAACAACATCTAAGGCTACTTTCAACTGATTTGATACATTTGCCATTTTTTACGGTTCTCTTGCTTCGGCAAACATTCAGTACTAGTTATCATTCTCTAAAACTGTTTTCTTGTCTGCAATTCTGTAAATATTCATAGGGTGTAAAAACTGTGACATTTTATTTGGCAGAATTTAGAATCGATCAAAAGGACTACAAAAAAAAGGAACGTTGGTTCGGAATTTAGTGGAATTGCGTTATTTCATGAAAAGTGGTGTTACAGAACAAAATAATTTTTTTTTTACTATCTTTGTGTTTAGTAAATAAGTGACCTACTTGTTTATAATTCAAGGGTACAACAAAAAAACTTCCACCAATTAAAAGGGGCCGGTTTTCTGTTCACCCATTTTTGAAGTTGTGTTAATCTGATTTTTCACTAAATTCGTCATTTTCACCTTCGAATCTGTTATTCCCAAGTTATATTCAATATAGGATTAGGATTAACGGGTTGCCTACTTACATGCATCGCTTTAAGAACTCAGCTCAGGTTAGGGAGAGATGCAAGCACTCCAGGTCTCTATCGCCCCACACTCCTCTTTTGGCCCGTCTGGTCATTTACCGTCTACACATAAGTATATCACTTCTACTTCACTTTCTTGCAAGCTTTTCTCAAACTTTCTATTAAATTTAAATACTGATTTGGACAATTTTTTAATGATAAAGCTAGTCCAGCCACGATCAATTATTCATCATCAATTATTCTATACGTTTAATAATGTCCTACATAAAAAAATTCTCATATCCCTGAATATTAAATAAGTTATTTTCAATCTGATACATGTGGAAGAACCATTTTAACAAGAAATGCCGATTCTATACGTAAATATTAACTAATTATGATCAAAACCCAACTGATCTATCCTTTCTTATAATTAAGAGCTATAAGTTTACTGCTAAAGCCAAACATGAGAGCTTAGAGCTGAGTCGTTTTATCAAACTTATTGTGGACGACCCGAGGATTTTTTCTTGGACCGAAGACGACGAAATACGAAGGCGTCATTTTTGGCTTCACACCTAAGAACCCTTACGATACCTAAAGTTCTTCCTAGAAATACTTCTAGAACCCTTTCTTCAAACTCATCTCTAACATAAAAAAACCCAAATGATTTCTCACGTTGTCCTTGTACGCAAATGGACTTTACCCATATACTACCAATTCCTATGTAAAGTTTCCGTTGTTCTAACTGGTCGAAGAGTGGCAAATGACAGAATGGTCCTAATTAGTGGTAGCATGCTGAAAAGTTCTACTTTTCTAAAGCCACGAAAGCCATAGAAGAGGTGCGCCATCACCAATCAGCTAGGGAGAGCGTAAAGACCTTTACTGACCCTTATGCTTGACTCCAGGTTGGCTGGTAAAGTTTGTGAGACACTTTGGTCCACACTGGTCGGGGGCCAGTTGGAAGCCCCGTGTCCCAGACTCTGCTTCAGACTACGACACTCTTCGCTTACCTGAAATGAGAGGAAAAACCAAATTGAATCCTTACATCTACCAAAACATTCACCTCAAAAAACAAACTTGAAATAAGCATTACGGGCAAAGAAACCAAGGCTAATCCCGGCTGTAGCTTAGGTTCCTACCATACATCGGGTATAGTTAGTCAGTCGATGGATGAAGTCACGATTAGGGTTAATTTTACAGCGGTCAGCCATTGAAGCTACCAGTTGGTCAGAACCATGTTAAATCCTAGGCTCCACTGAGATAGAGATCAGACGATACCATCTTAACTCACCGACCAACCCGCAAGACGAAAGAAAACGGACAATAATTCAAAATATAGACGGAGGGGGGCGTTTATTAAAGAATGGGGTTACTACAACCAACGAGGGAATTTTAGCATGAGTTATAAAGGAAATAATGAGGTAGAAAGGACATGAAAATGAGTATAATAGATATAGCTCGAATTAACCCAGGAGAAGAGAACTTCGTACGCTGGAGCGCGGAAGGGCATGGCGCTCTTCAACACTTGCTTTACTTCGCAACAAGACCTACTTTGTTGGTATGGAACAAAGCGAAATAAAACCCTCAAAAACATCCACACTAACTACACCTAAACATTCTCTTCAATTCGCTCAAATCTCCTTTGGTGTCATTTCGCTCCATAATTTGATAGCTGCGAAAATCCACCCAAAGAGAAACAAGTAAACATCATCATCCCTGACCTTTGCCTTTTCTTTGACCTTTTATCATGACTAATATATCCCTGACCTCTCACCCTTACTAACATATCCTTGATCTTTGCCTTTTCACCGACATTTTATCATAACTACTTTATCATTGACCTTTGACCCTTATTAACATATAGTTGACCTTTGCCTTTTCCCCGACGTTTGATCATGGCTACTTTATCCATGAACTTTGACCCTTACTTACATATCCTTGACCCTTGCCTTTTCCCTGCCTTTTGATCATGGGTACTTTATCCCTGAACGTTGACCCTTGCTAACATATCCTTGACCCTTGCCCTTTTCCCAACCTTTGATCATGTCTACTTTATCCCTGAACTTTGACCCTTACTAATATATCCTTGACCCTTGCCTTTTCCCCAACCTTTCATCACGGCTACTTTATCCTTGACCTTTGACCCTTACTAACATATCCTTGCCCTTTGCCTTTTAGTACCTTATCCTGAACCTTTGATCCTTATTACCCCATCCCTCCGACCTACCTACAAGATTCTACCCCGGAGAGAGAGACACCTGTCCAGCTCACCTGCCCGCCATACCCCAACCATCCTTCCCTCCAAAACAAAACCCCCTCAATTTAACCCCAAATTGATCAAAAGTCCAAATCCCGGCAACTTCGGTTTATCAACCCCTTTGAATGGCTCCTCTTCAATTTCCCTTAACCCCTCATCCCCACCCCGAACTCTCGCTGTTGCCTGTTGACCTCAAAAGCTGCTCTGACATTTGCTTCGGTGGGGGGGCTGAGCATATCGTAGTGGGGTCGGTCACACATCTGTCGAAAGCAAGACACGCCCAAGATGCGCCCGCCTCTGCCTCCTCCTCCTCCCGCTCTGCAAGTCGAAGATGTGTGCGTTTGCGTGAAAGAGACCTTTCTTTGCCTTTAGTAATGCGCGAGTGATTCTGTTCGCTCGCAACGAGGTGGTCGGGGTAAGAGGCGGGTGGAAGGGGATTTTTTCCTCTCCTTAATGCAAGGGCTTTTAACCGAGCAGGTTTAAGAAGAGATTGGGGGGGGGAGGTCGCGCTTAAGTAGTGTTTTAATCTTTCTTGAACCCAGGGTTAGAGGGTAATGGCATGAATGTCATGTCAAAGACAGACATCAACAACACTACAATTAAAAATTCAAGCTGCAATTCAAAGTAGTCAGCAACAATAATAAGGTTAATGGGATATAATTTTACCTCTAAAACTCAAAACAAAAACAATTGTCAGCTGGACGGCGCATTAATCAGTGCGGGTGGATGCAAGCGCCGCGATAAGCGGAGAATTTCTAGGCCCGCAATGCCAGGTATTCGACCATGAGGCAACAGAGACAAATCAATTGTAATTTACGAGTCTTCTCGCCTATTGTGATTTTTAGATGTTTGTATGTTGCATGTAAATTATGAATTTCATACCTAAACATACTTAACCTTAGCCTAAACTAATAAACATGTAAAATACAAACATCGGAAAATTACGTTAGACATATGTACATGCTCAAAATAGACACCTACACTTTGATAAAATGTTGTGATCCAGATTTTTAGCCATTATTAGGACTAGGATTTATTTCCATCTTCTCAGAGTTTAATAATGTAGTTAATAAAGATGCCAAGAAATCAAAATTCCAGGGAAATTTTCTGATTTTCAAAGAAGACGGATTGTCGGTCATTTAGAGGGGTTGACTGTCCCAAAGACAAATTGCTAGGATCTTGGAATATCCCTTTCTTCCGTTGACTGAATTACTTTTAATATAAAGTAAAAATCACCGGAGTCAGGATCTGGTCGTCCCAGGCATTGTGAAAGATGTCTTTGGGCTGTTCAAAGACCCTTTGAGAACCCTCCTCGGTTAAAAGCTTCTGGAGTGGCAGAAAAATTCCGAATCAGGCGAAGAACAGGAGTAAATTAACTGCACTCTCTTGTATATTATGGACGTACAGTCACAAGGAAGCCTCTTCTAGGACCAAGGGTAAGAGAGGAATAATGGACTTAAGAAATGAGCAAGGAAGTGAGAAGAATGGGATTAAGAAATGACCAGGAAGAGGAAGAATGTGAAGAAATGAGCAAAATGCCTTTGGAATTTTGGCACATTTTTTTTTTTTGGGGGGGGGGGGATGAATCAAGGTTTTCTCAATTTTCGGACATTGAACGGACATCGGTTTACCTCGCGGGATTACCACGGCGATAGTTTGACATAAAGTTACAACCAAGGTGAAACGTGGTGGTGGCTTTTCTGTTATGGTGTGAGGATCAGCAATTTGAAATGATGGAATGTTAAATTTGTTTGGTAATATCATATGTGACATTTACAAGTCTATCGCCCTATTCACATTTTGAGCACTTTCTCCCAATTAACATTTTCAAGTCTTTTCCACAATTGAAATTTCGAAGGTTTTTTGCATTATTTACATTTTAAACACTTTTTTACTAGTGCTATTTTTAAGTGTTTTCCTATAATAGACATTTTCAATTCTTTCAATTTTCAAGTTTTTTCCTGTATTGAGATTTCAATTTTTTAACCAATTGGCTTTTCTCCTTAATATCATTTTCAAGTAATTTTCCTCCGATTTACATTTTGAACACTTCAATTAGGATTTTCAAGTTGTTTTCCTTATTGACATTTTCAAATCTTTTACCCTATTAACAAATGTTTTTCCCTTTTGACATTTTTAACTGTTGTTACGATTTTTTCAATATAGACATTTTCAAGTTTTTCCCAATAATGACTTTTTTTTAACACCGTCCATTTGGTGACTGCCTTCAAAGGAATAAGTCGTCACAATTCAAATTTCGTCCTAGTACTATGTTACTTTAAAATCACCCAAACCCAACCAAATCGAGAGAAAAAAATCAAACAAAAACTAAAAAACAACAGGGAAGGAAGAAGGAAGCGCGCTCCGGCGTCTAGAGGAGTCCCGGTATCGAGATAGGTAACGTCCGCGAAAATCACCCAGACTGGAACATTCAACAAGAATGTGCCGAACAGTCTGGGGGACAAGGCAGTCATCACAAGATGGTGCAGGACAGCGCTCCATCAAATGACAGTGCGTCACGCAAGTGGGCTCAATTCGAAGACGAAGGAAAGTAACCTGAAGCCGTCGCGGGATTATGGGGTAGATCTATGGGTGTAGTCGCGGAGCAATGACACACAAATTTAAGTTCCCTACTGCTGTTTCCCATCTTCTTTGGCAAACATTCGGAAGGATGCCAAAATACCTGCCATGTGGTCGGTATGAGGGAGAGCGAAACACTGGTTTGGTGGGTCGGTGTGAAGGAGAGCGAAACACTGGTATGGTGAGCCAGTCCTTGCGGAGTCTTTAGCGCACTCATCAGCACGCTCATTCCCACATGTCCAGGAACCCAGCAGAAGATAAGCACGACATCCGACAGGCTCGAGGCAATGCCCCGAGAGCACTCAAGGCACTTGTTGAGTACTAAAGATCACAATCTGGTCTTCGAACCGTGAACGACGCATTATCTTCCGTACCGAGCAATGTATTGGAACTAGCTCGGCCATGAAGACAGAGTCAGCGCCTGTAGAGTCCCGCTTACTTTAAACAGAGACTATACACTGACACGGATCCAGCGTTACACGAAGTGTGCTAAAAAAGGACGAACGCAATGCTCCCGGCGCTGTGTAAGCATTTGGGAGCAGAGGCGTAGCAACAAATAGTCAAAATTGGTAATCACCAGGGTGGCCCCTTGAGCAGAACTAAAGGCGCTACCAGCCCGAAAGCTAGACCGAGCAATCGAAGGAGTTTCTTAGCCCTAAACCCGAGGGGCCTAGGGTATGACTGACATCTCTCGGCGCCATACGCACCATCAAGATTGGCCAAGGATGCAGTGAGAGCCGATGGCGACTGAGGGAGGCGCTGGGCCCGCGCATATAAGCGCATAATGCACTGTGTAAGGAGCAAAGCGAGTGTCATCTCCAAGGCATCGACAAAATAGGTTCTCAATGGGGGAAATGCTGAAGGCACCGGTCTACAGGCAGAGACTGACTGGGGATGCGTCAAACTCGCATCCGTAATCAAGCTTAGAACAAACAAAGGATCGGTAGAAAAGTAAGGCAGTAGCCCTATTAGCAACCCAAGTACTAAACCAAAGGAACGATGAATGTCCTTGACGCAGCTACAAGAGACCCAGTGTTGACATCTGGGCAGCACCATAAGAAATTAAAAGGTCATCCATGTAGAGGGTAGTGAGAACATCTTCCATTAGCACCGAGGTGATAACGTTTGTACTCAGGACAGAGTGTGACACTGATGACACATGACTGAAGGAAGCCCTCTTCCTCCCGCGTTATGCCGAAGAGAGCCTCCCACCCTCCACCTCAACTCATACGCGGAATCTACCGTTTCGCGGAAATTCAGAAATAAATATTGGGAGGCGTCCGCTCGCCCCCATCGTAGGGAGAGTCTCCATGATACCGTGTTGCCTTACGGTATTATTGGCCTTCTCTAGATCGAAAAACACCGTGGCATAGTGGTGTCTACAAAAGAAGGCATCGCAGACGGCATTTTCCTTTTGGATAAGAGCATCTGATGTTGAGTGGAACTTGCGGAAGCCGCATGGTGAAGAGGACAGGTGGCATCCGCTGTACAGAAAAAAGGCTCATCTAACATTTACCATCTGGCGACTGCCCACTTGGGTATAAGTCACCGTACTCACTACAGACTACGACTAGGCTATATTAAAAAACAAATAACAAGTAAATAACAAATACCAAGGATAAAAAAGATCATAAGTTAAAAACAAAAACAAAAAGCAAAAAGGTAACAAGAACGGAGCGCGCTCAAGCGTTGTGGATAGGCCCGTCTATCCCTCGCGCCGGAGCATGCGACCCAAAACAAATAGTCAAATAAAGTGGAGGAGACCAGACTCCTCCAAAAAGTCGTATAGTTTGCAAGTTGGTGTGCACGATCCAGTTCCGAGTACTAGGGACAAGCGGTAGCGACCCCGCTCGTCCTGGTACCGGGACAGGTAATGTGCGCGAAGGGCATTCAGGGTGGGACATTCAACAAGAATGTGCCGAACATTCCAGGGGACAACCCAGTGGTCGCAATGAAGTGGAGGGGAGAGCTCCATCAAATGGCCTGAAGCCGTTGCGGCATTTGGGATGGGGGGGTCTTTCGGGAACACTCGCGGTGTACATGCAACTTGCACTTTAAGCTCCATTTAGCCATCTCCAATCTTCTTTGGTAAGCAGCCCCAGGGCTGCCCTGTAGTCGGTCTGAGGAAGAGCGAAACGCTGGTCTGGTCGCCCAGTCCGGGGGCTCTTTGGCGCTTTCATCGGCGCGCTCATTCCCGCAATTCCTAAATTTCCAGGAACCCAGCAGAAGATAATCTCGACATCCGCCCGGCTCACCAAAACCGTGGCGTCACGGATATTGAGAACCAGGGGATGCGGAGATTCCATTGCCCCGAGAGTCGCTATAAATCACAATCCGGTATCCGAACCGGCCGTGAAGACAGACGCAGCGCCTGGCAGAGCCCCGCTGACTTCAAAAAGAGGGGATACGGCGTGGAAACCGACCCCGTCCGATAAATGGGTTACCTTTGGTTCTTTACCGAGAATCCTACCTAGTCCCTGACGCTTATAGAACAGGTATCCGTTGGACAAATGGCTGACATCAGTAGACCGGATGGTCAGAAAGTGTTTGAAGCTGACAGGCTCGAAAACGCCGGTTAATCTCTCAGTGAGAGACTCCGACGTTAGCGAAGCTTCTGAATCTGACAATATTGTTTAGCCCTTTGAGACTTACTCCTGTAAGGGGCTTTTGGTTGGTTACCCGACCACAACGGAAGGGGCGGGAACCGAAGTGGCGTGTCCGTTGCCAGTGGAGGGTCGCCTGGAGGCAACTCTGCAAAGGAGGCAAGGGGAGCCCCCAAACCCGTCAAAGAAGAAGGAGAAGCGCGGTCTCCGCTAGGATAGTCTTGGAGGGGCCATTGAGTAGGCACAGGATTGGCCACCTCCGTCTCAGAGATGGAGCTGTCAGGGGGCGGCTACAAAGACGGCAAAGGGAAAACCTCTTTGCCGAAGTTAGAAGGCAGTTGGGGAGCCCCTCCGCCTGTCAGAGAGAGGCTGTGTTTTAGCTCCTCGTCTTCCCACTAACATTAAGTTCGGGCGAGGATTGAGAACGACAGATATAGTCTAAAGTGCTGGAAATATTAAAAACTCAAGAGAGCCTCTGCGAACACACGGTAATTTCTGATGCTTGTTACCACTAAAGAAAAAAGGAGTTTGGTGGGCTATATCTTAAGTTTAGCCGCTCTCAACAATCCATCTCGGGTTTTCGGACTTTTCAGGGGTCCACCCTGGGTACGTTAACGAATGGTTATCGCAACCTACGGCAACGACTCACACCGACCAGAAATTATCCCATGAGGGTCGTTCCCCAAATGTCGCAACTCGCAATTGGGCAAGCAGAGAGGCATGACGACAGGTCAGGTATCCTTAAATGGGACGTACTAATAAACGACAGGACGGTCAGGATCTGAAGATCTATTGTGTCAAACCCAGAGACGGGACCCGAACCTTTTAGTTGGCCTGGCAGCCAACATGCCAGTAAAAGCCTACCCGCCATAAGCAGTACAGCCTTACGCACCCGAGAACGGCCACAGGAAGGTGGTCAGCCAATTACAAGCAGAGAGGTGGTTATTGGGGCAGAACCAATATTCCCATTATTCGCGGCCCAACGACTAGGTACCCTCAAGGCCTGGTCTCTTAACTTCTCTTCTTATACGGCATGAGGTAGCTGGTCAGGTCCTTAAGCCTACACAGAGGGTTGAGTGGAGAGTCGTAGAGAAAAAAGAATTTTGAGGGGAACAGAGCGGGAAGCACACCAATAAATTACGCCGGCCCCGTCAGAGTTCAATTCAACCCAGTGTCAGGGAGTCCCTAATTTGCACTATGTCCTGGTGAGAATAGTTCCTAATGGTACCAAGGGCAGGTAGACAAAAGAATGGAAGGATAGACTAAGAGTATAAAAAATATAAAAAATAGTGCTGAGATGGATCGTGGGGAAAGGCACCAATACCTTTCCCATGCCTCATCAGAAAATTCATGTCAACCCAGCGACAGGACTTCACTAATTTGCACTCATTGGGTATGGTGTGCAGCTCCTCTAGGTACGAATTTTAACAGTGGATGATTTAATGGGCCTCACCACCGCTTCGCGCCTCTAAGATGTTTTGCCCTATCAAACCGCTCCCCCAGGAAACCACTATTCCAGTCAGAGGTGTGTTGTCATCGTTGGCCTCGCCCACTTCAGCACCGAGGTAGGGCGAGGTTTTACTTATTGGAATGTTGTCTGAAAATATAATAAAAAATTGCCAACTCTCAAGAATTCCAAATGGTAGTGACCAAACAGAAAAAGGCAAAAGGTCGGTGGGTTATACCATTTCCTAGAGCCGCTCTTGCCTCGAGGGTTCGAAGATCTAAACTATGAGCACGTTAATTTGCTATTAGCGCCTTTGAGGCGGCACACAACGTACAAAAGTAATCTACTGGGCGGTCGCTTTCCCAGTGCGGAAGCTCCGAACCGTGCAGGTGGAGAAGCAGGACCTTTACTAAGCCATACTAATGGTCGACAAGACGGTCAGGATATGAAGATTTGTCGTGTGACAGAGCCAAAGGCACCACTCGAGACCTTTAGTTCGCGTGGCGGCCAGTGAGACATCCAAGCCAGCCCGCCATAAGCAACACAGAAAGAGAGATAAATTAATAGGGAATTTAAAGGGCAAAGGAGAGTTTAGGTAAACACGTAGTTTATTTCTTGCGGTTTGCTGGATTCATTTCATCATTCTTTCGCGTTCATGAAAGATTTATACATTGTATATTCGCCGCGTGTTTACCTCAACTCTCCTTTGTCCTTTCTTTGAACTCCCTGTAAATTTTTCTTTCTTTCATAGTCGCGATCGACCTTGCGGAACGTACCTTAAAAACTTGTTTATTCGGAAGTTTTTTTTGTCTTCCGCGTAGCCGAGTGGTCTAAGAGACGGTTTAATTGAGATCAAAGCGGTTGCTCGCTGCCTCAGTGTGCACGGTTCGAATCCCGCCTCTGTACGTAACTTTTGCGAATTAGGTAATAACATTTTTCGAAGAAAAATGATCCTGTTTTTCTGTTTCTTGCGGTTTGCTGTATATATATATATATATATATATATATATATATATATATATATATATATATATATATATATCTGCAAATCCCCGTGGGCCTGGAGCGTTGGGCGTAGAGGATTAGAGGGCACACAATCCTCCAGAAGACAGCTGCAGCATTATTAATCTCCCCCTGACAGGAGATAATAAAGATAGGGGCAGGGTAAAGGAAGGAATCAGGGACGATAAATACCAAGGCGGCGGCAGAGATACAACTGAGCGGAAAGATGGCCAGGATAGTGCTCATGAGTAAAAAGGTGGATGCAAAAGTACTCCTGACAACAAAACACGGCCGAAGATGTACCCGCATACAAATATGATCGGTAAAGAACTCCGGCGTACAAACATGTTCGCAAAAGTACTCCTGAGTACGAATAGGGCCGCTGAAGTACGCATGAATACAAATATGGCGGAAAAACTATTTCTGACTAAAAACGTGGACAAAAAGTACTCCGGGGTACAAACACGTTCACAGAAGTACGCATGAGTACTAATTTATCTGCTTAAGTACCCCAGAGTACAAACACAGCAGATGGGGTAAAAATGGGGGGGGGGTAATATAGAACCCCCTTCTGATCCCCACTGTATAGTGCGAGTCGGTCAATGGAATCCCCAAAACGGTTGGGTAAACGGCAGTAATCCAAGGTGAACCCCAATCTGAACCTCCATCTGAGCACTGACCACACCCAATGTAGCTTAACTTTGTTCAACTGGTGTGTTTTTAAACAAGAGTGAAATAAAACCCACAAAGGGAAATAAAACAAAACCACTGTTACCCCCCGGAAGTTGGAAAATAAATTAGCCCCTACCCCCAATAAACGTCGAATAATTCTTGGCTCCGTCAAAAGGCGTTAAACACACGCACGCACACACGCCTTGGCATCGGGCCACCACCCCAAACGGGAGGATTCGCCTAAAATCAATTATTTTCGAGTGCCACCACACACGCAGTATCAACCGCACCCTACTCCACTCCACTCCACTCGGAGATAGCAACAAAGTCTGGTTGCAGTTTTCTCGTTGAGATTCACCGTCCTGAGAATCATTTTACCCTTTGACTTTTTAAAAATAGCGTCATTTTATCATGGTTGCAGAATTGTGACCTGAAGAGTTGCGCACCCCTTTCAGTCTCGACTGAAGGTTAGGGAGACTTGCGCAACACCCATCTGGGTCACGTGTATCTCATGAGGTCTCGCATTCGAAGTCTATATCTTGCTTAAGGTACCACTTCAACTAATTTCTTTTACGGCCGAAAAGAAATGGGGGCCGAATATTTATAATAAAACGGTGAGGTTGGGGAAGTGAATGAAAATGTGTGGAAGTGCCAGTGATCTAAACTAAGTGTGTCGCTCACGGCCGTTCAAGCACGTGCCCCTCCCGCCCACTGAAAAACCTTTTCTTATTCCTGCAGGTCCCTTCTTTTGTGGAGGGTGGGAGCGGGTTGACGCATGGGTGGATCAAAGAGCAAAAATGACAAGAACAAAAACGACCATGACAAGATAATTTCCGTCCCTCGAATTTTGCAGCGTCAAACTTTCGGTCCTCGCCGCCAATTACGCCATAACAATAATTCCAAACTTTCCTAATACAAACTACCCAACTTTTATTTCGATCGCGTGAACGTCCACTCGGTCCAGAGGTCCCACCTAAGGGTACATGCCAACCTCACATTATTACTTCTCCCAACTTAAACGCTTTTATTGCGAAACGCTATAAAAAAAAAACGTCCAGGTGGAGGAGATGTCCGCGTTAGTGTTTGCTTGTAAGTTTAAAATAAATGATGATAATAATAACCAGGGAAACAAACCGCGTCCTAAACACACATACACATACACACACAACAACAAAAAATGTCGCTGGCATCAACTCGCCTTCCTACACACACACACACACATATATATATATATATATATATATATATATATATATATATATATATATATATATATATATATATATATATATACCCATACACACATAACACAACACAACACAATTCACCACAGAAATGGCATCATCAGGCTATATGGCATCTAAAATCATTCCTAGGTCATCACCCATAACATATCAAACATTCACCCTAGACATTCAGCTGAGTATTGCAAAAGTCATGTTACACTCAATACGACGCTCTTAACAAAGGGCAGAATGATGGTTTTGATGGAATTAGCGACGTTTTTATTGTTTTAACACATAAATATGTGTTTAATTTGTAATATTAATCAATTTTCCCTCCCTCGGTGGCGATCACGCGCTACACAAGAGAATTGAAGGCCACGCACACGTTGCGGACGAGTTCCTTCATCATACTGGCCCACAAGCGATTAACGAAGGACTTCAGCTCGTCGACATTGCTGTTGCGGACCTTGCAGGTTATGCCATCTACATGCGCACACACGCTGTAGTCGACGGTATTGAGGTCGGGCGCTTGCGACGGCCAAAAGTATTTCGAGCAGTTGGTGTTCGACCCCAACCACTCTTGCACGATCTTAGCTGTGTGGGTCGAGGCACCGTCCTGCTGAAAGACGCACTCTGCCTTCTTCATGATTTTTCTGACCCAGCGCATGACTTTCGTGGCGAAGATGTTCCTGTAATCGGCCGCGGTGAACCTTTAACGCCCGCGAACCACACCTGCGACATCTTTTCGTCAGTCGAAGCCATGACGCCGAGCATCATCAGCGAGGCCGGGTGTTTGGTCGCGGACACGTCGCGGACCTCGGAGACGTGCCGCCCGAAGCTTGCCGCGCAATCGTTCTTCTTGTTGATGAGCGGGTCTTTGGGCACGTCTCTTCAAGTCATTGAGAAGGCGACGACGGCGCTCTCGACGTTGTTTTCGCATACGGTCGGTGAGCAAAGGCCTTTCCACGCACCTCAATCTCTTGCCACCTTCCTCCTTGACTACCCTGAACGCCGTGGCCACCGAGATATTCTTCTTCTTCGCGAGAGGAGAGTCATTTTGAGCTCCGGAGCACTTTCCATGGCCTTTCTCACAGCCAAACAGTTGACAACTTCAGGTCTGCTTGAACGAGGGCGATCTTTAAACTCTTCTTCGTTCTTAAACCTGATGTTGAACCGCTTGGCGATGTCGGACATGTTGTAGCCCGCGCGTGGGAGAGCAGCAGAGATCTCGATTCTTTTGACTCCCATCTCAACACGCAATGCAAAAGACGTTTTAATGTCACTCGCTGGAAAAGTAAAAAGTAACAGAACTTTTGAAAAACTCGGTACTTCTATTACCTTTTAGGGTACAAATTTGCCCTACTAACACCCATACAGATTTGTGCTTCAATACCGTACATATTACTTCTAATAGTTGTGCATACTACAAATTTGTACTTCTACAAACAGTATATAGTACACATCTGCACTATGACCCATCATAAATTGTACAAATTGGTAATTCTATCCGCCCAGAGTAGACGCTTGTACTACTACTACATGGACATAGTAACAAATGTGCACATCTAGTAGCTGTAAATAGTACAAGTTTGAACTCCTTATGGCCCTTGATAAGCTCCAATCTTGGCTCCACCCGACACACTTTCATTTCGCATAAATTCACTCTTTTTCTCTACGAACCTCTTTTCAACTACCTACCGATGCCCTCGCTGGTAGTTGTTCATATTTTGTATGGTAACTGAACAGTCATAAGGTAAGGAAACAATATTATTTACTTGAAACTAAGAAGCAAAAACCAACGTAGACATATATTCCAGAAAATCTGAGAGGAGAGGAGCGTAAAAAAATTAGTGAAGTTAGGGAAGGTAAAAATGTAAGAAAAGTACATAGCCAAAAGATTCGAAGATTAGACTACTAGGATCGCTTGGGAGGAAGCGCAACTCTCCCAAACATGCCAGACGTTCACAATTATGATCCTCCTGCAAGGGGAAGCTATCATTAACGAATAGGAAGAAATCCCTGGTACCCAAGTACGAGCTACTAGTAATCCACATGGAGCTTCCTTGTTACCTCCAGTGTACGCAACTGTGGAGTGGCGCCAGCGGATTCAAGTAGAACGGCTCTTGATGAACGAGGGTAGAAGAAGAAAATGCCCTCGTTTTTCGCGCGACGTTGACTTAAATTATAACCCACCCCTGTCCCGATGGTCGGCCGTTGAACTCCGCAACCAGCTTGCAGAAAACTGCTACAAACATTCCGAGACGCTGAGTTACCCGTGGCTTTTAATCAAAGGAATTTCCCGGACTCGAGTAAGAGATGAGTTCATAAGAGACGTCTCACTGCTCCTGTTTGCCGGATTTTCTCCGAAGGCGGAATAAAGCGGGGCTTTTTCATTTTGATGGACAACACAAAACTGTGTGCACAGTCGCTTCAAAACGGCAATAAAGACTTGTTAAATTTTTTATTTTTTTAAAGGGAGTCACTAGCAATGGCTTATATTTAAGAGAAAATTAACAAAGCGCTGCTTTTGTTAGGGGACATTTTCTATTTCGATTTTCCTGCGTGCACGTTTGCGTGATTGACCTGCAGGAGTTCCACCTGTCAGCAGGCACAAGAGTATTTGCTCCTTGTTTGTGCAGCACCACGGTAAAGTCTAGGGACACGGAATGGCACTGGTGGGGAAAGATTCTAAGTTACCAGTACCCTGGGAGGCTGGAAGAAAGCGCCAAATTCGGCTGCCATGTCATGATATTTCTCAGCAATATGGCTACTGCAGAAAGGGGGGGGGGGTAGTATGGACGCAAAGAGGGGGGGATGCCATGGGAAGGGGGCATCCGTCTTAATCACCCTGGCCCCCACGATAGAGGCACCCAAATCGCCTGCCAAAACCTCCTCCCTTCTTTGGGGAAAGGAACGGCAACATCCGGGGTCGGCCTCGCCCCTCCTTGTATCGGGGGAGGGGGCATTGCCCTGCAAGCGACGAGACGAGAAAGGACTCTCCCCCCTGAAGGGGGGAGGGCAAGATCAGACTGGATCGTGGCCAAGGGCGGGTTGCTGCCCTCAATTAATCGTCTGGGTCGTGCCATGAGGCGATCCACGAAAGCGCCCTCGCGCCAACCCATTAGCAAACCTCAAGAAACTGCCCACCTCCGGGAGCCTACTTCTCCGAACTCCGGGGATCTTGAACTGGGAACTCAAGGTTGTATCCAATCCAAACCAGCTGAAACAAACCACTTCAAAATGACACCCAATGGGTGGCACTCACTTAACTGTGCCACGCTTTTGTGCACATGTTCCCTATATTAATGCTCAAAATTTCCCCTAGTAGTCTCCTCTTTAGACTATATGGGCTATACACCATCCCCACATTTTTACTTCCCCCGACTTTACCAATTTTTATATGAACCTATCCTCATAAACATTCTGAGGGAATATCAATGGTTGTTTTTGTCTTTAACAGTTTTAACCAAATAATGATTTTCCTCAGAAACACCATCTACTGACACAAAATCGAGCCTGGTGGTCTTTGAAGGCAACGGCTGAATCTGTATGAGCCACCTTGCATAATCAAGATGGCGGACGTGAATAGGCCAAAAACCAATGAGGCTATTTCGATTTCTAAAATCATCAATAGGGCGGAGAATTTAAACCGATACCATTATTATCACCTTTCCTGCTAAAAGTAAACCCCGTACTATCCCTCCGACCTACAGAGTGGTCCGAAAGTCTTGCCTCCTCTAAATATTCTTTCTATTTACTATTTCAGATGACTGACACGAGCTCCTACAGTTTGGAAGAGAGGTTGATTGCAAGTGTACGGGCAGATAATCGTGTACATGATGGTGTTCATAGAGACCTTCTCGATGTGTGACACTGTTAATGAAAGTGAATACACTAACACTAGTACATGTGTTTGATATTATAATATTGTTTGTCCCTCTATTGTACTTATTACTTTTCGTTAGGGGGTGACACAACTTTCGAACCATCCTGTACTGTCAAATATTCACGTAAGCGAAAAGGAAATTAGTTTTTATATTAAGAAAATGAAATTTTCCAAAGCGCCTCGACCGAATATAATCTATCTGATCCAACTTAAAGAATTAGAACTTAAACAGTTAAAACACCTTTGTATAAAGGGACAACCTGGAAATTTTCATCCCATCTACGTGACTTTGGTCACTGGTAAACGCTTGGAGACCATTTCTAGCGAGAGGATTGTGAATCATCTGGAGGTAAAGAAGATAATAATTAATTCACAACACGGCATTTGCTGTCAACGCACAAGCTTCAAAAACTTGTTCATTTTTTTCATCGAATTCAAGAAGGCCTGAGACACCGTTCCACAATGAAGCTATAATCAGACAAAGAGGGGAAGCAGTTTTTTTTTATATAGAGCTCATCTGGCGACTGCCTTATAGGGTAAAAGTCGCTGTCATTACCTAATAGCATATTAGTAGGCTATATTGAAAGAATAAATGTTCAAAATACCCACCCCAAAACAAAGTCCAACAAACAAGCAAAACAAAAACAATAAAGAAAGAAGAAGGAAGCAGGCTTCGGCGTGAAGGGTAGGCTCGCCTCCCTCAGCGCAAGAACATGCGACCTACAAAAAACAGTCGAATAAAGTGTAAGAGTCCAACGTCCTTCAAAAAGTCGTTTGTTCACAAGTCTGTGTGCACGAACCAGTCCCGAGTACAAGGGACAAGCGGTAGAATCAGGCTCTTTCCGGTGTACCGTACGCAAAGATCACCCAGACTGGAACATTCAAAAAGAATGTGTCGAACAGTCTGGGGGACAATTCAGTCGTCACAATAAGGCGTAGGCGAGCGCTCTATCAAATGGTGCTGAGTCCCGCGAGTGTTTCCAACTCGGAGACGACAGAAAGCAACCTGAAGCCTTCGCGGCATTGGGGGGGTAGGTCCATGGGAACAGTCGCGGCGCAATGGCACGCAACTTTAAGTTCACTTCGACCGTCCACCATCTTCTTGGCCAAGCAGCACGGAGGGAAGCCCGTATTCCTGCCATTTAATGGGTGTAAGAGCGAAACACTGGTATAGTCGCCTAGTCCTCGCGGACTCTTTAGCACCCTTATCAGCGCGGTAATTACCCGCAATTCCTACATGTCCAGGAGCCGAACAGATAATCTCGACATCCGCAAGGCTCGCCAAAACGGTGGAGTCACGGATATCGCGAACCAGGGGATGCGGAGATTCCAATGCCCCGATATCACTCATGGCACTTTGTAAGTTGCTATAAATCACAATCCGGTCTCAGAACAGGGAACGTCGAGTTATCTCTCCTACCGCGCTGTGTATTGGAACCAGCTCGGCCGTGAAGACAGACGCAGCGCCTGGCAGCGCCCCGCTAACTTCAAACAGAGAGGATACGCCGTGGAAACCAACTCCTTCTTGGGATGGAGCCATCTGTGTACATCGGCACGGTTCCAGCTTGACACGAAGTATGCTCCACAAAGGCAGAATGCAATACTTCTGGCGCTGTAGAGGCTTTGCGGGCACAGGCGTGGCGACAAATAGTCAGAGGTGATAACCTCCAGGGTGGCGTACTGGTCAGAACAAGTGGTGACACCGGACCAAGAGCTATACTAAGCTATCATATGAGTTTCCTAGCCCTAAGCCCAAAGGACTTAAGGTATGACCGGCGTCTCTCGGTGGCATAAGCACCTTCAAGATCAGCTGCGGATGGAGTGAGAGCTGTTGGCGACTGAGAGAGGCGCCAGGCTCGCGCGTACAGGCAAAGAATGCACTGTATAGTACACGGAACGGAGCAAGTGGCATCTCCCCAGCATCGACGAGTAGGCTCTCAAGGGAGGATGTGCGGAAGGTACCGGTCGCCAGGCGAAGGTTGGTGTGGTGGATAGAGTCCACTTTCCGAAATACACACTCGGCTGCCAAGTCGAGCATCGAAAGAACAAAGGATCGATAAAAAGGTAAGGCAGTAGCCCTATCAGCGCTGAACGTCACGGAACTAAAAATGTCCATGGTGCGGGTACAAGAGACCCTAAGGCTGCGAATATGAGCCTTCTAGGTGAGGCGTCAGTCAAATACAAGACCAAATAAACGGTGCGAGTCCACCTATTCCAGGCAAACCCCATTTAGAAACAAGTATGGGTAATGGTGGAACCGCGGATGGCGGTAGAATTGCACCGCCTCAATCTTAGCTAAGGAAAACCGAGGCCTGTGCGCTTCAGCATAGCTAGAGACGCAGTTCAAGGCTTGTTGGAGTCGACGCTCCAGAGTTAGCACCAAAAGCGATCAAAAGGTTGTCCAGGTAGAGCGGAACGAGAGCATCTTCCGGCACCACCGAGGTGATGCGGTTGATGATCAGGGCAAAGAGTGTCACAATGAGGACACTTTCTTGCGGGACACTCTCTTCCTGCTAAATTGGGTGACAGAGGCCCCCTTCCCCGTACGAGGAATCGACGATCTTGCAAGATTCAGATATAAAAATTGGGATACTTCCCCCCGCCCCCATCGTGTGGAGAGCCTCCATGATACCGTATCGCCCTGCGGTATCATAGGTCTTCTCCAGATCGAAAAACACCATGGTTTAGGGCTGTTTAGGAAGGATGGCATCGCAGACGGCATTTGCCAGTGGGAGAAGAGCATTCGACGTGGATGGAGCTTGCGGAAGCCGCACTGTGCAGAAGACAGGTGGCATCCGCTGTCCAGAAAGATGGCTAATCTAACATTTACCAATCTCTCCATCAATTTGCACACGCAGGAGGTTAGAGAGATTCGGCGAAAACCGGCTGGGATAGAGTGATCTCTCCCCAGGTTGCGAAAAACGAGCACAGTAGTAATTCATCAGAAGTCTTGGAGGATCCCCTGTACCTCGATCTTGGTGAACAAATCTAACATAAAGGCAATGCCTCGCTCACCCAGGTGTCGAAGAATGGCGTACGGGGCATCGTCCGGAGCAGGGGCGATGTCCGCGCACGAAGGGAGAGCCAAAAATTTAGCTAAGGGCAAAAGGGAGGAGACGATCCTCCGCAGCTACTCCCAGTTTGCCCGGAGTCCGCGGCAATACCACTGAAGGAATATGCTCTCTAGGCATAGCTCGAAAGAGATGCGGGAGCCCTCTTCGAAGTGAAGACCCTCATGGGAATGGCCGTACGCTTCCCTGAGACAGAACTCCATGCACTGTTGGCTGGACAATGCGCTGAAGGCGCTGTCGCCTTCTAGGACTTATCGGGTTAGGCTCACCATGCGAGTCTTTTCGTCCCTCTGCCACGAAACCTTCTTCAGGCGGGTAGACTTCGGAGGAGGGGGAGTCCCTTTTTTGGAGGATCTACCGTATTCGAGCCCCCTAGCCTACAACTGAGTGTGGGCGTAGGAGTCGAAGCTCCTTTAGTGTCCTGCTTTAGAAACCAAGGAAGATGGCTTAACGACCAACTTCAAGGGTGTTGCCTTCTGTGAGTCTAACGACTCGGTGGAGGCGCGCGGCCGTTTCTCCTCACGGGTAACGGTCACGCTGGGTGAAGGGTGGGGGGGGGGGGTGAGCCCTGGATTTAGCCAGGGCTGGGTGCGAACCATTTGTGCCACCAGCTGTACCAAGGGGGCGCCCAGTATTGGTAGAACCATCAGAAGGTTTCCGAATGGGCGCGGAAACAACCGTGCTAATAGGCATGAAGGGGCCAGGAACAGAAGGTGTCTTTCTTAACAGTGAGGAACAAGAGGAACCAGGCAGCGCCGGATGCGCCAGGACCAAGTTCTTAGCTTAGCGGAATGAGAAACGATCCTGGACTTGAACGGCCAAGATTTCCTTCTCAAGGAGATACGCACCACATTGCTCCGAAGAAGCGGGATGCGGCTCTCAGCAATTGGCACACTTGGCCACACACGATTTGGACTTACCATGTGCGGCCTTGAAGCAACTTACACAGACTTCTGATAACCCCAACTTTGCGGGTCTACATGAGCGATTCAGGTGGTCGAAGCGTTGGCAGTAGTAGCACCTCCGCGGCAGTGGCACGAATACAGTCACGCAGTAGTGATACTAACTGGCTCGCACCGACTCAGAGAGCTTGTCACAGTCAAACGTGACGAAGATTGTAGGGGTGGGTCTCGAGCCCCCTCCCATTTTTTTCATCACACGTTCGACCTTGACCGCTCCTTGGTCGGCCAGCTCTAAGGTGATGTCATCTATAGAGTAGTCCACGAGTTCCATCACATAAACCACTCCTTTGACGAAGTTCATGGTAGAGTGCGGCGTCACACTCACCAGTGTGGCATTAAGTTTACGAAGGGCACTAATCATGATCGTCTCGGAGGGATCAGATGCATTCGCCAGAAGGCTCCCATCCGAGAAACGGGACACCTTCTTCTCTCTATCAATCAAACTAGCCATCTGGAGCTGTGTCACCTCCGTGACCATTTCTTTTTAAGGGAGTGGGGTTTGCTCCACACGTCCCCCCCCCCTCCCTGTACCGGATTTCTATTGAGGCCTCTTCATTTTTGCCTTTGTCGTTGGGCCGAGCTCATTGGGGAACAGAGTGTGGCAGGAAGAGGAGGAAAGTGCCCCGAGCAGCCAGGACCTGTGTTGATAGGAGAGCAAGTGTGGAAAGGGGTAGGAGGGCATGTAATAAAGAGAAATAAAGATAGGCAGATCTACCAATGGGTTGAGTGGATGATCACCTATTATCATTCATAGCCAGGTGCTAGGTGATCCCAGGATCACATGCAATGCACCAAGGCAACAGGGCTACCGGACCGAACTCTGTACAGGTGGGAACAGTCTTTCTAGTACAAAGTGCTGGGAGAAAAAGGTTTAGGGGATAGCTGTAATAATATTACTACTATTAAATAATAATGATTAACCCTAATAATAATAATAATAATAATAGACAATAATAATAACCAGTAATAGTAATACAATAATTATAATAAGAAGAATAAGAATGCTAATAATAATTCTAATAATAACAACTAACAAATAAAGATAAAGTAGCGCTGAGTGGGGGCGAGGGGAAAGCGCACCCACCACTTTCCCAGGCCCCATCAAAGAGATCAAATCAACCCAGTGAGAGAACCTCCCTAATTTGCGCTCAGGCTGGGGGGATGTCTAATTCTTCCAGGTTCCAAGTGTAACAGGCGACCCAAGGTACCCTCCCCCCCGCAGAGGAGGAGGCAGCATACTAAAGTGGATAGAAAACTGCCTGAAATAGTTCCCCGGCGACCTTTATCAAGGGATCTCTTCTTAGACCTTTGGTGAGGACGGGGGGGCGTCTAATATATAAACGATCTTGATAAGATTTTAAAAGGTAAAATTTCCCATTTGCTAATGACACGAAAAGAGGTAGTGAGGCCAATGGCTGGAATCTTACACTAATATTCGGATCAAGTAGTTAAATGGTAAAAAAGATGGTAGATGCCATTAACGTGGACAAGTTTAAGGTAGTACACATAAGTAATGATAATCTCCAAAGAGTTTATGAGTGGCAACATTTTAAACCAGAGGCGGGGAAACATTTTTTGAGCAGTAGGCGAACATTTCTACTGAAAGAAGTGGGCGGGCGATAAATAAAATTTGACTATTGTCTCTTTGTAAATATTGTTTAAATTTATTACATGGTGCGATAGACTCATGCATTAATATCTACAAAAATTAATAAGGAACATTTTTATTGACTGCCACCACAGAAGTTGGACATATAAATATTATTTAAATTTCAATATTGAAAATGTGTGCCTAAAAAATATGAGTCAGGGGGCGATGAAAATTGGGCTCGTGGGCGAGGGTTTCCACACCCCCGTTTTAAACACTCAGCGAAAAAGTAATTTAAGAGTCTTAATCTCGAATGATCTCAATTTTTCAAAACAAAGCAGTGCAGCTTTTGCCAGAAAGCAAAAGGAATTCTTCCAAGAAGATAAGTTGTGATCTTTCGTCTTTCTTCGTCTTCGTTACCTTTGAGTTGAGAATCTTGTTTTGTAAAGTGTCAAATTCTCGGTTGAACTAAACTTTAATTTGAATTTGTTTTCTTCTCGTTAATTCTTGGTGGAAGGCGCCCCATCTCGATTAATTGCTATTTCCCGGCGTATGTAGGAATTTATAACATACGTATTGTGCCTTCACTTTAAGCGTTCATGCATCTGCTAAGGTTGGTTTCTTTTTGGTAGACACTAGTACTGTATCTTCGGCGTTTGACCTTTTCAAAAGGAACGGTAAACGCCATTTTACACTTAGGTCGTACGTGAATCTAATAACAGAGACACTTCATGTCTTGTTTGAGTGTAACTAGTTGATGATTATATTATTTCTAGGTTTGGGGAAAATGTTGTCGATGAATATGTAGATCTTTAGGCTGAGGTAGAGTATTGCTAGGAGAGTTTAATCGCAGTCTTATATAAAGAAATTAGCAAATAGAGGAGCAAGTAGCGAATCCATTAGTTACTCAACAGATTTATCTGCATAAATTTCTTTCAGGACTTCGGAATCGAAGGATAATATTCATCCTTTATATAAAGCGTTCGGAAGACCTCATTTGGAGTATGCAACTTTGGTCTCCTTCCATGCAAAAGGACATTCTAATATTGGAACGCGTCCAGCGTCGAGCTCCGAAAATGAATTCCTGAACTTAGAAGTAGATCTTACGAAGAAAGGCTGAAATACCTCAGTTTACTTTCACTGTAAGATCTTTATCTGAGCGGCCAAATTAGTGAAGTCTTTAAAATACTAAACGGGATTAATAATATAAATTATGACTATTGAACAAGATAACCGAGCGATAACTACAAAGAACGGCTTAGAATTCGTAAACAAAATATTTAACACTGCTACAGACCCAAATTTATTTTCATATAAAATACACAATAATTGGAATGCCTCGCTAAGGAATGGTATCTAATGCACTATCGTATGTTTAAGAGTAGAATCGATAAATATTACTTTAAACTATGATCTTTTGCACATTAAATGTTGTGAAATTAACTCTTAATCAATATCCTCTCTTCCTCTTTTTACCTCTCCTCCACCTCTGAATTAAACCCTTTCCCTGATTTCCTGAACGAACCTCGAGTGGATCTTCGGGTTTTGGCTGGTTAGCAATTCTGTAATTTCCGCCAGGGCCAGATAGAAAGTGGTCAAGTTCGTGGAAGGGAAATTATGGGAGGGGGGGGCAGGGAGGGCACTCACTTCTCCCTAACTTGCTTTCATCCAACAAAGAAGGTACGTCCCCTTTTGCAAGGTGGGAGATCGTACCTCAACGTCCCAATTGGGATAATCATCTTTTCTCTTCTCTTAACTTCACCATTTCTTTATTTTTAATTAAATAGCGGATATGCCCTCATTGGTTGTCACTCTAAACAAATAATACAATATTGTGGAATCTTGTTTCTTCACTCCCCCATTGTAGCCCCCCCCCACAAGTGTTGAAGAAGTCTACCAACGTCAACAGACATAAGTCGCGTGCTCTCAATTATTCTCACTTATCACCTTATGACCTTGCGACCTTTAAAACTTTCAATAATTCCCGGACTAATCTTGGGAGGACCTTTGCAGTTATATCAATCGAAAGTGAATGTAAAACAACATAAGGCTTTCAAATTTTGTTAGAATCGGCCGAATAGTTACGATGCTATCGGCAAAAAAAACTCATTGAAAAGTAAAATGGATACTATCCAACCGACCTACGGATATACATAGGGGGAGGTAGAAAGTTTAAATCATTTGGTTGCAACGTATTAGGGAAGAGGGAGGAGGGGGAGAGGCAATTATCCTTGGCTACGGTCTGAAAGGTAGAACAACGAAATAAAAAGAAATAACTAACAAGAATAATAAAGAGACGGTTCCGTATCAGTAATTATGACCTTAGGCACACTAGTAAAATTGATTGGTCATGATGACTGGTCTTCAGTCGCTGACAACTAGGTATATTCGTCATTTTGACTAAGTTACTAACTATATCGGTCTATTTGACAAAAACTAGTCAAAGTGACTAACTAGTTAGTCAAAATGACCACTTGCTCCGTCACTCTGATTAATATTTGGGACATTCTGGAGATGGAGGATTTCATTCATCTCCAGGAGGAAGGACCAAACAATGGAACCCGACAGATATAAGAACACTAGTCAAATAGGGATTTCAAGCCCTTGTTATGTCTTGAAACATTGAAACCACGTAATATGGCCGAAAGTTTGGAGAGGGACAAATTTTGTTCTAAGCATTAGCGTTTCGGATTGCCAATCATCAATTCCATAGGACATCTTAGAGGACAATCTAAATGATTTCTCTGGGGTTCCTAGGATTTATGAACCCCTCCAGCAAAACCGGATACCAGGGACTTCTGGAACTTGTGAGGTTCGTTCTGACTGATCATAATTAACTTCACTCAAGACCAGACTTCCGCTTCTCAACCCCAGGGTTTTCTCGCGGGTCACCCAGCAGGTTCCCGAGCGGACCAAGATCTAGAGAGTTTCCGGACCATGGGCCCAACCAAATGTGTGTGGTGGTCGTGTCCAAGACATCTGCTTCTCTGGGAAGAGCATGGATCGCCACCAAAATGCGGAGGGATCCTTCAGAGGATTTCGTCTTGGCTGACATTTTGCTACCATTCTTCGTTTGTACCGGAATTCATAGTGGTACAAAATTTGCCTCTGCCAAAATCTTTTGGCCTTGCGTGTAAATCATTACTAACCTCAATTAGGATAGTACCCCAGTGTCACCTTTAACAAAACTATCTATCTGTTCCCGAGGCCACAACGTCGTTCACTCGTAACTAACGGTCATTCACGCGTGCGCGTAAACTGCCGGGCCTGCGCATTGAAACGTTTACTCATTGTAAGTATATTATATGATAGGGTGAGTGCGCAACTCTCTTGAATCTGCCTTCACTCCACAAATAATAATAACACTCAGCAAATAAAGATATTTTTACGCCAAAATATAAGAATTTCAAAATAATATTCATCTGTATTCATTTGCGACAGGACTTTTTATCACAGGCAACGCCTGGGTACCTATGCTAGTAACGACTAGGTAACTAGAGGAATTAGTTTATTTAAAAAACACGGCCGTAATTGGAGAAGAAATTGCGTTAAACCGCGTTCAATTTAACTCTATAAACAAAAGGAGAGGTGGGAGCTAATTCCTTTCCTCATCGGAGGATATGAACGTTTTAAAATAGATATGCAAGGCGCTTATAAAGTTCCTTGTGACGAAAACAAGAGTCTAAGAAGAGCTCTGAAGAGTCTCGAGGGCTCGTAAACGAATGACATGTTCGGAACATGCAGCAGGGTACGAGCCTTGAAGAGGGGTGTTTTTCAAAATCGTGCGAAACGTGCCACTATTCTACCATTGAATGCACAGATGAGGTAAGGGAGTCCGGGAAAGAGGGTATAAGTGGAAATGAATTTGTTGGAAAGAATTAGGCCAAAAAATTAGATTTAAAGAAAAAAAATTAAGAGTCCATCTGGCGAAAGCCTACTAGGGCAAAGGCCGCCGTACTCACACTACGTCAAATAATAGGCTAGATTAAAAAAACGAGTAACAACATGTAAATAACAGAGAAAAAAAGAACAATCTAAGAGACAATTTAAAACAACAATAACAAATAAAAACAAAAAAACAAGAAAAGCAAAGAGGCAGCAGGAAGGAAACGCGCTCCGGCGTCGGGGGTAGGCCCGCCTCCCCCCGGAGCAGGAACATGCGACCTATAACAGAGTCGAATAAAATAGAGGAGGCCAGTCTCCTCCAAAAAGTCAGATAGTCCACAAGTCTGTGTACACGAACCCTTCCCGAGTACAAATGACAAGCGATAGCGACCCTGCTCAGGTACGTGCGCGACGATCACCCAGACTGGAACATTCAACAAGAATGTGCCGAACAGTCTGGGGGACAACGCAGGCATCGCAATAAGGTTCCAAAAAATACGAGAGAGGAAAACGTAAATGATCCATCAAGTTTAGCTTGGATATATCCAATGGCTCAAATTTGGAATTATCCGTTGGGCGTATAATTTTTTATGACTTTTCTTTTAATAATTAAGAGGTAAAATTAGGGACAGTGAAAGTATGAGGGAGAAATGTGCAGTTCATGGACAAAAAGAAGGATCTTTAAGTTCAAGCCACCTAAGATGAGGAACTAGAACACCAGCACCTACAATCCACATCCTACTAACATCGTATCAAACCACACAACCATTCCCAACTACATATTATTATCATTAAAAATAATTTATAACCTAACCAGCACATAAAATCATCCACCTCTCCACCATGTAAAATTATGTCACTTCACCACTTCTATTGTAAAAGCTCCTTCGTGGCGAACCACTCTCCCTAAAGACTATGTATATAACTAATAAACCCTTATATTTTCGCCATCCAATCAGAAGATACACCCTAACCTCCACCTAACTAGGGCAATCGCCTTAGTAGAGGACAACTCTCCTCAAAGCTTATCAATACATCTCACATGACCATCCCCACCCCATAACCCTCGAACAGTACCCATCTCAACCTCCGCGCCGACGTCGCATCGCCACTTAGACATCATCAGTACTGGGAGCGGTGTGGTCGAGATGATGATAGAGAAGGAACACTCCAGATTTATCCACTTCCTTTGAATCGACGATGCTCTCGACTCAAATCGATTGGCCTCGCAAGAACTTCTCCCAATGACCTATTTATCTATCGAACGGAAACAGGAACAATGAAACCACGCAAAATAAGTAGGCTCAATGCAACCACGCAACGGAGAGGAGAGATTCACGGCAAAGACGAGGCAATTCTTCCACTCATTAGTAAATGTTTCTTTCACACACTTCAGAACTCATCCTGAGAGGAAGAAAGAGAGAGAGGAAAAAATACAAAAGAAAAAGAGAGAATGAGATAGAGTGAAAGATAAAAAATAAAGATAATGGAAGAGTGAAAAAAGAAAGAGATAGAGAGAAAGAGAGAGAGAAAGAGAAAGAGATAAATAGAGCAAGAGAGAGAAAGAGAAAGAGATAAATAGAGCAAGAGAGAGAAAGAGAAAGAGATAAATAGAGCAAGAGAGAGAAAGAGATGAGAGAGATATAAAGATAAAAACGAGAGAAAATGATAGAGAGAAAAGAGAGGGATAAAGAGAGAAAGAGGAATAGAGATATAGAAAGTGAGAAAAAGAGATAAAAAGAAAGAAAAAAGAAAGAGATAAAGATGTTTTTTTAATTAAAGAGCCCCTCTGGCGAGAGCCTACTAGGGCAAAAGTGGCCGTAATCACGTTACAGCCTAATAATAGGCTAGATTAAAAAAAAAAAAAAAAATGCAAATGCGAAACAAAATCAAAGTCCAACAAACAAGCAAAATAATACAATAAATAAAAAAGCAGGAAGAAGGAAGCACGCTACCGCGTCGGGGGGGTGGGAGACCCACATCCCACTGCTGCAGGAACATACGAGTATGAGCTACAACAAAGGGCGTAAAATAAAATGGAGGAGGCCATTCTTCTCCAAAAAGTCAGATATTCCACAAGTCTGTGTACACGAACCCATCCCGACTACAAGGCAAAAGCGGTAGCAACCCTGCTCAGGTAACGTGCGCGAAGATCACCCAGACTGGGGCAGTCAACAAGAATGTACCGAAAAGTCTAGGGGACAATGCAATCATCGCAATAAGGTGCTGGTGAGCGCTCCATCAAATGGCGGTGCATCCCGCGAGTGTGCTAAATTTGAAGGTGACAGGAAGCGACATGAAGCCATCGCGCCATTGGGGGGTAGGTCCATGGGAACAGTTACGGCGGAATGGCACGCAACTTTAAGTTGCCCTCGCCGTCTCCCATCTTCTTTGCCAGGCAGCCCGGAGAGCTGCCCATAATTCCTGCCATGTAATTGGTGTGAGGAAGATCCAGGCACTGGTCTGATCGCCCAGTCCTCGTCGGCGCGCTTATTACTCGCAATTCCCACATGTCCAGGAATCCAGCAGAAGATAATCTCGAATTCTACCCGGCTCGTGGCAACCATGTCGCCACGGATACCGGGAATCAGGGGTGTGTGGAGCTTCCAATGCCCCGAGAGCACTTAAGGCGCTTGTGTGAGTCGCTATAGATCACAACTCGGTCTCCGAACCGGGCACGACGCGTTATCTCCCGTACCGAGCGGTGTATTGCAAACAAAGAGGATACAGCGTGGAAACCGCCCCCCTCTTGGGACTTGGAGCCATACGTATATACTGGCACCAATCCAGTGTGACAGGAGGCGTGCTCAGAAAGGAGGTAGATAGCTATGCAAAAAGAGAGGAAGAGATAGGAGGGAGGGGTCCACTAACGAGGGGTGGTTTGTCACCTATTATTATCCTTGCCTGGTGCTTGGTCATCCCAGAATGGCATGCAGTCCATCAAGGCACCATGGCTATCGGACCGAACTCTGTCCTGGTGGGGCCATTCCTTTTGGCACAAAGTGCGGGTAGAAAAGGTTGAGGGGATGACCGTAATGGTAATAGGGGCAAGTTCGAACCTTCGCTCTTCGTCGATTATCTCTTTTTTTCTACAATTCTATGCATTCATTCTTTTATGTCATTTTTGCCCTCTCCCTCAGTCTAGAGAGCACGCCCAAAATCAAATAGGGTCTGGCGAGTAGCGAAGCTTAATGAGATCACCCCCTTTTCGTTAGTCACCACCTTGGATAGGAAACAGAGGGTTGTATTGAAGTTCCTTACCTCACACCACCTCTTTTACTCCCTTTTCTGCCACCCATCACACTCTTCACTTTACACATCCCTCTTCGCCCGACCGCGTTAAAAACGCCTCATTTGAACATCCATGAATTCCTCACCAACAGATAAAACTTTGCCCGATCTATTAAAGACCCGTGTCTTTCCGATTCGTACGTACATAATGTGTGCGTACGAGATAGACAGACAGATAGTAACCCCCCCTCCCAAACTTTCCTCGGTCTGATAAATAGGATATCACGACGTCAGATAAGGTACCTCAATCGCCTACTCAGAGCTCAGCAGAGAGCTTCCAAGCGGCAAACGGCCTTTGTCTGCACTGCTAACTCACCCCCTCCCCTCCCCTCCCCTCCGCTTACCAAACCAACGTCAATTTAATACAATGAGGGGAAGCGTCGCTGTTCCAACCCTCACTCATTTCAATACACACACACACACACACACGCACGCACCGTGTGTACTGACCAAAGGGGGGCTCCAAATCCTGCGACAGAGAACTATCGGTAAAGCTTCTTCGCGTTACCTAGCACTCGTCTCCCCTCCCCCAGACCCTAGTAGCTCCTACTGACAGGATCAAAATCCTGATATCCAAGTCTCGGTCATCCTGGACTTCGCATTCTAACTAAACTCCCCACTAGCCCCACCGGTTACCGCTCCCTTGGATACAGTTGACACCGCAGCTGCGCCAAGAAACCGAAACGGCAAGGATTTTATTTACTAAGACAAAATAAAGCTTAAAACTAACGAAGGCATCTCCGTCAACTCTTGACAAAAATGGCAAGGAAAGGGGTGAAGTTTGCGGAAGTGAGAAAATGTTTGAAAGTTAGTGAGTATATTACTAGTGATACCTGGGACCATGCAAGCACTCTCCTAAACTAGCCCCCGCTACGTAAGGAAAGCATGACTAGTTTTTTCTGACCCAAAATCCTAGAGTACAAACTTGACCAGTGATCAAATCTGCTCAACTCAAGAATCAGGCAAAATTGTATTCCAACATCGTCCACCTCGCGTTTCTTTAATCCTGCTTCCTCCAGCGAGTTTAAGGACTCTGGAGACAAGCCTCCAACCAAAGCTCTGTCATCCTCCAACCTTTGATCATATATCGCATAAAGCTGCCTCGTATAAGCTATTGATTAGTAGGCTTTGGCAGACTCCTTCTTTTGTTATGTTCATATATACAGCTCCTAAGAAAAGCTAAGAAGGAATAAATTTATCAAAAAAATAGAAAAAGAGTCAAGAAAATATGATAATAAAATTTAAGACACACCAAAGATAAAGACTACTACCGAAAATAAAGAGCTCCATGTACAACAAAACCAGGAGAGTTGAGTGAGACAACAAGAATAAAAGGTTCCTCTCATGAAAAATGTATGCTAGAGCGAGAGAAGGATAAAAGGCTCATCTCACGAAAAAACAGGAAACTGGCACAAGATAACAAGAATAAAAAAACTTTTACAAAAATAGGATGGAACGAGACACCAACCCTAAAAGGCTCCTCACAAAACAACTAAGGTAGACCGAGACACGCATGATAAAAGGCTCCTCACAAAACAAAAACAACTATAGTAGACCGAGGCATCTAAGATAAAGAGTTCTCCACACAACAAAATAACTATGGTGGACCAAGGCACGTAAGATAAAAGGTTCCTCATATAACCAAAACAACTATAGTAGACCGAGGAACGTAGGATAAAAGGTTCATCACACAACAAAACTAAGGTAGATCGTTGCACGTAAGATAAAAGGTTCTCCACATAGCAAAACAACTATGGTTGACCGAAGCATGTAAGATAAAAGGTTCTCCACATAGCAAAACAACTATGGTTGACCAAGGTATGTATGATAAAAGGTTCCTCACACAACAGAGCAACTATGGTGGAAAAGTTTCCCACCACAAAAAAATGTTGGAGCGAGACAATAAACAAAAATGGGGTACATCTTATTGCTGGAGTATGACAAAAGAGATGCTGGGGCAAGAGAGCAAAAGTAAGAAGCTCCTTAAACAGCAAAATAGTATGCTGGAAAAACCAGGATTTTGAGATGACACACCAAAGATAAATGTCTCCTCCCAGAACAAAACCAGGGTGTCGGGACATAGAATTCTACTCCTATAGAACCAAGATGCTAGGACGAAGTATCATGAATAAAAGGCTCCTTCTCAAGCCAAACCAGGATACTAGGGCGATAGAACAAGGAGAAACCTCCCTTCCGTGACAAATACAGGATGATGGGTCAAGACAAGGAAGCTGTAGAGAGATACCAAAGATAATCGGCTCATTCTAAAAGGATCTCGCAAAAAAAGCAAGATAGCGGAGCAAAATAACAAGGATACAAGGCCGCATCCATGACAATCCCACGATGCTGGGGAAAGAGCATGGATAAAAAAAACTGCCCCCCAAAATTTGAGATGTAGGGGAGAGACCAGGGAAAAAAACCTGGATGATGGGGCGAGACAAGAAAAATAAAAGGATTTCTTCACAAAAAACGAGATGCCTGTGTATAAGAACAACGATAAAAGCACCCCCTCCCCCACGATAAAAGAGGATGTTTAGTAGGGTGGAGCGAAAAACATTTTATCTGAAATTTATTTTCCCACCACGATTTTGTTATGGCTATCTGTTAAATTAAATCTCCTAAAAGTGAATTTTTATATAATAATTTTTGAAGGTTCCTCAACGCCATTGAAAATTGAAGATAATGCGATTTTCAACTAAATTTTGACTTTCACGGATTATATCTGAAAATTAAATGCAAATTTTGACTTGATACCTCCAAACAAATAATTATAGTATTTTAAAGAACAAGTCAACGAAATTTGAAAGTAATCGATTGATATTTAGAGGTTCCTCAATGACATATTATATCGGCGTACGTGACAATTATGTTTCAGTAGCCCGGAGCTCGTTGAGAGTGCATGTGTGTGTGTGTGTGTATGTGGTTCTGTGTAGTTTTGATCACATTCTTCTATTTGTATTTAAGAAGTTATTTATTGTGTACAATAAATATTTATGTAAGAAATACTTTAAAACAATATTTAATTATGGCATTTAAATCTAAAACGCGTCATAAAATTGAAAGCCATTTGTTTGGCGCACCCTGCGCCATTAGTGAACGAGTGTTGCCAACTTATAAAGATGTTATAAAATATGTTTTGTTTGAGCGAGAAAAGGAAAAGAACCGCAATAGAAAAGACCCGCCAATTAAATAAATTATCACATTAGTAGCGAAGAAGTTAATTTCTATTTGGAAAAAGGCATCAATCCATTGTGTGTCAATCGAGGCAGTTAGAAAAAGAATTTTAAATTATTATTCAAAATATCAGGATTTACTGAGAAATATTAACAGGAAAAATGTGACATCATTCAAACAGAAATGTGACGATTTTACAAAGAATGCAGAACAATTCTTTGATATTCCGTGTTGTAAATGCGATAGCTTTGAAAACTGTTCCTGTAACAAATAAAAGGTGCTGCCATTGGAGTAAACGTTTCTGGAAGACCAACGAAATGGCAATAGGTAATATCGATCAAATTCAATCAAAGAAGAATATTCAGAGTGTAGTTAGGAAGAATCGTAAGTATTGTCTCTTAAATCAACCATCTACTTCGACAGATAATATCAAAGTGATTCTTCCTTCATCCAACACAGAAACAGATTCTGCTGGCGAAGGTAGCGACTATGAGCTTCCTCCATCTGTGAAACGCAAAGAAGTAAACAAAAGATTTGCATCCAAGACTCCATCTAAACGAATAAAATTGTCAGAATTTGCATTGGCATTTAACCTCACTGGTGTGTCTGATCGAGCTGCAGTTTTAATAGCAAGTTCAATCCTTAAGGACTTATCGTCAATTGAAGGCAAAGAAACTTCTGTAGTAGTTGATAGGTCAAAAGTTAGAAGAGAGTGTGTCAAAGAACGTCCTACACTAAAGCACGAAATTAGATCGGATAAGCCATTATATTCTACTTATTTTGATGGTAGAAAAGATAGCACATTTGTTGTTGAGACGATGGAGGGAACTCATATCACAACAAGAAGATAATAGAAGAGCACATCTCTATGGTAGAAGAACTTGGTTCAGAATACCTTGGACACCTCACAATGAAGACAGGTTCTGCAAAAGCTATATGCGACGCAATATTCTCGTATCTAGAAGTAAATAACATCGCAACTGATGAACAGGTTGCTCTGGGATGCGATGGAACGGCAGTGAATACAGGATCAAAAGGAGGTGTGATCAGAATGTTCGAATAAAAACTTAATAGACCACTGCATTAGTTTATTTGCCAGGTGCAGGCAAATGAGCTACCATTGCGCCATATCATCAACAATTTGGATGGGAAAACAACGGAGCCTCGTGGATTTGTCGGACCTATAGGGAAACAACTAGATAAATGTGAGACTCTTAAGTGTTGTTGAATTCGAGCCAATTCCGACTAAGTTGCCGTCTGCTGACAGAGAAAATCTGAGCGCCAATCAAAAGTATCGGTTTGATATCCTTCTATCTATCTCACAAGGTAAATGTTCTGCTGAAATAGCTCATAAGATTCCTGGAACAATGTCGCATCCCCGATGGCTTACAACGGCAAATCGGAAACTTTGATTATATGTTTCGACTTCCGACCATTCTGACACGCTGAAATCCATTGTCTTTTTCATCATGAAGGTATATGCACCATGCTGGTTTAAAATAAAAGCTAACTCTTTTTCGCATGATGGAGCACTCAACCTCTTCAAGGCAGTGCAATCACTGCAAGGGATGAACAAACAGATTAAAGATATAGCTTCCCCAGTGATTCAAAGGAATGCTTATTTTGCATATGCCGAAAACATTCTTCTTTGTATGATGAAAGATGAAAGAAATCATATCCGGGAACTCGCATGGAGAAGAATTATGAAAGCACGATAAGATTATAAAGGGAAATCAATACGCTCTTTCAAGATCTCAACCATAAACTTTGAAGCTGATGACTACATCCATCTAATTAATTAGCAGCAGACCGCTGTGACCGAACCTTAGCTGACCAGGACTCTCTCTGATGATCAACTTGAAGAATTTATCCGTCAACAACCTAAATTGGATATTCCAAAGTTTCCTTGTCCCACACAAGCGGTTGAGAGATGCATCAAACCGGTCACAGAAGCGTCACTAGCAGTTTGTGGAGAAGACAAACGGGACGGCTATATAAGGAGTAGAAATGAGTCCAGGAGAAAAATACCCTTATTTAATACCAAGAAGGTCTTCGTAATGAAAGGTAATAACACCTCAAAAATCTAACTGCATTGAATAAATGGATATTAAATAATAGTGAAAATTTAAATATTCAACTGTTAATTGTTCAATTTCTTCTATTTCAGAGTGATGATAAAAATCTACAGGTTGCATGGAAACAAACGGAAGAAAAGGAAGAAAAACTTATCGAGTAATTAATAGAATATTTTTATTCAATAAAATGTAAGTAGAAAAGTTGTAAAGTTTTATGGAAATAATATACCCCGTATAGGACATAAATGTTAATGTAACAACTTGAAGTTTGAAAACAAATAGATAAAATTTTCCGACATTTGTTGTTTTTTTTAATTTTAATTGCGTTGAGGAACCTGAAAATATTAATTTAGAAGTCTGAAATTTCAACACAATAGATTTTGATGTTTGGTAAATCAAATAATCAGTGTGTGAAAATTAATTTCAAAAGAAATTTGCTAAACCCCCCCTTTTTCGATCCACCCTAATGTTTAGGCGAGACAACTACGATAAAAGAATTCTCCAGAGAACGAACAAGGGTTGTTTAGGTAGAACAATTACGATAGAAAGAGTCTCCCACGACAAAGCAAGAAGTTTGGGTATGAATAAAAAGTACGATAGAAGAATCATTCTACGACAAAGCGAGGATGTTTGGGCGTGAGAATTACGAAAAATAGGATCCTCCAACGAAAAAGAGACGTTTGGGCGTGAGAGCTAGAAAAAAATGTCCCTACCACAAAATAAGGATATTGCGGAGAGAAAACTACGATAAAAGGATCATCCTACGACAAAACGAGGATATTTGGGTCAGAAAAGTATGGAAAAAGGATCGTAAAACAGACCTCGATGACATTATTTTTGACTGCCTTCTATCCAGGATGGTGTCCATCCTGGATTTCTAGAAATGGATCATTTATATTTGTTGGAAATTTGAGTGCACGTTAGAGAGAGTAGTTGAATTGTGTACTACACCCCTTGCCATGGTGTTGCTGAGCTTGACATTCCCACATAATCGGTTTGTGAGTAATTGATAACTGAAACCGTAACACACGTCTCGTAATTATTTAGACCTGCTCTTTACGGAGTATTGTGGGGATAGTGTTGGACTTCCCCTTGGCTTCTCTGATCATAACTTTCTTTCAACCAACATTAAAGTAAGCCAATTTGAGCCTAATGTGTCCTTAACTTGAAAACTTTATTTGAAATCCGGAGCTCACTGGAATATTCTATACATAGCAATCTTTTGAATTTAGATTATATATATATATATATATATATATATATATATATATATATATATAATATTTATATATATATATATATATATATATATATATATATATATATATATATATATATATATATATATATATATATACAACACTCCGTGTTGTATAAATTAGAAATTCATGTAGTAAATTGTCGACATGCGTAAAACTAGTGATATTAGTCCCCATAAAATTGGACAAATAGAAGTGTATGTGACTGAAACCACATTTAAACATGTAGAAATTGCATGGAAACTAAATGTTTAAACTTAGACACTTGGTGCAATTAAGAGAAAAATGGAAAATAAGAAGGATGTGGTGCAAAAAAGGGTTGGGTACTGTGGTCCTAAGCGAGTAACAACCCCTGGATTGATAGAAAAATCAAAAGAATGTCTCTCAACAATAGCATCCTGTAGCAAGATTTGCCGTGAATTAATGGAAGAGAACATCACTGTGCATCTTAGAACAGTTAAAAACAGACTTTTAGAAAGTGGATTACACGCATATCGTCCATGGAAAAAACTTAGGCTTAGCCGGACGATGGTGGAGGCGCGTCATACACGGGCTAAAAATCCTATTGCATGGATTCATGAGTAATGGGAACAGGTAAGAGCATCTAAAATAGTCGATTAAGGTCTTTATGTATTGTGTAATTGATAAGATATGACATTTATTGCTGAAAAAACATTTTATAATTGATTTCAATCATCAAACTAGCTTTATGAAGAATTTTCTAAAAATGACTTTTAATTTCTGATTGCCATAGACTAAAACAGTCACTTATTCTGGATCTCCTATTAGTGAAATATGGTTTTCAATTGTTACAGGTGGTGTTTTCTGACGAATCCACAATAACAGTGCTCGATGATTGGGTGCAAAGCGTGAGAAGGAGGCTTGGTGAGGAATTTCTACCAGATTGTCTTCGAAAAACGGTAAAATTTCCACAAATGATTATGGTTTTGGAGGCAATTTGTATCCATGGAACTAGTCGCCTGAAGATAATTGAAAGGACTATGAACCAAAAGAGGTACATAGAGGTACTTAGAGGCCGTTTACTATCACAAGTTAGGGAAGGGTATTTGCATACAAGGGACTGTTAATGCTGAATTTTTCAACATGACTAGGCCCCATGCTATACAGAAAATCAGTAGAAAAGTGGTGGTACGACAAAAATGGTGTTAACGTGTTACCATGGACAGGAAATTCACCTGACATGAACCCCATCAAAAGTTTATGGTATGTGTTGAAAGAAGAAATACATCACTTCCCTTTTACAACGAAAAAGCAGCTTATTGAATGCCTCATAGAAGTTTGGTTCCATTCGGATAACATCAAGGATCTTTGCAAAACACTAATTGGTGGAATGCCGCGTCGTTTACAAGCCCTTAATGGTGCTGAAGGATGGAAACTAACTACTGAAATACTAGTTCTGTATAAATAATAGGAAATAAATAATCTGTCAATAAATAAATTCAGTTTATTTGACCTTTATATATAGAAATAGCCAAAATTGCAAAATTCCATAATAATTTTTCCAGTACTATATATATATATATATATATATATATATATATATATATATATATATATATATATATATATATATATATATATATAATGATGTAGTTTCTTGTTTAAATAATCATTTAGTTATTATAATTGATAGATGGGTGCATATAGAATAATGATTAATGATGTTCAGGATTAAAGGCAAAGCTTGCTTAAATGATGTGTAAACATGCTTATATCGATAAGCAGTCAGGATATCGTCAAATAACAAGTCTGATCTTTGTGGAGGAAATTTTACTAGATTAAGAGCAGAGGCTAATTTTATAATTTACGATGCAGAAGAGGGAATATAATAAATAACCAGCCTCATAAGTGGTGGGCTCTACTTTGAGGTGTTGATTCGAGGACGCCACCACTCCACGAAGCCGATGGCTCCGTCATGCATTATCAAAAAAAAAAGAGAGACAGAGATTTATCAGGAAAAAAAATGGTAACTTTCTTTCGGGAGGTAAAATTGACTTCCTTGTCATTTAGGTCTCTTGAGGTCAAGCAACTTCTCCCTGACCTGGATAACTATGGTGGTATGGACCTCAATAGTATTTTTCCCTTTGTTTTTTTCAACGAAGATCTAGCATAGGTATCCGGCGTTACCCGGAATAAAAAGTCCTGTCGCAAATAAATACGGATGCATATTGTTTGAAATTCTTATATTGTGCCACATAAATATCTTTACTTGCTGATTATTATTATTATTTGTGGGGTGAAGGCAGATTCAGGTGAGTTAAGAACACTCTTCCGATCATATAATATACTTACAAATGAGACAAACGTTTCACATCGTGCGCCCGGCAGTTTACGCGCACGCGTGAATGACCGTTATTTATGAGGGAACGACGTTTCGGCCGCGAGAACAGATCGAACGTCTTGTAAATACAGATGCATATGTATGAGCTACTGAGAGCTCTGCTTTATTGCGTCAATTGGTTAGGGCCGGTTGTTTCCCAAGCATTTTGGAGGTTGTATCCCATGGCAACGATACTTACACGGATCATCAGACCTTTCTGAGGATCGCCCAATATCCAATTTTGAGAGGCTGATGATGAAACGTCTTCCTGGCTTACAATTTGGGATTAATGGACAAAAGTCGGTTGGCGACTAGCCTACAAAATTGTACACCTGCCAAGAAAAATAGGTGAAAGAGGCTTGGATAGAAAGTGAAGAATGAAGGGTAAATGGAAATGTTTAAAAATAATAAGTCCAGGAAGTCACAATATAGTCTGAGAGTGCCGAGGGGAAGGAAAATAGTGAGGTCTAGAGGGCGGGCCAATCCTCCAGACGCCAGGTGTAACAGTCTACACCAGGGGTGGGCAACGTTTTTAAGTGGGTGTGCTAAAATTGGCCAAATCTTTGATACAAAATTTTCTCACATGCCAATAATTGATCAAAACACAATAAAAGGACCTAAAATTAAAGATATTATTTTATTCATTCTTAAACACGTACGAGTATGATGCCTAAAGATTACCTAAAAAATGACATATTATATTAAACAGAATTGAATATTTACGATTTTAAGAGGAAACGAACAAATCCAAACTAGAGAAAGAAAAATTGTGGAGTTTTTATTTATTTACCATCAATGAGACTTCTGCTTCTGCATCAATGATAACAGATAATTTATAAGAGATTGTACCCGATGCGGTTGCTATATAAAAGAAGTTAGAGACACATTTACTTAGTTTTCTTAAGTTAAGTTTTTGGCTTCGCGTGCCGGTAAGAAGCCGTTGGCGTGCCAAGGGTTGCCCGGGCCTGGTCTACACGAAGCCCCTCCCGACCACCTCTTTCGAGGTGAATGTTAAAGAAAAGTCAGTCTGGATGCTAATGAGGTCACTTTGTACAGTCATGGCCAAAGGTTTTGATATTAATATATTTATATGTATTTTTATTTTTTTATTCGTTTTTAAAGTTTACGTGATAATAATAATCACTAACTCTATAATTTAAAAAGGGGATTTTTTGAGTATTTGAATAATAATTTCATCTTAGTTTGGTTATGACTTATGTTTTTTTTAGCAAAGTTATTTCTAATAATTCTTTTATAATATCCAAAAACAAAATGGTGAAGTTCAGAAATAAACATAAGTATTGAAATTTTGTGATTTTTTTAAAACACAAAGAATTACAAATGGTGAAGTTCAGAAAATTTAACCATGGGTGCTTTTTTTTAGATTTTAAATTTTAATCTTTGCAGCGAAGCGCAATCTCCCCTTGTAGGAGGGAGTGGCGTAGCCATTGCCTGGTTATTCTAATATTTTAAATGCAGGCAGCATTTAAAAATCATAAAAAAACATTTCTTCGTTGAATCCAAAATCGCGCTCTGCTCTGTGGCTGTAGGCGATGAGTTTCAGTCACTGGAGCTTTGGTATTTGATCAAAAGGGTAAAAGCATGACAAATATGAATTGAATGAATGATGTGTAATTATAATCTGTTTTTTTAAATAAATCTGAATCTTTTTTTACAATTTCAGTATTTTTTTCCCCAGAGAAAAAGTGTGCGACCATTTTCGCTCTGCACCAAAATAGCATCACTAAGGACATTAAAAAGACTAGTTACACTTCTGTGAAGAAGTTCGTTGGACGCCTAATAGCTTCAAATTAACAACTAGATTGCCTCCTGCTAAGGTGCATCACAGCTCAAGGATCGGATTGCCTCCATATACCAACCTTGCTCACGATTGGAAAGAAGTAAGCGGGAACGCTTCACGGCTCAGGGTGCATCGGAGACGACCTCGGCAAAGATTTCAAGTCGAGAAGGACTGCGATTAAGCCTCATCTCACCAAGAAGAACCTCTTCGAAAGGGTCCACTTTTGTGAGAAATATAAAGAATAGACGGTTGAAAATGGGGCAAAGTGATATTCCCTAATGAAACTTCCTTCCGCTTGTTTGGAGCTTCTGGAAGATCCCTCGTTAAATGGAGAAAAGGTGAGCGCTTTCACGAGTCCTGTATCGTGCCCACGGTGTAGCATCCAGACATTCTCCATGTCTGGGGTTGCTTCTCATCTGAGAGAACTGAAATACTTAATTATGTCCAAGAACACTGCCATGAACTCTAAATGGTACCAAAATGTGATTCACCAGCACCTTTTCCCAACAGTTGAGGACCAATTTGAGGATGATAACTATATTTCCCACCATGATGGTACACCTTGTCACAAAGCAAAGCAATAACAAAGTTCTTCGCTAAGATAACATTTAACATTTGGGACCTTTGAGCCCAATAGAGAGCGAATGGAGAAATATCAGTCAATATATCATCACAAATTTGGTCTCCATCATGCCAAAACGAATTGCGGCAGTCGTGAAGAACAAAGGACATCATCGTAAATATTAAGTGCGCGCATCAATCGACTGTATTTATTAATAAAATCAGTTGGGGCTCTGATTTTTTTATATATTTCCCCTTCAAATTATGATATAAACTTAGTAAAACAAAATGCAACGTTTAATTACTTCTATTATTTTTTTTATTTAATAAAATAAAAGTCTCAAAACTTTTGATCATAACTGTATATTCCAGGGAGGTATCTCTGAATGCTAGAGAAGTGTCTCTGAATGCTACAGAGAAGTGTCTCTGAGTGCTTCTCTGATTAGTCACTGTCAGACGAGCCTCCTATAAATAGGAGAGTTAAGACTAAATTCCTCTCCCCTATTGTCCTATTTATAGAAAGGACACTTGATTTTTGTCATTATTTATGCGTGTCTAATAAAATTCACATTAAAATATATTCAACGCTATTTTTAACTTTAAAATATTATAATTTCTAAACAAAATATTGATAAAAAAACAGTTCATAGTCTCCCTAAAGTTTGTAAGGGGGCTATGAGGACACGTAACTCTTGCGTTGGGAGAGGAGGGCACGAAACTGTTGGGTTGGGCCAGGAGGGCACACATTGGGTCTGGGAGGTAATCGTTGTTTGGAGCATTTATGACTCATAAGGAAACTGTGACGATGAATTTCGATTTCCAGCCTCATTCTTCAGTGTTCGTTACTCGGGACTCGAACGAACAAGGGCAACTCCTATAGAAAGTACCCGAGGAAGGATTCGTAAAGAAAGGTGTGAAGATAAAGGAAGTAAAAATGTAAAATGTAAATGACTCGAGGAGTCCAAAGATGAGACTACTTGTAGCGCGTGACATTTTTCAGAGCACTCGTCCAAATTCCACAATTCCAGAGGTTCGGAGCCCACATAAAGTGGTGGGTCCAGACTGAGATCGACATCAGACAATGCGAGTCATGGGGAAGGGAAGGGGGTTAAACCCATAAAAAAACAACAGAAAGGAGACAAAAGACTTAGAAGGGCGAAGAGTGGCCGTCTCTTCTCCCTATCCGGAGTTCTCGACAACCTAGTCGACACGGCGTTGGACTTCTAACGTCAAGGCCGGGTTCGATTTGAGCGAACGCAGATTGTTACTCTCTCTCTCTCTCTCTCTTATACACAATTTATTACACACACCTACACTCTCTATCTCTATTACTCTCTCTCTCTCTCTCTCTCTCTCTCTCTTACACAATCTATATATTACTCTCTCTCTCTCTTACACAATCTCTATATTACTCACTCTTTCTCTTACACAATCTCTATATTACTTTCTCTTCCATCCTCACTCTCTATGTCATGCTACCTCACCATTTCGGAGACCTTTTTTTTGTGGGTATCTCTTCTATCCATTTACTGGGCATAGGTAACTAAGGGTGTTTCCCCCCCAATCCCCATTTCGTCATTAAACGTGTTCTGTTAAGTGTTGTGGCGGCTACAAAGGGAGGAACCTGCCTTTTGAAACGACAGCAAGCACGAGAGGTGGGGTGAAAGTTCAGGAGAGATGTGCGCTTTACAGATCCTTCGCATCCTTAGTATGCCACTCCTCTTTTGGCAACTTCTCCTGTGCATACTCTTAGCTTTCGCTTTAGCCTCACCATTTTCTCTACCAATCTCTTTTCATTAACTTTACCCCACAAATGCCTTCGTTGGTTTCCGATTTCCGTAAAGACCTCTTAAGCAGAATCTCTTAAGCAGAACCTCTTAAGGGAACCTCTTAAGCGGAACTATGGAAAATTCGTCGCTGGGACATTTTGGTGAACCCAAATTAAGTTTCTTCTCCCGAGAAAGAGAAGCCAATATTGCCCCTCCACCCCCTCAAGGATAGGATACGAGGGTTTGGGGGCCTTTTACTGCTGCATTGAGGCTGTAAACCTGGATGGTTGATGTTTTAGGGAGTACGAAGCGGTTCCTTTTCATTTTTCTTAGGGTAATCATTGAATTGCCTTGGGAAGTTTGGGAACTTCTCAACCATTAAAAGGTAAACAAATTGGCTTCTTCCATTGAAAGAGCTTTTAGGGAATCTGAGTGTACAAATAACGAACTTTTATTATCCCAACGCAGAATTAGGGATCGATGGACGTCTTTTGTTTTTACAGGCGCAAATCTGGCGAATGACTCCAGGGTCAGTCTATTATTTAGGTTACATTAAAAATATAACAAAAGAAAAAAACACAAACGGACAAAAAAAACGACAACAAAAAAGCATGTGCAAGAGTTGGAGGGAGATCCGCTTCCCATCGGGACTGGAGCGTGCAACCAACACCAATAGAGGAAGTCAGCCTCCTCCAAAAAGTCAGATAGTCCACACGTCTGTGAGCATGAATCCGAACCAAGTACAACGGACCAGCAGGAGCGACACTAGGTAACGTGCGTGAAGATCACCCTGACTGGGATATTCAACAAGAATGTGCCGAAGAGTCTGGGGGACAACACGGTCGTCACAATAAGGCACAGGCGAGCAGCTCTCCATCAAATGGTGGTGCGTCCCGCGATTGTATCCAATTCGGAGACGACCCGAAGCAAACTGAAGCCACCGAAGCCTTTTTTTTTGGGGGGGGGAAGTAGCACAAGGAAACAACCACGGCGAGATGGCCAGCAACTTTATGTTCCCGTCGGCCTTTTCCCATCTTCTTTGCCAGGCAGAGAGGAGGCCTGACTTGATTTCTGTAATGTAGTTAATGTGAGGAAGAGAGAAACCCTGATCTGGTCGCAAAATCGCCGTGGACAACTTAGCCCCTTTATTTAACCAATCCCCATATGTCCAGGAGCCAGGTAGGAGATAATCTCGACATCCGCCCGGCTCACGGATACCACGAACCAAAGATGTGGAGATTTCAATGCCCCAAGAGGACTCAAGGCGCTTTGTGAGTGGCTAAAGATGACAATTCGGTGTTCGAAATGGACACGACACGTTATCTGCCGTAACAAGCGGTGTATTGCAACCAGCTTGATCGTGACGATGGCTGCAGCGTTTGGTAGAGCCGCCGCTCCAGAGATACGGATTCGTGCAGAAATATAGGCAACGCCAGACACGATGTCTAATGTAGGACCCCATTTACATATATATGTATTCGTTAAGTTTGAATTCGTTTGACGTAGTTATATGTAGCAAAAACATTCTGTCACTTGGTTGGTATATTTAAATCATTTAGAAGAAGAGATTATAGCAAATTAATGCTGGTTTCGCACACGAGTCAATATTATGCGAGGGCAAAAATATAGGCAACATAAATAGCTTTTGTATTTAATGATTACATAGGCCTTTTTTATATAAACCGACACATTCAAAGTTTTTAAAACGTTTTGAAACAGTTCTAGAGTAAAATAGATGATCGAGAAGGATAGGTTAGCTGCTAATTTACATGCGAGCTTTGCCATTCATTGTTATGACTTCGGCAATGAAACATTTACAAGACCGCTGAGCATTCAGCATCTGTAAAATACATTATTAAACTGCAAAAGGTCGCTCATGGATCTAGAAAAATTTCCTCGATTCTGAACATTCCAATTTCTATTTAAGAAATATTATTAAGAGGTACACTAGCGACCATAATATAAGAGTCAGTAAGAACAAGTGTATTTAAATATTTATTATAGAAGATTAAGAAATCATTGAGCCTATATATTATACGCATATTTAGATATATTTAATATCTATCTTTCATGAAAAGTTCAAGAAAATGGATTCAATATTTCGTAAGTTATGAAGAAATGAACGAACTGTCTTCCAAATTGCAGCTGCCAAAATTTAATGGTCACTTAGGAAAAAATGAACTACCAACCGAGGTATTTGTGTTTAGGAGGCTCTTGATGGGCTAACAGTTACTTATGATCATACGTTATCGGAACATTCAACTCTCAACAAGGCGGCTTGTGAGAGACGACCGGTGTCCTTTGATGAAAAACAAAGGATTGTGTGCCTTCACCAAGAGGGCAAGTCAAATTATGTGATAACAACAACCGTAGGAAGGTCTAAAAGTGTTGTAAACAAATTATAGCTCGTTTTAAGTCATCAGGATCGACAGATACTAAACCCAAAACCGGTAGACATCGTAAAACGTCACCAAGAGAGGATCGTATTATGTGGTTAGAATGTCACTGAGATATCCCGCGAGTTTAGCTCCACCTCTGATGTCAACGTATCGCGCAAAACATTTTCCCGGAGGTTACGATGTTTTGGGTTGCTTGCTCGGGCACCGGCAAAGAAACCTCTGATCTCCAAGAAGAATCAAAGAGCCTGTCTGTTCTCGCGCTCTCGAACATGTTGATTGGAGAGAACAGTGGGTGCAGGTTCATTTTAGCGATGAATCGAAGTTTAATATGATAGGTTCCGATGGCGGGATGTACGTCTGACGAAGATATGGTGAAAGGTTATCTCGTGCATGTATGAAGAAGACAGTGAAATATGGAGGACAGATGTAATTTTATAGGGAGTGAGTGATGTCTGCTGCTGGTCCTGGTCCACTTATTCGCATACAAGGGACTCTCAATGCTGAAATCTACAAGCAGATTCTCTTAGACAGCATGCTCTTCCACATCTACAACGCTTCCTGCCACACTGTGAAGAGAGTCAAACATTTTTTGAGTGATAAAGGGGTTGACTGGCCACCTCAAGTTCCAATCTCAAACCTATGGAAAACGTTTGGAAGATTATTGGAGATGAGATGAGGAGAAATCCAAAGAACCAAGATGAACTCTGGGAATTATTAAAAAAAACGAATGGAACAAGATTACCCCATCATTCTGCAAGAAATTAATTCACTCCTGTGGCAACAGAAGTCGGGAGGTCATTTCTAGTGAAGGGATGTTCACAAAATATTAATAGTAAGAGTTTCTTTTTTGTTCTTGTTCCATTTTACATTGTTTTTCTAAGTAATCATCAACTTTTGGCCGCTGCAATTTGGAAGATAGTTTGTTAATTTCCTCATAACTTACGAAATATTTATTCCATTCACTTGAAACTTTCACGAAAGATAGATAATAGATATATCTAAATATGTGTATAATATATTGTCTCAACGTTTTGTTAAACTTCTATAATAAGTATTGAAATACACTTCTTCTTACTAACCCTTATATTATGGCCGCTAGTGTATATTAAATGGTCCGCGCGAACGTCGACCAAAACAAAATGAGTCATAAAGATGCTCGTTCTATGATGAAGACATAAACAATCCTAAAGACTTCAACAAATGAGTTACAAGCAACTCTTGCATCACGCGGCGTAGCTTTACACTCCATAACAGTACAACGTTATTTACACCGTTTGGTATTCGCTAAAGAGCATCTGGGAAATGGCTAAGCTATATTAAATAAAATATTATGGTCAGATGAGACAAAAATAGAACTCTTTGGTAGAAACGACGAGCAGTACGTTTAGCGAAGATCTGGTGAATTCCTCATAGCAAAGAACACAGTGCCTACTGTCAGGCATGGAGAAGGTTGATTATATTGTGGAGATGTTTCGATGTTGTTGGTAGTGGCGCATTTAAAAGCGATAGAAGGGGTCATCAATTCTCAAAACTATCAGCGCATACTTGATGCAAAGGTGAAGCAATTGGAAAGAAACTGGTACTTGAAGCCATTTTAAGTTTCAACAAGATAACGATATCAAACATAATAGCAAATTTACACCGAAATATCCAGCACAACACCACATTAGTGTATTCAAGGCGCCTTCTCAAAACCGAAGATCTGTGGAAGGATCTGAGGAAGCGTGTAGAAAGGATAAATAAAGAGATAACTACGATATCAGTCATCCTTAATCCTTTTACTGGAGCAGGACGTCCTCTTGGAGGGAGTTCGTACAAAAAGCACAAGCATCAAAAAATAGGAACACGTACTCCACCGTACAACGCTCTCAATTGAAAACTTCCTAAAAAAAAAATCTCAAAAATGAGAAAATGATAGCGTCAAGTTCAGCAGATTATGACAGGTGATGGCATGAAACAGAAATACGGTTTGATGTGTGATTATTTAATGTATTCCTTACGCCAAATTGGCTGTATGTGGCAAATGTAACTACAAAAGTATGACATCGAGCCCAGTCACCTTCCCGCACCCGTAGAGGATGTAGAGATAAGACTAAAATGACCAATGTTCATTTTGAACTGCCCAAGAGGTGGGTCGATTTGAGATGAGAGACCATGGACTTTAGTGATCATGTTCTATGGTCGGAGGACCCTTGCTATCTCTGTGGGTGTTGTTTGTCGATGGTGAATTAGTCCTGCAACTCTAGAATTGTTACCTGTGTGATGAAATGCGGTAAATACGATAGTTCACCAGTTCTACGCCTCTTAACTTATGTCAAGAGATCCTACATCACTTGGTTGTGAGGGCCATGTAGATGCACTACAGTAGCCAATGACATCCACACTTCTTAACGACGATACCACATTTTATGATAACAATGGAGCCTTAAACACATCCGGAACGGTCTTGGTTCAAAGACCGACATGAACTCTATGCACTCTGCCCGGCGCAGACTTTAACCTTTAAGCCTCTGTGGGAAGGTTTGATAGCAAAGAAGAATATACCACCTCACCTACTCCATCCTCCGAAGCAAATGGATACGAACAAATCTCAGGATGAGGTGGGGTTGAGTTTAATCCCCTTATGGAGGATGCCATTTTCGTACGACTCAAGTTCTTAGGGGTTCTATGCACAACATTCTTCATTGAATTTTAGAACGCTTCAAAGGCGCTTACTTAATCTTTTTCTCACTCACTACCCTACCTGCAGTTTCATATTCTTCACTTCATCCTACGCGCAGTTGGGACTTAACAAACACCTTGAGGTGGAGTTGCGAGTATGAATCATTAAAGAGAACCCAGACACCAAAAAACTAAGCCGACACCACCCTCTGAAACTTTCAAGTATATAAAGACATTAAAACCATTGTTTTGTTTTTTTCTGATTTTTTAAAGATTTTATTATATCTCTTAAGCTTAAACATTAAATATAGTTAATTTCATTATGATAATGAAAATATTTACACTAATAACACTTTATTATGATATATCAAAAACTGAAAGAAATTCCTGTTCCTGACACTTTATTACCAAAGGTAGACAAGAAGTATGATCAAGCCATCACCGATGCTCATTTGTTAGCCATAAAATTAGATACCATGATATCAGTCTTACTGAAGATGAAGACAATAGAGCTATGAAACTAGCTGAAGAAGAATATCAACATCTTCTTCCAATAATAATGCAACTTAGAGGAAAATCAGCAGCTTTCAATAGGTCAAATCTCTTTCCTAAAAATGTCCTATCTTCCATAACTCCATGCGTTTGGTGGAAATCACTAGAAGACAAAGTCGAAAAGCAGGATCTAGAGGGTATATTGGGCTTTTTAACAGCTTCTGAATCCAGTGCGAGTGTAGAGAGGGTGTTTTCTGCTTTTGGATAGGTGCATTTCAAGTTAAGAAACATTAGGTACAGAAAAAGCAGCTAAACTTGTGTTTATTCATAAAATGTTCAATTTAAATGTATGTGATATTGTTTTTTATTTTATTTTAGTCAGGATTCTCAAGAATATAATACAATCATAAATACATAAATGGAAAATATAAATTTATGTAACTATTTAGTATTATTTGCTCCTTTAATCATTTTGTTACTTAAAATATGTTTAAAATTTAAACCTGCAAAATTCTGTATATTTTTACAGTTTTGGGATCTAGAACCAGTCTTTAGGTATATTAGCTAGCCAATATGTGTGCTATGGATGTAAAGTGACTATAAATTAGTTAATATAAATTAATTTACTATTAAAACTAATTTAAACCATAAAAAACAGGGTTTTTTGTTTTTTTTAAACATTGGTTTGGAGTTTGTTTGTTTTTTTAAACATGGTTTTTGCCAGTCCTGCATAAAGACATACTGGGAATTTAAAAATGTTAACAAAATTATGGCTAAAACATCATCTAACTAACAATCGCTTGAAATACACAGAAAAATAGAACTGTAAAAGGGTACACATAAATGAGGAAGATTCCAAATCCAGCTTCGAGGCATTTGACAACCAGAGGCACGAGAAAGAAAGGTAACCATCGATTACGTTACACGATAAACCTTATGTACCGATCCAAACACATGCATGTAAACCTGCCAGTACACGAGTAAGAAAGCAATCAAATATTTAAGTCTAATTGAAAAACTGATATTTTCCAGTTCTGTCAACATATAACATTTAGCTGTCCAAATGAAATAAATGGATAATTTTCTTTGGTAAAGCCAAAGAAAATGGGTGAGAGAATGATTAGAGAATATAGCAACCACAGTTTGGCTAGAGGACAGACGATGTTGGTGCATATACTTGCTGTTGAGGTGAACATAGTAATACTCTATCCAGAGGCAAACTTTCCTTAGCGATGAGTTTGCCATTATGTCCTCTTCAGAACAAGAATCGTTCCTTTTAGCAAAGTTTGGATTTCTGAGGCCTTAGAGGGTTCCCAACAATAGGTGATGGGTAGCCCTTAGTTTAATGTCGTAGAGTATGGGTTGGTGTGTGGATATTCTCTCCCGTTATGCTAATGTTAAGCCCATAGATATTCGGAACACTCTCTTCGATGATTAGTGGTCTTTTCGCATGTCCCTAAGCACAATCACTGGTTTGATGGCCGAGTTTTCTATGTGAATGTTCATACAAGCGTGAGAAAATATGTGACCAGACGGAACTAAAAGAAGAAGCGCAAAGTTGACAGATGAGGAGGTTGAATATTTCCTCAATTTCAAACTGAAACAACCCAATCAAGTGTCTTAGCAGAAAAACCGTTGCTAGAGCGATAGCAATCCCATTTAAAACTCAGCACTCGCATGGTTCCGATGTTAATTATGCTGTTACCGAAAATATGTCTCCCTCGACCGCTTACTACTACGTCACTATAACCGACCAGTCCCATTTCAGCGTTTCATAATTATTTTTTTTTAATTCTAATTATAGTAGAACTAATAGCATAATAAAGGCATACCCAAACGAGGCTATTTTTGATGAGCAAAATTTTCTTCACGATACGAAAGGCGTTCTGGTTCCTTTTTACTTCACTTTATTATTTAAAACTAAGAAGCGTAAAGCAATCAAAGTATATCCGTCAAGTGTATGTAATAGGTGTTTGTGAAGAAACTTGAAAATAGTGAAACTAAAAAAATATGTTAAGAAGCACAATCTAATTAGTCTAAACTTTGACTTTCATTGGGCTACTTTTTGTTACTACAGCTTTCGTTGATCAAATCACGTCAAGGCGGAGCTAGAAACAGTATTTTAAAAGTTGATGAAATTACCCGCCCTGAAAATAAAGTATCAAGGAGCCTAAGTTTTGCCGCGCCCATTTTCTGCACTATTTCAGAAGAGTTAGATCAGTATATATCGAGTAATTCTGAAATACTGCATTAAAGGATGAAGTAATAAATGTAGAAAACATGATTGACAAATTGGACAGAGTCGGAGTGAAGCGGAATAATGGAATACAACGTTATCAATTTTTGAAGATGCGAGTACTGTTCCTACTTCCTCAGAACGCCATGGTCGATATGGAAGGTTTGAATTCCATCCTGAAGCGTTGACTCTGATACCCCAGTGCGCTCCCCCAATCCTCTCTAGAGAGAAAGAGGTACCCACGCAGCGGAGTCGACCTATTTTCGAGAAACTCTATACAAAGTCTAAAGGTCAGCATGACCTATTTCTCTTCCTCTTTGCTCTCGGCAGAATTGCATCAACGTGAGTATACGGGGAGTGATTTAGCCTATTATTATTTGGCGAACACTCGACCACTACAGAAGAAAAGAATCAATCTGGAAAAGGTCGATAGTGTAGTTGTCTTCTCTGGTACCATAAGTGGTATGAGAGAGAAAGAGAGCTAATCCTCTACTTATCATGAGTTTCCATAAACGATAATTTATACCATATCATTAGTCCCCTTCTATAAATATTCATACCAGCCTTAGATACATGTAAATGTATGGTAGGCCCCAGCAATAGGCTCAACAAAGGCTGGTAAACAAAGATTTGTAACTGAAAACTTATACACTCTCTAAGCTCATTCATTTCCTCTTTCCTCACACGCACGCATACAATTGAAGTCGAAAAAAAACCCGCTACACAAAAGAACAACCATTTAATCTCTCATACCTCCATTTTTAAATAATAAGGCTAAAAAATAGAATTGTTATCAGTGATTTTAAATAGTCTTGAATTAATTTAAAATCGTGAACGAACGTCTCTGTACATGAAGTATATATCTCCCTTCTCCCTTATTCTCTTCGGTTTCTGTGTATTGATCTCACCTTCTCCCACTCTGCTCTCTCACTCTTCTCTTTTCCTCTTTATCACTCCTTACGGGCCAAGCTTTTTTTTCTCTCTCGTTATAGATATGAATTACTTTACATAAAACCTTTTTTGTGTGTCTTTTACACTTCATTCATTCATCCCTTTCTCTTTGCTCCTCTCCCTTATACTCTTTTCATCTCGTTTATCTCACTCTTTTCGGGTGGAGAGGGAGGGGGGATAGTTCATTATTTTCACAATACCAGCGATATTTTAGTTGTGCTCTCCTTCCTTCCTCCTATCTCACCACTCCAGTCTAAATATCCCGGCTCTGGCTTATTTTTTTTAATGGTTTCTCTCTATTTCCAGGGGGGAGGGGGTCAGTTTCCCTGGAAATTTGTCCCTCAGATATATTTTCTTTAATAAGGGCTAGTTTCCGGCTGTCATATATCAGCGCGAGCGCGTTGGCGTACTCGTGTGTATGTGCGAGTCTGTATACGGAGTGGAAGGAGGATGTATGGTAGAAAAACGGCCAGGGGGATTTATAGTGAAGGGGAGTGAAGAACGAGAGTTGAATACGAGTGAATCCCGTCCCTTAACCACCATGTTTAAGGTGTTAAAAGGTCATAGGCGCTGTGGCCGTTGCCTAAAGCCGCCCTCACGCCCATAAATAAGGGTAGCGTGAAATGGCTAAGTTCCAGAAACGGGGTATAAATGACGGTGTGCAGCAACCCACCCCCCTCCCAGGCTTGAGCCTCCAATCAATGCCCTTTCATAACGTCGTCTCTTCTCCGCTGATTGAACGCCTACCACCCGCTAGATAGATACATGCACTTTCGTATCGGAGCCCCACAAATACCAAAGGTGGCAGGTGTACGTGGGCGGTTCCATTGTAAGTGTGTGGCCACAAAACGAGGTCAGGTTTCTGAGGGGAGAGAGTCACTACCTTGGCTGCCACACCTTTGCGTACTTGAAAAAAAAAAGAAGAGTATCGCTCGAGGTTTGTGCGGAACACGTTATGCGCGGTGGGGTGTGGGGAGAGGCAAGGTCGCGCAGACCCTCCCACCAACCCTCCGATGTGACAGGTCCGTACGGGCGAGCCGAAACCCTCTCCAGGCTTTTCCGGGTCCCGCATCTGCTGCTATCTACGTGGCCAAAGAGAGAAAGATGGGAGAGGGGGGAGAAATGAGATGAGCTGGGTGGGACCATTGGATGACGCCCTCTGGTGGGTATCGTAGGGCCCTACCCCTCACCTCCCGCCCTCATCGACAGGTCCAGCATCACAGGGAAAATTCGGTCCCTTCCCTTCACTGCAGGTGTTTCGTAAAGGTACGTCTGTCGACTCCGCTCTTCTTTCCTCATATCGCTTCCGCCCCTTTGAACCCCTGGACGTTTATACCCCGGGTAAGTGGTGGCATTTTGAGGATTCCTAGAAAAAGATGGCTTAACGCCATTTTTACCTTTGGGGATGAGTCTATCTATGGGAGTAAGACATTAAGCCACGAACATTTCGTACAAACAACACAGTTGCTCGGACATACGAACTTGGAAGCCCCCAAGAGATGGGGTGGGAGAGGGTTACCCTTCGAACGAAAACTAATTGGACAGGTTCTAAACGAGACCCAACGAGGGCATCTTCACTAAAAAGTTTCAGGGGAAAAGAAAGTTGTTAATGTGTTGCCCCCCCCCCCCCGCAATGTCAGGTATACTTGAGCCCCGGAATTGTCTTGAGGAGGGGAAGGGGGATACCGAGTCAAAAATCGCCACTCTGATAACCCCATAAACGATGGTTCGGGAGAGTTCCGCTCTACTGGAACTTAACCCTCTGGGTTGTCTGCTCAGCCTGCCTTATACCACTTTTTACTTCCCCTAACTCTACCAATTTCTTTTCGAACTTCCTTTCATTTTGAGGGGGGCGATGCTCTCGTCGGTTTCCTCTTTTTTAGTAAGTAAAAATAAAGTGAGGTTTGCTCGAGTCATTCTTCCCCAGCCGGATACACCGCTGGTACCCCCAGGTACTCTCGATTAATAAGAGCGCTGCCCCTCGAGGTGGACCGAGAACTGAATTCTTCTTCTTTTTCTGTTGATTAAGGAGAAGGGAGAGGGAGGGGTAGGGGTAGGAGGAGGGGGAGGGGGAGAGGGAGGAGGAGGAGAGGGAGGGGGAGGGGGAGGAAGTAAAAAAAGGAAGAAAAATATAAGAAAGGAAAGATAAAGGGGAGAAAAGAAATGTTAAGAAGAAAGGAAAGGAAAATAAAAGAGATACAAAATAAGAAAGGAAAGGAAGAAAAATATAATAAACGAAAGGAATAAAAACAAGAGGATGACAAAGAAGGGAGACAAATAAGAAATGAAAGGAATAAAAATATAAGAAGAACAAGAAGATGAAAAAGAGGGAGAAAAGAAATGTTAGGAAGAAAAGAAAGGAAAATAAAAGGGAGACAAAATAAGAAAGGAAAGGAAGAAAAATAAGATGGAGTAAAAGGGACAAATGAAATCATTGAAGAAAAAAAAGGAGAATTAAAGGAAGAAAAATAAGAAAGAAAGAAAGGAATAAGAGGAACAAGAAGAAAAGGAAGGAAAATAAAGGGAAGGAATAAGATGAAAAAGAAGAACAAGAAAAAAGAAAAGGGAGAAAAGAAAAAAGAAAGCAATAATATAAAAAAAATGAAGAGGAACAAGAAGGAGAAAGAAAATTATCTCCGTCAGGTGAATAGTTGAAAATATTATGAGGAGACTACTCGGTGCATGAGAAACAGGGGGAAAACGCACGTATACTGAACCTGCCCCCCTTTCATAATAAATTCAGGTCCCCCCAAGGATGAAATGAAGGTAGGGGTGGGGACTCTAAGGTGCGAGGTGTCTAGGAGGTTATCACCTTTAAAGGGGGGATAGCCCCCCACCCTCACTCCGGTCCAGGTAATAATGAGACCCTGAACAGAACCGTCCAAAGCCATTTGCACAAATTCTGAAAATAGTCGCATGTGCACACACTCGTATAAAACCATAAACTACGCACACATAACACCGCAACTATATTGATCTCCCCCTACACAGAGGCATACCATGAGACGCAAGTCTACACAACGCACGCACTGCGAGAGGTAGAAAGTATGACCTCACACCCGATGTCAATCTTCTGTTTGGTAAAAACCGTGACGAAAAACCCTGGACCTTGATCTTAAAAGGAGGGGGAAAGAGCAAAAAATCCCAAAGAGATACTAAGGAACTCCAAAATAACAGCGGAAGTAAAAAAACAAACAAACTAGCAATTACGATAATAATCATGAATTTTATTAGGTACTATTTAAGGCCACGAAGACCACAGAGCGCTGTCTATCAACTAAGGAAAGGCTTGTTTTTTTTAAGAGCCCATCTGACATAGCCTACGAAGGCAAAAGTCGCCGTAATCAACTTACAGACTAATGATAGGCTAGATTAACAAACAAATAGACAAAAAACAAAAAGAAAGCAAGAAGGCTCCAGCGTCGGAGGAAGAAGTGCACCACCACCAGTCTTGGTCAAGGAAAACCGAAGCTTGTGCACTTCGGCATAGCGAGAGATTAGGTTCATTAGCTGTTGAAGTCGACGCTCCAAGGTTGGCATATAGGCAGTACTAAAAGAGCTCGAAAGATCGTTCATTTAGAGCAAAGCGAAACATCTTTCGGCACCACTGATGTGATAACGTTGAAACTTAGAACAAAGAGTGCGGTGACACAGAGGACACTTGCCTGGGGGACGCCCTCTTCATGTTGCATTCGGCCGGAAAGGGTTCCACCCCCAACCATTAGCGGAATCGACGATATTGCAGAAATTCAGAAAGAAAGATCGGGAGGCGTCCACTCGCCCGCATCGTGTGGAGAGTCTCCATGATACGAGGGGCGTTCAATGAGTTTTGCGAATTGGTAGGACAAAACAGAGGAAGGGGGATGGCTGTTTGTGGGGGTGTTAGGACAAGTTATGACAAGTCAGTACGTGCAGCCGCACGCTCCTGCCTCGTCTATTTAAGAAGCAGTAGCTGGTCGCAGATCGTTCGTCACAAATTTTTTAACAATGGAGAAGGTTGAGCACCGCGCAGTGATCAAATTTTTGACCAAGAAAGGCAAGAATGCAAAAGAGATCCATGAACGCATGGTTGCAGTGTACACCGACACCGCCCCTTCCTATGCAACCATTGCTGGCTGGAATATGGAGTTCCACCATGGTCGTGAGTCCCATAAAGATGACCCCCGTCCAGGACGCCCGTCAGACGTGACTAACGAGGACAATGTAGCCCGTATGGAGAGGATGATACTCGAAAATCGACGGGAGTAGGTCGGAGAAATCGAACGAGAACTTGGAATATCACATGGAAGTGTTATCAACACCATCCACGACAATTTGGCCATGACCAAGGTCTCTGCCTGTTGGGTCCCTAGAAACCTCACGCCCCATCATCGACTTCAACGTCGTCAAAGTCCACAAGGCCAGAGTTGCACAAGGTGCCCTGCGCGAGTGCGGATTCCAGGAGCTCAACCATCCCCCCCCCCCTACAGTCTAGACTACTTTTTATTCCGCCAGCCCAAGGCTTCACTGCGTGGACGCCGGTTTGGGGACGATAAAGATGTCCAGCTCGCCGTCCAGGAATGGATTGAACAGCAGTCGGGAGATTTCTGGTTGTCGAGAATTCGAAGCCTCAGGGACAAGTGGCGCAAGTGCATTGAAGTCGAAGGTAGTTATATTGAAAAATAATAAAACACTTTTCCTCATATCTCGTTTCCTTATATCCGAATTGCAAAACTTATTGACCGCCCCTCGTAAAACTACAAGTTTCCTTATAACATTTTTAGAAATACCTAAAATGGCAATGCTATTGAAATATATGAAATCCTGATATCAGGATACGGTATAATACAGTTAGTATCTTTATATTACACATCCTATTTGTTGATTAATATGGTATTCAATTCAATGTCGACAGGATCTGATAATGATAATCGCGAAAACACGTAAGGATACTGTGGGGGAATTCCACGTGGAATTTCTTTCCCAGCCCGGGAGTGACGTCCATGCGCTGGAGAAGGTTCTAGAATTTGGTTAGACTTAAATTAGTAAGCCTCCCCCCATCTCCCAATCCACAATCTGTAGCCTCGAACAGAGTCCACCTTAGACCACCATTTGCGCGGGTTAGAATCGCCTCGGCGTGAAGATTCGAGGCCATTCGAGAGTAGCGCTGTTTCCCCCACCCCTGCTGGGGAAGCCTCGGATATATAGGGCTCGTCTTCCAGGTGGGAGACACAGAGTTGAGGAGTCTCGCCCGGACCCAAGAAGATTCCCTTAGTTCCAAGTCAGGTGCGAACAACAAAGCAAAGTGACGGCTGAACTTTTTGTGTGTTGGAATTAGCCCAGCCAGTGAGGTAATTCCATTTGACGATCGCAACCGAGCGATTTTTCCGCCTTCACTCATCAACTCCTGTCGAAGCCCTCCTCGTTCCCTTATGTTCGGGTGGCCGAAATACTCTCCCCTGGACCGGACGTTACCGCCCCCTCCCCTTTTGGAAAACCGTCATCACGTCAACTTCCCGCTCAGACGCTCTGAACGCCCTCGTCCTCACGTTTATTGCCTGCAGAAGACATCCGTGAAGCCTTACCCTGACGTCTCACCCGGAATCCTCCGTAAGCCAACCCCTCTCCCCCTTCAGCAACCCATTTGAGTTAATCCTCCCCATTTGAATAGTCTCCTGTAACGCATTAATTGCTAACTTCAAAGTCTGACGCATAACTCTGCAATTACCCCCCTCGTTTACCAATTTAATTTTGCCCACTAATTCTCTTATTTTATGTAAATAAAATGATATTTTTGTACATGCCTCTTTAAATAACCTTGAGCTTTGCCATTGCCCAAATTTTACCTGACCTCGTTGCACTCTTTTCTCGCTTTTCCGCGCGTCGAAACTCGTGGCGTTCCGTCCCTTGTCGGTTCGCCTTTAAGTTATTGGTCCCTTTACCATAGATATAATATGGTATTAATATAATGTAGTGTCATACCACGACAGATACCGTAAATGAAAGAAGTTTGACACCTGGAAGATCAGTGGATCACATTCCGGTGTTGCGGAAGTGTTGAAAAGGATCCGAGGTAGTGGGAACATGCAAGACCGACCTCGTTCTGGACGGGCTAGGTTCAGTACGCAACGTGACGACAGTATTGTATGAAACTCGCTGTCCAGCTGCAACATGGATCGACAGAGGGCGGCTAGGTTAATGCATCCATCAGAACAGTCAGTCGCAGAGTACTTGCACAAAGCCTGAAGTTATGTAAAGCCCGCCATATTCCGCTGATCGAACTTCAGCAGAAGCGACGTCGACTGGCTTGGCCACATGCTCACCGCAACTGAACCATACGTCAGTGGGGACGTGTCTTAGAGTACGACATGCCCACGTTCCAGTTGTTTTCGATCCCAGGCAACGTTAAAGTCCGCAGAAAGTCAGGGGAGCAGTGGAATTGAGAGTACATAGTGCCAACAGTAAAGCATGGTGGCCGTTCTGTAATAGTATGGGGTTCAATGTCAAGCCCAGGGGTGTGGTCTCACTGTTTGTGTCATCATAAATTCAGAAAAGTATCAAGCTGTCCCGAGAGATTGCATTCTGCCTTCAGCCTGAGACCTCTCCAGAAATGCCCTAGATATGATTTGCCAGCAGGACAATGTCCCACGTCACAATCCTCCGTCCATCATCCAGTGGACCCGGAACAACAATATGACGGTGATAGACTGGCCACCTCAGTCTCGGGACATGACTCCGCTAGAAAACCTGTGGCAGGACCTGAAAGAGACATTGAAAAACTATTTTCTTCTTCCTTGAGAGGTGTTTGACGTCATCATTAGCTGTTAATCTTTGTCAGTTGGGAAGAAGCCCCATTAAGAAATCGATGGCCTCAGGGCACGACGAATAGCCATTTGTTTAGACCTCAAATAATGGTCGCCTATCGGTCATGACATGACCTTTGCAAAGTGTTTGGTGCAGACTGCGACTGACAGTCCCTCACGGTTGTGGATATGGTATAAGGAGATGGTTGAAACACTGAGCTGATTTGGGTGAATGTGTTGATAGAATCAAATCAGAAAATGGAGTCCTTGACAAACGTCCCTATATTTTGAGGGGCCGAACTGAGAAGGAGAGATCCCACTTCGTGCAAATTGGAGGTTGGTGCCACACTGCACCAGAGAGATTAAAGAAAGAGAGAGAATAAAGAAAGAGATAGATTGAGGAAAGAGAGAGATTAGATTAAAGAAAGAGAGAGAATAAAGGGACCCCTTTTGGTTGAGTCCTCCATTGACAGGAAACCACATAAACATGTATGGCGAAATACAGAGTGAAAAGATCCTCCAAACACTATTATGATTATGATTATGATGATTATTATTACGATGATTGTTATTATGATTATTATTATTATTATGATGATTATGGTTATTATTATTATTATTATGGTTATTATTATTATTACTATTATTATTATTATTACTCGTGCATCCGTGGCGTCAAAAATGACGGCATTATTTTTAAGTTAGAGCTATATTTGATTCGTGAAAACTGTTTTTAAATGAAAATAAAACCCGCCGCTTTTGATCTATAATAAATCAATATACATATGTACATACATCTATTTCAGTGTCTTTATCATATCTGTTTTGCCTAACTCATTATTAATCCCAATACTATACAAGGCATGAAATGGATAAATTGTATCTGTATTGTTACACCACACACACATACACACACACACACACACACATATATATATATATATATATATATATATATATATATAACTAGGTAATAGCTTCACCACTCTCCCCTACGGGGGAGCTTGCGCTTCGCTACTAAGATTAAAATCTGAAAAAAAGCACAGCCATGGTTAAATTTTTATAAATTTTTTGAAGTTCGCCAATTGTAATAATTTTAAAAAAAAACTCTAAACTAAATTTCCTCCCTTTCAAAATATCACCATTTATATTTCTTTGGGTTTGAAAAATTCACAAAATTTCGATACTTACTCGTATATTTATTTCTGAATTTCACCATTTTGTTTTTTGATATTATAAAAGAATTATTAGAAATAACTTTGATAACAAAAAGTATACATATATATTATATAAAAGAAATAAAGTTACGCTACAATTATCTTATTTATTAAATAATTATCTTATTATAAAAGAAAGAAAATGGTGAAGCAGCTTTATTTTTTTTATATAATACAAAGTCGTTGAAATATAAATTACAATTTTTTTCAAAATAAGTAGATTCGAGTGTTACCGAGAAAAAAAATAGAAATAAATACACGACGGGTATTGTTATTATTATAGATTATTATTATTTTTTTTTTAAACAAGCGATCGCATACAGCAGCAGGTTCCGTTTTCGATGCTTAGGAGAAATTTGTTACTATTAAACACCTAAATTCAACAAATCATTAATAACTAACCTTAATTTAATAAACCAAACACTATTTTTCCTACTGTGTTTAAAACTTTTTACAAAAAGAAATCTGTTTAATATTTCATATTTCTCACTATTTTAATGAAGAGCATCTACTTGAATACCCACTACAAACATATGCACATTCTAAACAACTTATTCCAACTCATTACACCATTGACACAAAAGCCAACCAGCACATTACAGCATGTACAATCAAACTCTTTAAAAATCTAACTTCCAGAAATTTGCTTTTGTTCGGGGGAGAACAAGAGAAGAAAACTAATTTTCTCCCTGGCCATTACATAGCGATTTACCGAAATTAGAATCATTCTTTGGCCGTGGGCAACTAAAAGCTAACGTAAACCTCATTTATGCAAAGTAGAAAGCCCTTTTTCGTACCTTTGTTGAAACAATAACTTGTGTGGTCTCTTCCTAGTTGAGATTCCGTAATGGCGGAAGGTCACGGATGTAAGCCTACAATTAGAGCAAAGTGGAGAGGCCCTTGTCCTTACAGTGGGCAATGGTAGATTAGATTCTAGTACCTGATTGAAATATCAGAGGGGAGCAAAAAGGGAATATATGGTGAATAAAGAATACACGACGGCGAATCGGGGGGAAAAAAGAGGGGAAACCAACCCTAGGAAACTAATTAACCCAAAATTCAATATGGTTGAGATAACGAATTGGAGGATTATTATTACTAATATTATTAGCAGAATATTTTGTAAAGAAATTGGTGAAGTAAGGGAAAATGAAAAGTTTATGGAAGTTACATTGCCCGAAGGAGCTAAATACGAGACTACATCCTTGGGGGTGTTTAGGAGAGTATGAGCAGATAACTCTCCTGTAGCTACCACACCTCCATCGTCGACTACAACAATTTCAGGAAGACATAAAACAAGAATGTAATCCTATGGGAGCAAATCATTGAAACCGACCGTTTGCACATCTCTGATTCTCAAGTATTTTTCATGTTGTGTGCGTTTTTCCTTGTAGTTACCCTCCCCATTCTTCGCCATGAAAAGAGAGATCGAACCAAGCATGACAGATGGCGTTAAAGCCCCTCGAACCAACGTCAAACCACCTTTGTCACCTTGCATTCGCTCGCCGTGGAAATAAGGGATCAAAGACGCGAGATGCAGCCGTCTCTTAATAAAACCTATTCAAGTCTAGCCTCTCCTCGGGCGTAGGTATAAGCCCCTAGGGACAACGAACCCCCTTAAAAGCGTCGGAGGATAAAGACGAGGTAAGGGGATGTTAATAAGGAATAACCCAAAAAAGGAGATAAAAATAATCGATCCAAGGGAAGGTCAAATGACCCACCAGAAAAAATAATGAGAAACCAACGAAAGAATTTTTACGCTAAGGCAAATAGATCGAAGGGGCCAAGAAAAGGATAAAAAGCAAGAGAAGAGGGGTTAATAAATAGAATACAAATAATAAAATAGGTTAAGGAGGACAAAGTCTGTAAATGCGTTCCTTATCGAGCCTAAGACAGGGAAGGTTAAAGGGAGTGGAAGTACAAAGTTTGAAGATCGAGTTCGTAAAAGCGCATTCAGAAGATCTTTAACGTCAGAGAGGAAAAATTCACCTAAAAATGCATCTGCGCTGCTTCAAACAGCAGACCCGGTCGGAACTATGAGGGAGTTCAGAAAGCGAGGGACGCCCCGCACCACCTAAGAAGTCGACACCTCTCAGTTCCGTGCCGGGGAATTGGAGGGAAGTGGGTGATGGTAGTTCTAGCAAACCACACCGAGTAGGAGGGCTGCTTTATTAAAATCGAAAGGCGCGTCCCTTTATGAAGGGCGGCCCCTCGGCAATGTTTCCACGTGAGATCTCGGACTTTTCCCCGAGGAAAAGTCTCCTCACCTCCCTACGCAGGATTATTTAATTTATTAATTCCCATATAGCACTGCCACAAAGGGCATAAGTAGTGATAATTACTTTTCAACCTAATAAGAGGCTACATTATAAAAGTAAGGATTGCGAGGAATCTTAACGAAACGAAAACAAACAAAAGCTAATTCAAAGCCAATATGAGGAAGGAAGCACGCTCCGGCGTCGGGGGAGGGAGGCACGCCACAGGATCATGCGACTAGGACAAGAGAGAGTCAAATAAAATGGAGGCTGCCAGCCTCCTTCAAAAAGTTAGATAGTCCACAGTTCAGTGTGAACGAACCAGTCCAGAAGTACAAGGGACAAGCAATAGCGATCCCGCTCGTCTCGGTACGGGAGAGAGGTAACGTGCGAGAAGATCTCCCAGGGTGGGACATTCAAACACTATGTGTTGAACGGTTCGGGAGACAACGCAGTCCTCGCAGTAAGGTGCATAATGGTGCTCCATCAAATGATTGTGGGTCTTGCGAGTGCGCCCAACACGAAGAGTACAGAACTGAAGCCACCGCCGTATTGGTGGTTAGGTCCACGGGAACAGTCGCGGCGTGATGGTACGCAGGTATAGATTCCCATCAGCCGCCTCTCATCTTCTTTGCCAAGCAGGCAGCAGGGCTGCCCTAATTCCTGCCATGTAGTCAGTATGAGGGAGAGTGAAATGTTGGTTAGGTCGCTCAGTCCTCTCGGAGTCTTTGCCGTCTTCATCGGATAGCTAATACCCCGAAATCCCTAAATGTCTAGGAACCCAGCAGAACATAATATTGACATCCACCCAATTCACGGCAACCGTGGCGTCGCAGATACCATGCACCAGGGGCTGCCGAGATTACAATGCCCTGAGAGCACTTAGGGCACTTTGTGTGTAACTAGAGATCACAATCAGGTTTCTGAACCGGGCACGATTCATTATCTCCCCCTGCTGAGCGGTGTATTTCAACAAGCCCGGACGTGAAGACACACGCAGCGCCTGGTAGAGCCCCTCTGACTAAACAGAGGGGATATGGTGTGGAAGCCTACCCCCTCATAGGACTTAGAGCCATCCATTTACACTGGCACGGATCCAGTGTGATATGAAGTGTGCTCCAAAAAGGTCAAACGCAATACTCTCAGCGCTAAGGTTTTCGAAGCAGAGGCGTGGCGGCAAATAGTTAAAGAAGGTACCCTTCTGAGGGGCGTTCTGAGTAGAACTAGAAGCGCCACCGGCCTGAGAGCTACACCGAGCTCTCAAAGGAGTTACTATATCCCTAAACCTAAAGTAAGGAGTGTATATGACTATAAACTCTCGGCACCTTAGACACTCTCGAGATCTGCTGCTGTTATATCGACTGAGGAGACGCCGATCTCGCATATACAAGCGCATAATACACTGTGTACGTGGCAGGACAAGTGGCATCAAATCGCCGTTGACAAGTATTCTCTCAACTGGGTACGTGCGGAAGACAACAATATCCCGATGGAGATCGAAGTAGTGGATCGAGTCCCGCTTCCGCATTACACGCTCGGCTGCGAATACATAAACTCACATCCATAGTCAAGATTTGAACGAACAAAGCAAGGTCGTAGTCCTATCAGGTGGCTAAGTATTGAATTACACGGAACGAAGAATTTCTATGACGCGGGTACAAGAGACCCTAAGGCTGAAAATATTGTACTACTAGATGAAGCCTCGGTCAGAAACAATACGAAGGAAAGGTGTGAATCCACCAATTCCAAGCGAGCCCTGTATAGCAACTGAAGATGGCGGCAGAAGTGCTCTACCTTAGTCTTGGCTAATGAAAACCGAAACCTGTTTGCTTTGGCGAAATGCGGTTCAATGCTTGTTGTAATCAACGTTCCAGAGTTGTAATCTGGGCATCACCAAAAAAGATCGAACGGTTGTCTATGTAGATCGTAGCAAGAACATCTTCCAGGAGCACCGAGGTAATACCATTGATGCTGAGGGCAAAGAGTGTGACAATGAGGACACTTAACTCCGGGATGCCCTCTTTCTCCCATATTGCGACAGAGACGGCCACGCCCACCCGTATATGAAATCGACGATCTCGTTGAAATTTAGAAATGAAAATTGGAAGGCGTCCCATTGCCTACATTGTATGGAAGGTCTCCATGATATCGTATCGTGATGTGGTACCATAGGCTTTTTTCAGATTGAAAAAAGGCCATGGTTTAGTGCTGTCTACGAAGGAAAACCCTGCTGATAGCATTATCCTGTCGAAGCAAAGCATCGGACGTGGAGGGGAACTTGCGGAAGCCGCATTGTGCAGAAGACAGGTGGCCTCTGCTCTTCAAGAAAAATGGTTAATCTAACATTTATTAATTTCTCCATAAAATTGCACACGTAGAAGGCTAAATAAATATGGTAAAAATAAATATGTTGAAGGATGAAAATAAGGTTTCCATGTAATTGAATCTTCGAATTCTTCTAAAATATTTTGTACATTTTGAATTTATGCAATATTTATGCAATTTTTAATATTTCAGAACATACAAGAATTCATTCAGTTTTACTTTGCCTGTTTTTAACAGGTACTAATTCTTTAAAATTTTAATATATCATTAACTTACACTTGATTATTATATTAATGATACTTAAGTTTACTATCACCCTTTATAATTGTTTAATCACTTCATATTCTATTACTTTTAATTTTGCCGGTTTTTTATTAACTTCTCCTTGATTGTTATTTTATATTACTGTTACTCACTTAAATATGCTATTACTTTTTAATTTATCTAAAACTTTATTTACATTTGCTTTACCCGTTATTTTATTAACTTCCACTTCATTATTATATATTACTGTCCCGCATTTAGGTTGGTTATTAAACCTTTTCAACAATGTTATTTAACCATTTTAAAAATTTAATCACTTTTATTTGTATTCGCTTTTTACTATTCAAATCATTTAATTATTATATTTGCATTCCTTTTTAATTTGTGTTATCACTCATTGCACTTAATTTTTCCGTTTATCGATGTCCGATGTCTTTTGTCCATTTTCTATAACTTTGAAGGTTTGCAGGTTGACGTTGTTCATACTGGATTCCGGGACGAAAATCGCTCTTTTGAACAGTAGTGCTTCAAAAGTGTCTAGTGTGTATGGACCCTCGTACGTCCGCTTATACTTTCCATTGTGTAGTCCTTGGAGTAGCTTTTCCTTTTCTTGCGGTAGTTTTCACATTGAAAAGGCGGAGATTTTGATGACAATATCTTCCCCGTCTACGAGGCAGCCTTTCCCAAGGATATCCTTCCTCAGCGATACGGGTACACTTTTAATGAGTGACTGCGGTTGATGTTTTTTTTTTAGGTTGCTGTTTTTGCTATCAGTGTTTTTTGGTGTTATTCTTTTCGCGTTTGTCACTTCATTCTCGCGAGAGGGAGGAGGAGTCTGATCTTCTTGTGTTCTATTGGCAAATTTGTTTATGTCTTCCTCTTCCTCCGTCGTATCCTCTTCTTCAGGTTCGTTGTTGATTAGGCTGATCCTCAGTATTTCTTCTGATGGGGAGTCTTGGAGAAACCGTAATTTCGTATTTATTCCATTTTCAGCATTAGGTTATTTACTACTTCGCTCAATGTTCCTGGGCTGGACAGATTTGCCATACGGGCTAAAGTAATCATGGTCATCATTAGCTATTTGTTTTCTGTTGTCATTATTAATTTGAGTGTGCTGGTCCGTTGTACCGGTGTAGTATTATGAGCTGCGGCTTCAACATATATTCATTTTTGGCCTCTTTTTCTTGTTTTATTTTTTCCTTCATATTCTTGAGTGTTTTTTGCGTATGTGGCAGCTCATGACAAGAGTGTTTTGGTCCCCTCCGCAGTTGACGCAATTTGCGCAGTTAAAAGAGAACACTTCATTTGCCTGGTACTCTCTAGTGGGGTGACTTTCAACGGCAGAGCACCTGTAGCAACTTTGAGGGGAATGAACTCTTCTTCTATTTGCTCCGGTGCTATTCTCAGGTAAAAACTTAGTAGACTTTCATTCTTTGCGTTCTGGGCCATTTCGATGCCCGCGAATATCACCTTGACAATATTTTGCATCTTTCCAAACTTTGTAACTTTAGTGATGATCGCACGTTTTTTTTTAGTTAACTCAAGCCTGCGGTGTATGAAGGTTCTTTGTCAGAGAATTTCATGAGGTAAGGAGTTCTCTAATCCAATTTTGTTGTGTGACAGATTGTAGCGAATGATGAGGGGGTGTCGAGTAGGCGGATAAGAGCAATTTTGAAAAATTTGTATACTGTCTTCATCACCGCCGATCTGTTTGGTTTTGTTCCCCCCCGGAGGGTGGGGAGGGCAACTCGCTTGATCTCATGGGAGATCATGACCCCATGACTCTTCTCGGATAACAAGCGTTTCCTTAAAAAGTTTTAAGAGCTCTTGCCGCCTTTTCCGGTGAGAAAGTTCTTGGCCGCGTGACTATTATTTTCTTCTATCTGACAGATATTCGCAGGTGAAAAAATTACAAGACAAGATTAGATAAGAATACAAAGATAAATAGAGGGATTGCTTTAGTCGTTACAACAAACAAGCAGTCGGAGAGGAGAGTTTCGAAAATAACTTAAGAGGGGATAGTAAGAGGGAGATAGGCCGGTCGCTATACACCGTTGCAAAGTATGTGTTGACGTGTAGTCGAGGTGTTTGACTTAAGAGGCTGGAGGATCGGCTAGGAAGGGCTGACTCCTTGCCAGTTCGACGAGGCTTGACTAGATCGCCGAAACTTGGTGGCCTAGTGGCTTGTACACTTCGGCGCAGCGGTGTGGGTTCAGATTTGAGGAAACGTGACATGATGTTGCTATTTAGGAGTATATTGGTTCAGGTGGTTGGTGGGGGAGGGCTGCTGGTAATTTGCATACCCAAGCAGCAGAGTATTGAATATGGTGTACATGGTTGTATATGGGGCCTCTTTTGACTTTCCCCAGTTGTCGGGTTAGTCGTGTGAACGTGTAGGTATTTAGTGGTGTGAGTTTATTTGTGTCGTGTAGTGTCGAAATTATCGTGTACAGGGAAGAGCGACAGGCGCGCGTCAGAGCAGAGTTCTGAATGCGATGTGCGCTCCTCTGCTATGTGAGGCTTGCGGCAGTTAGTGTGATTGATGCGTATGTGATTAATTATTATTGGCCTGAGGAGTGTTTTGTACAGGTGTAATTGCATTTTTTTACTGCTGGAGTATAACTTCTTCAGTATGTTGTTTATGCGTTTGGCTTTGGCTTGTATGTTGTTTTGCTTTACGTGAAAGCGTAAGTATTTGTCAAATGTTGCCCCGATTATTTTTGTTGTGGGTTTGTATGTAACTCTTATGGGGGCTGGGTATTGTGGGTTGGGTATGTTATCGTATATTTGTATGTTCTACATGTAGTGGTCTGGCGCACCGTATAGTGTCACCTGTGTCTTCTGAGGATTAGTGGTTATGAGCCATGTGAGGGAATCCCCACGTGGAAGATCTTTAGCAGAAAGAAACTCCCATGTGAAGCAGAAAGCCCGGTTAGGCCTAAAGTAGTAAGCCTAACCCTTTCCCCCTTCCACAAGTGGTAGCCTCGAACCGCGTCCCCCACGATTCACCTTTATGCGGGCTAAAATAGCTCTGCAAGAAGATTCGAGGCCATTCGAGAGTAGAGCTGTTTCCCGCTAACCCCCAACTCCGGGGAGAGCCTCGGGCATAAATAACGCTCGACTCCCCGGAAGAGACACAGAGTTGAGAAGTCTCGCCCAGAACCCAGAAGATTTCCCCATGGTTCCAAGTCAAGTGCTAGCAACAAAGCAAAGTGACAGCTGAACTATTTTATGTATTTGGAATTAGCCCCTGCCAGGAGGTAATTCCACTGAACGATCGCCCCGAATGATTTTCCCGACTTCTTTCATCAACTCCTGTCAAAGCCCTCCTCATTTCAGGTAGCCGAAATACTCTCCCCTGGACCGGAAGTTACCCCCAACCCCTTGCTTTTGGAGAACCGCCATCACTCAAACCTCCCGCTTTGAAGTCCGAGCGGCCTCACCTCAAGTGCAGAAGACATCCGTAAGCCAACCCCTCTCCCCCTTTTAGTAACCCAATTGAGTTAATCCCCCCCCCCCATTTGAATAGTCTCCTCCGGGAATACCTTGAGTTCTAACTTCATAGCCTGATTTATAACTACAATTCCCCCTTTCATTTACTGATTTGATTTTGCCCGTTAATTCTCTGAGGTAATTTTACCCCTCAATTCTCTCATTATTTTTGTGTAAATAAAATTATATTTTTGTACATGCCTCTTTAAATAACCTTGAGCTTTGCCATTGTCCATAATTTACCTGACCTCGTTGCCCTCTCTCGCTACTCAGCCCGTTTGAACTCGTGTTTTTCCGTCCCTTGTGTCGGTTCGCTTTCAGGTTATTGGTCCTTCCCTGATAGATATAATATGGTATTGATATAATGTAATGTCATAACACGACAAGCCACATGTCCTCGTATTCTGTCTTCTCGTCGAGTATTATTTGTGCACGGCGCGAGACGAGAATGGTCTCATCGTCTGCATACGCTAGTGTGTGTGTGTGTGTGTGTGTGTGTGTGTGCAGTTTGCTTCCGGGCGTGGAGTGTCGTTTGTGTAGATTATGAAAAGTGTAAGGGCCGGCACGCTGCCCTGGAGTACTCCAGAGCGTGGCGTGAGTGGGCATGATATTGTGTTGTTGTATCGTATGTAGCACTTCCCATCTGTAAGGTAGTGCGATAAGAGCCTTCTGGTGGAAGAGGCAGTTCCAAGTGGTTGGCGAGTTTCCAACGGAGCTCATCGTGCCATACTTTGTCGAAGTCTCTCTTGACAGTCTTGCTGATATTGCTTTTTGTATGATTTTGTGAACAATGGTGACCACTGTGCCATTGGACCGGGCCCTCCTGAAGCCGTACTGGCAGGGGAAGAACCAGTTACCCTCCTCCAGGAAGCTCTGCAGGCGGATGTTCACCATACGTTCTAGTATTTTGCCTAAATGCTCTAAAAGAGCAATAGGCCTGTTGTTTAAGGTGTTTGTGTTGTTTGTGGAGTAGAATGTTGTGTGAGGCCTTGAATATTTTCAGTAAATATCCAGAGGCTATGGAGGCGATGAGGAAGTGTGTTAATGTTCGGTAGATATTTTCTGGCAGGTGATGTATGATTGTAGTTGGAAGGCCGGAGGGGCCAGGGGCTCGTTTTCGTGTGACTTTAATGTAATGTTTTGTTTCTTCGATGGGGATTGGAGTGGTTAATGTGGTTGTGTTATCAAACACTTCCATTTCGATCAGGAGGGGTCTGGTTCCAGCTCGTTAGCATGGAGCCGGCACCATTCCTGAACTTCCTGGAAGTGCTCGTGTGCGTGTGGTTTGGGTTGACTATGTATGTGTACTTGATGCCAGTGGGACCTGAATACATCGAGGATGTCATCCGTGTTTGTGAACGTGCGATTGTTTATTTGGAGTTTTATGGGCTTGGGTGGTAAGGGAGGGGGTCCCTGCCCAACATTCTCTTGACGCGCTGCCAGAAGAAAAAAGGGTCAGCGTAGCAGCAAACTCCGCAATGCGGATGATTTCGCCCGACTGACGGTTCCGATCTAGCAGCACGCACTGTATGTTGCGGGCACGGAGGAGTGTAATAATTTGTTGTCGTGGGCCTCTGCATAGTGGTTGTTATATATTGTGATGAGTCTTTGTGTATGTATTGAGAAAGTGAAGTGTTTATGCGTGTGTATGTTTTAGGTGGCGTGTGCGTGTTGCGGGCTGTTTCTATGGTGTCCATGAGAACCTTCCCGTGGTTATCTAGTTGTGAAGATATGGTCCCTTGGAGGTGGAGGTTACATGGTGTGTGTGTGGTTATTTGGTTCCCGAACTCTACCCAGTTCGTGTTAGTGTAATCGTATAGAGGCGGTGTATGGATCAGTATTAGAGAGGTTTATAGTAAGAGACAGATGGGAATGTGGTTGGATAGTACATGGGGACCCGGGACTATGTGGGTGTGAAATCTTGAGGCGTGGTCGTTACGGAGGACCACGTCCGGGGACGATGTTCCGCCGTGCGGGCCGAAGAATGTGGGGAAAGCTGGGCCGATTGTTCACAGCGGTATCGCTGCAAGGCAAGGACCAGGTATCTTCCTATATCCTTTGTTGTGTTTTAAAAATATGTAGGATGGTGTACGTTTAGGTCCCCAATAAAGAAGAGTGGGAGATTGTGGTTTAGTAGCGCCCGGAGTGGAACATCTATGTGTAGTTGTAGGTGGGGTGGTCTGTAGTGTGTGGCAACTAGGACTGTGCCAGTGTCTGTGTCAATTTGCAGGCTATGAAGTAGTCGTCTCTTGTGTCTATGAGAGTATGGTGTATACGGCGTTTAACCAGGATCGCTGAGCCTAGCTGTCGCGCTGTGGGGTTATATATGTGTGTTAGCCTACAATGCAAAGCCTAGTATTTAGGAGATGTAAGCTGGTAGAGTTCAGGAGTATCATGTCAGGGTGTTGTGTGTTTAGGACCCAGTTGGAAACGGTGTGACAAACACCGTGTGAACTGCGTACGTTAAGTTGCACTACGCTTAAGCGATTTATTCCGGGGGAGAGCGCAGTGCGCTAGTAGCTGCCTTACGGTTTTTTACCTTCTGACACTTAGGAAAGACGGGGGAGGGGTTTGTGTGTAAGAACGGAGAAATTCGTTTTGTGAGTGTGGTGCGGGTGGAAGATGGTGCGGTCTTAGGAGTCTGGACAAGTGGGAGAGGGGGTGTGGGAGATTTTCCTGGAGGGGGAGGGGGTGCTAGGAGTAGGAGGTGGAGTTGTCGTGAGCGTAGGTGTGGGTGCGAAGGCCGGTGTAGTTGAGGGTGTTTGTTTAGTAGTGCAGGCAAGAATTGGAGTGCGGGCAGGAATATTAGTGGATGGAGTAGGAACAGAGGTTGAAACAGAAATAGGAGTGAAGACAATGGGGAAGAGGATTGGAGAGCGGGTGGGAATGGTGGAAGGAGCTGCGGAGGATTTGGAGGGGAGAAAGGGTTAGGTGGTCAGGGGACGGGCAGGTGCGGAGTGGGTGTATTGGGCCGGGGCGATGTTTGTTGATGCAGGCAGGAGGGCTATCCTTCTGATTTTGTAGTCATGTATGAGGGCGAATACCGTCTCCGGGAAGACAATATGCCCAAGTCTGTTCCAGCGTAGAGCTGGTTCAGAAATGTGCCGTAGGGGCATGGTTCGCCTCGAGACATATCTTGTGCTACCCCGGAAAGCACAGCGGCCAAGTACACCTTGGAGTTTACCTGTTATGTGCGTGTGGGCAATGGGAAGGTGGGTGTGTTGACATTGGGTGTACGTGTGCGTAGGTGGTATATGTATGTATGTATATATATATATATATACATACATATACCACCCACGCACACGTACACCTTGTTAACTGAATTCGTTTGGATGTGGGTTGCGGGGCACAGTTTGGTGCTTTTGGGTCGGCCTGGAGCACGTAACTCGTTCGTTGGCAAGGTTTGTGATTTTGTATATTAGGTTTTGGCCAATTTTTGCTTCAATTATTCGTTTAAAATTCATTTTAAAACAGTTGTATATAATCATTAGATTAATAAATCAAAGCGCCCCTACTTTAATAGATTTTAGCAAATATACACCCGCTAACTAATTTAAATATTTAAAATCCTTCCCTAGTCTCTTTATTGTAAATTTGAGCCCCATTTCTAAATATTCCCTTTAACTCTAAATTTGCAATTCAAAGCTAATACTAGCTAGTAAAGTTCTAGATGTACATTTAGCACTATGCTCTCTTAACAGTGCAAAATATTTTGTTAGTTTATTTGTATTTTAGGCCTAAGAAGATGACCGTATTGTGGTCGAAACCTCGCCGGTAAATAAAAAGGATGATGCCAGCTATTCTCCTCGCCTTGGAATTTTTGTTAAACATTAAATTTAGGCTCTAGAAGCAATCCTCATCGATATATATATATATATATATATATATATATATATATATATATATATATATTTATATGTATATATATATATTAGTGTAGATGGGTAGCAAATTTTGCTGAAGACCATGGTGTATTTCGCCTTAGTTAATTTCCTTTGGCAACTTTCTATTCTTCTGTCTTTTTTATTCCATCTTGAGATGGTAGATCACGTGTCCTGTATTTATCTCTCTTTTAAATAAATGGGTTTGGTAAAAAACAAACTAAATTGCTGAGCTTTCGATCTTATTCGGAGTGTCTTGATATATTATTTCCTCCTTTACCAATGAAATGTGGAGTCAGAATCGGATTGAATGAAAGAAAACGGTTTTTAGCGGATATTTATTCCGCCTGGTTGATCGTAACGTTAGAGGAAACGAGCCAATCCGGTGAGTGGGATTATAAAACACAACTTTAATGTTCGATTCTAGTTTAATGCTTGACTATTGATAGCCGGCTTTTTTTCGTTAATTAAAATTGCTTCTAAGATGTTTAGCCTAGCTTTATTTCCCTCTTTTCTTTTAATTACGGTGTTGTCAACTTGAATATCTCTCGTTAGATTGATGTTATGCGCACTCTCCACATGATTTTTAGGTCCTCTGCTTTGCATATGCATAGTTAAAAGTCTCGAAAGTGTGGTAGTTGTCATGCCAATATATTTAGAGTTATTATAAAGCTTGCCGTCTTTATTGGGACAGATGAACTCGTAAACTATGTTGGTTGACTTGAGATTCGAGGAGTTTTGGCAGCTGTTGTTTTTCATAGGGAGATTTTTGGCTTTTGTTGTTTTATAGTAAATAATAAGTTGAATTTTATCCATTTGATTCTTAACCTTGATGTTACGGTTAATAATTTTATTGATGTTTTTTTCATCTATTTTATAGGCCGTGGACATCTGATTTCTGTAGTACAGTTTGATGTTGTTTACTGCGCCCTGATTACTTTTCGTTGTATCCGTATCTTTGAATCAATTATTTAAAAATGATTGGAGTTGTTTGTAAATCATGCTGTTCGAGAAACCGTTGTTCACGAGTGTTTGTTTTACACGTGAGATCTCTTGGTGGAAAAGTTCCCGCGTAGAGCAGCATTTATATGCTCGACGGATGTATGAGCCGATTACACTTATTTTATAACTCTCAGGTATAAAATACGGACATCTTCTCATGTCCGTACTTTTTCTATATACTTTTGTGATATAGCTACCATTGATGTTTTGAACCATAACGTCCAAAAAAGGGTGTTTATTGCCCGTATTCATAAGTGTTAAAATTCACTTATGATTTGAGCACGGGCAATAAACTCCCTTTTTTGGATGTTGAGGTGAAAACTCGATTGAAGACCTGAAAGAGGAGATCCAGAAGAGCAACCCGTGGGTGAAATTTTGGGAGGTCATCAAATTCCGTGAACACACCCACGTGTTCAAAATAACGTTCACCACTACCGACATGACCAGATAAGCGACAACGGACGGAATTCTGGTTTTCAATATGAGAATCCCAAGAGATAACATCCAACAAGAGAAATTTAATAGCATATAAATGTGCTTTGTATGATATAAACTCGAAGACCACACAACGACGACATGCCCAGACAAAAACAAACTGTGGTGCAGTGAATGTGCCACAGAGGGACACCGATTCGATAAGTGCGAGAACACTAAGAAGAAATGTCTTAATTGTAAAGGAGACAACAGGACCATGACCCTGAACGGCCTAAAGCACCGATACATCATCAAAAGGAAGGAGGAAGAAGAGAAGAAAGCCAAGGAGTTCACCTACGCGAACGCCGCCAAGAATAATGGAGAAATAAAAACTGAACCTGCACCTGCACCTGCACAGATGAATATCGCAGGAGATCTAAGTGCAAAGATACTGATCTGCATTACCCACGCAAATGTGGCTAATGCGGTAAAGCCTGGCTGCTACAACCAGGTACTCAATGCACTCTTAAATGCCAACAATCTCCCGACAGTAATGATGCCTGCAGACCCTGAATGCTCCAAGGTATTCAAGGAATCAGCCATCAGAAACAACAATGTCAAATCTGGACTGGTGGAGATCGTAGAAGCTACATCATGGGATGAATCCGAAGAGGACGATGAAGAGGAAGATTAAAAAGCTGAAAATGAGGAGGCATCCTCCTCTTCGACAACGACGAGGGCCCCTGCACTTGTACACGAGCTACGAAGAGCAGGTCCAAAACCCCAAGTCCACCTCCGAAGTAGGAAAACCCTGGGCACATTAAAACCGCCCAGCCAGCCCCCAAGAAGAAAAAGAAGAATAAGACGAAGCATAGATAAAAACAATTCACCATGTTACGGAACGCACTGACGATACTAAAAAATAATACCATCGACTGGACGACGAGAAGAACTCTTTACGGAAATGCATTCAGAGAAATTGACGCAGACATCATCTTAATTTCGGAATACGGGATTGACACGCGTAGTGCAGAAATGAAAATCTGGAACTACGACGTATTAATCACGAATTATTCGCAGGAGCGATTCGACGGTGCCGCTATTGCAATAAGAAGAGGGATTAAATACAAGCAAATAAGAAATCGAGAAGAATCCTACCTCGCGATTGAGGTCGAACTCTACCTAGGAAAGTTGGTCATTGCTACCGGATATCAACCGTCAAGGAGATACGTGTTACCAATTCACACTCTCACTGGCCTATTTGGCAGAAGAGCTCCCACTATATTAATGGGGTATCTGAACAACAGATGCCGAGAATCCGGTTACAGGACCTTTAACGGTATAGAAAGAAGTCTGGACCTATTGCTGGACAGAAAATTGCCCAGCGAATAGGCCTTGACTTCCCCACCTTTGAAAGAGCAGGAAGTGTCACAAAACCAGACATAGGTCTGGCGAATCGTCAGCTGCCGTTCAATTACTACATGAAACCAGTCCAGGTACCATGTAGTGACCATTTAGGGATCCTACTCACTATCAACAGGAACCATATACAAGTTCCAGATGTAGTCAGAAAAAAAACTACAGGAGAGCAGACTGGACACAGTACGCGCGCCTTCTTGAGGCTTACGATCCGCCAAACTTGGATGAGGCAATTCTCGAGGAGATCGATGAGGCATTCGACGACCTCAATTATCATCTCAGCAACGCAGATAGGGCTTGTGTCCCTAAATCCGAGTATAAGACCATCTCTGCCTACAGATGGACCGAATACATGAAGGATTTATACCGTGAACTGAAATTATTGTATGAAATCAACATCAGGAGTACATCAGTTAACTCAATGCAACAAGTAAAAAAATCAAAGAAGAACTCAACCAGTTGATCCTCGAACAACAACAGAGTCGATGGGATGATGCGATCGATAGCCTAGATCACGAAGCAACTCCCAAAGATTTTGGGGAAAAGATCAGAAATCTCAAAAGATCGACTGGGAAGAAGATCGAATTACAAAAAGAAGATGGAAACATCGAAACGGAAAAAGGAAGAATTGAAAAGATATTCGAAGTTAGTGGGAAAAAATCTTCAGCATAACTGAGGAGGAAAACGAAGACTATGACCTAGAGTTTGAAAGCAACATCATCGACGAGTTTAATGAACAAATACACAATAATAAAAATAAGTCTTTTGTAATGCGCTCTTCAAGGCCTGAGGCCTTCCTAGAGCGCACGTTGTGCTGAGATGAGAATGGAAATTCAATGGAAATTCAAGAGGGGGGAGAAGGCAATACTGAAAAGATGCGTTTTCAGGAGAAGCTTAAATGTGGTAAGAGAGGAAGAAGACCTGATTTCAACAGGAAGAGCATTCCACAACTTAGGGGCGCAGATTGAGAAGGAGCAGTCTCCCATTAAGCAGAGGGATGAACGAGGAATATTCAAAAGAGGTGCATGTGATGACCGAAGGGCCCGAGGAACATGGCGTGGCGAGAGTGCAGAAGAGAGGTAAGACGGGGCCTTGTTGTTTAGGACCTTAAATGTGAAGAGAAGTATCTTGAAGTGAGTACAGGATCTGACAGGGAGCCAGTGCAGTTCATGCAGCAAGGGTTTCGAGGGAGAGAAGCGAGGGCGACGGAGGAGAAGCCGGGTGGCATAGTTCTGTACAAGTTGAAGGGGCGGAGAGAGGAGGATGGCAGATTCACAAGCATAGAATTACAGTAGTCAAGGCGTGAGGTGATGAAGGCATGAATAGCAGTCTCAAGACGTTGGTGATCACCAGGTGGATAGACAGCGCGGCGGAGATGCCGAGATTACCGAAGAAGAACTACTCGGCGCGCTCCCCTCATTCAGACAAAAAGCCCTAGAACAATGGGGGCTTACAAAGTTAAACTTTGAAAAGGCACCAGCCAATGTCATCGAAGGGGTGAGAAGAATATATAACGCCTGTCTGAACACGAGATACTTTCCAGATGCTTATAAAACGGCTAAGATAATTTTCTTGCCTAAGCACGGAAAGAACCCAACCCTTAAAGGAGAGCTACCGGCCAATTTCACTTCTAGAGTTTAGCGGGAAGCTCTTCGAGAAGATCCTCAACCGAAGACTGGTGTCTTGCCTGAAGGAGAACTCCCTCTTCAACCCACTTCAATTCGGGTTTAGGAGGAAGTGAAGTACGGAAATGGCGATTAATGTCATCACGTAAAAGCTAGCCCAAACAAAACGGGAAAGAAGTTACGTGGACATTGTTTGTCGGGATGTACCAAAAGCGTTTGATAAGGTGTGGCAAGGGGGAATGCAGTACAACATCTTATGACTAGGCCTATGTCATGGAGAGAGCGGCGTACATCAATTTAGGGTGCACGGATGGACCAAAGTTTCCGCTCACTGCGGGCCTCCGCAGGGGGGGGTGGTGCCTGTCCCCCACTCTCTACTTGATTTACACCGCTGATGTCCCAGCCCCTGTAAGCCCCACTTGCCTCAACATTCAATCCGCCTATGATTTCACCCAGATAATCACTTGTCCATGGAGGAATGCGCCTTGGCAAGCTCGTATGATAGAAGCAGAAATTGAAAACCTTAACACCTACGAGGCCCGGTGGAAGATCCGCACTAACCAAGAAAAGTTCAAAGTAGTCCCCATAGACAGTAGACTACTTTACGATGTCAGGGTGGGGGATAGACGTTATGCCTACACCACGGAGTGCAATGTACTCGGAATGAAGAATACTTCGGCCGGGTACAAGAAGCACGTCCAAAAGAGAATCACCAGGGCCACTGCTGCAGTCAAAATTTTATACATGCTCAGAACTCTTCGTGAAAGCAATAGGAAAACGATCTACAATGCACTTGAAAGATCGACGCTGCTATACCCCGCTTCCGCCCTCTCATGTGTCTCGAAGACACAAAAGAGGAAACTACAAGTGGTGCAGAATAAATGTATGTACCTAATTACAGGTACATGCAGGCGAGAGAGAAGACGTCAGGAAGAGCTGCACCGGGAGGCGGGGATAAGTCCCATTAACGTTGTCATAGAAGAACGGACAAGGAATATGCAGGAAACGGTTAATCTAGAATTGGACGATGATATCGTCCAAATGATTAACCAGAACAGAGGAGGCATAAGTCACGCCAGATTTTCAAGCTCCGCTGGGCTTTTAGCTGGCGGAGCAGAAGTGCCGTTCTACGCATGAAAATAAGAATGTTTTTTTACCCAGACCAAAGAAACCGACCAAGAAAAAATATTACCCAACTGTGAAACCTCACCGATTTATACAAGAATTCACCGATGAAGATCCCAAAATACCGAAAAAGACATCCAAGAAAAAACAAAAGACACGATTTACACTCACTACATAATATACAGAAAAACAAAGACATAAGCACAACACTAAAGTGATTAAAATAATTTATTAACACAACAGCAAATGAGCATATCATACCCAAGAACATTAATGTTTTTGAAGACAAATGGCTTGAACGCCATATTATATAAACTAGCTCAAAGACAACAAAGGAAGCACAAAACAAAAAATATTTAAAAAGCGATAGGCCTAATCACCAGGTACTTAGCATCTCTTTTCGCCCTACCACACTTCTTTCTCTTTTCACCACTTGTCTATTTTCCGCTATCTGTCCCCACACCCTTTCTTTATCCCCTACCCACACCTACACTCTTACATCACTTAAATTGAATTGAATAGTTTGTTTTTTACCAAACCCATTCATTTAAAAGAGAGATGAATACAGGACAAGTGATCTATCATCTACCAGATGGAATAAAAAAAACAGTTAGAAGAATAGAAAGTTGGCAAAGGAAATTAACCAAGGCGAAATACACCATGGTCTTTAACAAAATTTGCCTATATATATATATATATATATATATATATATATATATATATATATATATATATATATATATATATATGTGTGTGTGTGTGTGTGTGTGTGTGTGTGTAGGAAGTATTGGTGTATGTACAGGCAGTGAGTGTTCGAGTAGTATATGTATGTGGTCGGATAGTGTGTGCAGGATGTAGAATGATCTCCAAGGCGCCATAAGCGGCAGCGAAATATCTCATGAAGGGGGGGGGGGGAGCATGGCGTATGTGGATGGGGGAGGGGGTTGTACTGCGGTTTGTGCCTCTCTGAAATGGCCATTGTACGCTTTTCTGCGTGGTAGCCACATTTCAGATTTACTGCTGGTGCAGGCTGTGTAAAAGTAGCCTTTTACACTGCATCTCGACCAGATCTGCTCTGCTAGGCATGCATTTGTTGTGTGCCACGCCTTGTAGCAGCGGAGACGCTGTTGGGGGCGTATATTGTGTTGTTGCTCAATTGTGTGTGCTTATGTGAGCGTGCCCGGGACTTTGATCCCCTAGTTAATTAGTTTGTCGGCGTGTTTTTTTTTCTGAGTGTTATGACAGCCCATTGCTTAGTGCGGTTGTAGTGGAGTTCCTTGATTGCATCGGTGCCGTACTCGGATCTGAGTTCGTCAAGGAGGTCCTCATTTGTGAACTCCAGCAGTCAAAGTGGGTTGATGCGGCGTATCTGCACCTTGTGTTTCCGTGTGATTGAGTCTGGCAGTAGCGTGTGGTGTTGCTTTGCTGTTATTGTTGTTTGGGCGTCGGTAGACGAAATGAATATGAGTATTTGTACTGTGTTTGTGGTAATGATGTTTGTGATCGGTGTGTCAAGTGTGTTTGAGGTGTTGAGAGATTGAGTATTTTGGGTATTGGTAGTGTGCATGTTTTGCTGTCTGTGTTTGTGAGGTGGAGAGTGGTCTCGCAGCTCATGGTGTGTTGATTTGTGGGCGTAATGTGTGAGTTGAGGGTGAAGACTTCTTTAACTCCTGTTGGTTGGGATTCCCTGCCCCACCATTAACTGCCCCATGAACATGAATCGGAATCTGATAAGTGGTGACATGAGTATGGGCCTGGATGGACTCCTCAGAGGGGGTAAAAACATGGCGGACTTAATGATGACTGGAGCCCGAATCAATTAACTACAGTCGGGGGTGTTGCCCCCTCCATTGGGTTTGGGATATTTCTCAGTTACATCCGACATAGCGCAGAGACGATAGTGTTTCCTTTTGTGGTCTTGGACGGTACTGTACGGTAGGGTGTTAACCCTCTCCGCGTTCGTAACTGAGTCACGATCCAGATTTGTTCCTTCCTTTGTGTTCGGCAGTGGTCTAAGCCTCAAATCCCCTTTCCCCAAAATTCACAATTATTCCATTTCTAAGTAGAACGGCATAGTTGTGACGGAACTATGTGTGTGAGTCGCGTTCACGGAGCAAAATCACGGCGGGGCAGAGAGTGAGAGGTTTATAAAATTATTATAGTAATGATATGTTGGGAAATAAAGGTATTTTTATTTAGCGGGATGGGGGGAGGGCTGCCAGATGTCAGGTGAGCTCTCTCCTTAATACAACCCGTGGTATTCAGGCGAAGTCCACGGGGCGTTCTGCGAAGGCGTGTGTAAATCTTTCGCTTTTCCTTGCTTCCTGAGAAGTCAGGTGGGAGCGGGTAACCTTGAAGTGTCCACAATGAAGGTCGGCGATCGAATGTGTGAAATGAATGAAAAATTACAAAAAAATAGGTTATATTAACATAAGAATATTGATTTGGACCAATCAGATGAGAGAAAATTTATAAGGCGCGATGGTTCACTTGCTCTTTCCCTCGTCTCCGATTCAGGAAGCAAGCGAATAGGAAGTTGACTAAAAAACATCTTTGCCTACAGAACGGTACAAAGATCGAACGATGCAGAGGAGTAGACGGACCTGCCATCGCCTCCAAGAGAGAGGAATAATTTACTTAGGCTGTGGTGTTTAACATGATGGCCTAAATCCCCCCATGCCCTTGAATTGTCGTGTTTTCCCCCCCTGTATGGAGACTCCACACATAACCTCGTTGCAACTAGGCCATTCTTATAGAAAGGCATAATTGCAGAATTGGGCAAAAGAAGGTTGTGGTTTAGTCCACTCCGGAACTCGAAGTCAAGAGGCATCCTTGATGTAAAGGAGTTGCAACATGCGGGAAGGATGTTGTGTCCACCCAAAACCACAGAGGGAGTTACACCCATCTCTGTGCATGCTGGAAGTAAACCTAAATTACCAAAAGCCGTTTGAGGGGGGCGGCAGGCTAGGATAGGGGTCGTTGATTCGGCCCTCATCTATCATTAAGTCCTCCATGTTTTTACCATTACACTGCCGGTAAAAGCACCCCCCATCCTCCCCACATCAACTACAACGGCGACCATGTCACCATGAGCATAAGATGCCCATACTTATCCAAGGTCCGCGCGGAGCTGAGGATAACACAAAGAGTAACAACCCACACATCTTCTCCACTTCTACCCCCGCGTACCTTTCCCTTATAATAACATTCGTCGCCGCTGTCGGCGCCACGGGGAGCACTTAAACCTGCACCAACTCCCAAAAGCTTCCACTCGGGCAATGGCCCCGACACCTCTACCCAACCCAACACCAAACACCAGCCCCAAAACAAAACTCGTCGCCGTGCTTTCCACAGTAAGAAATACATGTCCTGGGGCAACTCTCCGCCTATACGCCAACATCCTGAACGCCCTTCAATCCGCCTATAGACTCTGGCAAATTACCTTCCCAGACAAGGTGTTCACCCTAATACATAAACACAAACACAAGAGACCCGCGCTCCTCCCTGCACCAGTGAGCACGAACACACACCAGTACACATTCCACTTCAGACCTACAACAACCACTACCACAGAGGCCTAAGACAACATAACATCACACTCCTGCGTCCCCGCAACCTACAATGCATGCAGCTAGACCGGAACCGTCAGTGGCGTGAGGTGCTCCGCACTGTGGATGAAGTTCACTGCACTAACCCTTCCTTCTCCTCGCGGCACGTAAAGAAAATGTTGGGCACGGACCCATCAAAACCCATCACGTTCCAACTTAACAAGTGTACACATACTGACGCTAATGACATCCTGGAACACGGTGCGCAGACAGAGCCCACCCAAACCACAAGTACAAGAGAGCTTACAGCTAATCCAGTAATGGTGTTGGCTCCAAGCCGATGAGCTCGAGCCTGCCCTCTGATACGAATGAAGGCGCTCGATAATACTACCACATTAACCACCTCCGAGGAAACAAAACACTACATTAAATTGACACCAAAACGTGACTCCATCCCATCCGGTCTTCCAGCCACTAAAATTCATCACCTCCCCAAAACCATTTACGCTACGCTAACACACCTATTCGACGATTCACTCGCCTCTGACGACTTCCCACAACCAGTCAAAATCTCTCACAACATCCTAATACACAAGAAAAACAAAAGCCCCAAACACCCCAACAACTAGAGTTATATTGTTATGTTAGAGCACCTAGGCAGGATACTTGAACGGATGGTCAACAGCAGTATCCAGAATTTTCTGGAGGAGGGGGACTGCTTCTCCCCCTGCCAATATGCCTCCAAGAGTGGCCGTTCCATTCAAGCGGTTGTGATATTCGCTCATAACAATACAAAAAGTACGCTAAGCACAACAGAAAAAGCTCTTCGTCAGTAATGACGTAGAAAGATCCTTCGATAAAGTGTGGCAAAAGGGGCTCCGTTAGAAACTACACAACATGTAGCTCCCTCTCTGCACCAGAAGGCTACTCCCCCACTACTTTACAGACCGAGGGTGTCGCATAAAAATACAACAGAACATCACGCCCATTTACACCACGCTAAGCGCACCCCATGGTAGCGTACTCACACCTACACTCTATATAATGTACACAAATGACAGCCCACGCCTACCCAAAAACCGCAGACACACTGTCCTATGCCGACGACAAGATCATTTTCGTCTGCGACCATGAACCCAACAGAATGGCACGCTAGGCACAATTAATACTGAACGAAAAGACAGGGTAAGAAGATAAGTGGCTCATAACTACGAATCCTCGGAAGACACAGGTGACACACTACGGCGCACGCGATTACTATATGCACAACATACAAATATACACACACACTACATTCCAACAAGATTCACTCACCTCACATCAAAATCTTAGGGGAAGCATTCGAAAAGTTTCAAGGATTCTCCACACAACGAAACATCATTCAAACAATGATCGAAAACACCAACAATAAACTGTGCTGGCAATATCCTGCCAGCCTTAAAGTATAACTAGACTTATATAAAACACTAATGAGACCACTCCTTACATACTCTCAAATCACACTCATAGCTGCGAGTTGCACAAGGCAGAAGGAAGCACAGCATATTCAAAAGTGCTCTGAAAAGCGCATGTTGCTCTTCTAGTTACACACGAATGGCTTACTTCATGAAAACAACAAACTAACACCGCTAAACACATACACCCACACGCGTCTAACGCGGCATCTGGGGAAAATTCGCAAGAGACTCCACATGCATACACATGCACACAAGACAATACGCTGCGATGGCACACCCAGCTAATACCTATCCACACATTAGTAAACGGTAACACGAACAGCGCGGTGTATAGCCATTGACCTGTCAACTCCTCCTATCGTCACTTAAGTTTTTCTGAATCCTTTCCTTTACGACTACATGATATTCTGTGCTCTTCCACAGTGAGCCCTTCCTGTTCTTTCTATAAACACTTCCTTGCTAACTGATCGGTAAAGAAGGCAAAGTAAACAGAGGCGGGTTATAATGCAATGAGGTTGATATTAAGAAAACGAGTAGTGGGCAAGGCGGTTTCTGGCTGGAGCTGGATGTTTATTTTGTGTCTTCGCTTCTATATTGCGACGGCTTCAGCCATGCGCAGTCGTCTTCGATCACTCTCCGGGAGAATGGTGGTTATTTTGCTATTTAGCATTTCTAGGGTGAGGGTCGTCCGATGTGGCGTTTGATGGTACCATCTTCGAGGTGCACTGTTAACTGCCAAGACAGGGTTGTTGATGTCATTTCAGTGTATAAGGAAGTGCAATGCTTAGAGTCACTGACGTTGCATGTATGTTAGTACAAAAGGATATATTCCTATAAGTAGCCCCTCGTGGGAAAGCAGCTGTTCTTTATGACGAGAGATGGAGTTTTCTTTGGCTTGTGATAAATTACTAATTTAATCTGGTTTATTGGGTCAGTGTGAAGTGGCGTTACGGTAAATAATGGTTTTGAGAACTTTTTAGTCCTCCTTATATCCTGTGTTCAGGAATGTTAGGTAATAAAAGTCAATTGTACTTGTTTTTTTATATTTTTCTGTCTTGGGTTGTGGTATGAGTCCATCTTCTGCTTTATAACATTGTCAATCGACATTTGTGGGTAGCCATTGTTGACGAGCAGCTCAGATACTATTTTTTAATTATGCATCAACTGCTATCCAGTTAGAAGAGTGAGATAAGATTCTGCTGATGAGGGCCTTTATTACGGAGTTTTATACAGATCAGGACATTCGGAAGATCTGCTCATGCAAAAGCCCAGATTTGCCGATTTTACGTAAACTTAAGTCATGAAACGCGTTTGTTGAGAATGGAGGAAGACGTCGAAAATGGTAACGTGAAGTTGTTTTCTGTTTCATGACAACAATAAGCAACTTTAAACAGAAAGCAGCAGGGACATAAGGACTCACGAAGAAAAACTAAGATCAAGCAACTAATAACATCTTGGAGGGATTAAATAACATTTTTAATGCGTGCCTGAATACAGGCTACTTCTCCTGCAACCTGAAAGTTGTGGAAATGATTTTCCTACCAAAAACTGGAAAATTACGTTGTCGGGAAGAAAACTACCGACCTATTTCGTTACTGGATTCCATCGGGAAAGTATATGAAAAGATCTTAAAACACAGACTCGATCAACACCACGAAAAAAACTATCTTTATAATGAGTGCCAATTCGGATTCAGGAAAAGTTAGCAAGAACAAAGAGCGAGATGAGCGTAAACTGTAAATACGTGTCTAAATCTTTCGACAAAGTTTGGCAGAGGGGCATATATTACAAAAAACTCCAAATAGGATTAAACAATAAATTTAAAGAAATACTATGCCACTATACCATGGATAGATACGCGTATATAGATAGATGAAGTCACTATGCGGAGCTTCTAAGCTTAAAGCCATGATTCCTCGGGGTGGGTGTTTGAGTCCAGTATTGTACGCTATCTATACAGTAGACATCACACCTCCAGCAAACGAAGGATGTATGAACATACATTTTGCGGATGACATAACATAAGTGATTGTATCACCGTACAGGCACAGCCAATCCTAAGCGAGAACAACAGAAGAAGAAATACAAAGGATAAATCAATATGTAGAAAAATGGAAAATTAGCAAGAATCAAGACAAATTCAAAAGTATACTAGTCTACAGGAAAAAGATGATCCAAAACAAAGCAACATTTTGAGTGGCGCAAGTACTAGGTTATTGCCACTCTCATAACAAACACGAAAATAATAAAAAGAAGAAGAGTGGAAGACCTGCATATACAAGCAGGAATTAAACCACTAAACAAGGTAATAAAGAAAATATGCGAGACGAGATTGGAGAAGAACTAGCGAATCAAATAGTGCAAAGGGATGGATGAGGACAACATTGACTGTTGCCAAGCAGCATAATGACAATGGACAGAGAAGGAGAAGAGGAAGATATATTTACATAGAGAACTTAAAAACAAACTCCGGATAAGACCAGGATTAAATTGCGATTAAGACAACTTTTAGATCGAAACCGAATTATGACTTACCAAAAAATATCAAGACGAAGAAAATGACTTCCAAAATAAAGGAACAAATTAACAAGACCGAATAAAAGAAAAACGTAACCAAAACATTCATACTAGTAACAGTTACAGAGTTACCCACAACAAATACATACAAAGTAAAACAAGAACAATATACTTACTAGTAACAGACTTACAAACTAGCAACGGTTTGAACGCCAAAAAACAAATAAAACAAAAACATAAAAAAAATACAAGAGTAACATTAACCTGAAACTCTGGTACTCACTCTCCGAATAAAATTCCAAATTATAACTAGCTTGACTCCAAGTAAACTTACAACTCTCCAACTTACTTCCTTTTCTCCCTAACCTTTTATTACTGTCATTTTCAACGGGTTCTACATACAAACGTGGAGCAGATAATACACAACATGGTATTAGCACCGCGTTTAGATTTAGGACCAAGACCACCGAGGTCAACTATTTAATCAACTACTAGTTTCTCACTATACTACTACCCCCCCCCCTTTCAGTGCCTTAGGACACAGGGAGGAAGGCGAATAGGGAAGTGTGGGAGTCCGGGCTCTCTCGCCCGCCCCCTCTCCCCTTGCTCCGAAAAGCTCTAGCCTTTAACTCTTTCACACATTTTCGTATCTCATCTCACAATAGAGGCCATTGGCACCCTTGTATACATATTTCACCTCTCCCCCCTCCAGTAGGGGCAGAATAGATAAAAAGAAACGATAAGAAGTTCTACAACAGACCTCGGTAAGTGAGCTTTATACTGGCACCCTCAATGGAACAAGGGTGTACCTTCATGATATCTAATAGCTGGTGACACAACCGAAGGAGGCAATGACTTACGTTGGGATGGACAAAAAAGTAAAACATTAAATAAGAATGACAATGATGGGGAGCATTAGCAAACCCCCAAAAAACTCTTGAATGAAAATGAACGCCATAGAAACATCAACACACCAAACTGAGCTCATAGAGGCAATCCAAAGTCTCATGCTGAAAGTTCGTACATGCACAACCAGTACTTCAAAATACAAAATCACCAGATCTCAAAACTGTGAAGAGGACTAGCTATGGGAGGAGCATGCTTTCTCTGGTAATAATGCCATGATTTTTTTCTGTTTTCAGAGCCCATCTGGTGACTACCTATTAGGGCATATATCGCACGGAAAGATAACGTACGCGAAGATCACCCAGACTGGGAAATTCAACAAGAATGTTCCAAACAGTTGGGGGACAACGCAGGCGACACAATAAGGAGTGGACGAGCACTCCATCAAATGGCGGTGCATCCGGCGCGTAGGCCCAATTCGAAGACGACAGAAAGATACCTAAAGCCATCGCGGAATGAAGGGTAGGCTCATGGGAACCGTTGCGGCGCAATGGCACGTAACTTTAAGTTCCCCTCGGCTGTCTACCATCTTCTTTGCCAAGCAGTACGGAGGGCTGCCCTGATTCCTGAGGTAACCGTGGCATCACGGATACTCCGGACAGGTGGGTGTGGAGATTGCAATCTCCGAGGGCACTCATGTCGCCAGGAGACACCAGTCATACCCTAAGCCGTAGGCCTAAAAGAGGACTAAACCTCCTCTCCACTAGAAGTAGGTTAGAGGGGCACCTCCTTTTGAGGTAGAGCTGCCCGAAAATGGCTTCAAAGATGGCAAATGGAAACCCCCTTTGTCGCATGGCGATGATGAGAGGGAAGTCCCTCCATCATTTGAAGGGGTTCCTCGCGTTTCCTCGTCCTCCCCGACACCTAGGGATGGGGAGGCCGTGGTTGGAGGCGGATCTTCAGGCGCTTCCCCACAATTGCCTTCTGTTGTCAACATATCAGAAAAATAAAACAGCACATGGAAAGTAGATACTATGACCTCCCAATACCTTGGGAGGTTAAGAGAAAATTCTTCATAAGATCAGAATGTAATCATTCCACGGTTAAGAGCTAAGATGGGCTTTGGCAACCCGGCCATCCATTAAGGATAAAATGTCCTCGACCTTTAACCATTAAGGCTGGTGCCAACGTCGCCACCTTATATGTGTACTGGAAGAAGGTGAGCAGAGTCAACGGACCAGCACACCACGTGCCTAATACTTATCTTAGCCAGCTGGCTTTCAGCCCTTGCATTAGGTAGGTACCTCACGGTCTACAGTATGACTCGACTAAGGCTCATAAAAGGACGAAAGTGCGCCGGACAACCAGAACCACCTCTGTGGATATAAGATCAAGTGTGGCAAGTGGTAGGAGGATATGTGATAAACATAAGTAGATATAAGCTAGTCTATTATCGAGTAGAGTGGGTGATCACCTATTATTATCAGACCGTGTAGTTAGGTGATCCCAGGATGGCTTGCAATCCACCTAGACACCATGTCTAGCTAACCGAACTCTATGTGAGAACAGGGCTTCGCTAATTTGCACTCAGGCTGGGAGGATCTGCAGTTCCTCCGGATATGGCTGCCAAACCCGAGGGAATTCGCCTAGATCTGGGGGGAAATTTGCATAGTCTGGGGAATGGGAGATTTTGTCAAAAATTGTTAATAATCGGGGGAATTATAAAATAAGATGAATATAACGCGTAAATTGCATTATTTTTAAGAAATACAATTGAAAAAGTGGATGTAAACTCAATTGAATATCAAATTTCTAACGAAGAACGGTATCTACGTTCTTAACGAGCAGCACGTGCAGGAAATGTACGCAGTCAAAATGCGTTCAATCAGAATATAAAAATATTGTGATTGAATCAATTTAGCCACCGTCAGTTCAAGTAAATGAACTTGACGATCATTAGACAAGCTATCGGCTCACAGTTAAAGAGCTACCCATCTCAAGCAACAACATACCACAGTACAGGTATGATATCGTTCTATTAAAGATGGTATTGACAATTACAAATTTGAGCTAATTTCTGATTTAATGACAAATCTATCGTCTTTACCACATTCTTCAGCATGTGTTGAACGCATATTTTCACAAGTGAATAACATAAAAACTAGGAGAACTAGTTCACTAAAGGCACAGAGAGTAGCTGGTAGAATTCTGTCAAAACAATCAATTAGAAAAACTGTACTAATTAGGAGCCAGGCAAGGACTTAATTAGAGATGGAACAAGTACTATCTAAGTGTATAAAAAGTATGGAAGAAAGTAATATAATAATGTCTTTAGGTGCAGAAGAAAAGGGGGAATTGCATTTTGGATTAACAATTGTAAGTGAATTCAGTTATAATTTAATTTATTTTACTAAATCTTATTTTTATTATAATCCGGGGGGATTTTAGTTGAATCTGGGGGGAATGTTTTATTCAAGTTCTGGGGGAAACGGAAAAATCTCATTGGCGGCCATGCCCCCGGATACCAAGAGTAACAAGGCTACACAGGAGCTAGCCCCCTGGGAGGGTAATCTAACCCCATGAAGGAATTAAATTTACGGTATTGGATCCAGATATAATTCAACTTTTAGGAGCAAGTTTGTGAGTTAGAACATAAAGAATACGAACTTGGACACTTGAGTAGTCAATAAAGAAGTGGGAGGATCTTGAGAAACAAGCTCCCCCTTCCCCCCCTCCTTGCAAGATCAATCGTCTCAAATTCACAACCTATTACCGCGATCGGCATTGACGCTTAACCATACCATCGCTGTCACCCTGACAACCTTAAGCAAGAGGCAAAGTCCTTGACACAAATGGACAACGAATGGCCAATTTAATGAACCCCCTCCCCCGCAAGACACGTCCAAATAAAGGGCAAAAAATTCAACCCATATCATAATTAACGCTAAAATATGAAGTTAATCCATCGATAGAATAAAATGGTTTAAACAAAGGTTGCCACAGTTAAAAATCTAACTGAATTTAACGCTAAAGCGTTAACGTTAATAATTATTATTTTATTAATTAAAAATAATGCATAAAACTTATTTTGCTCCCAAACCATCTCAAAACTGCTAAAATATAAAAAATTGCCAAAACTATAAAGAAAAAAATGAGAAAACATAAAACTTTTAACGAATTAAATATTAACTGTGGCCACTTATGGTTTTAAATAAGCCAGGAGGTTCATGGAGACACGATAAGCAGTGGGTGAATAATTACATACAATATGACAATGGATCCCCAAATAACCAAAAGCGGGAGACCGAAAACCGCTAAAAATGGGTCGAAAATAGCGAAAGGGGCCAAAAACGGTAGTTCGAACGCAAAGTTAAAAAGAACGACTTATCAAAACAAGATCGAGCGGAGGGAATTGAACTCTAGAATAGTAGAGAACTTCAGGCAATCCCCTGTGGGGTAAAACAACTTAGGAGAACTAATACATCTCACTTAAAAAGAGAAAGAGTGAAGGGAAAAGGAAGTAAAGAAGATGAAGATAGATAATTCAAATGAAGATACGTCTGGCCTCATGAGAGAGGAGAGGGGGTTCGTCATTACTCCCAAAGGACAATGGCACCCGAATCCACTAATACCGAAGAAACAATAGCCTCCTCCGATTCTCTTGCACACGATGCTTTGTGGACGCCCACACGCTGCGTCCCTTTAAGCAGACTACAGGTGAACACGAGCCGGAAACCGGCATACACAGCTTATATGTAGATATTACGCCACACCTATCGTAATCGATCTCTTAACATGCAATGTTGTTCATGCAGTTAGTACACGGCCTTTGCTTCTCGCGAAATAATGACTCATTAGCATGAAAATTAACCTTGCAACTAAGTTCTTCAGCATGAAATTAGTGAATGAATAATACCGAAAACCTGTTGTCATCACAATGGGTTGAAGCATAAATCAACACATCAGTCTAAGAAACTTTCAGGTTGTGATTACGTGACTAAAGTAACAAGAGATGATTTAACTTCTAAACACGTAGTTAATTTTTCCTTTACTAATAGAAAGGAGAATCACTTGAGAAGATACAATACAAAGAAAATAAAAAGCAGCATTGAAAACATAAATGTCGAAGTCAATAGCATGTATTAGATAATTTCGAGAATAAGTCACCTCTCATATTATAAAAGGAAAAAGAATTGAAAACGTTTCGAACATTGCACTATTTGCAGTCAGTTCTTAAAACTTCCAACCGCAAACACAAAAGATCTTTCGATAATCAGTATTTTAGGAGTGGTTTTCTGAAGGTCCTTTATCACCGGACAGAGCTCGTTCTGAACCAATGATATTTTCTAATAAATCTTTTATTCAGACTATCAGAATACGTCGATGATCCGATGCGGAGGGGGGGGGGTGATGAGCTGTTTAAAGGCTCAAATTTGGGCACACAGAATACTGAAAATTCGTTGTACAGCAACCCATCCTCTTCTTTATACTGGTTATCCTATAATTAATTCGTGATTTTTATGTTTATCATTATTTTATGGATAGAAATAATTGAAAGCAGGTTTGTTTTTATAGTAGCCAAGTCTAATAAACTCGAAGCCTAGAAATCTGTATGTCTTAGGCTAAATTAAGGCTTACATTTCGACATAGCTTACTCGCTATTTTCTGGTCTATTGTGTATTATTATTGTTAATTTAATGTGCCTTATCATTTGAAAGTTTAGAAAAGTCCACAATACTATGTTAACAGCAGAATGTTTGTGTCAAGTATACACTGAAAGAAGAATTAATGTAAGGCTTTGCCAATGAGGGCTTCAGAAATTTTGCTCGAGAAACGTTAGTCTCCAAGATAAACCCCTTTCAAGACGACCAGTGGAATTTAAACAAGATATCTTAAAAATATCAGTGGAATTAAATGCGATTCTAAGTGTTGAACAATTGTCTGGCAAAGTACATTCAACTCATTCCACCCTGTACCTGTCAAAATTACACTGGCAACAAGGAATCAACCTTTTTTTCATCTCTCCTCTCTCGACTAAAAGGTGAACTTGTTACAGGAGACGAAATGTGGGCTATTTCCCTTAATATTAAAAGTTATAGAATCTAGACACTGGATTAATCGTAGGGAAAATACATTACTCAGGACAAAACAGGGGTTTCATCCACAGAATATGCTCTTGAGCATTTGCTAGGATAAGAATGGCACAATTCATTTTGAATTGCTTAACCAAAATCAGACTATCACCAAAGAGGTTTATTGTACCCAAGTCGACCGTTTACATGCAACAGTTGAATAAAAAAGCCAGCATTAATCAATAGAAGTGTGCTCTTGCATCAAGACAACGCGCGAGCTTATATCGCAAGAGATACCAGACAAAAAATAAACAAATTCAACTGGGAACTGAGTCATTCTCCTCTCTCACCCGACCTACCCTCATTAGATAAACATCTTTTTAGGAAATTAATGAATCACCTAAAGAGAATGAAGATGTCAACAACAGAAGAGGTCGAAACAACCTTATTAAAATGAAAGTAAAATGATTTTTACAAACATGGTCATGAAAAGTTAGTAGAAAGATGGAGACTAGTGATAGAAACATCCACATTATATTACCTTTTAAATTAAAAATACTAATTTAAATATAAATACCTTCAAAGATGTTTTATTTCTAGCATAAAATAATGAAATGAACGTTGCACTACTTTTGGCGAAAATCTTTACCATCGATTATTAAAGAATTCCGACTTATGTAAATTGATCCCCAATGACACATCAGTCAAGGAAGGACCGCAAAATCTACACTTTAATAAAGAGGTTTTTTATGGATCAATCAGTCTCCCCAATCTAGCATATAGAGTGCAAGCTTGTGAAGTGTGGTATACAAGAATACGGCATTTATACCACACTTCGTTCCACTTACGTATTCTACCTATCGATCTCCAATAATGTGTGAGCTCACATTTAGGGACATCTATTTCTCACTTGGCTTAGTAAAATGTGCTTTATTAAAGAACAAATAGCAAAGGTGGGAAAAGGATCGCATCCTTGGAATGCATCAAAGTTCTAAGCACAAAGGTAGATACTTACCATTGAAATTGAGTCTGTCAGGTTCTGTATGGCTGACCAAAGATCGTGAACCAAGTGGCTCACATCGAGACTGACACTCTCAGTCAGCTGATTAAGGAGTCGGTCGCCGCGAGGGTCACAGGACGAAAGGCAGGTCCGTGGCTGCTTGTGGTGATGATCCTTCACTTTGGATTTTAGCTGAGAGCCAGTTGGGATATCTTTAAAAGGTCCTTGTCTTTTGGATGGTTTCCCTTCTGGGATTTTGCAAGAGGTAGGATCAACTACGACAGGGGGGATAGAATGCACATGAAATTCAGTGTTTGAACACTTAGGTTTGGTTGGTTTGGACATTCCAAAAGTGTGTACGCTGGGCAACTTGGCATGAACTTGAGGGAGATTGAAGAACACATTTTTGGGGGAGAAGGAAGACGCAGTAAACCTCGGCAGAGTGATTGGAGAGGGAGTTTTGATTCTCTTGGAAATGGCAGCTTGAACCTGAGACAAAAATCCTGGCGAGTGGCTACTTTTAAAACCTGGATGAACACTGGTCCCTCGAAATACGTAGCTTAGATCGCCAAAATGTTGCTGTTGTCTTACCTCCTGTTGCTGGCGCTGCTGCTGCTGGAGACGCCTTTTCTGTAGGTGGTGCTGCTGAACGTGTTGGACGTGTAACCTTTCTTTGTGAAGATGCTGATTCTTAAGATGTTGTTCCTGAAGTCTTTTTTCCTCTAACCTCCGCTTATGAAATGCTTGTTGCCGCTGCTGCTGCAAGATCTGTTGTTGAAAGAGTTGTTCCTGTTTAAGTTTCTGTGTGTGTAGCTGCTGCTGTTGTATCTGTTGCTGTTGTTGAATCTGTTCTAGTTGATGCTTTAGAAGATCTTGCTTCAAATGTTGCTGAACCGTCGGTTGATGAACCGGAACAGGATATACCAACTGACTAACCCGAGGAATGACGGGTTGAAGCCGCTGGCTATATACTCGTGGGCGCAAGTAAAGTTTTCCCACTTGTTGGATGGGGTGGGGGAGTCTTCTGATGGGACTTCGCTGCCGTGAAATGGGTCGAGGGAGCTTTCGCCTTTTGGAAACTTGCTGTAAAGTGCTCTGCCGGGCCTGTTCTCGCTGGTATTGGCGTTGTTGTTGTCGTTGCTGTTGTTGGAGTGCCTGCCTTTGGAGTTCCTGTTGGTGTTGCTGTTGTTTTTTAAACTGCCTCTGTTGCTGCTGCGCTAGTTGTTGTTGTTGCTGCTGTTGTTGCTGAGTTTGTTGTTGCTGGCGCAAAAGTCTCTTTTGCTGAAGACGCTGTTGTTGTAAACGCTGTGTTTGTAACTGTTGTTGCTGTAACCGTTGCTTCTGAATGCGCTCTTGATGGGAACGCTGCCACTCTGCTTCAAAATGGTTGGGAACTTTTTGCGGGTAGGGGATGCGATCATGTGGGAGTTGTCGAGTATCGCCGTAGTGATAACTGGTCTCAAAGGATCTTTCAGCTGAGTGCGCCCTCTTTTTAATCCATTCTCTATCCCGAGGTTCTCTTTCACTCAACTGATAGCTACTCTGACACCTGGCTCGGGATAGCCTTTGCGGAGGAAAGTACTCAGGACTTTCAACTCGGCGTTGAAGACTGTTTTCCAAAAAGTGGACAACCTTTTTTTGCGTTCGAACTGGACGTAGCTGGCCTTCTGGTAAGGATGAAGAAATACGTCTCGAAGCTCTTAGAGGCGAAGTATTGTGATGCTGAGCCTCACCTCGTCTTGGCACATAATAATGATCAGTTTGGTCATCATATGCCCTAGGTTCGTAGGGTTCACGTACAGCGTCAGGCCTCTGGCGCGAACGAGGAAGGGTATTACGTCTAGGCCTCACATGATACTCTGAAGGGACTTCATGACTTCTTGTTTGCATGCCAAAAAGAGGAGAGTCTTTGTGGTGGGCGCAAGCAACGTACTTGGGAGGCCTTTTCCACAAGCGAACTCTGCCTCTCCGAGGTCCGGCTTTAAGGGTAACTTTAGTAACTTCGCGAATTCTCTCTCGTGCTGCTTTACACTGTCTCTGAATCCTTCCGGAGAATTTCCGTGGCAGTGTATTGTGTTCAAAAAAAGGATAATGACGCTTAAAGCTTTGAATCTTGGTGAATAAAATTTGTACCATTTTCTAAGTAGTGGTATTTCATTAAATCGAGGGTAGGCCTTCGAGAACTCATTTGATCCTGCAGGTGTTTTAGAGAGCGATGGGAAAGCGCCGCGTCATAAATCTTCATCTTCAAGTAGGCCAACAGATCAGGACACTTCCGCGGCATACAAATATTTTAGCAGAGGCCGAGGACCGCACATTCACTGACAGAGCCTCATCTTTAATATCTAATACGCTCTACTCTTTCCCTTTTTCCTGCAGAGTATACAACGTCTCCTTAAGCTTTTCATTTTCAAAAGTAGGGTTCGGTAGCATATATACTTAGACGTCAGCTAAACTACATCCAGATAAGGGCCAAATTGTGACGAATCAAAATAAATCAGGAAAAATAAATAGATTTTTTAAAGATTCTGTAAAAATTGCAAATATACATTTAGTTGTATAAAAAGGCACACATCTACGCACGAGCATACGTCCTACACATCTTATACATATAATCTCAGTCAATCAGCAGACACCCAGCTACAAGTTAAAAATATCTCTTCGATATGCAACAATAAAAACTTCACTATCCTCGCCCCCCAAACCCCATTAAATACGGCACTAATGCTTAAAAAATATAGGTTATTACGACCATTTGGACTTCTTGAAGTCTTTCCTCGAAAGGAACCAAACCAAGCATAAATAAATTAGCGCATCTACACAGAGTGAACGAGCGAGTAAGGAAACTAGATGGGGAGGGTAAAGTAGAGCGAAGTGGGAGTAATTGCACGCTCTTCTCTTCCCCATCCCCATTCCACTTCTCCACTCCAATCTTCCTTGATTATAATAGTTCTAGCGTAGCATATATCGTACAAATTTCTGTCGGGGATAAGATGCTTTTCACTCTCATTAGCCTGATAACACAACTTAAAGAAGCAACAAAATAATCAATAAGCCAACGACCATCATGCCCAGCTTAAATTCCCTCAATAACTTTATTTCCATACACGTTTGCATTCACTGTCTCTGCCTTCTTCACTAACCCAACAACAAGCCTATGCGCCGAGGAACCTCAACATTAAAGGCTGAGGAACGACCGTAAGAATCAAGAGTGAAGAGTAAGCACTTTTTAAAATAGTTGCAAGACTTCGCTATATTCCACAAATTTAGGTTAATAATACTGATGAAGAAAACAACCACAAATTAATGAAACCATCGTTATACATAGAATATATATATATATATATATATATATATATATATATATATATATATATATATATATATATATATATAAATCTTTCATGAACGCGAAAGAATATATATATATATATATATATATATATATATATATATATATATATATATATATATATATATATATATATATATATATATATATATATATATATTGCTAGCTCGGTATAACCAGAATGGTGTGTTTACACAAATTCACGAGATGCAGAAGAAAGAATTCTGCGGATCTTTAAACCCACATTTGATTTACCAAACTAGAGACAGAGAGATTTATAGGATATTTGAGCAATTTTAACAATACAACTTTTACAAAATCTTTAAAAGATAGTGCTTTCACCCACCCCCTCCCTCCCATTCATCCTCTCGCTCTCTATATGTGTGTATTGTTGTATTTATCATTTCCAGAATCACTAAGAAAAAACGGCACTGGACGTAAACTTGAGGGTGAAAAACACATTTACGCAATGGAACGTGGTCAGCTTTAATCTGGTGTGGCAGAGAGGGTAAAGGAAAGCTTTAGAACTCGAGAGTTTGAAGGAGAACGACCGCGGGAAGACGTGATGATGGAACGCGAGCAGCTCGACAACTGGGGGTGAACACCGAGCCATTGGCAGAAATGCAGCCGTCGACCTTCTTGTTGAGCCTCTCTCTCACTCTCTCTCCCTCCTTCTCTCTTTCTTTCTCTCTCTCTCTCTCTCTCTCTCTCTATATATATATATATATATATATATATATATATATATATATATATATATATATATATATATATATATATATATATATATATATATATATATACACTCTGTTCACCATTAATTCCCTTCTTTATCATTTTTCTTTTCAATTATCTCCTAGATCAATTTCACTTCCTCTCTCTCACTCGGGCCGCTTCCCTGTCAGCGATTAGCTGCGCCGGCGGGCGTGGGTGGCTCTTGCACCTGGCGGAGAATGTGACGGATTTCGGAACCTCCCCGCCAGAAGGAAACGGCAGGAATGACACATCCTCCGTACCAACTCCCCCCACCTAATCCTTCACACCCTCTCATAAAACAGAGAACAACGGACGGGAGTGAAGAACAAAGCTACCCCAATCCCATTTTAATTCCCTGCTCAAGGGTAATGAGAGCAGGATCCTCCTTCTTGCAGGAGAGGAGCACCTCAGTTTCAAATTTACTAAGAAGTTGATCACTCGGAGAAGTCCAGACACCATGGTTTGTGAGCCCTTTATTCATGCCACAACGTTTCAAGACTCATTTTATCATACGTACTACATAAAAAAATAAATATACATATATGTAGAGTACAAAAAATAATACATTTGAAGTAGTGAACCTGCCCCAAAGCCCCACCTTGGTATGAATGGTAACTTGTTGGTCTCTCTCTCAATCACGCCCCACACATAGTAGTCCAGGAGGTTTTCAGTCTTGGGAGTTGGGATTCTAGATGTTTGATGCGATGTGGTCAAAGAAATTGCCTGACAGGCAAGACTGGATCATCCTGCTCTTGTGGCATGGTAAAGAGTCCTGCAGTCACACATTCGGCCTTCAGGCGGCCACCTCCTGGATTCATGGCAACACCGACAACTCCAGGCAAATGATGTAGCCTTCCGTAGTGAGTCTGAGACCATATGGGAAAATAAAGGGAGACATAACGAGGCCCTCACTACTGGCCACTCTAAACAACATGATGTGGATCGGGAACTTGTTTTCCATTACTCTCGGTACATATTTGGGAGACACAGAGAGCCACCAGTAGTTTTGAGAGTTCGACAACTGGTCCTGGCAGAAATTCTTCTAGGTTGAGAAGAACCAAAGCATGCCAGGCTTAAAGGCATGTTTCAGTTTGTGCACAAGCTTCGCAGCACGTTCCATCCCTTTGTCCTTCATCTGATGCGACAAAGCCTGACCCTTTCTTATAATGTATGAGCATTAGCGCATGTCCTCGTGAATGAAATGACTGATGAGAGACTGGCACCCGATGTTCCCGGCTATGGACCCCATTGACTTTTTGGAATCATTGTATTTCATGGCCTGGGTCACCGCAGTTTTTTAACGCGCCCATTTGGAGACAACCTTCAAGGGTAAAAGTCGTCATAATTTAAAATTTCAAGCTAGAACTAGGCTACTTCAAAGTTTAAAAAAACTAAAAGAACTAAAGCTAAAAAAACAAGAAATTAGCACGCACACTCCGGCGTCGGAATGAGGCCCACCTGACCCCGACGAAGTAAAATGCGACATAAAACTGAGTCCAATAAAATGGAAGAGGCCAGCCTCCTCCAAAGATTCGGATAGTCCGTCGGTGTGTGTACGAACCCATCCAAAGTAAAACTGACAAGCGGTAGCGACCACACTCATCCCGATATTGGGACATATAACGTTAGCAAAGATCACCCAGAGTGGAAAATTCAACAAAAATGTACCAAACAGACCCTAAGGCTACGAATATGAGCCTTCTATGTGAGTCGTCGGTCGAAAATAAGACCAACGAATCAGTGCGAATTCACCACTTCCAAGCAAACCCTGTTTAGCAACAAGTCTGGGTAAGTGTGGAGGCGTTTTTAGTGGCAGAAGTACACTACCTTAGTCTTGGCCAAGGAAAACCGAAACCTGTGAGCTTCAGCATAGCGAGAGGTGCGATTAGACGCCTGTTAGAGTCGACGCTCCATTGTTGGCATCTGGGTCGCACCAAAAGAGATGGAAGGTCGTCCATGTCGAGCGTAGCGAACATCTTTCGGCAGCCCGAGGTAATGCCGTTGATGTTTAGGGCAAGGAGTGTGATACTGAGGACACTTCACTACATGATACCCTCTTCCTGCTCAAGTGGGTCAGAGAGGGCTCACCCAGCCCGTGCGCAGAATCAATGATCTCTCAAAACTCTGATATAAAGATTGGGAGGCGTCACCTTGCTCCCATCGTGTGGAGAGTCTCCATGATTCTGTATCGCCATGCGGTATCATAGGCCTTCTCCAGATCAAAAAATACCGTGGCGTAGTGCTGTCTAGGAAGGACGGCCTCGCATACGGCATTTTCGAGTCGGGGCAGAAATTGCAGAAGCCGCACTGTGGGGAAGACAATGACCGTAACTGTCCAGAAAAATGGCTAGGCTAACATTAACCTATTTAGCCATTAACTTGCACACTCAGAATGTTGAAGAGATTCGGCGGAAACCTGCGGGGCTAGAGTGGTCTCTCCCCAGCTCGCGAAAAGCGAGCACACTAGTCATTTGCCAGGAGTCTGGTAAGATATCCTCTGTCAAGATCCTGTTGAACAAATCTAACAGAAAGGCAATTGCCTAGCCTCCTAGTTGTCAAAGCATGGCATACGAGACATCGCCCGGAACAGAAGTGGTGTCCGCGTACGAAGTGAGAGCGCAACGCAACTCACTCAATGTAAACATGTCGTTGAAGGTTTCTCCGCCTCTGAAAGTACGTTCCAGTAGTCGGCCTTCAGCGATATCACGAAAAGCATTGAATGCTGATGGATGCGGGCTCCGGTGTTGCTGTCCCATTCTCCTGGAGAACGGAAAGGAAGTCATGAGAGAATTTATCCCGAATCCTTTTGACTCGCTTCCAGAGCTCTGCTAGAGAGGTCTTCCCGTTAAGTACATACACGTATTTCCACCAAGAAGAGCGGCCGGTGTGCTTCGAAAAATACTGGAACCTAGTCCTAGCTCGATGAAATTCCTCGACAGTGAAAGTGTTCGGGTGGGGCTTGTAGCGCATGTAGGCTAACGCTTCTGTGTGAGGGGCGTCTCACACTCGGCTGATCACCACGGAAACGCTCGGCTTGTAAACCAGGCAGAAGTTCTAGGAATAGTAGTCTGGTCCACAGCGATTAGGTTGCCGGAGAAGAACTCAATAGACTCATCCAACGACCTAAACTCCTCGACTAAGGCAGAGAAATCAGTCATTTCCTGAAATGCGGACCACCGCGCCCGCGCTAAGAACCACTTTTCTCAGGGGGCAGCGGTTCATAGAATGATATTCGAATGGGAAACTGATCACCACCATGGAGGCCATCGATCACTTCCCACTCAAGATCAGGATGTGCATCCGGAGTCCACAGGAATAGATCAAGAGCTGAAAATGAAGCGGTACTTGGGAAGTGATAAAGAAACTCTCACACTTGCAACTTTGGTATTAGTCTGCCCCCACTCAAGGGCGCCTCGAGGCCGGACATACCGATCTTGGTGTGAAGGGCTCAGACGTAATCGAGGATCGGCCTAGCGCAATTCCAACTTTGGTATTAGTCTGCCCCCGCTCAGGGGCGCCTTGAGGCCGGGCGTGCCGATCTTGTTTTGTTCGCCTGTCGAAAGGGCAGCAGAGAGGAACCCTTTGTCTCCTCTCTCTTCATCCTGCCCTTCTATTTTGGGGTGAGGAGTGTGGGAAATGAACCAGCTTCTTTCCACCACTGGAAGGAAGCCATATACTAGACGGACCGGCTTTAGCATGATCCTTCTCCAAGAGGGAGAAGGTCTTGGCTGTCAAAAAGGCACTAGCCGGGGAATGAGTCCCCTCCATTCCTTGTAACTCCCCGGGGGTCCTAGCCACGCGAAGAGAAGCTTGCACAGGGACGAACCTCGTTTCGCTGTTTGGCACCGAACCCAGGTTCGCTCAGATGAAAGATCTTGCAATACGCGGCTGGGTCGCCTCCGGGACCATGTCAATCTCAGAGGGGGCCTCATGCGGGCATCCACCCCAAGACATCATGGATCGCATTCGAATTACCCTCTGTCAGAGTCAGACCGTTTGGCGGGCGAAGGGGTTTTTTTTCTTTGTTCTTTTTATTCTCGTGGCTTTTCTCGGGAACATTTCTTGTAAGATCTGTTCTTCTGTTTCTCTGTACATTTTCACACATTACCAGAAACGTGGCATCATAAACTTAAACGCAGTAGATGCTTGCTAGCTTGCAAACCAACCACAACTGGCCGATAGTTTTCGGTCGGACAAATAGGGATGTGTCCATCTTATATATATATATATATATATATATATATATATATATATATATATATATATATATATATATATATATATATATATATATATATATATATATATATATATATATATATATATATATATATATATATATATATATATATAATATATATATAATATATATATAATATATATATAATATATATATAATATATATATATAATATATATATATATAATATATATATAATATATATATATATAATATATATATAATATATATATAATATATATATATATATATATATATATATATATATATATATAATATATATAATATATATATAATATATATATATATATATATATATATATATATATATATATATATAATATATATATATATAATATATATAATATATATATATATATATATATATAATATATATATATATATATATAATATATATATATATATATATATATATATATATATATATATATATATATATATATATATATATATATATATATATAATATATATATATATATATATATATATATATATATATATATATATATATATATATATATATATATATATATATATATATATCAAGCTAGGTTTGATGAAGCAGTTTGTCAAGGCGTTGAATACTGACGGTGAATGCTTCCTACACATATATTCTGTCCTTCCAGGTTTGTCCTTTGAGAAGATCAAGGCAGGTGTTTTTGAGATTCGTGCACCTGTACGTGATCAAGAATTTGCCAGAAATATGAACGACAAGGAAAGGACTGCATGGCTTTCATTTGTGGCGGTGATGGCAAACTTTCTTGGTAATAAAAAGGTTAAAAACTATGAAACTTTCGTAGCTAATATGTTGTCAGCTTTTCGCGATCTTGGAGGTAACATGAGTGTCAAACTCCATTGCCTGTACAGTCATCTTGGTAGATTTCCTGAGAACCTAGGAGCAATAAGTGACGAACAAGGCAAGCGGTTCCATCAGGACCTCAAGACCATGTAAGAGCGTTGCCAAGGGAGATGGGACAAACATATGATGGTAGATTAATGCTGGAGCATTAAACGAGAATGCCCTGAGACAGTCCACAAACGCAAGAGCTACAAGTGGAAATTATGCTTGAGTAGACTGCAATTGAACTTTGCCTCCTCATAGTAACAAATGTCCTATCTACCAATCAGTTTTATATAAACTTTAACCATTGTTTATCTGGGAAAGTATTTGAATTGGTGATATTAAATAGATTTATACTATCTTGCATTTTCTTTTTTATTACCCAGCTATATTAAAAAGTTTTATAATATTTGATCTCATATTTTTCCTGATAGACTACGACGTCAATGTGATGATACAAAATTTTGAGATTTTCAAATACCTTGATTGCAAAAAAGTAGAGCACTGAGGAAAAAACTAACTTCAGATCTGAAATCAGCGCAAAAATGAGGTAATACCAAGTGTTTGATATCGATGCAACAAAAACTTTGTTGACCAGTGTTACCTAAGCGCTAAACATAGCTACATTTCACGCTCTCCAAATAACGGGTTCGCATTCATAACTCGAATTATCCCGTAATCAATTAATTTGCACCATTTAATTCACTTATCTTTTTTTTTCCTTGATTGTCTACCCTATTATGGTGATGGAGAATAGTAATTCAGAATTTATAATTCCTTACTACCTGAATATCGTAGAAGTTTCAAGAGTTACAGCTAAATTCACTGCATTTTGTCAATCTCAAGTTAAGGTGAGTAGAATATCCATTCAATATAATATATAATCTAGAAAAATGGCAATAACATTCAATTAGCATCCCTAAAGGCGATAAATGGAAATAATTAAATGCTCTGAAAGAATATCCACCATAGCAGTTCAGCAGCTTCCGGAAACTCATCCCTGCATGGAAGGAAAATCTTAGCAAAATTGCTTAAAATTATGCACCAAACCAACGCAGCTTCGAATACAATGTTCTGCTCACCCAAGCGAGTCTGACACCCACACATCTCAACATTAAGAACATAAAATTATTTGGAAGAGGAATTAAGCGGAGAGTAAAGTCAATCTTCTTGACGGACACTTCTGCAAGGTCATATATCCAACAAGCAAAATGTAGCAATTCCGAAACCAAGCCAAGTTGGCCTTAAATTTAAATAGTATATAGCTTGAAGCCTTTGAGGTAAAAAGTTTTAGTAAACAAGCGGGCCATAACCCAACTGCAAAGGAGAACGTGATGAATCAGCTGCGGGTCGAGAGGGATGGGGGGTGCTGTGGGAGTTAAAAAGTCCCCCCCGCCCCAAGAAAATTGTCATTTCATCAACCCATACTGAAAAGCGAAGCGACTTCACTAAGCGCCCTCACAATGACACGATTCAGTCATTGTGTTCATCGAATTCCTACCGGTTATTGCCATCTTCCGCGACGATGAGTGCAACTCGGACGTGAAGGCAGGACTCCTACTGATCGCAACCCGAGAGCAGCGATTTCTGATTTGCCTCGTCGTCACTGAGTCGGTTCTAGCTCACACCGTGAAGCCGAGCCGAGCCCTGTGCTCATTTACGGTCGATCTCGTCTCAGCATAGGCCACGATCGGTGAATAACAAGAACCCGGAAAGATGCAGTGATCAGTTTCCACAACGTCTTCAAGAAAGCATAGGAACTACTCCTGGAGATCGGTTCGTCACATGACACCATTCCTGTTTGAAGGTGGCAAACGCAGCGAGCGAACATACCCTACCAGACAGCTGAATAATATTACCGCTGATCTGTCTATTTCCGGTTGATTGACCATGTGTTTACTGAGCTGGAGAGCTGCTTTGAGGACGGCACTATTCCGGTTGTCTTTAACATCAAGCATCCGTTCAGTGGCGTCCAAGATGTCGCTGCGTTACTGGAGACGGCAAAAGTATAAGAGGCTGACATCGATCTCTTGATCATCAACCAAGTTCCACTCCGTTGAAGATACTCTTGCCCACGCTCAGACCCGAATGTATCCAAACCTAGCTACTGATCACTCTCCCATTCTCGAACGCGGAGGCGGAGCGTTCATTTTCTGGCCTGAAGTGACTGAAAACGTACTTAAGGAATAACATGGGTCAAGAACTTTTGAGTTCTTTCTAAAGCCTATTATATATATATATATATATATATATATATATATATATATATATATATATATATATATATATATATATATATATATATATGAAATGAAAAACTCACAAAGTATCACGTGAGGGTGGCAAATGAATGCAATGTCCCGCAGGAAAAAATGAAAAGGTGTTTCCAAGTACTTTTGAACTTTATTAAGTTCCTTATCAAGGATAACTACAAGCAATAGTATTATATAAGAATGTTTTTTTTTTATATATATACATTCTTTAGTTATGTGGCCCCTATTTTATTTTATTTTTTTATTATAAATTTTTATTTTTTAATTGTCAATGCTCTGTTTTGTACTTTGTATTTTTCCCCCTTTTGCTCATCGTGTCTTATAATCTGCTTTGTTAGGCTACCTCCATTTCTTTGAATCTGTTACCCTTTCCTTCGACTTAGTTTGACCTTACTACCTACTTCTTGTAATCCTTAATGTGTTTTTTTACCTTTTCCCTTCCCTCTTCCTCATTGGTGATTTCTTGTTTTTGAGGCGGTCTTTCATACTTTTCTTTCGTATATATTCCTTTAATATAATACTATTTCTTGTAGTTATCCCTGATAAGGAACTTAATAAAGTTCGAAAGTACTTGGAAACACCTTTTCATTTTTTCCTGCGGGACAGTTTTCTTTCTTCAACTGTGTGAGTGCGTGCTGAAAAACGACGTTAGAATTGTTGTTTTTTTATATCTTTTTAGAAAAATAGCACATTTGTTTTTATTCTTTCATACAGTTTTTTTACGGAACTAATAAGTGTTACATTTTTAAATTAAAATTGACCATTGACCCTATTATTTTCCACTGCTATGACGTCATAAGCCTCGTGAAAAAATGTTTCATTGCACCGTGCACCGATTCGAGAAATAGATATTATAAAATAATTATACAAATTTAACTACGATATAGAAGGTTAAGGGTATTAGGTTATTTAATCACATTTAGTTTTAAGTGTTTAAAAAAATAAAAAGAACTAACCTACCTAAACCCCAACATAACCCATTCTTTTGGTGAGTTAAAACAAAGATATATATTTTTCGTCATAACATCATAATTAGAAATGTTTGCGTCTTACTTAGTCGAAAAGGCTATATATAGCATTTGCTTATTTTTTTTTTAAATCGAGATATTTATAACCACAAAGTATATTAAACTTAGTATATAAACGAACTTTATAAACAAGTATAAAAAGCTAGAAATAGCCAGAAAGTAGCCAAAAATAGCTTCAAAATCGTGCGCCCTTCTCCTTGAACATTAACGTGCGTGAGTTAAAGCATTATTTATTGTCAATGCTGTGTAAAATAAACATTATTATTAGTAATGATGAATGCCCTTTTCTCAGATTACTCAGAGTGAGTAATTTAGGTTAGCCCCCCCTCCCAACTTTTTAGCCTGGATCCGTTACTGAGAGGAAGTAGAAAAAATAACAATTAGGACACAGATATCCACTAAGGAAAACGGATGTCATTCATAAAAACGGGAATAAACCGTCGATACTAAAACATAATAATGCCTTTTAAGGAAATGAAACTACAATAGGTAATGTCGATGTCACGTAACATGAATATTGTCACATTTAAAAGAAATTCTTTGAGAGAGATTTAACCCATTAACCATTGGTAGGAAGATGCTTGATGTAAGGTGGTATCCGAGCCAAAGCGTTGTTAAACACAAAAATACTACACTCAGAACGATTTAGTAGTGTATAGTTGTAGAGTTAACTAATATTTTCAGTTGAAAAATGAAGAGAATAAAATCTTTAAAAGATATATATAAATTTGTATGCGATGGAAATTCATTTTCTTTTATATTCCTAAACAAATATCTTCCAAAGAAAATAGGTATTGACCCATAATTTAAAAGGTAACTTGTTTAAATTATATTTTGAAAAATAATTAAGAGAGAAAAAACAACAACTTGCTATAACAAGACCTCTTACCATTAATATCACTAAAATAAATTAAATGAATCCCAACAGGGCGTAGATAAGGACCAAAATTTTAAAAACATATCGAGTCACACGAACTTTTGCAGGACCTAACCGAATTGACCATAAATACTAGGGAAGAAGAAAGGATATGCATTAGTTACTATTACCCCAAAACAATTAGGTACAAAAGAGTGAGGCACAAATGCCTCACTCCCTATGCCGGATGAACGATATCGCAATGTCCTAATTTAGGGGGGAGGGGGCTTTAACTTGTGGACAGATGTTAAACAGCTCGAGACTAATGGTAAAGGCGAGCGAGGCCTAATTTCGCCATTGTATCTTAACACCTGGTTCTAAAATTCGTATATACATACATCACCCGTGTGTATGTTTTCGGAGTCGTGTGATTGTATCTCGCTACACTTTAGTCATGTTTAGTTTTAACAATTAATTAATTCTTATGAAAACACCCCAAATCGCTTCTGCTTTCTGAGTCAGAGCTGTTTTCTATCAAACACTAATAATTTGGTCTACTGAACCATTTGGTACTGTACAGGAAACGTCAAATGAACGCCATTTCAAAAGGTATGAATTCTTATTTCTCCTTATTTTATTTTCCTAAATAAAAAATATAAGAAAGGTGACGAGAGCATCTGACTAGAGTTATAAAAGAATGGTCGTAATAATGATAATAATAATGATAATAATAATAATAATAAAATTCTTATAATGCGCTAGAGTTATAAAAGAATGGTCGTAATAATGATAATAATAATGATAATAATAATAATAATAAAATTCTTATAATGCGCTCTTCAAGGCCGGAGGCCTTCACAGAGTTCACGTTTGGCTGTGGGCTAAGATCAGGTGAGTGAGTAGGCAATCCTGAACATATGTGTTTTCAGGAGTTGCTTAAAAGTGGTAAGTGAGGCACCAGATCTAATTACGGCTGGAAGAGCATTTCAAAGCTTGGGGGCACAGACTGAGAAGGAGCGGTCACCCATTGAGCAGATGGACGAGCGAGGAGTATTCGGGAGAGGAGCATGAGATGACCGAAGGGCCTGAGGGGCGAGACGTTGGGAAAGAGCAGAGGAAAGTTAGGTTGGGGCCTTTTGGCGAAGGACCTTGAAAGTAAGGAGAAGAATCTTCAAATGAGAACGATATCTGACAGGTAACCAGTGCAGTTCCTGAAGCAGGGGCTTACAAGGGGAGAAGCAAGAGCGATGGAGGAGTAGTCGGGCAGCGTAGTTCTGGACTAGCTGAAGGGAACGTAGAGAGGAAGATAGTAGATTTACAAGAAGAGAGTTACAGTAATCAAGGTGGGAGGTAATGAAGGCGTGGCAGCAGTCCCAAGACTTTGGCGATCGAAGTGAGAGCGAACGCGGGAGAAGTTACGGAGGAAACAAAGGTAAGATTTACTAATATTGTGGATGTGGGGCTTGAATGAGAGATGCTCATCGAACACAACGACCAGATTTCTAACAGAGTCAGAGAAAGCGACAGATTTTCCACCCAGAGAGAGGGAGGGAAAGAGGGATTTAACTTTGTATACTAGAGCGGGGTTACCAACCAGAAGAACTTCAGTTTTGGAGTGGTTAAGTTTGAGGAAGTTAGCCAATAGCCAGTCCGAGATAGAAGAATAGGCAAATAGGAGGTCACAGATTGAGTGGGCAATGGTCGAGGGGGATGAGGAAATAAAGATTTGAGTGTCATCAGCATAGAGGTGGAAGGATAGACCGAGATTACGTAGGAGGGAGCTAAGCGGGAATAAGTAGATACGAAAGAGGAGAGGGCCGAGGACAGAGCCTTGAGGGACAGCAAAGTGAATGGGAGTGGGGCCAGAGGAGACATCGTTAATCACTACAGATTAAGTGCGAGACGAAAGTTAAGAGCGGGACCAGTCGAGAGCAGTGCCAGAGATGCCAAGGAAAGAGTGGAGGTGATCAAGCAAGACGGAATGGTCAATAGTATCAACGGCAGAGGAGAGGTCAAGTAGAATGAGGATGGAGGCACAACCCCGGTCAGCAGCTCTACGTAAGCAATCAGTAACATTGAGTAGACCGGTTTCGGTAGAGTGTCCAGCTTTAAAACCTGATTGGTAAGTCTCATCATAATTGCGCGAAACAACTACTCTCTCAATGACCTTAGAGAGAAAGGGAAGTTGCGTGATCGGGCGATAGCAAGCTGGGTCAGAAGGGTTAAGCTTCAGTTTTTTAAGGATTGGACGGATTTAGGCACATTTGAAGGAAGAAGGGACAACACAAGTAGCAAAGGAAGTATTGAATAGGTGGAAGAGCATTGGGAGTATGACAGGCAATATTTTGATTAATAGCTTAGGGGGGAACGAGTCATGAGGGAAGCCAGATTTTTTAGAGCGCGAGAGTAAGGCAGACAGCTCAGAAGCGGTCACGGCAGGAAATACGTTGAGCGGCTGGAGGGGGAGATCAGGGAGAATGTGAAAAGCCTGGTCAGGCAGTCGTGGGAGGGAGGCACGAAGGTTGATGGCCTTATCAGCGAAGAATTTTGAGAGGATGGTGGGGCTGATGGGGGTAGGGACTTGGTATAAGGAGGTAAGAGAAGAGAGCAGGCGGAAAACGGCACGGAGGTCATTCTTATTGTCGGCTAGCAATTTACGCGAATGGGCTTCACGAGCAGATTTTACTTTAGCAAAGTAAAGAGATGTCGCAAAATGGTAAGTGAGCGAAAGAGCAGTTGTATCTTGCCCACTGGAGCGAGATTTACGGAGAGCTCTTTCATGGGCACGTAAAGACTGTCTCGAGCGTAGGAGTTCCAGCGAGTACCATGGGGTGCGGTGACGGCGAGAAGACGAAGTAGTAATAATTGGGGAGATTTACGGAGAGCTCTTTCATGGGCACGTAAAGACTGTCTCGAGCGTAGGAGTTCCAGCGAGTACCATGGGGTGCGGTGACGGCGAGAAGACGAAGTAGTAATAATTGGGGAGTCGGCATTAAGGCAAGTTAAGAGGGATTGCTCCAAGAATGAGAGGATTTGGTCAGGGCAGGCGAGAGCGTCGGGAGGGGGTAAATTAGAGGCAACATCATTAAGGAGGGATGGGATGTCAATGGAGGCTTGCCGTCGATAAGGTTTTGGGATAAGAGGAGGCCGAGAGGGCAAAGAAGTGGGGGTTGAGACGTTGAAGTTAATAAGGTAATGGTCAGAAGTAACATTAGACAGGATAGTAGTGATCAAGTTGGAAATTTGACAGTCGGAAATTACAAGGTCTAAAATGTTACCATGGCAGTGTGTTGGGGAAGAAACGTGTTGAGTAAGAGAGAAGGGGTCAAGGATCTCAAGGAAGGCAGGTAGATTAGGGTTAGTGACTGAGAGGTTGAAGTCCCCCATGATGGGATGACCCGATGGGGAGGGACTAGCGAGGAGGTTACTAAATTCATCAAGAAAAAGATCAAGGGAGGAGCTGGGGGGGCGGTAAGAATGTGATGAAAGTTAGGGTGGTAAAATTGGCATAAATGTAAGAAATGATAATTGAAATCGGTGACTTTAAGCTAATTACCATAACTAGAAGATAGTGTGGTATCCAAACAAGAGACGATGGTCATTATACTTGAACAAGTCACGATTCAGCAACGAACAAGACGCGCCTATAACAATCACTTAATGCCCATATGTTTACATGCAGGGTGCACATGTACTGTGCAACTATGAGAAGGGGAAAGCAGCACCATAGAATGAGAAAAAGGCTTCGAAAAAAACGGCGTTCAAACGTTTATTAATTCGAAGTGGTCTAAAAATCTATGATATTAATCCAGGTAAAATCCTCCAGTAAATATTCAATTATGGACCTGATAATTTAATGCCACAAACAAAAGAAGTTCACAAGCACAAGAAAAGAATAAAGATTACCACTACGCACTCATTTATTTCGCATCAAAGTAATTGGCGGATTCAATTAATCACACTTTTACTAACAATTAAACTAGAGACGCGTACCGCACCGAGCTAGTATGAGAGTTCCTGGGTAAGTACAGAGTAGGCAACGGGTATTTACCAGACGGGTACCGCGTATGTACCAAGAAAATGCCAGGGGAAGTACCAAACAGGTATAGAAAAATAAGAGGCGAGTTTTTGTGCCCCATTGCAAGGTGGATTAGGATGAACAATGAAGCCTGAAAGATGAGTGTCATATGAATCCTATGAAGGCTTGAAATGGGCACGTCCATAATTATGCACATGCAAGTAATCTAAAAATATATAACATTTTTCATGTAAATAATAATATATAACATTTTGTCATGTAAATAATAACATGTAACATTTGATAATGTAAAGAATAAGATATATTGTCGATGTAAAGGCTATAGGCAAAATTAATTCAAAAATCTTTCGCACGCATACGCGCTCACACACACACACACACACGCGCGCGCGCATATTCACTTACACGCGGTCACACGCAGAAAGGCGGCTCACGCATTATCTTTCGGAACATTTCGGCTCGCTCAAATTCTGGGAAACGCCACAGCTGTACAAACAAACACCAAAGCAGTTGCAGTCATTGACACCGAGCTGAAAACAGGAAAGATGTGGACCTATATTTACTATCACAGAGCTGCGAACAGTGAAATCTTATTTACTAAAAGCTATCTCTGTCCGCCAGATAACCAGCCAGCCTGTGTCAAAGTTCTTTACCTCTCTCGATCTATCCCTTGCATACACGAATAAACTTTCTATTCAAGCAAGCTCCGCCCCTAAAAGCATGATTGGTCAGCGACGGGCCACACTCACAATTTTCGACAAATTAAATACCATCTTAAATAGACTCAAAGGACAATCAGACAGAGAGTAAAAACAAGAAAAGAACAGGAAGACAGTAGCCAGTTGTGAGGAAAAGTAGGCTAAAGTAGACCCAAACATTAGTAGGACTGCCTCAAATACCCGCATAGTTTAAAAGAATTCATTGCGCCTAAGCCTACCGAGTTATCGCCCAATAAAGAGTCTTTGAATCCGTCTTCCAAGATTTCGTTTTCTTACGGGTAGTCAACCGGGCCTCTTACCCATCTTAATCACTAAAATCAAACGAGATGATAATCTTCCCCAATTCGGAGTCAGCACAAGGTCAGCACCCGGTAACTGAGTACCCCTAAAGCGCTACGTCGGAGTTAAGCAATATTGGGCCTTGTCATTACTTGGTTGCAAGACCGCCAAGTTGACATCTACCGGTGAACATTTAGACAACCGCTTACTGGCTGGCCTCTAATACCATCCTATAGAGTATCGGGAAAAAACTAACCGATACCTAGGATATTGTCTAAATACCGGGCAGATACATGTGGCGCCCACATCATTCCAACGGCGACCAGAAAACTTCCCAAAGTGGCAACCACATCCTTGCCAGCGGCCACATTAAAAGTTACCAAAGTGATAACCACATCGTTGCCTGTGGCCAAAATAAAAGTTCCCAAAGTAGCAACCTCATCATTACTAGCGGCCACCACATCCTTGTCATCGGCTACCATAAAAGTTCTCAAAATGGCAACCACATCGTTGCAAGCGACCACCATAAAAGTTCCTAAAATGGTGGCAACCACATCGTTGCCAGCGGCCAACAAAAATTTCCCAAATTAGCAACCACATCGTTGCCAGCGACCACCAGAAATGTTCCCCAAATGACAACCACATCCTTGCCAGCGGCCACCATAAAAGTTCCTAAAATGGTGGCAACGCATCGTTGCCAGCAAACACCAGAAAAGTTTCCAAATTAGCAACCACATCCTTGCCAGCGGCCACCATAAAAGTTCGCAAAATGGCAACCACATCTTTGCCAGCGGCCACCATAAAAGTTCCCAAAATGGCAACTACATCGTTGCCAGCGGCCAACAGATAGCGTTACTGCTCCTAAACAAAGGTGAAAGCAAACATGAGAGTGCGCGAGGGCCAATAAAGAGGAAACACAAATTCCAAGTACTTTTGAACTTTACTCAGTTACTTTAAAATAAATAAGGTGCGAAGAACTATTGTACTCTATCCAATGTTGACTTACATTCACATGTTGTAGTTCTTGAATTTGTTTCTGAAGATCGGAGTTCTGAATGGTCAGTTCGGTGTTTTTCTCAATCACTTTGGCTAGTTGTGATTCCTGCAAATGAGAAAGAACTTAATAGCGATCCATTTGCTCTTGCATTTTTAATATCGGAAAAAAAAAGCGTAAACCAATTTGGGTATCACAGATTTTAAAGAGAGGCAAGACAGGAGGGTAGCCTTATCAGTACCCCAACGTGCTGGAACGCCAGATAAGGTGGAATGACGTTGGGGCGGGTCTAGGAGACCTTATTGCTTTGAATATGGGCCTCTTAAATGAGGCGTCGGTCGAATACACGACCGAGGAATGGATGCGAGTCCACCATGTCCAGACGACCAGTGTTTTAATCCCTATTTAAATATTTTCTCTCTCTATTTGATAATCTATTTTCAAATTCATTTATATTCATGTATTTAAATACGTATGGAAAGTAATTTAAGTAGTATTAAAAATAAATGTTATTGTATATTGCCAAATTTCTAAATTTGTAGTTATTTAAATGTCTTTACACGAAAATATCTAAATATTCTACAAATTATGAATTTAGCTAATTGTTAGTTTGCTCTGAAATACAATTTTGAACAAGTTTCAACAAGGTTTGAATCCTAGATCTCGAAACGTGGGTGCCGGATCGTTCACTCAGTTCAATGTTCAAACATAACAACATAAAATTTTAGAAGATGAAAAAAAGTCACTAAGACATATCAAGTCTTACAAATCAGAGTATTCAAAAAGCCATAAAGGCACTACCATGGTATAATCTACACCCATTGGATCGCGTTATCAGCCATCAACCCGTAGGCTTGTCATGTCGAATTCATAATACAGGGTGTCCACAAAGTCTGGGTACAAAGAAATTTTAATATTTTATTTATTTATGTTATTTTTCCTCCCCAGATCGAATGATAGCTCTGTCTAAAGAAGAAAGAATCGAGTTGGTACTCTTAAGTGGACGAGAAGGATGGTCTTATCGCAAAATCGCCGATGAATTTAAACTTCGACACCCTGATCGGCAACCTATTTATTTTACTGCAGTCGGGAAATTGGTGACGAAGTTTAAAGAAACAGGCAGTGTCTTGGACAAACCCCGTTCCGGGCGACCAAAGACTTCCGACGAAACCAAAGAGGTTGTCATAACCAAGATTGCTGCTAGCCCAAAGAAATCACTTCGTCGGACATCCTTGGAGTTGGGTGTTCCAAGGTCAACTATCCACAAAATCCTGGTAGAGCAGCAGTTCCATCCGTACAAATTACAGATATTGCATCACTTAAATGAAGACGACCCCGATAGACGAATGCAGATGTGCGAATGGTTTTCAGATAAATTGGATGAAAAGATCAATTTTACTAAAGACCTTTTGTTGTTCAGTGATGAAGCTTTGTTTTCTGTTAATGGTGAAGTCAACAGACAGAATCTTCGATACTGGTCTCAAGACAATCCACATTGGATGGATCCATCCAAACAGTAAGGCTGTCAAAAGGTGATGGTGTGGTGTGGTTTGTGGGAAGCTCATGTGCTAGGACCCTTCTTCTTTGATGAACATGTAACCGGTGAGACTTATCTGAACATGTTGAGAGACAAATTAATGCCTCAAATTGAGCGCCTAGGCGAGGGACTTCCGGACTGGTTTCAGCAGGATGGAGCCCCTTCCCATTTTGCTACAAATGTTAGAGATTGGCTGAATGGCACTTTTCCTCACTGGATTGGAAGAAGAGGTCATGTGGAGTGGTCCCCTCGTTCACCAGACCTTTCTCCCCTTGATTTCTTTTTCTGGGGTATGTTAAAAGAGAAAGTTTACTCAATGAAGATTGCAAATCTAAACCACTTGAGAGAACGCATTATCAGTCAGTGTGCTGAAATCGACGGCAATGTACACCTATTCAATCGATTTCACAAGAATTTAGCAAGGCGCATCGAATTATGCATTGCAAATAATGGAAATCATATTGAAAATATAATTTCTTAACATTATAATTAAATAATATTGTTTTTTTCTGAAGGTATGTTTCTATCCCCTATGTACCCAGACTTTGTGGACACCCTGTACAATAAATTAAGCTTGCAAATACTAATATAAACATACATATAACCTGCAAAATCAGCTTCTTTATAAATGTCTAGCTTCCCTTTAAATGATGTCAAACTTGAGGTATTAAACAACATCTCGGGTAATACATTACAAGAATCCAGGACTCTATTACTGAAATAATATTTTCTCAAATCCAGCCGACATCTAGATTTTTTAATTTCAGTGTCAAGTTCGAAAAATGTTCATATTTATATTTTAGTAATCCCTTTAAACATTTAAACAAACTGGACCATATCACCCCTTAAGCACCTTTCAAATGAAAACATGTTAAGTGCCCTCAACCTCAAGGAAGGTATTTTTTTTATCTTTTCTGTACTACCTCTAGAATTTTGATTCCTCCCTGGCCTGTCATGTGAGGACCATGCTTGAATATTCCAGGTGTGGTCTAACATACGAATTATATCGTTCGAGAATAATCCTTACTTTCATAACTAATATTTCTATTCATAAAACTTTATACTCTATTTACCTTATTTATAGCCTCTAAAGCGGTGATTCATAACTTTTTTTTAAGTCTTTTCCCCTTCAACTCGTTCACCTGTTTGGATTCCCCCTCTTCATATCGAGTAACAAGAAAAAACAAACGCTCTCAAAGCACTAAATTTATTTGCTTGCTAATACAAATAGGGAATAGATTTAAAGTTTTTTTCTCTAGTTTTGGCTTAGTCAGTCAGTGGTATTAAACATCAAAAGTTACAACCAAACACTCGAATGGCCTCGTGACATATACAAAACACTATGGCTTTACCATTATGACACTCAGGGGCGGAAAAGCTGCAATATTTTCATTTCCACTTCTTAGTCGTTTTCCCCAAAGCTGAAGTTTTGCTATGAAAGCATTGGTAGCATCAGTGTGCACAATCATGTTCTTTCGTCCCTCCAGTTTCTTCTTTAATTCATTCAGAGCTTCAAAGATATCAGCAAAATAAGGTAGCGAAGCTTCGAATCTTCTATTGTTTAAGACAAAATGTCTACCCTGTTTGTAGCTTTCAAATACAGCTCTATCTCCCCCCGCAGTTTGAGGAGCCGACCCAACATATTTCCTTTCGACAGCCAACGAACTTTCTATGAAATAAAAGAGCAGTGTGCTTGGCGTCCATAACCTTGCATGATTGATCCTTTCACATAGTTCACAATGCTTATGAGGACAACCAAGTATGCATGCAGCCTTTGTGTATCATACAGTGCATTCGTCTCACACTAGGCTGCTTTTGCTTCACGGGAGAAACAAATCCTAAACGTGAACCAAGCGTATTAGGTCCACCAGCCGTGCAAATCCCTTCCATTTTTTTTCAACTCAACTCTGTTTCTTCGAAAAAATTTTGTTACAACTCTCATCACATCAGTTGCTTTCGCTGTCTCTAACTGCCTGTAAAATAGGAACCCGATCCCTTTGTCGGTAATGTAGGGAGTGAAAAGGAGTTGTGAAATGTTGGCTAAATCTGGTGACTCGTCAAGATACTACAATGCCAGTCCATAACTTTTAAAAATCATGATTAAATATTTTATAATTTCACCGAAGTGCATCGTGCGACTAAATAACTCCACGTAGGCCACAAAACCGCCTGTCCAGCACCAAAAAAACTCGCCCCCCTATCACTCTTTCCTAACAATGAATAATTAGCAATCAGTGTTGCCAGATTCAAAACACAATTATCATACTAACCACATAAATTATAGAATTTCGACTAAAATGATCGTGCATAGTCACTCACTACTAAAAGCAATCGTAGCATAAATCTTGCTTTGTATTTTTATATAGTATTTGAAGAAAATTCAACGGCCATATTATACGTTATTATAGTCATTTTTATTTCTCTCAATAAATTTACTGCCTCCAATCATAACTTTTTGCTCCAGGTTGGGAAATACTGCTCTAAAGGCTGCTTAGATAACCTCAATGACCGATCTATTAACTACTCTTAAATCCATCTCATCTTCAGCGAAGTCCAAACAGTAATCTAAGATTTCATAACTAAATTGCCTATTATGGTATCTCATGTAAATAACTTTCATTTATGGAGGTTGAATATGATCTACCAATTGTGTGTTCATACAACTAGTCTATAAAAATTAGTTTGAATTGTGAAATTTCCCTGTAATCCTCATCAAACATTGGAATTTTGCATTTAACACTTACTTCTAGGTCGTTAATGAACACTAAGAATAATAATGGGCCCAAAACATATCTTGAGGTACTCTACTAATAAAATCCAGCCATTGCGATTTATCTCCATTTAGTACTACCCTCTGCTTTCTATTCTTAAGCCACTCTACCATATAATTTAAAACATTTCCAGAAACTCCATACATTCTTAATTTAGGCACTCGTCTCCATAAGGAACCTTATCAAAAGCCTGAGGCCAAACTCTAAGTAAACTACATCTATGTCAGTTCGTTTATCCGATTCTCCTATGGCATAATTTGAAAACTCAAGCAGATTTGTCAGGCAACATTTACTTGCCCTGAATCCGTATTAACTATTGCTCGACAAGTTACTACTTTCTAATGTGAAAATATATGTAAGTTTTCACCACAAGAGCTTCTACTTCAATAGGTAGTGCGTCACTAGGAGTTTGAAAACGGTTGTTAACAAAGGAGCACCAGTCAACCCTTGCAATATTTATTTGTTTATCCGGCTGTAAACGTTATTTACGCCCTTCCGTTTTACACCTACCAAATTTCTGTTACTGTTATCGCCACAAAAGAGAACATTGTTGATAAATTATTGTCTATAATACTCGTAATTGACAGCCAAAAGTCTATAAATATTAGAGATGTTTCACCAGTAAATAATTGAAAGTCAAAAGGATTAACTTTAACATCCTTCCTCTGGTACAAAATAGCGGTAAACGAAAATAACCATTAATATACATATATTTTATTAGAAGCTTCAATTGTTACGCTCATAAAATTCGATTTATTCAAATTTTCATTAAGTTCCTAAATTGCCATTGGTGAAATTAAATTTAGAAGGACAACTTCAGTCTTAGACTAGCAAGACTAAACTTTGGTTCAAAGAGCTTAAATATTAGTTTGGATAACGAATCAGGCGTTTAAAACCTCGAATCATGAGGATCGGTAAGGAAAACAAAGGTTGCCTCTTTGGCAGCTATTAACAGTCAAGCGGATCAACTTTTTCTAAGCATGGTTTTAATCTGGAGGAACTAGCAGATGATGACAAACTAGCTTTGTGTTTTGAAGATTTCCCATGATCTTTAATGTATTCCAAATCGCACTAGTCACGATAAAAATCATTTATAGCCTATTACTAAGCCACATTTAAAAGGAAAAATTACAAACCATAAAAACAAAAAAAAAATAAAAGCAAAACCAAATCAGACCAGAAACAAAACAAGGTCTGCTGACCAAAAGGTCGCGTGCTCTCACTTATTCTGATTTATGACATACGACCTTCAGAACTTTCAATAATTCCCGGACTAAACTTGGGAAGACCTTCGCAATTATATCATTCGAAAGAGAATGTGAAACAACATAAAGGTTTCAAATTTCGTTAGAATTGGTCGAAAAGCTAGGATGTTATTGCCACAAAAATATAATTCCCGGGCTGATATTGGGAGGACCTTTGCAGTTATATTAATCGAAAGAGAGCGTAAAACAATATAAGGGTTTTAATTTTCGTTAGAATCGGCAGAATAGTTATGATTTTATTGACAAAACAAAATAATTCCCGGGCTAACCTTGGGAGGACTTTGGCAATTATAGCATTCAAAGGAGAATGTCAAACAACATAAGGGTTTCAAATTTCGTTAGAATCCTTCGAATAGCTAGGATGATATTGTCAAAGCAAAATAATTCCAGGGATAACCTCGGGAAACTTTAGCAATTATATTGTTTGAAAGAGAATATTAAACAATATAAGGGTAAAAACAAGAACGAACCAACAGCAAGAAGGATACAACTTCCAGCGTCGGGGGAAGTCCAGCCTCCCCCTCCCCGGTGGCGTAACATGCGACCTACACCAAAGAAAGTAAAACAAAAATGAAAAAACAGGATTCTTCAAGAAGTCAAATAATCCGCAAGTCTATGCACGAACTCGTCCCGAGTACAAGGGACAAGTAACATACGCGAAGATCACCCAGACTGGGACACTCAACGAGAATGTGCCGAACAGTATGGGGGACAATGCAGTCGTCGCAGTAAGTTACAGGCGAGCGCTCTATCAAATTGCAATGCATCCCGCGATTGTGCCCAATTTGAAAACAAAACAAAGCGATCTTCAGTCGTAGCAACATTCGGGGTTAGGTCCATAGGAACAGGGGTCCCTGATTCCTGCCATGTGGTAGGTGTGAAGAAGAAACGTTGGTCTATCGCCCAGTCCTCGTGGACTATTTGGCGACATCATTGGCCAGCTCATTCCACGCAATTTCTACATGTCCAGATACACAGCAGAAGATAATCTCGACATCGAACTGGCTCGGGGGAAACCGTGGCGTCAGGTATACCCCGAAATAGTAGGTGTGGAGATTCCAATGCCCCGAGAGCACTCAGAGCGCTTTGTGATTCGCTAAAGATCACATCCGGTCTCAGGACAGGGCACAACGCATTATTTCCCGTACCGAGCAGTGCGGTGCAACCAGCTCGGTGGTGAATATAGACGCAGTGCCTGGTAGAGCCCTGCTGACTTCAAACAGTGAGGATAAGGCGTGGAACCCGACACCCTCCTGGGACTTGGAGCCATCCGTATACAATGGCACGGTTCCAGCGTGACACGAAGTGTGCTCTAAAAAGGCCGAACACAATACTCCCGGCGCAATGGAAGCTTTGAGAACGGAGGCGCGGCAACAAATAGTCAAAGGGGTAGAGTTGTAGTGTAAGAACGACATCGTAGGATGGAATAAGTGACACAAAGACACCTCAAAAATGAGCACTTTGAAGTTTTATATCTTATGATCATCACGTTGAACCAAAAATAACATTCGATGAAAGGGAACTTGAATGATCAGTACTCTAAAGAAGAGCACTGCTCCCCCATCGTAAATACCTCTCTTTTGCATTATAATCTATATATCTCTTAACGTAAAAGATTAAACAGCTTAGTTAGATTTTCCCAAATTATTGTGATTCTCTCAATCACTTCCTTAATTTTACCAGTAACTAAATCCTTTTTATATTTTCGTTATTTGAAGAAACTTAAAACCACCTTAAGAAGAAACGACGTGCATTGAATGCTAGCGGAGCAGCATCCCGGCTAGAGAATGCGGAGAAAGCTGTCGCGAAGGATGCGCCACGGATGCGGGGTCCGAGATGCGGTCCCATTTCCTGGAGAACGGGAGGGGAGGGCGAGTGGCGAGAACTTGCCCTGAATCCTTTTGACTCGCTTCCACACCTCTGCTAGAGGGCTCTTCCCGTTAAGTGAAGACACGTATGCCCGCCAGGAAGAGGGGCGGGTGTGCTTCGAAACATACCGTAACCTAGCCTTAGCTCGACGAAATTCAACGACAATGAAATCGTTCGGGTGGCGCTTATAACGCATGTAGGCATAACGCTTCTGTTTGAGGGCCGCCTCACACTCGGATGACCACCACGAAAGAGGTCGGCGAACAAAACGACAGGATGTTCTATGAATAGTCGCTAGGCCCAATGTGATGCAGATGCCGAAGAAAAACACAACGGCCTCTATACCGACCTAAACTCCTCGACTGAGACAGAGAAATCAGTCATTTCCTAAAAATGCGGACCCCAGCGCCGTGCCAAGCACCATTGGGGCGGGCTCTCAGACGGCAGCGGCCCAGAAAATGATATTTGAATGGGAAGGTGATCACTACCATCGAGGTCATCGACTTCCTCCCACCCAAAATCAGGCTGTGTATCCGGAGAAGCGTCTCTCGGGCAGTGATGCGTAAGCTCATCCACATTTAGGATACCTATTTCCAGCTCGTCATCAGGTCGGCAAGAACTTGACCCCTGGGATTGATCGAGTAGTATTCCCAGAGGTGGTTTCTATCGTCATATCCCACAGCAAGAGAAAGGGCATCGGCAACCGTGAAGCATCTACCCCCACGTCAAAGTCGGCTGACGGTGGAATATACGCAGAAATAACAGTATACCTCCTATCAAGGTGCAGCTGCACAGCTACTGCCTGAAAGGAGGCATCTAAAGTGAAGAGAGGAACGGAGACATTATGCCAGGTGTAAATGGCGCAGCCTCCTACCTGGTTCCCATCCCCTGGTGAGGGGTCGCAAAACCCTTATACCCCGGGAGGGTGGGCAAATGGCACGCTCCCAGCATGGTCTCCTGCAAAAAGATAGCTAATGAAAAACGGGAGGAGACGAGCCTCCGCAGCTCCTCCCAGTTGGCCCGGAGTCTGCAGTAATTCCATTGAAGGAATATGCCCTCAAGGCTTACCTCAGAGGGGATGCAGGGACCCTCTTCGAAGAGAAGACCCTCACGGGAATGGCCGTACACTTCCAGGAGGCAGAACTCCGGGCGCTGTTGGCCGGACAATGCGCTAAAGGCGCTCGTCTCCTCCCATGGAGACGAGTCTCCGCAGGAAGTTTTAATGAACCGGCCCGCAGACCCCCAAGAAAGACATTAGTTGCGGGTAGAAAGTGTGTGGGGGGAGGGGCTGAAGGGCCCAAACGGTTCTTCTACAGCCCTCGGGATCGGTTAATTCTGCCACGATAGTTCTTCTCGGTGGCCCCTGAGAAAGGAAAATGGAATCTGCAAGTACCGAAATCCAAAACATAAAATCGCCCAGGGACGAGTCTGAAGAAGGGAGTAAGGGAGAAAATCCCTTACACGGAGATATAGGAGAGGGAGAAAGTTTGGAAATTACCCTAGGAAATTAGAAAATCCGCCTTGTTATTAGATTAAGCTGTCCAAGTGCGGCCCAGGAAATGGTAAAAGGGAAACCATTTTATCAAATGAAGGTGGTGAGAGGAGAGCCCTTCTACCAGACAGAGATGTGTTGTCGGTGTCCCAGACAAACCAAACATCAGGTTGAGTCGATGTTTCGCTTTTCTTTTCTAGTTTCTGTGTTTAGTTTGGAATTCCAACTAAAAACAGAAAGATTGTAACTATAGTAGAGAGGAAAGAAAAGTGGTGGGTTCTCGCGTCTAGTGCTCCCACCCATCCCGTCTCTGATTTTCATCTCCAACTTTTGTGCACGTTAAACGATGATGTTCGCGCCTGTGCACCGCTCCCTAAATGCAGCAGCTTCCAAATGAGCAGCCAAGGAGACATTTGCGACAGAGTAAAAGCACTTACTAGGTCGTACTAGTAGTCGACTAGGTAGACCCAAAAACGGGGCCTCAAGACTTTTAGTTGGCCTCTGGCAACCAATAAAGCATTGAAGCCCGCCCTCCCTAAGAGGTACAGCCTTATGCACCCGAGAAGGGCCGCAGGGAGGTGGTCAGTCCATGACCCGCAGGGAGGGATTGTCGGAGCTTCCCATTATTCGCGCTTCAATGCCAGGCCACCTCGAGGCCTGGTCTCTTGCAATCCTCGGGCATAAAAGGGCATCGTTTATAGGGGTTACAAAGCATTTTTCCTGACTCGTTTCGAGGTAGCAGCCCAAGTCATCAAACCCAAACCAAAGAAATAAGAAAATAGGAAAGGCAAAGGGGGAATAGTCTTCAAAAAAAGAGGGCGGATGGGAAGACGGCCTAACGCACCAGCTTCTCAAGTCAGCCAGAGTTGAAATTAACTGGGTAAGGCACGTCCCCCTTTACGGTCACTCGGGCCAGTATGACGTGCCGCTCCTCCAGGTACCAAGTGGAGCAGTCTAAGCAGGGTACCTCCCTGCGGGGTTAGCAGGACGAAATTACAAAAGAAGCGAACTCCTGGAATTCGATTCATTTGAAGACCGTGTAGGGCAAATTTGGTGGGGGTTTTTTCTATGTACGACCGAAATGGGAGTCAGGTGAAGCCTTTTTAAATGTTTCTGGATGTAGCCCCCTGAAACATTGATAAACTCTCCCTGACACTGCCCTATTAATGGAATTCCGGTCGTCTAGGCAGTCTTTCCTTACAACTTTGCCTGTAACGGTTCTTTCAAATGGAATTCTAAAATACTTTCCTCATGTCAATCGGTGCATACAACTTTTCGCTTTTCGGTCTTTACACAGAGTTTTGGAATTCCTTTTTCATGGCAGTCGCTCTTTCTAACTTTCCCTCTCATGGTCCATGCAAATCGAATTACATAATTCGGTCATCTTGGGAATCGGTTCTTAGCTAACCTTTCCTGCCACGGTCTTTACAAATGGAATACCGAAATTGTGTCATCTTGGCAGTCGGTCTTTACAAATCAAATTTCGAAATCAGGTCCTTTTGTGTCGGTCTTTCTTTTTTCTAAACTAATTGACCTATTCCAAAATGTTGAAGCAAGGGGAACCTATTCACAGAAATGGCATCTTAGAACCTGACTACCCCCCCCCCCCGAAAATGCAAACAAATAAAATATATAACCAACAAATTGAAATTGTCATCGGAGAACAGGAAATTTTCAATGAAGAATCATGTAAGAAATTAAATAATTAAATAAACAAGACCCTACCAAATTAAATTCCTCAAATAATCAAGACCTCTAAGTCCACAATCCTTGAAACTACGTGAAGAGATACAATTTGGCGCCAAAAGGATGGAACGCGCTGGAAATATGGCGCGACCGACTAATTATATCTGGCGCGAAAGAAAACGTCCATTTGACACTGATTTTTCTTGTCCATTCCCAATAATACAATCTGACATGACAGCAAGGAGGTAAGGTATGGCGGATGTACTTCCGAACCCTTTTGATCTTTAATATGACCTAGAGTCACAATTATTTAAAATACGTTTCTTCGTTTATGTTTTAATGAGCTTAACGGTAGGCATCACGTATCAATTTGATGTGTCCTATTCTATTCCTTCATTTATTTTATTTCAAAATGGGAATAGAAGACACGAACGAAACAGGGAATAAACAGACGAGACAAACTCAATAAAGACCCGTAGATGAGTCGAGAACGAAAGCGATGGTGACTCACCAAATCCTGACAAAATTCGTTCTTGAGTTTTAGCTTTTCCTTGAGGGTGACGCACTCCAAGTCCTTCTCTCGAACGTGTTTGGCGAGGGTGTGGTGTTGCCTGGTGAGGAGGTCGAGGTCACCGAGTTGCTGACGAAGAGCTGAGTTCCTGCTTCTAAAGGAAGCAACGTGAATTGCCTGCTCGCTTTCAACCTCGGATACAGCTCGTGACAGACCCTGCGGGGAGAAGTGGACACTTTAACACAGGGCTCAACCATGACTATTAGGTCCACTCAGGCTTAGCTTTTCATCTCTAAGATTAATGAGAAAGCACGAGGGTGTAAGCCAACGGGGTCACCTCAATATCCCCAGAGTTGGTGTAAAAAGAAAGATGAAAGAACAAAAATAGCAGAAAAGATCGAAAAGCCACACTACTCACCAACCTCAACAAAGGACCAAGTGTGTGCCAGGTAAAGACCATTGCACACGCCTTTCATGCTCCTTTCCACACCAAATAGTCTCGTCTTTTGTTCATTCACGCCTTATTATTTCCCATAATTTTACCACTCTTACTAGGAAACTAGCGAGAATGCCCCTGTTTGTTCTTTTAATATAATTACGAGGATATATGAAAGGAAATATATTTATAAGCCTACGAGATAAACTGGCATCCATTTACAGCTTAGGTGATAATTATTTTCATATTTTTCCTCTCTCCCTCGCTATTCCTGTCAATACATTTTCCCTTCGTCTTTGTTACTTTTCCTCCTTTATTAAGAGACCAGGCAATGGCTACGCTACTGAGATTAAAATTTTAAATCTAAAAAAAAGCAGCCATGGTTAAATTTTTATAAATTTTCTGAACTTCGCCAATTATAATAATTTTAAAAAGGAACTCTAAACTATTTCCCCCCTTTCATAAAATCACGCCGCTAAATTATAGTTATACAACAAGAAATATAAAAATAAATTTTCTGAACTTCACCATTTGTGATTCTTTGAGTTTTAAAAAATTCACAAAATTTCGATACTTATATTTATTTCTGAACTTCACCATTTTTTTTTTTTTTATATTATAAAAGAATTATTATAAATAACTTTTAGAAAAAAAAACATAAGTCATAACCAAACCCAGATGAAATTATTATTCAAATAGTAAAAAAAAATTCCCTTCTTAAATTATAGAGTTAGTGATGAAAAGCAGCCATACGTGTCATTTTCCTGCCCCTTCTTAGTCTTAAAGGCACCTCCGCCTGGGAAGGGCCATTTTAAGTAAATCTGCTTAAATGAAACCCCTGTATTTCCTAAGCTCCGGATTAATCCTGAATAAATAATGAGCTCTATCAATAATTCATAGCCTCTCCCCCCAATATCCAAATACCCTGTAAGGATGGTTAAAGTTAATGATTCCGAATCTTTAAACTCATTTTCAAGGTTCAAGGAATTTTTTCCCTGGAATAGTAAATTAAGATTAACAAGTGTGCTATTTACTATTTGGCATTCCCGATCAGGGTTTCTTTTAATTAGCACATTTTTACACACTTTTACTACCCCTATCTGTCATGTTTCCCTACATAAAGCTAATGATAATAAGAAGAAGACGAATCCAAATAGTTCGAGCGATTTCCAAATTTAATGGAATGAAAATAATGCCAAAAATTTGATTTACGTTTTGCTGGAATCTGTGGGGGCGGTTCATGTACATCTTTTAAGATTGTACTCAACTCTTTGATATATGTCACCTTTATACTACGAGGGGCGTCAATAAGTTTTGCGAATCGGTAGGGCAAAACAGAGGAAGGGGGATGGCTGTTTGTGGAGGTGTTAGGACAAGTTATGACAAGTCAGGACGTGTAGCCGCACGCTCCTGCCTCGTCTATTTAAGAAGCAGTAGCTGATCGTAGATCGTCAGTCACAAATTTTTCAACAATTGAGAAGGTTGAGCACCGCGCAGTGATCAAATTTTTGACCAAGGAACGCAAGAATGCAAAAGAGATCCATTAATGCATGGTTGCAGTGTACACCGACATCGCCCCTTCCTATGCAAACATTGCTCGCTGGAATAGGGAGTTCCGCCATGGTCGTGAGTCCTTTGAAGATGATCCCTATCCAGGACGCCTGTCAGACCTGACCAACGAGGACAATGTGGCCCGTGTGGAGAGGATGATCCTCGAAAATCGACGGGTGAAGGTCGAAGAAATCGAGCGAGAACTTGGAATATCACATGGAAGTGTTATCAACATCATCCACGACAATTTGGCCATGACCAAGGTCTCTGCCCGTTGGGTCCCTAGAAACCTCACGAAACTTCACGCCCCATGATCGACTTCAACGTCGTCAAAGTCCACAAGGCCAGAGTTGCACAAGCTGCCCTGCGCGAGTGCGGATTCGAGGAGCTCAACCATCCCCCCTACAGTGCAGATCTGGCCCCTAGCGACTACTTTTTATTCCGCCAGCTCAAGGCTGCACTGCGTGGACGCCGGTTGGGGACGATGAAGATGTTCAGCTCGCCGACCAGAAGTGGATTGAACAGCAGTTGGAAGATTTCTGGTTTTCGGGAATTCGAAGCCTCAGGGACAAGTGGCGCAAGTGCATTGAAGTTGAAGGTAGTTATATTGAAAAATAATAAAACACTTTTCCTTATATCCGAATTGCAAAACCTATTGCCCCCCCCCCCCCCCCCTCCTCGTATATGTATACTCTGTAATGCTTTTCTCCCTTAATAAAACGTTGAAATGTTAAATTCGATTTTATAAATCTTTTCCCAGGAAGACAAGTTTTAAATATACCTTTAGCATAGAAGTCTTGTGGTTTCGATAGTTAAAAATTCAGCCTAATACTAGATTAAGTGTTTTATTATGAACTCCAATTAAGCAAGTAATTATCTCGATACCAAAGATGGTAATCAGAAATCAGCGAAGAATACTCTGAATGTGAAAAAAAAATCGTACTCTGAGATTACAACTTAATTAAATCGCACTACACCACCAATTTTAGGTGGCAATGATTCATGAAAATGAGTACCTTTGCAATTGACTAATTCTTCTTGCAGTCGGATTAACAGAGCTTGCATATGCTGAAGTAGTGTTTGATGATCCATGTTGTAGCTCTTAATCCACAATACCAGAGCTGTTCAACCAGACACATCACTTCCTGTTGACGAACTTTAGGCATGCGAAATTGTAGTTCCATTTTTCCTGGTGTGGTACAAGACTCATTTTTCATCATGAATCTGTTGTTTGATTAAAAACGGATTCATTCTTTGGGCCATGATTTTCTCCATTCATGACTACTATAAACACAACCTCCTTATGGGTATTTGGTAATGAATGTTAGCCAAGCTCTTCAAAACAGTTTATCAACTGGTGGCACTTGATTTTTTCACTATTTTAAGCTTCATAAACAAGATAAGGAAAACTGTACGAACTCTTAGTTATCTCGAAAAACAAATAAGGTAATGCATTTATGATTTACACAAAATGGGTAACTATAAGCAATTTTCTGCGTTGACATTCATAATTCTTAGCTACTTATAGCAAGGCTGTAAACTCCAGTAGTTCTACCGTCGTATGGTTTCTGGTTCGGACTCAGCACTGGCACTATAACGCGTTTCAGGCGGGCGTTAAAAAGGCCCGCTCGGTTCATCGACTAAAAGAATACTTTTTATTTAAAAATAACATTTTTAATAAAAAAAATGCATATTACTATTACCATGAATAAATTCTATTATATATATATATATATATATATATATATATATATATAGTATAGAAAGAGCCAGGAAATATCTAAACATCTATTGGCCGGACGTTTCGGACCTAAACTGGGAACATCATCAGCGACTAAAGAGAAAGGAAAAATATTAAACCTAACACAAATGTGATAATATTACAAAGAGAGACTAACCTGTATCATTGGAGTTGTGATAGCAAGTGACTAACGCTAGAAAACTAATAACGAAGAATGTTCAGTTTGTCTGTTGGCGAGTTAATATATTAGTTGATTGTACAATGAGTAATTTACTTGAAAAGGTGTAATTATTTAAATTAGAGTTTAATTTTTTGATGAACAACAACTGAAGGATTTTCAACTTCAATGATGTTGAGGCAGATGACAAGATGCTAGACGATTCTGGATTAAGAAGATGTTCGTGATTATATGGGAATGTCAGTCCTTTGGGCCAAACCCAAGTGCTTAGCGATCCCGGATTTCAGTTGCAAGGTAGTTTGGCCCACAAAACGACTATGGCAGCTAATACATGTATAAGCATAAATTACACAGGATCGCAAGCCCATAGGAATTGACTCCTTATGGAGAAAAGAAAGAATGTAAAAGTTTCTCGTACCGGAATATTAGTAAATATCGATTCTACATCGGTTGTGGCTATAAAAGAATCCTCGAGGTGGATTTCACCAACATATTTTGCAAAATCGGAAGTCTCACGTAAAGTGAAATGATTATGTGTCAAAGGATCAATAAGAGGAACAAAGAATTTAGCCAAGTTGTAGCTTGGAATATTGACTTTAGAAAAGATAGAGCTACAAGGAACTACAAGGAAAAGAAGTAGCCTAGGAGACCTTACAGTCCATTCAAAGAGGGTACCTTTGGGCTAACAGTTAAGCAGGCACAGTTCTGCACAACGACTTAAGTGCCCAAACGGCTACTTTTCAAGACTTTGTCCAGTCTTGACTCGAACTGATCAACAGAATTGCTGTTGACAACTTCTATAGGAAGTGCGTTCCAGCTCGAAGCCATAGATGATTCGAGATGTACCAGAAGCAAAAGGCTCATGATAAACTTCATTTAAAATGTTTCGTTTTATAACATATCATAAGTCTATTCTGAGAATTGAGGATAAAATTAATAACTTTTTTTCGTTCTCATAAAACGAAACATTGGGTCCCGCCTTTGCCAACAACTTTTTTGTGTTACCATGAAACACTGACTAGAAGGCTGTCCTTTCAACCACAAAGATCATGCTCCCATATTTCTTAATTTTATTAACCAACAAAATTCAAACATAAAGTTCTTAATGGAAACAGAAACGCAGAACAAAATCACTTTCTTGGATATTAACGTTGTTCGAATGGGTTGGAAATTTAATACATCTATTTATAGAAAACCTACAACCAGCAAATTGGGTACTCAAATTTTCAGCAGCTCTCCTAATCACTTTAAGTTAACTAGTTTAAAAGTAGAATTTTCAGAGCCTACCAGATTTGATCAAACAGGTTAGTTTTTCATGAAGAAATAACTTATTTAAGGGATTTCTTTCATTTTAATTATTACCACGATTATATTTTTTTTTAAATTAGCGTCTAAATTTATTTCTAAAATATATTATCTACGAAGCATTATAACAAAAGTACCAAAGCAGAAGGTTTTTCCTAAGATCACCCTCAAATATTTAACATTTAAGTTCAATAAACTTCTTTATACCCTAACAAACCACTTCCCACAATAGCTTTTTTTATTAATTCTCGCCCTGTTTCCTTGAATTACCTTTTTCGCCATAATAAGTAAATTCCTATGGAGTTGCGATCCTGTGTAGTTTATAATTATACATGCAAGACCTGCCATAGTTGTTATGTCTGCCAAACTGGCTTACAACTAGAATGCAGGATCGCTGAGCACTTAAGTTTGTCCCACATGACTGGCATTCTTATTTCCAACCCAGAAGCTTAATCCATTATAAGTTTCACCCAGGTAATCACCAACATCCTCTTAATCCAGAATTGTTTACATCTTGTCTTCAGCCTCAACATCATTGGAGTTGAAAATCCTCGAGTCGTTATTCATTAATAAAATAAACCCTATTTTGAATAATTACAACTCTTCAATTAAATTAATCACTGTACAACCAACTAATACATTAAGCCGCCAAGACAAAGTAAACATTCTTCGTTATACATTAAGAGTAATTTTAGCTACAAGAGTAAAGAGATTATCCTTAAACTCTACAACTCTTATGTTAGGCCACATTTAGAGTACTGTATACAAGCATGGTCACCACATTTTAGACATGACATTAACCTGCTAGAGTCAGTACAAAGGAAGGCAACAAAAATAATACCTTTCCTGAAGCACCTTGAATATGAAGATAACTGAGGGTACTAAATATGTTCTCATTTGAAAGATGTGTGAGGGGAGATATGAATGAGTTTTTTAAAATCTGATTTGGGATGGATAAGTTGGATTTTAGCAAGTTATTTGAGTGGTGACTAAAGGTCACCACTTAAAATTAAAAAAATAGAGGTGCAGGTTGGATGTTAGAAAATATCTTTTTCACCAATAGAGTGGTAGATTACTGGAATAGTTTGCCATCTGAGACGGTAGACAGTCCAAACTTGAATGTATTTAAACGCAGATTAGATTATTATATGAGGAGGGAGGGTTGACTTCTTTGGAAGGGAGGGTTATTCTGGACTCATTCCTGTAGATGCAGTTTTTTTATTATTGTATATTATAATTGATTTAGATTTTGACGAGTCTTGATGATGATGATTTTTGTTTTTGACACATTCCCTGTGGATGGTTCAAATTGTAGATGCATGATCGGACACAATCCTATGGATGCATTTTATGGGTGGGTTTCAACAGATGCGGATGACCTTTGATAGGCCCTTGTGGCTTTTGCCATCCATTTTCTAGCGTTAGTCACTAGTCAGTTGTAATCACAACTCCAACGATACAGGTCAGTCCTCTTTGCAATTTGTCCACATTTTTTTGTTTATATTATAATGGGCTATTTTATTCTTAAATCCATTCAGTTTTTGTTTTTTTTAATTCTGATACTCAAGTTAGTTTATATTAAACAAACTTTTGTCTTCCCCATTTTTGCAAAATTACACTAGATAGTGTTAAGTAATTTTACGAAATGTTATTTTTTGTTTTACATATCACTCAATATTTGCCTATTTTATTAAATGCCTTTTTTTGCCCAGCTTTGCAATTTAAACTACTATTTAATGTAAAAGTGAAGATACGAGACACCTGTGAGGAAGCATAATAAATGAATGCGCTCACTGGGTTCATCGGGTGAATCCCACAAAGAGCATCAAACATAACATAACATAACATAACATAACATAACATAATTTCGCGGATGACAAAAGCCACAAGGGCCTATCAAAGGTCATCCGCATTACAAATTGAGGAAATCATATTAAGGATGTTATTTATTAATAGTTCAATTAAATAAATTTTGGTTCTTTTTTTTAATATGAATTTTGCCTTTTGGTCCAGAGTTTAGGGACATCCTGTTGAATGATAAAAGAAAATTAAAAAACTAATCAAAATACTAAACCAATTCTAGTATAGAGTGGTTTACCCTAAGATTCCATTTTCTTCCTTTAAGGATATCAAAGAAAATTCAAATATTTATTCGTATGCTAAAAAGGATATGAAAAAATAATAAATTATAAGTTGTTTGCTGTTGATTTCTTGAGCTGCCTTGGGTTGCGTGTTATACCAATAAACATCCAGCTAAAGAGAAAATAACCGAGCACAAGGCAAAAATCTTCTTATGAGTATAGGCAACTTTTTTTTCTAACTTTCTTTCAAACGAGAAATAATAGATGCGCTTTTGTTAAAAAAACAAAAGAAACACCCAACGCAGATTCTAGGTAAAGGGAAGTAGTGTTGAATACTATTAATGTGAACAGGAAAATAATTAAAGGGTTTATATTGGAGGTAAATAAGACTAAGACATCTGACCCAGACATCATTCATTCTAGGTTACTCAAAGAAGGTGTAGAGAGTATTGCAGTAGCTCTTGAGAAGATATATACTAGATCACTAGAGTTTGGAGAAATACCTAGTGGTTGGAAATTAGCTAATGTAGTGCCAATTTTTAAGAATGGAAGTAGAGAGGACCCAAATAACTTTATACCAGTAAGCTTAACTTCTATAGTTTGCAAATTTTAGGAGAAGATAGTTAAGAAAGGAATCTCTGAGCATCTAGAGAGTGGTAGGTTAATAAATGATGCTCAGCATGGGTTTAGAAGAGGTAGATCGTGTTTAACAAATTTACTGTATTTTATGGATTATCTAACTATACAATTAGATAAGGAAGAGAATGTTGATGTAATTAACTTAAATTTTAGCAAAGCTTTTGATAAGGTTCCACATAGGAGACTAGTTCACAAATTAAAAATGCATGGGATATGTGGCAAAATTTTGAATTGGATAGCTGAATGGCTGAAAGACAGGAAACAGTTGTACTGAATGAGGTGAGGTCACAGTGGAGGGATGTTATCAGTGGCCTACCTCAGGGATCAGTTCTAGGTCCTTTATTTTTCATAATTTATATAAATGATCTTAGGAGGGCTGTAAATAGCAAAGTGTCAATTTTTGCTGAAAACAGTAAATTGGCAGCTGTAGTCAAAGAAGTTCAGGGTAGCTTTAAAGTGCAGAGTAACTTTAATAAGTTATTAGCTTGGGCTCAGAACTGGCAGATGACTTTTAACCTTAAACAATGAAAATTTATTAACATAGGAAGGGATAATAGGGAATTTAGCTATGAAATGGATACTCTTACAATTTTAACATCGAGATGTTAAAATTGTAAGAGTCTTTGATCAAATTAGGTTCACTGTGTACCGTAAACCGACCAATTATAACTCTTATATTCATTTTTTTTCACATCATGATGTTAATATTAAAAAAGCCATTGCATCAGGTATGTTTTTGAGAGCGCTTAGAATATCTGATTCTTACTTTCTAAAAAATTTATTTTATTTTAAAGGCTCATCTGGCGACTGCCTACTTGGGCATTAGTCGCCGTATTATTACTTTCTAGAAGACGAGATTACATATATAACCTACAGATTCATTGAATTAAATTATCCACTCCGTGTCATCAATGAGAGTTTATCTAAAGCTAAATCTACATACTATCGTCCCAAAGATAAAAACAAAGTGAGAAAGATAATTGTCTATCCCTCCCGTTCTCTTCCCTCCTCGAAGGAGTAAACAGAGTATTTCTCCATGTCGAGTTTCGTTTAAATACCCCTTTTCCATCCTTAAATCATTCTCTTCGACCAAGCCCATGGATAAACCAAATGAGGCAGTTGTATATGTAATCCCGTGTGAATCCACTAACTGTCCCTTGTTCTATATAGGATAGACTGGGAGAACATTAAAAAAACGAATATACGAACACAAAGGTGATGTCAGGTGAGGCAGTACTCTATCTAGTATTTTTAACCATATTAGCAATCACAACCACCAAATAGATTATTCAAAGGCCCAAATTATATATAATTGTAAAGATTTCCTTAAAAGAAAAATTGTAGAATCAATACTAATAGGAGAAATTCCCAATTTCAATCTTTCAGATGGTCAATTTAAATGTAGCTCCTATTCTAAAACCTGATTGTAAAGAGTTTAGTTAATGATCTTAGAACCACACCTCCTGATTAAATGATCCCGTTTTTCTCCGGGGGTTTTTAGGTTTGTTTTGCTAGGATTTTGAGATATTTATTAACTTGTGTTTTTTATTTCAGTCTCATTATAAGACTGAAGAAGGTATGGTAAACTACATACCGAAACTAGTTTCGTAATTAAATTCTATGATCCTATGCAGTGGTTTTATTATCATATACTATAACTCGCTATTGAGTTTCTTCGCTTATATATATATATATATATATATATATATATATATATATATATATATATATATATATATATATATATATATATATATATATATATATATAAAGGGTGTTCCAATAACTTGGACCGATTTTAAATTTGAGTTAAGTTTAAGCGTCTAATGATTTTTTTCTTTTTCTTTCAGATTTAACAATTCAGTCTTTAGCAATTTCAACCATGGCCAAAACAAAAACAAACGAATAACGTGTTAAAGTTATCGAAGCCTATTATTAAAATGGACGTTCAAACAAAAACGTACTTCGGGCACTTCGCGATTTTTTTGGTCACATACTCGACCAACCGAGAGTGCAATTGGGAAAATTGTTCGTAAATTCAAACAAACGGTGTCGGTGGCAGATATGAAAACGCCATTGCGTGCTCGTTTACGCCGTTCAGCTGAAAACATTGCTGCAGTGCGCGAGAATGTGGCCGAAGATCCAGACACCTCTATTCGTCATCGCGCGCAGGAATTGAACCTCTCCACAACAACCATACATGGAATTTTGATAAAAGATTTGTCTCTACACGCCTACAAAATTCAATTGACACAAGAACTGAAGACTGCTGACCATTTGAAGCGCCGTACATTCGTCAATTGGGTGCACGAGCAAAGACAAGCTGATGATGATTTTTCGCAAAGAATCATCTTTAGTGATGAAGCCCATTTTCATCTTGGTGGATTCGTTAATAAGCAGAATTGTCGCATTTGGGCTGATGAAAATCCCAGGAAGATTGTTGAAAAGCCACTGCATCCACAAAAGGTCACTGTTTGGTGTGCATTTTTTGCTAGCGGAATCATTGGGCCGTATTTCTTCGAAAATGATTCCGGGAATTCTGTTACACTGACAGGCGAGCGAGACCGTGCCATGATAACCAACTTTTTATGGCCTGAATTGAATAATTCTATGGATGTCGAAGATTTTTGGTTTCAATAGGACGGCGCCACATGACGCACAGCCAATGCAACAATGGCTTTATTGAATGAGAAGTTCTCAGGTCGCATCATATCTCGAAACAGCGAGGTCAATTGGCCACCATGATCGTGTGACTTGACGCCTTTAGATTTCTTCCTTTGGGGTCATCTCAAAAGTAAAGTCTATGCCAACAAGCCAACAACAATTCAACAGCTGAAGGAGGAGATAATAAAGCATATTGGTAAGATCGAGGAGCAACTATTCAGAGACGTCATCAAAAATTTTGACTATCGCCTAAATGATGACATTTAGGCGATATTATTTTCCACACATAATTGCCATAATTCAAATAACATGATCTAATGGTGGAATCAATAAATTTTCACCAATAACACTGTTTAATTTACTGTTAACCTCGATCCATCTTAATGAAACACCACACCCATATGTGTATATATATATATATATATATATATATATATATATATATATATATATATATATATATATATATATATATATATATATATATATATATATATATATATATATATATATATAATTTGAGGATAAATCCCAGAGCCACGAGAAACGGATGCAGCATCTTTTAATTTTTCACAACGTTTCGAAAACTACAAATTTTCATCTTCAGGCTAGAATAAGTTTACAAAGTTAATACATATGAAGAAAACTTGAAAAGGCCAACAAGACATTATTTTAAAGGGTGACCAATTATAAAATATCAGTAAAATGTACTATAAGTTAAAAATTTTAAATATGAAGGACCAGACTTGCGTATTTGAGTCAATTAGTATTTGCTAAGAAACTATATTCTTTTCCTGGCAAAGAGCATACAGGCAATTGTGCAATTTTACCTATACATTTATTGTTGTTTTTAAATACCTCTTTTCATTTTAGCCTGAATGTCTGGCGGGAGCAGGAAGGCTCAGACCGACCTCTGTCACCTGTCGTAAAGGGCGAAACGTTAGTAATATGCTGGGCTGTTGGGGCTCCCATTAATCAGACCAGCAAATCAGTATGGAGGGGGGAGGAGTGCGAAGTTATAGTAGAATTTCCCACTTTGTGGGAAGACGATTAATGAGGATTTGGTATTTTATTGAGAATCTAATCTAAAGAAGCGGACAAGGGGCTAGATTTGAGCCTTCCTGGGAGCTTTTCCGCCTAATGGCACTCCACTGAAGCTGACGCATTTTTTAAACACTAATTTGGCGACGACCAGCAATTATTCTTTTTTCAATTTTTTAAGGATACAAATAGGCTAAATAGTAAAAACAAAACAATGACAAACAGAAACCACAACCAACTTAAAAACACAAAAACAAACAGCATGATCAGGGGCTGGATGGATCCCGGCTCCCTTCAAGGCAAGAACATGTATAAAAACCAACAAAATCAAAATCCAACCTCCTTCAAGAACTCGGTAAGTCTGCAATCAAGGGTGTACGAACTCGTTCCGAGAACAAGGAATAGCGCTAGCTACCCTGCTCCTCGCGCTACAGGGGCAGGCAGCGCGCCCTAAGATCCTACAGACTGATACTCTCCCCAGTCTGGGGCCAATATATGTTTGTAACGCATGCGTACAGGAAACTCCATCCAAAACGCCATCACCAACGTAGCACACCACAACATCGCCGTCGCTTTCACATACGACACATCACTCTTCCGTCTATAGAATCCGACGAATGCGTTTCCAATTCACACTCCTCTGGCGTGGAACTGGTGGCTCTACCTTGATCCACGGGGATTTCTTACTAGCTGGTTGGTAGCAATTTCACTAATTAATGCGCGCAAGTTTTTAATTATGATGTTATGACGAAAAATAGATTGGCAGCCATCTTGTCATTGATAGCTTGTTTTGAACAACGAAAAGAATGGGTTAGCTGGGGGAGTTTAGGTATGCTAGTTCTTTTTAGGGGTTTTTTTAAGGTTAAGTTTATTTGGGAGGGGGGTAGTCTTTTTTATTAAATTTTTATTTTTTACTTTCTATTTTCCGTAAAGAACATATTTATGAATGGTGCGGGAGTAAGGCCGAATTAGATCGAACGAGAAGGATACATATGGAGATGCCAGAGAAATGTGAAGATTAGAACACACAAAAAAGTAACTGGTGGCAATCATTTAAAAAAAAAACAAAAAAAATTTCTCCCAAGTGCGATTAGACTTTGAAAAGGTTTTGACTTTTGTTAACATTTATGTTCGCAATCCATTTTCCTACGAATTTGTGCACTACGAACTTAATGTGAGCCATAGGACGACTAGCAATGATTGGTCTACTAGTTCTTCGAGGGAAGTTATAATTGACTGTTGTATTCGCATGAGTGAGCCTATTGTGGGCCTGATACAATTGTTGAGATCGACGAGAGTAAATTTTGGCTACAAAAGTACAATGTGGGACGTCTCGTTGAAGGACAATGGGTATTTGGGGAACTGTCGTCAGACGAGAAATGTTTTTAGGAATCCTGTGAAAGGCTGGAATCGCGAAACGCTGCTAACAATCATTAAACAACAGATTTTGCCTGGAACGACCTTTTTTTCTGATTGCTGGAAAGCCTACAATCGCTTTTCTAATGAAGGCTTTATTTCTATAACCGTTAACTATTCCAATAATTTTGTGAACCAAGAAACATTGGTTCACACTAACAATATTGAACGGTTACGGTGTACGACAAAAAGAGTCTCGTTAATATGGACGCAGGGATAAACATTTTGTAGGCTATTTAGCCAGAAGGATGTTTATGCTCAATTTTGAGGACCCGAACACACGCGGTTCCACCCTTTTCTCAGTGCCGTGGAATCGTTGTACAATCCTTGTCAATAATTTTCGCCAACCATTCACATTGGGGCAAGTAAAATATCATCCTTTGCACTTTTGCTAATTCATAACATTAAAACTAAGCCTGTTTAAATAACCCGCTACCTATAAGCTTCTGTGTCGTAGTTAAATTTGTATCAGGATTTTATAATATCTATTTCTTGAAGCAATGCAATGAAACATTTTTTCCGAGGCTTATGACGTCATATCAGCGGCAAATAATAGATTTATGTATTAGAAAATACTATTTTTAAGTGCTAATAACTCGAAAAATAGTGCTTTGCACGCCGGAAAAATACCAACAGACTATTCAGATAGACCTATGGAATATTTTGAATGCATTTATAAAAAACTGGAGTTGTTAATCTGTAGAATTACTCCAAATATTACTACCCTTCTCCTTGACCCCCTCTACCGCAAACGAGACTAACCACTGGTGCTTATGGGGTTGCCAATTTGATCTTTATGTAAATTTCATTACCCAGATCGGGTACCCTAACAAGGGAATTAAAATGAGATAATTTTTACGATTGTAAGGGGGAAGAGATAGTTCCGAGATATGTCGAGTTTAACTCTTAATGCATTTTTAAACTAACGAGATATCTCGTGATAATTCTGGAAGGGGTTAAAGCTGACAAACCTGAACTAGCGAACCTCTTCAAAAGATCTTCAAGAACAAGTTCGAACTAGAGGAGACTCAGAGAGCGCCTACGACTCCCAATTTCAGAAAAATCCCCATTTCGCAAAGTTAAAGTGCAGAAGTGATACAGAACCCGGATCCAGATTTGGATCCGCCCTAAATCTAAACTATTCCTTGGCACAAGGAAATAAAAGAGCAGAGTTAAGAACTTGGCTCTTGAGGGCTTCAAATATTTGAGGCACACACAACATATACAGGGTGTTCCTAAAGTCTTGTCACACCCCTGTAAATAGTGTTTTACATTTCTATTTTAAATAGTGTTTTAATTTTATATTTAACATATGTTTGATATTATTATATTGTTCCTCTAATATTTTTATTACTTTTGGTTTTGGGTGACAAGACTTTTGGACCACCCTGTACAATGGCTTCCTCATTTGAAGACACGAGATTTATTTTAACTGAAAACCAGCGATGGTTACCTGCTCCGGAAAGTTTCTGAAAAGGGAGGTTCGTAAATTGGTTAGGTTAGGGAAGGTTATTATTATTATATTAGGTGTTTTACCACCGTAGGTTTGAGAAGGTAAAAGAAATAATGCTTTGAAGAAAAAATGACAACAATAACCTGGAAAATTAAGGACCTATTCAGCAATGAATCCTCAAGTCAATTTTCCCCAAGGACTTCTTTCACAACCAAGACCTGTGTCATGCGGTTAAGGTACCAGGAAAGTTGCATTGGTATATATACCCCTTACTCATACACCGCCCCAACCACAGCTTTCCTAGATAGAGAACCTGGTTACCTGACGTGATGGCGTGGTAGGAACAAGTCACGCGATACGGATCGAGGAATATCAATAGACAGTGACGATGTGAAGAACCCTCCTTAAAAGAACGGATTTAAAACGAGGCTACTAATACAGGGTGACCCCCCCAAAATGAGCCTAAATTTTCAATAGGCTTTATTTCTTAATTATTTGTCGAATTAAGAAAAGAAGTCTATCGAAAGTTGGGGTCCGTTTTGGGGGGTCACCCTGTATTAGTTTAATTGTGCTGTCAAAATGTCGTCATTATTTAATTAATATTATTGACTAAGTAATATAATAAGGATGAAACGGTAAATGATTATAATTATTATTGCCACTCATTCCGTTACAGCGGCAGGCGCCGCCGACCTGATAATGAAAGCAACATAAAACTCCTCATGACATATAACTTGAGGCTATTGTGCATCTATTAACAAAGCAAGAAAAAGAATTGAAGTTATGAGGATAGTGTTCGACATACCGGAGTCTCATCCATGCCAACCACCACAACCCACACTTTCCTTACACCCATCTCTTTTTTTTTTCTTAAGCCTGAAGAGTTTCAGAGATTAAAACGAAACGTTTTACATGTTTTATTTCCCTGCCTGTATCCTTTCATACGCGTTCATATGTGATGTATACAAGTCTTTTACTTATTCGAGTGAAATGTAAGTGCACATTTGTGTTATTTGAAAGGAAGGATTATTTTAAAATACACGATATTGCTACAATTTCTGTTATTAAAGGTTTTATGGTGTACATCTAAAATACTTGTGTACGAATTTGTTTAGATCTTTATAGAAAAGTGCCAAATTTTTAAATAGGCTCGTGCTTTCATACAGTTTAGGAATTTCTATCTATTTTCCATTTGACGGTTCACTTCCTTCCCCATGATACCCTTGAGATTAACACCGTGTTATAATTACGGCACTATTGCTAGAATTTCAGTAATGACGTATTTATGTGTTTCAAGAATCGTACACGACGAGTGTGCATCCATTGCCTTGCATTTATAGAAGTATATGCCAAACATTTTGATGGTATCGTCTCTATATACAACTTAGAAAAATCCTTCATCGATTTTTCCTGGAACTTCCTTTTTCTTGAGGAGTTACAGCGTGTTCTTCTAACTGCTCGAAATTTAATCTTCATTTTTTTTATTTCTCTATGCAAAAGAATTAGGATTAAATAGTTTCGTCGGTTATTTGGAATCGTATCATACGAGTATTGTATTATATATCATTTTTAAGGGAATTTTGTTTTCTGAATTAAAATAGGATATGGACATTTTATATTACTCAATATTGAAGAAAATATGATTGATTTTTTCTTGGAAAAACGGCATAAAAACAATGAATATTAGAGCGCCTAACGACGTCTGGCAATCGCTTTGAATTCGAACCTAATGCTTGGCTTTTTCGAATTGTGTATACTACTAGATAATTAAAATTAGCGGGGGTTGGAGTGCAACCCCCGCCATTAGAGCGGGTTATGGGGGCAAATCTCCCAATTTCGAAGTATTCATCTTAGGGTTCGAATTCATTGCGGTTGCCAGACGTTGTTAGGCACTCCAATGTTTATTGGTTTTCTGCAGTGCTCCGCCCACGTTTCGTCTGTAAGTCTATTTTCAGCCCGATAATAGAATGATTTCTACCAATTCCATCATCATTGAACTTATGTAAGCTTTATTTCTATATGATATAAGCTCACTGGACAAAGAATTAGTCACATGGCGTGTTTAAAATGCTTGAAACTACAGGGACCTATAGTTAGCATTCAACGAGGAGAATCGGTAGGATACTACCTAGGGTAGTATGTGACGGGATTCATAGATTTCGCAAAGGTGGTACGGTGCAGTGCCTGTCCTGTATGCTGAGTAAAATGGGGTGCAAAGCACATGTTACTGAGTGGCAAAAATAAGGGATTGCATTTGGCCATCCTGTGAGGGGTGTAGCGAAATTTGCAGGTGTATCTAACGTGTACGGTCATAAGGGTCTACCTACAATGACATAAATCCCAGTCTACAGCAAATCTCCGCCAGAATTGAGGCCGAGAGACGGTACTGATGGACTGGGACCGCCGGAAAGTTTCAACAGCTTCCTAAAAATCGCTTCATTCCAGGCAGGAATTGCTGCAAGACCTCAATGCGTCGATCCTTCGGCACCCAGTACTGAAAGAAAATTCCGCAGGGAACTGCATAGCATGAGCATATGGAGCAGAATGGCACGCAAGAAGCCTTTTTTCACTTCTGCCCATATATTTACCCAACTACGGTGGGCGAGAAGACACAAATAGTGGACCGTGGAAGACTGGAGACGCATTATCCAGTCAGGCGAATCACGTTTCTGCCTATATGTGAATGATGCCCAGAGTCTGTTCATCATAGACTTCATGAGGCCTTAAAGGAAGAATGCGTGCAGGGTGTGGTTTAACCTGCCGGAGGCAACGTGATGTATTGAGGGTGTTTGAATGATGCAGAAATTGGTCCTTTGTTTGAGTTGAGAAATAATTTGGACCAATATGCGGACATCGAGCTTCTAGACGAACAAGCTTTACCGGTTTCTCTTCATCTTAATGCGGAACGTGACTTTCCAATCCCTCTTTTCCAAGATGACAGACAACGTTCGCGTTCACGGGGCTAGAATGTGACTGAATGGCATGATGAACATTCATAAACAATCGAACATCTGGATTGGACAACACAATCATCAGATCTGAACCCCATCAAACAATGGTCAAACGCCACGGACGGCATCCACGCCATATGGCCGAATTGCACAATTCTTTGATGCGAGAGTGGCTGAACATTGATGTATCTTACATCAAGAATCTTATCCAGTCTACGCCACGTCGAATCGCAGCTGTTATGAAGGCTCTTGAGGGTACCGGGCTTTGCACAAGTTCTGTTACACTCGGGGGGGGGGAGGTTCGCTGCCAGTTACAGGCTCACTGCGGCCGATTACAGGAAGAGGATGAGGACACACTTTCAGTTGGCCAGTGAAGGAGGTTTTTGCTCTCGAGCTTCATTTAGACCTTGCAATTGTTGAACATATAAGTCTGAACTAACTGTTTGATTATTATTGAGCAGTTCATAACGAATAACTCCTTTTACATCCCACCAAATGCAAACCATAGCCTTCTGCTATTGGAGTCCACCACGTTTAGGAGTAGGAATGGGGTTTTGTTTGATATCGAGCCATTGTTCTTTTCGCTTAATATTCCAGTAAGGACCCCCTTTTCATCTCCAGTAACAAATCAATGCAAAATGGCTCACAGGAATTACAAGCCAAAAGAGATTAAGCAACGTTGGAGACGTTGTCCTTCATAGAACTCACGAGGCACCCAAACATTTTTGTAGACGTTTCCTGAGTTAGTACTTGATAAAAAAAGTCCTTGGCATTGCTACAGTCCTAGGCCTTACTACACCTTAAAAAAGGTTCTGGTATTACTACAGCTAACTTTAAGCAGCTTGCAGCAAATTTGGAACAATTTAAACCCTAAAATATTTTTAGATCATCTAAAAATGACATTAATTTAGCAACCTAATACATCTCTGTAGAGATTTTAGTGGTGAGCAAATATTAAAGGAATCAAAGGCGTTTTCATTGCCAAACAAATATTACACAAACTCTTTGTATTCGCTACTTTGCTGCAATAATTGCTGAATAGTCGGTAGGGAGTGGTAAACGTGTTTCTTCCAATATGCTGTCTGCACGGGAGCGTTTGGGTTCTTTTGTATTTATGGATATTGCCGAGAGAAGAAGGAATTCTCTGTACTTGGTTAACTCTTTCCTGCTTCCAAAACTCCTTAAAAAGAAATAATACAACTAAACCGCTAAACGTAGATTTTTCTTTAGATGTTTTATTAAATGGTAACTATCAAGTCAAGAAGTCAAGTCCAGCCTTTGTAAGGTCTATTGTTACTGTTCTTGATATTTTTCAAAATCGCGTACAAATTTACCCTTTTTTCAAGGGTAGGATTTTTTTTATTTATTCAGATGTTATCTGAAGTTTGGTGTCCATTAAGTTTTTTATTGAATTCTCGACTATTTCAATAATTTCTGTTGTTTGTTGTTTTATTCCTCTGCGTGTCCTTTAAGTGTTGCTATTTTCTGTCAAGGGCTACGACATAGCCGAGTGGAAAGCGGCTCCCGATTACAGCGAAGTCGCCAGATGGAATCTCAATTCGGGTCGCATTCAAGGCGGTTACCATACGCTATTTTGACCCGTTTTCGGATCCCAGGTTAAACTGCAGGTCCCAAGAGAATCAATAGGCCTCAAAATGGTGGAAAGATCGATAATAAAATCCACACTAAATTTTATTTAGCATTTTCTGTCAGACAAATGTTAGGTTTCGTTTCGCTAGCTTATTTTTACATTTATTTTCCACTCTATATTTTAGTATATGGCATTTTTTGATTCCATGGTTCATTTATTAAAGCATTTAATTCATCCTGTCTCATTTTTCGCCTTGAAACTAAGTCTATTAGTAGTCTCGTCTTACGATCATACAATGAAGGGGAGTTTTCGCCCCAATTAGAGCAATTCTGGTCAATCTCCCTCTCTCATTTCTAGAAAGAATCCACTTGAGTGGCTACGAACGCTTATAATTTATATTACCAACTAATTTTAGTGGCAAATTCTACCTCAAAAGCGATGCACCCGTTCATACACCACCACAACCTTGCTGCACACACATCTTCTTGTTCTTGTTCAAACATCCATATCAAATGTGTATTTTCGCATAGTTTGATTAACGCCATATTTTGACATTAATTCCACTGGTGTAAATGTTCATAATTCCCCGCAATTCCTATATGTCCAGGAACCCAGCAAAATTTAATTTCGACATCCGCCAGGCTCGAGGCAACTGTGGTGTCACCGATACCGCGCGAACCCAATGTCGCGAGAGCACTCAGGGCGGTTTAAGAGTTGCTAAAGATAACACTCCAGTCTCCGAACAGGGCATCACGAGTTATCTCCCGTACCGAGCGGCGAATTGCAACCAGCGCGGCGGTGAAGACAAACGCAGCGCCTGGTAGAGCCTCGCTGACTTCAAATAGAGGGGACACGGAGTTGATACCGACCCCCTCCTAGCAATGGAGCCATCCGTATCCACTGGCACAGATCCAGCGTGACACGGAGTGTGCTCCAAAAAGGCCTAACGCAATATTCTCGGCGCAGTAGAAGCGTGGGGAGCAAAGGCTTAGTGACAACTAGTCAAATGTGGTACCCTCCAGTGTGGAGTCTTAGGCAGAACCAAAGGCGCTAGCAGCCGTGGAACTACACCAACTCTCGAAGGAGTTTCCTAACCTGAAATCCAAATGGCTTATGGCATGTTTGGCGTCTCTCGGCGGCATAGGCACCGTTGAGATTGGCTCCGGATGCAATGAGAGCCGTTGCCGACTGAGATAGGTGTCGGAATCGCGCGTACAGGTGAATAATTCACTGCGCATGGCGCAGAGCGAGTGGCATAAACTCAGCATCGACGAATAGGCTCTCAATGAGGGACGTGCGGAAGGCACCGGTCGCCAGGCGAAGGCGAGTGAGATGGAAACGAGTGCACCTTCCGTGATATACGCTCGGCTGCGGATGCACAAAACTCGCATATAAGTAGTCAAGCTTAGAACGAACAAAGGATCGATAGAAAAGTAAGACAGTAACCCTCTCAGCATCCTAGGTGTGGCGTTTGTCGAGAATAAGACAAAGGAAACAGTGCGAATCTACAAATTCCAGGCTAACCCCGTTTAGGAACAAATCCTGGTCCGGCTGTACCGTGGATGACGGCAGAAGTGGAACACCTTAGTCTTCGCCAAGGAAAACCGAAATCTGTGCGCTTCGACATGGCGAGAGACGCGGTTCAATGCATGTTGGAGTTGACGCTCCAGAGTTGGCATCTGGGCTGCACCGAAAGAAATCGAAATGTCGTCTACGTAGAACGTAGTGAGAACATCTTGCGGCAGCACCGATGTAATAACACATATTCACTCCCTTTCGCTAATCTCTTTACCGACCTCTCTCAAACAACTTTATGGCAGAGATTCTCTCGTGGGTTGTTTCTTTTATTAATAAGCTTAATGATTGAATCTGGCATAAAATTAAAACTCTTGAACCTCGCTCGTCTCCAAGGACTTGGAGTCGGCTAAAATTGGTTGGAGCCGAACGCTTTCCCGGGTCTTAAGAACACCATCCCGGCAAGGTAATAAAAAGACAACTAAGAATTGACCTTGTTATTACTTTGAATGGAGGACGATCATCGAGATATGTACCTACTGACGAGTCTTTGTTGCTGGATCAATGTTGAGTTCTAGGAAAAATATAAAAAAAGAAATTATATAATACATAGGGCAGGAGCCAGGTTAAGGTAAGGTGTAAAAAGGAAAGAGGTAACAGAATACCGAAATGGATCGAAGAGGAGAAAGCCTACTATGATAAACGTGAGCAGACCAAGAGAAGGCCTCTGCTACACCCTCATAAGTGAATCCATTAATATGCCAAGGGACTAGTGCCTCAACGGATGAGACTGCTTTAGGCCGCAATGCTCGTGGAATGAGTATATTCTGAGCCCTTGAGCCTTGAGCCGTATATCTCGGTGAATGAAACATCACTATGACATCTATGATCCACTAACATTGACCACCGAAGCCTAGCCCTGGACACCATAACCACCCTGCCGTCTGGAGCAAGTGGAAAGTTTGTAAAGTTTCCCGATGCTATCTCCCACTCTCCTTTTCATTCTATGGTATTTATGCGGCTCAATTTAGGTGCCAAGATGTCAAAATTTAAATCATTAATCGAGGTCAACTTTGTTGAATATGTTGGCGGCTCTATTTGATCAGTGGAAATCAATAGAGCTTTTGTAAACAAAAAAAAGGGGGATGGTGGGCGAAATTTGACGAAACTGACCGAATATTTCGATTTATCTATGAATACAAACTTGAAAGGACAGAAGAACAGGTTTATGGTCTACTTCCCGACGTGAAACAATTAGCCCTCCCTTGAGCCACAAAGGGGTTATAAACGTTATATGGATGGTGTCATAACACAATACTACCGTCTTTACTGCCCCTACACCCCAAAGTAGGGCCAGCCCTGATCCCTACTGGCTGGTCAATAATTGTCATTCTAATTTCTATGTTGTTTCATTATCCGGTCAGGGAACTTTATCCAAATGAAATGGAGTATGGCGTTAATAATCCCATGACCTCCAACGGACTTCACTTAAGTACAATAATGTTGGGTTGAGAGAACTAAAGAAATGCAATAAATGGTGGCACAAAACAACGACGGGGTACTTACTACTCTAGTGCTACAGCGCCGTCTGCTTTAGGTTATTATTATTTACTTAAAATCAAGAAACGAAAACCAACGTATCTTAAAAGTAATACACTTTATTTTAAAGTCTTGCACGTCTTAACTCCTTTCCTTCGGCTGCGCTGTGCTTCTCTTGCACCGATTAACTTCACTATTTTACGAACATCTCGACAGAAATCTTTCAGAATTTGAGAGTTTTCGCTTCCTTTTATTTCTAAATAAATACATAATCTGTATCTACAAGACACTCGATCTGTTCCTGCGGCCACAACATCGTACGCTCATAACTAACAGTCATTCAAGCGTGCGCGTAAACTGCCGGGCGTACGATGGGAAACGTTTACTCATTGTAAGTATATTATATGATGTTATATGATATTATATTATAGTGAGAGTACACAACTCTCCTAAATTTGCCTTCACCCCACAAATAATAATAATAAGCATCTAAAGATAGTTTTGTGCCTCAATATAAGAATTTCCAACAATATATATCTATATTTATTTGCGACAGGATTTTTTTTAGCCTGGGCAAGGCCAGGGACCTATGCTGTTTATTATACTCGTATAATTAAGAGTAGTGTTCCCAAACCTCACTTACTCGACACTTTCTTTGCTCACCTCACCTCTCCTCACAGAATCACTTGAGAAGACTAAATAAAACAACCATTTCTTTCTCATTTACGGCTCTATGGCCGCCAAATGTGTTATTAAACTTTTGTCAATGTGTTAGTCTCTACGAAAAAAGGAGTTTGGAAATAGAATGTATATTACGTAGTAGACAGATTGATTTTGTTTTTTCGTTAGTTAGAAGGTTGATATAGAAAGGAGTTTGATTCTTTGGACGTTTGAAATCAAATGTTCGGACAAGCTTAAAAAATAAAGGTGTTTAAAATTTAATAAAGGCAACATGCGTCAGACTACAAGTTCCCGCGTTTGGATGAGAGACTTTCTTCAGGTCACAGTCTCATGTTTGAAAGCTTAAAATTAGAGACAGAAAATGAGTTTGAAAATAAGATTAGATCAAGATATTTGATTTGAAAAGAGCATTCATGTTTGCAGTCTAAAATAAGTTTGAATGATATGAATTTTATTACAAGAGCAACCAAATAGTTACTTACAAAATTTGAATATTTGATGATAACGAAATCTCAACGTCAAGATAGTACAATAACTTACTGTGAGGGAACCCCACGCGGAATATCTTGAGCAGACGGAACTTCCACGCGCTGCAGAAGGCCCGGTTAGGCCTAAATTGGTAAGCCTAACTCTTCCCCCCTTCCACAAGGGGTAGCCTCGAACCGCGTCCCCCACGATTCACCTTTACGCCGACTAGAATGGCCTCTGCAAGAAGATTCGAGGCCATTCGAGAGTAGAGCTGTTTTCCGCTAACCCGCCTCGGGGAGGGCCTCGGACATAAATAGTGTTCGACTCCCATGAGGAGACACAGAGTTGAGAAGTCTCGCCCAGAACCCAGAAGATTTCCCCATGGTTCCAAGTCAAGTGCTAGCAAAGTGACAGCTGGCCTAATTTGTGTATTTGGAATTAGCCCCAGCCAGGAGGTAATTCCGCTGAACGATCGCCCCGTGTGTTTTTTCCGACTTCTTTCATCAACTCTTGTCGAAGCCCCTCTCATTTCGGGTAACTAAAATACTCTCCCCTGGACCGGAAGTTACCCCCCCCCCCCTTGCTTTTGGAGAACCGTCATCACTCCAACCTCCCGCTTTGAAGTCCGAGCCGCCTCACCTCAAGTGCAGAAGACATCCGTAAGCCACCCCCTCTCTCCTTTTAGTAACCCAATTGAGTTAATCCCCCTCATTTGAATAGTCTCCTCCGTGAATACCTTAAGTTCTAACTTCATAGCCTGATTTATAATTACATTCCCCCTTTCATTTACTGATGTGATTTTGCCCGTTAATTCTCTGAGGTAATTTTACCCATCAATTCTCTCATTATTTTTGTGTAAATGAAATTATATTTTTGTACATGCCTCTTTAAATAACCTTGAGCTTTGCCATTGTCCATAATTTACCTGACCTCGTTGCACTCTCTCGCTACTCAGCCCGTCTGAACTCGTGGTTTTCCGTCCCTTTTGTCGGCTTGCTTTCAAGTTATTGGTCCCTCCCTGATAGATATAATATGGTATTGATATAATGTAATGTCATACCACGACACTTACCTTTTCGTTCAATACGAGCCTAAATTGACTTACCGTTAACGCACACAATAGTAGAAGTACTTAATAGATTTGAAAGATAGATTGGGGTTCTCGATAAGCGAGAGGGGAAAATACTGTCTTCTTTAAAACTTCGTAGCGATATGAATCTTAAATTTAAGATGGAAAGTTTCCACAACCCAGAGAGGGAAAAGGGAAGCCCCGACCTCACCTGGTATATTGAAGAGATGCCCTTCCCCCTCTCCAAGTCTTATCTCTTAAAATGTGTACCCTTTCACTTTCGTCACTGGCCTATAGCGCCCCTTCGCACGAATCACCCTCCCTGGGGTGGGAGGCCAAAATTCTACCCCCCCCCCTCTTACGTGGAAGAAGGTGCGAGTTCGAACGAGTGTGAGAACCCATCCTATCAAACCAGCATGGCGCTCGGCCCGACCGCGCGACACCCCTTTTTCAAAAGGTGGATCTGGAGTTACGTGGCCTCGAACACTTTTAGGGACAGACCACCAGTTGGGGTAGGCGGCCCCTGCCTAAGGAAAATCACGAGGATTTAAGACATGGAATAAGTTGAGGATAATTGTTTAAATAAATAAACAGGGAAAGAGGGGAGATAGGGGAAAGAAGGAGTGGGAAAGTCCATCGGTACGAATTATAGTTTCAACATCGTTCCCTCCCTGCACCGATGCCCACAAATGCTTTCCATCCCTGTCCCAATGTTTGTAAGACGTGTCTATCTTCCACACATTTTCACTTACAGATCTCTGCTTACAAACTTTCTGTCGGAGATGTCCTCTTTGGTTTTCTCTTGTTTTTACTTTAAGAATAAAACCTACCTGAATCGCTATTATGTCTCAGATTAACATAATCCAACCCATTCGTGATTTGCACTCTCTAACCCATTTTGGTCCCATCACCACCATTCTCACCCCTACCAATCGTGGGCCACAAATTTCTAACCCCAAACCGTGGGGAAACAATCCCCCCTCCCCCAACGCAATCATACTAGGTACTTGGTACAGCAGAGAGACGACTCAAATGCGGCAACATAAATTCCCATGCGTCAATGAAAAGAATCTTCCTTCTTTCTCGTTCCCAACCGAGTGACTCACGACGACTCGAGCCGGACATCCGACTTCGAACACGACTCTCGTATACGTCGCAAGCAGAGACCATCAATCGAGGTACAACACCCCACGTCAACTACATGTCACGTATACATAAAAACAAACGAGAAAAGACAAACAGCTAAGCAAGCATACAAAAGGAAAATCGGCAAACAACCAAAACACATGTCTACTGACTCGCCGGAGACGTCCTTGCAGCGCCAACCAAACTTTACTACCCAGCTCAAGGCACTGCGCAGACACTCGGCACTAAATCTAGGACAAATGCACCGTCGCGACACGAAATGGGGTATTACATCTCACCCGAAGCAATACGGGGCAGTTACCTCCCCCCCCGCCCCCTCCTCCCTTTCACAGCAAGGACAGCACAATCACACTGTGCGCGTGTGGGCTTACTTAACAACCACGCCGCGCCCCGTAAGTGCCTGAGCACCATCAACTGAGACACTCGCCCCGTGCAAGCATATGGGCACAACAATTGAGATATACAATAACACGCACCTACGTGATCACGAAATACACGTGTGTCACGCACTCATTCGCTGCACAATGTTTAACAGTCACAAAATCGGCACATTTCGCCTTCCAATGATACAATGACAAGCTCGTTCTTAAATCAGGATAAGCCACATTCCGGAAGGTGGAGATTGAGAAAGTGACATATATGGAAGTAAACGGTTTTTTTGTTGTTGTTGTTTTTTGAGTTAAAACTAATAAACGCATCTGAGCGAAAAATATTTATAAAAAAATTTAAGTGGAGAAATTAGGAAAAGTGAATATGTCCCCCTATATTCTCCATACTAGGTATTAGAAATCTGGGCTATTAAGATGAGCGTTTAGTGAAGGGTGATATGGTCAAGGTGCTCTGATGGAAGTCATATTGACGCGAGTCATTATAACTTTGCTTCGGCCATCAGTGCACACAAGTGTCTATCTATACGTGACTCGCACATACACACACACACACATACACTTTCTCTCTCTCTCTCTCTCTCTCTCTCTCTCTCTCTCTCTCTCTCTCTTTCTTTCTCACGCTAGTCTTTACTGGTTAATAAAGGTTTTAAGGGTGGACAACAAACTTCGATTGATAATTTTAGAAAGGTCAAATGCCAGCGTTATTGCCAAAATAGTTCTCGATTTATAAGGCCGGGCTAGAAAGGGTAAAGCTATTTTTCCATTCTCTTCGAAAGCAGGGATAACAATTGAAAAAGGCCGATTGATAGCAATATTCTTTAGATTGCTTAGAAAAGCTGGATTATAAGTTCTCCTCTCGTGATTGTGAAAAGAGCTCCTTCCTTCCGAGGAATTGATGAGGAGCTGAGTTAGCCATAACATTGCCTTCTTAACCGCATAATTACAATTTCGTTATTGCAAAAATAGTTCTCCATATATATATATATATATATATATATATATATATATATATATATATATATATATATATATATCGATGATGGAGTTGTTCCTTGGGAACCGAATTCGTAGGAGAAATATGAAGACCCATGTGATCGCTTTAAACATTTATTTGCCTGACGTTTCAGTCTATAGCAATGGCCATCTTCAGTGGATTGAATTTCTTTTGTTGGAGCTGATGATATATATATATATATATATATATATATATATATATATATATATATATATATATATATATATATATATATATATATATATATATATATATATATATATATATAAACTTCGACAATTAAAAATCGTTGAGTTCAACTAAACCCAAAGAGAAAACTAATGAAGCGGGGGTCTACTTAATTCAATTTAAAGGCATTAATTGCCCTTTGCTTTACGAGACGGAGAGATTTGGAAAAGAAGATTTATTAACAGATTTCTCCCAGGCCCAAGTTAGGATTTTCATAAAATAAAAGTTATCAAATCCACATTAATTAGAGAAATCACGAATTTCAACCTCTCGGATGGGCAATTTATATGAAGCTTCTTCACCCAAAATCTAATCTTAAAAGACACTCTTAATGACCTGAAATTCACACCCTTGATTAGGGTCTGATTTCTTGTACATATTGAGAGAAGATATTTATCATCTTTCTAAATTTTTGTCGGTCTTGTGCAATTTGTTTGCAATTTTTAGCATATTTTTAAAGATCATCTCTCTATCTTGTTTGGGTTTTTTTATCCGGTGAAGGCCAATCGTTAATTATGCTGGGCCATCTATCGTCTTGGAACCTTGCCACATGACCTGTGGCAGGTTTCTGATAGCTTCCAGAATACCCGGAAGTTTTGTTTGTTCATATGGCTAAATTTCTATCACACCAAGTTATGCACATCATGATGCGTTCATTGGCTCTTTATGTTGTTAGAGGTTTTTAATGCAATTTTTTTGTCAGGTTCTAAGTTTTTGCTCTATAGGTCATAGTTGGGATTATGCATTGGTTGCCTATTTTTCTTTGGAGGCAGGGAGGGGATGATTTAGCTTTTGAGGACGATGCTTGCCTTTCCGAATGCTTTCCAGCCTAGAGTGATTCCGCGTTGGATTTCTTGATCTTTTGCGGAGGACATTGTAATATGTTGACACAGAAAGAGATTTTTGTCTACTATGGGAACTAGAATACCCTTTAACAGGTAAAATACCCTATGAGTCCCCGCCTGAGATACCCGAAACGTTGGAAAGGGGGGAGGGCGTTAGGGCAGCTGTAGGCACTCATGAGGTAAAGATGATCACAGAGGTGTAACTGCCCCCAGATGGCAGAGTTGTTCATGAGGATGAACCTGGACTGGGTGACAGACACAGAACGTGAGATCGACCATGTGCAAGGACATCATCAAGCGGTACAGACCCCGGGAAAGGAGGGACCACCCTCTCTCGACTGGTGCCACCTTGACAGCCAATTTCTTTTATATTTCGGAACAGGATCTTTCTGAGGCAGCTTCTTCCGGCCATGGGACCCCTTCGGGGGTAGAGAGGACCAGATTCTCTCACCGCTCTCCTCGCCATAAAAAGAGAAAAGCAAGAATAAGAATAGATAAAAAAGACTAGAGGTTCCTCTCCCTCCAATGCGACTCCAGAGAAGTGCAGGTCTACTGCGACTGCCTACTAGGGCAAAAGTCGCCATAATCACGTTACAGCCTAATAATAGACTAGATTAAAAAAGAAACAAAATGCAGAAACAAAACACCAAAAACACAAAAAACAAAGGCAAAGAAACAAGCAAAAAACACAAGGGCAAAAGTCATAAAGCAGGAAAAACGCTCCGGCGTCGGGGAAAGGCCCGCATCCTCCAGCGCGAATATTTGCGAGCTACAGCAAATCGAGTCTAATAAAATGATGGAGTCCACCCTTCTCCATAAAGAAAGATGGTCTACAAGTCTGTATACTTCAAACCCGTTCAGAGTTCAAGGGACAAGCTGTAGCAACACTGTTCCTCCCGATACCGGGACAGGTAACGTGTGTGAAAATCATTCAGAATAGGACATTCAACAAGATTGTATCGAACAATCGGAGGAACAATAAGGCCCAGACGAGCGCTCCCTCGAATGGCAGTGCGTTCCCCGAGTGTGGCCAATTCGAAGAGGACATAAAGAAACCTGAAGCCGTTGCGACATTAAAGGATAAGGGCATGGGGAAAGTCGCGGCGCAATGACACGCAACTTAAGTTCCCCTAGGTCGTCTCTAGTCTTCTTGGCCAAGCAGACCAGGGGCTAGTCTGATTCCTGACATGTAGTCGGTGTGAGGAAGAGCCAGGCACTGGTCCGATCGCCCAGTCCTCACGGGCTCTTTGACGCCCTCATTCCCCGCCATTCCTACATGTCCAGGAACCCAGTAGAAGATAATCTCGACATCCGCCCGGCTCACCAAAACGTAAGCCGCTTTCTGAGTAGCAAAAGATTAGAATCCGGTCTCTGAATCGAGCAAAATAAGTTATCTCCCATAGCGAACAGTGTATTGCAACCAGCCCGGCCATAGAGACAGACAGACAGTGATAGTCGCGTGCTATCACTTATACTGATTTATGACCTTCAAAACTTTCAATAATTCACGGACTAACCTTTGGAGGACCTTGGTAATTAAATCATTCGAAAGAGAATGTAAAACAACATAAAGATTTCAAATTTCGTTAGCATCGGACAAATAGTTAGGAAGTTATTGCTAAATAATTCCCCAGCTAACCTTGGGAGGACTTTGGCAAATATATCATTAGAAAGAGAAGGGTTTAAAATTTCGTTAGTATCTGCCAAATAGTTATGATGTTATTGGTAAAAAAAATAATTCCTGGGATAACCTTGGGTGATGGTGGTGGTGTAGGTGGTATAGGTGGTGGTGGTTATGTAGGTGATAGTTTAGGTTGTGTAGGTGGTGGTAGTGGTGGTGTGGGTGGTGATGGTGTAAGTGGTTCTGGTGTAGGTGATGTTGGTGGTTTGAGTGTCATAGGAGGTGGTGTAGATGATGGTGGTGTAGGTGGCGGTGTATATGTTGTAGGATGTGGCGGTGTAGATTGTGTTGGTTCATGCGATTGAGGTGTAGATGGTGCAGATGGAAGTGGTGTAGGTGGTGGGGTGGGTGGCGATGGTGTAGGTGGTGATGGTGTAGGTGGTAGTGGTGTAGGTGGTGATGGTGTAGGTGGTAGTGGTGTAGGTGGTAGTGGTGTAGGTGGTAGTAGTGTATGTGGCGGCGGTGTAGGTTGTGATGGTAGTGTTTTGGGTGGTGTAGAAGGTTGTGGTGTAGGTGTTGTAGATTGTGGTGGAGTAGGTGGTGGTGGTGTATGTGATTTAGGTGTAGTGGTGCAGGTTAGAGCGGTGTAGGTGGTGATGGTGTGACAGTGGTGTAGGAGAAGGTAGTGTAAGTGGTGGGGTGTATGTTGTATTCGTGTTGGTGGTAGTGTTATAGGTGGTGGTGTAGGTAGCGGTGTAGATATAGGTGATGGTGTAGGTGGTGGTGTAACTGGTATAGTTGATGGTGTAGGTGGTACTGGTGGTGTGTTGTAAGTTGTGGGAGTGTAGGTGTAGGTTTGGGGGGTGTAGGTGGTAGTGGTGTAGGTAGAGGTGTAGATGTTGTAAGGGTGGTGGTGTAGATGGTGTAGTTGATGGTGTGGGTGGTGGTTGTGTAGGTGCTGTATTTGTTGTTATGGGTGGTGGTGTTATAGCTGGTGTAGTTGATGGTGGTGTAGGTGTTAGTTTTGGTGTAGGTGGAGTAGGTGGTGTAAGTGATGGTAGTGCTGTAGGTGGTGGTGATGTAGGTGACTTTGTTGTAGGTGATAGTGCTGCATGTGATGGTGCTGTAGGTAGGTAGTGTAGGTGTTGTAGGTGGTGGTGTAGGTGTTGTTGGTGCAGCTAGTGGTGGTGTAATTGGTGCAAGTAGTGGCGGTGTAGTTGGTGATGCTGGTGCAGCTGGTGTTGGTATAGCTGGTGTAGTTGATGGCAGTGTAGGTGGTGGTGTGCGTGGTAGTTATGGCGGTGTGCGTGGTAGTTGTGGTGGTGCTATAGTTGTTGTTGTAACTGGTGCTGGTGGTGTAGCTCGTGTAGTTGATGGTGGTGTATGTAATAGTGGTGTAGGTGTAGTTGGTGGTGCTGTATTTGGTGGTGATGTAGGCCCCAGTGGTGTAGGTGGTAGTGTTTTAGGTTGAGATGGTGGTGATGTAGGTTGTGGTGTAAGTGTAGGTCGTCGTTGTGTAGGTGGCCGTGGTGCAGGTGGCCGTGATGTAGGTGGTAGTTGTGTAGGTGGTTGTGGTGCAGGTAGTACAGCTGTTGGTGTTGTAGGTGATGATTCGAAAGAGAATGCAAAGCAACAAAGTGTTTCAAATTTCGTTAGAATCGCCCAAATATTTACAATGTTATACCAAAACAAAAAGAAGCAAAACGGGGACCGACCGACATAGTGAGATGTAGAATCGCACGCGACTAAAAAGAGGTGATGAGGCTTGGAAATAAAACCCCTCCTGGGATTTGGAGTCATCCAAATACACTGCCACGGATTCAGCGTGACAGGAAGTATGCTCTAAAAAGGCTGAACGCAATATTCCCGGAGCTATGGAAGCTTTGGGAGCAGAGTCGTGACGACAAATAGTTAAGGTTGGTACCATATATGGTGACGTCATGAGCTACACCTAACTCTCGAAGCAGTTTCCTAGTCTTAAACCCAAAAGACTTGAGTCTCTTGGCGGCAGGGGCACTGTTGAGTTTGGCTGAGAATGCTGTGATAGCCGTTGGCGACTGCCCTATGCATAATGCACTGTGCACGGCGCAGAGCGAGTGGCACATCCCCAGCATCGACAAGTAAGCTCTCAATGGGCGATGTGCGGAAGGCACCAGTGGCCAGGCGAAGGCCGGTGTGGTGGATCGAGTCCACCTTCCGCAATAAACGCTCGGCTGCGGATGCATAAAAGTCGCATCCGTGGTCGAGCTTCGAACGAACAAAGGATCGATAGAAAAGTAAGGCAGTTGCATTATCAGCACCCAAGGTGTTGAACGTCACGGAACGAAGAATGTCCATGGTGCGCGTAAAAGAGACCCTAATGCTGCGAATATGAGTCTCAGGCGAGGCGACGGTCGAAAACAAGAGCAAGAAAACGGCGCGTATCTACCACTTCCAGGCGAATCCCGTTTACGATCAAGTCCGGGACGGAGTGTAGCCGTGGATGGCGCGGCAGAAGTAAACTACGAGTATCTTAGTCTTGGTCAAGGAAAACCGAAACCTGTGCGTTTTGGCATAACGAGAGATTTGATTCACTGCCTGTTATTGTCAATACTCCAGAGTTGGCATGTGGGCCGCACTAAGAGATCGAAAGCTCGTCCACGTGGTAGAGTGTAACGAGAAAATCTTCCGGATGCATTAAGGTGATACCGTTGATGTTCAGGGCGAAGTGTGTGATACTGATGACACTTTCCTGCGGGATACCCTGCTCCTGCTCGATTGGACCAGAGAGGGCTCCCTCCACACGTACGCGGAATCGACGATCTCGCAAAAACTAAGAAATAAACATTAGGAGGCGTTCCCTCACCCTCTCGCCCCCTCGTGTGGAGAGTCTCCATGAGGTATCATAGGCCTTCTCCAGATTGAAAAACACAGTGGCCTAGTGCTAATTACGAAGGATGGCCTCGCAGATGGCATTTTCCAGTCGGAGCAGAGCATCCGACGGAGAGTGAAATTGTGGAAGCCACACTGTGCGGAAGACAGTTGGCTTCCGCTATCTGGGAAAAGGGCTAGGCTAACATTTACCGATTTCTCCATCAACGTGCACACACAGGATGTTAGAGAGATTGAGTGGAAACCGGCCCGAGGTGCGAAATGAGAGCACATTATCAATTCGCCAGGAGTCTTAGAAGATATCTTTTCTCCAGGTCCTGTTAAATAAATCTAACAGAAAGGCCATGATCGCTGACCAAGGTGTCGAAGCATGGCATATGGTACATCGTCCAGACCAGGGGTGGTATCCGCGCACGAAGCAAGAGTGGAACGCAACTCATTTGATGTAAGCCTTTCGTTGAAAGGTTTCCGCTCCTGGAGGTAAAGTCCAGTCACCTCCTTCCGCGACATCTTCAACACACATTTAATGCTGGCGGAGCAGCATCTTGGATAGAGAATGCGAAGAAAGCGGTCGCGAAGGATTCCGCCACGGACGCGAGGTATGAAATTGCGGTCCCATTCTACTAGGGAACCAGAAGGGTGTCCTGCGAGAACATGCCTCGAATCCTTTTGACTCGCTTCCACACCTCTGCTAGAGGTGTCTTCCCGTTAAGTGAAGACACGTATGCCTGCCAGGAAGAGCGCCATGCGTGCTTTGAAACATACAAGAACCGAGCCCTAAATAAAGAGTTCCACCTCTTATGGTGGTTGCGTTCTTATAATGGCTGCCCTCTTAAAGCATTATTATAACTAGCAAAAATCCGCCCAAAGGGGCTATTTTTGCTAGCCTTGTGGCCCTTGTTCGCTTCGCTCACAAAATTAAAAAGTGTGCGAGAAAACGTTTTTTTTTCCTTTCCTAATACATTCAAAATTGGTGTGCAAGAAAATATTCATTTAACAATTTTTTTAAATGCATAGACGTGTACACACATGTTAGAATCATTATAATAAGATGGCGTTTGCGTTTTTAAAGTGATCTTCTGGCGGTTACGTTATTATGGTGGTTGCGTTCTTAAAACGATCTTATTGCGGCTTCGCTTTTAAAGCTTTGGGATTTTTTTTTTTCCAATTCAACCATCTGTAATTCTTTTTTAGTATTCGGGCCAGTTCATTTATTCAGCGCATTTGGAAGTGGATTCCCTGCAAGCAGGGAGAGAACGATCGTCTGGAAGGTGGTTTCACCCTATTTTGCCATGTCAAGAATAGCGAAAACAAAGCTATTGTGCTCTTTATTCTTGACATGATCCCTCCGACTTTTCAAATGGGCAGAAGTTGGATCCTTATTGTTCAAAATAAGTTAATTGAAACTGTTATTTTAAAAAGTTGAATCCTTATTGTTCAAAATAAGTTAATTGGAACCCTTATTTTGAAAAGTATATCATAAAGTGGTGAAGTTAGGAGAATAAAACGAAAGAGAGATAGAGAGAGAGAGAGAGACTTAAGGTTCCTGCAAAGATAAGTACACCAAAGAAAAAAAAAGGGTTCTTATCTTTACTAAAGTTCGGGGAAAAGAAACTAAACAACCCAAACAACACACCTGAGTTCCCAAATATTCCCATTTATGCCGTTTATCATTACTGGATCAATTTGGGAGTTGTCATCTTTACTAGCTGTTAGGAATACTCATCTTCACTTCATCTCAACTGTGGAGAATGAGAGAGAGAGAAGGAATTCCTCCCTACCCCCTGAATTCCCTAGTTCGCCGTTGACCGCTCTAAATTCGTCTGCCCTATATACTGCAAAAATAAGAACAATGGAAAGACCATTAAGTGGACATCGCGACTTCTCGCTACAGAAGCTTATCGCGACCCAAGGCAATTAAGGAAGTCTGTTAGCGATGAATCTCTCTCCCAGTCTAGATAATTTCGGGGTATATATTCGACAGTTCAGAATTCACAGGCATATTGTGTCTAAGGCAGCCGCCGTCCAGTACATTAGGCGTAACGTCTTCGGTAGTCGAGAGGAAATCGACTACATTCTCGTCCAGAGAAGAATTGAGTGATTGTCGAAGAGCCAAGGGAGAGCTAGTCGTCACTCAGTGTTGTTCGTGGAAATAGTTAGGCGCGCTTCAGCCCTTCTCACCACGTCTTCGGATTTTAAGAATCGGAAAATCCATCCCCGAAACACCCTCCGTTTGCCTCTTAAGGATAAGAGGCCTCCCCCAACTTCAGTTTCCCGAAGTTGAATTGAGCGTCCCGTGAGACGCCCACAAGTTCAAGGTCGAACTTACCTACCTGATCCTACTCATCGTACAACAAGGTAAAAGGTATTTAACCCCCACTTCTTCACGCTCCTCTCACATTTACAGCGTCGAACCTCAAGGATCCCCTTTGCTCTAGAACTTGCAAAATTGTAAAATCATTACTTAATTAATTATCCCTCGGTTAAAACTTAATTGATAGTGTCAATCATCTTATCAGTGAACCGTCAATATTTAATTGCATCGCCATTTAACTTGCCCTATATGTATATGTAATATTTAGTCCTATTAAAGTATATTTTTTGTAGCCGTGTTTGAATATTCCTTGGCCTAGCAAACGTGTATTTAAAGCACTCTTAGAACCATCCCCATGTTGAGCCTTAATTTCGGTCGGCCAGTAGGCCTGTGTGCGTATAACGGCGCACACCCGGTCATACCAAGACACCAACTTATCTGCCTTCCTTGTGGATGACTCGTCATAAATCAGCCCTCCCAACTTCACAAAAAACGCCACCCCTCGATAAACCTTTCAGCAAAGCTGCGAAAATACTGAAGTCGGGGGAAGAACCCCCTTTATACCAAAGTACATTTTTAATTGAGAGATTTGCTGATTCAACAGCCCTCCTCATCTTCCCTGTTCGCCCCCTGCTATCTCCCTGCTCACTGTGCCGCAAGGGTTGCGGGGGTGGGAGCTAAATTGGCGGCAGCTGTTAAAAAATGGCAATGGCGAAACGGCGACAGTGAGAAGCTTGCTATCAACGACCCATTCAAATTCTAACTCCTTTATTATAGGGGCTTCCTTCCAACTCCTTTATATGGGCTTCCTTCCAACTCAGTCTACAACCGGTACTTAACACTCAGGAAGGAAGCGCTCTTATGTTACCAGCCTCTAAAAGGCATTCAGCAGTGTGTTTAGATTTAGAGGCAAAACCGCCTAAATCAACTATATAATCTACTACTAGTTTCTCACTATACTATCGCTCCTCTTTCTCCTCCCCTGAACCTCCGCCCCCTTAGTGCCTTAGAGCACAGGGAAGGAGGCTAATGGGGAAGTGGAGAATCAGAGATCTCTTTCTTGCGTCCCTCTCCCCTTGCTCCGCAAGGATGAAGAGGAGGGGAATGGGAGCTCGGACGCTCTAGCCTTTTACTCTCTCACACCTTTTCTTCTTAACTTATAATCTTTGGACACTGAGGAACAGGCTTCTCTCTTCTGTTGACCACCTGAATTTCAGGAGGCAAGTATAAAGGAAGGCTCAGCAGAAAACGTCAAAGAAACCATACAAAACCGCCACTTTTAAAAGAGACATAGCCTTGCCGCTGCCCCCACCCATCACTTCCGCACAGAGAATAGTAAGTTGTTTTAGGCTGTTGTGTCCATATACGACAGCCTAACCTCTCCCTCACCTTTCGTTCCGTCATGATTTTGCCCCGTGAACGAAGACTCCGCACATAGCTCTCGTTACAACTATGCCTTTCTCTTGAAATAACAAAATTAGAGGCTTCGGGGAAAGGAAGTTTGTGGTCTAGTACACTGTGGAACCCGAAGTCAAGAAACATCATGGAATAAGGCTGAGTTAAACCTGCAGGGAGGGTAAACCACCCTACCCTGTAGGTCCGACTAAGACCACAGAGGGACATGTAGCTGTCTGTGTGTAGGTTGTACGTAACTTTGAATAACCAAAACCCGTGAGGGGGCGACTCCAACTGGTTGGAGGTGTACTTGACTTGGCCATCGTGCATCATTAAGTTCACCATGTTCTTACACCATCTGAGGAGCCCATCCAGGTTAATGAAGCCACCTTACGTCTACTAAACAATGAGGGAACCAAATGCACACTACCACGATACGAAACAGTAAAACTATCAAACACTCTGGGCACACCGATCACCAAAATCCTCAACGCACAAACCGGACAAACACTACTATTTAGATCCATAACAGATGCATATAAATTACATACACTCCCCAAAGATTAATTGGCTGAAAAACACCACTTCACAATAAGGTGCAGGCGAGCAGTCCATCAAGTGGCGGTGCGTGCCGCACGTATGTCCAATTCGGAGACGACAGAAAGCAACCTGAAGCCCTCGCGGCATTGGAGGGGTAGGTCCATGGGAACAGTCGCGGCGCTCTATGGTTTGACAAAGCCGCCCGAAGGGCAACCCGTATTCCTGCAATGTAGGTGGTATGAGAAAGAGCAAAACGATGATCTAATCACCCAGTCTTCGCGGATTCTTTGGCACCCTCATCGGCGTGTTCATTTCCCGCAATTCTTAAATGTCCAGGAACTCAGCAGAAAATAATCTCGACAGCCGCCCCTCACGCCAAAACCGTGGCGTCACAGATTTCGCGAACCAGGGGATACGGGGATTCCAATGACTCGAGATCACTCAAGGCACTTTGTGAATCGCTATAAATCACAATCCGGTCTCCGAACTTGGTTCGTCGCGTTATCTCCCCTACCGAGTGATGTATTGCAACCAGCTCGGCCGTGAAGACAGACGCAGCGCCTGGCAGAGCCCAGATGACTACGAACAGATGAGATACGGCGTGGAAACCGACCTCCTCTTGGGACTTGGAGCCATCCGTATACACTGGCACGGTTCCAGCGTGACACAAATGTGCTCCAAAAAGGCCGAACAAAATACTCCTGGCTGTGTAGAAGCTTTAAGAGCAGCAGCGTGGCGACAAATAGTCAAAGGTGGTACCCTACAGGATGGCGTCCTTGGCAAAACCAGCGGCGCCACTGGCCCAAGAGCTATACCAAGCTACCGAAGGAGTTTCCTAGCTCTAGACGCAAAGGGCTTAGGGTATGAATGGAGTCTCTCGGAGGCATAGGCTCCGCCGAGATGAGCTGCGGATGCAGTGAGAGCTGTTGGCGACTGAGTGAGGCGCCGAGCTCGCGCGTACAGGTGAATAATGCACTGTGCACGTCGCAGAGCGAGTGGCATCTCCCCAGCATCGACAAGTAGGCTCTCAATGGGGGAAGTGCGGAAGGCACCGGTTGCCAGGCGAAGGCTGGTGCGGTGGATCGAGTGCACCTTCTGCAATACACGCTCGGCTGCAGATGCATAAAACTCGCATCTGTAGTCGAGCTTTGAACGAACAAGAAATCGATGAAAAAGGAAGGAAGTAGCCCTATCAGTACGCCAGGCGCAGAACGTCACGGAACGAAAAATATCCATGGCGCTCGTACAAAAGTCCCTAAGGCTGAGAATATGAGCCTCTTATGTGAGACGGCGGTCAAATACATGACCAAGGAAACGGTGCGAGTGTCCACCACTTCCAGGCGAACCTCATTTATAAACAAGTCTAGGTCAGGCTGGATCCGTGGGGGCGGCAGAAGTGCGTCACCATAGTCTTGGCAGGGCAACACCGAAGCCTGTGCGCTTCGGGATAGCGAGTGACGTGGTGCAATGCCTGTTCGAGTCGACACTCTAGGTTGGCATCTGGGACGCGCCAAAAGAGGACGAAAGGTCGTCCACGTAGTGCATAGCAAGAACATCTTAGGGCAGCACCGAGGCGATAGCGATGTTGCTCAGGGCAAAGAATTTGGCAGTGAAGACACTTCGCTGCAGGACACCCTCTTCCTATTCCACTGGGCTGGAGAGGGCTCCCCTCACCCGTACGCGGAATCGACGGTTTCGCAAAAAATTAGATATAAAGATTGGGAGGCTTCTCTCGCCCCATTGTGTGGAGAGTCTCCATAATACTCTATCGCGATGCGGTATCATAGGCTTTCTTCAGATCGAAAAACACTGGCGTAGTTTGGTCTACGAAGGAAGGCCTCGCAAACGGCATATTCAGTCGGAGCAGAGCATCCGACGTGGAGTGGAACTTGCAAAAGCCGCACTTTTCAGAAGACCGATGACCGCTGTTGTCCATAAAAAAGGCTAAGACAACATTTTTTCCATCAAATTGCACACGCAGGAGATTAGAGAGATTCGGCGCAAACCAACCAGGGTAGAGTGATCTGTCCCCGATTTGCATAAAGCGAGAACAGTACCGATTTGCCAGGAGTCTGCGAAGATAACTTCTAACGAGATCCTTTTGAACAAATCTAATAGATAGGCCATGCCTCGCTCACTATGGTGTCGAAGCATGAGGTACGGGACATCGTAAGGAGTAGAGCCGGTGTCCGCGCACGAAGAGAAAGCGGAACGCTATTAACTCAAAGTAAATCTGTCGTTGTAGGGTTTTCCACCTCTAGAGGTGGAGAACGGCCTTCCGCGACATCACGACGCGCATTAAATACTAGCGGAGCAGCATCCCGGCTAGAGAATGCAAAGAAAGCGGTCGCAAAGGATTCCACCACGTGGGCGAGGTCCGAGTGTGAGGTCCCATTCTCCTGGAGAACTGGAGGTGGGTCGAGAGAGGACTTGCCCCGAATCCTTTTAATTTGCATCCAAACCTCTGCTAGAGGGATCTTCACGTTAAGTGAAGAAGAGCGCGGGCGTGATTCGAAACATACCGGAACCTAGCCATAGTTCAACGAAATTCACCACAGTGAAATCGTTCGGGCAGCACTTATAGTGCATGTAGGCATAATGCTTCTGTTTGAGGGCCGCCTCACACTCGGCTGACGACTACGGGAGCGGTCGGCATGAAAAACGGCCAGACGTTCTAGGAATAGTAGTTAGGCCAATCGCGATGAGGTTGCCTGAGAAGAACTCAATGGCCTCATCTACCAACCTAGACTCCTCGACTGAGACAGAGAACAGAGTGAAGTGCAGTGAAATGTAAACTCATCCACATTTAGAACACCTCTCTCCAGCTCGTCGATCAGGTCGGCAATGACCTGACCCCTAAGATTGATCAAGTAAGCTCCACAAAGGGGGTGTCTACCATTCAGATTCCCGAAAAAGACAAAGGGCCTCGGCCACCGTGACACGACGCGGTGGAAGTCACCCGCGTTGAAGTCGGCTGACGCTGAAATCTACGCAGAAATAACAGTATACCTCCTATCAAGGTGCAGCTGCACAGCTCCTTCCTGAAAGGAGGTATCTAAAGCAAAGACATCATGCCTGGTGTAAATCGCGTATCCTCCTGCCAGGCTCCATCCCGTGGCGATAGGGTTGCAAAACCCTTATGCCCCGGATGGGTGGCCAGTGGGCACGATTTCAGCATGGTCTCCGTAAAAAAAACAGTTAAGGGAAAACGGAAGGATATGCGCCTCCGCAGCTCCTTCCAATTGACACGGAGTCCGCAGCAATTCCATTGAAGGAATATCTCCTCCACTCCTAGCGCGGAGGAGATGCAGGGTCCCTCTTCAAAGAGAAGACCCTCACGGGAATGGCCGTACCGTTCCCGTAAGCAAAACCCAGGGCGTTTTGGGCTCAACAAGGCGCTAAAGGAGAAGCCGCTATCAAGGACTTATCGGGAGAAGTTCAGTTCGCTATGCGAGTCTTTTGCTCCTCCCCCACCTCGGGGCTGCTTCGGAGGCAGGGATCCATCCTTTGGTAGTCTCCGAGCCTCTTAATCAAGCCTTGGGTTGGGGTGTAGGAGCCAAAGCTCCTTTGGTGCTGTCCTCTTTTCGAGGAGGGGGGACAACTTTAGGAAACTAGAAGACGGCGTCAGGACCACCTTGATGGGCGTTGCATCCTGTGAGTCTAGCTAGTCGGTGGAGGTGCGCGGCCGCTTCGCCTTACGGGAAACGGCCACGCTGGGAGAGGAAAGGGGAGCCCTGGTTTTAACCAAGTCTGAGTGTGAACCCTTTATGCCAACAGCTCTACGAAGGAAGAGCCCAGGATAAGAACCCGCAGAAGAGTTCCGATTTTTGGGGGGCGTGACCATTTTCGTAGGCGACCATGTTCACGGGAATGGCCGTACGCTTCCCCCAGGCAGAACTACGGGCGCTGAAGGCGCTGTCGCCTTCGAGGGCATAGGGGAGGTTGGGCTCGCCATGCGAGTCTTTTCCTCTCCTCGCTTTGAAACCTTATGCCCTCGCTTCGGAGACGAGGGTCCCTCCTATGGAGAATCTACTGACTTGGAGTCACCCAGCCTACCACTTGGTGTGGGCTTAGGAGCCGAAACTGCATTAGTGATGTCCTCTTGTCGTGAGGCAGCTTTAGAAACCCCCGAAGATGGCCTCACCACCACCTTCAGGGGTATCTTCTCCTGTGAGTCTAACCACTCGGTGGAGGCGCGCGGCAGTTTTGCTTTACGAGAAACGGTCACGCTGGAGGAAGTAGCAGGAGCCCTGGTTTAGCCGGGGCTGGGTGTGAACCCTTTAAGACGCCAGGTTTACCAGGGGAGCGCCCAGGGTGGGTAGAACCCGCACAAGGGTTCCGAATGGGCGCAGGAAATGACCGTGCTCGTAGGCCTGGAGGTGCTATGAGCTGAGGGTCTCTTTCTTAACACTGAGGCTTAGGGAAGGTCCCAAGCAGTGCTGGGAGTGCCAGGACCAAGTCCTTAGCATCGTGAAATAAAAGACGATCCTGGGCCTGAGCAGCCAGGATTTTCTTCTCAAGGAGATAAGCACCACATTCTTTCGAAGAAGCGAAATGCGGCTTTCTACAAATGACACACTCGGCCACACACGATTTGGACTTATCGTGTGCGGCCTTGGAGCAACTTACAAAGACATCGGGTAACCCTGAATTGGTTCGTCTACAAGAGCGATTACTATTGCTGAAGCGGTGGCTGTAGTAGCACCTCCGCGGCAGTGGCACGAATGCTTTCACGCGGTAGCGATACCAACCGGCACGCACCGACTCAGGGAGCTTGTCACAGTCGAACGTGAAGAAGAGTGTAGGGGTGGGTCTCGAGGCCCCTCCTTGTTTTCTCATCACATGTTCGACCTTGACCGCCCCATGGTCGGCCAGCTTTAAGGTGATGTCATCTATCAAGTAGTCCACAAGTTTCCTCGCATAGGCCACTCCTTTCACGCTGTTTAATGTAGAGTGCGGCATCACACTTACTGGCGTGCCATCAAGTGTTCAAAGGGCACTAATCATGGCTGTCTCTGAGGGATTCGGCGCATTCGGGAGAAGGCTCTCGTCTGAGAAACGGGTCGCCTTCGGCTCTCTACCAATCAAGCTAGCTAGAGCTCTCCTCAGATGAATCATGTTGCCCTTAGGCAACATGCTGCGATCAGTGGAACGAATAACGAGCAAGCGTTTGAAGCCAGCGGGCTCGAAAACGCAAGGTAGTCTCTAAATGGCCCCCGACGTAATCGAGGCTCCGCTCTTTTCACTTTTGGTCTTAGGCTGGGTCGCTTACCGAAACGGCAGCAGACCCGTCCCTCCCCGCGGCTCTCGCGGAAGGAGAGGATCCCCGAGTCTTATCTGTCTTTTTCGTCTTCTTGTTTCTTTTATTTTTAGGAGAGGAGGGTGGGAAATGAACTTGCTTCTCTCCTCCGCTGGTAGTTGACCCTAGGCCAGATGGACCGGCCTCAGCCAGATCCTTCTCTGAAATGGAGGTCTTGGCTGTCACAGGAGCACCAGCCAGGGGAGGAAATCCCTCATTTCCTTGTGGATCCTCGGAGGCCCGAGCCGTCTGAGGAGAGGCTTGCACACGGGCGGACCCAGGTTCTGTGCTTAGCACCGAGCCCGGGTTCAACCCCATGTAAGATTCTACCATCTGAGACTGGGTCACCTCAGGGGCCATATTCATCTCTTGTACGGCCTCCATGTGCAAAAGACATCACGGATCCCATTATATGAACCTTTTTCTTGACTTGTGCCGGCGTAACGGCATCCGTCGGAGAAGAGAGGAGGGAAGGTATAATGACCCCCTGCAAGCTGGTCACGCACGCAAGTAGGACATTAGGGTGCACGGGTTGACGAGCCCTGCCATCCTTGCTCCCTTAAGGTGGTTGGCCCTATCAAGCCGTTACCACCGGGAGCGGTCAATTGTGGGCCGCCTGCCTGCTTTCTTGGCAGTCCGTTTGGAAAGTAAAGAAAGGACTGCCGCTGGCGATAGGGAGTCGCTCAGGGGTGACTCCAGAGAATGGGGTACGGGGGAATCCGCTGCATCCGAAGACATAGGGAAGGAGCAAGCGCCCTCTCCGGTTAAAGAGTTTTGGAGCGTCTCTTGTGTAAGTACAGGAGGGGGGGGGGGAATGAACCTCCTTTTCTATTTTGAAGCTACCCGAAGGCGGCTCCGACGCTGGTAAAGAGGGAGGGGAGAGATGTTTGTTTGTTTCATTTACATCATGGGGCATAGTGACCCTCTTTTTAGCACGGGACGCACCCCACGCTAAAGCCCGCTCTGCAAGGGGTGAACACGGGTCGGCAAAACCTTTCCGCCTAGTGACCTGGCAGCCCATCGGCATGGCGGCTCCACCTTAGGCCCGGCGTAGAATTGATAGACAGTGAAAGCAGAAAGAAAGTGTATGTGAGGAAGGTGTGGGTAGGGATGAAGCAGGCTGTGAAGAGCCCACCACCCCAGACCGGAGTTCAGGGATGAGGGAACGTTGTCACCTCCCCCCTCAGCTCCGATCCGGGATAGTTGGGTGAGAGGAAGCTGGTCTGCGTCTACCTTGTGAAATTAGAGACCGATCAGAGAAAGTTGTGGGAGAAGTTGGAGGGTAAGTGAGGAAGTAGGGTAGAAATACAGGCTGTCAGAAAGAAGGAGAAAAGGCTAATCTGAGGCCGGCGGGGCGCTGAGTCCCGTCAGCACAGCAGCCAGAAAGGCAAATCTCCGCGCTGCTTACGGGGGCAATTATAGACATAGAACCCACAAACACGCGGGCAATTGCACCTATACAACGAACTCTCGAGTGGTACTTTAATGTTAAGTGGCCAAATGATCCCCATATGAGCAAAGTTAAGCCACATCGAGTGTGGTTAGTCGATGAAGGGGGTGTTAAGATATGGGTCGGCTGCCATACGCTATGCGGAATCGTGGTTCGGATGTCACGTTAATCAATAGGCCCCTACGGGGAAATCTCATAAATCTGTGTAATCCAATGAGACATTTATGATTTTTTTCACTTGAAACTAAGAAACGAAAACCAATGAGGAAATTTGACCCCACAAAGTGTAGAACAGTAAAAAAAGTGGTAAAGAGAGAGAGCAAAAAAGTGTGTAAGATATATGTATGAATACCAGCAGATCTAATACTGGGCGTTGGGGCCCGGAGGGCACACAGTTTTTAGGCTGTCACCTGCAATGTAGTGCTCAATAGTATACCCAAACCTCCCTTTTGGGGTTGTTGATACACGTGAGCCTCTTTGTTCGTAGTGTCTGAAGCCCCCCTCCCCCACCAAAAGGAGTCGAGCAGACGGGTAGAGAAGATAGACTCCCAATAGCCCCCCCCCCCTTCCCCATCTCATTTTCATTTTTTCACAGAGAATTGGACCCTTGAAGAAAAAACGACGTCGCTCGTGATTACCACCCGCTAACCACCGGGGTCACAAGACGCGCAGCTATCATCTTGCCTTCTATAGCGGTCACAGGCATTCTTTGGCGGCCATTGGCCTTCGATTGCGACACGCTTGGCTTCGATAACGAGGACCGACCTTTGAAAGCGGTAACTGTCCTTATACAGATGTCACCTGCTTTCCACAGTGGTCGCCGTCCTTATACAGATGTCACCTGTTTTCCACACCGGTCACTGGCCTCCTTAGGCAATCACCGTTCTTATACATATATCACCTGCTTTCCACAGCAGTCACCATCCTTATACAGGCGTCGCCTGCCTTCGATAGCTGGCACCGGCCTTAGTAAGCGGGCACCTACCTTCTTAACCAGTCTTAGCGGTCACCAGCCTTCGATATACAACCGTCGTTAATGCGCAAGCGGTCACCGGACGTCCTATCGAGAACAAAGACCGCGGCGTTTCTTCGCGCGTTTTTTGACATCTCGATGGAGATTGATTTTTGGCGCTTGGTCAAGCCGAGTCGAGTGCCTCCAAATGGCGCGGCCAGACACAAACCAGACTTACTTTTTTTATTGATGGAAGCAACTACTCTTTTCTTCCTTTTTTAAAGCATTTTCATTTTGTGAAAACTGGTACGTGAAGTGGTGAAATTAAAGAAAGTTGAGTGTAGTGTTGTGAGGAGACTACTTGCAGCGCTAAAGTTTGGAGAGAGGCGTAACTCTCCTGAACCTCCCTTAGAGGGAGATAAAGTGAGAGAGAGTGAAACAAAGATAGGGAAGTGTTCATTTAATGACGCACAACGCGTCAAAGGCACCTGGTAGCAGACAACAGTAGAACTAAACAAGAGAGAGAACCAACCCAGACGAAGGCCATTGAAAAGGTTAGTGGAGCAACATCGTCCTCTTGCTCCGTAGGAAAAGCATCTTAATTAAATATGGACTATGAAAAGAAAGCTTGATTATACTTAAGTGTACTCAAATCCACTGAGTGGAGAAGGAAGGAAGTAGTTCCAAGACATTCCTGGGAAAATATTAGGTCATCAAAGAATGAATAGCGGTTTTAGGGCGAAAAAAAGATGCTTCTTTGAGTTATTCAAATTGTTCCAAATTTGTTACAAGCTGATTAAGATAACTAGAAATGCCGAGGCCTTTTGTAAGCTTGAGTCAAACCTAAGGCTAATTTAAGCAATGACGAAGCTTTTTGAAAGCTTTAGTAAATGCTAAGGCTTATTTAAGTTGGAGTAATGCCGAGGCCGTTTGTAGGTTTTGTCAAGCATAAGCCTTATAAGAGCTAGAGTAATGCCTTGTCGGTGTGTAAGCTTGTCATGCCTAAGCCTTATTTAATTAAGCTGGAAGAGTGCAAAGGCATTTGTAAGCTTTATTCAAGCCTAAGCGTAATTTAAGCAGGAGGAATGCCGAGGCCTTTTGTAAGCTTTAGTTAAGCCTAAGCTTTAAATAAGCTGGAGGAATGCCGAGGGCTTTTGTAAGCTTGAGTCAGGCCTAAGCCTTGTTTAAGCTGGAGTAATGCCTTGGGCTTTTATAAAGTTGAGTCGACCCTAAGCCTTATTTAAGCTGGAGTATTGCCTAGGTCTTTTGTAAGCTTTATTCAAGGCTAAGACTTATTTTACTTGGAGTAATTCAGGGCCGTTTGTAGGTTTTGTCAAACGTAAGCCTTATTAGAGATGGAGTAATACCTTGGCGTTTTGTGAGCTTGAGTCAAGACAAACCTTATTTAATTAAGCTGGAGGAGTGCCTAGACATTTGTAAGCTTTAATCAAGCCTAAGCCGTATTTAAGCAGGGTGAATGTCGAGGCCTGTTGTAAGCTTTAGTCAAGCCTAAGCATTATTTAAGCTGGAGGAATTCCGAGGACTTTTGTAAGCTTATGGAGAGTCAGGCCTAAGCCTTATTTAAGCTGGAGAAATGCCTAGGGCTTTTGTAACCTTGAGTCAAGCTTAAACCTTATTTAACCTGGAGTATTTCCTAGTCCTTTTGTAGTTGGAGGAATGCCGAGGCGTTTTGTAAGCTTGAGTCAAGCCTAAGGCTTACTTAAGCAATGCTGAAGCATTCGTATGATTTATTCAAGCATAAGCCTTATTTAAGCTGGAGGAATGCCGAGGGCTTTTGTAAGCTTGAGTCAAGCCTGCCTTATTTAAGCCGGATTAATACCTAGGCCTTTTGTAAGCTTTAGTCAAGCCTAAGCCTTATTTAAGCTGGAGGAATTCTGAGGACTTTTGTAAGCTTGAGTCAGGTCTAAGGCTCATTTAAGCAATGCCGAGGCATTGGTAAGATTTATTCAAGCATAAGCCTTATTTAAGCTAGAGGAATGCCGAGGGCTTTTGTAAGCTTGAGTCAAGCCTAAATAAAGCTTATTTAAACTGGAGGAATGCCGAGGCCTTTTGTAAGCTTTAGTCGGGCCTAAGCCTTATTTAAGCTGGATTAATATCAGGGCCTTTTATAAGCGAGAGTCAAGCCTAACCCTTATTTAAGCTGGAGGAATGCCGAGGCCTTTTGTAAACTTGAGTCAAGTATAAGGGTTATTTAAGAAATGACGAGGCCTTTTGTAAGATTTATTCAAGCAGAAGCCATATTCAAGCTGGAGAAAGGTCGAGGCAATTTGTAATCTTAAGCTGGAGGAATGCCGAGGCCTTGTAACCTTTAGTCAAACCTAAGCCTTATTTTAGCTGAAATAATGGCTAGGCCTTTGGTAAACTTGAGTCAAGCATAAGTTTTATTTAAGTTGGAGGAAGGCCGAGGTCTTTTGTAAGCTTGAGTCAAGCCTAAGGGTTATTTAAGCAATGACGATGCCTTTTGTAAGATTTATTCAAGCCGAAGCTTTATTTAAGCTGCAGGAATGCCGAGGCCTAGGTGAGCTTTAGGCAAGATTAAGCTCTTTTTGTTAGGTCGAATAATGGCGATGCCTTTTGTAAGCTTGAGTCAAGCCTAAACCTTATTTAAAATGGAGGAATGCCTATGCCTTGTTTAATCTTGAGTCAAGCCTAACCATTATTTAAACTGAAGGAATGCCGAGGCATTTGTAAGCTTGAGTCGAGCCTTAGCCTTATTTAAGCTGGAAGAAAGCCGAGGCCTTTGTTAGCTTTAGTTAACTTAAGCCTATTTAAGTTGAGTAATGCCTAGGCCTTTTTGTAATATTTAGTCAAACCTAAGCCTTATTTAAGCTGGAGTACTGTCTCGTCCTTTTGTAAGCTCTAGTGAAGCCGAAGCCTTATTTAAGCTGAGGTAATGCCTAGGCCTTTTGTAAGCTTTCGTCAACCCTAAGCCTTTTTTAAGCTCTAGTATTGCCTAGGCTTTTTTATACTACAAAAATGGCCTGTCTAACTTAACCAAAATGTTTAACAATTGTAACGTTCAAATGAAGCTATTGAACACAAAATTCATCCCCTGGTCAATGGAAAGCTTCCCATCTTCCAAAGGCATTAAATTGAACTCTGTAGGGTACAAAATTGTACTCGATTGTTGAGGATATTGTGTTTTAGTGTAAGTTCACGCTCGGTTATCAGTAGCGTACCTCAGGGATCCGGTTTAGGATGTTTATTATCATAGTTTATATAAATGATCTTGGGAGGGCTGTAAATAGCAAAGTGTCAATTTTTGCAGATAACACTAAATTGGCAGCTGTAGTCAAAGAAGTTCAGGGTATCTTTAAAGTGCGGTGTGACTTTAATAAGTTGTTAGCTTGGGCTCAGTAGTGGCAGATGACTTTTAACCTTAAAAAATCAAAGTTATTAACATGCGAAGGGATAATAGAGAATTTAGCTATGAAATGGATGGGCATTGGCTGAATTCAGTTGATAGGTCACTGAAGTTTTCGAAGCAGTGTATTGATGCAAAAAATTCCTTTCCCGGCGGGTTGAGAACACTCGCGATCGAGTAGACTTAGGCGGGCAGGACTGGACGCGAGGGAGCCAGGCGGAGCGTCGTCATCTCCGTTTCTTCCGAATCTCAGTAATCGATAGTCTTCAATTGATAAACGGTGCCTCCGTTGAATGTCATCTCACTTCCTATTGATTTCTAAAGCAGTGCACCCTACCGTGGCGCTTAATTAAAATGGATCGGCCCCTACCACTCGTCCTAATAATGGCAAGTTCTAAACCACAGAATATGCTTCAGGTTTGGCAGAGAGACTCTACCTAAGAGACTCCATTAATCCCCGAATTGAACTAAAGAAGGTAGATTTTACCCTTCAATTCTAAGATCAAAAAAGTCACCAGACCTCAAATTCCACTAAATTTTAACCTCATTTGAATCTGATCTAATCTTTTGAGGTCTCCATAAGAACAGATCTCAACCGAGGAAACCAGTTGTAAGTAAAGGAACTGTTAAAGTTAGGCGAAGCGAAAATTATGGAAGGTAAACAGGAAACTACGAATACGAGAAAAACGTATCACCCCTTCAAGGTTTTCATATGGTCACAATTACACTGGCTGCCACAGGGAACCAGAGACAAGGCAACAAATATTTACAACATACCAGACACTTGCATACATCATCCAAAAGATATACGCGGAACGCTGGATCTCTGGAAGAACACTACCTGATTGAGAGAGTTCTTCGATGCAGATAGCATACAGGATGGACCTTAGCCAAAGGCAGCTCAATAATCGTGGAATGGTAACTATGATATTTATGGTCGGCCAAGTTGTTCCGTAATTGTTACGAACTGGCCGCTCGTTTCGTGACCAACCGGACAATGGAGAACCATTTACCCGGCGATTAAAGAGCTGCTAGTTCTTGTGTGTGCCAAACAGGAGAATGGAGAGCCGTTTACAGCGTAATTCAAAGCTTAAAATTGGCTGCTCCTTTGCGTGGCCAAACAGAAGAGACAAAGTCATTTAAAGTGTGATTCAATTTGACGATCTGTCAACTCCATTGCGTGGCCAAACAAACAATGGAGAGCCATTTACAACGTGCTTCAAGGCTACGAGCTGTCACCTCTTTGCATAGCCAACAGGGAAAGGGAGAGCCATTTACCCCGGGATTAAAAGTTACGAACTGTCAGTTATAGTGTGTGCCAACCAGGAGAATGGAGAGCCATTTACAGCGTAATTCAAAACTAAAAATTGGCTGCTCCTTTGTGTGGCCAAACGGAAGAGACAAAGCCATTTAAAGAGTGATTCAATGTGACGATCTGTCAGCTCCATTGCGCGGCCAAACGAACAATGGAGAGCCATTTACAACGTGCTTCAAGGCTACGAGCTGTCACCTCTTTGCATAGCCAACAGGGAAAGAGAGAGCGATTTACAGCGTGATTAAAAGTTAAAACCTGTCAGCTCCTTTGTGTGGCCAACCGGATAATAGAAAGCTATTTACAGCGTTATTCAAAGCTAACTGGATACTAATTTGCGTGGACAACCGGACGAGGGAGATCCGCTTACAGCGTAATTTAAAGCTACGAACTGGCCGTTCCTTTGTTCGGCCAGCCAATACAATGGAGAGCCATTAAAAGCGTGATTCGTAGCTACGAGATATCAGTTCCTTTGCATGGTCAATCGGTCAACGGGGAGCAATTCACAGCGTGATTCTAAGCTAAGAACTGGCTGCTCTTTTGCGTCACCAAACGGAAGAGACAAAGCCATTTACAGCGTGATTCAAAGTTACGATCTGTCAGCTACATTGCGTGGCCAAATGAATAATGGAGAGCCATTTACAACGTGATTCAAAGATACGAGCAATCAGCTCTTTGCCTAGCCAGTAGAGGCAGGGAGAGCCATTTACAGCGCATGATTAAAAGTTAAAAACTATTAGCTCCTTTGTGGGGCTAACTGGGTAATGGAAAGCCATTTGCAGCGTTATTTAAAGCTAACTGGCCGCTCCTTTGCGTGTACAACCGGACGAGGGAGATCTATTTATAGCATGATTCAAAGCTACGAACTAGCCGTTCCTTTGTTCGGCCAACCGGACAATGGAGAGCCATTAAAATCATGATTCGTAGCTACGAGATGTCAGTTCTTTTGCATAGCCAACCAGTCAAGGAAGAGCAATTTACAGCGTGATTCAAAGCTAAGAACTGGCTGCTCCTTTGCGTGGCAAACAGAAAAATGGGAAGCCATTTACAGGGCGATTCAAAGCTACGAAATTGCCGCTCCTTCGGGTGGCAAACCACATAAGGGAAAACAATTTTCAGTGCCATTCAAAACTACGAGCTGTCAATTCCTTTGATTAGCCACCCGGAAAAAAGGAGAGCAATTTAAAGTGATTCAAACTACGAGTTGTCAGATCTTCTGCGTGGCTCACCGGACGAGGGAGAGCAAATTACCGGGTCATGCAAAAGTTACGTTACACTCGGGGGGGAGGGATCTTCCGAGAGGTTTACCTGTGTGATAGAAAAAGTTCCGTCAAACACACTTAAAAGTTCTACTTTTGCAGTACGTGTCATTAAAACGTCTTTTCCATTGTGTGCAAGTGTTTCAAGATGGAAGTGAAAAGAATCGAGATTTCTGCTCTCCTGCGCGCTGGCCACAAGTCCGACATCGCAAGCGGCTCAACGTCCACAGGATGACCGTTCACCCGGTCCTGGCAGGATCAAGAACGGAAAAGACCTCAAAGATCGACCTCGTTCAGGCAGACCTCAAGTTGTAAACCATTTACTTGGCTGTGAGAAAAGCCTTCGAAAGGGACCGGAAACTCAAAATGACTGCGCTCGCGAAGAACATCTCAGTGGCAAGTGTACAAGGTCGTCAAGGAGGAGGGCTGCAAGAGCGGTGCGTGGAAAGGCCTCTGCCCTCTGGCGGTATGTGAGAACAACGTCGGGAGCGCTGTGAATTTGACTGCCAGGACTCTTTAAGTCGTTGATAAGGCGACTCGAATAGTCATGGCAATCGAATTCTCATTTTTAGTGATGAAAAAACCTTCACGGTCGATCCGGTCATCAACAAGCAGAACGACTGCTTCGACCAGGACGTCTCCGAGGTCCGCTACGTGTCCACAACCAAGCACCCGGCTTCCGTGATGATGCTCGACCTCGTGGATTCGAATGGCGAAAAGATGCCTCGGATGTATGTAGTTCGCGGCCGGTTACATGCTCACCACGGCCGATTACATGGAGAACTCGAACACAAAAGTCCTGCCCTGGGAGAGAAAGATCACGAAGAAGGCAGACGTCTTTAAGCAGGATGGTGCGCCGGTTGACACGGTCAAGACCGTGCAAGAGTGATTAGGGTCGAACATCAAGGTCTCGATGAAGGATTTTTGGCCGCTGCAGTTGCCCGACCTCAATACCATCGACTACAGCATGTGGTCACATTTCGCGGGCAAGACTTGCAAAGTCCGCCACCGCAACGTCGACGAGCTGAAGTCCTTCGTCAACCGCGTGTTGGTCAGTATGAGGAAGGACTTCGCGCGCAACGTGTGCTCGACCTTCAGGTCTCGCCTGAAGCGCGAGCTCACCTCCGAAGAGTGGTCACATTGATTAATATTACAATTTAAACAGATATTTATATGTTAAAACAATAAAAACGCGTCTAACTGCATCAAAACTATCATGTGTGTCTTGTGTTGAAAGAGTCGTAAAGAGTGTAACAGGACTTTTGAAATATCCGGTGCAGCCGATTCAAAGCCAGGAATGGCGCTCCTTTGGGTGGCTAACGGGACACGGCAACACTTACGGCGCGATTCAAACCTACGAATTTACTGCTCATTTGCGTGGCTGATCGGACGAGGGAGAGCCATTTACAGCGTGATTCAAAGCTAAGAGTAGTCAGCTTTATTGCGTGGCCAAGCAGACGAGGGAGCGCGTTTTACAATGCGATTTGAAGGTAAGAAAGTCCACCCATTTGTGTGGCCAACCAGTCAAGGGAAAGTCATTTGCAGCGCAAGTAAAAACTAAAACTGGCCCTTCCTTTACGTTGCAAACCGGGTGAGAGAGCGCCATTTACAGAGTGATTTAAAGCTACGAACTTTCAGCTCCTTTCGGTGGCAAACCGGACATAGGAGATCCATTTACAGCGAGATTTAAAGCTACAAAATGGCCGCTCCTTTGCGTAGCCAAATTGAAGAGGGAGAGCCATTTACAACGCAACTCGAAGCTACGAATTGTCTGGTCCTTTCTGTGCCCAACAGGGCGAGGAAGAGCCATATACAGCACGATGAAAAAGTACAAGCTGTCAGCTCCTTTGCATGGCCAATCTGATAATGTAGAGCCTTTACAGCTTGATTCAAACCTAAGAAATGGGCGTTTCTTTGCGTAGCAAACCGGACGAAGGAGAGCAGCTTACAGCGTGATTCAAAGCTACGAACTGTCAGCATCTTTGCGTCGTCAAACGGAAAATATATAGCCATTTATAAAGCGATTCAAAGCTACGAAATAGCCACTCCTTTGCCTGAACAACCGGAAGAGAGCAAGCCATTCGCAGCTCCATTCAAAGCTACGAGGTGTCAGCTTCTTTGATCAGCCAGCCGGAAAAGGGAGACCTATTTGTAGCGTGATTCAAGGCTACGACGTGTCAGCACCTTTGCGTGACCCATCGGAGGAGGCAGAGCCATTTAAAGCGCGCTCCAATGCCAAGAATAGCCGGTCTTTTGTGTGACTAACCAGAAACAACACACTTACAGCGCAAATCAAAGCTACGAATTGTCCGCTACTTTGTGTGGCCAAGCGGACGTTGGAGAGCCATTTACAGCGTGATTTAAAGCTTAGAAATGTCCGATCCTTCACGTGGCTAAGCGGATACGACACAAACTTACAGTGCGAATCAAAGATACGAATTGTCCGCTCCTTTCCGTTTTTAATTGGACGACGCATAGACATTAAAGCTACAAATTATACGCTACTTTGCGTGGCCAACAGGACAAGGAAGAGCCATTTACAGAGCGAGTGAAAGCTAAAAATTGACCCTTCCTTTCAGTAGTTAACCGGATAAGGGGTTAGTGTCTTTCACAGTGCGATTCAAAACAAAAAACTGTCCACTCATTCGCGTGGCTAACCGGAGGGAGAGCCATTTACAGCGCGATACAAAGCTACAACTGTCAGCCCTATAGCGTGGCTAGCCGGATGAGGGAAAGTATTTACAACGCGATTCAATGGTATGAAATTCATCTCTTTTGCGTAGCTAACCAAACAATGGAGAGCCATTTACAGCGCAAGTAAAAGCTAACAACTAGCCCTTCCTTTGCGTGAATAATCAGGCGAGGAAGAGCCATTTACAGGGCTATTAAAGATACAAATTATGCGATTTTTTACGTAGCAACATGACGAAGGAGAGCTATTTTACAGTGAGAGTCAAAGCTAAGAATTGCCCGTTCCTTTGCGTGGCCAACCGAAAGAGAGTGAGAGAGAGAGAGCTATTTAGAGCTTGATTTAAAGCTACGAACTGTTAACTCCTTTGTGTGGCCAACCGGAATAGAGAGAGTCATTTACAGGGCGATTCAAAGCTACAAGCTGTCAGCTCCTTTGTGTGGCCAAACGGACAATGCAAAGCCATTTACAGCGTGATTCAAAGCTACGAGCTGTCAGATCCTTTGCCTGGCCAACCGGGTAATATAAAACCAATTAAAGCGCGATTCAAAGGTACGATCTGTCAGCTCCTTTGCGTGGACAGCCAGACAATGGAAAGCCATTTACAGCGCGATTCAAAGGTACGCGCTCTCAGGTCCTTAGCGAGCTAACCGTACAATGGAGAGCCATTAATAACGCGATTTAAAGCTACAAACTGTTATGTCCTTTATATAGCCAACTGGATGAGCGAGAGTTATATACAGCGTGATTCAATGTTACGAACTAGCCGCTCCTGATTCGAAGCTAAAACATGGCCAATCGGACGATGGAGAGCCATTCATAGCGCGATTATATACTACAAAGGGCGGGCTCCTTTACTTAGCCAACCCTTAATAAATAGCCATTTACAGCCCGATTCAAAGCGTAGAACTGGCTGTTCGTTAGCGTGGGCAACCTAAGGAGGGAGTGCGATTCAAAGCGTAGAACTGGCTGTTCGTTAGCGTGGGCAACCTAAGGAGGGAGCGCGATTCAAAGCGTAGAACTGGCTTTTTGTTAGCGTGGGCAACCTGAGGAAGGAGCGCGATTCAAAGCATAGAACTGGTTGTTCGTTAGCGTGGGCAACCTAAGAAGGGAGCGCGATTCAAAGCGTACAACTGGCTGTTCGTTAGCGTTGGCAACCTGAGGAGGAAGCGCGATTCAAAGTGTAGAACTGGCTGTTCGTTAGCGTGGGCAACCTGAGGAGGGAGCGCGATTCAGAGCGTAGAACTGGCTGTTCGTTAGCGTGGGCAACCTGAGGAGGGAGCGCGATTCAGAGCGTAGAACTGGCTGTTCGTTAGCATGGGCAACCTGAGAAGGAAGCGCGATTCAAAGCGTACAACTGGCTGTTCGTTAGCGTGGGCAACCTGAGGATGGAGCGCGATTCAATGCGTAGAACTGGCTGTTCGTTAGCGTGGGCAACCTGAGGAGGGAGCGCGATTTAAAGCGTACAACTGGCTGTTCGTTATCGTGGGCAACATGAGGAGGGAGCGCAATTCAAAGCGTAGAACTGGCTGTTCGTTAGCGTCGGCAACCTGAGGAGGGAGCGCGATTCAAAGCGTACAACTGGCTGTTCGTTAGCGTGGGCAACCTAAGGATGGAGCGCGATTCAAAGCGTAGAACTGGCTGTTCGTTAGCGTGGGCAACCTGAGGAGGGAGCGCGATTTAAAGGGTAGAACTATCTGTTCGTTAGCGTGGGCAACCTGAGGAGCGAGAGCGATTCAAAGCGTACAACTAGTTGTTCGTTAGCGTAGGCAACCTGAGAAGGGAGCACTATTAAAAGTGTAGAACTGGCTGTTCGTTAGCGTCGGCAACCTGAGGAGGGAGCGCGATTCAAAGCGTACAACTGGTTGTTCGTTAGCGCGGGCAACCTGAGGAGGAAGCGCGATTCAAAGCGTAGAACTGGCTGTTCGTTAGCGTCGGCAACCTGAGGAGGGAGCGCGATTAAAAGCGTAGAACTGGTTGTTCGTTAGCGTAGGCAACCTGAGGAGGGAGCGCGATTCAAAGCGTAGAACTGGCTGTTCGTTAGCGTCGGCAACCTGAGGAGGGAGCGCGATTCAAAGCGTAGAACTGGCTGTTCGTAAGCGTGGGCAACCTGAGGAGGGAGCGCGATTTAAAGGGTAGAACTATCTGTTCGTTAGCGTGGGCAACCTGAGGAGGGAGCGCGATTCAAAGCGTAGAACTGGTTGTTCGTTAGCGTTGGCAACCTGAGGAGGAAGCGCGATTCAAAGATTAGAACTGGCTGTTCGTTAGCGTGGGCAACCTGAGGAGGGAGCGCGATTTAAAGCGTACAACTGGCTGTTCGTTATCGTGGGCAACCTGAGGAGGAAGCGCGATTCAAAGCGTAGAACTGGCTGTTCGTTAGCGTCAGCAACCTGACGAGGGAGCGCGATTCAAAGCGTACAACTGGCTGTTCGTTAGCGTGGGCAACCTGAGGATGGAGCGCGATTCAAAGCGTAGAACTGGCTGTTCGTTAGCGTGGGCAACCTGAGGAGGGAGCGCGATTTAAAGCGTAGAACTGGCTGTTCGTTATCGTGGGCAACCTGAGGAGGGAGCGCGATTCAAAGCGTAGAACTAGCTGTTCGTTAGCGTGGGCAACCTGAGGAGGGAGCGCGATTCAAAGCGTACAACTGGCTGTTCGTTAGCGTGGGCAACCTAAGGATGGAGCGCGATTCAAAGCGTACAACTGGCTGTTCGTTAGCGTGGGCAACCTGAGGAGGGAGCGCGATTTAAAGGGTAGAACTATCTGTTCGTTAGCGTGGGCAACCTGAGGAGCGAGCGCGATTCAAAGCGTACAACTGGTTGTTCGTTAGCGTAGGCAACCTGAGAAGGGAGCACTATTCAAAATGTAGAACTGGCTGTTCGTTAGCGTGGGCAACCTGAGGAGGGAGCGCGATTCAAAGCGTACAACTGGATGTTCGTTAGCGTGGGCAACCTGAGGAGGGAGCGCGATTCAAAGCGTACAACTGGTTGTTCGTTAGCGTAGGCAACCTGAGGAGGGAGCGCGATTCAAAGCGTAGAACTGGCTGTTCGTTAGCGTCGGCAACCTGAGGAGGGAGCGCGATTCAAAGCGTAGAACTGGCTGTTCGTAAGCGTGGGCAACCTGAGGAGGGAGCGCGATTTAAAGGGTAGAACTATCTGTTCGTTAGCGTGGGCAACCTGAGGAGGGAGCGCGATTCAAAGCGTAGAACTGGTTGTTCGTTAGCGTTGGCAACCTGAGGAGGAAGCGCGATTCAAAGATTAGAACTGGCTGTTCGTTAGCGTGGGCAACCTGAGGAGGGAGCGCGATTTAAAGCGTACAACTGGCTGTTCGTTATCGTGGGCAACCTGAGGAGGAAGCGCGATTCAAAGCGTAGAACTGGCTGTTCGTTAGCGTCAGCAACCTGACGAGGGAGCGCGATTCAAAGCGTACAACTGGCTGTTCGTTAGCGTGGGCAACCTGAGGATGGAGCGCGATTCAAAGCGTAGAACTGGCTGTTCGTTAGCGTGGGCAACCTGAGGAGGGAGCGCGATTTAAAGCGTAGAACTGGCTGTTCGTTATCGTGGGCAACCTGAGGAGGGAGCGCGATTCAAAGCGTAGAACTAGCTGTTCGTTAGCGTGGGCAACCTGAGGAGGGAGCGCGATTCAAAGCGTACAACTGGCTGTTCGTTAGCGTGGGCAACCTAAGGATGGAGCGCGATTCAAAGCGTACAACTGGCTGTTCGTTAGCGTGGGCAACCTGAGGAGGGAGCGCGATTTAAAGGGTAGAACTATCTGTTCGTTAGCGTGGGCAACCTGAGGAGCGAGCGCGATTCAAAGCGTACAACTGGTTGTTCGTTAGCGTAGGCAACCTGAGAAGGGAGCACTATTCAAAATGTAGAACTGGCTGTTCGTTAGCGTGGGCAACCTGAGGAGGGAGCGCGATTCAAAGCGTACAACTGGTTGTTCGTTAGCGTAGGCAACCTGAGGAGGAAGCGCGATTCAAAGCGTAGAACTGGCTGTTCGTTAGCGTGGGCAATCTGAGGAGGGAGCGCGATTCAAAGCGTAGAACTGGTTGTTCGTTAGCGTAAGCAACCTGAGGAGGAAGCGCGATTCAAAGCGTAGAACTGGCTGTTCGTTAGCGTGGGCAACCTGAGGAGGGAGCGCGATTTAAAGGTTAGAACTGGTTGTTCGTTAGCGTGGTCAACCTGAGGAAGGAGCGCGATTCAAAGCGTAGAACTAGCGGTTCGTTAGCGAGGGCAACCTGAGGAGGGAGCGCGATTCAAAGCGTACAACTGGCTGTTCGTTAGCGTGGGCAACCTGAGGAGGGAGCGCGATGCAAAACGTAGAAGTGGCTGTTCGTTAGCGTGGGCAACCTAAGAAGGGAGCGCGATTCAAAGCGTACAACTGGCTGTTCGTTAGCGTGGTCAACCTGAGGAAGGAGCGCGATTCAAAGCGTAGAACTAGCGGTTCGTTAGCGTGGGCAACCTGAGGAGGGAGCGCGATTCAAAGCGTACAACTGGCTGTTCGTTAGCGTGGGCAACCTGAGGAGGGAGCGCGATTCAAAGCGTACAACTGGCTGTTCGTTAACGTGAGCAACTTGAGGAAGGAGCGCGATGCAAAGCGTAGAAGTGGCTGTTCGTTAGCGTGGGCAACCTAAGAAGGGAGCGCGATTCAAAGCGTACAACTGGCTGTTCGTTAGCGTGGGCAACCTGAGGAGGGAGCGTAATTCAAAGCGTAGAACTGGTTGTTCGTTAGCGTCGGCAACCTGAGGAGGGAGCGCGATTCAAAGCGTAGAACTGGCTGTTCGTTAGCGTGGGCAACCTGAGGAGGGAGCGCGATTCAAAGCGTAGAACTGGTTGTTCGTTAGTGTGGGTAACCTGAGGATAGAGCGCGATTCAAATTGTAGAACTGGCTGTTCGTTAGCGTCGGCAACCTGAGGAGGGAGCGCAATTCAAAGCGTAGAAATATCTGTTCGTTAGCGTGTGCAACCTGACGAGGGAGCACGATTTAAAGCGTAGAACTGGTTGTTCGTTAGCGTGGGCAACCTGAGGAGGGAGCGCGATTCAAAGCGTACAACTGGCTGTTCGTTAGCGTGGGCAACCTGAGGAGGGAGCGCGATTCAAAGCGTAGAACTGGCTGTTCGTTAGCGTGGGCAACCTGAGGAGGGAGCGCGATTCAAAGCGTACAACTGGTTGTTCGTTAGCGTGGGCAACCTGAGGAGGAAGCGCGATTCAAAGCGTAGAACTGGCTGTTCGTTAGCGTGGGCAACCTGAGGAGGAAACGCGATTCAAAGCGTAGAACTGGTTGTTCGTTAGCGTGGGCAACCTGAGGACGGAGAGCTATTTACAACGCGATTCAAAGCTACCAACTCAGTTCCTTTGCTTGGCCAACCGGACAAAATCACGCTCATTTCGACAAATGACACCTAAGGTGATCCGGTTTTATCAATCAGTAGATCGAATTTATTATTCTTCTTATATAAACAAACGATTGATAAGGGTATTGGTGCAATATGTTGATAAGATTGGTGACACGCTCCTACGGGTGTCCCACCACAAGTGCACCAATAGAGTCGCAAATCACCAATTAAATTAGCTCCTTTAATCGCTCGCCTCACTCAACACGGAGTCACCGAGTGCCAAACGATTAATAAAATGAGAACAGGAAATCGTGGCTGGAACGAGAGTGGATCGAAGCTCTGAAAAGGGGACTATGAGGTAACTAATAAAGTTCTGAATAGGCGGTAGAGTCATAACTATCGAAGCTCTGAAGTGGGCAGTGAGGGGTAACTACCGAAGCTCTGGAATGGGCTGAGAGGGGTGACTAATAGGCATTTTGATGGTTGCTGGTTGGGACTTGAGGGAATTTGTTTTATTTCTATAAGGAATATATACAGTAGCGGCCATAATGATTCGGACACAGGTTTCCATCATTAAACTTACAGTATCTTCAAACCAAATAATGGTAAGTAATGCATGATAAATTACAGATATAAACTAACCTATAATTTATGCATGTACATGGTACATGTTAGGATGAATGAAACTACAACCTAGTAATTTAGGGAAGTACTTACTTCCATGAATTCTTAGCACTTTCAGGCATTACCTTGTTAAGTTTCGAACAGCAAACATGCTTATGGGACCTACTAGACATGCCTATATCCAAGAGCTAATTTATAAGCTATGTCAAGAAGATCATCTCTACATCGGAGCCATAGCTGAAAGAGTTAAACCCCAGAAAAGTGTCGTACATAATATTATATGATGTAAGGATACAACAGGCTATGCATCAGCATCCAGGATTTCCCGAGAAGTAAATGAAACCATGGGGTTTAGTGTCTCCAGGAAGACAGTATCACACCGCCTGACGGAAAGATCTTTAAAATCTCGCATTCAAGCCATTGATCAGCCCTACAAACAAGAAAGCCAGATTATCCTTCGCCATTAAGCACATTTTAAGGACAGAAACTAATGGTCCAGACTACACTTAAGTGATGACTCGAAGTACACTTTGTTTGGTTCAGATGGCAGGAGGTTCGTCCGTCGAAGACCCGGCGAAAGATTATATTATCCGTGAATTGTGTGAAGGACAAATGTATAAAGAACTCAAATGTATAAAGAACTTATGCAAGTACATGATGAGCTCAATATGAGAGCCGCTCTTGCCTAACCTACCATTTTTATGCAAGATAATGTACCTTTGTCACAACACAAAGTTAATAGAGGATTTCACGAATCAGGAGGAAATGTCATGGAGGGCCTTGCCCTCGAGCCCGGACCTCAATCCTTTGGAGGATTAATAGAAGACGCGAGGAGAGAGAAGTAAGGAGAGAAACCCAAGGACCGCCGAATAACTTTGGGAACTATTACAACCGGAATAGAGAAAAATAACACCAGAAGAATGCCTTCGGTTAGTGCGGTCGGTTAGTGCGGTCCTTGGCCGAAGTTGTGATTGATAGTAAAGGTCTTCATACAAAGTACCTAAAAATATTTGATTAACTTATATCATTGTACTTTCTCATCTACTTCTGTTGTGTCCGATCATTTTGACTACCATATTTTTTAAATAAATACTCCTTCGCACGTAACTTGAAGCTCCGTCCATTCTAACATGTACAATGTACATGTACAACTTATAGCCATGCTTATTTTATATCTGTAATTTATCATGCATTACAAACCATTATTTGGTTCGAAGCTACTGTAAGTTTTGTAATTGAAGCCTAAGTATCCGAATCATTATGGCTGCTAATATATATATATATATATATATATATATATATATATATATATATATATATATATATATATATATATATATATATATATATATATGAATAACGTTACAGCCACGAGGAAAATGAAACAACGGAGAACTGCGAGGCCTTTCGACTAATGGTCCTTTACTGAGCAGACTAAAAGACAGGGAAAAAGAGAAAGATATTTATACACCTGATTAATGAAAATATGGGATAGTCTGCTTAGTAAAGGACCATTAGTCGAAAGGCCTCGCAGTTCTCCGTTGTTTCATTTTCCTCGTGGCTGTAACGTTATTCATAAATTCCTCACGTTCCTTATTTTCGTGATTCAGTTATACATATATATATATATATATATATATATATATATATATATATATATATATCCCTCTCTCCCTCCCCCCTCTTTCTCTCTATTTCAGATATAGTCCCATTTGAACTATAGGGCACACCAATTATCGCGAGGTACTTTATGCAGAATTGCGTCTGTGCCAAACAAAGTAGCTCCTCCTTGCACTACTCGGGTTATTAACCTTCACATCTTTCCCTTCCCCTTACTTCACCACTTTCTCACGTAACTCCCCGTTTCCAGGCTGCTGGACTTCCCTCCTATAGCGATCAGGTAAATCCAGTGGGTCTTTGGATATTAGAGTAAATGGGACCCTTTAAAATCCCGTTCAATTGAGTCTATGAGGGTCAATTGGCCACAGTCCCGCTTGCGATGGTCACCATAAAATTCAAGGGTTATAACTTACTTAGGGGAGGGGAGGGGGTAAGGGGATTATTAGTATTATTTAATATTCCTTTATTTTTTATTTAAAACTTCTATTTGTGTCCTATTATTTTCATAGCTCTTGCTCTGGATAAGGCCTTGGATTTCCCACGCCTAGGTGTCGAGAGCGATTCCTAACAGTGGACCTAAGAAAATTCAAAGCTCGAAGGGAGCTAGCACCAATTTTGCGGTGCGTCGAGTCTGAGTCAAGCACGCTAGCAGTTTCGGTCAAATACGTCACCACACACATAGTCAATCACAACAGCACTGTCTCTACCCACCACTCCTGCCCACACTTCCTTTACACACGCAACCCATCACTCTTCCGCATCTAAACCTATGGAAGGGAGATATAAAGTCCAATTTCCCCTAACTAGGAAATAATGGCTCTTCATTAGGCCACGATGAGTCCCCTTCTCGCAGGTTGATGGCAGCCTACAGTACACCCGCTCTTCCTCTAACATTCTCAATAACGAGTACTGGGGTTGCCACTGAGTGTCCTTCTGATCTCTATGTAAATTTCATTATCCGTTCGCGGGACCTCGATCACGTTCGAAGAGGGACAAGTGGTACAATTAATTTGTAGTTAACTGAAGAAATTATTTTATTATTATTACTAATTTTGATGCATAGGAACTATTATTATTATTATTATTATTATTGGGAGGGCTACGGCGTAGCCGAGTGTAAAGACCACCCCAACCCTAAGTGATGCTCCCCAATGGGTATATTTATTCGCCAGATGAGGTCCCGAGTATACTCGGGGTACTCATGCACGAATTAGGTGAGAAATGGCGGTAAATAACATAAAAATCAACAGTACCCAATAAACCTAAAAATTAACAGTACCCAATGAATATAAAACAACATTAGCCAATGAACATAAAACACACCAATAATAAATGAACATCAACAAACAACAATAACCAATAAACATTAAAATCTCATACACAATGAATATACAAAAAACTGCCCAATGAACATAAAAAAAATAACAGTAGCGAATAATCATAAATTGAACAGTACCTAATGACTCACAAAACACCAGTGCCTTCCTTATCGTCCTAGTGCAGGAGCATTTTATAGGGCAATAACACAAATCTATTTGAAAACGAAAAAAAAACTTGACTTTCGTTTTTTGTGGCGACAAATTCAGGAGGTAAATTGGAACTTGGATGCAAAACCTCTGCCGCTTGGAGACAGGAGGTTTGACCTAGGGAGTTTATAGCCAAATCTTAGGTACTACCAGGATTTATAGCCAAGTTGGCGTCTTTGAAGTTGTGAATATATGAATTTTACCCATTTTTACATTATTAAAAATGAAATTAACTGATATTTACCCCGTCTAACTAGTCTTATATGGAACAGCGAAAAATGGGAGTGTACGCCATTATACGAAGCTAACCTTCTCATCCTCTTTAATCTTATCCGGGACCATGGAACAGAGTGGGGCTTTGTGTTGCATGTATGTATTTTCCCAACGATCTTAGAAGGTTAAGGTTTATTCTTTTAGCCCACCCAACCATCCCAATTCCCAATGCTCCTCACCCATTGAACACCCCCCCTTCCTCCTCTGGCCTAGTGCTGGTCTCCTCTGCCCTTCAGGCAAATTTTGTTCTCTTTTAAGTATCCTGAAATCCACGTTGCTGCATCGTGTCTTTAGGGCTTCCAAAACAACCAAAATACGTGTGCAGAAGTCCAGTTTCTTTCAGGTTCCCCATTGCTATTAGTTTCCCTCTTTGTAGAATGAGAAAAACAAACTATAACAAGGTCTGCTTACCAAAGGTCGCGTGGGAAGACTTTGGAAATTATATCATTAGAAAGAGAATGTAAAACAACATAAAGGTCTCAAATTTTGATAGAATAGACCAAATAGTTACAATGTTATTACCAAAACAAATGAAAAGCAAAACGGTGACCAACCGACATAGTGAGATAAAGAGTCGCACGCGACTAAAAATAGCGCACTCCTTCGCTGAATCCAAAATCGTGCTCTGGTCCCGTCCCTGTAGGAAGTGAGTTACAGTCCCTGTGGCTTTGCTATTCGATCAAGAAGTTAAAAGCATGACAAATATTTGTTAAATGAATGATGTGTTGTAATTATAATATATATTTTTTGTAAAAATAAATGTTTAATTTTTTGAAATTCAAGAAATGGTTCTTTCCAAAGAAAAACTTGCAACCATTGTTGCTCTGCACCAAAGTAACCTTAAATGCAAAGAAATAGTTGTTAAGGGTATGTCATCAAGGAGAACCATCTTTAGGATCATTAATGACTTTAGAAAGACTGGTTAGCCTTCTAGTAAGCTCAAGGAACGAGTTGCCGTCAGCGCCAAGCTTGCTCACGTTTGGAAAGGAGCAGGTGTGGCCGTTTCAGCGCACACAGTGAGACTTTTCGACAAAGGCTTCGAGTGGAGAAGGGCTGCGAAGAAGCCTCGTATTACCAAGAAGAAACTTACGGATAGGTTCTACTTTTGTTGGAAATACAAATATTGGAATTCTTTCTTATTAAATCATAATTACCAATTTTCAAACAGAAGTATCCGCTTCTTCTTCTTTTGCTCGGACGAGGAAAGCGGGCGGGGTTCCGTCATTCTATTCATGAGGCTACAGTAAAAAATCTCATTTTTTGACTATTTCGTTTTGGTTACGCAAAGAGCTCCCACTACATTTCTGATTTTCCGTTCAGTCTATAATAACAAGACGTCATTCGTAACCTAAGGAAGTTTGCAGCCGTAAACATCGGTTGTAGCTCAAGAGGCCTAGCCTACTTTTGAGTACTTAACAAATTTAAACCTTATGCTTGCAAATTGTATTTGAAATAAATTTAATATTTTACTTCATTTAGTACAGTAAGATTGCATGTTTGGTTTTACAGGTACGTTCTAATTTTTCTTTTTTCATCCAGTGAATGTTTTGAACGTTAGTGACAAGTAGACCGCAACATTGTGTCCAACATGTATAAAAGCCTCTTTATTTCCCTTATTGAGTCTAGGTTCTGTCAAATCAGCTCATTTTTGTCTGGTACTCTAGACCAGTGCTAGTCAAAGTGGTGGTTCGCGGACCGGTGCCGGTCCGCGAGCCATCAGCTGCCGGTACACGGCGAGTTTCCAGAGAAGAAAGAAACAATATCATAATTTCAGTAATTTCGTCTTATTCACTGCAGTAAACAACTTATCAGCTGGCCGGTGGACCGTGGTACTACTCACCGACCGTGGTAGACAAATGTAAATGAACTCTTCTCTATTTCCCTTTAACCAACAAGAACTCACAAAGCATCTAGTTTGCTCATCTTAGCAGTACAATAATGATGCATGCAATGGAGCAATACCAGTAATATAGTACTACATTTTATAATCGCAAGCAGCCATTTTGAATTTTTAGCATACCTTAAAAACGGTACGTGCTAGAGCAGAACCAAAGGCAGATTCGGATTCAGCCTATAAAATGCATTTAGAAAAGTATAGTAAGGTCTCTGATGAAAAATGTGTGTTAACCAGTGTTAGCCCTAATTTACAGATGGCGAAGCGATGCCCTATGGACATATTTATCAAGCCGAGTCATCCAGTTGCTGAACGCGCAAGTAATTTTGAATCAGATGACGGCGATGTAAATGAAACCGAAGTATTGCCGGCAAAAAGAATTCGTACTAGCTTTAGTCGGAAATATGAATCCTTATACATTCAATTCGGTTTTGTAGCCACGAATGATAAGGGAGTGCAAAAACCGCAGTGTGTTATTTGTGGAGATGTGTTGGCTAACAACTCAATGAAGCCATCAAATTTCTAGAGACATTTAAATACAAAATATAAAGAAATAAGTTCAACGCCGAAAGAGTTGTTTGAAAGAAAGCATTTTGATTTAAAATGCCGTCAGAAGCAGATCTTTGAAGTGTCACACATAAATTCTTGTGCTTTGCGCGCTTTTTATAAAGTAGCACTTCGAGTTGCTAAGGCTAAAAAGACATACACAATCGGTGAGACGCTAGTGATAGGCTGTATTCAAGATGTCTGGACGGAAATGCTAGGCGAGCCGGCGGCAAAGAAAGTGGCTCAGGTGCCACTTTCAAATGACACTAGCTCGAAGAATTCACGATCTGGCTCAAGATATGCAAGATCAGCTCATAGGACAAATTAAATTACCAAAGTACTTTTCTTTGCAGCTTGATGAATGTATAGACTTAGCTAATCAAACAATTCTGATGATGTATGCGCTTTGAACATGAAGGTGATTTGAAGGAAGAGATTTTTCTCTTCTTTACTACCAACAAAAAGAACTAGTTCTGAAGTGTTGGAGACTGTGAGCGATTACATCGTTAACAAATGTTGATTGGATTTCAAGTTTTGTGTAGGCGTATGTTTTGATGGCGCTGCCGCAATGATAGGACGGCATTCCGCAGTGGTTACCCAGATCAAGGCGTTTGTCCCATAATGCAAGTCGACGCACTGCTTCCTTTACCGAGAAAGTCTTGCAACCAAAAATATTTCACCAGAACTAAGCAGTGTGCTCAGCGAGGTTGTAAAAATTGTGAACCATGTGAAGGCGAATGCTTTAAATTCGAGATTATTGACTGCATTATGTGATAATATGGGAGCTGATCATAAACAGCTCTTTTTTCATGCCGATGTACGTTGATTATCGAGGGGGAAAGTCATTTTAAGAGTATTTGAGAGCTACGAAACGAGCTTGTCGAGTTTCTTCGGGACAAAAAACCAAATTGGTCACAATTGTTCAGAGATGTGGTTTGGTTAGCAAGCTGGCTTATTTGTCTGATATATTTGCCACTTTAATGATCTAAACACCTCCATGCAGGGCACGATGGCTTCGTGTTTTCCCACGGCAGACAAGATCGACGGACAGAAACGAAAGCTAGAAGCATGGAAGAATCGAGTGTCAAGAGATTGTTATGACATGTTTCATCAATTAACGACAATCATCGCTGATGCAGGAGAAGATCTTAATATTACATCTCTACGAAATGTCATCAGAGAACACTTGGCGAATCTGGCAGACCAGTTTCAGTTTTATTTTCCAACAGAAGAAGATCCAGGGAAAGGAAATGGATGGATCCGAAATCCGTTTATTCTACTGCAAGATGACTTAAGTGTCATTATGGAGGATAACTTGTTGGAGCTGGCTGGTGAAGAAGGAATGAAGAGGAGTTTCGAAACTACAACATCACTTGGTTCCTTTTGGATTAAAGTGAAAGCAGAATATCCTGAGCTTAGAGAAATTGCTCTGAAAACTTCTCCCATTTCCTTCAACATACCTCTGTGAGACTGGTTTCTCAACCATGAGTGTCATTAAGACAAAGTACAGAAATAATATGGATATTCATTCTCCATTGCTTGTTGCACTGGCTGGCACAATTGAACTACGATTGAATAAGCTGACAAAGAAGAAGCAGCCTCACCTCTCACATTAGTAAAGATTAAGACTATAAAATGCTTATATAATATTGTATTATTTGTTTACAATTAGATATAAGATAAAAAATTGTCAACTTTTATTATATTCATTATATAAATATATATATATATATATATATATATATATATATATATATATATATATATATATATATATATATATATATTGTTTCCGGTATAGAAATATTACCGGTCCCTGGCACATTGAAAAAAAAAACTGCCGGTACGCCACATCAGATAGTTGAGAAGCAATGATCTAGACTATTTCGGGTAACCTTCTGATGGGCATTGAGCCTACCATCAAATACCTTAAATTTTACCTCCAGATTGATTAACGTTTAATTCATTATTGTAATAGTCGTGCGTTAGCTGACGAGGGTACGACCGTTTTTCATTTTTATTTATGTGGAGATAGTATGTATTTACGTGTTATTTAATCACGAAGTGTCTGGGCCTACTTTCAAACCAGGTAGGCCTCTTGATTCTGAGTTTCGTCACGGGGGAGGCGATTCTAAGCAGGTTCTCTCTGTGTCAGGCGAGGGATCTGAGACTCCTGGGATTTTCGCAACAATAAAGAATGGCCTATTGAAGACTGGGGCAAAGTGACATTCTCTGATGAAGTTCCCTTCCGATTGTTGGGAGCTTCTGGAAGATCCTTCGATAGTAGGAGAGAAGGAGAGCAATTTCACGAGTCTTTTATCGTGCCTACGGTGAAGCATTCGCACACAGTTCATTTCTAGGGCTGCTTTTCATCTATGGAAACTAGAGCACTAACAATTTTGCACAAGAACATTGCAATCAGCTTAAAATGGTACCAAAACCTGCTTCATCAGCATCCTTTTCCCAACACTTCACGACCCATTTGGAGATGATAGCTGTATTTTACAGCATGATGGCGCACATTGTCACAAAGCAAAAGCAATAACAAAGTTCTTGGCTGAAAATAACATCGAACTTTTAGAGACCTTCGCGCGGGAATTGGCCAGATTGGAACCAAATACAGAATTAGTGGACGATAATCAAACTGGCGGTTTATAAAGAGAAGCCATCCAATTGTGGGCAGTTGCAGGCGTTTATTGAACAAAAATGGATCAATATCAGTCAAGATATGATCACAAATTTGGTATAGGGCAGGCCAAAACGAATTGAAGCCTTCCGGAAGAACAAAGGACATTGTAAATATTAACTGCGCGCATCAATTAACTATTTATTAATAAAATGGGTTTGAGCTTAAAATCTTTTTATATTTCACTTTAAATTATGATACAAACATACTAAAACAAAGGGTAACATTTGATTAGCTCTATTAATTTTCTTATATGAAAAGATATAGTAGTCTCATAACTTATGAGCATGACTGTATAGAGAGGGTACGGTGGGGAAATTTATCGCCCTTGGTAACTCTGAATTCCGCGCATGCTGTTGTCCGACGTCGGATCTCTTCTTCGTATCATATTAGACTCAGTTGTATATAGTCTGTGAAGGAAGCAATACCATGGATGAATTCAATCCTTCAAAAATTTGAAAAAGGTTAGCTGTGCTGGTCGGAATTCACGCCGGCAGCTTCAGTGCGAAGATTTCCGAGTGCTTGAGTGTGGATCTGAGGACGGTGCAGTTGGATGAGTCAGGATGGGATTACGAGGGTACGGTGGATCGGAACCCTCATTTTAAGCGTTTTGATACGAAAGAACCCCCAAACTTGTCGGGGAGATCTAGGTCATCATTGGCAACGATTACAACAATTCACTGAGGTCCATAGCCAGGGACGAGGGGGTGTCAGTCTCTCATGAGGGAGTTAGTTCATGAGGACAGCCGTTACTACTCATACAACATAAGAAAGTGCAAACATTTGTCGAAGAAGATGAAGGACAATCGGAAGGAACGTGCTGCGAAGCTTCTGAACAAACTAAAACATCCCTCAAGCCTGACAGGCTTTTGCTCTTCTCAGACGAGAAGAATTTGTGCCAGGACCAGCAGGTGGTGAGCTCGCAAAACAACCGTGAGAGATGAAACCCACCAAGTTCCCGGTCCACATCAATTTGTTTGGGGGTAGGGGGTGGTAGAGAGGGGCACGTTATATATCCAGTGCATGGAGGAGTTGGTGTTGCCGTGGACACAGGCAGTGGCCCCTGAGACGTCGTAGGCGCGTCAGAAAAGCGGGAATAACCAGTCTCGGCTATCGCACAATTTATTTGACCACTCACTCCGAACATCTGGCCTCCCAATTCCCCAGACTGAAACCCCCTGGACTATTATGTGTACACCATGTTAGGAAGAGAGACCAACAATTTCCCATACATTATCATGTTGGAGGTCTAGGATTACCGGTTTTCACCTATTCAAATAGAGGGACCGTCGAGAAGTCCTGCAGCAGGTGGCTCCAATGCCGCATGGAGGGCGTGGTCGAGGCAGTGGGCGACTTCATTGAATAAAATGAATAGTACAGAAATCTTTCAAGTCTTTAATATGTAACTTTAGTAATACAAAAAAAGAAGAAGAGCAAATATACGTTCTGCACGTAGTAACATCTACTGCAGGGCTTTCGCCATATTTAATTTCTGCCTTTCTAACACCTTTTTGAAGGCATAAAAAAGATGCAGAAACCGTGTATTGTAGACTATAACACATAATACAAGAGAGAGAAATTGGAGGTGAATGAGCGCATGAGACAGGATTTTTTTAAAAAGACAAGAAAAGGGCATGTTTTAAAAAAAAAAGTGTATATGAACGCAGAGATGATATCAGTTGAGCAAAGTAGTTTTAATGGTATGTACTTGTAATTTGAACCACATCAAAGATTTCCACCAAGCCCAAATAATTAGACCTTGCAATAAATTCAATAAAAGAAAAATCATAGAATTCACATGATTAGAGAAATCTTAAATTTCAACTTTTCGTAGAGGCAATTTAAATGTAGCCCTCCTTTACTCAAAATTTATTATTAAAAGACATTATTAATGAACTTAAATCCCCCTCTCCCCTCCGAGCACTGATGTTGATCATATTTCTTATATTTCGATGTTTTGAAGTCATTCTATTCTCAGTATGCGACTGAAGATGGCAGGATAAGCTCAAAGAAGAAACTAGTTTCGCGTTTAAACATTACGCTCCTAGCCATTAATATTTATTCGATTCTTTAGTGAGTAATTGAGTTTTTATTTATTTATAATTGGGCTCATAATGATACAAAAATGCAATAAAAGGAATTTTAATAAAAAAATAAATAGTATAGGAATTACAGGTGAGGTTTTCAAAGACCTGGGTGGCACTTGGACTCACTAAATTTGGTACAAAATCGAAAGTTACATTAAAGTTGATTTGGATATATTTAATATAGCCTCCCACTGCACCCACACATCTATATATATATATATATATATATATATATATATATATATATATATATATATATATATATATATATATATATATATATATATATGATTAACAATCATGAGAGGTAACACGTGATTAAAAACATATATATATATATATATATATATATATATGAATGCAGAAAAATCCCACAGGAAAATAAAAGGCGGTTTCCAAGTACTTTCGAACTTATTCAGTTCATTCTCAAGGAATAACGAATAATTTTACAAAAATGGTATATAAATGGTCTTTCAATAAGGTCGCTCGATTTTTAAATGTAAATAAAACAAGTTGTGTGTGATATATGCACTCAATTTATTTTAAATTCGAAAATACAATTTATGGCATTAAGTATGGAATATGACGTCGTTCAAATGTCTGCCGCCGCTTTGCTTGGTGGAACGTATTCGGGAGGCCCAATTTTCGATGACTTTGTCGCATAAATCTGGTGAATTTACCGGATGGTGTTCGTTATGTTGACTTTGAGGACATCAACTGTTTGCCGATCATTCGCATAGACCTGCGATTCAAGGTAGTCCCAAAGAAAGTAGTCTAATCGCATTAAATCGCATGATCTCGGGGGCCAGTTGACGTCGCTGCCGCGCGAGATGACCCTGCCCTGAAATCACTGGTGCAAAATGTCTATCGTGACATGCGAAGTGTGACACGTAGCGCCGTCCTGTTGGTACCACATGTCGTCAGTATCCATATCAGGCATATAATCCAGTTGAGGCCGCAAGAAGTTGCTTATCATCGATCTGTAGATCTCGCCGTTGACGGTTATGGCAATCCCATCTTCGTTCTCAAAAAAATACGGACCGATGATTCCGTTAGACGAAAATCCGCACCAAACAGTGACTTTGTTGGGATGCAATTGAGGCTGGTGTGGATTGTTTTCGTCCCAAATCTGACAATTTTGCTTGTTCACAAATCCATTCATCCAAAAATGGGCCTCGTCACTGAAGATGTTTTTTGGGGGGAAATTTGGGGCAACTTCCAACTGCTCTAGAGCCCAATCAGCGAACACACGGCGTTGTCTATGGTCGTTTACGTTAAGTTCCCGGGTAAGTTGGATTTTGTACGGGTGCAGACCCACGTCCCTACCTATAATTCGCAAAAATAAGGTCGCAGAAAGGTCAAGTTCTTGTGTACGACGAGATATTGACTGCCTCGGATTTTCCTGTACACTCTCATTTACGGCAGTGATATTTTCGGCAGAACTTGTGTTTCGGTGACGTACTGGTGTTGGCTGATTGTTGATCGACCCTTTTGCCTCAAATTTGGCGACCAAGCGTCGAACAGTGGACTCGGCAGGACGAATGTGGCGAGGATAGAAATCACGTAATGCGTGGAACGTTTGTCGACGGAGCACTGATTTTGATAATAACATTTGATGATTTGAACACGCTGTTCAACGCTATAACCTTCCATCGTGACTTGCCAAGTACTACTGAACAGTTCTCAGTGAGATTGCCAGATGTCGCTTTAACAACATGGCCACTATCGCCTGACAAAGCTCGAGTGTCCTTGTTGAAAGACCCTATATTTGCGAAACAACAGTGATGCCCCACCCATGTACAAAAAAGGACACACAATAGAAAACTATTATGAAAGATAGGAATAGATACCAGATATGAAATATAAAACCAAATAGATAAGGTGTACTTCCGGAAATTCCAACTGTGAACAAAGAATGTAGACATTTAGGTCATAAAACTAAGTACATACACACGCAATTATGAATACATAAAAATAAACAAGAGAAACACCTAAAGTACTTGGAATCCGCCTTTCATTTTCTTGTGTGATTTTTTGCATTTATTGCTCTACTTACGCGCTACTTTATGATTTTTTCATATATATATATATATATATATATATATATATATATATATATATATTTATATGAGGACGACCTCAGAGGATCACCTTGACCCCCCCTCCCTTCCCTTTTCGAGCATAGACCACGTGTGGTTTCAAACAAAATCCTAAGGAAGGACAATAACGAAGACGGTGAGACACTCCACCTGCGTTTGCCTAATTCAGCCGAGTCACCTCCCCCCACCCTCATGACTCGGGGACAAATTTAATCCCCCGCCAGACAGACACCTCAGGTCAACCCCATGCCTCGAGGCCAGAATTGGCGGCAGACAAGCATCTTTTCAAACCCTTATCTGAAACAGGGCTAATCCATTCGGGGCCATGATTTCCCTTGAGACAGCAGCCGTGCCGGAGGACTATTAGCGACTTAGCCGGCTGAATATATAGATATATATATATATATATATATATATATATATATATATATATATATATATATATATATATATATATATATATATATTCAAGATCCCTGGTTACTTGAGAGAGAGTACAGCTCACGTCCCTCGAAGATACGCCTGCCTTTTGTTTCGAGTCGAGCCCCTGAAGTTTGAAGGTCTCGTCGGCTAGATCACCACCGTGAACTTTTGACCATCCTCTATAGGTAAGTTCGTGAAGCGGTTTCTTCGAAGAATTCGTGCGACAGACACCTCTCATCACTTTCACAAAAGTACGTCTCCCAGTCCGAGTGCACTCCCCGAAGCCTAAGTGTACTTGTATCTCGCTACTTGGCCCACTAGTTTTTTAATTTGCTCCAACCTCACCTCGCTCTTCCTTGAGGTAATCGACTCCCATTGCAAGATCCTTTAATCCTGTGCCAACCTCACGCCCTCGCTTACCCCCCCCCCTCCTTTATTTGAGCCTCCAATTGAACTGGAGCGAGGCCTACCTCCCCATTCGTCATTCATGCGCGGCCTCTCAGTTTTCAGCCGCCAACTTATACGTGTACGGATTCATGGATTAGGTTGTACACCCATGATGCCTCGACATACTCGTATATATATATATATATATATATATATATATATATATATATATATATATATATATATATATATATGCATATATATATATATATATGTAGCAGAATGGGGTCAAATGGCGGCCACGTGCCCTTCTGTACCCACGTGGATCCGTAGATCACCGCATGGAGCTGGTGAAATCATGGGAACCTAGGCAAGGAGGCTGCTGACGCTGTTATCACTCGCCCGATCTATATTTGCCTAGGGACACACACACATGCGGCCACCTCTCCGCGAGCATTTGGGCTTTCAGTTCGAAGATAGGAATCCGTTGGACATTCAAACGATCGTTATCAAGATTCCCCCTTTCCCCGAAAGAGTCGCCGACTTTTTCCCAAGATCGCGCACACGTTTGGAGCCTCCTCACCAGGCGCCTATATAACCCTTCGACCGAGTTTAGAGAGCAGCACTGTTAGACTTCCACCAACTCCGACGAACGAGCTAAAGGACGCCCCCCATCCCAGTGGCGATTTCGATTCAAATCAAGGCTAAATCGATCCGTGAACTCTGCCTTAGTCAATCGTCAACTTCGACATCGGTGAACTCTGCCCTAGTCAATCGGCAAGGACTAACAAGGATTTCCAACTCCGAAGACGACTAGTGCTCCCTCGTATGAAGCAAGAAGTAAACCAACTTCTTCCGTCGCATTCACCGTACCCAAACTGGCCCCTTTTCGGCAACGAGCACATAAGATATTCGTAACCGTTACCACCTGCAGATTGATCTTAAATCTGGCTTATCCAATTGCTCCTTTATTTGTGTGAACGCCCCAGTTTAAAATCCCCCTTTAAAACACCAACTGTATCTGACCTCTTTAATCCCTTTATCAATCTACCTGATCGCGTGTAGATCTTTAAACCCGTCTGGGCGACCATTCCATTTAAACCCAATTTATATGTAAATATATATATATCCTTTTGCTATTAGTAAATTTATATTTTCGTCATTTTTTTTCTTTTGCAACCCCAGCGCGTACCAGCTACCTGTTAATCTTTGGCCAACTTGCAATCTGAAATATTTGTTTTAAAGGACCCCGCAAAGTAATAATAAACCATCTCCACTGTACTCATATCCATTTTTCCTTTCCCTAACGGTATTCAACCCATTTTGGGCCCAAGCCTCAAAATACCTACGTATATATATATATATATATATATATATATATATATATATATATATATATATATATATATATATATATATATATATATATATATATATATATATATATATATATATATATATATATATATATATATATATATATATATATATATTTATATATATATATATATATATATATATATATATATCCCCTCTATATATTAAAAATCTGATGTCAGGTAAAGTTGGGGGGGGTTTGTTTTGGGGGTTAAAGAAACCTTGTCTTTTAAAAGCCCTCCCAGTGTATTGCTGATTTTCTTTAGCCAAGGACATTCAGGTTATTCTAAGATAGTGGAACAAATCTTTAATTGTGCCATTTATTTATTTTTTAAAATTTTGTGTAGCCCCGGAGACCTTAAGTTTCAATTTATTGTTTGGTGTATGTTTCGGAGACGAGTCGCTCCTGAAATAATCTGGTTAATCCCCGAGCAGGATTTTTAAGTTTTCAGACCCCTTTGATTATACAGGGTTAAATTCATAGGAAATATATTTGTCAATTTTCCGTAAAAGTTTTCGTTCGCAAGAGTCCCACGAGCGTAACTGTAAGTTCTTTTCGCGTGCTGGTTAAACGAGCTTTTACGCTTAGAGGATGACTTCCTTTGCACGCTTTAAGAGCCAGAGAGAAGCTTTAGGTTTAACTGGCAAGGAACTAATTGCATACGTGCAAGAAAAAGAAAGAAACGAAATGGTAGAAAAGAGAGAAAGAGAAATAGAGCAGCGAGAGATGGAAGAAAGGGAAAGAGTTCGGCAAAACGAACGCTTGCTCAGTCGTAACCAGTTTGAAACCCTTTCCGTCAGTTTAAAAACCGAATCCCCACAGTACCCATCCGCCAAGTTACCAGTATTCAAATATGGTGAGGATTTTGGCGCATATTTAACAAATATTTGAGGTTAATCACTGGCACATACAGGCCGATGGTGTCGCCAAATTACTTGCCCTCCTCAATACTCAACTCCGTGAAATTTTTATTTCCTTTCCTGCCGAAACAACTATAGATTATTCGACCCTTAAAGCGGAACTTCTATCTGCAGTTAATATGAACCCCGAATTTTATCGGTCGAAGTTCTGCCACTCCAAAATTCAGCCCGGACAGACATTCCGTCAGTTTGGCTTCATCCGAACTTTAATTTCTGGTTAGATTCCGCCAAGGTTAGAAGCGAATATGAGTCCCTCGTTGATTTCTTCCTTAAGGATCAGTTGTTGGCGGCGTTACCCCCCAAATCCGCGTATTCGTGAAAGATAGGCGATGCACTACTTTCAAGGAATGCATTGAAGAGGCGGATGTTTACCCGGCCAGTCACAACCTCTCCTCAAAGGACCCCAAGAAAACACATCCTCCTTCCCCCCGAAGTAAGACTAATAACTCCTGGTTTCCCCCTAAAAACGCTTCGTTATCTGAAGATCACCAGACTGTCCACCGTCTGAGCCGAGAGATAGCAAGCCCCTCATTACGTCTCCCCCTTCGTCGGCGTACCCCCGAAGAGCCACACCAGACTTACTGCCCTAAAAATTCTCAATTCCGATCGGGTCCTAACCATCAAGTTCACCAAATTAGCGCTGCACCAACTTCTCCACCCTCTCGCCCGGAAGCCACCGTAACTCTCTCGTCGGATACTTCTCAGGGACACCATGTGAACTTCCTATTCGATAAGAACTCCCACGGTGAATTCAAATCTGAGCATGGATCCGTAAATAAATGCAGGGTGTCTACATTAGTAAGGGATACTGGTTGCACCTGTATTGTGGTGTCAGGCGAACTGCTTCCTCAAGTTGGCCCTGATCAAGACAAACACGCCGTGGTCCACAACTAGCTTGGGCGAGCAAACGGTTTTCCTGTCGTCAGATGCTACCTCGAATGCCAATACTTTACTGGATGGGCCGAAGTAGTAGCGGGCTCGATCAAATTCCTTGCCGTGTTAATCGGCCAAGAAGAATCTCGAATCTCCCGTTCCATTAGAAGCCCCCGATACCCCGCAATTCATCGCTTTCCATGGTGAGGCATTTACACAAGCCCAGAAAGAGTGCGCAACTCTCCTTCCCTTTTGGGAAAAAGCGAGGAGTCAGAAAAAGGACTCTGCCCGCGGACAAAAAGGTCTCTTACCTCATTAAGGAAGGCCTAATGTACCGTGCCTGTTCTGATGGGAGTAGCTCCGCTAATCATACTTTGTGTATTCCCCGCGATCACGTCCCCCAAGTCCTCAAGCTAGCCCATGACGGTCTATTGGCTGAACATTTTAGTCATAATAATTCCTTTGGCCCGGCTCGGCTACAGAAATTGCCGAGTTCTGTAAGTCTTGCGATGTTTGCCAGAAGACAACGGCAAAAGGGCGTATACGACCAGCCCCATTCCAGAAGACCCCGATAATCTCTGATACCTTTATCAGAGTGGCCGTTTATCTAATCGGCCCGATTCATCCCCCTCCAGCGAAGGACTCTCTTACGTCCTCACTCTTGTGGATTTTGCGACGCGATTTCGAGAAGCAGCCCCCCCCCTCAAGAGAATAAATAGTATGACCTGTGCGGAGGCATTTATGTCTATTTTCTCCCGCGTCGGTATTCCGAAGGAGATCCTTTCCGACCGAGGGCGACAATTCACCTCAAAATTGATGGAGCAAGTTGGCAAGCTCCTAACCATCAAACCCTTGTTACATCCCCGTATCACCCCACCGCGAACGGGATCTGCGAGAAATTAAACGGAACCTTATAATCCATGTTAAAGAAACTGTGCCAGGCAGTTTCTTTAACATGGCATAGGTATTTGCCCATGGCTCTTTTTGCCTGTAGGGAAATCCCTCATCGAACCCTTGGATTTGCCCCATTCGAGCTCCTCTGTGGGAGGAATGTACGAGGCCCCATGAGCATCCTGAACGAGCTGTTCACCAACTTCCAGATAGATGAAGATTAGTCTTCCTATTCACATTGATTAGATCTCCGCAATCGTCTAGAAGAGTGTGCGGACATAGCGTATAAAAATGCCGATATCAATCTTGAGAAGTACCGCACCTATTTTGATATCAAGTCAAAAGAGAGACGATTTCGGCCCGGCGATGAAATTTTGCTCCTTTTGCCCACCAATACAAACAAGCTCCTTAGTCAATGGAAAGGCCCCTTCCCCTTCCTCGAAGCTCGTGGCCCCGTGGACTATCTAATTAAAACCCCCTCTTGAGATAATCTGTTCCAAGTTAACATGTTAAACCGGTATCACCGCCGCGCCTGTATAAACAATATAGTTGCCCTTGATGAGGAGACAGCTATGGAAGCTTCTTACTCTTCCGACCCCCTTAACGCAGTTTAGGTTGTGGGCGTTTAACAGGATGATGATTATCCTTTCCCCTCATTACCAGGCCTCCAGAATATTCTGCCCTTGAACTAGATATGAACCCCCAACTTGTGCCCTCTCAGAAGTTGCAATTGGTACAATTGTTGAACAAATTCCCGGACGTAATTTCTGAAAAACCCGGCTGTTCAACCCACTTTGAGCAAACAATCACGCTCACAACCCAGTAACGCATCCGTTCAAAGCCCTATTCCTTACCAGTTCATTTGCGCCAGGCTTTTAACACCGAGGTGGAAAATCTTTTAAAATTGGGGATGATTGAACACTCCAACTCTTAACTACTCTTCATCCATCGTTATGGTTCGGAAACCTGACCAGTCTTTCCATGTGTGCGTCAATTTTCGGAAGCTTAATGCGGTGGCCATTTTTGATGCTGAACCTATTCCCCTCATAGACCAAAATTTACATTTATTTGAAGAGAAGAGACTAAATTCATTTCCGAAATAGACCTTTGTAAAGCATATTATCAAATTCCCCTTCAGCAAATTGCTCGGAAATATACGGCGTTCCCCACTGAAAAATGACTTATGCAGTTTTGGCGCCTCCCATTCGGACTAGTTACTGCTTACAGTAATTATAATCGTATGATGTGTCGAATCCTGGATGGTCTACATAACGTGTCCTTTTATTTCGACAACGTTTACGTTGCCACCCGTACCTGGGATCAACACTTGATCTCCCTCCAATCCCTTTTAAGTAGGCTCCGTGAGCACGGACTTACTGTGGGCCCAACTAAGTGTCATTTTGCATAGGGAACTATCAAATATTTAGGGTTCCTTTTTGAGAAAATCAAATAGCGCCCCAAGAAGAGAAGGTAAGGGCCATAGTCAGCATGCCCCTTCCGCGCAAGAAGAGCTACGCTCCTTCATGGGATCAACGGTCTTCTATCGGTGGTTTGTTCCAAATTTCGCCTCCCTAGCGGCCCCCCTCTGCTCCCTGGTTTAGTAGTAGTCACCAGATCCCCTGGTATGTAACCCCAAAGCTACGGCCCATTTTCAGCAGCTGAAGAACAAGCTTGCGTCAGCCCCCATCTTAAGGCTCCCGAATCCCGAAAAGCCTTTAGGAATACGGCCGGCTGCCAGCAATGGCGGAATCGGATGCGTCCTCCTTCAATATGGAGAGGATGGCGAAAGCCACCCTGTTGCGTACGCCAGCCGGAGTCTCCTCGCGCGAGAGAAGAACTATGCGGTTGTGGAACGTGAGGCTCTAGCGATTATTTGGGGCATTCGAAAATTTCGGGTGTATTTGTTAGGTAAGGAGTTTATCGTAGAAACTGATCATCGTTCCCTGGCCTACTTAAGAAACTCAAAGAGCCAAAATGGACGGCTAATGAGATGGAGCTTGCTCCACCAAGAATATCAATTTAGGATAATGTATATAAAATGGACTGTGAATTGTGTCGCCGACAGCCTTATTAGAAACCCCGTAGAGAATCTTCGAAATTAAAATAAGAATTCTTAACCCTCTATAGTCCCCATTGTAAATAAATTATTTGTTATAGACTCGGTGAACTCGCTTATAAAAAACCTAATCGGGTAGCGGATGTGTATTTATTTTATTTTCGTTAACGCTCATGTATCTTTTCTTTTTTGTGTGTAAGTTTTGACCCTGTTCCACTACCCATGGCCTATTTAACACTGTGTTATTTCCTTGTGCCTTTATGTCTGAAGGGCTAACTCTATTAACTACTATTATCGGCTCTGTAATTACCATGTCGATTAGATTTTTGATTTTACCTTAATTCATTATTTTGTTTGCCGTAATAACGGCTTAATATTGAGGTCCCCTTGTTGTAGCGATTCTTCAACTTGGTTCAGTTAGACGTCAATGTTATGTACACCTGTTTGAAGCAGGTTAAGAATCCCCCGCTCCTATACCTTTTTTACACCCAGAGCACGACCCCTTTCAATTTGGGGAATTATTTTTCTCTCCCCTTCGCTCTAAAAAAGGCTATCTTTTGGAAGGGAGGAGTGTAGGAGGACAACCTTCCCCCCCCCCCCCACCCTTTCGAGCAGAGACCACGCGTGGTTTCAAACAAAGTCCTAAGGAAGGACAATAACGAAGATTCTCACTTGGAAGCCGGTGATACACCCTACCTGCGTTTGCCTAAATCAGCCGATTTCCCCCCACCCCCATGACCCGCGGACAAATTAATCTCAAGCCAGACAGGAGCCTTCAGTCAACCCCATGCCTCGAGGACAGAAAAGCATCTTTTCAAACCCTTATCTGAAACAGAACTAATCCGTTCGGCGCCAGGATTTCCCTTGAGATAGATGCCGTGCCCTGAGGCCTTTTTGCGACTTAGTCGGCTGAGTATATATATTCAGGGTCCCTCATTACCCTAGAGAGAGTACAGTTCACGTCCCTCGAAGATACGTCTCCCTTTCGTCTCGAGTCGAGCCCCTGAAGTTTGAAGATCTCGTCGTCTAGATCACCACTGTGAACTTTTGACCATCCTCTATAGGCAAGTTCGTTAAGTGGTTTCTTCGAATAGTTCGTGCGACAAACTCCTTTCATCCCGTTCACGAAAGTACGTCACCCCGTCCGAGTGCTCTCTCCCGAGTCTAATTGTATCTGGCTACTCCGCCCACGAGTAATTCATCTCGCTCCAACCTCATCTCGCTCTTTGAGGTAGTCGACTCCCATTGCAAGATCTCATCGCCACACTGCAAGATCTTCTCATCCCGTGCAATCCGAGTCCTAGTTCCGTCACCAACTCCACCTTCTCCAAGAATCTAGTCTTCAAGGTAAAGGTCCTTCTGCCCACTTTTTAAATCCGCCCTGGAGGTTATTCCTCGCTGTCCATAATTTGTTAATTACCGAGCCTCATTTTCATTTCCCTATTGCATTAATCCATGTCCGATCTGCGTATTGCAATTGCATAATACCTCAATCTTGACCCGCGTATATATTTTGTGATTACCTTTTTTTGTAATTACATCATTTATTTTGGGGTAGTCTCTTTAAATAACCTTGAATAAATCCTGGAAATTTACGAACCCTTTAAGGCCAACCTCACGCACTCGCTTACGCCCCCTTTTATTTGAGCCTCCCATTGAACTGGAGCGAGGCCTACCTCCCCACTCGTCATTCACGCGCGGCCTCTCAGCTTTCAGCCGCTTATTTATGCGTGTACGGACCCACGGACAAGGTTGTACACCAATAATTCCTCGACAAAATATATATATATATATATATATATATCCTTGGCCAAAATTATGGAGCAGGTATGAAAAAGTGAAGAATATGCTTGAAACTCATTTATTTCATATTTGACATAATACAAATAGATATTTTTGTGTAAATTCTATCAATACTTAATATTTGACATGTCCTCCATTTGCTTTTCTAACCACTTTTATGCGTTTTTGCATATTGTGCATAAGTGGTTGGGGCAACCTTCTACCATTCAATGAATGATACTAACGTGTATCCCTATATTTTCAGTGATTATCTTATTGTTAACTTACAAGTAGTAATTTTTTTTTTTAAATGTCTCCGAAGAAACAGATTCCTGAAGCTCAAAAAGCTCAAATCATTGTATTGTCCAGAGAGGGATTAACCCAAGTCAAAATTGAGAGAAAATTGAAATGATCGAAACGGTTTCCAAACAACCAGTAAAAGGTACAATGAGACCAATTCTTTCAAAAACCATGATGGTAAAGGACGCATAAAGTGTACAACTCCAAGGTGAAGAGAGGTTGCTGGAAAGAACATCTCTGGCCGATAGGAAAAAAAAACCCTCTTCTGAGAGGTATCAAGACGCGCAGTGAGAAGGTTATTAGAAGTTGGGCTCAAAGGATTAAGGTGAGAAATAAACCATGGCTGTCTCAGGTGAACAAGAAGAAGCGATTGTTTTGGGAAAAAGAGCATGAAGATTGGACTGATGATGATTGGGCTAAAGTTGTTTTGTCTGATCAAAGCAACTTTGACGTAGGTTCTCCACATTAGTTTTTACCAATTTATTTCGCTTGTACACATTTTTATTGGATATCAAAATTTTTACTGGATACGAAAAATAATCAGTAAAATTGGTATTTCTCCTCAGAACTTTGGAACCCCAGGAGCTGTTTAAATATGTTCATTGAAGAGTTGGGGAAACTTAGCATCAGAGATGTGTTGTCCCAAGAGTCAAATTTGGAGGTGGCAGTGTAATGGTTTGGGGCTGCAAGTCGTCTTCAGGTCCAGGATTGTCGTTCACTTGTGAGGGCAGAATGAATTCAAACACTTACACCAGCATGTTAGAACAGGTTTATCAACCTTCCTTAGGTAAAACTTCAATGATGACAGAGCAGATGGTGTAATCTTCCGACAATGCTCCATGCCACACATCTAGTCTCAAAGGATTGGTTTGAAAAGAAAGGGGTGACGTTTATGGAATGGGCCCCTCAATCTCCAGACCTGAATCCCATTGAATAAAAGGAGGACACATTAAATATTAATTACTGATATAATATAAACAAAAATGTTTATTTGTATTATTTCAAGTATGAAATAAATGAGTTTCAATCATATTCACTTTTTCATACCTGCTCCATAATTTTAGCCAAGCTGTATATATACAAAGCCTGCATATTTCAGGAAATTGAAAAGTACATGAAATTGAAATATGAACAAAAAATATAACGCATTTCATCATCATCATAATCATCTTCATCACTAACTATAATTTAAGAAGGGGATTTTTTTGAGTATTTGAATAATAATTTCATCTTAGTTTGGTTATGACTTATGTTTTTTATCAAAGTTATTTCTAATAATTCTTTTATAATATCAAAAAACAAAATGGTGAAGTTCAGAAATAAATATAAGTATCGAAATTTTGTGAACTTTTTAAAACCCAAAGAATTACAAATGGTGAAGTTCAGAAAATTTATTTTTATATATCTTCTATAACTATATTTTAGCAACGTGATATTTTGAAAGGGGGGAAATTTAGTTTAGAGTTCCTTTTTAAAATTATTATAATTGGCAAAGTTCAGAAAATTTATAAAAATTAAACCATGGCTACTTTTTTTTAGATTTTAAATTTTAATCTTAGCGAAGCCATTGCCTGGTTTGTTAAATAATATTGAAATTGGAAACTGTAATTTAAAATGTCACAATAACTTGGAACTTTTGCCTTTTCCAGGAGCCTTAGAACTGTTTCCACATAATTTAAATTAGTCATGCTTGAGAGAGCTGTCAGGTGTTTTGCCAGTGTAAAATTAAAATACCTGCATATATCCTTTACTTGAACACAATACCTAAATCTTAAATACATACCTTATGGGTTGCTTTTCTACGAATGAATTATAGTAATTACGATGGTGTTTACCGAAATAAAATGTCATTGCTGAAGTTCTCTATCCAACAAGAATTTTTCTTGATGCTCAAACAATGGCCGAAGCTTTTCCTTTGAATTTTTATATTTAATTGTTGTATTGCTAGGAAAAGATCACGACGGAGGTTTTGAGCAAGAACTTTTGATACGTGGTAACTGTTATTCCAAATTTTTTTTAGTTGGCTGCGGTGAAATAGCAGAGTAAAAGTCCTCCCTACAAAACAAAGGCCATCAAAAATTAGTCCAAAATCTCGCGGTTCTTTCGACTCTTCAAGTAAATTATCACTTTTACATCTTCTTATTTCCACTCAATATTAAAAGTAAATTTGGCACTTTCTTTAGACCAAATATGCCTTTCCTTTACACTCTTAAGCCCTTGTGATTTTATTTCTATACATCCCTAAACAAGCGAGTAATTTCCTTCGGTCGAGATAGTGCAACTCTCCTAGTCCTTCATCATCAGATTTGTCGTTGTCCTCATAAATTCATCTTCTGTAAATCCTAAAGCAAAGTCTGCTTCCTCCATATTTTCCTCATTAGAGGAAATAAATGAAAGGGAAAAAGAGAATTCTGGCTAGATCGTTAAGAGTTTGATAAATAAGAGATTAATGATGCATATATTCGTAATTGAATTTACAGAGATAAATAAATCGATAGATTGATTAGCCTATTGTTTCTATCTATTAAAACGAAATATTTAATAGGTTTTCCTAAAAGGTTAAAGAAAAATACGTTTGCTAAAAAATATATACCTAATTTTAACACTCTAAGACCTAAGAGATCTTTAAAAACCTTGGTTTTTTTCTGTTTGGCGGCAGGCGGATCTCTTGTACCAAATTTTCGACAATAATACACTTTTGAGTGCTGAATACGAATATAACATTTCTTTTGGGGAGAAATGAAAGAAAGTATCTAAAAAAAAGAAATTTCAAACTGTAAATTTTGGTTTGTCCGATACATTTTGAAAAAAACGAAATGGAAATCAAACGCACTTAAACTGCCATATGATTTCCCAGTATTATTGTTCACTCCCTTTATTATTTCTTCAAACATTTATTTGTATTCAGATATAAGTATCCCATGATATTTTTTTAAGCAAATTTTCATTTCTATTGCGTTTTCGCCACATAAATTCACCTGAGTAGGAATCGAGCATCTCACGGTGGGTACCGCCGTGTTCCAATATGTTACACCTTTTTGGAGTAAATTCAAGGAGACTGCTCGTGGGAGGGGGGGTAGCACTGCGGAGGGCCCCTTCCCCTACGATGATCCTGAGTTTCAATCAATTGTGAGGAGTCTGGGGGGCACAACCCCCCAGTATATAATCATAATGGTTTATAGAATAATGTTCTAAACTAGTGGGCATTAAATTTTTTTTTTTTTAATACCTCCTTTCATTTCTCAAAAAAAATAAATGTTATATTCGTATTCAGCACTCAGAACTGCATCATTGGTGAAAATTTGGTACAAAACATCCTCCTGTCGCCAAACAAAAAAGATTCAAAACCTAAAAAATCAAATCAAAATATTTACAAGATAATTAATATTTTTGCACTAAAATTTTTGTTACTAAATTAAACATTGCCGTTATCAAATTTAGAGATAAATATATTCCAACATAAATTAATTTTGGATATTACTTGCCTAGGTCCCATAGAAAATTTGCGGGCGCCATCTTTGCGCTTCAGGTGAAAATAATGAGTTGCCAGTTTATGATTATTTCAAATACATCAAATTATTGCAAAAAAATATTTATTAACTAGTGCATTCATAATATATATTTATACTCGTATATTCCCATATATTCATACTCATATCCATACATTCATACTAAAAAATGGATTCGGAAAAATAATATAGTGAATTTAATTAGTCTTTAAAGACCGTATCGTCCTTAATAGGTTTAAATAGCGATGGTTTGCTTCCTCGACACTGCATCTAACTCGCACGTCTGGGGGCGAAGGGGAGGAAAGGGCTCCCTATTCACCCTAATCAAGAAGTTGTATCAAATAGATCAATGTAAGAGTGCTATGAGAAAGGTCTATCTTAAATTAAAAAAAAACTGGTATAACTAGCGAGGGAATCATCGTCATTGTAGAAAAGAGTAACATAGTAAAATGAAGGTAAATGGAAAATTGAGGATGGCAGGCGACCTCGAAAACCATAGTAGTGGATCTGATCGTATTGAACATTTCAAGGAACAAGCTCGTACAACGAACGTAGCGAGTCATAAGTGCGAACATGCACCCACCTTTGTGTGGGAATCAATACCGGGTATAAATACCCGGTATTATGTGGGCAAATTTAATTCAAATGAGCTGGAAGACTATTTTCGAAGCTTTTTAGGCAGGGAGATAAAACCGAAGGCATTGACAAGTTCGAAAACGGATTGATGAATCGGATTCAGGTGTAACTATTAGGAATATAAAGGGAAATGAATTGAAAAGAGATGTGGGAGACAAACAACAGGTCACCGCCCCCTCCCTTGGACTCAAAAGAGTGACCAAGGAAGGGGTACTCCTTTGTAGTCCTCCACCCCCACACCTGCAATGTCCGGAATAGAGAGCGAGTGACAAACATATCATGCGGTAAATCACTTGTTGTACATCAACTTGAAAAATGAGTGGTAAATATAATTTGGGTGCATCTATTGAAAATACAGCCAGTGGTAAAGATACAATTCATAGTGAATGGTTGTTGCGTCAACCTGGGAGTTGAGTGGTTATTATACAATGTGTAGTAAATACTTTTTTGCATTAACTTGAAAATTTATAGTGGCAAACATGATTTATATGCAGCAAATGGTGCATATACAAGGTGCGATAATGCATGTGGTAAATATTTTTGTGCATCTATTGAAAAATATAGAGCGAGTGGTAAATTAGATTTGGGGTAATGCTTTAAAAATATAGAAAATAAAATTGGAAAGCGTTTTACCACCGATCATTTAAAATAGTGTTTATTTTTCTAAGAGGACCTACGGACTTGCGCGTAATCCGAACCACGGGTATATATATATATATATATATATATATATATATGCAGATACACCCACAAAGGAAAAGTGATAAACGATTCCGAGCGCTTTCGTCTTTATTTTTAAAGACCTTTTCAAGGAATGAACATACAAAATCCTGAAACAACTTTATTTGATATTTTATATATGTAGTGATAATGGGGTTAATTGTCTCACCAGAATATCTAGACAAAGAAGTCGATAGAATATATAAAATAGGGGTAAATTTGTGCTACCCTTTGTACTTTCTCGACAATTGTTATAAGTCCGCCAAGCGTTCCTATTATCAAACTAATGTTAATATCCCTAAGTTTCAGGCCAAAAACTTATTAGTTTTACCCTATAACCATATTTTCATTAAATTACCACGTTTGCTTAGGCCTCTAAACATAAATGTTATTATGAAGTACGAGAGTACAATTTATCGCATCCTTGTCAAAAATTCACTTCCTCCCACGACCTGGCATTGTTTATTCGACAGGCTGCAACAACTGCCAAAAATGTTAATATGGACAAACCGGGAAAGAACTAGATGTCCGGGTTAAGCAACATCAAGCCAATGTACGTAATCACAGTGAACAATCTGCGCTTTTTCTACATATGTACAATCTTAACCATAGCATTAACTAGAATAGTGCCAAACCAGTCATAAAATGCAGTAATAATATTTCCAGAAATATATTAGAATGTATCTCCATTAACGCGTTCCCAAATTTCAACCTTAGCCCTGGTTTGTTTAGACCTATTATCACTACATACATAAAATCTCAAATAAAGTTTTTTCAGGATTTTGCACCCCCTAATTAAGGTTCAGAGGTTGGTAGTCTAATCCCCCCTTTCACTATTTGAGGCAATGTATGTCCAGCCTCCTGTTCATTTATTGACGAAGGAAAAATCATTTTTAGACGAACAAGAAGAAAGCATGTTAGTGATACCCTAACACCAGGGCAAACTAGTAAAACATTTCATCGCTTCCATTAAATTTAAACTTCGAATTCCTGTTCATTCCTTGAAAAGGTCTTTAAGAATAAAGACGAAAGTGCTCGAAATCGTTTTTTCTAAGAAAGGGATGGTGTTATCTTTTTCATTTTCTAAAGTAAATTTAATTGAGGGGACTAACGTGTTGATTTTTTCAAGAAAAGTATTGATATTAAGATCATTCGGCCACAAACAAAGAATGTCATCAACATAACGCATCCATAAAATAGGGGTCATGTTGGTCTGGGAAAGTATTTTGGATTCAAAATACTTCTCCCTATATCGGCTTCCACTATTATTAAACTTATCTCCCTCTGTATTAACAACTGTAAATTCACCTTTGACGGGAAATATTTCCGTCAAATCTTTGGAATGGCTATGGGCAATTGTTTGTCCCCGGCACTGGCCAATCTATATATGGAGTTTTTTTAATCCCAAATACTTCCCCAGACCAACATAACCCCTATTTTATGGATGCGTTATGTTGATGACATTCTTTGTTTGTGGCCTAATGATATTAATATCAATACTTTTCTTGAAAAAATCAACACGTTAGTCACCTCAATTAAATTTACTTTAGAAAATGAAAAATATAACACCATCCCTTTCTTAGATATTTTGATCCACCGAACAGACCAAGGTTTCAAATATGAAATTTATAGAAAACCTACAGCCATTGACTCATACATCCATTTCTATTCCGATCACCATATTAGTATAAAAAAAAGTGTTTTCTTTTCCATGTTTCTCCGTGCCCTGAGAATTGTTTCACCCGAGGTTGATAGGATATATAATATAGGTTTAAATTTGTGTTACCCTTTCTACGTACTTAAAAATTGTTATAATTCTGTTAAACGTTCATTTTATCAACCTAATCCTAACATCCCTAAATTTCCAGCCAAAAATGTATTAGTTTCACCTTTTAACCAAATTTTCATTAAATTACCTCGTTTACTAAAACCTTTGAACATAAATGTTAGTTTTAAATATGAAAACACTATCCATCGCCTTCTCGTAAAAAAATCACCCTCCTAAACCACGCATTGTATATTCTATTCGTTGCAATAATTGTGAAAAATGCTATTATGGACAGACAGGTAAAGAATTGAATGTTAGAGTTAAACAGCACCAAACTAATGTTAGTAATCTTTGTCAACAATCTGCATTATTTTACATATCTATAGTCAGGATCATACTATTACTGTTATTAAATGTACAAACTACATTTCAAGAAATATTTTGGATTGTATCTCTATTAATACTTTCTCAAATTTTAATATTAGCCCTGGATTGTTTAGCCTAGATCCTATCATATCTAATTATATTAAATCATATATTAAAGTGTTTAAAGAATTTGTACCCCTTAGTTAGGGTTTTGATGCAGGTAGCCGTATTAACCCCCACTCCTTTCTATTTAAGACATTGTCTGTCCTGACCTATGTTATTCTATGAAGAGGTCTTTTAGAATAAAGACGAGAGCGCTCGGAATCGTTTTTCCTTTTTTCTTGTGGGTGTTATTTATCATATATATATATATATATATATATATATATATATATATATATATATATATATATATATATATATATATATAAGTACCCAAAATATTTTTTATATTCATTTAAAAGCAAAGTGGTAAATATATTTTGTTTTTTTTAATCTATTTAAAAATAACCAAAAAACGAGGGAATCTCCACTAGTTGGAAAAAGTGTTCATAATCCCAAGGTCAATTTGGTCTTTAGACTAATAATAAACTAATAATTACAACTAATAATATAATGAGGAAGATGCAATAATAATATAAAGCATTGCTAATCCGGGAGTAATCTTAGTATGTCTGGTGAGACGGGACGACGGCGTCAATTGATGAGTCAGAATAGCGTCTCGGACTCGTCTGCTGTCTGCCGCCCAGGCGACTCATGGATCTTTCCTCGCAAGAGGGCACATAAAATACATATACACACAAGTACAGACACGGCCACACATAGCTACGCGTACATGTATACGTATACACACAAAACAGTCGCGGTGCCCATAATACACGTACATTCATACATACAAGCGTGCACACAAACAAACACGAGTTGCATATAGTCTTAAACACGTGCACATACAAACACGTACAAGCAGTCACATGGGCATGTACAAGCACATGTATCCACACATACATAAAGAACGCAAATACTGTAGTTACTAAAAGTGCAAATCTATGTAAGGTTGATTACTCGAGTGAATGGTGGGCGCAATTCTCCTGCACCTGCCCAGTTCTCCGACAAGAGGATGTCTGCTTGCGGGGCAGATACACACAAGCGCGCGCGCGCGATCGTGGAGACACGGGTGCATCCATGTAACACAACACACACAACTTTACTCTCCTCCGTTACGCACAGGAAGAAAACTCCGACCTCGCCTTCGTTTTAGAAATGCACCCGCACATCTTCGCAAAAAGGAGACACCTAAACAGTTCAGCCTCCTCCTCCTCCACTTCGAGATGAACCATGGTTCGTCGGTTCTCAACTCTCAGGTGGGTCCATCAGCAAAACTCCATTTTTGTCAGGTTGTCTTTCATTCTTCACTTCAACAGAATTTCACCATTACACCCTGCAGTGGGGTGTTCAAGACAACGCTCGGGTAAATGTTTCGAGACTCAACACTTGGTTAATGTTTTGAGACAATACTAGTTTAAGGTTTAGAGACTACTAAGTCTAACACCCGATTAATTACGAACGAGACTGGCTCTGTAGCACCAGGCAGTAACTAGAAACGTGGGCATAACTACCCTAAGTACCTGCAATCCTAAGACACCCTGAACACGAGTACCCAGAAAACCCAGCACTCCCGATATATCTAGAACATGAGTACCTTCAGTATCCATCACTCGAGAGAGAGAGAGAGAGAGAGAGAGTGAGAGACCTCTTACAAGATTACTATTCTCAGTACTCAGAACTCCTGAGATAGCTTTGACAGGGCTATCCATCCAGAACACCTATAACTTGAGACACCTTGAAGAGTACTTAGAACTCTTTTATCAGGAGTACCTTCAGTACTAAGCACTCTCGAGAAACTCAGATGTATCATCAGTACCCAGTACTCCTGAGACATCTCAGACTGGAGTACTCCGAGTACCTAGAGGTAAGAATCGATTAAAATCCACCAGACTCAGGGAGAGTTCTCCGCTCCCGTAGGTGGATTTCTTTTCCTAACTAAGCAGTTCGCACCCCACTAGTAACCTGCCAATCAGGAGTCATTCTTTGGCTTCAGGAGAAAGCACAAGATGGCGCTGGGAAAGGACGAAGGAATAGCAAATATAAAACAAAATACCGATGGTAACGGATAATAAGAGTGAAAAATAACATAATGGTCAACTAAATCCTAAAAACTGAGCTCGAAAAGGTACATCTTGAACTTTCTTCGGATCACCTAATGAACCTCACCCTCAAAAGTTTCTACTAAGGAATCTGAGCCCCAGATTGCTTCTCCTGAAGTCTTTTCCCCCCAAAAAAAATTCGTCTGAAGAATTTAACCCCTAGATTGCATCTTCTGAAGAATCTTTTTCCCCACCCTTTCCCAAGTAAAGTTTAAGGATTTTTTCTAAATCCACTAAGTCTCATCTCGCCCTTAACTAGTACTCGCGTTGATAATATATAGACTACTAGTCTCCCGCCTAGTACGCTCCGTGTCGCGGTGCTTGTATCATAATATTCCGTTATTAGAATAAAGAGTTTATTTTCGTATGTCCATCTTTGCCTAGTAGAAGAACACCGTAAGGTCATTTATCCTTCGAGTCAGATACTTAATTCTCCATTCATCATAAATTGGTCACCCCTAGGACACCGAACCCCTAAAATCCCTTTCTTCATCAGTGTAAGAAAATTAGGCCACGTGGGCATCACCACGCTCTGCACTCCCCCCCCCCACACACGTGATCGCATAGTCGCACCACCACCCCTTAGGTGGCATGATCGCTCCAAACGCCATCGGAGGCGGGGAATGATTTTATTTTAATTTTAGGAGCCTATCTGGCGACTACCCACTTGGGCATAAGTCGCCGCAATCACGACAGCCTAGCTCTAGGCTACTTTAAAATAAGAATATAAAAAAAACAATAAAAAGGGAAAATGGCAACCATTAGAAAGCAAGATCAGGCGTGTGTGAATGGAAGCTTCTTTATCTCTCTTAAATAAACATATGCTATTTTTTTACTTTGTGAATAAACTTGAGAAAAAACATTGTTTAAATCAGTTAGTCAAATATATATATATATATATATATATATATATATATATATATATATATATATATATATATATATATGAAAAGAAACTCACAACTTGCATGAGTAAAAATTATGATAAATAACACCCACAAGGAAAAGGAAAAACGATTCCGAGCGCTTTCGTCTTTACTCTGAAAGACCTCTTCATGGAATAACATTAGTCAGGACAGACAATGTCTTAAATAGTAAGGAGTGGGGGGTTAATACGGCTACCTGCATCAAACCCTAACTAGGGGGTACAAATTCTGTAAACACTCTAATTTGTGATTTAATATAATTAGATATGATAGGATCTAGGCTAAACAATACAGGGCTAATATTAAAATTTGAGAAAGTATTAATAGAGATACAATCCAAAATATTTCTTGAAATGTAGTTTGTACATTTAATAACAGTAATAGTATGATCCTGACTATAGATATGTAAAATAATGCAGATTGTTGACAAAGATTACGAACATTAGTTTGGTTCTGTTTAATTTTAACATTCAATTCTGTACCTGTCTGTCCATAATAGCATTTTTCACAATTATTGCAACGAATAAAATATACAATGCCTGGTTTAGGAGGGTGAATTTTTTACGAGAAGGCGATGGATAGTGTTTTCATATTTAAAACTAACATTTATGTTCAAAGGTTTTAGTAAACGAGGTAATTTAATGAAAATTTGGTTAAAAGGTAAAACTAATACATTTTTGGCAGGAAATTTAGGGATGTTATGATTAGGTTGATAAAATGAACACTTGTTTTCTCTTCCATGTTTCTCCGTGCCCTTAGAATTGTTTCACCCAAATATTTAGGAAAAAGAGGTTGATAGGATATATGATATAGGTTTAAATTTTTGTTACCCTTTCTACGTACTTAAAAATTGTTATAATTCTGCTAAGCGTTCATTTTATCAACCTAATCGTAACATCCCTAAATTTCATGCCAAAAATGTATTAGTTTTACCTTTTAACCAAATTTTCATTAAATTACCCCGTTTACTAAAACCTTTGAACATAAATGTTATTTTTAAATATGAAAACACTATCCATCGCCTTCTCGTCAAAAATTCACCCCTTAAACCAGGCATTGTATATTCGATTCTGTCAAACTGTGAGTAGAAATGAACAAATAGCGAAGAAAAAATTCCGTATACTCTACTACGTCAGTTACCGCCTGCGACTTTGCCCTGCCTACGGTCTACTGGAAAATTCTGAAAATCACCTAGTTTATTACCAAATGTGCACCTTTATAAATTAATTATATTTATATACATGTATCTATCTATGGCAGTTGGGTGGTGCCCAAAGCACTTCCAACAGGTTCTCTTTAAAATCCTCGGGGCTATGGAACCATTCAATTTCCTTACCAATCTCTTTTCAAAACATTTCTGCGCCGAGCTCTCGTCGGTTCTCGCTAATAACTTGAGTGAAGAAAAATCTTTCCAATAAATTCGATTCCGTCTGTTAAAAATCTTGATTCTTTTATATTGGCATTCTTGCGGCAGAACACCTCTTCAATCACTCCATCCACAGCCAAACTACCACACACAAAGTCCTTCCCACAAAACACGCACACACATACTCTTAGCCATCTCTACAAACTAGATAGAACACACTTAGCCTCGCACCCGCATCTCTATCATGCTGCAATAGTCAATGCGCATCTTTGCGGTTCCATTTACTCAACGCAGTTACTATCGCACACTCCAACATTCTCCCCATCCCTAATTTCTTGAGCTCTCATTTTTTCTGCCTGACTCCCCACCTCAACCCCGCACATTTCTGCACCATTCTTCTTCTCGAAGAAAAATGAAGCTTCTTTCTTAGTATTTATTGCAAAAGGTTGAAGGGATAGATGATGGTCGGTCGTGGTCGGTCGCGAAGGCAACAATAATATTTGGAGGGAGAGCGCCGGGTAATTGGATAGTAAGTAGTTTGAGAGACGTCATCTCACAGGAAGCGTGCATTCACTCACCTCACCACAATTGCGTGCAGGAAGACAGAGATCGGAGAACAAAAGCATCCGGCGCACACACACTAACACATATGTACACTTCCCACTCCAGAGACATCTTGAAGTAAGAAACAAAAACACGAAAGAGATAAGATAAAAATCATAGAATCCTCACCCTTCTTCCTAAATACCACCTCCTCTAATAATAATAATAATGCAAAGTAACTCTCCCCCATCCCTAATACCAAGAATAGAGGACGATGTAGCAGGCGAAGTCAAAATTTCCCAAGGGGAAGAGGCGACGAAAGGGAGGTTGGGTCAGACACATTTTAAAAGGTTTCAAAGAATGGCATCTCGCCTCAGCCATATTTCGCCCTCAGTTGATTTTTATGTGCGTCTGGCACCTTGGTCCTCAGTGCCGAGGAAAGGGGGGAGCGCTGCGGCAGCACGGGACCACAAATTCGTATGCAAAACACCCTCGCAAAGGATATAAAAAATACGATTATACTATTTTACACACCACTGGAAAGTTGTGCTGGGGGAATTTGGGGTAGGAATCCTTACCATCAGGAAAAGGGACAAGGGGGTGGAAGTGTGTGAATGTGTAAAGAAAGATGAAAATAGATGAGACAGGAAGTGGAGGTAGCGTGGATGTAGTAAGCTTTGGCCAAAAGTATAAAGCACCCCTCATAAATTTATTTTTACAAAATATTTAATCAAACTTTTGAAATTTATCATTATTCATAAATATGTATGATAATAATGTATATTTTGCTAATATGTTTGAATAATTTGTTAATATGTTTGAGTTAGTTAGTATTTTATTAAATAGCGTGTTATTAATAAAATGGTATGTTTTTTAAAATAAGAATATTTTTCTTGTTTCAGCTTAAATTTATAACTATTGTGTATTCAATATCGTTGTAAATAAATAATATGACTAAAACTAAAGATCTTACGGAAGCCAAGAGAGCGAAAATCTCACTTCTCCATAGCCAGGGATTATCACAAGTAGAAATTGCCATAAAAATAAAATGTTCAAGATATGATGTCCAATCCAAGCCACTATAAAACGAGATCAAGAGCTTTGTATCTAAGAAGAGAAGTGGTAGAAAACGTCTTACAACACCTAGATAATACATAGTTCAATGAAGTTCAAGTTTGAAAGTATCGCCCAAAATAGTTAGAAGGAGACTTAAAGATCAAGGGCTAAAAGGATGCAAGTCGAGAAAGAAGCCACGGATATCTGAGGTCAATAAAAAAAAGTCTTCAGTGGGACAAAGATCAAAAATATTAAACACATGAACAATGGTCTAAAATTATCTGGGCAGATGAAAGTCATTATCAGGTATGTAAAAAAAAATTTAAATAATTTTTTATAACGATTTAAGATTTTCTGAATGGAGGTGGTTTTATCATGATATGGGTGTGCATGTGTCCATCAGGGCTATGGAATGGATGGATGGATTGTTTACGAGTCCCTTGGTGCTCACTGCGAGGTGATTGCACCGTAATTCGTTTTGTAGTAAAAAGAAAAGGTTAGATGAGATATAAAAGTTGTGTCTGATATGATGAGTTGGTGATTATGTAGTGATGATTGAAACACTGGATGAATAAATGGTATGATAATGGATTAAGATGTTAAAATAATTAAAATTCATTAAAATTTAGATCGTACTATTGGAGACTTATCTATAGCTTCTTTAATAGTCCTGTCTCCACGAGGTAGCGGATGATTCCGCTGCCAGGGCGGATTTTTTCAGCCGTTAGTGCAGATCTTAGGATATCGAGGGTACCCTCACCATCGATGGGTATGTATCTTCATCGGAGTTGTCCATAGGTTGAACATTCCGTAATAAGATGTGAAATTGTGAGGGGCAGAATGCAATCTTCACAGTAGGGGGAAGGGGGGTAGTTTCTCTCCATTAGGTATCCGTGTGTGAGAAATGAGTGTCCGATGCGGAGTCTGCATACGGATACCACTTGCCTGCGGGTAAGTTCTCGATGGTTCCATGCCGATAAGTTTGGGGAAATGTGTCGCATCTTATTTTGTCCATATAAATCTGCCCATCTAGCCATCCAGTTCTCCAGAATGGCTGCCTTTATTGCAATGATGTAGTCCTCATATGGTATTGGGATATCATTGGGCGGCGTTTTTTTCCGCTGTATCAGCTTGCTCATTTCCAGCTACCCCTACAGGTGCTGGGACCCAGCACAAGGAAATTTTCTTTCTTTCGCATGTTGCTCTATATACGTAGTTTCTTATTTCTAACAGAATTGAATGGATGGATGTCATTCGTTCTAATGTTTGTAGGCTGCTGAAGGAGTCGGTGAAGATTGTGAATTCATCTGATGTCGGGTTATTGTATGCCGACTGCACTGCATATTTTAAGACATAGCACTCGACCGTGAAGATTAATAATGTTTGGGGTAGTTTTTCAGAGAGGGTGTAGTTATTTGATATCACCGAGAATCTTGTTCCATCTATGAATTTTGATCCGTCGGTGTATATATGTATACCCATATGTGTTGCTGCGTGGGTAAGGAATTGAATTTTCTCTCCCAGAGGAGTAGTTGTTGATTGTTTTGTTATATTGCCATGGCATATCTTTAAAGTTGTTTTCCAAAATGGAATATGTGGGAAAGCAAGTGGATGGATGGGGTTCATCGTTACCCCGATTTCCTCCATCCATAGTCTCACTCTAGTTCCAAATGGTCGTGGGAGAGTTAAGCGTGTTGTGAGAATATTATACATTTGGTTATTCATGATGGCGGTCGAAGTCGGCGATGTTGGGAGTCGCTGGATGCGGGTAAAGAGGCGTAGAGAGAGTTCCATCCTTGTGAGGTCTAGTGGTGTCTCCCCGGTATCGCATTGTAGGCTCGGTATGGGTCATGATCATAAGGCTCCGGTAGCCATGCGGAGACATTCATAAACCACTGTGTTGATGAATACAAGGCGTTTTTTGGAAGTAGAGGAGTAGATCTCACATCCGTAGTCCAGTTTGGGTCGCACCAAGGAGCGGTAGAGAGTGAGAAGTGTTTCGCGATCAGCTCCCCAGTCGTGGCGTGAAACTGTACGTAGTACGTTCATTTCTTTCTTACAAGAGTTTTTAATGTTTCTTATATGTGGTTCCCATGTCAACTTTCTTTCAAATGTTAGTCCTAGGAATTTATAGTTCTCAACGACTGTAATCCTCTTTTTGTATAGATATAGGTCAGGTTCCCTAATACACCTTCTAAGACGGCAGAAGTGGACTACTTTGGTCTTCTCAGCTGAGAATTGGTAGCCGTGGGCGGTAGACCATCTCGTGATGTTGTTGATAGCGATCTGGAGGCGACGTTCTATTGTTGCCATTTCGGAACCTGCTAGGGAGATAGAGAAGTCATATACATAAAAGTTGGCTGTAATGTCTTGATAGAGGTTTTGTGTGATATCGTGGATTCCTATAGCAAACAGGGGTACACTTAAGACGCTGCCCTGTGGAACGCCTTTTTCCTGTAGAAATGATTTGGATTTCGCGCTACCTAATCTTACAGAGAAGGTGCGGTTGGTTAGGAAATATTGAATGCAGTTTTGTAGTTGTCTGCATAGTCCGAGGTTATGGAGAGCTTTTAAGATTGCGTATCGTACACTTTTTTGAGGTCGAAGAAAACAGCTACTAAGTGCTGTTTCCTGGCGAATGCATTACATATCGCGGATTTCAGACGGATAAGGGCATCCGTGGTTGAATGTAATTTTCGGAATCCGCACTGCGATGGGGATATGTAGGATTTTGTTTCAAGGAACCATGTTAAGCGTACATTCATCATTTTTTTCCATAAGTTTATATATATATATATATATATATATATATATATATATGAGGTTAGGGTGATTAGGTTGGTAGTTTGGGGGCCTGGTTTCTGGAAAGCGAGAACTGTAGCCCTTCTCCAGGTATCTGGGAAGGCGTTCTCCATCCATATTTTATTAAATCTATCTAGGAGGAAGCGTTTACCCCCTTCCCCTAGGTGGCGTAGCATTGCGTAAGATATATTGTCTGGGCCTGGGGCCGTGTCTCTATATGATGCAAGAGCTGTATCGAACTCTTTTTTGCTGAATTCCTCGTTGTAAGATTTGTACTCTCTTGATGCGAAGTTTAGAGGTGAGCACTCCCTCTCCAACCGATATTGGGCAAACTCGGGTGTTGTGTTCGCTCTACTTGATATTTTGGCAAAGTGAGTCGCTAGATAGTGTTTCCATTTATCTGAAGTACGGGGGTAGGGTCTCGACTGGGTTTACCTAGTCTCCATGATTTCCGGCGGGTTTGTTTCCGTATGTATCTATATTTAGCTCTCTTTTTATAAAATTCCATTTTAGTCGTCGGATTTTGCCATCGTTTGTATGTTCGGTAGGCTTTCCTTTGTTCTTTCAGTGCAGCAGAGCATTCTGGGCTCCACCATGAAATAGATCTCCGACTGGGTTGTCCTGAGCTGGGGGCGATCGATGTTTTACCTGCTTGATATATGATGGATGTAAAGATTTCCAGTGCTTCCTCCGTCTCCGGGATGTCGTCGACTTGGATATAGGTAAGTTTGTTGAATTTTCACCAGTTTGCTTGGTCCAGTCTCCAGCGTGGTATACCCGAGGTGGGTAATCCCTCGTCTGAGGAAGGGATGATCGGGTAATGGTTGCTTCCTTTTAAGTCATCCAAGATTCTCCATTCGAAGTCCGCCGTGATGTCGGGTGAGCAGAGGGCCAGGTCTAACGCTGATATGGTACCTGTTTCATGGTACCTGGTTCATGATTCCAAGTTGGTGGTTTTCTATTACCTTTGATAGTTCGTTTCCTCTGGCGTTGCATATACTGTCGCCCCACTCGGTATGACGACTGTTAAATTTCCCCATTAGAATGAATGGAGTTGGTAGTTCTGAGATCAAATCTTGTAAGGCGGTGACTGGAAGGAGCTCTGTGGGTGAAAGGTAGACGTTTGCGATCGTGTACCGTTTCTTGATGTGCATGGTCACGGCGATTGTTTCCAGAGGTGAATTTAATCTGATGGGTAATGTGGGAACATTTTGATGGGTGTAGATGGCACAGCCGCAGGATGTGCTGCCATCATTTGGTATTGGAGTGGTTATACAACTGTAACTTGGTAATTTTCGTAGTGGGTGTATTTTCAACATGGTTTCCTGGAGACAGACGCAGGTGGGGCTCTAGTCCACTACAAGAAGCCTTAATTCTTCCCAGTTGGCCCTGATTCCGCGGATATTCCACTGGATTAGCTTCATTATTCTTTTGGTTTGGTTCGGGAAGTGAGCGATTTGGTTTTTGCGGAGGTCGTGGTGCCCATTGATTTATTATGGCCTTGTGGCCACAATACCAAATTTGGTATTGGAGTGGTTACACAACTGTACTTGGTAATTTTCGTGGTGGGTGTATTTTCAACATGGTTTCCTGGAGACAGACGCAGGCGGGGCTCTCGTCCACTACAAGAAGCCTTAATTCTTCCCAGTTGGCCCTGATTCCGCGGATATTCCACTGGATTAGCTTCATTATTCTTTTGGTTTGGTTCGGGAAGTGAGCGATTTGGTTTTTGCGGAGGTCGTGGCGCCCATTGATTTATTATGGCCTTGTGGCCACTGGAGTCTGCTGTGGACTGGTCTTTGAGGTTTTGGTTCTTCTTTGTCACTGTTTTTCTTGTTTGTCTTGGGTATTTACTGTTGAGGGTGGAGTCCGTCAATAATAGGAGAACGGATTATCTTTTTTGCTGCTTCTGTTGGTGGGTGAGTGAAGTGGCTCGTCGGTGGTATGATTCGAGCTACAATGTGTTTGGTGGGGATGAAGTCTGTTCCACGTGGGTCTTGGGTGTCTTTCTCATGTTCTACCTTCTCTTCGTAGGTGATGTCAGTGGTAGGTCACTGTGAGGATGTGCCTGAGATTGTGAGCAGATGATCTCTAGTATATCCTGAGTGTCCATCCGTTCGAGGTGGTGGTCGATGTGCTCAGAGATTTGCTGTGATTTTGATTGTAGATTTACCTCTTTGCTAGGGATGGGGTTTAGCATCGCAATTTAAGGCGGTAAAGTTAGCGGAAAGTGAGGATAATGCCTGCTTATTTCGCCTTACTACCAGTGAGTTTCATACGCTTCGATATTTATCTGTTGTTTACGCGCTTAGAGAAGTCAGTGCTCGATAAAAGCAGCAAGGCCAAGTGTAAGTTACTCTGCCAAACGTTAAAATTACCTAGGCAAAATTCAGTGTATTCCTAAGGTGCAATAAGGAAGAGTTTGTTTAAGAAATTATCCAAGTGAAGAAAGCCGCGCCCTTAATATATTCAGTGAAGTGCCAAAGACTAGCAGGGTTACAAGGAAGAACCCAATTAAGGTAGTGTGCAGGTTCTAACTTTTATGTTTTCCTCATTTATCTACTTCACCCAACACTTAAACACGTTTAATTGAGGCACCAGGATGGATACGGAAAGGTGGAAAAGGCTGCACTTACGGGTTGTAAGAGGTGGGACTAAGCCTCCAAGAAAGAAAGCTGACTGAGATAATAAATGGTAAATTAAATGTTGCCCTGATCAGATTGATAGACTCGTACTCCGGGTACGTGGGCAATGTGCTACCAAGACGAGGATAGAAAAGACTAACAGGGGAAGATGCTAATAGGTGCTGGGAAAGATTGACCTGGAGCCAGTGATTTTAGCTGAGATCATGGCTCAAAGAGCAGTCATCTGCAGGCAGATTGACCAGCAAATAGGGGGAAATACAGCGGAGGAGATCAAACGCGAAGTGGAGGATAAACAATCGTGGACTAAGGTGACAGAAGTGGTAAATTTAGAGAGATTTAACAATCTATTAAAAATAACGTTCGAGGATGTAGACTGCTAGAAAGGCAAATCAAGGTTTACTAGCATTCAATCTGCGGATCACTCCCTCGCAGATAGATACAGAGGAAGTTGTACAGGTCATGATATGTTCTAACTGCCTGGCAATCATGAAACAAAGGATTGCAAGTCCGAAAAGAAATGCTCGGAATGCAATCAAGTGGGTCAGGGGTTTAAAGATTGCAGGAGCGAGATAAAGAAATGCCCAAACTGCCAGGGTCCTCAAGGAGCAATGACCATGAGCAAGAGATAGTAAGCTCAGAAAAAAAGGAGGGAGAATTTGTCATATGCAGGAGCAACTAAAGAAGGACCACAGGCAGCTTCGGCACCGACGGTGAATCATGTGCCTTACCACATGATCGAGAACCAATCTATGGAGATTATAGCAATGATAATGTATTTCCATATGGCTAATATTTCGAAGCCTGGGTGTTTCTCGAGGGAACTCACCGCCTTACTAGAAAAAAAACGGTATGAAGAGGAAGCTGTGGTTCCCGGAGAACCCCTCATCAAGGGACATACTTAACATAAAATAATCAAGAAGGAAGAAGCCGAAGAGGAGCCTGAGGACGAAGAGGAAAGTATATCGGTTGAGGTTAATAAGAAACAGAAGTTGAAAAAGAATAAGAAGAAAAAGCATGAAAAGAGGAAGGACTCAAACACAGAATTCTCCACTTCAGAGTCAGAAAGCGAAGAATGGATAGAGGAAGCAGGGGAAAGTGAAGTAAAGAATAATAAGAAAGAGGACTTAAGAGTGTCTAAGACGGGAACAGTAGCAAAGAAACTGGAACTGATAGAGAGAGCAAACACGGAACTACCATCGTGCGAAGAGGCAGACGTGAATATTTACACCACTATGGGTAACGAATACCCCAAAGATCTGAACAAGGTACATATCATAGACGGCATAGTAGATTGTAAATTTAAATGGACTCACCAATCAGACTATCCGTCGGATGTAGTCCAAGGATCTATACCTGATTGGGAACCTTCAGGTAACAGAGGACAGATGTCACTTCCTGAGGAGAGAGAATTTCAGGAAATTAAGGAACGGACAAAGGAAGAAGTTTAGAGTGTGATTAAGTAAAGAATTATGGATAATAGAGTTAATAAAGGGAAAATAGTCGAAGTGACCATCAATGGATTAAAGAATAAGACAAAACAATTCTGGAATGTGATGGATAAAGAAACCCCCGATGTAGTAGTGATTTTTGAGCACGGTTTGAGAATAGGGAGGTATGAACTGAAGCTGTAGAATTATTATACCTACACGAAAGATTACTCAAATGAAAGGTTCGATGGTATAATCGTTGCTGTTAAGAAAGGTATAGAACATAGGGTATTGAAAGAGTTAGACGAATGATATTTGGCAATTGAACTGGACACCTAGATGGGACCAGTGGTTATGATGGGGGGTATCAACCCCCAAGAAGAAACTATTTGCCCCTACATAACTTCTTTGGGGTATTCGGGATAAACAGTGGTTTTTTTCCTTGGCGACCTGAATGCTCGCTCCAGGCACTCAGGATATACCTCTAAGAACACAATGGGGAAGAACCTAGATCTATTAATAAATAGGGGCATAGTAGTACGAGCTGGACCGGAGTTTCCCACGTACGTCACGGATAGAACAGATACAAAGCCGAATATAGTATTAACCAGCAGAATTATTCCCTGGAACATGTTTGTCAAACCGGGTCCTGTGTTCCCTACGGAACATAACTCAATCATAGTATTGATGGCACTAAGTCCAATTCAAGTGCCATTTTCATTTAGGAAACAATATGCTAAGGCGGATTGCGACAAATTCAAGGAGGTGCTGGACTACTACTGGCCACCAGTGGAGGATATTGACCGGGAAATAGAAAAGTTAAAGTCTAAAATAGAGTCAGCAGAAGAAGTTAGCATACCAAAGGTGGATACCTGAAATAAGAGCAAAGATGCAAGAACTGGAAGCAATCAACCAGCTGACGAGAGGCATAAGACCAACCATCGAACTATATGGGAGGAGACGTGAACTACAAAGAGAAGTTAGCAATCTGATGAGAATAGAGAAAGAGAGGGTTTGATAGATAGACTAGATAATGAACGAAACCCCGAGACAATTCTGGCAATATGTCAAAAGATTGCAGGGTACTCCACCACCGAGAAAGCTAAGGATTAAGAGAGGCAATGGATATATAACGAAAGTAGAGGAAATAGAGGAGCTGTTCAGATACCAATGGAGTCCCTGAATTTTGACGCAGATTATGAAACAAGGATTATGGAAGAACTGAACATTCATCTGGGCAAGACCTATCCGCTGGACAGGATCTCTCATAATAATGGGGAGGAGGATGACATCAGAGACGATGGTAAAATAAAGATGGAGGAATTAAGATCGGTAGTCCAAGCCTAGAGACCAGCCGTAAATACAACCCACAGTAGTACGGATTCAGAAGTAGGAACGGTACGGAGATGGCCCTAACGCTGATTACAGAGAAGCTGGCCAAAGCTAAGAGTGAAGGTAAGATGGTTGATCTAGTGGCGCGCGACGTGCAGCAGGCGTTTGACAAGGTGTGGAGGGATGGTTTCAAATACAAACTGGTATAGATGGAACTTGGGGAGAAAATGACCAGGCTGTTATGCAGTTTCATTAGCGACAGAACGGCTTATATGGTGTTCGGATGCTATGAAGGTCCACCTTTAATACAAAGGAGTTGCTTCCACAACGGAGCTGCCTCTCTCCAGTCCCCTACGCTATTTATACCAACGATCTGCTGTTTCCCCTTAGCCAATAAACAACTTATGTACAGTTCGCGGCTGACGTCACGCAGATCATTGCGACCTCTACTAGAACAGCAAGGAAGGCGGCCAAGAACACAGCCAAAGAGATCCTGAACTTAAATAGATACGAGAAGAAATAGAAGATAAAGACCAATAGTGATAAATTTTCAGTGATACCCATCAACAGGAGAAAGGTAGAGAGTATTAGAGTTGAGGGTAAAATATACGAATATAAGGACGAAGTTAAAGTATTGGATCTAAAAATAAGTAAAGCGGGTAGAGTGCACATGTAGCGGATAGGATAAGAGTAGCAAAGGTGAAGTTAGTGCAATTAGGGGGGTTTGACGGTTGTCGCCAAGTCACAAAATGAAACTATACATGGCAATAGGCAGGGCCACCTTGCTGTACCCAGCAGTTTCGCTACATAGTTCTACGAAGAGTGCCATGATTAAGCATCAGAGGGTACAAAACCAGGGTACCCTTTGGATTACAAGCACAAGGTAGATGGACATGAGGAGGCAAGAAGTATTACATAGAGAAGTTAAAATGAAACCGGTCAATATAGTCTTACATGAGAGGGCGGTGGAAATCTGGAAAAAGAACGAGGAAGAGCTGAGAAATGGTTGGGAGGACAGACTGAGACTAAGAAAGGGAATCGAAATGAAACTTCAATTCCCCAGTAGCACTAACTTGATAAGAACGAACCTAGTCTCAAGGTTGGTGTAAACCAGTGAATGATAAGAGATTAAAACTGTTTATACAGAAAATGGAAATAAGAGAGTGAGAGTGAATACCAAATTAATATCGACTATTTAGTCGAGAGGAAAAGCGTCGGAAGGTGAGAGGAAATGAGACAGAAAGAAAGGAAAGGACCATCCAGTCACCTGGAGATTATACACACGCCTACTTTTAATTTCAACACTATAGTGTCATAACTATTACTAAATTCTACCTGCATGCACCTCAAGAACCTTAAGAAGTCATTCCATTTCTGTACATTCCCTGAAGATGACCGACCACGGTTGAAAGACGTCTTAGAATAAAATATGCTTTTGCGAATGTCTTTCTTGCCTAAAGACACAGAAAAAAAAACTTGTAAGAAAAATAAAGAGAATATAAGTTAAAATCAATAACGCTGCCACTGCTGTGGACTTCAACAGTGCATATATATATATATATATATATATATATATATATATATATATATATATATATATACAGTAGTGATCAAATTATTATGGGTTTCTCGAAAATTCGTATTTTTCTGGGAAAAGGTTATATAAAGTTATTTTATTAACAAATAATCAATGTATTATTTTCATACATATGGCAACAATATCCTTTATTACATTGATTAATACTTGGTTTGACCTCCTTTAGCCGTTTTAATCAATGGCTATGATATGCCAGTGATTAAAGTTCTGCATAACTGCTTGATTCTGTCAGAGTGAAACCAAACATAGATAAGACGTTCTATGAGCTTTGTTTTGGTTGTTATGGCAACTTCGTGTATCTCAAAAAGCTTCATCTCTGGGGAATTTCCAGGCAATGATAGCAGTTTAATGCCATTTTGTGCACACCGTGTCTCACTGATCGCGCCGTGTGACAAGGAGACGAGTCTTGCTGAAATATGTATGATCTGTCACCGAACCATTCCCTCATTTGAGGTACCAAACGGGTTTTTAATACCTTGATATACTTATACTGATTCATTATACTTTCAACAATTTTCAAGCGACTTGTCTCATGTACAGAAATTGCTCCCCAGACCATGATTTTTTGTGAATGTTTTAGTCTTTTTAAGACACTCTGGCATAAACTCCTCACCTGACCGACTCCTTACTGTCTGCCCACGGTCATCAAGTACTGCAATAGATGACTCGCCCGAAAACACAACCTGCAACAATATAAAACACTATAGCAGTACTGAAACGATATGTGATGCTAATGGCAGCAGTTAAACAGCCAGGCAAATTATGACTTGAAATAATTTCATTCAGCATGAACGCGTAGATAGTAGGTAAATCAGAATGTACCTACTACAGTAGATAGAGTATGTTCTCTTATGCTTAATAAAGAAAGTAACTGGTAAATGTACCACTCTTAGCTGTTCATATTTGTTAAGAATTCTAATTAGCATGAGCATTAGCCAAGACTGACGTGCCTGTATCATGGTTTTGCTAAGCCTAGGCTTCTTCCTTGGACCATAGGTTCGTAATTCACTGTCCAGTAACCTCCTATCTACTCTTATTCGAGAAAGACTAATGCCATCTGCTAACAGTTCACTTTCAATCTTCATACAAGATTTGATTTTGTCCTTAATACCCATTTGTTTTATTTTCCTGTCTGTTCTTGGTGTTGTTTTCCTCTTGCGATCACAATTCCCAGCCCTTGCTGGATCCAAATTAAGACCGTTTTCAATTTTTATCTTTAAATTGTTTACTGTTTGAGAGGAGACTCACAATTTATTTGCAATATCTTTCTGTTTTAATGCATTATCACTTAATAAAACTTTAATCTGTCCAATTTTCCGAGGACTAAAGTCACTGACTTTACCTATAGCTGTTTACTTTCTTTTTATCTATTAAACTGCAAGAAAAAACGGTTAATATTATCCAGAAGCAAGCAAAATAGATACCAGTTGAATTAGTGGGTCAGTAACAGCAAAAGAGAATAGCTCGCACACCCTCACCCTGAGAAGTCTGAATTGGAACTGAGGCACGAAACTAACAGTTGCCGCAGCGGGCAAAACCGAATCGGTGTTTTCTTCTTTTATTTTAACAAGTTTGCCATAAAATGAAGCAAAAAGACTAATATTTAGTCTTCAAAAATGTAGCCTAGTTATTTCATACTAATGATAAAATAACCTATTAAATAGTTTTAAGTTACCTTTTACCAGAAAAATTAAGAAATTTCAAGATATATCGGCCTGTTTGCCGATTAAATGGATTGATAATCGGCCAATCTTATATGTATTCTAATATTGTTCATAGGAATTTGACATGTAGTCAATATGAGCTGACATAAGATAACGGTCAGTAACAAGCCATTGGAAACATTTGGAATTCTTATGTATAAATACGTAAGAAATGTGTGGCATACTATTGTCATTGAAGGTAACCAGTGTAATAGTAAATAGTAGTATACATACTTTAAGAGGGGGGCAATTTGATGCACTATTATCTGAAATTCATTTTTTTGTGATGAATTATTATTTTATCTAATTTTAATATGTAATTTCATGAATTGGTTACATAAATCTGAATCTGAGAATAGTGCATTATAGCAAGATTAGAAATGTTGTATCTTTGCTCTTCCTCTTTATGATGTCAACCAGCATATGCTATTGAGTTGGTACAACACACTTTTTTGTTTTTTTCTTCAGTTCTATGAATATTTTAGGAATACTCCTCAGGGAAACTTCAAAGCTTCATAAAATTTATTCAGAAAGCATTTACAAATAATTATAATGGTTAGGTGTCTTGGAACGACACCTTAGTGTCACGCTCTATACAGAGTCGGGCCCACGGGTATTCAACAAGGCCGGCAAGTCCCGTCTAAGGGTTTATGCCCAATTTATATTCGAGTGCGTTAATCCAAGGTTTGCCAATAAAAGGGAGGAATGTAGATTACCGCTTTAGCTCAGGAGTTATTGAAAGAAAAACCTCTTACAAAAATAATCTTTAATATACAAGTAAATAATAGAATTATTATTGGTCACGAAAACTAAGCCAACTAATATAATAATGAATAAGTGACCAGCGGTTAATACAGGCGGGCAAGGAATAAATAGGAATAGCCCGGCAATTGTAACAATCACTTGAAAGACCGTTATTAAACGCGGGTTGAGATAATATTAATTAAATGCGGGGAATTACGGGGGTTTTCGGCGAGTGAATTAAATGGAGGAAAAATCACGGGACTGGGACCTCAGTTTTATCTCTGCGGTGGCGAATTCGATGGCGTTACCGGTCGAAGCCTCGGGGAGACTTCGTAATGCAAAAGATGAGCCTAGATCAGGTTCCAAGTTTTCCTCCAAATGGGAATCGCGAAGGGGGATAGGAGAGTCCGCTTCAGGTACTGGTGTCGGCACGGCGACCAGATGGGAATCTGCACGGAAGGACTTCTCGGACTTCCTTGCTCTTGTCTCACGGTTGAGGTTAAGGTACACGGACCTTGTAGAGTGGAAGGAATGAGCGGAGAGTTGATCCCGGTTAGCCCTCCGAATTGGGAATAACGAAGGAGAGTAATCCGTCTCTGACCAGAGAGATTACGAAGGTAAGATCCGCTCAAGGGATCACAGGTGTCGACACGGCGACTCAACGGGGGACGATCTGAAGGACGGACGTCGGAAGAAACTCTCGCTGACAATGAATGGAGTCGCTCGCATAAATACGGCGGGTTTCTGCGGGGAACGGGGTTAGGGAGAGAGGTGTAGGACACCTAGTGTCCCAAGGGAGACTTGGGATGTAGCCATGTAAACAGCCCCAAGTCACGGGCGTCTCACAGATGCTGGGGGGAAGGGAGTGATAGTTCTCGTTTTCGACTTTCCACTGGGGAATGATAACCGAGAACAATGGAGGGGGGGGGGGCGCCCGACAGGGTTTCGAACGATTAAACGTTTTGGGGGCCATCAACTAAGGTGATATGGCCAGACTATGGCTGGGAATACGACTCCCCTTCTAAGAAAAAAAAAAATACGAGCGAAGAGACTGGAAGAATTTTCCCCATCCCTCCAGGCAGGGGAAAGGTATTAGATGGGGGAGAAGTGCGTATCTCCCGCCACAGGCACTAATAAGTGGCCTTAGTGACAATTTTTTTTAACAATATGACAAAAAAAAGAAAAAGACAAATAAGATAACCAATTAACGACAAAATTAATAATCATACATCAATAGAATACATCATTAAAGGCAAAGAGAAATTAATAATCGACAGTAATATATACAAAGGCATAAACGCAAAAAAAAATAATTGACAGCAATTATATATAAAAGGGGAGTCTTTCGTATTAGAGGACTGGAATTGCACTATACAGGGTTTCGGCTGAGGGAATCAGCCATGTTATTGAGTGTCCCTTGTATATAAAAAATTCGAAACTGATATTCCATTAGGATCAGGCTCCATCGCATTAGTCTACCATTATGAGTTTTACTGTTTTTTTTTAATAAGACAGAGGTTTGTGGTCAGTCTCTATAATGAATTCTTTACCCAACAAATACGTCTTAAATTTTTGGACCCCCCAAACTATAGCGAGAGCCTCCAATTCAATACTCGCGTAGTTTTGTTTATGCGACGAGAGTTTCCGACTGGAGTATGCCACAGGGTGACCAATTCGTCATGATACTGCATCAAGACGCAGCTTATTCCACCCTTTGATGCGTCGGTACGAATACCAAAGGAATTAGACGGGTTCGGAAGGCGTAGAATGGAGGCAAATACTAGCTTCGCTTTAAGTTGCTTGAAGTGGGCAGCAGCCTTAGGACTCCAGGGTATCGGGTCTGGGGATTGCTTTCGCAGGATGGCATTTAAAGGGCAAGCCAGGGCGGCGAAATTAGCGATGAAGCGCCTATAGAAGGAGGCGGAACGAGGAAGGAGCGCAGTTGTTTCTTCATACTGGGAGAGGGCATCTTAGCGATGGCCTCATCATTCTTCTTATGTGGGGTTATTTGGCTATCACCAATATTAAACCCTAAGTAGCGTATCTTGTTATACGCGAATTGGCATTTTGAGGGCCTGATAGTCAGCCCATATTCATGCAATGTCATGAGGAGAGCTCGGAGGGAATCCAATGGTTCGTCCCATGTACGCGTGGCCACGTACACGGTATCAAAGTAGAACCTAAACGTTCTGGGGTCCGTTGAGTATTCTTATAATGCGGTTGTAGTTACTGCAAGCAGCAACCAAACCGAAGGGCAGACGCCTAGACTGCATTAGGCCTTTCTCGGTGGGAAAGGCCGTGTATTTTCGCACATTGTCGTTCAGGGGGATCTGGTAATACGCCTTACACAGATCGATTTCGGTGGTGAATTTGGCGTCCTCGAACATGTGCAAGTTCTGGTCGAGGGGCGGAATTGGTTCGGAATCAAAGGATGTAATGGAATTTGATTTACGGAAGTCAACACAGAGGCAGAACGACTGGTCGGGTTTCCGAACCATGGCAACGGGGAAACAATAGTCGGAAATTGAGGGTTCGATTATCCCCATCTTTAACAAATTTTCCACCTCCGTATTAAAGGTTGGGCGGAGGTGAATGGGTAAAAGATAGGGGTTTGACCTGACAGGCTGTTGAGTTGTCAGTTGGATGTCATGTATAAAAAAACGCGCACACCCAGGTATTTCAGAAATTAGGCTCGCGAATTCTGCGAGCAGTGACGAAAGTTGGACCTTCTGTGGGTACTCCAACTGGGGGTTTATATCTACTTCTGGGGTAGCTTCGATAAGGAAACCGGATAGGACGGGAAGTGGAAATTCGGTGTCTTTTTCCACACAGACAGTCTGTATTAGATTAAGAGGATCCGAAGGATACGACGCGCTCAGAGTTTCCTCTTCATAAAGAGCGACGATATTATTGTCGCATGCTCGTCGATGATATTTCTTGAGCATGTTTATGTAATATAATTTATCACCAGAGGGGGTTTTGATGGGGTAATCTACCGGACCTCGAGCTTCTAAAACGGGGAAAGGCTCTTTCCATTGGGAGAGAAGTTAATTGGAGTAGGTCGGGAGGAGCAAAAACTCATCTCCGGGATGAAGGCGACGATTTTTCGCTTTCATGTCGAAATATGTACGGTACTTTTTAAGGTTAACGTCACTATTCTTATGTGTGATCTTAGCGCATTCATCGAGTCGATTTCGGGAATCGAGGACATAAGCATAGCACGATTTAACCTCCTCATCGAGGCGGAGGATAGAAAAGAGCTCGTTGAGGATGCTCATAAGACCTCGAACATTTCTCCCATACAGGAGCTCAAATGGAGCGAACCCAAGGGTCCTATGAGGAATTTCGCGGCAGGCAAATAATGCCACGGGAAGGTACCGGTGCCACTCCTGGGACTGAGCGTGGGACATCTTCTCACACACCCCGTTTGCTTCAGGGTGAAAGGGAGTCGTAAAAATGGGTTGGATTAGTAGGAGATTACCTACATACTCCATTAGTTCCGAAGTAAACTGTCTGCCAAGATCAGACAGAATCTCCCTGGGGATGCCTACCTGGTGGTAGCAAAATCCACCAGAGTGAGGATATATGAATGCCCGGCCCTGGACGGGAGATGTATCGGGCCAATGAGGTCAATGGCCACTCTAAAAAAATGGTTCAAAGACAATGGGTGTCTTCTAAAGGGGGACCGGGGTGATTCTCCCTTTGGCCGTAGTCTTCTGGCCGATGTCGCAAGAACGACAGAAGTTGGCTATTTCTCTGGCAGCGCCGGACCAAAAGAAATATTTATAACCCCTTTGCGCGGTCTTATTGTGGCCGAAGTGGCCATCCATCAGTCCATCGTGCGCGATGTTAAGCACATCGGGGACGCGAACGCGTGGGATGAGCAACGAATGCACGTTAGATCCACCCTCTAATGTGCTTGAGCGGAACAGAAGGTCGTCCCGAACGAGGTATTTTACCTGCCAGAGACACCTATCCGGCTCGGGGTGCCCCCTTTGGGCTTTTTTCCAAAAGGGTTGAAGGGAAGGGCATTTTTTTTGCTCTTTCGCGAATTCTTCGCTTAGAAGAGACTTAAATTCGGGCGAATAAGGATTTATCAAGGGTTCAGAGTTGGCAACCTCTTTTCTTGCCTGAGCCCTCGTTACAACAGGCTGAGCAATCGTATCAGGGAAGATCTGGAGACTTTGGCCTATTAGTACCGAGCAGAACTTAATAAGGGCAGAACTGCTTCTACCCATCCGGTAACGTACGGGCATTCTAGGAAACAGCGGATTACAGGAAAACGATTAGCGCGTCCCAAGTAGTCATGGACCACCGCATATTTCTTATTATCGGGGCCTACTGGGGGAAGTAATTTTTCAGATACCACGATACAGGTACATCCTGTATCGCGTACCAGGGTAGAAACACGGCACCCATTTACCGTCCCTTTATCAAATTCAAGCCCACCAGGGGAGCTTTTGTCAAATAGGAAGGTTACCTGATGCCCCTGGGGTTTATTTTCTGGGACAGAAGCCAGAACAGCCGGATTAACAGGAGGCTGGGGGAGAGAGGCATTTATTTGGTGAATTTGTTGCCCCGGGGGAGAGCGAAATTGAGAATTTTGTGAACCTTTGTTTTTATGTGGCCGGGCACGCCACAAGTAAACCAGACAATAGGCCTCCTGGGATAGTAGTTCAAAGAAGAGCAAAGAAACCTAAAGGGGTGAGGAGGGAGGAAAGGAGGGAAGAGGAGGAGGAAGGTAGGCAGAGGGAAAAGGGGAAAGTATAGAAAGACGAATAGCATAAAAGGTTAAATGACAAATGTGTGGAAGAGAGAGATCCTGAGTAGTTTAAATATACTAGTTTGCCCAACTCAACCTCATCCAAAAGAGGAGCCCTCTTGGAGCAATGGAGACCGAGAGGCCGCAACTCTCCCCAATTTGCTTGCATTTCGCCAAAAAAAAACACACTTTTTTTTACCCTATAATGCATAACTCTTACACGAAAAATAAAAGAGTTCACGTCTGCTACAATTATCTGTCCTCGGGAGAATATCAAAGCTCGTAAGAAGTTCCCACAATACGACCTACACACGATAAAACATACGAACCCAAAGTTACCCATGATTTCTCAATTCATTGATATTATTATAACTGATGTAACTTCCACATAGACAGATGAAGACAGTTCGAGTTCGTACCTCTGAAACACTTGTTCGCAGGTACGAACTATCACGCAAAGTCAAGTTCTAACGTACGACCTCGGAGTCCTCCCAAGATTGGTCAATTCATCGTATTATAACAATTGAAGGAAAGTTGGCGTTAATATATCGAGTTCTTAGTTCTGAACACTTCGTCCCCATGTAAGAACTATCACGGGAATTTCAACGTAAGAACTTTCAATTTACTTCTGATGAGATTTTGCAACTGAAGTGCCCCCCCCCTCCCTCCCTTAACGCCCAACCTCCGCCACAGACACAATTGATGATATTTTGAGTACGTACTTCTGAATCCAGCGTTCTCACCTTCGACTGCCCATTACCTTCCCGGGGACCTTTCGTCTATTCCTTCAACCCCGCTCATTCGACCTCATGTGGAAGTGGAGGGGGCTAAAGCAGGCGTACAGTTCTGAGGGAGAACTCCACTTTTTTAACGATAAAACCAACGAGGGCATTGAAGTGATAAAAAGAGGTGAGCGCAGGCAGAAGAAGAATAAAAAAGTGTGGGTGGGATCAGGGTCCGGCCCCAAACACTAAACGCTGAAACGAGGAAAAATGAAAGGGAATGACAAAAAAGTATGACATCACTAATTTGTCATCGAAAAGAGGGGTGGCGCGCATCAATGCCAGATAAAAACTAGATGGACATGATCTAGTGGACCTGCGCCGAAAATGGCCGATGTAGCACCTCTAGCCGCTAGGTAGCGACACCTTGTGGTCAACTTATATCATATTTGAACTCAGTGACCTCAATTACCTTTGGTAGCATTGGTTTTAGCTGGCTACATTGAGCCAGCGATTCGTTTCGGACAGAAGATGAACGCAACACCAGCTTGCTTCACCGCAGTTACCCCCCCCCCCCCTCATGCCAAGCACAAAGCCATGCCCCCCTTCCTAAGTTTTTGACCCTTCATAGATATGGGGCGGTCAAGGTTCGTCCCACGGGTCAAAGACCCAAGAACGCCCCCTCACAAAAACTGTCCACGCAAACCTATCATAACACAGGATCATCCACTTCCTCCTCCTCGGTCAGTTCTTTCATTTTCTTACGCACTGATTCACATCAACGCATCTTTTACGCCCCTCCCTCTCCCCCTGGGCACTCTCGTATATTCTTCTTAAGGACACTTCGTCGAAAACCAAAATAATCAATCTGAATAAATTAGACGAAATTCGTTTAGTTAGTTTATATTGTCGTCCTTAAAAACGTGTATTAAATAATATTATAAGTATCGTATCTTATAATAAATGTATATTTCACAAATAAATTGTAATTTGTACTTGAATTGATTTTTTGCCCTTAAGATTTTATACCACGAGTCTTTCTTTTCTAAATGTCCGATTCGAAATTTGTGATGTTCGAACTATTTGTCTTTCAAAGTTTATTGCATTTCGGAGCTTTAAATTTCAAAGAAATGCCCGCAATCACCCGTGCCACCTTAGAACATTCGTTTTCTCAGCGTGAACCTCTCACACCGAGCCATTCCTCTCACACATCCCACACTTCATCCTTTAGCATTCATTAACGCTCCGATCGGGTCGGAGACTTCCATTTCAATCTATAACCTTGCTATTATAACCTCCTACATCTGCTCCGTCATAGGTACTTATAACTTGCTTATGCTAAAGGCGTATACCGCGCGCTCTAAAAGTACATCCCAACTTCACTCCCAAACAACAGCAGCTTCCCGCCATTCCAACCACCAGAATTAAGGCGCGGATAGTGAAATGACGATGCTGAGGTATATCCAATGAGCGTTTATCCGCTGAACAGAAAGAGGGAGTACGGACAGAGAAATACTAATGCACGAAACCATTTTTGGCCGAAATGCGGTAAGGGGGGGAGGGAGGGAGGGAGAGAGAGAGAGAGAGAGAGAGAGAGAGAGAGAGAGAGAGAGAGAGAGAGAGAGAGAGAGAGAGAGAGAGAGAGAGAGAGAGAGAGAGAGAGAGATAGAGATAGAGATAGAGATAGAGATAGAGATAGAGATAGAGATAGAGATAGAGATAGAGATAGAGATAGAGATAGAGATAGAGATAGAGATAGAGAGAGAGAGAGAGAGAGAGAGAGAGAGAGAGAGAGAGAGAGAGATAGAGATAGAGATAGAGATAGAGATAGAGATAGAGATAGAGATAGAGATAGAGATAGAGATAGAGATAGAGATAGAGATAGAGATAGAGATAGAGATATATATATATATATATATATATATATATATATATATATATATATATATATATAGAGAGAGAGAGAGAGAGAGAGAGAGAGAGAGAGAGAGAGAGAGAGAGAGAGAGATGCGAGAAAAAATGATACAAACTGGTGTGAATGGTTAAAAACGACAGGAACAAATCTTGTCAAACTACATACGGGGTTTGAGAGATTCATAAATTTCCAGGACAAGTTCGTACTTATAAAGAAGTGACTTGCCTTCTGGTGTAATGAGAAATTCATATCAAAACAAATTTCTCTTCGAGTAGGTTAAAGTACATTGGAAAAGATTATTTAGCAGTGAGTGACGAGACTGTTTTCATTATCGCCCGTTGTATGTTCTAGAGTTTCAAGCTTCTAGTTTCGCGATATCAATGAATATTAATTGAATGTCTGCGAGATGTGGCAAGTGCTTTCACACCTGGAGCCGTTGCTTTGTTTAGGTCGAAGTGAAAAAATGACTGAATCCTGGCACGCGGTCGGAAGATGATGTGATTGGAATTTATCTTGCTTTCCTTATTTTATCTTTACTTATTCTTTCTTTCTCGTAATTTAAGTGATTAAGCAGCATCCAACCTGCGGGAAATCCCTTGATAAAATTGCAATCATAAGATTTACCCGGTTGGATGTCAATAAAAAGAGTAGGTTGATGCTGCGCGCAAACGGCCTTGATATCAAAATACAGTTTTCACTTCGACCTAAACAAAGCAGCGCCTCCAAGTGTGAAAGCACTTGCCACATCTCGCAGACATTTAATTAAGATTCATTGATAGTCCGAAACTAGAAGCTTGAAACTCGAGAATATACACGGGGAGAAAATGAAAACAGTCTCGTCAATCACTGCTAAGCAATCATATGGCCAATGTACTTTAAGCGACTTGAGGAGAATGTAGTTTTGTTATGAATTTTCCATTACACTGTAAAAAGAAAAATCAGTTTGCCCAACCCTCCTCTAAAAAAAAATCCAACTGAATGGCTTCAACTCGTAAGACTTTTAAAAATGACGACAGTTTTAAAGCCTGCCAAACACTCCGCTTACTTCCAAGTACATAACATTGCGGTGTAATTGTAGCCATGCCGAAAACGAAGCCAAATGATAACAAGGTCGAGAAAAGAGCTTTCATCATAGTTATTGCAATCGTGACAAAGGGCACGAAAAAGCACTCAATATCCATCGTGTTTGCCGCATCCAAACGGTTAGAAATAGAAAGGAACTTATGCTAGACACACGCTGCTATCACAACAATGCTACTTACATGTAGTTATCAATAGCTCATATAAATCTGTTTCACTTGTTTCAATTAGTGTACCGTGACGTTCCAGCGGGCTTGAATGCAGTGTAATTCTTCCTACCTTGCCCTAATATGAACTATCAATTCACAGCCGTTGGTGGCGAAATCTACCAAAAAGGCACTGAGGTCATATCTCCTCACAACACTGGACTGTTTCGAAGGCTTGCAAGAAGACGCCGTCGCACTGAAAACGGGAAAGCTTCACTCACGCCCAGCCGAACTCATTCTATTTATTCCCCTATCATTAATCGTAACTTCTCGCTGACTGAAGACACGACAGGATTTCGTTGTCCTTTAATTCCCAATAATTAATGAGATTATTTCGGCAGGAGTCCACATTGTCGGGGAAGTTTTATTAGGAAGTTAGCTTATAATTCCATTTCGCGCCAAAACCGATGCACTGCATGTATTCGAATGAGCCAATCACGAGATGAGGAAGAGAATTCTCGCCAATCAGGATGCAGCTTTGAAATGAGGAAAGCGGCGCGCTAATCAATAAACAGTATCTAAGCGCGCGCAGGTTCTATATCTTAATAAATCACAAAGTCTTTCAAGATATCTTTTGACCTAAAAAAAAACATAAAAAAATGCTAATTTAAAGTAATTCCTTTTTATTTCAATTTAAATTGACAAAAGCGCGTCTTTCCAATTTCGAATTTCTTTAATACCCCTCCCCCAAGCGCCGGACCATTAGGACAGCTTAATATCCCCGAGTGCCAAAAACCAGGTTTGGATTAAATAACTTTTAACGCGTTAACGTCTCCTTTGAATAAAACTCGCCCATGAATGGGGTCAGTTATCCCATCCTTTTGCTCATTCTCTTTTACTCGCTTCTTCCTTCGTTAAGTGGCGCAACAATCTTGCCTTAAGGAGGCCAAGATCAGGGTGAAGGGAGGGTTTGAACGCCTGTCTCTCAGAGCGTCAGTCGCTGTGTGGTGGCGTATGGTTCCTAGAGGACATGATACCCCCCACCCGATATTGATCTCTGGCAGTTAGAGTACTCACGGAAGGCGGGCACTATGTATGCATAGGTCGGCCAGACGGCGACTTATGCAACAATTACGCGCTCACGCATATACTGACATAGGCCACGCCCACACATACGCGCTGACGGTCACGGAGCGGTTTCCACGGGCGAGATAAATAACGAGGGGAGAAGGGATCCCCCTTGCTTACATATTGTGATTTGCCATATCAGGAGTAAAAATCTCAATATAAATGAAATTTAGTTCGTGACGAAACCAGAAATACGATATATATATATATATATATATATATATATATATATATATATATATATATATATATATATATATATATATATATATATATATATATAATCTTCTTCTAGCAAGCCGGATCTTCAGCAGGAAAAGGAGAGCAAGTACTGAATATAACATATTGCCAACGTTTCGGGCTCTGGGCCCATCTTCTAGGGTAGAATATTAAAGATTTAAATAAAAACAATTGCTTAACAATTATGAGAACAATGATAATTAATTGTTTTAGGCTAAAAATGTACTAGGATGTAAAACAAAAAGAAAAATCAAAATGCAATATAAAGGAAAAAAAATCTGTATATTAATATAAAAAGTAAATAAATTCAAACGAAATTAATAAAGATACAATTAGAAGAAAAGGAAAACCTCAATAAATACACTAAAATTTGTTACCTGATTCGGAGAAAGCTGTGAACTGAATGAATGAAATTAAAAATTATACTGACAGGAAAGATGTGATTTAGTATTAGTTGGTTCTCTGATCTGTGTAGTTGGTTGGTCGGAAGAAAAAAATGTTAGCTAGTTGGTTGTTTAAATGGTAATTAATTAATGGTAACTAGTTAAACAAAAATTCAAACGAAATTAATCAGGCAATATATAACGGTGTGGAAGTAGAGTCCTTATTTAACTGAGGCTGATTATATTTAATTAAAAGGGACTCAATTATGAGGTCAGATTTAGATTTTGATGCGGATAATATTTTAAATTGATCATAATTTATCGGTATTTTACATGAATAGGAATGAGATCGGACAGGAGAGTTTTCTTTTACGGAGAGATCCATTCCTGTTCTGTAACTGACCCCACAGTGATCATCAATGCTATATATATATATATATATATATATATATATATATATATATATATATATATATATATATATATATATATATATATATATATATATATGAGGGGCGGTCAATAAGTTTTGCAATTCGGATATAAGGAAACGAGATATGAGGAAAAGTGTTTTATTATTTTTCAATATAACTACCCTCGACTTCAATGCACTTGCGCCGCTTGTCCCAGAGGCATCGAATTCCCGACAACCAGAAATCTCCCGACTGCTGTTCAATCCACTCCTGGACGGCGAGCTGGACATCTTCATCGTCCCCAAATCGGCGTCCACGCAGTGCAGCCTTGAGCTGGCGGAATAAAATATAAAATGTAGTCGCTGAGGGCTAGATCTGGACTGTAGGGGGGATGGTTGAGCTCCTTGAATCCGCACTCGCGCAGGGCAACTTGTGCAACTCTGGCCTTGTGGACTTTGACGACGTTGAAGTCGATCATGGAACGTGAGGTTTCTAGGGACCCAACGGGCAGAGACCTTGGTCATGGCCAAATTGTCGTGGATGATGTTGATAACACTTCCATGTGATATTCCAAGTTCTCGCTCGATTTCTTCGACCTTCACCCGTCGATTTTCGAGGATGATCGTCTCCACACGGGCCACATTATCCTCGTTGGTCACGTCTGACGGGCGTCATCTTCAAGGGACTCACGACCATGGCGGAACTCCCTATTCCAGCGAGCAATGGTTGCATAGGAAGGGGCGGTGTCGGTGTACACTGCAACCATGCGTTCATGGATCTCTTTTGCATTCTTGCCTTCCTTGGTCAAATATTTGATCACTGCGTGGTGCTCAACCTTCTCCATTGTTGAAAAATTTGTGACTGACGATCTGAGATTGGGTACTGTTTCTTAAATAGACGAGGCAGGAGCGTGCGGCTGTAGATTCTGACTTGTCGTAACTTGTCCTAAACCCCCCCCACACAAACAGCCATCCCCCTTCCTCTTTTTGCCCTACCGATTCGCAAAACTTATTGACCGCCCCCGTATATATATATATATATATATATATATATATATATATATATATATATATATATATATATATATATATATATATATATATATACGCTACCCCCCCCTCCAGAACGCATTTTAAAAAATAAATATCTCAGTAACCTCCTTACGATTCATGACAATTGTCATATGCAAAAATATACTTCCAATCTTCCTTTTTCTCAAGTTTTTAGCAATTGTTCTTTGCGATAAATGACTTCCTGGTTTACCTTCTTGAGAGCAGATGTTATCGTTAATGTAATTCACATTTTCCGGTACTGAAGCTGTTTCAGGTCTAGCGCTCCCTCGTTTTCCTAGTTTTCTGTTAGCGCTTCACGTTTCGCGATCTTTTTTAAGAGTCTTTCCACAATTTTCCAGGAAATTCTCGCAATACTCTTCCAGTCTTCCATCCCTTTTCACAGTAACAATCTTTAATGAGAATGCGATCTTCTTCTGACAACGTCATTATGTGTAGTAAGGAACTGTAAATATGGATAGCCATAATATGACATTTTCATTCCTGTAGGCTTTTGAGGAACGTGAAATTCCTGTATGATATTGAACGATAAAATAATATTTTATCTCGATATTCGTTTTTTTTACTCATGTGCTTATTTTGTGAAGTGCAAGAAAACTATAAAAGTATCTAAATTCCGTTTTTTGCATTCGATAAAGGAAGATTGAAAGTATCTTTCATATGGAAATTGTCATGAATAGGAAGGAGGTTACTGAGATATTAATTTCTTTTTTTAGGGGGGAGGGGGACCCGATACACAGGGGTGGTGCGTAATTTATTGCATTTGGCAATTATAAATTGCTGCTCTCTTTTTCATATCATCGGAAAAGCGGCAGAAAAGTTTTTACTTTTCGTATGCCGATTTTTGTCCAAGTGGAGAAATCAGGATTTCCTTTTTTGCTTAAGGAGTTTGGGAAATCTTGAGGAAATTATAGGATTCTAATGATCCAATCTATGGGACTAGTAGCTCTAAAAAAATATATATAATTTGCTAGCTAATGAGCCCCAACACAAGGATTTATTTGGCTTAAATAGTTATGTCGTGAGGATTTTAAACATATTTTTTAAATTCAACATAAGGTAAGAGTATGGTTCAGAATCCCGTAGACTTGCCCCCTGAGCTCTGAGATGGAAGAGAATAATCAATTTTTTTTTTTTTAATTTAAATAAAAATTCCTTATAAAATAGCTATTAATCTCAGCACACTTTTACTCTTTTATCACTAAGAAAATGAGACACGAACACGTCTTTTCTGTTTAAAACAAATTATACTTAGGCCATATACTAATCGCACAAATGATGAAAATTGATAAATGAACGATAGATGAACGAAGTTCGTAATTTTAGATCCACTATATAGATTAATTCGAGTATATGGCCGCATTTCTGACCTTTTCCAAAAAAAATAAAACTACCATCTACTGAATTGATCTCAAGAATAGAATCGCTTAGGGTGAAAATTCTCCGTTATTTTCTCTTAAACGTGGGTAAATCGACCTTTTTTAAATTAAATCCTCAAATATTAAATTTATGCAAAGTTGAAGGATGAAATTTCAAAAATAGGAAGGTTGACATATATGATTTGAAAGGGTATTTAATACCAAATCTAATGGTATAGAACCAAATTTGGAATTCTTTTAAGTAATTTTGCGAGGAGCGATAAATGAACGATAGAAATAAATTTGTAATTTAAGATACACTAGGTAGATTAATTAGAGTATTTGGCGGAAATTTTGACTTTTGTCAAAGTGGTAAGACTCCCATCAACCGAAATCATCTCAAGGTAGGCCTTTTTTCAAAGAGGTTCGCTATTTTTTCGAGATCAAACTTTAATGCCGATTTTTCACACGGTGGCAGCCGTGCATCGCTGTGAAAGAAACAATAATATGGCTGAATTCAATGCCCAGTTTTTACCTAACGAGCAAAATATTGCCAGAAACTTCTAGAATATTCCTGAAAAAAAAAATCTTTCTCTTATTTTGTACGTGGCAATATTTTATTTTGTTAGCTTATTTAGTAAAAATTCTTGAATATACCATTGCATCATATGGAATCTTCATCAACCATATTAAATGCATGCTTTTATGTGGTATAGAAATTTCATTTACTTACTAATCATATTTTTGGAAAGTATTTTAATAAATGATAATCGTTCTCTGATCTCAGTAGTGTACCTACAACAGTTTTTCACATCATCCAATGTAACCACTTGAACAAACTTTTCATGGTGTATAAAGCGACGATGCCCTCGTTTGTTTCAACTAAAAAAAGTCATACGGAATGAATGCGAGGAAAGTAAACCCCAGTAAACTTACAAAATCAGATCCACTCTAGCAGAGCAATTCCATCCTCTGTTATCACTCTAGTGTCGCGAGACGATCAACCACTGTCCTACTTCTAAAACATTGTTCATACTAGTTTTTTAAGCCAACGTGTTCGAATTCTATTATGTATTATTACTCTAATTATCAAAGTATTAAGAAAAGTGTTTTTCCTCTACCTCGGATTTTTTTTCACCATGAAATTGGCTCAATGTATACACAATATTAGCTTTTATTACCCTCTGTATTTTTTATATTTTAAAAATCAGGCGAAAGTCCGGTAATGATTATCAGGCACCCATAAAGTTAGTGCGATTTTCGATATTCTCTTGTTTACTACTTACTAAAACATTAACCACCTCGAATGCCCCCCAAAATCGTCAATATAGCTGGGATCACGGAAACTATATTATTCACGCTATACGAACCATCAGATTCGATTGTTCAAGGGCAGGAACAAGTGGCAAGATGGCTGCTCTAAAGTTAGCTGTTAGAGTTCAAATTTGGAACGAAAACAGGATCAGTTGGAGGGAGGTTTTGCGCAGCCGTTGAAGGAACTCATTCGTTGACCGCACAAATGCAGTTTAAAAGTTTTTTCGAAAAAAGAATCACTAGAAGATGAACCTCGTTCATTTAGGCAGGAAAGATTCATGCATTGAAATGAAGACGCTATTTATCTTCATTTTCATCGCAGGTGAGGTTTACTCCGTACAATTAAAGACAGTTACACAAGAAGTGATCCGAAAGTACCCTGCAATAGTGTCGTAGAATAGGGTCAACTTAACCCTTTCTGTGTTTCCCAGCCGAGGGCGAACGGCTATGTGCGTGGGAGATTTATAATACAAGCAGAGTGCGAATTAAATAAATGTAGGTTGGACAAAGAGTCGACTATCTTGGAGGTTCCGGGACAATTGAAAAACGAGTACCAAAATAACTTTACTAATATGCAAATTAATATTATTTACAAGATTAAAAAAGGGTTTTAAAACAAGCTATATGCACATTAGACGTACACGAGTCTCAGCGGCTGAAAGGGGGGAGACTTGGCGGGGACGGTCGCCGTACAAACAAACGAACAATATTGACCGAGGGTCGCTCGAATGACATTGATCGTATACGAAGCCGAAGATGGAGGCTTACACTGGCGGGGGGAGAGAGATAGTAGAGAGAGCACTTGCACAGGCGAGTTGCGCGTTGCTGTTGCCTCGGATATTTTTTCCGAGGGAGTAATCCTTGCCTTGGCGCAAAGTTCAAATAATAGTCTCTTGACAATGACTATTACGGGATGAACTTAGAACTTGCTTTCGAGAAGAACACTAATCGAGACTGGGCGCGTTGTGTTCGAAGAGCGGATGGAAACGAGTACGAGGTAGACTCACGGGATTTAAACGAGAATACCCTGATCTTGGGGAGTTCTGCGAGAATTGTGCAGAGTCCAACGGGACGCGAATAGCGGGGACTGACGAGGGGGGATGGGGTGGGGGGGGGGGGGAGGGGGGGAAGGCAGATGGCGGATACTGCCTTCCAACTCTGGCACCGGAGGGTTATAGTCGGGTCAAATGGAGTTTTTCCACCTCCGTCCAAAGGGAAGGGTTCCAGAGTCCGACGCATCAGCAGGCGCGAGTAATCTCGCCCTTTTAGCACGAACGCGGGAAAGATCCTAAGCTGGAGGGGGGCGAAACTTTGTCCGATTCCCGATAGGACCTTTTGGGCTCTCAAACTTGACGTGGGTTTCTGCGATGGCGAGTTTCAGGCTACCACGGCGTCTCATATTCACACTCCCATTCGCGCAGACAAAAAGGGTTGCCCGCGTCTCTGTTGTCTCTTTCCATTGAAGGCGTGGCAGGGCGCATCTTTCTCTCTTTCTCTCTCCTTCTCTCTCTCTGATCTCTTACACTCCTCCATCCCCAGATGGAACCTTAGAAGAAGTGAAATCTAAGAATGATTAATGGGGGCGGGATATAACTTAAAGTCGACAATAGCGGATAAAGTTGAGAATATCTAGGACAAATTTTCAAAATAAAAACAAAATAAAAATAGCGGAGCTAAGGATGGGGTGTACCATACATATACACAAGGAGATATAATGCTACGGCATGGTTGCCGAAGGATAGCTTTTTCTCGATGATACCATTAAGTGGGGCTCACTGGCCCGAGGGTGAGTTTATCCTGCGATTATACAAACAAAAATAAGGATATAAAAGGAATTCATTGTACACAGATAACAAATATATATATATATATATATATATATATATATATATATATATATATATATATATATATATCAGCCATATAGTTATCGTTGCGTTTTAAATAAAAAAGTGGAATTAGAATTCCCGGAGGAACAAGCTCCAACGCATCAACCGATCGTTATTATTCTTGACGTTACGTAGGTATGATAGGGGTTTGTGGTCCGTTTCCACTACAAATTCCTTGCCTAATAAATACATTCTAAATTTACAGATTACCCAAATGATAGCAAAGGGTACTCTCTCAATTACCGCATAATCTTTCTCATGCGCAAGTAATTTTATGCTTGCGTAAGCGATGGGGAAACTCTTGCCGTCATTCTCATACTGGAGGAGGACACATCCTATACTGTAATTACTCGCGTCGGTGCGAATGCCAAACAGTTTGTCCGAGTTAGGGAGGCGGTGGATAGGGGCGGATGCCAACTTCTTCTTGAGTTGGTTGAAGCTGTGAGTCGAAAGTGGCGTCCACTCGAGGCGTTCGGGGGCTTTCTTCTTTAGTAGCTCGCAGAGGTGAGCGGAGATAGTCGCAAAGTTGGGTATAAAGCGACAATAGAACGATGCAGAGCCTATGAAGGATCGCAGCTGCTTTTAGTTAGTGTGCAAAGGCATGTCCATGATGGCCGGGATCTTTTCTTGCTGGGGAGCTAACCGATTATTCACGATATGGAAGCCGAGGTAATCGATAGTGCCAAAAGCGAAATGGCACTTGCCGGGGCCAATTGTCAAATTGTGTTCCCAGAGTCGATACAAAATGGCTTGAAGGGTGGTCAAGTGTAGACCCCAATCTTGGGTGGCCACATAAACATTATCAAAATACAAGGTGACGTTGGGTAAGCCTTCTATAATCTTCATCATCATCCGGTTATAATTGCTGCAAGCCGTCACCAGAGCAAAAGGGAGCCGTCGGAACTGTATAAGCCCCTTCGCAGTAAGAAAAGCAGTAAATTTCTTCACTTCCTCCCTCAGGGGGATCTGATAATAGGCCTTGCATAAATGCAACTCAGAGATGAACTTGGCCTTCTAAAAAAGGCGGAGGTTCTGATCTATTGTGGGGATTGGTTCGGCCTCGAATACGGTAACCGAATTTAGCTTCTGAAATTGATGCACATTCGATAAGAACCATCGGCTTTCTTTACCATGACAACCGGGAAACAATAGCTCGACCCTGAAGGTTCGATGATCTGCTGCAACCTTAGAAGTTTATCCACTTCGTGTTTGAATGCTTCCCGGAGGTATATAGGAAAGGGTATGGTCTGAAACGGATGGGTTCCACGGTGTCTAGTTGGATATTGGGCTCAAAGTGGATCTCGGTGATGACGTCATTAAAATTACTCAAGAGCGCTTGCAGCTGATCTTTTTGAAGAGATAATAGCTGGTCGCATATCTTAATTTACGCAGGGGTGGAATTATTAAGGTTGGGCAAGGCATGCAACAGGTATTCCTTGTCTTGCTCCACGCAGGGGACTTGGATTACGCAAAAGGGGTTGAGGGGATAGCCAGATTACATGGGGGATTCTTCGTCGATTGCAAATATCTGGTTGATGCTCGCGCCCCGGTGGTACCGCTTGAGCATATTAATATAGAAAAGCTTTCTTCTCAAAGGGGTTTAGTAAGGTAATCGACGAGGGGACGCTTCTCGACTATCTGATAGGGGCCCTTCCACTGGCTCAACAATTTGTTGTTGTCCGTGGGAAGGAGAAGCAAAACTTTTCCGGGATTAAATTTCCTTTCTTTGAACCTGCAATCGAAGTATGTCTTATACTAGTCAAAATTGTTGTCGGCGTGCTGAGACGCAATTTCGACGATCTTTTCTAGCCGATTTTTTAAATCCAGTAGCTACGAGTCAGAAGTCTGGATATTTTGATTCAATTTCTGATTGGAATAAAGTTCCTTTAGGATACCCAGGGGGCCTCTGACGTGTCTACCATATAAAAGTTCAAAGGGGGCGAATCCTAATGTACGATGGGGGATTTCACGGTAGGCAAAGAGGGCTACCGGAATGAAGGGGTGCCATTCAGTGGGCTGATCTGCACACAACTTCCTGAGAATGGCCTTGAGCCTTCCATTTAGCCTCTCTCACATTCCAGTTCCACTCAGGTGGAAAGGGGTGGTAAACAGGGGTTTGATCATCAATAATTTACCAACGTACTCCACTAATTCGGAGGTGAATTGACGACCACGATCCGAGAGGATTTATTTGGGCAGGCCCACACGGAAAAAGATGGAAATAAGGGCTTTGGCGCAGGAGATGCTATCAATTTTCTTGATGGACACAGCCTTGGGGAATCGAGTGGCAAAGTCGACCAGCGTTAAAACGTAACTATGATCTTCGCTTGACAGGGAGTGGATCGGTCCGATTAGGTCGAGAGCTACTCGATTAGAGGTCCCTTTTGCAAAGGCGCAGGACTAACTCGTCCTGTTATTGGCGTCTTTTGCCAAATATCACACGAACGACAATATATCAGAATTTAGTCGGTCGCGCCAGGCCAATAAAAATATTTGAAGATCCTCTGAGCGGTCTTCGTGTGACTAAAGTGTCCAGCAAATAGGCTATTTTTGTGAGCCGTTTGCAGGAATGGAGGTATGTGGGAGCGAGGTACACATAGCGTGCGGGATTCAGTGTCGTTTTCCTCGGTACACACTAGATAGAGAAAGGAAATCACCTTATTCTTTCTGACAGTTTCGCGTGTTTTGTTCTTGGCTTTGGTCCACAAGGGACGAAGAGACTCACATACCCTCTGGTTTTTGGCAAAGTCATGTCTTATCGCATTCTGGGTTTCGGGGACAGACGAGGGTTCCTGAGTTGCAGGGGCTATCAGCTTCTTCTTCGCGCGGGAACGGGTAGTAACGGGTTGAGCCACGGGGGCAGAAGAAACCCAGGGGAGACTGACCAATTAGGACAGAGCAAAACTTGATGGGGGTTGCAACGACTTCAACCCGACCAGTAAAATACGCGCACTCAATGTAGCAGTGAACAATGGAAAATTTATTGGCGCGTCCCAAGTAATCATACACTACGGCAAACTTATCGTGGTCCGGAGCTAAAACATTGGATACAACAATGCACGTGCACCCTATATCACGGACGAGGGTGAAGATCCGGCACCCATTCACTGCTCCAGTTTTAAATTGGAGGGACATATCGTTACTTGTATCGAACAAAAAGTTTACCTGGTGGCCAGCAGTATTTGGCGGGTTTGAAGAAGAAGGGGCATTATTTTGCGATGGTGGGGGCGTAGGAGTGGCACTGACCTGGTGCACTTGGTGATAAGGAGGGGTGCTTCTAAACTGTTAGTTTTGAGGGCAGTTGGACCTTACATGACCCGGAACTCAACAGGAATAGCACACGATGGTCCTTCTGGGAAACGAGAAAACAGAGAAGTTGAGAGCAAAGGGATTACCATAACGGTGGCTCGACGAGAAGAGAGGTTTGGGTTTGGCGGGCCCAGTCACCTTAACGAACTTATTCCTATTATTAGGAACAAATTTGTTCTTGCTGGTTTTAGATTTAGGAGATGGGGGATCTGATTTCTTGCCTTCCTTCGGATAGCAGTTGTGGCTAGCCGCCTAGACATCTGTCTTCTTGATGCATTCCTTGAGAGTACGGCATCTCCGGTCCTTTACGAAGGATCTGATTTCCGAAGGGAGCATCGAAGTGAGGAAGAGCAAAACGTTGGTCTAGGCGCACAGTCCTCGCGGACTCTTTAGCTCCCTCATCGGCGCGCTCACTTCCCGCAATTCCTACATGTCCAGGAATCCAGCAGAAGATAATATCGAGATCCGCCCGGCTGGCCAAAACCGTGGTGTCACGGATATAGCGAACCAGTAGATGCGGGGATTCAACCAGCTCGGCCGGGAAGACAGACGTAGGGCCTGGCAGCGCCACGCTTTCTTCAAACAGAGGGGAAGGGGCATAGAAACCCACCCTCTTTGGGGACCTGGAGCCATCTGTATACACTGGCACGGTTCCAGCGTGACACGAAGTGTGCTCCAAAACGCCGAACGCAATACTACCGGCGCTGTAGAAACTTTGGGACCAGAGGTGCGACGACAAATAGTCAGAGGTGGTACCCTCCCGGGTATCGTTCTGGGCACAACTAGGGGCACCACAGGCCCGAGAGCTATACTAAGTCTCGGAGGAGCTTCCTATCTCTAAAACCTAGGGTATGACTGGCGTCTCTCGGCGGAATAGGTACCGTCGAGATCAGTCGCGAATGCAGTGAGAGTTGTTAGCGACTGAGGGAAGCGCCGGGCTCGCGCCTACAGCGAATAATGCACTGTGCACGGCGCAGAGCGAGTGGTACTTCCTCAGCATCGACAAGTAGGCTCTCAATGTGGAACGTGCAGAAGGCACCGGTCGCTAGGCGAAGGCTTGGTGCGGTGGATAAAGTCCACAATCCGGGATACCCGCTCGGCTGCGAATGCATAAAAGTCGCATTCGTAGTTAAGCTTCGAACAAACAAAGGATCGATAAAAAAGTAAGGCAATAGTACTATCAGCGCTTCAGGTGTTGAACGTCACGGAACGAAGAATGTCCATGTGGCAGGTACAAGAGACCCTAAGAATGCGAATATGAGCGTCCCAGGTAAGTTGTTGGTCAAATACAAGACAAAGGAAACAGTGCGAGTCTACCACTTCCAGGCAAATCCATTTAGAAACAAATCTAGGGTCAAGGTGTAGCCGTGGATGGTGGCAGAAGTGCACCACCTTAGTCTTGGCCAAAGAAAACCGAAGCCTTCGGCATAGCGAGAGACGTGTTTCAATATTGGCCTGTTGGAGTCGACGCTCCAGAGTTGGCATCTGGGCCGCGCCAAAAGAGTTCAAAAGGTCGTCCACTTAGGGCGTAGCGAGAACATCTTTCGGCAGCACCCAGATGATACCGTTTATGCTGAGGGCAAATAGTGTTACACTAAGGTCGCTTGCTTGCGGGAGGCCCTCTTCCTGCTCCATTGGGTCAGAGAGAGCTTCCCCAACCCGTACGCAGAATCGACGATCTCCCAAAATTTACATTTAAAGATTGATAGGCGTCCCCTCGCCCCCATCGTGTGGAGAGTCTCCATGATACCGTATCACCATGCGGTATCATATGCCTTCTCTAAGGCGAAAAATACCGTGGCGTAGTGCAGTCTACGAAGACAGGCCACACAGACGGCCTTTTCTAGTCAGAGTAAACCATCCAACGTGAATTGGAACTTGAGGAAGTCGCACTGTGCAAATGACAGATGGCCTCCACTGTCCAGAAAGAAGGCTAATCTAGCATTTACCAGTTTATCCATCAACCTACATACGCAGGAGGTTAGAGAGATTGGCTGAAACCGGCCGAGGTAGAGTGCTCTCTTCCCGGTTTGCGAAAAGCGAACACGGTAGCGATACCCTCTACACAGATCCTGTTGAACAAATCTAACAGAAAGGCCCCGCCTCGCTCACCCAGGTGTCGAAGCATGGCGTACGGGTCATCGTCTGGACCAGGGCGATGTCCACGGATGAAGCGAGAGTGGAACGCAACTCCGTCAAACTAAACCTGTCGTTGAAGGGTTATACGACTCTGGGGGTAAAGTCCAGTCAGCGGCTTTCCATGACATCACAATGCGCATTGAATGCTGGCTAAGCAGCATCTTGGCTAGAGAATGAGGAGAAAGCGGTCGCGAAAGATTCCACCAAGGACGCGGAGACGATATTGCGGTCCCATTTTCCTGGGGAACGGGAGGGAGGTCCTGCGAAAACCTTCCGCGAATCCTTTTGACTCGCCTCCTAAACTCCGCTAGAGGGGTCTTCCCGTTAAGTGAAGACACGTATGCTCGCCAAGAAGAGCGCTTGGCGTGCTTCGAAATATACCGGAACCTAAACTAGCTCGACGAAATTCACCGACAGTGAAGTCGTTCGGGCGGCGCTTATAGCGTATGTAGGCATAACGCTTATGTTTGAGGGCAGTCTCACACTTGGCTGACTACCACGGGAGCGGTCATTGTGCAAAACGGCCAGAATTTCTAGGAATAGTAGGTAGGCCCACGGTGATGAGGTTGCCGGAGAAAAACTCAAAGCCCTCATCTACCGACTTAAACTCCTCGACTAAGACAGAGATATCAGTCATTTCCTGAAATGCGGACCATCGAACCGGCAAACGCACCCGCGCCAGGCACCACTGGGCAGGCTCTCAAGTAGGCAGCGGTCGAGAAAATGATATTTGAATTTGGAAAATGATCACTACCATGCAGGTCATCGACCATCCCCTGCCCAAAATCAGGATGTGCATCCGAAGAGCACAAAGATAGATCGGGACAGGAAAATGCAGCGGTTCTCGGGCAGTAATGCGTAAACTCATGCACATTTATGACACCTATCTTCAGCTCATCGATCAGGTCGGCAAGGCCTTAACCCCAGGTATTAATCGTGTCGTCTCCCCTGAGGGGGTGTCTACCGTTCAGGTCTCCAAGCAAGATAAAGGGCCTATGCAACCGTGTCACGACACGGCGGAAGTCTCCCGTGTCGAAGTCGGTTGAAGGTGAAATGAATGCGGAGATAACACTATACCTCCTATCCAGGTGCAGCTGTACAGCTACTGCTTGAAAGGAGGTATTTAAAGCGAAGAGAAGAACGGAGACATCATGCTGGGTGTAAATCACGCGTCCTCGGGCCCTGCCCCCATCCCGTACTAGTTGCGTCGCAAAACCCTTTCCCCCCCCCCGAGAGGGTGGGCAAGGGGCACGCGCCCAGAATCGTCTCCTGCAAAAAGATAACTAACGGAGAACGGGAGGAGACGAGCATCCGCAGCTCCTGCCAGTTGACTGGGACTCCGCGGCAATTCCATTGAAGGAATATGTGCCCCCAGGCCTAGCTTGGAAGAGATCTGAGGGGCCTTCTTCGATTAGAAGACAATCACTGGAATGGTCATTCGTTTTTAGGAGGCAGAACTCTGGGCCCAGTTGGCTGAACAATGCACTAAAGGCACTGTCTCTTTCTATCGCTTATCAGGGGAGATTGAGCTCGCCATGCGAGTCTTTTCGCCCCTCCGCCTCGAAACCGTAGGAGGCGGGGACCCCTCTTTTTGAGGATCCATATTCTACGAGCCACCCAGCCCAGGGTGGGTAGAATCCGCACATGGGTTCCGAATGGGCGCTGAAACGACCGTGCTCGTAGAGCTGAAGGGGCCAGGAGCAGAGGGTGTCTTTCTTAACATCTAGGCATAGGACGTCCCAGGCAGCGCCGGGCGCACTAGAACCAGGTTCTTAGCCTCGCGAAATTATAGACGATGCTGGGCTTGAACGGCCAGGATTTCCTTCTCAAGGAGATACACACCACATTGCTTCGAAGAAGCTGGTTGCGTCTCTCCGCAATTGACACACTTGGCGACACACGATTTGGACTTATCGTGTGCGGCCTTGAAGCAACTTACACAGACCTCGGGTAACCCCGAGCTTGCGAGTCCACAAGAGCAATTAGTATAGCCGAGGCGGTGGCAGTAGTAGCACCTCCGCGGCAGTGGCACGAATTTCTTCATGTGGTAGCAATATCAACCGGCACGCACCAATTCAGGGAGCTTGTCACAGTCGAACGTGAAGAAGAGTGTAGGGGTGGGTCTCGAGGCCCCTCCCTGTTTTCTCATCACACGTTTGACCTTGACCGCCCCATGTTCGGCCAGCTCTAAGGTAATCTCATCTATGGATTAGTGCACGAGTTCCCTCGCATAAACTACTTCTTTCACGAAGTTCATGGTAGAGTGCGGCGTCACACTCACAGGCGTGCCATCAAGTATCTGAAGGGCACTAATCATGGCCGCCTTGGAGGGGCTCGACGCATATGCCAAAAGGCTCCCGTCCGAGAAACGAGTCAACTTTGGCTCTCTACCGATCACACTAGCTAGAGATCTCCTCTGATATATTATGTTGCCCTTAGCCAACATGTGTCCATCAGTTGAAAGAATAACAAGGAAGTGTTTGAAGCCAGCGGGCTCGAAAACGCCAGGTAGCCTTTGAATGAGGGGCCCAGACGTAATCGAGGCTCCTCTCTGCGTAGTACTGGTGTTCGTCTAGGATTCCCCATCCGGGGGAGCAACGGGGCCGGACGTGCCGATCTTGGCTTGGTCGCTTAATAAAACGGCAGCAGATTCTTCGTCTCCGCGGCTCCCATAGAAGGAGAGGAGCCCTTATTCTTTTTAGTCTCTTCCTTGATTTTTTTTCTTTTTATGAGAGGAGGGCGTGGAATGAACCCGCTTCTATCCTCCGCTGGTAGTAGCCCCTAGGCCAGATGGCTGGCATCTGCAAGATTCTTCTCTGAAATGGAGAAGGTCCTACCCGTCATAGGAGCACCAGCCGGGGAGGAGACCCCTTCCCCTCCTTGTGAGGCCTCGGAGCTCCGAGGCGTCTTTGGAGGAGCTTGCATAGGGAGAGCTCAGGATCTGTGCTTGGCATTGAGCCCGGGCTCGACCCCATAGATGATCCAATCGTCTGGGGCTGGATCACGTCAGGGACCATGTCCATCTCAAGGGGTGCCTTCATGTGGCCATCCCCACTTCCCTACCCCGAGACATCACAGGTCGCATTCGAGATACCTTTGGTCGTCATGTCCTTGGCCAGCGAACCGTCATCCTTTGGGAAAGAAAGGGGGGCACGTACAGTGACGTCCTCTAAGCTCATTATGGCACCCGCAGGTCTTCGGAAGGCATGGACAGACGGGCCATGCCTTCCCTTGCCCCCCTAAGGGGGTTGGTCCTATCGTGTAGCTCCCTCCTGGAGCGGTCAATTATGGGCCGCCTGCCTGACTTCTTGGCAGTCCCCTTGGAAATTAAGGGTATCGAAGGACTCCACCACCGTCGCGTGGTCCAAATTGCGGTCCCATTCTCAGGCAAACAGGAGCGGGGTCCTGCGAGAACTTGCCACAAATCCTTTAGATTCTTTTTCCCACATCTGCAAAAGGGTTATTCCCATTGAGTGAAGCGACATATGCCCGACAGGAAGAATGGAGGGCGTTCTTCAAAACATACCGGTACCTAGCCTTAGCTCGACGAAATTCACCGACAGTGAAATCGTTCGGGCGATGCTTAGAGCGCATGTAGACATAACGCTTCTGTTTGAGGCCAGTCGCACTCTCGGCTGACCACTACAGAAGCGTTCAGCGTGCAAAACGGCCAGACGTTCTAGCAATAGTAGTTAGGGCCCACAGCGATGAGGTTGATAGAGAAGAACTCAACGGCTTCATCCAAAGACCTAAACTCCTTGACTGGGACAGAGAAATCAGTCATTTTTTTAAATGCGGACCACCATGCCCGCGCCAAGCACCATCAGTGGGGTAGAGGTTCTTCCAGGCAACAACGGGCCAGAAAATGATATATGAATGGGAAAGTACTCACTACTATTAATGTCACTCACCACTGTCAACCCTATACCAGGTTGTGCATCCAGAGAGCACAGAGATAGATCAAGACAGGAATATGAAGCGGTTCTCGGGCAGTGATACGTAAACTCATCCACATTTAGGACACCGATCTCTAACTCATCGATAAGATCTGCATGGACCTGACCCTTGGGATTAATCGAGTAGTCTCTCTAGAGGGGGCGTCTACCGCCAAAATCCCCAACCAGTAGCAAGGGCCTTGGCAAGTGTGCCACGATGCCGCGGAAGTTCCCCTCGTCGAAGTCGGCTGACGGTGGAATGTACGCGGAAATAACAGCGTACCTCCTATCCAGGTGCAGCTGCACAGCTACTGCCTGGAAGTAGGTGTTTGAAGCGAAGAGAAGAACGGGGCTCCATCCCGTGCGGGTGGGATTGCGAAACCCTTATACGCCAGGAGGGGTATAATGTACGAGGCTGTGCGGTGGTGAAAAGGGAGTGATTGTATGAGGCATTGTGGTGGTGGCGACGAGGAGGTGAATGTACGAGACGTGGTAGTTGTGTTGACGAGGGGCTGAAGGGACGAGGCGTAGTGGTGGTGATGAAAGGGTGAATGGAAGAGGCGTGAGAGTGGTGGTGACGATGGGTGTGAATACGAGGCATGGTCGTAGTGGCGACGAGGTAGATGAATCTACGAGTGAGTGGTAGTAGTGAAGAGGCGGTGAATTTACAAAATGTGTTGGTAGCGGTGACGACGAGGGGTTGAATTTTGGGTCCTTTATTTAGTGTGGATACATACAATATTAATCAGCCTGACAATTATCCATCCTTAACAAATTTTATAGCGCTGCATAAGATCGTTAACAAGTTCCTAACCTACAGTTACAATACAAAACTGTAGCGTGAACATGAAGTACACATACCTTGGCCCTCATAAAAATTCGCACATATAATTAATATCAAAATTTAAATCGACGAATGTTTCAAACGTGAAGAGGAGAAAACAAGGAACAATTGAGCGAAAAGAGACGAACATTACCTCGTTGCTGATGGCCAAATGTCTCTCGAGCTGAAGCCTCTCCTTGGTTACCGTTCGAATGATCTGCTCCAACTCCAACGTGCTTTGATCGCGAGTGATCTGACCAAAAGAAATCGCTCGTTAATCGTCATCCCAAACTCACAAAAACTCGTTAATCCCCATCCTAAACTCACAAATCTCGTTAATTTTCACCCTAAACTCACAAATCTCGTTAATTCTCACCCTAAACTCCCCACATCTCGTTAATCCTTATCTTAAACTCACAAAAATCATTAATCCTCACCCTAAGCTAAAAAAAACTAACTCGTTAATTCTCATCCCAAACTCACCAAAAAACTCGTTAATCCTCATCTCAAACTCACAAAAAGCTCGTTAATCCTCATCGCAAACTCACAAAAAAAACTCGTTAATCCTCATCTCAAACTCACAAAAAGCTCGTTAATCCTCATCGCAAACTCACAAAAAAACTCGTTAATCCTCATCGCAAACTCACAAAAACTGGTTAATCCGCACCCTAAACTCATATAAAAAAAAACAACATAGGCAGCAATGATATGCTGTTAGTAAAGTAATGGTGAGCCACCTTCAGAAGATTGCGTGGAATACGCTCCTCGCCCACGCCAAGCAAGCGAGGGCCTGCATCCAATGCACCGATCTAACAGACATCAACGGAAGTTTTAAATGGTTATTTTCACCTGCACTTTTGCCTTCGAAGAGGTGAAAACCCTCGTGTTCTGCGAGGCCAAAAGTGAAGGCTAAAAGGGCAATATGGAAACAGCTAAACACGATAGGCACACAATTCTTGAGCAGCTGCCATGTCCCATATCCAGCTACACTCTCAATACTCCTAAGCCCCCAAAACCACCCCCACCGCCCGATGGAGCCAATTACTAGCTAATCTAGCCTCAAATCCACCGAATCTGAACATTATAAAACACACACTTTACTATTCTTGCTTTTTTGCTGGTTTCTTTGCTTTTGTTTTTTGTATCGTGGCCATTTTGTTTTAGCATGTTTTTTTTGTTTGTTAATCTAGTCTGGTCTTAAGCTGTAGCGTGATTACGTCAACTTTTGCCCTCGTAGGCAGTCGCCAGATGGGCTCTTAAAAAGAAGAGGGAAAGTACCTCCAAAGACCTGCGGCGTTTGGTGATAAATGGTTCTCGCATTGATGGTTTCCTATGGTTCAAATCACTTACAAGTGCCTTTGAATGGCTAAATGAGGCTTTTGCCACTAGATCCGCCAAATCCGATAAAAGATTTGAAATATCCAGGGTGAATAACCATATGTCCCATGGTCATATGGGTTATTTCATGACTCTAAATGGGTGCAATTGAACTTTACTCCTTTTGGAAAAAGCGACGCTTTGACTTGGCGCATCGCCGCAGGTAAAAACACACATACACACTTTACCCACATAACACTTCAAACCCAACCACAAAACTCCTTAATCCTAAGCCTCTCCCTCCCACATCAACCAATCCGAGGCAAACCCGAGATCGACGAACCAGTCTTTCAACGGCCCACTGCGATCAGAACACCACCCCACCATACATCAGTGGTGCCGCGGGAGCGACCCCAAAAATCATTTTTAAAATGTTAAATCGCAAAAAAATATGGATTTCAAACATTTATACAACATTCTCAAAATCATTGAAACTATCTTCTCTGCACTGGGCAACATAAAAACAAAGACAAGAGAAAGATTGCAGACAGTGGCTACATGAATACAACTGCTCTTGATGCAACCTCCAGCAACCTGAACACACCCTTATCCTGCCTACCTCTTTTGACCATCTCAAACGCCTTTCGATATAACCTCTCGAGAGGAGACCCTGGAAAAGGCGACGTTCTGTGGTATCTCTGGCAAGTTCCGACTCAAAAGAACACGGGGGCGGAGGTTTAAGTAAATGTGAACGTGACTAATCATTGATAGAGTAGTAACCGCATCACACTTTTTTACAGCTCCCATCTGGAGACCCCCTTTAAGGAGATAAGTCGCCGCCACCGCATTACTAAGAGGATAACCGATTTGCTGGAATATCTTCTTTTCGGATAAGAAAAGGAGAACTGCACCGAGTCCCGCATCATTCCAACAGTAACACATCCTCAGACCATTCATGCTTTGGGATGTTTCTCCTATAACGGAACTGGGCCTCTCATATTTCTTCCCCCAAATACCGCAATGGTACCGAAATGTCATGCATATATCATTCTACCAACGAATCAAGACCTATTTGGTCTTGCGTATTTCAAAATGATGAAGCACTATGTCATAGAGCTGGGGTGGTAACAAAGGGTCTTGAACAACAGCGCAGTGAAATAGTGGATCCTTGGCCTGAAAACTCCGCTAATCTCGATCAATTGAGAGCCTGTGGGCGATTCTAAATAAATGGGTGGAGAAGAAGCCCACCCACAGTGCCAACTTCCTGTTATTATGAAGACGAGAAAGGAACTGTAGAGATAAGTATATTTTCCACAAGTTGATATAATGCATGGCAGAGCGAGTTGCAGAAATCATGGAGAAAGGCTGTTTTTCCTTTTTTTTTTAAATAGCCCATTAAATACCCTTAAATGGTATATGCAGCGGTAATTATAATTTCAGCCTAGTACTAGGCTACTTTAAAATTCCCCACACTAGACCAAACAAAGAGGAAAAAAAACGAATTAAAAACAAACAACAACAAAATTAAAAAAATAAGAAACATAACAAAGGGAAGAAGGATAAGGAAGCACGTGCCGGCGTCAGGAAAAAGCCCACCTCTTCCCGGAGCAGGATCATGCGACCAACACCAAAGAGTGTCAAATAAAATGGAGGCCAGCGTCATCCCAAATGTCAGATAGTCCACAACTCTTTGGGCACGAACTCATTCCGAATACAAGGTACGAGTACAAGCGGTAGCGATCCTCGTCATCTCGGTACCAGGACAGGTAACGTGCGCGAAGATCACCCAGAATGGGACATTCAACAAGAATGTGCCGAGCGGTCAGGGACAACGCAGTCGTCGAAGGTGCGGCCGAGAGATGCATCAAATGGCGGTGCGTCACGCAAGTGTGTCCAATTCGAAGAAGACAGAAAACAACCTAAAGGCGTCGCGGCATTAGGGTGTAAATGCATGGGAACAGTCGCTGCGCAATGGCACGCAATTTTAAGATCCCCTCGGCCGTCTCCCATCTTCTTTGACAGGCACTCCAAAGGGCTGCACTGATACCTGCCATGTAGTCGTATTGAGGAAGAGCGAAATGATGGTCTGCTCGCCCAGGCTTTGTGAACTCTGGCGCCCTCATCGGCTCGCTCATTCCCCGCAATTTACACAAGTCGAGGACTCCAGGAGAAGATAATCTCGACATCCACCCGGCTCGCGGCAACCGAGCTGGGCACCTCCCCTTCCCCCCCTTGTGAGTGGCTATAGATGACAATCCGCTTTAGGAACCAAGCACGACGACGCGTTATCTCCCGTACAGAGCAATGTATTGCAATCAGCTCGGCCGTGAAGACGGACGTAGCGTCTGGCAAAGCCCCGGCGCTGTGGAAGCTTTTGGGAGCATATACATGGCGACAAAGTCAAAGGTGAACTAGGAAAAAATAGAGCCGCCACCGGCTCACAAGATACATTGAGCTCTCGATCGAATTTCCATAGCTAAAACCAAATGGGGTTTGGGTATGAGTGATGTCTTTGTGCGGCATAAGAACCGTCGAGATCAGCCGCAGATGCAGTGATAGCCGTTGGAGACTGAGGAAGGACCAGGGCTCGCGCGCACAGGCACACAAAGCATTGTGCACGGGCCAGAGCGAGTGGCATCTCTTCGGCATCGTCAAGGAGGCTCTCAAAGGGGAAAGTGCGAAAGGCATGGGTCGCCACAGGAAGACCGGCGTGGCGGATACTGATACTGCGGATGAGTAAAACTCTTCCCTGTCGTCAAGCTTCGAACGAACAAAGGATCTGTATAAATGTAAGGAAGTATCAGTATCAGCACTTCAAAAGCTGAAGGTCACGGAACAAAGAATGTCCATGGCACGGGTATAAGAGACCCTCAGGCTGCGAATATGAGCCTCCCAGGTGAGGCGTTGATCGAAAACAAGACCAAGGAAACGGTATGAATCCATCATTTCCAGGCAAACACCCTTTAAGAACAAGTCCTGATCGGGATGGAGCTGTGAATGGCGGCAGAAGTGCACTGACTTAGTCTTGGCCAAGGAAAACCAAAACCTATGCATTTCAATGCTTTTGGAGTAGACGCTCCAGATTTAACATCTGGGCTACCTCAAAAGAGCTCCAAAAGTCGTCCACGTTAGAGCGTAGCAAGATCGTTTTCCGGCAAGCACCGAGATGATACCGTTGAGGCTCAGGGCAAAGAGTATTACACTGAGGATTCTTCCATGCAGGACGCCCTCTTCCTGTTTCATTGGGAAGGAGAGGCCCCACAAACCCCACTCGTACATGGAATCGACGATCTTGCAGAGAATTATAAAATTAAGATTTAGAGGTGTCCCCTCACCCCCATCGTGTGAAGTCTCCCTTATACCGTGTCGCCATGCTTTGTCATAGGCCTTCTCCAGATAAAAAAAAACACCGTGGCGCAGTGTTGTCTAAGAAGGAAGGCCTCGCCGACGGCATTTTCCATTCTTAGCAGAGCACCAGGTGTAGGGTGGAACTTCCGTTGGCCGCACTGTGCAGAAGACAGGTGGCCTCCGCTGATCAGGAAAAAGGCTAATCTAACATTTACCAATTTCACCATCAACTTACACATGCAAGAAGTTAAAGGAATTTGGCGATAACCGGCTGAAGTAGAGTGATCTCTCCTCGGTTTCCGAAAAGCAGACACAATAGCCATTCGCCAGGAGTCTGGGAGGATACCTTCGGTCCAGATTATGTTAAACAAATCTAACAGACAGCCAATGCCCCGTTCACCTAGGTAGCGAAGCATGGCAACGGAACATTGTCCAGAGCAAGAACGATGTCTGCGCATGAAGCGAGAGCGGAACGCAACTCACTCAATGCGTACCAGTAATTGAAGGGTTCTCTGCATCTCTAGAAGTAAAGTCCAGTCGGCGGCCTTCTACGATATCATACGTGCATTGAATGCTGGTGTAGAAGCATCCAGGCTAGAAAATGTGGAGAAGCGTTCGTGAAAGATTCCACCATGGAGAAATGGAGGAGGGTCCTGATAGCACTTGCTTCGAATCCTTTTGACTTGCTTCCACACTTCTGTTAGAGGAGTCTTCTCTTTAAGTGAGGATACGTATGCCCGCAAGGAAGAGCTGCGTGCGGGATTCCAAATATACCGGAACCTAGCCCTAGTTTGACGAAATTCATCGACAGTGAAATGGTTCAGGCGGCGCTTATATTCCATGTAAGCATGAAGTTTCCGTCTGAGGGTCGTCTCACACTCGACTAAAACACGAGAAAAACGGTCGGCATCCAAAAAGGCCAGATGTTATAGGAATAGTAATTAGGCCCACGGGGATGAGGTTACTAGAGAAGAATTCAACGACCTCATTCACCGACCAAAACTCCTCGACTGGGACAGAGAAATCAGTCATTTCCTAAAATGCAAACCACTGCGCACGCGCCAAACACCAACGGAGCGGGCTCTCTGGTGGCAGCGGGACAGAAAATGATATTTGAATGGGAAAATGATCACTACCATAGAGTTCATCTACCACCTGAAGCCAAAAATCTGGCTGTGCATCCGGAGAACACAGGGATAAATCAAGGCAGGAAAATGAAGCGGTTCTCCGACAATGATGCGTAAATTCATCGACACTTGACACACCTATCTCCAGCTCGTTGATCAGCTCGGCAAGGAAGTGACCGCTGGGATTGATGGTGTAGTCACTCCATAGAGGAAATCTATCATTCAAAGGGCTTCGGCAACCGTGCCACGACGAAGTGGAAATCCCAGGTGTCGAAGGTTTAGCTACACTGTCACTCCCTGAAAGGGGGTATTTAAAGCAGATAGAAGAAAGGAAACATCATTTCGGGTGTAAATCGTGCATCTTCCTGCCCGGGCATCCTACCTTGGGAGAGTGGGCAGGGGCATGCGCCAGCATGGTCTTCTGCAGAATGATAAGTAACATGGAACTGAAGGAATGGAGCCTCTAAGGCTCATCCTAGTTTGCCTAGAGTCTGCGGCAATTCCATTGAAGGAATATGCCATTTAGGCCTAGCTTGGAGGAAATGCACGTGACCTCTTCAAAAAGAAGATCTTCACGGGAATGGTTGTACAAGTCCCGGACCAAGAACTCCGGGCGCTGTTGGCTGAACAAGACGATGGGCTCGCTATGCGAGTCTTTCCTCCTTCCGTCTCGAAACCTTTGGTGGGCGGTGCGGCTTCAGCGAAAGGGCCAACACACTAAATACTAACTTTATGAATTAAATTTTTTTTTGTGGAGTATTAATCTTTAATGCATTTTAGTTATCTTTATACCCGAATAGAGTCGGTGATGTTGGTGAGTAATGTGCTGAGTGCAATGCATGGAATCCACGTAGATAAGTGTCTATGTATCATTTATACATATGTATGTATCTTTCATCTATGTATCTTTTATAGAATTCTGGCCGCTTACAATTCACCTAGTTACGATATTGCTAAATTTTTAGTTTCCCTTCTCTCTGATTTAACTCGAAATGAATATACTGTTGATAATTCTAAGCAATTTGTAGATGAGCTCAAGCAGCTCGGTTCCAACGGTCATATGGTCAGCTATGACGTTTCATCTCTCTTTACAAACATTCCATTAACTGAAACCATAGACATAATTTTAGATAAACTATTTCCTTATAAAAATAGTTTACATTATGGATTTCCTCCATTTTTGTTTAAAACACTTCTAGAATTAGCTGTCAAAGATTCTTTTTTCACTTTTAATAAAAAAGTATACAAGCAAGTGTCGATGGTATGACCATGGGTTCTCCACTTGGACCAACCGTCGCTAACATTTTCATGTGCCATTTGGAAACCAAATTTTTAAATGATTGTCCTAGAGAATTCAAACCTAAATTCTATAAAAGATACATAGATGATACTTTTACATTATTCCATACCTCTGCTCAATCGGAACTTTTCAAGAACTTCATAAACTCATATCACCCTAACATTTCATTTACAATCGAACCAGAAACAGATAACAGTTTATCGTTTTTGGATGTAAAAATAGAAAAGAATCAGGGTTGCTTTGTACTTTCTATTTTCCGAAAGCCAACGTTTAGTAACCTTGGTTTAAACTTTTACAGCTTCTGCACCTATCAGTTTAAAGTTAATGCTTGTAGAACTTTAATTCACCGTGCTTTCAATATCTGTTCTAACTGGACCCTATTCCATTTGAAAATGATCAAACTTAAAACTTTATTTAAATTAAACAACTACCCACCCCATATTTTTATAAATTGCATTAGGGACTTTTTAAATAATTTTTTTAAACTTATAAATAATTATAATGTTCTCTGCAAAAAATTATACATTTCCTTTCCCTTTATGGGATACCAAACTAATACTTTTAGGAAGGAATTGTCGAATATTTTGAAAAAATTCTATCCGCATTTTAACTTAACGCCAATTTTTGGCAGACCACTTAAAAAATTAGTTCTTTGTTCACTGTAAAGGACACCTATTCCAGCTGCATTGGGCCGGAGAAAGCTCCCCCACACCCCTACGCGGAATCGACGACCTCGCAAAAATTCAGAAATAAACATTAGGAGGCGTCGCCTCACCCCCATCGTGTGGAGAGTCTCCATGATACCGTATCGCCATGCGGTATCAAAGGCCTTCTCCAGATCGAAAAACATTGTGGTTTAGTGCTGTGTACGAAAGAAGGCCTCGCAGTCGGTCTTCTAGTCCGAGCAGAGTATCCGACGTAGAGTGGAACTTGCGGAAGCCTCACTGGGCAGTAGACAGATGAAATCTGCTCTACATAAAAAAGGCTAATCTAACATTTACCAATTTCTCCATCAACTTGCACACGCAAGAGATTAGAGAGATTGGTTGAAACCGGTCGGAGTAGAGTGCTCTCTCCCCGGTTTGCGAAAGGCGAGCACAGTAGCGATTCGCCAGGAATCTGGGAGGACACCCTCCACCCAGATCCTGTTGAACAAATCTAACAGAAAAGCCATGCCTCGCTCATCCAGGTGTCGAAGCATGGCGTACGGGACATCGTCCGGACCATGGGCGGTGTCCGCGCACGAAACAAGAGCAGAATGCAACTCACTCAAGAGTAAACCTGTCGTTGAAGGATTCTCTGCCTCTGGGAGTAAAGTCCAGTCGGCGGCCTTCCGCGACATCACGACGTGCATTGAATGCTAGCGGAGCAGCATCCCGGCTAGAGGATGCGGAGAAAGCGGTTGCGAAGTATTCCGCCACGGATGCGGGGTCCGAGATTGCGTTCCCATTTCCTGGAGAACGGGAGGGGAGGGCGAGCTGCGAGAACTTGCCCCGAATCCTTTTGACTCGCTTCCACACCTCTGCTAGAGGGCTCTTCCCGTTAAGTGAATACACGTATGCCCGCTAAGAAGAGCGGCGGGTGTGCTTTGAAACATATCGGAACCTAGCCCTAGCTCGACGAAATTCACCGACAGTGAAATCATTCGGGCGATGTTTATAGTGCATGTAGTTATAACGCTTCTGTTTGAGGGCCGCTTTAAACTCAGCTGACCTTCTCGACTAAGACAGAGAAATCAGTCATTCCTGAAATGCGGACCACTGCGCCCATTGCATGCACCACGGGGCATCCTCTCTGGCCGCAGCGGCCCAGAAAGTGATATTTGAATGGGAAATTAATCACTATCATGGAGGTCATCGACCACTCCCCAATCAAAATCGGGCTGTACATCCGGAGAGCACAAAGATAGATCGAGGCAGGAAAATGAAGCGGTTCTCGGTAAGTGATGCGTAAACTCATCCACATTTATGACACCTATATCCAGTTCGTCGATCTGGTCGGCAAGGACCTGACCCTTGGGATAAATCGAGTAGTCTCCCCACAGGGGATGACTCCCGTTCAAGTCCCTCTAGGAAGAAAAAGCGTCTCGTCAACCGTGCCAAGACGCGGCTGAAGTTCCCCGCGTCGAAGTCGGCTGACGGTGGAATGTACGGAAAAACAAAGGAATACCTCCCATTCAGGTGCAGCTGCAGATCTACTGTCTAAAAGGAGGTTTTAAAAGCGAAGAGACTAACGGGGAGATCATGCTGGGTGTAAATGGCTCATTCTCCTGCCCGGCCCCCATCCCTGTAGTGGTCGGGTCGAAAAACCCTTATACCCCGGTAGGGTGGGCAAGGGGCACGCACCCACTATGGTCTCTTGCAAAAAGACTGCAAAGGCTAAACGGGAGGAGACGAGCCTCCGCAGCTCCTCCCAGTTGGCCCGGAGTCCGCGGCAATTCCATTGAAGGAATATGCCCTCCAGGCCTAGCTCGGAGGAGATGCGGGGCCCCTCTTCGAAGAAAAGACCCTCACGGGAATGGCTGTACGCTTCTCGGAGGCATAACTCCGGGCGCTGTCGCCTTCAAAGACTTATCGGGGGAGGTTGGGCTCGACATGCGAGTCTCTCCTCCCTACGTCCAAGGGGGAGGGGGGGGGGCTCTCCTTCGTGTCAGCCAGCACTCGGTGTGGACATAAGAGCCAAAACTTCTTTAGTGCTGTCCTCCTTTCGGGAGGCAGCTTTAGAAACCCCGGAAGATGGCCTCACGACCAACTTCAGAGGTATTGCCTCCTGAGTCTAACGACTCAAGAGATTAATTATAATACGGGTGGTTAAATTATAAATATAGTCAACATGGAGAGGGGTTTAGGTGTCTTTAATATCGAATAATAGGAAATTTTCGAAAAAAAATGCACTCTAATATCTAAAATAGGGCTTTAGGATAAATACCTAGACATTTTGCATTTAAATCGAAAGATGGTATTTTTCTCTTAAATAAAGCGCTTGTAAGACCTCATTGGAGTATGCGGTACAATTTTGGTCTCCATATTGGAAGGCGTTCAGCGTATAGCCACGAAATAAATTGCTGAACTTAGAAGTAGATTGCACGAAGAAAGGCTGAAACACCTCAGTTTACTTTCACTGGAAGATCGGTATCTGCGTGCCCAAATTAGTGAAGTCTTTAAAATACAAAACGGGTGCAATAATAAATTATGACTTTATTTGAGCAAGATAACCGAGCGGTAACTAGAAATAACGATTTAAAACTAGTAAACAAAATATTTAACACTGCAATGGACCAAAATTTCTTTTCTTATAAAATAACACATACTTGGAATGCCTTGCTAAGGAATGGCGTGTAAAGCACGAGTAAATATGTTTAAGAATAGAATCGATAAATATTACTTTAAATTATGATCTTGCACAAATAATAATTGTGAAACAAATTCTTAATCCATATCATCTCTTCTCCTTTTTATTTGCCTCTCCTCCATCTCTGATTTGCATCCTTCCCTCTATTTTTATTTTGAGCTGGCATCGAGTGGGTCTCGGGACCAGTGCTAGTTCGTAATTCTTAAATTATTCAGTCAAATCCATGTGGATAATTCAGTACAGTCCGTCTTACCTCTCCATTTTTGCCGGTGAGTTTCTGCACGAGATCTCTCATCCGTAGCTTCAGCTTTTGGATTTCTTTGTCTCGTTCGCTAATTTGTCTCTCATACTGCAAATCTCGTTCTTTTTGTCTAGCCAGCAAATGCGCATGTCGTCCAGGAAAAGGAGTCTCTTTTGTTTTCTGAAAAAAGATGAATATCATTTTCCCGTTATTTCGAAAGCCTGGGAATTTGCCCCTCTATCCTTCGGAGTTTGGAGAAATGTTAAATTCAGTCATTTATGGGTTGTATATATCCTAGAAAAGAAACTAGTGCGATCGAACGATGGAATGTTTATTTAGATAGGGAAGGAGGTGTAAGGGGATAACAGATAGACAAAAATGGTGAAAATAAGTAAGGGAAACTTTAAAGAAAACTCAAATAATAAGAAATGATACCCTCCCCGCTTCAAACCCTAGCAGGAGAAAACAGAAAACCAATAAAGGTCATCGCTTCCTCCAGCAGGAACAAAGAAAGAAGGCAAAGATCCCTCCCTAAATTCTGCCAGCGGCACAGCTTTTGCTCGTGGCTGCCATTAATTTAGTCTACAACCCCCAAGAGCCCTCCTTATAAAATAATTGCACCACCAATCAATCGGGTTTTTTATCAAACAAGTTCCAACCTTTTCCAAATTTTTTACTTTCTCTTCAAGTTTTCTTGTAATGGTGGATAGTTCGCTATTCCTTTTCTTGAGTGTGCTTAATTGTTTCCGTTTCTCTTTGTCTTGCTCAATTCGCACGGTTGGACGCTTCAACTCTTCTTCCATCTTACATCTCTGAAAAAAAAGAGACTCAATGAACAGTATTTTAAACCCAAGTACCCGAGTTCCTATCTAAGAAATTCACTTAGCGGGACCCAGTGAGTATTAAAAGTTCCCTAAATTCTTGCCTCTATCTAGTGAACCTTTTGATATAAACCAAGGAAGAAGCTCACTGTATATAGGGGTACTGCTTGGAATTCCTGACTTGATGGATAAGAGCAGCTCTTCTCTGTAATCTTAATCCTGTTACCAATGTACATATGGTAGAGTACGTAGAAGTACATGTTTAGATTCGGTTTGAATGACGCCGTTAAGATACTTAGAAAACGGCGGTTTGAAACTCCTGGTATTAAGACTTTTTGGCGCATCTGCTTATTAAAAATAAATAAAATATTTATTCATAAATAGATGCATATTTAAATTATGAAATGTATACAATGATACACAACGTCTTTAGTTAAAGTTAATTTATTTTATGAAAATATAGTAAGTTTTCCAAGCGCTGGGAACTTTAACTAAAGACGTTGTGTATCATTGTATACATTTCATAATTTAAATATGAACTATTTATGAATAAATATTTTATTTATTTTAAATAAGCAGATGCGTCAAAAAGTCTTAATACCAGGAGTTTCAAACCGCCGTTTTCTAAGTATCTTAACGGCGTCATTCAAACCGAATATAAACATGTACTTCTACGTACTCTACCATATGTACATTGGTAACAGGATTAAGAGTACAGAGAAGAGCTGCTCTTATCCATCAATATATATATATATATATATATATATATATATATATATATGCAACAAAGCCCACAGGAAAAATTAGACTTATGTTTTTGTCTGTATTTATATCCATTTGAGTCAAGTCTTTAGAACATTTGTACATATTCTAGCTTGGTTTTTAGATCCTGACCTCTGAGGTTAATCTCTCGTTAAGATTTTCTCCCTCTCTAATTGCTTAGGCGTTAATTTAATCCTCTTGTCAACCTTTAGTCTTTTGAATTTACCTGATTTTATATTCTTATTTTGTATTTATCTTCGCTCCTCCTAAGGTTTCCATTTCATATTAATTCATTTTGTTGATTGGTTTTATGCTTTTTTGCGGGTGTTTCGTCTCCTTTGTATCATCCTTATAAATATTACAATTTTCAATACTTCTGTTATTCCTTGATAAAGAATTCGAAATAAAGTTCGAAAGTACTTGGAATCCTCATATTAATTTTCCTTGTGGGCTTTGTTGCATTTATTGCTTACTTACGCGATACTTTGTGAGTTTTCCATATATATATATATATATATATATATATATATATATATATATATATATATATATATATATATATATATATATAAGATAAGCAAAACTATTTACAAATTTTCCTAGAAATTAAAAAATATATTGCATAGAAAATAATGAGCTGAAAAATAAAAATTAAACGTTTTCGCTCATTTCAAGGATGTTATGAAGTTTTGACACGTCAGCATAAACAGATGAATCTCAGTTAGTGTGAATTTGAGTTTTGGAAAGAATAAAATTGGGTTGGGCCATATAGTAATTTTATTAATTCCGAGTGCTGGTAACATTCATACAAGGTTTATTTGTGTTTATTCACTAAGTTTTAGAATTTTTCAATTGACATTTCAAAGTAAATTATAGCAGCCTTCTCTACAATGGTTAGTACTAGCAAGCGGAAAAAGATTTCCGATGAAAAATGGAATGATAAATACTTTATTCATTGAAATAAGTGCAAAGTGTCTGTCTTATTTATAGAGATTCGCATGCAGTTTAAATAAAGTGTAATCTTGAACCCTACACAAATAACATTCGGTTTTCCAAAATTTGCTAATCAAAATGATTAAAAAACGCAGGCATATTATGTATGCATTGTGAATTAATTGCAAAGAAAGTGAAACCATACACTGTTGCCGAGTTTGGTAAAGTGTGTCTCGTTACTGTTGCAAAGAATCTGAATCCAGAAATTCAAAATGTATTAGTTTATCAATGACGGAAGTTTCCAGTCGTTTGGAAGCAATGAGTCCTGGCATTAAAGAATTAAGGCAAACTGCATCAAAATTTGTTCTTTTGTAGTGTCCCACAAAAAAAGGCAACCCAACTTTAATTCCATTCGAAGTTTGGTTGCCTTTTTTTGGCGTGAGATACTGAAAAACTATAAATGAGAAAACATAATGAACAAGAGGAAGAGGCTTCGTCACCCACCCTTACCATTGCGCTTCGCAGGCAGACCTTCGGTCTGTGACCTTCGGTCTGTGGCCTACGGCCTATCTGGTTTTGGCAACGACCTTTTGGAGTATAAATTTAATAAAACATTCCAGTACGTATCTCCTAACAATTTGTTCTTTTATTGTTTTGTTTTGTTTTCACATCGATGCTTATTTTCTAGGTTGAGGGTGAAGATCGTCCCCCAGACGTGCCTGATGCAGAGGCAACGGTCGAGACAGTCTTATCGTAAGCCTTGAGTTCAAAGTCCGCAACGACCGATCAGGCATGGATGCTCAACATCTTAGATGACTGTAAAGGCAGACGAAGCTGCAACGTTCTGATGCTACCGGTTGTCCTTGCTTGCTCTGCCACTGGATCATTAGCATCAGACCACCAAGACGGTGTGAAGACCGTTCGTGCTGCGTGTCCTTCCCATCTTAAAAGATGACCTGAATAAGTACAGGCTTCTTCTGGGGCGACCAAAAGTCCTGTGGCGATGAGGAAGTGGCGACGGGGACAGGAGAAGGTAGCCTGGAACGGCCGATTTGGATGAGGTAGTCCTTCGGCAGCTGTACTCTTGACTGATCATCCCTATCAAGTATCCCTCTTCTCACCCCGGTCTGGGGAGAATGAGTGAATAGTGCCGAAAATTAATGCTGCAAAGCTCAAACGGCTTAGCCCGCAGCCAAATTCAAGGACGGGTAATTTGCATGAGTGTTTTTAATAAAAATATAGACATCTGGAGGATATACAAAAATATAGCTATGAAATTAAGATCAATAGAATGGAATTACAGGAATTTAAAACCATCAAAGGGTGTAAAAGGATATCAAAAATAAATTGAGAACTCGACAAAGGATAAAAACATAGACTATAGATGGATCAACAATAGATACAAGAAAAGAGAATATAAAATCATGAAACAATATATTAAATTTTGGCTAAAAGATTAGATTCTTCTCAAAATTAAAAAGTTCTATTCCCACTAAAAGAGACATGAGTCTTAGACAAGATGCCCCGCAGAACCTGCTGGGGGACCATCTGCCCAGTAATGAAAGGGAAGACCCTCCTCCCAAGATTTCTCAAAAGGGGACACTCGGCAAAGGTGTGAAGGATGGACAGCTGCACCCCGAACAGGATGTACATAGGTGAGGGCAGCCCATTCATCAAGTGCCCATGAGTGAGGCGGCAATGGCCTATCCTCAGTCGGCACAAAATAACCCCCAGTCTACGTGGTCTCATGATACGTGGCCATGAGAGGACTGAAGGTTTTATGGAAAGGAGCTTGGTGGGAGGAAGCTCATCTCACCTCTTCTGCCATAAGCTGACTACATATTCAGTGATGAGGGGATATACATCATGAAGTGGGACTGGGACTGATGGGGGTGTCCCCAATGATGCCGCCTCCTTGGCCGCATCATCCGCCTTTCATTACCTGGGATGCCCATGTGACTGGGCATCCAGCAAAAAGAAATCTTATGAATATGAGAAAGATCAAAAAGCCACCACTGGATCTTGGAAACAAGCGGATGGCTAGAACCAAAAGCCCTCAGTGCCTCCAGAGAACTAAGGGAGTCAGGGAAAATCGTATCGTAAGACAACCAGATGGCATAGGAGCAATAACAAGGAGTGCAGTAAGAATGGCAACAAGTTCTGCTGTGAAAACAGAAGCTGCACTTGGTAGGCGAAGTAATTCTGTCTGAGATGGGAAGACAGCAGCAGCTCCAACTTCGTCCTATGATTTGGACCCATCGGTGAACACAAAGGTGCTGGGCCGATGGTAGGATGAGTGCTGATCATACATGGTTCTCAAGGCTACAGGCAAGAACTGATCCTTCGGCTTACCAGTAAGCCCCTTGCATACCACTACAGGGGTTATGAGCCATGGGGAATCTTTGGTAATGAAAATGGAATGACAGAAAACTTCTTTAGACGTTCTGTGTGCTCGACCATGCGCAGAGCAAAGGGGCGAGCCAAGGATGGAAATCTTTCATATGAGGCCACTGTTCGCAAATTGAATGTGCACTCATATACTGGCAACCATGGTAATTGTTCAAGCCTAAAAAGATATTTGAGGTTAGACTTGAGCCTGTGAAAAGGAAGAGGAAGAGCCCCGTTCTCTGCATAGACTCTCAACACAGGGGATGACTTGAAGGCTCCAGAAGCACACTCTGGTCATCAACAGTATAATTTTTTTTAAGTATGGACGGCGAGGCAGTGGAGTACACCTGTGACTCATAGTCCAGTTTTGACTGGACCAATGCTAAATACAGAAGCCTACAGAGTGCGTTGATCACTTTCCCAAGAAGTGTGTGACACTAATTTCATTATGTCCATTCTCTTAAGACAAGACCTTTTCAAGGCGTCCAAATGAGACCTCCAAGAAAGCCTCGAATCAAAAATCCCCCTTAGAAATTTGAAGTGGGGCTCAAAGGTGACAGGGACACCATATAATGACAAATGGGGAGGGTCCCATGTCACCGATCTATGATTGTAAAAGTGGACAGCCTTGGTCTTTACTGCGGAAAAGCGGAAGCCCTTGGAAGAAGCATTATCAGCTACAGTATTTATAACCCGCTGTAGCTTACGGATGACAAATGGAAGTCTAGGCGATAAACAGATAAGCGCTAAGTCATCCACATATAGAGTTGAGGAAATCTCAGCTGGAAGATTTGCGATAATGCTATTGATGGCCACAGAGAAGCAGGTGACACTGAGGACACTTGCCTGTGGCACACCCTCAACTTGCTCTACGGGCTCGGATAGGGCATTTCCAACTTTTACACGGAGTGTGCGCCACATGAAGAATTGCTCGACAAACCTTGGGAGAAAGCCCCGCAGGTCCCAGTCATGGAGTTGCTTAAGGATACCACGCCTCCAAGTGGTATCATATGCCTTCTCAATATCAAAGAAAACAGCAACAGAATACGGCCCTTTTAATAAAGCATCTCTTCTATAAGACTCCATTCTAACAAGCAGGTCGATGGTTGAGAAGGAGATATAAGATGGTTTGTCTCCAAAGACCAGACGAGTTTTGTATTTATCATAGTCTCTAACAATTTACATGGACAACTAGTAAGGGCAATGGGGCGGTAATGGGTGGGTTCCGTCCCATCCTTTCCTGATTTTCGAAAAGGTAAACCACAGCCTCCCCCCACATAGAAGGAAAGCAGCCCCTAATCCAGATGAGGTTATAGATGTCCAGCAAATGTGAGAGGAGGGATGGATGCATATTCCTAATCATATCATAGAAAATGCCATCCGATCTGGGAGCAGTGGATCCATAGTGCTTTAGTGCATTATGGAGCTCATGGATAGAAAAGAGCCGGTTATAATGCTCATTATCCATGTTAGGCTCCATAAAGTTGTTAGGATGCTGCACCTGTTGGAGCCTAAAGCGCTGGAATTGGATGAAATAGTTGTCTGGGCTTGAAATATTAGCGAACGATCCGGCCAAGACATCGAAAATATGGGACAAGTCTCGCAACAGTTCTTCGGCCTGAACAATGTTGGGAGCTGTAAAGTCATTGGATTTTTCCAATAGCTTTTTGACCCTTTTCCAGATTTCGTCTAAAGGGGTCTGCCAACATATCGATGCGATGTAATCATGCAACGAGGTCTTTCGAGCTTGTCAAAGGGTGCGTCGCCGTGCTACCCTTGCAAGGTTACGAGAAAGTTCCTTTACCATCGTAGGGCATCGATGGTAACGTTGGCAAGCCTGTTTACATTCAGTGACGACTCTCGAGCCTTCAGCAGACCACCAGGGAAATTGTGGTCCACGAGCATTTAAGCCGGAGAGCGGGATGGAGGAATTAGTTGCATGATTGACGTGGGCTAGAAGATCATCAATAGCCACTTCAATATCTTCATGAGGGAAGGACCCATCATGGCTTGAGAGGTGCCTGAACTTAGGCCACTTTGCTTTTTTAGTATTCCATCTTTTGCTAGGTAGTAGAGGAGGACCACCTGTACATGATGTTATTAAAATGGGGAAGTGATCACTGCCTAGTCAAAATCAGCTCGACAGCTTGGTGAACAGAGAGACAAGTCCACACATGTAAAGCTGTTCGTCTGGATGTGAAATGATGTCTGGATGCCATCGTTAAGAAATCAGACATCATTAGTGCCCAGAAATCTCTCAATCATATTTCCTCTAGAGTTGTTATCATGGTCCTCCCAAAGAGGGTGTTGAGCATTAAAGTCGCCATCAATAAAAAGGGAGGAGGAAGTTGAGAAATTAAATTAGCTAACTTTGTAGCTAAAACAGCTGTATCTCTTTCCTCTCCAGGAGGAAGATACAGCGAACAGACCGAATAATGGCGACTGGAAAACAGGCGGACAGCAACCGCATGCAGGTCTGTGTTAAGAGAGAGCTGGTTGTGGGGAACCCTGTTGTTAACAAAAACAGCAGAACCATGAATTGGTTCTCCGGGGTTCTTATAATATCCCCCAAACCCGAAATGTTGGGTATTCTGCGAGTACCCAAGCAAGTTTCCTGTAAAGCAATACAATCGGGATTGTAATCCTTAAGCAGGAGCTTGAACTCTTTCCATTTAGGGAAGAGACGTTGGAGGTTCCAATGAATAATTGGAAACATTGTTACCGTTTAAGCATAAGGGTAGATTTCTTCCTACCCTTAGGGGTAGGAGATTTTGGATTTGAACTACCAGCGGAAGTAGTTCGTGTCATACTAGCCTTAGGCTTGGAGTATGACAAAGGAGGCATCGGAAGCTTGAGTTTTGCCTTTGGGTTTTCTTTAGGAGTTGGCGCATCAGATTTTGATAAGTGGCTGTAAGAGAGAACTGTCTTCACTGGAGAAGTAGAGATGGAAGCATCTACAGGGGTCAGTTCAGGTGTCGAGGGAACAGAGAATGTTGACACAGCTGGTGGTATTGGTTGGGATGGTAGAGGCGATGGTGGTGGTGAGGACATCGGCAAAAGTTGTGAATTCGATGCTGATAGAGAAGGATGTGGAGTCAGTTTTTGAGAGTCCTCCTCAGATGAGGGGGTAACCTCCATAACAGCTGGCTCCTGGGAAGGAGCAAAGGTTGGTTCCTCCTCATTCATGGATCGAAGGAATTCCAAAGCATTATCAACAAGAGGGGGGGAGTGATAACTGGCTTTGGAGCTAAAGAAGAGCCTGGTCCTTTAGGGGCAGGGTGAATATCCAGAGGTGGAATGCATACCGCCTGAGGACCAACATGATCAACATCCACATGTTTTGAAGCGGTGGCAAGGTGCCTAACCACCTTTGGGGAATCAGCAGAAGATGGAAGGTTTCTCTTCTTGTTGGTAACCTCAGAAGCGCCGTTAGGTTCTGACCAAGAGTGTTTATCACGAGGAGATGTACGTTTAGGACGGGGGGACCTTTTACCTGGTCAGGCACAGGAGAACCATTAGGTCTCTGGATTCTTCCTTTCTTTGGTCCGGTAGAACGCAGAGCATCCGGAAAGCTTACACTAGGTTGGACATACATCTCCTTTACTCTTCTTCTGGCCTCTTTAAAACTAACCCTGTTCGTGTTTCTAATGGAAATGATTTCTCTCTCATAGAGAAAGAAAGTGCATTGCTGTGATGTTGTAGGGTGTTCTCCACCACAGTTAGGGCAGCACGGCTGTTGAGAACAGGGCGTCCCGTGATAATCCGATCCACAATTCACACACAACCTTGCCTGTTTACAAAACTTGCTTACATGGCCAAAGCGTTGGCAATGAAAGCATCGTCGTGGGTTTTCAACGTAAGGCTCAACTGGGATGTTAAGATAGCCAGCCTTAACGTACTTGGGCAATTCCAATCTGTTGAAGGTCTGGATTATGGTTGCGGTAGGTAACCTAGCGCCATTCACAAACCTGGAAATGCGGTGGGCACTTACAACCTTCTGATTGGTAAGTTTTGATACCAGCCTGACAACATCGTAATCTATTAACTCTTCTGATCGGATAACACCTTCATAGGTGTTAAATGTCAGGTGCGAAGTAGAAGACATGTCTACAGGTTCGCCACATTTCTCAACAAAATTCTCGTAGACGTCGAAGATGTCAGCCTGACTAAGAGGACTACCGTTCGATTTCAAGACTAAAGATCGGTCGTAACCTAACTTAGGATCGACTTCTGACCCAAAAGGAACAAAGCTTCTGCAGTTAGGGTCCAGAGCACGATGATCCTGCGGTCTCTGGTAGTTATTTCTGTTAAATTTAGCCATATAAGGAAATATTTTATTTTGGGCTGCCCCTGGAGCCGAGGGCATGCCCTAAATCGTCATCGTAAGTCCAAAGAGCGCCCACATAGCCCAGACGGGGTAACCCGCCCCCTGACTCCCACTGTCGTTTTAAAAATAGCGGAGCCGCATAACGGAGATTTTCTGGACTACGGTGCAAAGACCTCCCAGAAACAAAATGACGACCCGGGAAACCAAACCTCCTCTAAGGCACGGTCCTGCAGACAATGCCCCCCAGTGGGCACATCCGTCGACCCGTACAGAGGCAGAAGTAAGAAAGGATCAGTCCAAAAGCGTTACCTGGTCGAGTACCAAGCGACTATGGGGCCCACAAAGCCATAGTCGCACCTTCTGTCAAAACAGAAAAAGAAAAGGAGAAGGGAGAAGTGAAAAAAGAAAAGAAAAGACAAAAATGTAAAAGAGGGTACCTAAGGTACTAAATAACTAAACTCACCTGTAAAAAACATAACCCTAAATCTACCTAAAGCTGACGAACTACCCAAATAATGGGTATTTTGGAGAAGCAAAAGGAAAACAATAGCAAGAGGAGTTGGAAAGAAGGATAGAAATAATTGAAAGGAAAACTGAAGGAAGGAGAAGAGGCTAAGCGGAGGTCGGACGGGGCGCTGAGTCCCGTCAGCACGGCAGCCAGGATGGCAAATTGCCGCGCCTCTTACGGGGCCGGTCTGGGGAGAGAACTAGAAAAGGTGTCCCAAACATAGGCCGCCCTGAAACCACACCTGGGTGGGCAATCGCGCCCAGCTGGTTTTCCTAATGCGGTTGAAACATACAAATAAGAAAACAGATATTCAAATTAAGATCATGGAATGTAATCACATTGGAAGACGACATCAACAGCCAGAAACCAGAAAGAACAACAGCTGTCAAGATACGACTTCGATATTGCCGCGGGCTGATGAGGGACAACTAAAGGAGGAAAAGAGTGGTGACACTTTCTATTGGAAAGAGAAAAGAAAAAAAGGTCGACGGATCCATGGCGTTGGCTTTGCTGTCAAAAACAGGATCATGGATTCCTGACTGGTCCATGAATTGGACACAGTGAAAGACTCAACTCTCCGACTGAAAATCTCAATAAATTGGCATGCCACCATCATTAGTGCATATGCTCCGACCTTAGAAGCCGACGTTGAAGTTAAGGAAACTTTCTATGACGATCTTGATTGTATCCTGACAAGAGTCCTGAGAGATGACCATCTGATTCTGCTTGGGGGTCGGGAAGGACTATGGAGTCTGGCAACGCACGATCAGAAGACACGTCGTTGGGAACTCAAACGCAAATGGACTGCTGCTTTTAACCAAATGCAGAGAGCACAGATTGGTGATCACAAATTATTTATTCCAATAATGAGACAGCCGAAAGACTTTTTTTTTTCTTTTTTTTTTAAGAGCTCATCTGGCGACTGCCTACTGGGGCATTAGTCGCCGTATTAAAAGTGGCCTAGTTCTAGGCTACTTTAAAATAAAATTAAAGAGAAAAAAAAAAAACACCCCAAAAAGGGGGAAAGGAAGCAAGCTGGTGCGTCGGGGAGAGGTACCCCCAGCGCAGGAGCGTGCAACTAAAGGAAAAAAACAAAAACAAAAAAAACGAATGCAAAAAAACAAAACAAAACAGAAAAAAACAAACCTTGCTTAAATAATAGGGAGAAGGCCGGCCTCCCCCAAGAAGTCAACAAGTCCACAAGTCAATGTGCACGAATCTGAACCGAGCACAAGGGACAGGCGGTAGCGACCCCGCCCATCCCGATACCGGGACAGGTATCGTGCGCGAAGATCACCCAGACTGGGACATTCGACAAGAATGTGCCGAACAGTCTGGGGGACGACGCATTCATTGCAATAGGGCGCAGGCGAGCGCTCCATCAAATAGCGATGCGTCACAAGAGTGTGTCCGATTCGGAGACGACAGAAAGCAACCTGAAGCCGCCGCGGCATTGAGGGATAGGTCCATGGGAACAGTCACGGCGCAATGGCACGCAACTTTAAGTTCACCTCAACCGTCTCCCATCTTCTTTGCCAAGCAGTCCGAAGAGCTGCCCATATTCCTGCCCTGTAGTCGGTGTGCGGAAGAGCGAAACGCTGGTCCGGTCGCAGAGTCCTCGCAGACTCTTTGGCGCCCTTATCAAGGCGCTCATTCCCCGCAATTCCTACATGTCCAGGAACCCAGCAGAATTTTTTTTTTTTTTTTTTTTTAATTAAGGGGCTATCTGGCGACTGCCGACTTAGGCATTAGTCGCCGTAAACAAACAGCCTAGTTCTAGGCTACTTTAAAAATTAAACAGGAAACAATAAAAAGGCAATAACAAAAACAATAACAAAAACAACAACAACAATTAAACTGGGTTAAATGAAAGGGAGAAGGCCAGCCTCCCCCAAAAAGTCAATAAGTCCACTAGTCATGGTGCACGCACTCGTCCCGAGTACAATGGACAGGCGGTAGCGACCCCGCCCATCCCGGTACCGGGACAGGTATCGTGCGCGAAGATCACCCAGACTGGGACATTCGACAAGAATGTGCCGAACAGTCTGGGGGACGACGCAGTCGTTGCAATAGGGCGCAGGCGAGCGCTCCATCAAGTAGCGATGCGTCACACGAGTGTGTCCGATTCGAAGACGACAGAAAGCAACCTGAAGCCGCCGCGGCATTGGGGATAGGTCCATGGGAACAGTCACGGCGCAATGGCACGCAACTTTAAGTTCACCTCAACCGTCTCCCATCTTCTTTGCCAAGCAGTCCGAAGAGCTGCCCGTATTCCTGCCCTGTAGTCGGTGTGCGGAAGAGCGAAACGCTGGTCCGGTCGCAGAGTCCTCGCAGACTCTTTGGCGCCCTCATCGGCGCGCTCATTCCCCGCAATTCTTACATGTCCAGGAACCCAGCAGAATTTTTTTTTTTTTTTTTTTAATTAAGGGGCTATCTGGCGACTGCCGACTTAGGCATTTGGCGCCGTAAACAAACAGCCTAGTTCTAGGCTACTTTAGAAATTAAACAGGAAACAATAAAAAGAAATAACAATAAAAAGGCAATAACAAAAACAATAACAAAAACAACAACAACAATTAAACTGGGTTAAATGAAAGGGAGAAGGCCAGCCTCCCCCCAAAAGTCAATAAGTCCACTAGTCATGGTGCACGCACTCGTCCCGAGTACAATGGACAGGCGGTAGCGACCCCGCCCATCCCGGTACCGGGACAGGTATCGTGTGCGAAGATCACCCAGACTGGGACATTCAACAAGAATGTGCCGAACAGTCTGGGGGACGACGCAGTCGTTGCAATAGGGCGCAGGCGAGCGCTCCATCAAGTAGCGATGCGTCACACGAGTGTGTCCGATTCGAAGACGACAGAAAGCAACCTGAAGCCGCCGCGGCATTGGGGGATAGGTCCATGTGAACAGTCGCGGCGCAATGGCACGCAACTTTAAGTTCCACCCGACCGTCTCCCATCTTCTTTGCCAAGCAGTTCGAAGAGCTGCCCGTATTCCTGCCATGTAGTCAGTGTGAGGAAGAGCGAAACGCTGGTCCGGTCGCAGAGTCCTCGCAGACTCTTTGGCGCCCTCATCGGCGCGCTCATTCCCCGCAATTCCTACATGTCCAGGAACCCAGCAGAAGATAATCTCGACATCTGCCCGGCTCGCCAAAACCGTGGCGTCACGGATATCGTGAACCAGGGGATGCGGAGATTCCAATGCCCCGAGAGCACTCAGGGCGCTTTGTGAGTCGCTATAGATCACAATCCGGTCTCCGAACCGGGCACGTCGCGTAATCTCCCGTACCGAGTGGTGTATTGCCACCAGCTCGGCCGTGAAGACAGACGCAGCGCCTGGTAGAGCCCCGCTGACTTCAAACAGAGGGGATACGGCGTGGAAGCCGACCCCCTCTTGGGACTTGGAGCCATCCGTATACACTGGCACGGTACCAGCGTGACACGATGTGTGCTCCAAAAAGGTCGAACGCAATACTCCCGGCGCAGTACAAGCTTTGGGAGCAGAGGCGTGGCGACAAATAGCCAAATGTGGTACCCTCCAGGGTGGCGTCCTGGGCAGAACCAGGGGCGCCACCGGCCCGAGAGCTATATCTACCTCTCGAAGGAGTTTCCTGGCCCTAAACCCAAAGGGCTTAGGGTATGACTGGCGTCTCTCGGCGGCATAGGCACCATCGAGATCAGCTGCGGATGCAGTGAGAGCTGTTGGCGACTGAGGGAGGCGCCGGGCTCGCGCGTACAGGCGAGTGATGCACTGCACGCGGCGCAGAGCGAGTGGCATCTCCCCAGCATCGACCAACAGGCTCTCAATGGGGGAAGTGCGGAAGGCACCGGTCGCAAGGCGAAGGCCGGTGTGGTGGATCGAATCCACCTTGCGCAATAAACGCTCGGCTGCGGATGCATAAAACTCGCATCCGTAGTCGAGCTTCGAGCGAACAAAGGATCGATAAAAAAGTAAGGCGGTAGCCCTATCAGCGCCCCAAGCGCTGAACGTGACGGAACGGAGAATGTCCATGGCGCGGGTACAAGAGACCCTAAGGCTGCGAATATGAGCCTCCCAGGTGAGGCGTCGGTCGAATACAAGACCAAGGAAACGGTGCGACTCAACCACATCCAGGCGCACCCCATTAAGAAACAAATCTGGGTCGGGGTGAAGCCGTGGATGGCGGCAGAAGTGCACCACCTTAGTCTTGGCCAAAGAAAACCGAAACCTGTGCGCTTCGGCATAGCGAGAGACGCGGTTCAATGCCTGTTGGAGTCGACGCTCCAGAGTTGGCATCTGGGCCGCGCCAAAAGAGATCGAAAGGTCGTCCACGTAGAGCGTAGCGAGAACATCTTCCGGCAGCACCGAGGTGATGCCGTTGATGCTCAGGGCAAAGAGTGTGACACTGAGGACACTTCCCTGCGGGACACCCTCTTCCTGCTCCTTTGGGCAGGAGAGGGCTCCCCCCACCCGTACGCGGAATCGACGATCTCGCAAAAATTCAGATATAAACATTGGGAGGCGTCCCCTCGCCCCCATCGTGTGGAGAGTCTCCATGATACCGTATCGCCATGCGGTATCATAGGCCTTCTCCAGATCGAAAAACACCGTGGCGTAGTGCTGTCTACGAAGGAAAGCCTCGCAGACGGCATTTTCCAGTCGGAGCAGAGCATCCGACGTGGAGTGGAACTTACGGAAGCCGCACTGTGCAGAAGACAGATGGCCTCCGCTGTCCAGAAAATAGGCTAATCTAACATTTACCAATTTCTCCATCAACTTGCACACGCAAGAGGTTAGAGAGATTGGGCGGAAACCAGTCGGAGTAGAGTGATCTCTCCCCGGCTTGCGAAAGGCGAGCACAGTAGCGATTCGCCAGAGGTCTGGGAGAAGACCTTCCACCCAGATCCTGTTGAACAAATCTAACAGAAAGGCCATGCCTCGCTCACCCATGGGTCGAAGCATAGCGTACGGGACATCGTCCGGACCATGGGCGGTGTCCGCGCACAAAGCGAGAGCGGAACGCAACTCACTCACAGTAAACTTGTCGTTGAAGGGTTCTCCGCCTCTGGAGGTAAAGTCCAGCCGGCGGCCTTCCGCGACATCACGACGTGCATCAAATGCTGGCGGAGCAGCATCACGGCTAGAGAATGCGGAAAAAGCGGTCGCTAAGGATTCCGCCACGGACGTGGGGTCCGAGATTGCGGTCCCATTCTCCTGGAGAACGGGAGGGGGGTCCTGCGAGAACTTGCCCCGAATCCTTTTGACTCGCTTCCACACCTCAGCTAAAGGGGTCTTCCCGTTAAGTGAAGACACGTATGCCCGCCAAGAAGAGCGGCGGGCGAGCTTCGAAATATACCGGAACCTAGCCCTAGCCCGACGAAATTCAGCGACAGTGAAATCGTTCGGGCGGCGCTTATAGCGCATGTAGGCATAACGCTTCTGTTTGAGGGCCGTCTCACACTCGGCCGACCACCATGGGAGTGGTCGGCGTGCAAAACGGCCAGACGTCCTAGGAATAGTAGTCAGGCCCACGGCGATGAGGTTGCCGGAGAAGAACTCAACGGCCTCATCTACCGACCTAAACTCCTCGACTGAGATAGAGAATTCAGTCATTTCCTGAAATTCAGGCCACCGCGCCCGCGCCAAGCACTACCGAGGTGGTCTCTCAGGCGGCAGTTGCCCTGAAAAGGATATTTGAATGGGAAAGTGATCACTACCATGGAGGTCATCGACCACCCCCCAATCAAAATCAGGCTGTGCATCCGAAGAGCACAAAGATAGGTCAAGGCAAGAAAATGAAGCGGTTCTCGGACAGTGATGCGTAAACTCATCCACGTTTAGGACACCCATCTCAAGCTCTTCGATCAGATCGGCAAGGACTTGTCCCCTGGGATTTATGGTGTAATCTCCCCAGAGAGGATGCCTGCCGTTCAGATCTCCAAGCAAGAGATAGGGCCTCGGCAACCGTGCCACGACGCGGCGAAAGTCCCCCGCGTCGAAGTCAGCTGACGGTGGAATGTACGCAGAAATGATAGTATACCTCCTATCCAGGTGCAGCTGCACAGCCACTGCCTGAAGGGAGGTATCTAAAGAGAAAGGAAGAACGGAGACATCATGCCGGGTGTAAACTGCGCATCCCCCAGCCCGGCCATCCCGCGGTGGTGGGGTCGCAAGACCCTTATACCCCGGGAGGGCAGGCAGGGGGCACGCGCCTAGCATGGTCTCCTGCAAAAAGATAGCTAACGGGGAACGGGACGAGGCGAGCCTCCGCAGCTCCTCCTAGTTGGCCCGGAGTCCACGGCAATTCCATTGAAGGAATATGCCCTCCAGGCCTAGCTCGGAGGAGACGCGGGGGCCCTCCTCGAATTGAAGACCCTCACGGGAATAGCCGTACGCTTCCCGGGGGCAGAACCCCGGGGGCAGAACCCCGGGGGCAGAACCCCGGGCGCTGTTGGCCGGACAAAGCGCTGGAGGCGCTGTCGCCTTCGAGGACTTATTGGGGGAGGTTGGGCTCGCCATGCGAGTCTTTTCCTCCCTCCGCCTCGAAACCTTAGGCGGGCGCTGCGGCTTCGGAGGGTGGGGGGGCCTCTTTTCGAGGACCCACCGTCTCCGAGCCACTCGCTCCACCTCGGGGCGTGGGCGAAGGAGCCGAAGCTCCTTTGTTGCTGTCCTCCTTTCGGGGGACAGCTTTAGGAACCCCTGAAGATGGCCTAGCGACCATCTTCAGGGGTGTTGCCTCCTGTGAGTCTAACGACTCGGTGGAGGCGCGTGGCCGTTTCGCCTTGCGGGAAACGGTCACGCTGGGGGAAGAGGGGGGGGGAGCCCTGGTTTTAGCCGGGGCTGGGTATGAACCCTTTTTGCCCCAGCTTTACCAGGGGAGCGCCCGAGTTGGGTAGAGCCCGCAGAAGGGCTCCGAATAGGCGCGGAAACAACCATGCTCGTTGGCCTGGATGGGCCAGGAGAAGAGGGTGCCTTTCGAACTACTGAGGCATATGACGTTCAGGGAGAGCTGGGCGCGCCAGGACCAAGTCCTTAGCCTCGCGGAATGAGAGTCTATCCTGGGCCTGAACGGCCAGGATTTCTTTCTCCAGGAGATATTCACCACATTGCTTCGAAGAAGCAGGGTGCGGCTCTCCGCAATTGACACACTTGGCCACACACGATTTGGACTTATCGTGTGCGACCTTGGAGCAATTTACACAGACTTCGGGTGACCCCGACTTTGCACGTCTACATGAGCGATTCGTATGGCCGAAGCGGTGACAGTAATAGCACCGCCGCGGCAGTGGCACGAATGCCTTCACGCGGTAGCGGTACCAACCGGCACGCTCTGACTTAGGGAGCTTGTCACAGTCGAACGTGACGAAGAGTGTAGGGGTGGGTCTCGAAGCCCCTCCCTGTTTTCTCATCACACGTTCGACCTTGACCGCCCCATGGTCGGCCAGCTCTAGGGTGATGTCCTCAATGGAGTAGTCAACGAGTTCCCTCGCATAAACTACTCCTTTCACAAAGTTCATGGTAGAGTGCGGCGTCACACTCACCGGGGTGCCATGAAGTGTCCGAAGAGCACTTATCTTGGCCGCCTCGGCGGGATTCGCCGCATTCGCCAGAAGGCTGCCGTCCGAGAAACGGGTCACCTTCGGCTCTCTACCAATTGCACTAGCTAATCCTCTCCTCTGATGGATCATGTTGCCCTTGGAACACATGGTGCCATCAGTGGAGCGAATAACGAGGAAGCGTTTGAAGCCAGCGGGCTCGAAAACGCCAGGTAACCTCTGAATGAGGGGCCCCGATGTCATCGAGGCTCCGCCCTGTGCACTCTTGGTGTTAGTCTTGGTCAGGGGCTCCGCACACGAGGGGGTAGAGGGGCCGGATGTGCCGATCTTGGCTTGGTCGCCTACCAAAGTGGTAGCAGACCCATCCGTCCCCGCAGCCCCCGCGGATGGAAAGGAGCCCCGAGTCTTTTTCGTCTTTTTAGTCTTCTTTGTCTTTTTCTTTTTTTGGAGAGGAGGGCGGGGAATGAACTTGCTTTTCACCTCCGCCGGCAGAAGCCCCCAGGCCAGATGGACCGGCCTCAGGCAGGTCCCTCTCTGAAATGGAGAAGGTCCTGGTTGTCGTAGGGGCACCTGTCGGAGGAGATCCCTCCCCTCCTTTTACTCCCTCGGAGCCCTCAGCCATTTGAGGAGGACCTTGCATAGGGGCGGATTCGGGTTCGGTGCTTGGCGCCGAGCCCGAATTTCCCCCCATGGAAGGCCCTACCGTCTGAGGCTGGGTCTCCTCAAGGACCATGTTTATCACAGGAGGGGCCTCCAGTTGGCCATCCCCTCCCAGGACATCGCAGGTCCCCTTGGCAGTGTCGCCAGTCTTGTGTGGGGAGGCACAGGCCTTGACCCCAGCAAGGTTTAAAATTCTTGCCAGCAGGTCTTTTGAGGGAAGCGACCGAAGGGGCCTGGCTTCCCTCTCCCCCCTAAGGGGGTTTGCCCTACCGAGCCGCTTTGATGGGGAGCGGCTGGCTAAGGGCTGCCTGCTGGCTTTCTTGGCAGTCCCCTTGGAAAGAAAAGAGGGGACTGCCGCTGGGAAAAGGGAGGTGCCCGAAAGCACCACCAGAGAAGGGGGTGAGGGGGAGTCCCCTGCACCCGTAGGCGAAGGAGAGGAGTAAGCCTCCTCTCCGGTTAGAGAAATATGGAGGGTCCCCTGTGCAAGCACAGGGGGGGGAACCTCCATTTTTTTGCTGGAGCTGCCCGAGGGCGGCTCCGTCGATGGAACAGGGGAAGTTGAGGGTTGGGTTTGTTTTTTTTTATCATCATTGGGCATGGTGACCCTTTTTTAAACACGGGATGCAATCGCGCACACCTCTCGCAGTAGCCCGCACTGCGAGAGGTGCTTACAAGCCCGGCAGAGCCAGGCGCCGCCATTTGGGACCACCCCTTCCGCCTGGTGGTCTGGCAGTCCATCGGCATGGCGGCTCCACCTTGGACACGGCGTAAAAATTAATAGATTGTGAAGAGGAGAGGAAAAGGGATGTGAGGAAGGTATGGGTGGGGATGAAGCACGTAGTTAAAAACCAGCCACCCCAGACCGGAGCTCAGGGGTTAGGGAACATTGTCCCCCACCCCCTCAGCCCCGATGCGGGACGGTTGGCTGAAAGGAAGGTCAGCATCTACCCTGTGAAATTAGAGGCTGACCAGAGAAAGTTGTGGGAGAGGTTGTGTGAAAAGAGAGGAAACAAGTGTTTTGAGGGAAGGAAGAGAGGCTAAGCTGGGGCCGGACGGAGCGCTGGATCCCGTCAGCACGGCGGCCAGAGTGGCAAATCGCCGCGCCCCTTACGGGGGAACCCAGCAGAAGATAATCTCGACATCCGCTCGGCTCGCCAAAACCGTGGCGTCACGGATAACGCGAACCAGGGAATGCGGAGATTCTAATGCCCCGAGAGCACTCAGGGCGCTTTTTGAGTCGCTATAGATCACAATCCGGTCTCCGAACCGGGCACGTCGCGTAATCTCCCGTACCGAGTGGTGTATTGCCACCAGCTCAGCCGTGAAGACAGACGCAGCGCCTGGTAGAGCCCCGCTGACTTCAAACAGAGGGGATACGGCGTGGAAGCCGACCCCCTCTTGGGACTTGGAGCCATCCGTATACACTGGCACGGTTCCAGCGTGACACAATGTGTGCTCCAAAAAGGTCGAACGCAATACTCCCGGCGCAGTACAAGCTTTGGGAGCAGAGGCGTGGCGACAAATAGCCAAATGTGGTACCCTTCAGGGTGGCGTCCTGGGCAGAACCAGGGGCGCCACCGGCCCGAGAGCTATATCTACCTCTCGAAGGAGTTTCCTGGCCCTAAACCCAAAGGGTTTAGGGTAGGGTATGGCTGGCGTCTCTCGGCGGCATAGGCACCATCGAGATCAGCTGCGGATGCAGTGAGAGCTGTTGGCGACTAAGGGAGGCACCGGGCTCGCGCGTACAGGCGAGTGATGCACTGCACGCGGCGCGGAGCGAGTGGCATCTCCCCAGCATCGACCAACAGGCTCTCAATGGGGGAAGTGCGGAAGGCACCGGTTGCAAGGCGAAGGCCGGTGTGGTGGATCGAATCCACCTTGCGCAATAAACGCTCGGCTGCGGATGCATAAAACTCGCATCCGTAGTCGAGCTTCGAGCGAACAAAGGATCGATAAAAAAGTAAGGCTGTAGCCCTATCAGCGCCCCAAGCGCTGAACGTCACGGAACGGAGAATGTCCATGGCGCGGGTACAAGAGACCCTAAGGCTGCGAATATGAGCCTCCCAGATGAGGCGTCGGTCAAATACAAGACCATGGAAACGGTGCCAGCTGAAAGACAACCTTGCAGCACCTGCTGGACTACATCATCGTCAGAGTGCGTGATCAGTGTGATGACAACATCACCCGTGCCATGATCGGCACAGAGGAGTCTGAACAGACCACCGGCTTCTTCGATCGATAATAAGGCTTTTACTACTGCGCATACAGGAAAGGCCTCAAGACTGCCAACAAAAGAACCAACATCGTGGCACTCAAAGATCCCGAGAACTGAAATGCTTTCTAGAGATTAATCACCACCTCGATCCTGCGATGCCCCGACACCCATAATGTAAACCATACATGGGGAAACATCATGAACTGTGTTCAGAAAGCTGTTACCAAAATGATTAACTTCTCGTAAAGGAAAAATGAAGACTGGCTTGATGAAAACGATGCTGAAATAACGAGAATTATTGAGCAGAAGAGGAATGCTTTCACTACATGGCAAAATAATAAACACGACCAGCAGAAGCAGCAGAAATACCAACAGCTTAAGCTCGCGAATTTCAGGGCTTTGCTAACAAAAAATGACATGCGCAGTTTTTAAAATGCGACAAAAACAATCTATTGACCAATACAAAAAAAACGGGCCCCACTAAGATCTGCTAATGGGGGGAGACTCCTCCAGGATGATAAAGCTATCCTAGGACGCTCAAAGGAGCACTTTGAGCAACTTTTCAATAGGGATGCCGATATCAACGACACCATTTATGCAGACATCCCCCAACATCGTGTTAGAGATGAGCTCGGGGGAATACCCACGTGCATGGAGGTGGCAACCGCGATTCAGAAAACCAATTCAAACAAAACTTGCGGTCCCGATGTCATCCCAGCCGATATATTCAGGCACGGTGGTTTACTTCAAATTACGAGGCTCCATCAACTTATTACTCAGATCTGGGTAAATGAACAAATACCAGCTGACCTTAGAGACGATTCCATTGTCAGCATCTTTAAGAAAGGAGATAGATCGGTATGCGGAAGCTAGCGTGGGATCTCACTCCTGTCGACTGCTGGAAAGATTCTGGCACTTATCTTAGCAGACCGTTTATCCCCAATTGCCGAAGAACACCTACCTGAGTCAGAATGTGGCTTTAAGGCATGGCGTGCAAGACTGCGACCTATTTATAACCTTTATAGACCTTACAAAAGCATTTGATTCGCTAAACAGTGAATGTCGTAGAATGACTCCCGACGATACCATATATATCTATTCGTTGAGGGAACTTCCTTAATTATCTTTAGAGTGCGTTTACTGTCTGGCGGCCGATATTATGTATCTTCGATATGCTTAAGAAGTGGAACTGAGCTCAAGGATAATAATATTGCTATCATTAATAAAATAGAGTTTTATTAATAATAACTATAAACAATACACAAAAAAACGGAAAATATTGACATAAACAGAATGGAAAGGGTCGTGGAGACTCGGGCTAATCCAAGGATTTAAGGGATTAAAAAAAGGTAAAACAAATATAGAGTTAAAGAGATGGGATGGTTCGATAAACAATTTAAAGCACAGGATAGAATTGACAAAAGGGATCAATACTCAAAGGTGAAGTTTGGCTTACGTAACTTTGGCACTAGCGGTGCAGTGGAAGGTGGCGCAAAGGAGTTTCGGTCCGCTGGCGAGCTCCAGCCGAAGGGGGGGGGATAAAAGGATCCTGACGAGGCGTCTTGGGAAGGAGAACCGTTTCTCGACGAACGGCTTGAAGAACAATGGCTGTTCTAGGTTGTTCTCTTCTGAACAAAGGGGGGATGAGAACCGTCTCTTGTCTACGGGCTCAAGAACAATGGCTGTTCTAATGTTGTTCTCCTTTGAACAACAGGGGGGTGAGAACCGTTTCTTGGCGAAGGGCTCAAAACGAACAATGGCTGTTCTAGGTTGTTCTCTTCTGAACAAAGGGGGGGAATGAGAACCGTCTCTTGTCTACGGGCTCAAGAACAATGGCTGTTCTAATGTTGTTCTCCTTGAACAACAGGGGGGTGAGAACCGTTTCTTGGCGAAGGGCTCAAAACGAACAATGGCTGTTCTAGGTTGTTCTCTTCTGAACAAAGGGGGGGTGAGAACCGTCTCTTGTCTACGGGCTCAAGAACAATGGCTGTTCTAATGTTGTTCTCCTTGAACAACAGGGGGGGGGGGGTGAGAACCGTTTCTTGGCGAAGGGCTCAAAACGAACAATGGCTGTTCTAATGCTGTTCTCCTTGAACAACAGGGGGGGGGGATGAGAACCGTTTCTTGGCGAAGGGCTCAAAACGAACTATGGCTGTTCTAATGCTGTTCTCCTTTGAACAACAGGGGGGGGGGAAGCCTTGGGACTTGGCGTTGGAAAGGCTCGAACCTTTGGCACTCAAGGAATATTGTCCTCCTTCTGGACAAGTGATGGTGAATCTCGAGGTCGAGGTCCCTTGGCCCACAAAGGGAGAGAGGGTCGTGGTGATGTTTCGCGACGAAAATCTGGATCTCCAATCTGATCTTAGTGGTAAAGTTTCCATATAAATAGCCAGGACATCTCCTTGGCGTGGGGGAAAATGGAGTGGAAGCTTGGAGGGAACGCACAGCCGGGCCGGGGAACAATGCCTTATCTGTTCATAAGCCTAACTCGATCTGGCGAGGTCGGCGTATGGGGGCGAACGGGGGGACGATAACCTCCTTGTTTAAACATTGGCATCCGGTAGCTGAGATAAGACTCCAAGCCTCGAATCGAAGATGCACGTGGGCAGCATCGTGGTTTTAAATAATACGGGGTAGGAGTTGAAATTAAACGCAACTTCAACACGTTCTATCACACCCCTCCATTCCAGGGGAAGTTGTCACTTCGAAAAAAAAAGAGAGAAGGGACAACGATAGAGCTCCGTTGTGGGGAACTCGTTTTCTTGTACCAACCGTACCTTCCTGCACCTAACTAGTATTACCTCAATACATATGTTTATTTTGATCTTTAGATTACAGGGGAAAATAACCTTTAATACAACTTAATCAAAGAAAAAAAAAGGGCATGGAACAATGAAGTGATATAAACTTAGTACATACGGGACAAAAAAATTTATACGTAAATTAATAAGAACAAATATATATACATACAAAAAATTAGACATTGAGCGTTACAAAATTCAGACATATACATTAATTAATTATATTACAAAAGAATCTTAAATTAAGTCGTACAAGACGGTATATACCTACATGGAGATACTAATCCTATGAATACAATTATTCTACGCTATTCGGTAACGCATTTCTACTGAGGGCGTCAGCGACCTGGTTATCGGAACCTTTTATCTAATTTATTTTAAACTGATACTCTTGCAAGAGTAAACTCCAGCGCATGATGCGGCCGTTTGAGTGTCTCAAATTCCTAATATAGGCTAACGGACGGTGGTCGGTTCCTATTTGAAATTCTTTACATATCAAGTACAGCTTGAATTTGTCTATGACCCAGATAATTGATAGAGCTATCTTTTCTCTAGTGGCATATCTCTTTCCGCGTGGTAATAATTGACGACTAGCATATGCAACTGGATGACTCGTTCTGTCATCCACGTATTGAAGGAGTACACCTCCAATGCCCTCGTTGATCACGTCGGTCTTAATCCCAAAGGATTTTTCCGGGTTGGGCAACTTTAAAATGGGGGCAGAAATGAACTTACTTTTGAGCTGATTAAAATGGGAAACAGCGACATCATTGCAACGTAAACGATCGTGGAAATTCTTTTCCTGAAGGGGGCATAGGGGGGCCAAAATTGCAGCGAAATTCGGAACAAATCGCTGATAGGGAGAAGCTGATCCTAGGAACGATCTTAATGGCTTCTTTGTAATCGGGAGGGGCATGTGGGCGATTGCCTTAATCTTGTTCTCGTGGGGACCTAACTTGCTTTGTCCTATTTTGAAACCCAAATATTTGATGGTTTCGTGAGCAAAATGGCATTTGCTGGGGCCAATGCTGAGGCTATTTTTACGCAGTCGCTCAAAAAGAGCTAATAGGGCGGGTAAATGGTGATTCCATTTAATTAGTTCTTGTAGCTGACTCTTCGGACGTGGTGTCAGCTGCGCGTCACTATCCAGGTCAGAGGGTTCTAAAGACTCGCCTGGTAGGGAAGGAGGAGGGTAATCGGCATCAGGTTGGATGCACACTGTCTGGATTACGTTAAGGGACTCCGCGGGGCAATCTTCTTCAAGCGCCGATGCTTCGTCCAGTTCTACGAAGGTATCTCCATGGGCGCGTTGGGGGTTCTTTTTTTCTTGGGGTCCAGGGACAGTCTCCGTGTCCTTGTCTGGGGCCTTATCACCTAAGGGTGTTAGTGATTCACACTCCTCTTTTGCCGTCCTAAAGTCCTGGTTAGGGGTCTCCGAGAAATCGGACGGTATCGGGGTTCTGATGGGGACGGGCTCCTGGGCTTCTTTCTTATCTCGGCCTTGAGGAAGGGCGGCCTGAAACACAGGGTCGAAACTTACTTGGAGGCTCTGTCCTATAAGTACGGAACAGAATTGTATGGGTACTACAATGACTTCAGCCCAGCCATTATAATATTGACACTGCAGGTAACATCTAGCGACGGGGAATCGTTTCGCCCGCCCAAGTTGGTCATGTACCACCGCAAATTTTTCGTGGTTAGAGGCCACTGGGAGGAGTTCGTCGGACACGATGAAGCACGTACATCCTGTGTCCCTGACGAGAGTCAATACTCGGCAGCTGTCCACGCTGCCCTCCTCATATTTCAAAGTTCCCGATGAACTTTTACCAAAAACAAAATTTACCTGGTGGCCTGACGGAGGGGGAGAAGTTTCTGCTTGGGTCTGCACCACCGGGGGAGCCGGGGTTGCATTAATCTGGTGAACTTGGTGGGCTGGTCCGCTTTTAAGCCTAGAATTTTGGGGGCAATTCCAGCTCATGTGGTTTTCTACACCACAGGTGAAGCATATGGTTGGTCGCTTCGGGAAGAGAAATGGAGGAGAAGTCTTAACGGGAGGTTTGGAGTCCCGTTGTTGGTTTGGGGGAAAGAAGTTTGGGGGTTTTACGGGGCTCGGAAACTTTGTCAGCTTTCCTGGGAAGGGGCGCGAATCCTTCCTTCTTTCTTCTCGTTGGATTTCTTTTTCTCGTTCTTCTCGTTGTATTTTTCCTTCTCGTTCTTCTCGTTGGATTACTCTTTCCCGTTCCTCTTGTCGGATTACTCTTTCCCTTTCTCTTTCTACCTTTTTCTTTGAAATTCTGCTTTAATCCGAGCTAATTCAATCTGAAGCTCAGCTTGTCTTATCCGTTCCTCTCTTTCTCTTTCTTCTCGTTGAATTTCTCTTTCTTCTCGTTGTATTTCTCTTTCTTCCTCTTTTCTTTGCTCCTCTTGAATGTACTCAATTAGTTCTTTTCCGGAAAGTCCACAGGACTCTCCTTGCGCTTTAAAGATTTCAAACTGAGTCATCTTTGCACTTGGGGGCGCACTAGTCAACCAACTAAAATTCCTTGCAACAAGAATTATGCCTCTATAGAATTAGCCTACCTAAATATGGGCACTGACCTATTCGTACTTGGTTTCTCAATCTAAATAACCACTGACTAAAATCACAAAAAAACACAAACAAATTATTATAACCGTTCCTTGAGCTACTCCAGCTTCTTAAGTTTTAAAAAAAAAGGGGATAGCAATCGTTAAAACAAAAGGGAACTACTATATTCTATTATTATAACGAATAACACTATGCTTTACTCGACTGAGACCAGTGTTTGCAAAGATATAGCGTTAAACCTTACACACCTGATACCAAATTTAAATAGTATATATATATATGTCGTAGAATGACTCCCGACGATACCATATATATCTATTCGTTGAAGGAACTTCCTTAATTATCTTTAGAGTTCCTTTACTGTCTGGCGGCCGATATTATGTATCTTCGATATGCTTAAGAAGTGGAACTGAGCTCAAGGATAATAATATTGCTATCATTAATAAAATAGTTTTATTAATAATAACTATAAACAATACACAAAAAACCGGAAAATATTGACATAAACAGAATGGAAAGGGTCGTGGAGACTCGGGCTAATCCAAGGATTTAAGGGATTAAAAAAAGGTAAAACAAATATAGAGTTAAAGAGATGGGATGGTTCGATAAACAATTTAAAGCACAGGATAGAATTGACAAAAGGGATCAATACTCAAAGGTGAAGTTTGGCTTACGTAACTTTGGCACTAGCGGTGCAGTGGAAGGTGGCGCAAAGGAGTTTCGGTCCGCTGGCGAGCTCCAGCCGAAGGGGGGGGGGATAAAAGGATCCTGACGAGGCGTCTTGGGAAGGAGAACCGTTTCTCGACGAACGGCTTGAAGAACAATGGCTGTTCTAGGTTGTTCTCTTCTGAACAAAGGGGGGATGAGAACCGTCTCTTGTCTACGGGCTCAAGAACAATGGCTGTTCTAATGTTGTTCTCCTTTGAACAACAGGGGGGTGAGAACCGTTTCTTGGCGAAGGGCTCAAAACGAACAATGGCTGTTCTAGGTTGTTCTCTTCTGAACAAAGGGGGGGGATGAGAACCGTCTCTTGTCTACGGGCTCAAGAACAATGGCTGTTCTAATGTTGTTCTGCTTGAACAACAGGGGGGGTGAGAACCGTTTTTTGGCGAAGGGCTCAAAACGAACAATGGCTGTTCTAGGTTGTTCTCTTCTGAACAAAGGGGGGGATGAGAACCGTCTCTTGTCTACGGGCTCAAGAACAATGGCTGTTCTAATGTTGTTCTCCTTGAACAACAGGGGGGGGGGTGAGAACCGTTTCTTGGCGAAGGGCTCAAAACGAACAATGGCTGTTCTAATGCTGTTCTCCTTGAACAACAGGGGGGGGATGAGAACCGTTTCTTATCGAAGAGCTCAAAACGAACAATGGCTGTTCTAATGCTGTTCTCCTTTGAACAACAGGGGGGGGAAGCCTTGGGACTTGGCGTTGGAAAGGCTCAAACCTTTGGCACTCAAGGAATATTGTCCTCCTTCTGGACAAGTGATGGTGAATCTCGAGGTCGAGGTCCCTTGGCCCACAAAGGGAGAGAGGGTCGTGGTGATGTTTCGCGACGAAAATCTGGATCTTCAATCTGATCTTAGTGGTAAAGTTTCCATATAAATAGCCAGGACATCTCCTTGGCGTGGGGGAAAATGGAGTGGAAGCTTGGAGGGAACGCACAGCCGGGCCGGGGAACAATGCCTTATCTGTTCATAAGCCTAACTCGATCTGGCGAGGTCGGCGTATGGGGGCGAACGGGGGGACGATAACCTCCTTGTTTAAACATTGGCATCCGGTAGCTGAGATAAGACTCCAAGCCTCGAATCGAAGATGCACGTGGGCAGCATCGTGGTTTTAAATAATACGGGGTAGGAGTTGAAATTAAACGCAGCTTCAACACGTTCTATCACAGTGAAGCTCTATGGAAAAACCTCCGGACATATAGGTTCCCATCCAAATACGTTAGTATCTTGAGATTCGTCCATGATGACATGGTAGCGTCAGTAGCATAAAACAGCAGTTAGACTGAACCTTTTAACATCTAGACAGGGGTTAAGGAGGGTTGTGTGATCGTGCCAGGCCTTTTTAATGAACAGAACAAGTTCGAAAGTATTTAGAATCCGCCTTTCATTTTCCTGTATGATTTTTTGCATTTATTGCTCTACTCACGCGCTACTTTGTGAATTTCTCATATATATATATATATATATATATATATATATATATATATATATATATATATATATATATATATATAGGAAAAAAAAACAGAGTAATGCCCCGCCCATGTACAACGAAAGGACACAAAATAGAAAAATATTATCAAATACGGAAATTGTCCATTTTAAATCTTAGCCCTTTGATTTATTAATTTAGTTATGTTTCTCTCGTTTATTTTTATGTATTTAAAATTATGAGTGTTGTATGTATTTATATTAGTGACCTAAATGTCTATATTTTGTGCTCACAGTTGGAATTCCCGGAAGTAGACCTTATCTAATTGTTTCTATACTTACTATCCGTCCTTTCTAATATTTTTGTATTTTGTGTCCTTTCGTTGTACATGGGCGGGGCATTACTCTGTTGTTTCTCATATATATATATATATATATATATATATATATATATATATATATATATATATATATATATATATACTTTCTTTGTAGTTTTTCCTAATTCTTTACTGGTGTTCGGTAACCCGTACATATAGGGAAGGGAGGGATTGATTGTTTTAAATTTTTTGGTTAATTCGGATTTAGAACATAAGATTTTTCGGATGTCGTCATTAAAGGATTTCGTCTTGTTGTTCAGAGGATTAGAATTTAAAATTTCATAGGTAGTGTTGTCACTTAAGAGATCATTTAATTTTGAGAATATTGAGTTTTATCCATCACAATAATTTGGTTAGTTTTATCGGATTTTGTTATCACTGTGTTTTGGTCTTTCTGTATAAGTTTTAAAGAGTTAATTAACATTTTGGGTATATACCCAAAAGGTATATATATATATATATATATATATATATATATATATATATATATATATATATATATATATATATGTGTGTTGTGTGTGTGTGTGTATGACAAATAAGTTTGCTCTCTGAACTTGCACAAACCTAACTTTGGTTATTCATTCTTTTCTTTGGGTACAATTTCTGATTGATATCCAAT